>OX451739.1:1510325398-1511598771 GCA_948472305.1 Vicia faba
TGGTAATGATTAATTGTGAAAATGTTATGTTAATTGTATGTATCATTGTTATTCTATTTGGCTCTCGCATATCCGGGTTTCCAATAACTAGGTTCGTTTAGACGACTCTTCGATCTAGGCCAAAAACCTTCTGCATAAAATAAAAGTTTAATTACCTATTCTTTAAAGGTAATTTTACTTGGGTAATTATCCCCCCTAACTTGCTTAAGTTGTATGGAGGTGTAGAAGAGACACATGTTGGACATGATGTCTCAGCATATTGCTACGATATATAATCCTTGTGCGTCAGAACTTTGCTGATGCGCTTTGGAAAATTCTTTGGTCAAATATTGGATCAGGTTTTATTATTATTGATTTAAAAATATGATTAAATGTTTTTTTATAGTTAGAAGAAGATTTATTCAGATTTAAATGGAGATTTAAATTGGAATTTAAATTGAAACAAATCATATCTTGTTGAAGAGATTTAAGGAACAAATAAAATTCAACATAATCTGAATTATTTATGGATGAAATGAAATCAAATATCCAAGAGAAAAGCCCAAAATAATTATGCTATATAAGGAGCTCACAACCTACATTGGAATTCAAGCATTCATATTGAAGATTTTACAGTGCTAGGTTTACAAGGAATCCTTGTTGTTTTATGTACACCATTATGTTTTAGTAACTTGGCATAGTAGGTTTGTCTAGTTGAGTTGTAAGATTTGACATCTCTCATAGTTTTGATTAAGGTTGATCAATATGGTTTAATGATTGTAATTCAAACACTAACATGTTGGTATGTGAGAAAGAAAGTGAGTAGGTTCTCAAATTTAGGGAGAGACCTAAATAGAAATCCATTGGATAGTGTTAGGAAAAGGCATAAGACAACATAGAGTTTGTTGTTGCTTATAAGACTCGTGTACTAATCTACTAATAGTGAATTTCCTTTCTTGGGTTATGGACTGAACCTTTAGACGTAGGTGTGGTTTCACCAAATTGGGTTACCAATTTATTATGTTATTTATTGTTTTTCTTCTCAATCATCTGTACAAGTTAATTATGGTGGGTTCTAGTTTAACTTATCAAACCAGTTGTTTGGATAGCGCGTGCAACATCTGTTCCCTGAGGAAACAAAATTTCAATTGGTATCAGAGCAGGCCCTCTAGCCTGTTGGGTGAGTTCCAGTGAAGATAAATTATTCTCAATGGAGACAATGAAAGGATGGAGGATCATTCAACAAACCACTTGTTATGGATGGTACAAACTATGATTATTGGAAGTCAATGATGATTGTCTTTCTCAAATCCATGGACAATAAGCATGGAAAGCTTTGATAAAAGGATGTAAACATCTAGTGGTTACTTCTGAAAATGGTACAAACCAGGTTGAAACCAGAAGCTGATTTGACTAATGATAAAGATTATGAAGCTCTATGAAATTCCAAGGCTTTGAATGTTATTTTGAATGTGGTGGATAAGAACATGTTCAAGTTGATCAACACATGTTCAGAGACTAAAGAAGCATGGAAATTCTCAAGATTGTACATGAAGTCACGTCCAGAGTTTGTATGTCAAGGCTACAGCTACTTACCACCAAGTTTAAGAATCAGAGGATGACTGAAGATGATTTTATCAGTGAAATTTCACATTAGATTGTGTGATACTGCCAACATTTCCTTTGCCTTAGGAGAAAAGATGTCTAAAGAAAAACTATCCAGAAAAATTCTTAGATTATGCCTAATTAGGTTTCATATGGAAGTGATTGTTATTAAAGAAGCCCCTAACATGGACATCATCCAGGTTGATGAACTCATAGGTTCTTTACAAACCTTTGTGATATCTATCAATGAAAAGGAAGAAAATTAGAACAAAGTTTTGTTTCTAACACTGAGGAGAATGGATTCAAGATGATAAATAAGAGAGTTTGTCATATGATATAGCTCTCCTTGGGGAAAAGTTCAACAATTCCTTGAAGATCTGACAGAAAGTGGAGGTCAAATGTGCAAGATAAGAGGTCAAACATCATTCCCCGAATCAAATGTAGTAGTGAATATGAATCCAATGGTGGAAAGGGTACTCAGTGTTATGAATGTGAAGGATATGTACACATTAAAGCAGAATGTCCTACCTTTCTAAAGAGACAGAAGAAGGGATTAACCATCATTTGGTCTGATTCTAATAGTGAGGGTGAGGGAGATACTACCAGCAATGTGATGGTTTATTGTGGAAGATGTGAATCTGCAAGTGTATCAAGTATTGAAGACTTGTCTAAAGAAGAGTTTGATACATCCTTCAGTGTCTTAATTACAAGTGAAAGAATAATGCTTAAGAATAGACATCCAGAAGAAAACCTTTGGTGGAATTCATAAGAAACCAAATGAGCTTGCATCAACCATCACAAGTGTAGAAAAAGAGTTTCTTCACTAAACTCGAAAATTGATAATTTGATACCGTTGGAAATCAATTTGAAAACTATCTCAAATTCACTTGATGGAAACAATGGAGTTTGAATACATGTTTAGTGATATGAAGAGAATAGATCTAGGAACAAGCATGAAAGAGATGAAGGTTTCCTCAGAGAAAGTTGGTTATACCTGAAAAGAAGACTAAGGTTCTGATGTCAGAAACACATGTCTCAACATCGTGCATAACATGTGTCGTCTCATCACCATAGTAAAAAGATACAACATGTGATATGTTCACCATTATGGTAAATATGGACATACAAGGCCTTATTGTTACGAAATACTAAAGATGAAGGAAACCCACGCCAAAAAGAAGTGGAAATGCAATGTTATTTCAACTAACTCAATAGCTCTTAAAGCACAGAGAGGATCCTAAAGCAAAGAATGGTATTATAATATGAGGGTAACCTATGCATGGGTCTAAATAAAGAGGCTGCTCATGCCACTATTGACAATAGAGCAAAGGGAAGAATAAAGATCTTAAGGAAGTTGGTTAAGTTATATCATAAGGAGATATTATTAAGGAAAGGATCAATAGTAAATATGAACAACATAAACCTTCGAGGTGATCAAAGGAGGAATATGAGCTTCCACAAATCCAGATGTATTCTCATGAAAAAGGGTAAATAAGCTCATATGAAGAAGAACACGCGTGAGGAAGACATCATGGGTTTGTAAGATCCCAGGATTGATAAATATAATATGTATAAAAAAGGAAAAGGAAAACAAGAAGTACGGAACAGATGTTCCAACATCTACCTTAAGAGTCTGAATCATCTCTTAAGAATGATTTTAAACTTAAGTAAGAAGGTATCATTGTAGGGAAGGTTGGTGGTCAGGATGAAGGTTCTCCTACCTTTGTAAAACCTACTTTCTTTAGGAAGAATAAGTTGGAAAAGAATGGTTATGTCATAATTAATCCTAAAAGAATGACTTCTCATAATTATGAAAGTGTGATTAACCAAAGATGTGATAGGATGAGTGGTGAAGTAGAAGTCGGTGTGTTAAAATATAGCCATAAGACATATGTATCATATAGTTATCTCAATATTCCAATTGTTATATATCTGGTCTTGTTGCTAAGTGGAAGTATGCAGTGATGTACCACTCAGGTTATAGTCTATGAGAAATTATCATGATGAAGATTTCTAGGGAACAAAACTTGAGAAATCCTGATGGTGTTAAGGATGTGGCAGACATTATGTACGACATATTAACATAGCCTCAAGTTCATAATGAGAATGAAGATCAGTACATGAAGAGGGTGAGGTTGATATTGATGTAGCTAATGGTGGTGTTTTTAACAACCATGATCATGCATTAGAAGAATGAGAAGACTCTAGGTGAAGGTGTGAATTAGATACATTGTACTACTAATGGAAATAATTATAGATTGATTTAAAATTATATGACTACCAAAATTAATGAAAGTGTTGATTTCATTAGGCTAATGGATGAGAAAAATACCTCTCTCAATAGTAACTTGAATGTGGAAAACTGAAGACCTTCCTAGTTCCAACATAATGAAGAGAACTCGTGAAAATGATCATGTAGTGAAGGTGAATGACAACATTGATAATTATGTATGTGTTCATGAAAATCTATCCATGTGAACAATGGAGTTTATGTTGGGTTTGTACAAGCTACTGAAAGAGAGACTCCAAGAGAAACTCTGACATTTGAAGAAAGTGATCATATGGAAGATAATGAGAATGTGATAATTCTCATTCTTGGAGAATACCTTGTCCAATGTAAATTATCAGTCAAGATGCTAGAGCATGTTGTCCATCAAATGCACTTTGAGTCTGAAGTGATCATGTTGTTGAAGGGTGACCAAATGATCAAAGAGAGAAATATAGATGTCATACTACATGTACTAGACATTATGGATGACATATAGGTGACTGGTACCATATATCATAATAAGGAAGTGCGTATTGCCTATGCAAATTATGCGGAACATGGAGAGATCGAACCAAAAACAGATGTTGAAGCAAATGTCTTGGACATTGTATTCATCATTTTAAATAAGATGTGTGTCCATGATAGTGTTTGCTTCAAATATAAGGAAAGTGTTCTGAAGAGAAACTGATAATTTAATGAGAAAATAAGGGTTAAAATGAATCTTTACAAAGAAGCTTTGACACCCAGAAGAAGTTGTACAACTGTTGAAGAAAGTTTATGTGACAAACAAGAAGAATCTCATCATCAGCAAGGTGTTGTAACCAGTTTAAAAATAAGAGTCGTCACCATTAATTTTTATCCTATGGAACGGGATATAATGGATAACCCTAATTTGGTAAGAGATTCTAAGTTGCTGACTCGTTTTAGACGAGGGGAAGGTGTTAGGAACCCCTCGTCTACCTTGTTCACAAGGATACTAGGGTTTAGACTTACGATCTTTAGGAAATAGGTTTTTAATTTTATTAGGGGAACTCACCACAATTTTAGTCGTATGCCTATGTATCCTCTTATGAGGAATCAGAGTCCCAATTTGTAGTTCGTAGTTGGTTGGTGTTTTTTATGGATTATGAAGATATTTCGAATTCTCCTTGAACCAAGTTTGGGTGTGTGAATAGCAGGGTTGTTAGGCGAAGTTGCAGTCAATGAAAAATGTCTCCATAAATCTTTTGAAAATGATATCTTGTATTTTAAATTATGTTAGTGCAAAATTGTTAGTAATTTGATTGGTTAGATTTTTTTAAAATATATTGTATGAGGTAAGAAAAATATTTTTAATGCGTGATAAAAAATCTTAATGCAATTTTTAAAAGTAATTAAAGATTGATTTAGTAAAAAATAAATTGAATAATAATAATAAATAATTTCAGAATTTATACAAATATATTAAATATAAAAAATATTAATTATAGTATAAATAATTATAAAAAGGATATAAAGAATATAAATAAAATTTTAAATAAAAATTCCAAGGGGTGTATTTTATGTTTGGCTAGTAAATTAGGGGGTGCAGAAAGTAGGGCCCTGAATCCAGATATTGGATTCAGGACCAAACGCGGAAGGGTGTAGATCTATGCTACGCAGCAAAAATGGGGGGTTGATTTAGCAAGGGCCCAAGTTCAGATATTGAATTGGGCCCATAAGCGCATGAGGGGTGTAAATTGTATTGAGAGAGTAATTTGAATGGTGCAGAAAGCGTTGGGCTTGGCCAAGACAAATGTTGGATCCATTGACAGTTTGTGGGAAGGTACATCGTGTTATGGTGTGTTTAACAAGATCAGAGACGTTTGATTCTGAATCGAAGAGCTACCAGAGGCCAGCTCTGAAGCGTTGATTCAAAGTAAGATAAACGAAAGGTTGAGATGTAAGTATAACTAGGAAGTATGCTAAGAGTGAGAACATGGAGGAACAGAGGGGTCTATATATTCATTTGTCTTCATACTATACCATTTTTTCACTTCTCTCTCTCTCTACCCCAAAACAAATAAAACCCTTCTTATATTTCTAGATAGAGGCTCTGACCTCTCTCTAAATATCTACCACACCGGAAATCACCCGCCAAGAGCGCCACCATATGGAAATCGCTTACGCCGGTGGCTGTATCTCGGCACCACCATCTTCATCCAAAACCTTCATCCTCCAACTTGAATCTTCAAACCTTCATCCCTAAACCCAGAAACCACTGTAGGAAGCTATGAAGGCTGTCGTTAGGGATGAATGTCTACCGGAGACATCATTCATACCTCAGGAAACCCCATGAACCCTATGAACCCAAACCCAAACCCTAGGGTTCTTACATGAACCCTAGCAATCTTCAACCCATAAATATGTATCCAGTTGAACCCCTAACCCTAGACACCAAGAACCCTAACCCTAACCAAACCTAAACCTAACCCCAAGTTTATGGAAAACCCCAAATAAAACATAAATCAACAACAATAACAATAAAATTAAAAATGTAAGCTAAGTTCAATCACGTTTACCTCTCCTTTAGTGACTCTTTTAGTATAATTCTCTTCTGATTTCTCCGATCTTGTCTTCTAATTCCTTCTTTTTTTGATTACAGGTGTGAAGTGTGGTGGCAACGGCAGAGAGGATGGAGGCGCAGCTTGAAGCACGGATCTAGGGTTTCAGAAATCGAAACCCAAATCTCAAGAAGGTGGATGACTGGCCGATTGGTGTTCTCATTGTCGCGATCTTTTTCTCCCAATCTCGCCTTCTTTTCTTTAAAATAGTTTTTTAGGTTTTATTTATAGGTTAGAATTTTAGACAAATTAGGAAGAAATGTTTTGATTTGTCATTATATTTTAGTGATTGAATCCATTAGGGATTTGATTTGATTTGATTTTGTATAATTATTTTTAGTTTTAGAAATAGTGATTAGATTTGTTTAGAAAAGATTTGATTTTGCGTTAGGTCTTATGATTGATTCGGATTTGTAATTACATGATTGGATTTGTTTCAATTTTTCACTTTGATACGTTCTTTTTTCCTTCTTAATTTGTACAGTATCCGTTTATTTGTTTACTTAACTAAGACGAATGAAGGACAAGGGCACAAATTAGGGTTTCATTCCTACTTGGTTGACTTGGTCAACATTATTAATGAAATGAAAATATTAATAACGATAATATTTGATAATGGTAACAATGAAAATAACAGTATTAATAATTATAATTACAATAATAATAATAATAATAATAATAATAATAATAATAGTGATATAGAAAATTAATAATAAAACCAAACGTGTCGGACTTAGTAAAGACTAATGGGCCTTCCGAAAAACATGGCATGGGTCCAATTGATTCAAAAAACGTGCACCCCCTTTTTTGTTAAAGAAAACGAGTCAACCCTTAATAGGCCATCAGATTTTGATGGCCTAAAATACCTCACCCCTATATTATAACCAATACACCTCCCATTTATAACTTGAAATGGATTTTTAAATGATCCCAAAATATTCTAATGGGCCATCAGATTTTGATGGTCCATTTTGAAATAATACACCCCTTCTTATGAATTTAAACCCCCCCCCCCCCCCCCCCCCCCCCCATAAAATAATATTAAAAACAAACAATTTGAACCATATGATTTAAAGATTTGAAAAATAGTAACATAAAATGATTATCTGATGGGTCAAATTTGGGGTATAAACAGCTGCCCCTATTTAATTACTCTTCGATTGAGGGTGCGAGGATACGTAGGTCTCGCACATTCGAATCAGAGGTTTATTAAATATGAAAGATCCCAAAATTTTAACAAAGGTTGGCTAGATAAGGATACGTTGTACAACGTTCCTCAGAGTACGAAAGAAATAGGCAAGGATGATGATGTATCATCCTACCAGAGTTAGAACATAAGTTTTGATCTGACTCAGATGCGAGGACGCGGATAACTCGTCAATACCTAGAAAATAGATCGTAGAATTTGGATTATTTAACCGTACCTAGGAGGTAAATAACACAAGTTTTAAAATCGACTTACTAACGCTTCGAGACTAACATAGTAAGCTTATCGCAGATTTTGTCTATTCATCACAGCCTAGTGGAAGAATAAAATAGAGCTTAATAATACATTTCCGCATAGTGACTAATACAATGAATTATATCATAGATTTCGTTATGTTTACTAAAACCTAGAGAGTAAACAATATGAGGATGAGCATGTGCATTTATCACGACCTAGAGGATAAACAACACAAGGGGTAGGCTTATGTATTCATCGAGACCTAGAGGATGAATAGTATAACCCTGAAAAATTGCATACCCTATCACAACCTAGAGGATAGATATTTGAAAAAAATTATGCGTTTATCACGACCTAGAGGATAAACGACACAAAGATAGACTTATGTATTCGTTACGACCTAGAAAATGAATAACAATAAACATGATAATTCGCACATATACCATATCCAAGAGGATATATGATTGAAAATTTTGTGTGTTTATCATGTCCTAGAGGATAAACGGCACGAGAGTAGTCTTACGTATTTATCACGACCTAGAGGATAAATAATGTAATCCAGAAAGTTCACATATCTAACAGAACCTAGAGGATAGATATTTGAAGAGTGTTTTGGTAATCAATCTTAGATACTTGACCAAGATAAGATCAAAGTTTACCGGTTGTATTTGTTCTCAACCAAGGTATTTGTTTGTTTTGTGGATCAATAATCCAATGATGAGCCCCAAGTAATTCATAGTTTTAGAGAAAGATGTGTTCAGACAATAGCCATGCATAATGCCCTAAGCTGATATGGAACCCAAAATGTATATGCATTGAGTATTTATCTGTATATTCCCCAAATGTATATGCACCAAGTATTTGTATATGCCTCAAATGTTTATATATGCACCAAATGCTTATTATGAATTTTTAATGTTCTCTCCTTTTAAACCATTGGATTTGTGTCACCGACTCCCTTAACATTGTATGTTGCATTGTATGTGTTTTTGAGTCGATTTTAATATGATGAACAAGGGTCAGCAAGATTTTGATATTGTATTATAGACGCATGCGTGGACGTAGTTACGGACAAAGGCATAAACGTTGACGTAGACATGGACGTATGCATGATTTCCTTTTGATGTTCTTCTAACCAAAATGCTTTTTGATGTTATATATAATGCTTTTATTTGTTAAATCCCCCAAAATGACTTCAACACAGTATTTACAAGAAATAATCATAGTATTTTGAAAACCAAGTCAAAAAAGGAAAAACATAATTGAAAGATTTAAAAATTAAATGTTTTATTGATAAATATGTCTTTGAATAGGCGCGAGTACAAGATGCAATTCCTAGAAAGAGGTAATTGCAGAAAGTTTAACAACTGAAAATGGTAATGAAAATGACAATTGCTATTGGTGTTTCTCCAATGTCCTTTTGATAGCTCCAATCTCCTTTGCTTATGAGTCAAATGATTTAGATCAATCCCTCTCCTTCGTGGTCGTAGTCATGGTTCTTAGATCGCAGTCTTTTTGTTCTTTATTTCTGAGTAAGATCCCTAACTTTTTCCTAGATCGCCCTTTCGGGTTTTCAATCCACCGGGATAAAAAAAATTGTGTATGTCCCTATTTTTTTCCTGGATCGCCCTTTAGGGTTTTCAATCCACCGGGATGCTCCTTTTTTACTAAGTCGCCTATTTAGGGTTCGAAATTAGTGTTCTTTTATAAATAGTATTTTTTTTACTGCGTCTAAATTTTCCAGATGTGGCAGTTCCTCCCCATCCATTGTTGTGAGGATAAGACCACCGCCCGAGAATATTTTTTTAACCACGTATGAACCTTCTTAGTTGGGGGTCCATTTACCACGTGAATCAAGGTGAGGTAGTATAATATTCTTGAGTACCAAAGCTCCTTCTTCAAACACTCAAGGACGAACCATCTTATCAAATGCTTTCTTCATCCGCTTTTGGTATAACTGGTTGTGGCACAAAGTTGTCAAGCATTTTTCTTCAATGAGGTTAAGCTGGTCAAGTCGCATTTGAACCTATTCTGCTTCCTCAAGCTTTGTTTCCATTAGAACTCGAAGTGATGGAATCTCTACTTCAACTGGGAGTATTGCCTCCATTCCATATACTGGAGAGAAAGGAGTTGCACCTGTTGATTTACATACTAAAATACAATAGCCATGTAGAATGAAAGGGTGCATCTCATGTCAATCTTTGTATGTCTTTACCATTTTCTGAATGATTTTCTTGATGTTCTTATTGGAAGCTTCCACATCTCCGTTCATCTTGGTTCGATATAGTGAGGAATTATGATGCTCAATCTTGAAATCATCGCATAACTCCTTCATCCTTTTGTTGTTTAAATTAGACCCGCTGCCATAATGATTCTGCTAGGAACCCCATATTTGCATATAAGATTTTGCTTGATGAACCGAGTAACCACTTGTCTTGTCACATTTCTGTAGGATGCAGCTTCTACCCACTTGGTGAAGTAATCAATGGCAACTAGTATAAACTTGTGTTCGTTAGAGGCTTTTGGTTTGATCATTCCTATCATATTAACTCCCCACATTGAAAAAGGCCAAGGATAACTTAGGACATTCAAAGGAGTCGGTGGCACATGCATCTTTTCGTTGTAGATTTAGCATTTGTGACATGTAGCAATCAGCTTCCATCGCCCACCAATAATAACCTAGTCACAAGATCTTTCTGGACATGGCATGTCTATTTGTATGAGTTCCGAAAGTGCCTTTATGGATTTCCCTCATAAGTGTATCTGCTTCATGTTTCTACATGCACCTGAGCAACACCATATCGTAATTTCTTTTGTATAATACTTCACCATTCAGAAGAACTTTGAAGCTAGCTTCCATAGTGTTCGTTTGTAAATAACAGAGGAATTTTTTGGATATTCTTTCTTCTCAAGATACCTCTTAATGTCATAACCAAGGCTTGTTATCTGGTCCTTCTTCAATAGCAAGGCAATGTGGAGGTTCTTCAAAATGATTGATTGTAATGGGTGGTTCGTGATTTCGCCAAGTCACTTTAAACATGGCTGATAAAGTTGCCAAGGCGTATGCCATCTGGTTTTCTTCTCACGAAATATGACTGAATGTAATTTCGGTAAATTATGCAGATAGCTTTAGAACATGATCTTGATATAGAATTAATTTAGGGTGTTTAGTGTCTCATTCACCATTTACTTGGTATATTACTAATGATGAGTCTCCATACACTTTGAGATGTTTAATTCTTAGATCGATAGCAACTTCTAGATCCAAGATACAAGCTTCGTATTTGGAAATATTATTGGTTCATTCAAAACATAACCTTGAAGTATAAGGTTTATGAAAGTTCTTTGGAGAAGTCAAAACGGCCCCTGATATCGTGCTCTAGTGCATTTGAAGCCCCGTTAAACATGAGTGTCCAACATGCCCCTAGTTTAGGTCCTTCGTCGGGTCCTGGTTTTTCTAGTCACCTATAACCATGACATCTTCGTCTGGAAAGTCGAACTTCATTGGTTGATACTCTGGAAACGGATGATGATCCAGATGATCAACTAGTACACTACCCTTGATGTCTTTTTGAGTAACATATTGGATGTTCTACTCTGATAATAACATATGCCATCTGACTATCCTTCCTGTAAGAGCTGATTTTTCAAACACATACTTCAAAGGATCCATTCTTACTATCAACCAAGTGGTGTGGGTTAACATATATTTCCTTAACCGTTTAGTAGCCCAAGCCAAAGCACAACAAGTCTTCTCAAGAAATGAGTACCTAGTTTCGCAGTCGGTGATTTTTTTGCTGAGATAGTAGATTGCATGCTCTTTTCTACATGTTTCATCATGTTGCCCCAATACATATCCCATTGACCCTTCAAGAACTATTAAGTACATAATTAGCAGTCTCCCAGGAATTGGTGGCACTAAGATTGGTGGCTCTTATAAATATTGCTTTATCGCCTCGAAGGCTGTCTGACATTCATCATTCCACACCACTTTCTGATCTTTTTGAAGTAATTTGAATATAGGCTCGCACGTAGCGGTTAGGTGTGATATAAACCTTGAAATGTAACTCAATCTCCCTAAGAAACCATGAACCTATTTTACTGTCCTTGGGGCTGGCATACCTTGTATGGCTTTCACCTTGTCGGGATCTACCTCAATACCATGCTGACTTACGATAAAACTAGTAGCTTGCCTGACCTAACACCAAATGTACATTTGTTCAGATTCAACCTTAGTTTAAAATTTCGCATACGCTTGAAATTTTTTTGCAAGTGTACAATGTGATCCTCCTTTGTGTAAGATTTGGCAATCATATCATCTACGTATACTTCCACTTCTTTATGAATCATATCACGGAATAGTGTGACCATAGCTCGTTGATAAGTTTCCCCTGCATTCTTTAGACCGAAAGGCAACACCTTATAACAGAAAGTGCCCCCAAGGTGTCATGAAAGTAGTCTTTTCCATACCCTCGGGTTCCATTTTGATTTGATTATAACCTGAGAAACCATCCATGAACAAGAACACTGAAGCTTGAGTTGTATTATCCATCAAAACATCTATGTGAGGTAATAGGAAATTGTCTTTGGGACTTGCTTTGTTTAGATCTCGATAATCTACACACATGCATACTTTGTCATCCTTCTTGAGCCCTGGTATGATGTTAGTTATCCAAGGCAGATAATCTACCACCGCTAATAACCTTGCGTCAAATTGTTTAAAAACTTCTTCTCAAATCTTGCGAGACATGTCTAGACGAGTTCTTCTGAGCTTCTATCTAAATGGGGAGCAACCTTCCTTGAGAGGTAGTCTATGCACCACAATATCTATATCCAATCCTGGCATATCTTTGTAAGACCAGGCAAATATATCCATATATTCATGTAAAAACTTGATCAGTCTTTCTTTGACGCTTTCCTCCAATGTTGCCCCTAGCTTGATCTCTTTTGGATCCTCCTTTGTGCCAAGGTTAATAGTCTCAATTAATTCTTGATATGGTTGTATATTTTCAGATTTTTGCTCTATCTCCCTTACCAATTCTTCAGAGAGTTCAAAATCTTCATCATCTTCTTCTTCTGCTTGTTTGATGGGTGCATCAATGTTATCGGTGATTTTAGGCATGGATCTGCACATTTATCATGTTTTGGTGCAGTTTTTGTATGTGGATTTGAAAAATGCATATGAAGAAAAGTATTGCCATTTTCAAATATAAGAAATAAATGCAATAGAAAGACATGGATCTTAATTGAATGCGAAATATAACTTTTATTAATTGAGAATACTGTTTGAAACAAATCAGGGGATCCTTACAAGCTACTATATGCCTCGGGCTTGACATAGGTTAAAAACAAGAAAAATTACTTCGGAAAGAAAAATATCTCTGGAATCTCCACGAATGTCCAATTTTTGAGCACTTCGCCTGGAGCATATTTGCGGATGAAGTCGGACTCTCCCTTGGTGTTGCTTTTATTAGATATCATTTCCACTTGTCCACCATGCTTTGTTCCTTTGCTGATGAAGGTTTCCTGGATGGGAGGAAATTGCGCCTTGCCTTTCAGGGTAGCCTTTGATGATTAGTAGCCCAAACCAAAATGATTCTTCTTCTCAGGTATCTCTATAAGTTTACCCTAACCTTTTGAGGTACCATATTTTGCAGTTGTTTGCAAGTCTCTCCATGAAGTCATGGTAGGTTTCTTGATCTTCTCCACTGGTAGGGTTACCATTGAAGCAACCTCTAAGACTTGAAATGATGTTGCTATATAGTCTATGTAACTTAAAAATATGTCCTCTTCACCGTTGATTATAACCAATCTTCCTTCAACGAAGAACTTCAATTTATAATGAAAGGTTGAAGTAACAGCCCCTACTTCATGAATCCAAGGTCGTTCGAATAAACATGTATACGCTGGTTCTATATCCATGACTTGAAAAGTGATATAAAACATATGCGGACCGATCTTGACAGGAAGATCCACTTCTCCAAACAATGTACTTTGAGAAGCGTTTAAAGCTTTGACTATTGTAGAACTAAGCCTTATTACAACACCATCCAATGTTAACTTCATCAAGATGGATTTTGGTAATACATTGAGAGCACAACCAGTATCAGTGAGCACCTTAGACATGCTTCTAGTACCTATCTGAATAGAAATGTGCAACTCCTTATTTTGAGCTCTGCCTTGTAGAGGCAACTCACTGTCATTAAAACCAAGATATGATCTAGTTGTTAGATTTGCTACAACATTATCAAACTAATTCACAAAAATCTCTTTTGTGACATAAACAAAACTTAGAACCTTCATTAGAGAGTCTCAATGCGCTTCTGAGTTAAGGAGCAACGAGAATATTGAAATCTTGGTCGGGGTTTGGTGTAGCTGATCCACCACCCTATAATCACTTCTCTTGATTATTTTCAAAAATTCCTCCGCCTCTTGGTCATTAAAATTCTTGATCGGAGATTCTTGTTCTTTATTTATATCCACCACAGTTTTTCCTTTATCCTTAACCAGAGTGTCATCCCTTTTTCATTGTTTAGGACCATAGATTCGACCATTGTAGGTCATGCCCCCTGTTCCAGCTATATTTGTCATCGCAGGTCCTTGACTTGTCGATGGTTCACATTCTTACTTTAAACCATTTACGTATGCAGTAGAATCATAACTCCAAGGTACCATTCTTTTACTTTCATAAGGGGTGGGATTTGGCCCCCTAATCACCATCGTAGTTTTTGGAACCACTGGTATCCTTAGACTTTGTCATGGTATCATTACTGGTGCTTCTAGTGACTCTCCCCCATGGAATCAGAGTCTTCTTATTAAGGTTTGGCCCTTGGCAAGTGTAATATGGTGGGAGAACTGACTTGTTTGTTTTGCGTTTGATTGCAATTGTTGCGGATAGTAAGAGTTGTCACCGACTTTTCTTTTATCCAATAAGGAAAGGGTGAAAAGAATAGGAAAGACCTTTGAGATATTTTCTTGAGTTCGGAGGGTAGATTATGAAAAGGGAATGTGTTAGCACCCTTTTCATCCATAGTTATCTATGGGCTCTTAGTTACTTGCTAGATCACTTGAAAATGCTTTGTTTGAAAATGTGCTTGTGGTGGGTTTTGAAAGTATTTTTGAAAAGCGCTTTCATTTAGGCAAAATTTATAATGATTCTCATCTCTATAAGAATGCATACAAAGTGTTGGACTTTTGAAAATATTTCATGTTTTGAAAGTGTTTGGTGTGTTTTAAAAGTTGTTTGTTTTTTTGAAGATGGATTGTGAGCAAGCAACTAAGAACGCTCTACCTACTCAAAAGTCTTTGGATGTAAAGGGACGGGCGTGATTCATCGTATAGTCATGAATAGCAATATCGTGAGATATCTTAGCATTTCTCTTGAGGGACTAAGATCATTTATAAGGCAACATTTGAAGCGTCATCGAGGGACAATGATCTTGTATTTTTTATTGTTTTTGCTAAGACGTATCACATGCATATTATGACCATTTTTCATAAGGAAACAAGTGGAGTTAACCCTAGAGGTGCAAGTGTGTAAAGTGTTTTGTATTTAATGCTTGATTTTATCTTGGATTAGGGTTGTCCAGATTGATTTTAGTCTTGCCATGCACACCCTAACTACTAGCATTTATATGAAAGCGGTAAATTGCAGAAAGTAAATTTACTACGCTATTACATCATTTGGGGATGGGGTGTACAAATTTACAAATGGGGATTGCAAGAAATTAAATCCTAATTATCTATTACAACCATATTGAATTTGAATAATGTATAAGAATTGAAAGGAATATAATGTACAAGACATGAATGAAAAGAAAATTAATTTATTTTGATTTTTGTTAAAGAAATGTTTTGGCCTATTTAACTAAAAGGAAATTTAATTAAACTAAAGAAAAATTAAGATTAAATTAAAGAAAAGAAAATAAATAGGAAAATGTTTTTTTTGTCTTTTTCATTGTAAGAAGTTAAATAAAATAAACTAAATAATTTAAATATTTTTGGTGTTTTTGTGTAGAAAACAGTTTTTGTGTTTAAAACAGTTTTTGTGTAGAAAAAAGTTTTGTGTTTGGGCCCAGGGCCTGTTTGTTAGTTAGTAAGCAGGGGGTCAAAAACATAAAATTGTTGAAGCCCAACTATAGAGGCCCAGCTGTGCTTCCCGCAAATAAGACAAAGTGAGAAAATCTGAAAAATGAACAAAAGGTCTCGCTGGGGCTTGAACCCAGGACCTTCTACATGGCAAGGCTTTAGCGCGCGCTGTTTGTACCACTGGTGTGCTCTATTTCATCCGTTGGTTATACAACTTGCACTAAATATAAAATGAAATCATTTCTGAATGTTTAAACATGGCTCTATCTTCTTCCTTCGAGCGCAGGGATGTATAACTCATTTGTTAAGCTTCGAAAGGCTTCATTTCTCATCCAAATTGAAAGATGTAAATATCAAACCTGCCTAAAGTTTGAAAACGAAACTAACCACATAATTTCAGCAGTTATGGGTCGAAGGTTAGCATGAAATACCAAAACTAAAACCTAACTGTTCATAAATGAACTTTTTAATGTACAAGTAATGATAATCAAAACTATGGACATGGTCAGCTTCCTAGACATGATGTCTACATTTTTTCTTTGCAATGTATATACAAATGATGCTTGAATGAAGAGTTCTAAGTTTTGAAAGAAACTTACCTCTTGAAGTGAAATTCGAATGAGCTTTGTATGACTTCCAGGAATGGTTCGATGATGGGTTAAGCCTGCAGGGACCTTTCTTAAGCTATTGCGATCACTATTTTGCTATAAAAAAAGTCACTGAATTGAAAGGTTGGTATATGGAAGCTGGGAGTGAATCAGAGGGCTGGTATATGGAAACTAGAGAGTGAATCGAAAGGCTAGTATATGGAAGCTAGGGAATGGATCGAAAGGCTGGTATATAGAAGCTAGGGGGTGAATCGAAAGGCTCACTAACGTATGAAGGGATTTGAGATTTTTGTGTGTGAAGTCAGGATGTGCCAAGTTTAATGCTTGGGTGCAAATTCTGAGTTTTTGAGAGTTTGGGAGTGTTTGAGGATTTTTCAACACCACAAGAGTCTGGCCCCTTTAGCTTGCAAATGGTCTCTCTATTTATAGAGAAAAGGTTTGGGAAGTTGGAGTAACCAGATTTGTAAGATAACAAATATGGTTTAGTTGAAAACGAAAAATCCAGTTGAATGGATTTTCATGGTTCCAAAGTTCAAGTACAAGCATGGCCTGATGTGTGTTGGGAGCTCAGGAAGCTGACTTTGTGATTAAAGTAATCTTTATGAAAATATATACATAGCTTGTTGTCATTTCGTCTAAAAATGGTATAATCCAGTGGATAAAGCTTCGAATCTTTGTGTAATGCATCACAAATTTGTATAAACCTCTGATTATGTAAAGATTTAGAAGCAACATAGCCTGACAAGTGAGATTTGGAGGATACGTTTATGAGATTTGATCAATGTTCTTCAAAGCAAGTTGCTCTAAGGGTTTAAAGATGGATCGAAGCAGGTTGCTTCGAAGGAAAACATTGCCCAATCAAAGCTTGGGGATCGAACCAAGCTTGTTCGAAGGAAGGAAAATTCCAAATCAAAGCTTATGAACCAAGCTTGCTCGAAGGAAGCAAATACCCAATCAAAACTTGTGAACCAAGCTTGCTCGAAGGAATCCAATGCCCAATCGAAGCTTATGAACCAAGCTTGCTCGAAGGAAACCAATGCCCAATCGAAGCTTGTGAACCAAACTTGCTCGAAGGAAGCCAAATTCCTAATTGAAGCTTATGAACCAAGCTTGCTCGAAGGAAGCCAAATTCCCAATCGAAGCTTATGAACCAAGCTTGCTCTAAGGAAGCCAAATGCCCAATCAAAGCTTATGAACCAAGCTTGCTTGAAGGAAGCCAAATGCCCAATCGAAGCTTATGGATCGAAGCAGACTTGTTATTCTTCGATTTGATGCTTGAGATCCCAATAAGATCCATAGAAACTACATGGGGCATTAAAAGTCCAATTGTACTTGTGAAAATTCAAACTCTAGTTTTGAGTCATCAGTGTTGAGGAAGTATCTTGAGCAGATCAAACCTTGTGCAGTCTTGGCCCAATAGAGATCTTGGTGAGAAAAATCTTGAGAAATGAGAGGGAAAATTTTGGGGTACAACAACAAGGAATTACCAATGACTTCTTTGTACTTCTATTGATCGCAGCTTCATATTCTTCTTTAGGGTATTACCTGAATTGGATTATCCCCTGATCCACCAATTTTTGTAATGTCTTCTCAAAACCTTTATTATGTTCCAAGAGGAACACACACTCCAACATATATTCTTTAAAAAGGATTATCAAGGCTTTTACTTGTCTGGCTACCCCAAAGCTAGTGACCACTTTAACTGCATTCGCGGTTGTCCCACCATGTGGAGGCATGGGATTTATCTTGATATTCGGCTTATCGAAAGTGATATCTTGGGAATCAAATAAATCTTGAACCTTATGACTGAAGGCCCAACATTTTTCTATGGTATGCCCCAGAGAATTGGCATGATACTCGCACCTAGAATTTGCATCGTACTTTGGTGGGAGTGCCCCAATTAGAGGAGCCAGAGGCTTTAGCTCTACCAAAGATGCTTTGATTAAGTGTTGCAATAATTTACCATGCAGCATGGGAAGAGGATCAAATCTTCTCGGAGGCCTTTCAAACTTGTTATGTTGTTATTCTCTTGGGATTATTAATGGTTGTTGTGCCCTTGGGTGCGATGCTACAACATTAATTTCTCCTTCTTTCTTTTTTGAGAAGTTAGGAACATGTATTTTTGCATTATAAGGGGTACTAGATGATGCCCCTTGTATCTTCCCGCTTTTTATACTAGCTTCAATTCTTTCACCAATAGTTACCAAATCCGAAAATCCAAAAGAGACGCTTCCAACTATCTTATCATAGTACAACCCTTGTAAAGTGCCCATGAACATATCGATTAATTTTTTCTCCAAGAGTGGTGGTTGTACACGGGCTTCCATTTCTCTCCATCTCTGAGCATACTCTTTGAAAGACTCCTCATTCTTTTGAGACAAGTTTTGGAGTTGCATGTAGTTAGGCGCCATGTCCAAGTTATACTTGTACTGTCTTAAGGAAGCATTATCAAGATCCATCCATGTCTGAATATGAACATGTTCCAATTGCATATACCAATATAAGGATGTTCCACTCAAACTGACTTGGGAGAAATGGATCATTAGCTTTTGATCTTGAGCATATGTGTACATCTATCTTCAATACATGCGTAGATGGTTCCTCAGACATGTGAGTCCCTTATATTTTCAAAAGTCAAGTACTTTTAATTTTGGAGGGATCACCACATCAGGAACTAGACCCATTTCGAGAGCGTCGACATTGAAAGCATTGTAACCTTCCGCAACTTTTAACCTTTCTTCCAGAGCTTTGTATTGATTGAGTGCCAAAGGATTTTCAGTCACATGGGTGTGGGTTGTCCTTTGAGGTTCTTGATTGACATCCTCTAAGTCATGGTCTCTATACTGTAGGTCTATGTAGTTGTCCGTGTTCTTGACCGAAATTTGCAAGATATGATATGCCACTACCTTTGGTGGAGGTGGGACAAACCCTTCAGTATCAGCTTGTTTGACCTCTTTTTGAGCCATAGTGGACTTTTGAGGTCCTGATTTTGGTTCTCTTCTTGCTTAGTAACACCTCGATGCACCAATAGTTCGGGCTACTTCTTCAAAGGCTACCCTAGGAATTTGTTCTTGCTACTCGATGATGTTTTTCAAGGCTAGAAGAACTTAACTCATATCTCCTTTCATTGAGTCGATGTTTCCCTTTACCTGATCCAAATCTTCACTAAATGCAACTTGGTTCTCTTTGATCTGTTCCATCACTTTCCTTTGATGGGCCCTTGTTTAGTATGGTGGTCGGAGAGGTGGCACTTTTCTACTAATGATTTAACTTGAGATGATTTTGAAAATTAATGAGTTTTTATATTATGAAATGTGAAATAATGTCATGTTTGGGAATGCATGGATGCGTATGAATATGATAAGCATTTTTTATTTTGAATGTCTTATTCACTTTGTGATACGGTGGTAGAACCTACTGTTTTTACTGGTTTGCGTTTTTTGTTCGCAAAATGTCACAGTAAGCAAGAGTCGCCACCGACTTTTATTTCATCAAATCAGGAAAAGGAAAAAGTACAGAAAAACCTTTTTTCGAGATATTTTGAGTACGAGGGGTAGATTATAGAAAGGGAAGGTGTTAGCACCCTTTATATCCATGGTTTTCCATGGGCTCTTAGGTACTTGCTCATTTTTTCAAATTGCTTGTGCGTGCTTGTTTTGAAAATGTTTTACTTCGTGATAACCCTTGTATCAGTCCTCAAGGATGTGACGAAGTTTGTTTTGAAAATTTATTTTGAAAGGTGTTTGTGTGAAAAGTTTTTATTGAGCAAGTGCTTAAGATTATACCTACTCGGAAAAAAGATTGTTCGTTCTCGTTTCCTTTAGACAGCGCTATCCCACTATTTAAGGAGTAGGTAGCACCGTCATTGGAGTTGTAAGGGACATTCGAAAGGGACAAGTGCAAGCACTAAAGCAATAGTTAGAAAACTTTAGTAGTAACCCTAGAGTCTTAAGATCTTTCCGAGGCAACATCTCTGAGGCAATACCTCTGAGGCAACATTTCCGAGGCAACATTCGAATGGAATAATTTGATCTTTTTAGACTGGAGGGCAACCACTAAAATCTCCTATGCTTAATGACTGTTTACCGAAGGCAACCGAAGTGAGGTAAACCCTAGGAGTGAATATGTGCATGTGAATCGTTTCAGTTATTTAATCTTTGCACATTAGGTGATCTACTATTTTAATTTCAAGTAATCTTCCCATACAATCCTATTAGCATACATCTAGACAGTTAAATGTTTGCAGGAATTTAAAGTGCGAAAAATAAACCTAGCTATTACAAGGCTTTGGCAGATACATAATTATCTTGACAGAAAATAAAAATGTGGAAAGCTTAAAACCCTAATTAAAACTATTACAAGCTCGAAACAGTTACAATAATAATAAAACAAATTAAAATGCACGCGGCAAATTAAATGCGAAAAAAATTGAAAACCCTAAAAATCTAACTAAAAAAATATTTAAGTTGATTTTTTAGAGAAAAAGAATTAATTAAGTTATGTACAACTAAAACCCTAATCCTAGTTATTTTTAATTATAAATAGAATTGAAATTAACCTAATTTAAACTAGATTAAATAATTCAAGAAAATAAAATATTTTACAAAAAAAAAGGTTTTATGTATTTTTGTGGTTTTTACTTGAGGAAAGAAATTTAATTGCAAAATTTAAAACCTAATTTCTACTTAATTTTAATTGAAACAAAATAATCAAATGAACTAATTAACCTAATTTATTTTCAAAAAATATTAATTTGAATAAATATTTAATTATGTATTTTTGTGATTTTTTGGTTTTATAAAAAAAAATTGTGTTATTAAATTAAAACAAATAAAGAAATTAATTAAAGAAATTAAAAAGAAAATAGAAAAGAAAAGCAAACTGGGCCTGTATGATGAGCAAATGGGGGGTGCAAGTCTAAATTTTTCAGGCCCAAAAATGCTCCAAGCCCAGTCAGCGCCTGATCTCTTGTAGCGTTGACTTGAGGGTGCACCATGGTCCCTCACTGCTGGAGCATTAGATCTGATAGTATGCTTGATCAAGTGGCTGGACGCAAGGATGTATGGTAGGCGCCTGAGTGGGAGACATGCTGGATCTGTTGAGAGAAAATAAAATAAAGGAAACGTTGGGACCTGGGATCGAACCCAGGTCCTTATGGTCAATACCAACGCCTCATTGCCAATTGCGCTACGCATTTTAATTGTTAGTATAAGGAAAACAAAATATAATATAAAGAAAACAAATCACTGACTCCCACGCGCGCGAATTTTTAAATGGGCAAATGGTTGGCTGACACATAATCTTCTTCTACCTTTCTCCATCGCCTTAGGTGCTTGTACCTTTACCTACAGACAAAAGTCTATAGCTACAAACCTATAAAACTCAAAAATCCAGCATAGGCTTGATAAATTATTTCTAGTTATGTGGATCAATTTGTCTTGATCTCGTGAACATCATGGTGTTTTTTTTGCCCAATTTAATCTGTGTAACAAACCCCTAAAACGCACACGAGAACCCTAATAATGGCAAAGGCACATATATGCGCCAAAAACACAATTAAATCATCCAGTCAGGTTGCAAACACATTCATGATCACAAATATATAACCTAAACATGCTAATGATGCAAGAAATTCAATAATCGATTTGGAAAACATAAGCAAAACTGTGAGAGTGATTGCGTGCGTTTCTGGATGTTTCAAGCCTTGCAAATGCTTGCTACAGGTTCAGAGAGTGCCTAGGGAGATGACTTAATCGTTATAAATGCTTGAAACGACCTATGGAGAAAGATTGGATCTGCACTTTTCTTTGAAAAATTCAAGCTTTGTTCTTCCTATTCACGCCTGTAAAAACCTTGTCCCATGCTTTGTTCTTGTCCATTATATATCTAGAAATGAATTAGGGTTGCAAAATTGGATTGAATCTTTGCAATTATGAGAGATTTGATTTGATTTTCATGCTACATGTAAACTTTCTATTTTGAGCCAAATCATCCCTTTCTTGTACCAATTATGCTTGATTCATTTTGGCCTTGATAACTCAGCATATTTTGATTGCCAACCTGTCCAAAAACCAAATCAAATCATATCTTTGTTATTATTCATCAGTTATTTGATTTAATTCAATTTTTAATTAATAAAAAATCAAAATAAATTAAAAAATGAAGCAAATAATGTATGGATGAATATTTGGGTCGTGGACCGTATTATAAGTGAGGTGCAAGCATAAAAAGTTAGGCCCATTTAGAAAAAAATGAATTTTTGAGCACATTTGACTTTTGGCAATTTTGCAAAAAGGGTCAATTTTGACAAGACATATCTCCTCTAATTTTAACCCTAGAGATATGTTCTTTGACTTTTTAGAAAGCTTAGCATGTTCCCTAAGCAAACTTTTTTGTCTCATATCAATTGAGCCTTCCATGTTCATGTAAGAAGCTTTGACCCAAAAGGTGTTTTTGTTGACTTTTCAAAAGGACCCATAATGTAGAAATTCATATCTTTTTGTGGGTGCATATTTTGAACTTGTGGGATGAATATGATTTGTAGGTAATTGCATCCTATTCAAAATGATCCTTGGATGGAAAATTTCTGATGAAGCATGTGGAAGTTATGCTTGGTCAAAGTTTGGTTGACTTTTACTAAGAAACCCTAATTTAGCAACTTTTGAGTTTTGATGAATTTAGAGCATTCCTTGAAGAATCGTGATCAACCCTTGATACAATGATGAAATTCACTTCAAAATGTTAATGTTGACCAAAATCTTGAAGTTTGACTGTATGTGGGTCACAGTTGACTTTTGACCTAATACAGTCAATTCTCAAGCATCTGAGCAGTTGACTGAGCAAACTTCTTGTGCAAGGCATGAAACTTGACATGTAGGGTCTTGAGAACATATTAAGACCATGGAGAGTATATGAGGTCTTTGGAGTACACCTATCTTGATGAACATGGAAACCCTAATTTGAGGTACACCGCCTTAGGAGAGAGTTTGTCTGGTCAACTCTTGGGCAAACTTGAGGATCTCTAGGGCATGTATTGAGTAAAATGAGAGGGAAAATTTTGGGGTACAACAGCTGCCCCTGTTCAATCTTCTTAAACCTGAGGATGTAGATTGGCTCCTCTGCCTTTCGTGATCTGAAGGTGGAAGATTATTGAACACTAGAGTGCCCAGAAATTTGCACTCGCATGAAGTGATACAAAATTTGGTGATATCGGGAATGGGCTTAAAGATGTAATCCAAGATGTGACGGAATACCTTCGTAGATGGGCTTAAAGATTCCATCTGGAGGATGTTGATTTCCTGAGACATTCCTTCGATGAGAGTTCCTGTTACTGTTGTTGATGAGGAATCTGCTGAGGAACGTTGGTATCTGTCTCGAGAGAAATAGAATTTTAGGAGCTTCAGTTGTCCATTACTCTACTAGGGAAATAACTCCGACTTGAGGAAGCGGAAGTGAACTGCATATCTGGTCAGGGTATATACTGCACCGCGACTTACTAGGGAAAAGTGAAATTGACCGAAACTGGTCAGGTCCAGGTTTTGCCGTGTTGTAAGTTGTCGTTTGGAGATAAGAGAAAAGAAACTTGGATGGTAAGGTTATGAGAAGGGACATGGATAGTAGGGTTACTTCTAATTGAAAGCCTGGATAGTAGGGCTATGAGAAGGAACCTGGATAGTAGGGTTACTTCGATATGAAAGCCTGGATAGTAGGGCTATGAGAAGGAACCTGGATAGTAGGGTAACTTCGATATGAAAGCCTGGATAGTAAGGTTGTGAGAAGGAACCTAGATAGTAGGGTTACTTTGATATGAAAGCCTGGATAGTAGGGACGTGAGAAGGAACTGGATAGTACGGTTACTTTGATATGAAAGCCTGGATAGAAGGGTTGTGAGAAGGAACCTGGATAGTAGGGTTACTTCGATATGAAAGCCTGGATAGTAGGGCTGTGAGAAGGAACCTGGATAATAGGGTTACTTCGATATGAAAGCCTGGATAGTAGGGCTGTGAGAAGGAACCTGGATAGTAGGGTTACTTCAATATGAAAGCCTGGATAGTAGGGTTGTGAGAAGGAACCTGGATAGTAGGGTTACTTCGATATGAAATCCTGGATATTAGGGCTGTGAGAAGGAACCCGGATAGTAGGGTTACTTCGATATGAAATCCTGGATAGTAGGGCTGTGAGAAGGAACCTGGATAGTAGGGTTACTTCAATATGAAATCCTGGATAGTAGGGCTCTAAGAAGGAACCTGGATAATAGGGTTACTTTGATATGAAAGCCTGGATAGTAGGGCTGTGAGAAGGAACCTGGATAGTAGGGTTACTTCGATATGAAAGCCTGGATAGTAGGGTTACTTCGAAGTGAAAGCCTGGATAGTAGGGTTGTGAGAAGGAACCTGGATAGTAGGGTTACTTCGTTATGAAATCCTGGATAGTAGGGCTGTGAGAAGGAACCTGGATAGTAAGGTTACTTCGATATGAAAGCCTGGATAGTAGGGCTGTGAGAAGGAACCTGGATAATAGGGTTACTTCGATACGAAAGCCTGGATAGTAGGGATGTGGGAAGGAACCTGGATAGTAGGCTTACTTCGATATGAAAGCCTGGATAGTAGGGCTGTGAGAAGGAACCTGGATAGTAGGGTTACTTCGATATGAAAGCCTGGATAGTACGGCTGTGAGAAGGAACCTGGATAGTAGGGTTACTTCGATATGAAAACCTGGATAGTAGGGCTATGAGAAGCAACCTGGATAGTAGGGCTGTGAGAAGGAACCTGGATAGTAGGGTTACTTAGATATGAAAGTGTAGATTAGTTGACCTGTTTGATTTCGGGAACTGAGTTTCCATTGGTCGTCTGTAGATGTGATCTGCATAACTGATGAATTTGTTAAAGCTAATCCTCTTCTTCTAAAAAGATATCAGAGTTAGTTATATGTGATACATGAAATACAGGGCAAAATGATGTTCTCAAAATAAATGAGATTACGTTGTATATGATATGTATGCGTATGTCATGATGTATGTTCATGAAATGCTATCGGGGTATGCTCGTGTCTGGGAAAATAAATCCCTGACGGTCGCTGGAGATTTATAAATATTCTATCGGGAAGAGATGCTGGAGAATAACTCTACGGGGACCAAACTTAGGGGGAAGAGATACTTTGTTGGTAGACCTACTGATCTGGAGGAATAAACTCAGATGGGGATGAAGTTCCATTGTTGGAGATGACGAGCTTTGTTGGAGATTGAGCTTTTATATCTGTAGAAATAAACTCTACTTGGGGATGAAATTTATTGACTCGCCCGCGATTATGAACCTCGGCTGGGGATAGTTATACCCTGTTTCGGGAAAGCTGACATCAATTCCTTTGGATACTTTTACTCTGTGGGGGAGTGTATGTACCAATAATTATGTTCCCAAGTTAGCTCTATCCCAGTACCTTCTGGGCAAAGTAACTGTAGGGTTTGGCACTTCTTGTTTTTTCCTGTTTCTGGAATTACGAGTAATTGTCTTTTGTTTCTTATGTAAATATTTATGAGCAGCGATCATTTTCAAATGCATATATCAAAATAAATCATTGGACGTTCTTGCAAAACAAAACAGGAAAAGTAAAACGAATTGCAGTTTCTTGCGAAAATGATTTGTATTGATTTTTGAAGTTGGCCTGTAATAGGCGTTTTTGTACAAAGAGGCTGACGCGCTAGTAAGAGAACGCCTCCGAAAGAAGTTACAATTTGTGTAAAAGAAAGAAAAACAGCTATGTGAAGCAACCCCATTGGGTTCCAACTCTGATATTTCCTTTATATCTTCAAGTGTCTCATCACTTTGCTACTTGGCAGAAGATTGATCAGATTTGTTGGCGCCGTCTGAGCTTGATAGTCGATATCGAAGCCTGGTCGCAAGATGATCCAATGAGACATAGTGATACGCTTCAATCCCTAACTTTTGCCTGGACTGCCCTTTCGGGTTTTCAATCCACCGGGATACCCTTTTTTGCCCAAGCCTCCCTTTCGGGTTTTCGACTTGCCGGGTGTACATATTTTTTCCTTTTCATCCCTTACTTTTGCCCGAACCCTTTTGGTTCACCGGGAAGCCCTTATTTTTTCCTAGGTCCGTCAACCTAGCGGGTCTTTGATTATGCGTAGTATCTTTTCACTATGTCTGCATTGACAGGGTGAGGAAGGTCGTCACCATCCATGGTGGTTAGAATCATAGCTCCTCCCGAGAAAATGTTCTTAACCACAAATGGCCCTTCGTACGTGGGGATCCATTTACCCCTGGGATCACCTTGCGGCAGTATGATGCGTTTGATCACTAGATCCCTGACTTGATATTTTTGGCGTCTGACTTTCTTGTTAAAATCCTTGATCATTCGCTTTTGATACGTCTGGCCATGGCAGATAGAGATAAGTCTATTTTCATCGATTAGATTTAGCTGATCAAGTCGGGTTTGGATCCAGTCGTCTTCGTTCAAACATGCATCCTTCATAATCCTGAGAGAAGGTATCTGGACTTCGATGGGTAGAACTGTCTCCATGCCATATACCAGAGAGTAGGGTGTTTCCCCTGTCTACGTCCATGTTGAGGTACTGTACCTATGAAGAGCAAATGGCAACATCTCATGTCAATCTTTGTATGTCACCGTCATCTTCTGTACAATCTTCTTGATGTTCTTCTTAGCTGCTTCAATAGCGCCATTCATCTTCGGCCGGTAGGAAGAAGAGTTATAATGTTGTATCTTGAACTGTTTACAGAGCTCGGTGATCATTGTGTTGTTGATATTCAAACCATTGTCGGTAATAATTCTCTCTGGCACACCATATCGACAGATCAGGTTATGTCGGATAAACGGCGCCACGTCGTTCTTGGTTACTGTAGCAAAAGAGGTTGCCTCAACCCACTTCGTGAAGTAATAAATGGCTACTAAGATGAAGCGATGTCCATTGGAGGCGGTGATCCTGATTTCTCCGATCATGTCAATGCCCCACATTCCAAATGGCCAAGGAGTCGTCAAGACATTCAGAGGAACCGGAGGCACATGCACCTTATCAGCGTAAATTTGGCATTTATGACAAGTTCGAGAGTGCTGATAACAATCGGCTTCCATAGTGGACCAGTAGTATCCTGCCCGTAGGATCTTCTTAGCCATGGTATGTCCACTAGAATGGGTTTCGAAGATGCCTTCATGTAGATCTGTCATGATCCTTTCTGCTTCGCTCTTGTCTACACACCGTAGTAGCGTGGAGTCATGGTTGCGTTTATAGAGGATTCCATTACTGAGGAAGAACTTTGTAGCGAACCTTCTCATAAACTTCTTATCATTGACAGATGCCCCTTCGGGATACTCCTGAACTTCGAGATACCTTTTGATTTCATGAAACTAGGGTTTGTCTGCCACTTCTTCGGTATCAATCTCACAGCAGTGTGCTGGTTCATCTAACCTCTCAATGGTGATTTGGGGAGCTTCATTGTCCCACCTAACCTTGAACATAAAAGACATAGTAGCTAGCGCGTCCGCTAATTGGTTCTCCTCTCGTGGGAAATGTTCGAAGGTTACCTCCTAAAAGTGTGGGAGCAATGTCAGTACATACTCTTTGTAAGGAATCAGATTCGGATGCTTTGTATCCCACTCGCCTTTGATCTGACTTATCACCAAAACGGAATCCCCGAATACATTCAAGAACTTGATCCTCGGGTCAATAGCAGCTCGAATACCCATGATACATGCTTCATACTCCGCCATGTTGTTGGTACAGTTGAAACATAATCGGGCGGTGAACGGAGTATGACAGCCCTCGAGAGATATGATTACAGCGCCAATGTCGTTACCCAGTGCGTTCGAGGCTCCATCAAAATACATAGACCATCGGGATCCTTCCTCGGGTCCTTCATCCGGTCCAGGTTCTTCGTAGTTAGTCACAAACATGATATTCTCATTCGGGAACTTAAAATTCATGGATTGGTAGTCGCCCACGGCCTGATGAGCCAAATGATCAGCCAATACACTCCCTTTTATTGCTTTTTGGGTTGTATATTGTATGTCGTACTCAGTTAAGATCATTTTCCACCTTCCTATCCTTCCGGAGAGAGTGGGCTTCTCGAAAATATACTATATAGGATCCATCTTCGATATCAATAAGGTAGTGTGAGTCAGCATATACTGTCTCAATCAACGAGCAGCCCATGCCAAAGTGCAGCAAATTTTCTCGAGCAATGAGTATCGTGTCTCACAGTCGATAAACTTTTTTCTAAGGCAGTATATTGCATGCTCTTTTCGACCAGACTCGTCATGTTTCCCCAGCACACACCCCATTGAATTGTCTAGAACTGTCAAGTATAATATCAACGGTCTTCCTTCAACCAGAGGCATCAGAATTGGTGGTTCTTGAAGGTATTCCTTGATTCTTTCGAAAGCAGTCTGGAATTCATCATTCCACTTTACCACTTGATCTTTCTTCAGAAGCTTGAAGATTGGCTCACAAGTAGCACTGAGATGTGAAATGAACCTGGCGATATAATTCAGTCGTTCCAAGAAACCTCTAACCTCTTTCTCTGTGCGGGGAGCCGGCATCTCTTGTATGTCCTTTACCTTCGTAGGGTCTACCTGAATACCCTTGTCACTGACGATGAAGCCCAGAAGCTTTCCAGACCTTACCCCGAAGGTGCACTTGTTCGGATTCAACCTCAACTTGTATGTCTTCAACATGTCAAACAATTTCTGGAGATGATCAATGTGCTCCTCCTTAGTCTGAGACCTGGCTATCATGTCATCAACATAAACTTAGATCTCATGGTGAATCGTGGAACAAAGCGACCATGGCGCGCTGATAGGTTGCCCCATTGTTCTTCAAACCAAAAGGCATCACCTTGTAGAAGAAGGTTCCCTACTGTGTAATGAAGGTTGTCTTCTCCATGTCTTCAGGAGCCATCTTGATTTGGTTGTATCCAGAAAAATCGTCCATGAAGGAGAAGATTTTGTGTTGCATAGTGTTGTCAACCAGAACATTAATGTGAGGAAGTGGGAAGTCATCCTTGGGGCTTTCCCGGTTCAGATCTCTGTAATCAACACACATCCGTACCTTACCGTCCTTCTTAGGTACCGGAACAACATTGGCAACCCACTGTGGATAAGAAATAACAGCTAAGAATCCCGCATCAAACTGTTTCATGACCTCTACCTTGATCTTTTCTGACATTTCAGGGCGCATACGATGAACATTTTGTTTAACCGACAGACAGTCTTCTTTGATCGGTAGGAAATGTACCACAATATTAGTGTCCAAACCGGGCATGTCTTCATAGGACCATGCAAAGATCTCAACGTAGTCGTGCAGCATCTGTACCAACCTCTGTTTGACACTAAGCCCCAGATTTGCACCTATTTTAACCTCTTTTTTGTCTTCCTCAGTACCCAAATTCACTATCCCAACCGGCTCTTCATAAGGCTGTATGGCCCTTTATTCCTGATGTAATAGTCTAGCAAGTTCTCCATGCACCTCACAATCATCCTCACCTTCATCCTCGGCTTGGTTGGTCGGATTTTTGAAGTTATAACTGGAAATAGCAGAGCTGTTATCAATGGGATCCAGAGTGGATATGGATCTGCATTATGATACGTGAGTGTGTGTATGAGAATAGTTGTTTTGATAAAGTGAAAAATAGAAAAGAAAAACAGAGAGCGCAAAATTTGTATGCAAGAAATGTCCAATGCTTTATTAATGGTATATGAAATGACAAATAATAGCCCTCACAAACAAAACCAATGTGCCTCGAGAAAGGCACAAGGCCGTAAACTTTCAAATTGTTTATTACAAATCTTAAAACAAATAAGTCAATTACTGCGGAATAAAAGAAACTGGTATAAAGTCCTTAGTCGTCCAGTTACTCGGTCCACCGTTGGTAGTTGGGTAGATCCAGCTGTCGATGTCTGGGTCTCCCTCGCTGTCTTCAATGGCATTAACCCCACGATTGCAGATACGTAGGGGAGGTCCTCCAGCCCGAGCGCGTCGAACAGCCCTTTGAGACCCTGTAGTAAAACCCAACCCAAATTTGTCAGTTTTGTGAGTGAAATCAGGGAGCTGACCCCAATTGGCACACCCACCTTATTCAACCACGGCCCTGGTGTCCTTAAGAGAAGCTGTGATACGGTGGGAGAACTGACTTGAGGTTTTGTGTTTGTTTTTGCAAATGTTTCGGTTGAGCAAGAGTCGCCACCGACTTTTTATTTTATCCTAAGGAAAGGTTAAAAAGCACAGCAAAAACCTTTGAGATGTTTTCTTGGGTTCGGGGAGTAGATTATAGAAAGGGAAGGTATTAGCACCCTTTCTATCCATGGTTATCCATGGGCTCTTAGTTACTTGCTTAGATCACTTGCCTTTTGTTTTCAATTGTTTTAAATGGTGCTTGTGTGTGTGGGTTTGAAAAATGTTTTGAAAAGAGGCCAATGTGGTGGCAACCTTTGTAATGATCCATGTTGGGATGTATACAAAGGTGTATGTCTTTTGAAAAGGTTTTCATTTGTTTTTGAAAGTTGTTTTTGAAAGTGTTGTGAGGTGTGTTGTAGAAAATAGGCAAGTGTTTTGTTTTTGCAAGTTCGATTTCAAGTAACTAAGAGTTTATCTACTCCTAAATTTCTCAAAGACTATTGCTATGTTTTAACCCTTTTCATAAGTTTGTTCCACCATTGTATTTGGTGGACAATCTCATGTTAGGATGTGAAAGGGACGGGCACGGGTCATCGTTTAGACCATAATTGCAACGGTGCCAAGTATCTTTGGGCATTTTTCTTTAAGGGACTTGATCATTTGATTTTGGAAGTATTTTGAAAATGTTATCGAGGGACTATGATCATTTGGTTTGTTTGTTTTGCCCAAAGAGACTTAACATGCAATATGGCCCAATTTTGAAAGGCAACAAGTGGAGTATCCTAGGGGGTGCAAATGTGATTTGTGTGTCCATTTTCATGCTTGTTTGTCTTGAGATTAGGTCATAACTATTTTGTCGTTTTTCGCATACAAACCCTAATTCTAACATGGCATAATTAGAAAGCAATAAAGCGCGAAAATAAATTTACTAAGCTATTACAAAACCAAATATGGGAAGGGGGGTACAAATGTTCAAATGGGGATTTTGACAAGTAATTTTAAACCTAAAACTATTACATCAATTTTGAATTTATACAATTTAATTAATGTACAATAGTTAAATAAAAATGGAATAAAATATGCAAGAATGCAAAAAATGAGGTTTTTTATATGTATGAAAAAAAAAGATTATTTTATGTAAAATAAAAAGAAAATAAAAAGATATTTTTTTTTTTGGAGTTTTTCATATTTCGGGCAAAACCCTAATTCTATTAAACAAAATGTATTATTTATTAATATATACAATATTTATCATTTATACACAAAAATAAAATAAGAAAAGCAATATATTTGTAAAAAATGATTTTTTAGTGTTTAATATTAATAAAATAAAATATGTATATTTTTAGCATTTTATTCTAAGTATATTAATAAATATATATATTTATGTATTAAGTTCTAAATATGTATTATGTATAAAAAATAATAATATTTAATATAAAAATAAAAGGGTATTTTTTTTATACAAAATATTTTCAGGAAGTAAAAATAAAATAAAAGTGTATAAAAAATATATTTGTATTATCTTAATATTTTAAACAAAAAAGTATATATGTATATTTATCTATTTATGTACAAAAACAATCAAATAAATACTTAATAAATTCAAAAAATGATGGAAAAAATATTTTTATATTTTTAATATGCTGAGAAAAAAATAAATGAGTCAGTTAAAAAAGAAAAAGTCAAAAAATATTAAAAATGAAGCAAATGGGCTCAAGGGTGTAAAACCAAAAAAGGGTGGTGTGAAAAGTAACTCAGAAGCAAGCCCAGCCCAGAACCACCTTTCTTCAACCTCTGAACAAAAATTGTTCAGAAAACACGCGCAAGAAGCTCCATTTGAATATCCTGATTCTTTGATTTTTTGAACAAACTTCCAACACAAAAAATGTTAAGCATGAAACCACGATTCCAAATATATAAAGAACATCTCCTAACTCTCAGAAACGAGAGAGAATTTTAACAATCCCAAATCCTAACCTAAGTTTTCTGCCATTTTCAGACCTTAAATTCTCACAGCTCAGGCAAAAGAAATGAAAAGTAAAAGAATGTACATGTTCAGTGGCATGAGTAGAACATTGTTTCTTCACAAACTTAAAGCTAATGATGCCTAATAAGAGAGATACGAATTCGAAAACTTACCTGTTCAGTTGAAGTTCTATCTGGAGATGTAGGAACTTTCAGTGCAAGGTGATGATTGGAAAAGCTTCCTTGAGGTCCAGGGATGCTATTCCAATGTTTACTTTGTCTTGAAAGCTTCTGAATCGAGCTAGAGAACTTCACCTGCAAGTCAGAAATATGAAAATGGTGGAAGTGGTTAGAGTGATTACAGGTCGTGCTTTTGCTTTTGGTTAGCTTGCATAGATGGTATGGAAGGTGTGTGAACTGGTTTGGGCAAGAGAGCTCAAGAGAAATGAGAGATAGCACTCAAACTGCAGGGCATGCCCTGTTTTTGCAGTTTTTGAGTGATTCTAAGATGGAGGGTGTTTTGAAGGCAAAGGGCTCGTGTATTAGTTTGGTTATGATCTGTGGAATGTGTTTGATAACTTTGTCTAAGTGTTTGTAAGCTGGTTTGTGAGTTGTTATGAGTTATGCAATGTTTCTTGAACTTGAAGCAAACAAAAGCCACTTGATCATTCTAGCCTGTACAGGCCCTCACACTATGCTGCATCTTTTTGTCTTGATCAGAGTGTTATGTCCATGAATCTTGTGTCCAAAGATATGCATTGTACCATTTGATTTGCAAACTTGACATAAAGTTCTTCTTTTCAAAAATGGATAAACCACTTTTTCCAATTAAGGCTTAATTCCTTGTGTAATGACTATATGAACGAAACAAAGCTAAAACACAATGGATTGGCATTTAATTATTGAGTGTAACTTGGTTTAAGGACCTGTAATCAAGGGCATGCTGGTTTTGAGAAGTTTTCATAACTTATGAACATGAAAAATGGCCAATTCAAAAGTGAGTTTTTGCTATATTGTGAAATTCGATTCTCCCTAACCATGAGGTTGTTTGATGAGTTCTTGGACATTTTGGAAAGCTTGGAATGTGTACTACAATCCATCTTTGAAATGCAAATTGAAATTCCAAGTGGAAGTGTATGGAAAATGGCCTTGAAGTGTGATAGAAAACCTTGTCAAAATAGGTCAAATTTCACTAAGTTAAGAATGGTTTAGTGCCCTTATTCAAAAATTTGTAACTTGAGATGCAAGCTTCAAATGAGAAAACTTTGTGGATCAAAGTTGTATATTATGCAACAAGCTACAACTTTCATGTTTGGACTTTTGTTTGAATCCAAATGGATCTTGGTGAGAAAGTGGGGCAAAGTTGGGAAAAAATTAGGGTTTTTCATAACTTAGAAAAATTCTAAGTTATGAAAAATTCCATTTCAAACCCTAATTTGCATTTCTTGGTTTCTTGGTGAACAAGTTTCATGATTTGGCATGCTTTTATGAAAAATGAATCTTGACTTCTTGATTTTGACCAAAAAAGTCAAAGTTTGACTTTTCAGTATACAGTCAAAATTGATCAATTGACTGGGAAATTCAACTGTCAATCTTGTGTACTTGGGATCTTTTGAGTTTGTTGAGCATGTCAAGATAATTCCATGGGGTCCTTGAGTCCATATGTGAGCTTGGCTTGCCATTGGCTAGGTCAAACAGTCAAAAATTACCCTTGTGCAGTCAAAACCCTAAAAAATGACCATTTTGCCCTTTTGATGATCTGATCAAATTTCTTGTGGAATTGTGATCCAAACTTGATCAAATGGTCCATATGAGTTCATAATGTTGATGTGGGTCAATTTCCATGAGATTTGACTGTCAATTGGCCACAGTTGACTTTTTCCCCAATACAGCTGATTTCTAGGTCATCTGTCCAATTGACTGGGCAAAACTTGGAATTAAGACTTGAAACTTGGTATGGGTAAACTTGGGAGTCCAATATGAAGCATGAAAGTCATCTTAGGCATTTTAGGTCAAAACATCTTTGTGCAAACACAAACCCTAATTTGGGTCAATAGTGCAAGGAGAAATCTTGAGCAGAGGAAACCCTAATTGGATCTTGAGCTCCAAGGGCCTTGTGATGAGAAAATATTGAGGAAATGGGAGGGCAAATTTTGGGGTACAACAGTTGCCCCTGTTCAATCTTCTTGAACCTGCGGAGTTAGATTGGCAAGTTTGCCTTTCGTGACTCGAGGGTAAAAGGAGATTGGACACTAGAGTGCCCGGAAATTTGCACTCGCATGTTGAAGTATCAGTAATGTGATGTCGGGAATGGGCTTATAGATGCCATTTAGAGAGGTGGTGGATAGGGAGATGGGCTTATAGATGCCATCTGGAAATGTGACGGAACTTTGTCGGGAATGGGCTTATAGATGCCATTTGGAAGTGTTGATCGCATAAGAGATTCCTTAGCGAAAACTTATGTATTTGAGAAAGACAGATGTTTTCCTGGCTTGTTACAGGTGTTTGATCTTCAATCTCCTCATGCGGATATGCCCTGGCTAGATACAGGTGTCGAATCTACAATCGGTTGCTCACAGATGTGCCCTGGCTGGATACAGGAATCGAATCCGGAAATAGTTGTCAACAAATATGCCCTGGCTGGATACAGGAATCGAATCTTCGAACTCTTCAGACGTACCCTGGCTAGATACAGGAATCGAATCCGGAAATAGTTGTCAACAAATATGCCCTGGCTGGATACAGGAATCGAATCTTCGAACTCTTCAGGCGTGCCCTGGCTAGATACAGGAATCGAGTCTGGAAATGCGGTCAACAGATATGCCCTGGCTGGATATAGGAATCGAATCTGGAAATGCTGTAGTTGATAGATGTGCCCTGGCTGGATACAGGAATCGAATCTTCAAACTTCTTCAGACTTGCCCTGGCTAGATATAGGAATCGAGTCCGGAAATTGTCAACAGATATGCCCTGGCTGGATACAGGAATCGAATCTGGAAATGTTGTCAACAGATATGCCCTGGCTGGATACAGGAATCGAATCTGGAAATGTTGTCAACAGATATGCCCTGGCTGGATACAGGAATCGAATCTGGAAATGTGGCAGTTGAAGGTAGTTGTCTTTGGGGTTGTCTTTTTCCCTGAAAAGGCAAAAACATAAGTTGCATGCAATGTCATGATGCATGATATGCATGATGTCATGATGTTCAACATGAGATAGTGTTGTATGCACTTTATCATGTATGTAAGCAAGATGTATGAAAATGTGAAATGTTTATGAATGTAATTTCGTTTTTAGGAAAATATATCCTTAACGACCGGCCGGGGAATTGCTCTGTGGAAGAGATACTTTGCCGAAGTTTTGATGAGAGGCCTGCTGAGGACTTTAATGATGGATTCCGCTGGGGATAATGATGATAAACTCCGCTGGGGATACCAAAGATAAACTCCGCCGGGGATAGAAAGAACTTTGCCGAGGGCGATCTTCCGTGGCAATTAGCTGAGGATAACCCAGTTATAAGCCCTTGTGAGGAATAACTCTGAATAAAGCTCGGGAGAGACGTCTGTATCCTGCAGGGAACAAGCTTCCAGAACCTACTGGGGATGAGCTTTAAGACCTGCCGGGGAATTTTGTGCCTTTTCAGGATTGACGGGGAATCAACTCCGCTTGGAGAAAGTATTGATGAACCTTGCCTTACTCAGCGGGGAGTTGATATGATTTGGTCACAATCTTCAGTCGAACCTACCTTGGCACCTTGGTGGACAAAGCAACCAGACTGCATCAGACAACTTTACATTGCCCCTGTCTCTGATGTCACCTTTAATTAATCTCTTGTTTTATATGCAAATATTTATGAATCAGCAATTTAATGTCAAATGCATATATCAAGAATGAACATTGGACGTTCTTCGCAAAACAAAACAGAAAAGAGAAAAACAATGGCAATTTGTATAGACAAGTGAATTTGTATTGATTTGAATTTTGCCTGTGAATAGGCATTTTTGTACAAGAGGCTGACATCCTAGTAAGAGGACGCCGCCAAACAACATAGAGTTTACAATTTTGAAAAGGAAACAAAACAGCTATGTGAACAATCCCACTGGGTTCCAACTCTGCTATCGCCTTTATGTCTCCGAGCGTCTCATTGCTTTGCTGCCTAGTTGAAGATGAAGCTGATTGGTTGATGCCGAAGTCTGAGCCAGATAGTTGATGCCGAATTCCGGATGCGAAGTGATCCAATGAGACATAGTATTACGCTTTATCCCTAACTTTTGCCTGGACCGCCCTTTCGGGTTTTCAGTCCACCGGGATACCCATTTTTGCCCAAGCCTCCCTTTCAGGTTTTCGACTTGCCGGGTGTACAGATTTTTTTCATTTCATCCCTTATTTTTGCCCGAACCCTTTTGGTTCGCCGGGAAGCCCTTATTTTTGCCTAGGTATGTCAACCTAGCGGGTCTTTTATTCATGCGTAGTATTTTTTCACTATGTCTGCATTGGCGGGGTAAGGAAGGTCGTCACCATCCATGGTGGTTAGGATCATGGCTCCTCCTGAGAACACATGTTTAACCACAAATGGCCCTTCGTATGTAGGGGTCCACTTGCCCCGGGGATCACTTTGAGGAAGGATGATGCGTTTGATTACCAGGTCTCCAACTTGATATTCTTGCGGTCTGACTTTCTTGTTAAATGCCCTGATCATCCGTTTTTGATACGTTTGACCATGACAGATAGCAGTGAGCCTCTTTTTGTCAATCAGATTTAATTGATCAAGTCGAGTCTGGATCCAGTCATCTTCACTCAAGTCTGCATCCTTCATTATCCGGAGAGAGGGTATCTGGACTTCAATTGGCAAGACTGCCTCCATGCCATAGACCAAGGAGAAAGGAGTTGCCCCGGTTGACGTCCTTGCTGAGGTACGGTACCCATGAAGAGCGAACGGTAACATCTCGTGCCAATCTTTATAGGTCACTGTCATCTTCTGCACAATTTTCTTGATATTTTTATTAGCTGCCTCTACAGCCCCATTCATCTTCGGCCGGTAGGGAGAAGAATTGTGGTGCTGTATCTTGAATTGTTCACAGAGTTCAGTGATCATCGTGTTATTGAGATTGGTACCATTGTCCGTAATGATTCTTTCTGGGACGCCGTACCGACAGATCAGATTATGCCGGATGAAACGTGCCACGACGCTCTTGGTTACTGTGGCGTAGGAAGCTGCCTCAACCCACTTTGTGAAGTAATCGATCGCCACCAAGATGAAACGATGCCCATTGGATGCCGTTGGTCGGATCTCACCGATCATATCAATGCCCCACATTGCAAAAGGCCAAGGTGCCGTCAGGACGTTCAGAGGAACTGGAGGAATATGCACCTTGTCAGCATAGATCTGGCATTTGTGACAAGTTCGGGAGTGTTGGTAACAATCAGCTTCCATTGTGGACCAGAAATATCCTGCCCGAAGGATTTTCTTAGCCATGGTGTGTCCACTGGAATGTGTTCCGAATGTACCTTCATGCAGTTCTAACATGATCTTCTCTACTTCAGCCTTATCCACACAACATAGTAGAGTTGAATCATGATTCCGTTTGTAGAGAATGCCGTTGCTGAGGAAGAATTTCGCTGCAAACCTTCTCATGAACTTCTTGTCATTGACAGATGCACCTTCAGGGTATTCCTGAGCTTCCAAGTACCTCTTCACCTCATGATACCAAGGTTTTTCAGTCACCTTCTCGGCCTCGAGATCGCAGCAGTATGCCGGTTCATCCAACTTCCAGATAATGATCCTGGGAGCCTCATTGTCCCATTTAACTTTGAACATTGAAGACATCGTAGCTAGTGTGTCCGCTAGCTGGTTCTCCTCTCTTGGGAAGTGCTCAAAAGTTATTTCTTCAAAGTGGGGAAGCAAGGTTGACACATACTCCTTGTAAGGAATAAGATTTGGGTGTTTCGTATCCCATTCGCCTTTGATCTGATTGATCACGAGAGCGGAATCTCCGAAGACACTCAGAAATTTGATCCTTAAGTCGATTGCAGCTTGTAAACCCATGATACATGCCTCATATTCTGCCATGTTATTGGTGCAGTTGAAACATAATCGGGCGGTGAGTGGAGTATGAGTTCCTTTGGGAGATATGATTACAGCGCCGACGCCGTTACCCAAAGCATTGGAGGCTCCGTCAAAATGCATAGACCATCGGGATCCTTCCTCAGGTCCTTCATCTGGTCCAGGTACTTCACAGTCAGTTACCACCATGATGTCTTCGTCCGGAAAATCAAAGTTCAATGATTGGTAATCGTCCACAGGTTGGTGTGCCAAATGATCTGCCAGTACACTTCCCTTAATAGCTTTCTGAGTTGTATACTGGATATCATATTCTGTCAAGATCATTTGCCATCTCGCTATTCTCCCAGACAGAGCAGGTTTTTCAAATATGTACTTGATGGGATCCATTTTTGAAATCAACAAGGTAGTGTGAGTCAGCATATACTGTCTCAGCCGGCGAGCAGCCCATACAAGAGCGCAGCAAGTTTTCTCAAGCAGTGAGTAACGAGACTCACAGTCGGTAAACTTTTTGCTCAAGTAATAAATAGCATGCTCTTTTCGGCCAGACTCGTCATGCTGCCCCAGCACACACCCCATTGAATTATCAAGTACTGTCAAGTATAATATTAGAGGTCTTCCTTCCACTGGTGGCATAATAATGGGTGGCTCTTGGAGATATTCCTTTATCTTTTCAAAGGCAGCCTGACATTCATCGTTCCAGCGTACTACTTGATCTTTCTTCAGTAATTTGAAGATTGGCTCACAAGTAGCAGTCAGATGTGAGATGAATCGGGCAATGTAATTCAGTCGTCCCAGGAAGCCTCTGACTTCTTTCTCTGTCTTTGGAGTCGGCATCTCTTGTATGGCTTTTACCTTGGCAGGGTCCACATGAATACCTTTGTCACTTACAATGAAACCTAGCAATTTTCCGGATCTTACCCCAAAGGTGCATTTGTTGGGATTCAACCTCAGCTTGTACAACTTGAGTCGGTCAAACAACTTCCTCAGATGGTCAAGGTGCTCTCCCTCAGTTTGAGACCTTGCAATCATGTCATCAACGTATACCTCAATCTCATGATGGATCATATCATGAAAAAAGCAACCATGGCACGTTGATAGGTTGCCCCAGCATTTTTCAATCCGAATGGCATGACCTTATAACAGAAGGTGCCCCACTGAGTCACAAAGGTAGTCTTCTCCATATCTTCCGGGGCCATCTTGATCTGATTATACCCTGAAAAACCATCCATGAAGGAGAACACCTTGTGTTGTGCAGTATTGTCAACAAGAACATCGATGTGAGGTAAGGGGAAGTCATCTTTGGGGCTTGCCCTGTTCAAGTCCCTATAGTCGACACACATTCTGACTTTACCGTCCTTCTTCGGCACTGGCACCACATTGGCAACCCACTGAGGGTAAGAAGTTACTGCAAGAAAACCGGCATCGAATTGCTTCATAACTTCAGCCTTGATCTTTTCAGACATCTCTGGGCGCATACGTCGGACCTTTTGCTTTACCGGAGGGCAATCTTCCTTGGTTGGCAGGTGATGAACTACAATGTCGGCATCCAAACCAGGCATGTCTTCATAGGACCAAGCAAATATCTCCATGTAATCCTGTGGCATCTGGATCAATCGTTGCTTCACGTTGAGCTCTAGATTAGCCCCAATCTTGACCTCTTTCCTATCTGTCTCAGTACCCAGGTTAATCGTTTCTACCAGCTCTTCATGTGGTTGAATAGCCCTCTCTTCCTGGAGTAGCAGTCTTGCGAGTTCACCAGGCACTTCACAATCATCTTCACCTTCGTCTTCGGCTAAGTTGATCGGATTCTCGAAGTCATAACTGGCGGTAGCAGAGCTGTTACCAGTGAGATCCAGAGTGGATTGAAACCTGTATAAGTGAGTGTGTGTAAATATGGCTGTTTTGCAATACATATAACACAGAAAGAAAAAGAGCACAAGATTTGAAATGCAACAAACGTCCAATGTTTTGATTGATGATATATGGAAATGTCATACAAAAAAGCCCTCACAAATGGAGCTACGATGCCCCGGGTAGGACACCGAGCCAACAAAGTTTTAACATATTGTTTGTTACAAATTGGAAACCAAAAGAAATTAATTATTGCGTGACAAATGTGATAGGTGTAAAATCCTTTGTTGTCCAGTTGCTCGGTCCGTTGCTGGCAGTTGGGTAGATCCAACTGTCAAACTCTGCTTCTTCTACATCCTCCTCGATAGCATTCACCCTTGGGTTGGAGATAAACACCGGAGCCTTTCTGATCTTTTCCTTGCGCACAGCCCTCTGAGCCTCTGCAGTAAAGCCCAGCCCAAACTTGTCGTTCTTTTGAGTGAAGTCAGGAAGCTGACCCCAATTTGCACAATTGCCTTTCTCGATTACAGCCCGGGCATCCTTCAAAGATGCCATCTTCAACGGAAAGTCTTCTTCAACTACTGCCTCAGTTGATGCCAACACTGGAGGTACTTCCTCAAAATGCTGAAAGGGGGTTTCAATAAACTCTCCGTCCATCTCGATATACCGGAATGAATTCAAGTGACTAACCATGTATTCCTCCTCACCCTGCACAGTAACAATCTTCCCTTTGACAGGGTATTTGAGCTTTTGGTGTAGAGTGGATGTTACTGCCCCAGCCTTGTGAATCCAGGGTCGACCCAACAAACAGGAGTAAGATGGACGAATATCCATCACATAGAACGTTGAGTTGAAAACTTGGGAACCCACACGAATAGGAATGTCTACTTCACCGTGCACCATCCTCTTAGAACCGTCGAAGGCTCTAACAATGATGTTACTAGGTTTCAGCTCCAGGCCCTCACAATCCAAGCGATCCAATGCTTTCTTAGGCAAGACATTCAGGGAAGAGCCAGTATCCACTAACACGTGTGCGAGAGTAGTGCCCCTGCATTCTATGGAAACATGCAGGGCATCATTGTGATTTTTCCCTTTAGCGGTAAGGTCGGCATCCGAGAACCCTAAGCCATTGTCAGCTGTCAAATTAGCCACACAGTCAGTCAATTGATCCGCGGAGGTCTCTTACGGCACATGGGCCGTTTTTAGAAATGAAATCAGGGCTTTTGCATGGGCCTCTGAGCATAGCAGCAATGATAACATAGAGATTTTGGAGGGAGTATGCCCCAACTATTCAACGACGTTAAAATCACTCTTTTTGATAATTTTAAGAATTTCCTCCATTTCTTGTTGGGAGGCTTCTACAGCAGTCTTTTTTGGTGCCTCCGTCCTGGCAGGCAAATCGGTAGCGACCTCTTTGCCCCGAGCATCAGAGGACTCGGCGGCAGTAGTAGACACAGGAACTTGAATTGGAACATGCACACTTGCGGGTGTGATGGTGAGAGGCTTTCGGATAACAGGCGGTGCAATGTCAGGCGAGAAGAGCCTGCCACTGCGGGTAATCTTTGCGGGACCAGTGAGGCTATTGATACTGGTATTGGTGTTGAACTCCTGCTTCACCCTAAGCATATATACGTCGGCTCCATAATGCCATGGAACAGCTTTATCAGACTCATACGGGAGAGGCCCCGGGACAGTAATAGTAATGGGTGCAACAGACATAATTTGGACGGGTTTCTTTACGGGAGCTTTGGCAGGATTGTAAATTGTGACAACATATATTTCTTCAATGGAAACAGATGGAACGGCAGTTTTCTTGAACAGAATTTCCTTGCTATCCATCAGGCCTTGGATGCCTGATTTCAGTAGTGGACAACCGGTAGGGATAACAGCACACAGGAGGCAACCCTTACTACAACCCGGAAATAAACCGGCTAGTAGTAAGTTCCTCTTAACAGTCAAAAGAGGGGTAACAACTTCATTCACCGAAACAGCATACAACTCTTCCTCAATGGCATTTACTCTATGCTGGGGCATAGGAGCAGTTACAACATTCGGTCTCTCAGGCGCTTCAAACTGAATTTCCTTTGCGTCGATAAGATCTTGCACTTTGTTTCTCAAGGCCCAGCAATCATCAGTAGTGTGCCTGGGACTATCAGAATGATAAGCACACCGGGCATTTGGGTTATACTTAGGAGACGCAGTGTTGACGACCTTAGGAGCTTCTTTGAGGGTCACCAAGTTGGTTGATAAAGGTTGGGGTAAAATTTGAGATAAGGTCATACTCAGCCGAGTATACTGCCTCTTGGGCCTTTCACTTCTTTGTTGATTGTACTGCTGAGGAGCAGCAACAGGTTTTGAAATGACCAAAGCATTGACGGCTTGGCGACTTTCGGGCTTGACTTGTCTTCTAGGACCATAGACGGCACTTGCTTCTTTCTTAAACGGCCTCTTCTCAGTACTTGTAGAGGCAGCCTTTTGTATCTTTCCTGACCTGATGCCAGCTTCAATTCTTTCTCCTGTTAGAATCAAATCCGTAAACCCAGCGGAGGAGTTACCAACCAAATGATTGAAAAATGGGCCAGACAAAGTCCCTAGGAACATATCAACCAGCTCTCGATCAGTTAATGGAGGCTGTACCCTGCCAGCCAAATCTCTCCATTTTTGTGCGTACTCTTTGAACCCTTCACCCGTTCCTAGAGACATACCCTGAAGTTGGGTACGCGTAGGAGCGAGATCAGAATTGTATTGGTATTGTCTGTAGAACGCGGTTGCCAAATCTTCCCAGTGTCGGATGCTAGTTCCATCTAATTGGTAGAACCATTCAAGTTGTGACCCCGAGAGGCTATCTTGGAAGAAGTGAATCCAGAGGTTCTTATCTGCCGTGTAAGGTTGGATCTTCCTTACGTACGACCTCAGATGCAGCTTTGGGCAGGAGACCCCATCATACTTGGCGAAGGCAGGCGCCTTAAACTTGTGTGGAATTACTACCCCAGAAGATAACCCCAGATCTCCGAAATCCAGTCCCGGCACATTCTGAATTTCCATGGCGCTCAAGCGGTCCTCCAATTGCTTGTATCTGTCAGCAGCAGGTGGGTATTGTTCGTCATTATAGTCCGTCTCGTTGTCGGAGACTGCGGGACTAGGAGCCCCTCCCCCTTGGGGACTGTTTTTTTCAGCAGAGGAAGTAGTTGGTTCAGCTTCATTATGGAGTGTGTTCCCAAATCTGCGTCCGGTGTTGAACAACGCAGTCCTCTTTTTCTTCTTCTTCTTCAGGAGTAGAGTCTTCAATTCTTGTTGACCCTGGGCTAGGCTTAGGACCATCTCTTGAAACTGTGCACTTTGGGCCTGAAGGGCCTTGATTGCTTGCTCACTGGATGAGTCTGGATTCATGATGACTGTTCAAAATAAACAGCGAAGGAGATTAAGCAACCTGTGAAAATAGGGTACCTGCTATGCATATGGTGCAATGGGATGCGTATGTTTTATGTTTTCAAAGACAAACAAGATTCAACTTTGTAGACAAAAAGGAAACACACTTCATTAGATTAAAATTTTCAATTGTTCAACAATTTGCCCTTAGGCATTACAGGAATGAAAAATACTGGAAAGGAAATAAAACTATAAAAGGAAATATCCAAAGCTCATCAATGCTCCCATGGCCTCCTCTTTTCAGTGCTGATGTAGTCGTTCAGGACCCGTTCTTCCTCCAACTGCTTAGTCAGCCTCTGGATCTTCCGTTCCTGCTCGTTGAACTTCTCCCGATAGAAATCCCGTTCTTCCTTTAGCTGCGCCCAAGATCTCTTCATTGTGTCAAAATCAGTGGGTATCTGAGGAGGGAGGACAGTTGGAGGAACCCCACCTTCATCAGGAGATTCAAGAATGAGAGGTCTAACAGCTTCGTACGGCATACCCAACCTCTGAGCACGGACGCGGACCCATTTGCAATAGGGCTCCAATGGCAGAGAAGTCTTTGGTCCCAACTCATGTGGGTCGGCTTTGTGAATTCTGTCCCAAGCTCTAATGAATCCATGGCGTAGTTTGTCACTGTCTGCCTGAAATTCAAAATGGAAGTGAGGAACCAGCATTTCATGAGGCCCATATCCTCTGGCTCTTCCAAACTGACGGAGAGCTAAGCATGGATTGTAAGAGATTCCTCCTTGGATACCAATCAACGGAACATTAGGGTATTCTCCGCAACGGTCAATAACAGCTACCTCATCCAAACCTCTGAGAGTCCAGGTGATGTCATTATCAGTGAGAGACATTAACCTCCGAGCCCAACCTTTTCCTTCTTCATTCTTCAGCACGAACTTAGGAAGGTGCGAAATAAACCACCTCACTAGCAAAGGAGCACAACACCATGGAGTTCCCCGTTTTCGAGCAGTACGAGCATAGAGTTGTTGTAGAACATCACCTAAAAGAGTGGGTACCGGATTCCTAGACATGAAGATCTTTATGACATGGGTACTGATAAAGGTGTCGGGATTGGGAAACAATACCAGACCATAGATCAAAAGAGCCAGAATATCCTCGTACTCCTTGAAGTCCAAGTCATTCCAGAAATCATTAGCCTTGCCAACCAGAAATTTGACCAAAAAGCCCTTGACCCCATTTCTAGTTTCCCAGTTGGACAATACCTCTTCTTTGGTCAAGGGGAGAATTGCAGCAATCTCTTCAGGCCTAGGAGTCTTTTCCACACCAGTGAATGGGGTTTGTTCCAAAACAGGGATCCCAAGCAGATAAGAGAATTCTTCCAGGGTAGGAACCAGCTGGAAGTCTTGAAAGGTGAAACAATGATACAGAGGGTCATAAAACTGGGTCAGAACACTTATCAGTTGTTGGTCCCATTTTGCAGTGATCAAGCCAAGGAGAGAACCATGTCTGTTGATGAAGGAGGAAGTGTTTGGAATCCTTCCAACCAACTCCTTGAGCAAAACTGGTGGTTGAACAAAGTTGAGCCGGATGGTATTCCTACGTACGGGCATCATGATGTCCTACAAAACAGAGCAAAGATGAAACTTTTCTTTTGTATTTGAAATGGGTTAGTCCTTTATACAGGATGCATGCAATGGTATGATGGCATGATGCTATGATGAAGCACACCACAAGTATTCACACAGGCAAACATGATAAGGCACACAAGTCACACAAGACACCCTTAGGTTTCAGGCCAGCATGAATTTCAGGTATTACCCTCCTTTGGTTTTGTTGGTTAAAACCTGTCCTATCAAAAGTAACCGGGTTCTAGAGGATCTCAAATCATTGGCTACCCTCAATCGGTCATAACTCCAGCATCGCAATCTTTTCTCGCGGCCAGAACCATCTCGAGAGTTTAGCCTCAATGAGTGTAGCATACTGCTACTGTCCTAATAGCCAAGTTGGTCAATTTAGGGTTCTAAGGTTGGTTGGTGTTTAATGACTCCTTAGAAGACCTATATTCTCCCCGTTGCAACACAAGGGATATAGGTACAGACTAAGATGCCACACCAACGTAGCCACTGCTTCACCCATGTCGGTCTACGCCGGACAGGTCCCTCACAGATTATGCTACCTAAAAAGGGGATTTCCCAGATCCAGGTTAGGATCTATGAAACTCAGATGCAAAGCCCACAAATATAAAAGCAAACAAAGCAAACAATTGAAAACAAAGGTGATCTAAGCCCTAAGGTTACTCCACTTTTAAGTTCTCCCCATCAGAGTCGCCAGTTCTGTGATACGGTGGGAGAACTGACTTGAGGTTTTGCGTTTGTTTTCGCAAATGTTTCAGTTGAGCAAGAGTCGCCACCGACTTTTTATTTTATCCTAAGGAAAGGTTAAAAAGCACAGCAAAAACCTTTGAGATGTTTTCTTGGGTTCGGGGAGTAGATTATAGAAAGGGAAGGTATTAGCACCCTTTCTATCCATGGTTATCCATGGGCTCTTAGTTACTTGCTTAGATCACTTGCATTTTGTTTTCAATTGTTTTAAATGATGCTTGTGTGTGTGGGTTTGAAAAATGTTTTGAAAAGAGGCCAATGTGGTGGCAACCTTTGTAATGATCCATGTTGGGATGTATACAAAGGTGTATGTCTTTTGAAAAGGTTTTCATTTGTTTTTGAAAGTTGTTTTTGAAAGTGTTGTGAGGTGTGTTGTATAAAATAGGCAAGTGTTTTGTTTTTGCAAGTTCGATTTCAAGTAACTAAGAGTTTATCTACTCCTAAATTTCTCAAAGACTATTGCTATGTTTTAACCCTTTTCATAAGTTTGTTCCACCATTGTATTTGGTGGACAATCTCATGTTAGGATGTGAAAGGGACGGGCACGGGTCATCGTTTAGACCATAATTGCAACGGTGCCAAGTATCTTTGGGCATTTTTCTTTAAGGGACTTGATCATTTGATTTTGGAAGTATTTTGAAAATGTTATCGAGGGACTATGATCATTTGGTTTGTTTGTTTTGCCCAAAGAGACTTAACATGCAATATGGCCCAATTTTGAAAGGCAACAAGAGTATCCTAGGGGGTGCAAATGTGATTTGTGTGTCCATTTTCATGCTTGTTTGTCTTGAGATTAGGTCATAACTATTTTGTCGTTTTTCGCATACAAACCCTAATTCTAACATGGCATAATTAGAAAGCAATAAAGCGCGAAAATAAATTTACTAAGCTATTACAAAACCAAATATGGGAAGGGGGGTACAAATGTTCAAATGGGGATTTTGACAAGTAATTTTAAACCTAAAACTATTACATCAATTTTGAATTTATACAATTTAATTAATGTACAATAGTTAAATAAAAATGGAATAAAATATGCAAGAATGCAAAAAAGGAGGTTTTTTATATGTATGAAAAAAAAAGATTATTTTATGTAAAAAAAAAAGAAAATAAAAAGATATTATTTTTTTTGGAGTTTTTCATATTTAGGGCAAAACCCTAATTCTATTAAACAAAATGTATTATTTATTAATATATACAATATTTATCATTTATACACAAAAATAAAATAAGAAAAGCAATATATTTGTAAAAAATGATTTTTTTAGTGTTTAATATTAATAAAATAAAATATGTATATTTTTAGCATTTTATTCTAAGTATATTAATAAATATATATATTTATGTATTAAGTTCTAAATATGTATTATGTATAAAAAATAATAATATTTAATATAAAAATAAAAGGGTATTTTTTTAATACAAAATATTTTCAGGAAGTAAAAATAAAATAAAAGTGTATAAAAAATATATTTGTATTATCTTAATATTTTAAACAAAAAAGTATATATGTATATTTATCTATTTATGTACAAAAACAATCAAATAAATACTTAATAAATTCAAAAAATGATGGAAAAAATATTTTTATATTTTTAATATGCTGAGAAAAAAATAAATGAGTCAGTTAAAAAAGAAAAAGTCAAAAAATATTAAAAATGAAGCAAATGGGCTCAAGGGTGTAAAACCAAAAAAGGGTGGTGTGAAAAGTAACTCAGAAGCAAGCCCAGCCCAGAACCACCTTTCTTCAACCTCTGAACAAAAATTGTTCAGAAAACGCGCGCAAGAAGCTCCATTTGAATATCCTGATTCTTTGATTTTTTGAACAAACTTCCAACACAAAAAATGTTAAGCATGAAACCACGATTCCAAATATATAAAGAACATCTCCTAACTCTCAGAAACGAGAGAGAATTTTAACAATCTCAAATCCTAACCTAAGTTTTCTGCCATTTTCAGACCTTAAATTCTCACAGCTCAGGCAAAAGAAATGAAAAGTAAAAGAATGTACATGTTCAGTGGCATGAGTAGAACATTGTTTCTTCACAAACTTAAAGCTAATGATGCCTAATAAGAGAGATACGAATTCGAAAACTTACCTGTTCAGTTGAAGTTCTATCTGGAGATGTAGGAACTTTCAGTGCAAGGTGATGATTGGAAAAGCTTCCTTGAGGTCCAGGGATGCTATTCCAATGTTTACTTTGTCTTGAAAGCTTCTGAATCGAGCTAGAGAACTTCACCTGCAAGTCAGAAATATGAAAATGGTGGAAGTGGTTAGAGTGATTACAGGTCGTGCTTTTGCTTTTGGTTAGCTTGCATAGATGGTATGGAAGGTGTGTGAACTGGTTTGGGCAAGAGAGCTCAAGAGAAATGAGAGATAGCACTCAAACTGCAGGGCCTGCCCTGTTTTTGCAGTTTTTGAGTGATTCTAAGATGGAGGGTGTTTTGAAGGCAAAGGGCTCGTGTATTAGTTTGGTTATGATCTGTGGAATGTGTTTGATAACTTTGTCTAAGTGTTTGTAAGCTGGTTTGTGAGTTGTTATGAGTTATGCAATGTTTCTTGAACTTGAAGCAAACAAAAGCCACTTGATCATTCTAGCCTGTACAGGCCCTCACACTATGCTGCATCTTTTTGTCTTGATCAGAGTGTTATGTCCATGAATCTTGTGTCCAAAGATATGCATTGTACCATTTGATTTGCAAACTTGACATAAAGTTCTTCTTTTCAAAAATGGATAAACCACTTTTTCCAATTAAGGCTTAATTCCTTGTGTAATGACTATATGAACGAAACAAAGCTAAAACACAATGGATTGGCATTTAATTATTGAGTGTAACTTGGTTTAAGGACCTGTAATCAAGGGCATGCTGGTTTTGAGAAGTTTTCATAACTTATGAACATGAAAAATGGCCAATTCAAAAGTGAGTTTTTGCTATATTGTGAAATTCGATTCTCCCTAACCATGAGGTTGTTTGATGAGTTCTTGGACATTTTGGAAAGCTTGGAATGTGTACTACAATCCATCTTTGAAATGCAAATTGAAATTCCAAGTGGAAGTGTATGGAAAATGGCCTTGAAGTGGGGTAGAAAACCTTGTCAAAATAGGTCAAATTTCACTAAGTTAAGAATGGTTTAGTGCCCTTATTCAAAAATTTGTAACTTGAGATGCAAGCTTCAAATGAGAAAACTTTGTGAATCAAAGTTGTAGATTATGCAACAAGCTACAACTTTCATGTTTGGACTTTTTTTTGAATCCAAATGGATCTTGGTGAGAAAGTGGGGCAAAGTTGGGAAAAAATTAGGGTTTTTCATAACTTAGAAAAATTCTAAGTTATGAAAAATTCCATTTCAAACCCTAATTTGCATTTCTTGGTTTCTTGGTGAACAAGTTTCATGATTTGGCATGCTTTGATGAAAAATGAATCTTGACTTCTTGATTTTGACCAAAAAAGTCAAAGTTTGACTTTTCAGTATACAGTCAAAATTGATCAGTTGACTGGGAAATTCAACTGTCAATCTTGTGTACTTGGGATCTTTTGGGTTTGTTGAGCATGTCAAGATAATTCCATGGGGTCCTTGAGTCCATATGTGAGCTTGGCTTGCCATTGGCTAGGTCAAACAGTCAAAAATTACCCTTGTGCAGTCAAAACCCTAAAAAATGACCATTTTGCCCTTTTGATGATCTGATCAAATTTCTTGTGGAATTGTGATCTAAACTTGATCAAGTGGTCCATATGAGTTCATAATGTTGATGTGGGTCAATTTCCATGAGATTTGACTGTCAATTGGCCACAGTTGACTTTTTCCCCAATACAGCTGATTTCTAGGTCATCTGTCCAATTGACTGGGCAAAACTTGGAATTAAGACTTGAAACTTGGTATGGGTAAACTTGGGAGTCCAATATGAAGCATGAAAGTCATCTTAGGCATTTTAGGTCAAAACATCTTTGTGCAAACACAAACCCTAATTTGGGTCAATAGTGCAAGGAGAAATCTTGAGCAGAGGAAACCCTAATTGGATCTTGAGCTCCAAGGGCCTTGTGATGAGAAAATGTTGAGGAAATGGGAGGGCAAATTTTGGGGTACAACAGAAGCCATCTTCAAAGGAGGTTTGTTGGTAGTATTTTCAGTTGATGCTAAGATCTGAGGGACCTCTTCGAAGTTCTGACAAGGAGTTTCTATGAATTCCCCGTCCATCTCTATGTAGCGGAAGGAATTGAGGTGACTTACCATATATTCTTATTCACCCCGCATTGTGACAATCTTTCCTTTCACCAGATACTTCAGTATTTAGTGGAGTGTGGAAGTAACTGCCCTAGCCTGGTGGATCCAAGGACGACCCAGCAAACAAGAATATGACGGCCTGATATCCATCACATAGAAAGTGGACCCAAAAGTCTGAGAACCCACTTTGACAGGGATGTCCACCTCCCCGTGCACCATTCTCTTCGATCCATCAAAAGCCCTTACCACAATGTTACTAGGATTTATAGTCAAACCCTCACAATCCAACCGATCCAACGCCTTCTTCGGCAGAACATTCAGTGAAGACCCAGTATCTACTAGCACATGAGCCATAGTGGTGCCCCTACATTCAATCGAGACATGCAGAGCATCATTATGCTTCCTTCCCTTTGGTGTCAGATCCACATCTGAAAAACCCAGTCCATTATCAGCAGTCAGGCTGGCCACACAATCTTTGAACTGATCGGCTGAAGTCTCTTGCGGCACATGCGCAGTTTTGAGGAATGCAATCAAAGCCTTCACATGGGCCTCAGAGCACAACAACAGGGATAACATGGATATCTTTGATGGGGTCTGTCCCAGCTGCTCGACCACATTGTAGTCGCTCTTCTTAATTATTTTCAGTATTTACTCTATCTCTTACTTAGAGGCTTCCACAACAATTTTTCTAGGTGCCTCCATCCGGGCAGGCTCGCCTACAACCTCTTTGTCGCGGGTATCAGACGATTCGCCAACAGGGGTAATAACTGGAGTAAGAACAGGAGCAGTAGTTGATGTACCAGCAGGAACAGTAGATGGAATGACAATAGGCTTGTTGGCAGTCATAGGGGAAATCTCGGGAGAGAAGACCCTTCCACTTCGAGTAATTTTGCTGGTTCTGACAATGTTACCAATATCAGGATCAGCCTCTTCATCTTTCAGATCTTGTTTGATGCCATGATAGTACACATCAGCACCATAATTCCATAGGATAGCTTTGTCCGAGACATACGGGACAGGACCAGGAACAGTGATTATCAGCGGAGCAATTCTTGGAGTAGATGTAATCCTAACAGGTCTTCTCGAGGAGACCTTGGAAGGATTGGCGGAAATGGTTATAATGGTAATGTCTTCAGATGGAACAATGGGAACCAAAGTTTTCTCGAACAAAATTTCTTTGTTGTCCATCAGGCGTTGAACACCTAACTTCAGCAAACGGCAACTAGAAGGTAGAAACGAACACATGTGGCAACCTTCACCACAACCTGGAAATAAACCGGCCAACAGCAAATTCTTCTTGACAGTCATGAGAGGAGTAGAAACTTCATCAACAGAGGTAACGAACAAATCAGTATCAACAGCATTAATTCCACGATCGTATTTAGGCATGGGAGCAGTTATGACATTTGGCTTTTCTGGAGCATCAAAATCTATTTCCTTGGCTTCAATCAAGTCTTGTACTTTGTTCATCAGAGCCCGACAGTCATTTGTATCGTGGCCAGGACTCTCAGAATGATAGGCACACCGGGCATTCAGATTATATTGGGGAGATGTAGTATTTGGATTCTTGGGAGCCTCTTTCAAGGTTGACAAGTTGGATCTCAGCAGGTGAGGTAACACTTCAGCCAATGTCATGTTGATGCGGGTAAGCTTCCGTTGTGGCCTTTCCATCCGTTGTGGAGAAATTGCAGGTCTAGGTATCATCACAGCACTTACTGTCTGACGATGTTCAGCCCTGTTTTGGCCCCTCGGGCTATAGATGGCACTGGCTTCCTTCTTACCAGCGAAAGGCTTCTTTACTGAGCTTGAAAAGGCATCCTTCTGTATCTTACCGCTCCGAATCCCAGATTATACTCTCTCTCCAGTTAAAATTAGCTCGGTGAAGCCAGCTGACGAGCTTCCGATCAAATGATTGAAAAATGGACCAGATAGCGTCCCCAGAAACATATCAACCAACTCCCTATCAGACAACGGGGGTTGAACTCTCCCAGCCAAGTCTCTCCATTTTTGTGCATAGTCCTTAAAGCCTTCACTCGCTCCCATGGACATACTCTAGAGTTGGGTATGAGTAGGAGCAAGGTCGGCGTTATATTGATATTGCTTGTAGAAAGCAGCAGCGAGATCTTCCCAGTTTCGGACATTGGCTCCCTCCAGCTGGTAGAACCATTCAAGCTGAGTCCCTGACAGACTATCTTGAAAGAAATGAACCCACAAATTTCTATCAGCGGTGTGGGGCTGAATTTTCCTGACGTAGGAACGAAGATGGAGCTTTGGGCAGGACACCCCATCATACTTAGCAAAAACTGGAGCTTTGAACTTCTGCGGGATGACCACCCCCGACACCAATCCCGATTCTTTGAAATCCAGTCCAGGTATCCTCTGAACTTCCATGGCACTCAAACTATCTTCCAACTGCTTGTATTTATCGTCAACAGGAGGATATTTCTCATCATTGTAGTCGGTATCATTGTCAGAAACTACAGGACTGGGATCCTTCTCTTCTTCTTGATTCTCCCCTTCCTTGGATGAAGAGGTCAGATCGACTTGTCGCTTCAACCGCTCTCCAAACCTTCTGCCCATATTCAGAATACCATCATCCTTCTTCTTTTTCTTTTTCTCTTTCAGGATAAGGGCTTTCAGATCCTCCTGCCCTTTTGCCAGACTTATGAACATTTATTGGAACTGGGCGTTCTGCGCCTGAAGGTCCTTGATGGTTTGCGCATAAGACATTTCGTGCTAAAATAAAAAGCGAAGAAGATGAGAAACCCGTAATGGTACATGTACATGCAATGTTATGAATGGGATGCGCATGCAATAATTTCAAAGACTTCGGGAAATTTAAATTTGCAAACCAAAATAAACAAAAAATTTATTAGTTGATTTTAAAGTTCAAATGCCTTTTAGGCGTTACAATTAAAAAACAAATATAAAACTATAAATAACATAAAAATTCCCATGGATGCTTCCTCTTTGTGCCGAGATAGTCATTGAGTCTTCTTTCTTCATGCAATTGCTTTGTGAGCTCTAAAACCTTCCTCTCCTGAGTATGGAACTGATCCCTGTAAGTATCTCGCTCCTTCATCAACTGAATCCAAGACCTTTGTAATTCTCTAAGATCAGTGGGCATGTAAGGATAGAGAATCGTGTAAGGAATTCCCTCTTCTTTAGTGGGTTCCACAATCACTGGCAAAACAGCCACATAGGGCATTATAAGCTTTTGGGCACGAGCTTGTACCCATTGGAGGTAAGGTTCCATAGGAATGGAAGTTTTTGGCCACAAAGCCTTGGTTCCAGACCTGTTTACCATGCCCCAAGCTCGTATGAGCCTCCGGCGATACTCATGAACATCATCCTCATAGTTGAATACAATGCCCTCGATAAGCAACTCATGGGGACCATCCCTTCGAGCGTAACCAAATTGTCGCAGATCTAAACAAGGATTGTAGGTTATACCCCCTATAATACCGAGTAATGGGACATTAGGGTATTCCCCGCAGCGGTCAATAATAGCAGTGTTTTCTATAGCTCGAGAACACCAAAGAATATTTGTATGAGCGAGCGACATTATCCTTTGCGACCAACCCAAACCTTCTTCATTCTTCAGTATGGACTTAGGGAGGTTAGAAATAAACCACCTCGACAGCAATGGCATTGAACACATAAGAACCCCTCTTCTCTTCATGGTACGAGTATGGAGGGTGTGCAAAATATCTCCAAGTAAGGTAGGCACAGGATTGCGAGAGAGGAAGATCTTGATATCATTCACATCTATGAATGAGTCTGATTAGGGAAAAGGACTAACCCATAGATAAGAAGATCCAAGACCTCCTCAAAAGCCTGAAATTCCATATCATCCCAAAATAGTTGGGCTTTGTCTATCAGAAACTTAGCTAGAAAACCTTTGACTCTGCTTCTTGTTTCCCAATTGGATACCACGTCGGCCCGTTTCAGATGCAAAGCTGAGGCAATGACTTATGGCTTAGGAACTTCTTCTAGACCTGTGAAGGGTAACTATTTAAGAATGGGTATATCTAACATCTGAAAGAATTCTTCCAAGGTAGGTACCAACTGATAATCTGGAAAGGTGAAGCAGTGGTGCTTAGGGTCGAAGAACTGAAAAATTACACTCATTATCTTTTCATCAAAGTTTGAAGTAACCAGGTTGAGAAGTTGACCATGTCTCTTAGTGAACGCAGAAGTTTCAGAAACCCTTGATGCTAGCTATTTGAGTTGGGAAGGCATCTTCACAAAGCTGATTTGGATAGTGTTTCTACGAACAGAAGCCATGATCTGTAAAACAGAACAAAGATAAATTCCCTTGGTCTTTGAAATGGTTAGTGCAATAAGGATGGATGTTATGTTATGATGCATGATGTCATGAGAAACCACAGGTATAGCAAACACCGGTATAACAAACACGGTCAAATCACACCAAGTCCTTAGGTTTAAGGCCTGCATGAGGTTAAAGGTAGTACCCTCTTGAAGTTTAGTTGGTTTCAAACCTGTCTTAAAAAGTAACCGGGTTCTAAGGGATCTCAATATCACTGACCATCCTTTATCGGGCATTGTCTCAGCTCAAGCAATCTTTTCTTGCGGCCGAAATATCCCGAAAGTCTGATCTCAATGAGTGTAGTATCGAGTATCAACCAATCCTCAGCTCTACACCGAGGTTGACTATCTCACTACTTTCTAATGGCCAGGTTTGTTCAACTAAGGTTCTAAGGTCCGTTAGTGCTTCACGACACCACGCGGCGGCCCCGTATTCTCCTCATTTCCCCACGAAGGATATCGGTACCAACCAAAGTGCCACACCAACACATCCATTTCTTAAACCATATCGGTCTACGTCATATAGTCTCCACGATCTATTGTTGTTTACCTAAAAAGTGCCCCCGGATCCGGGTGTAGGATATTTAATAATACCCAAACAAAAACCCTTAAAGATAAAGCAGGCAAAGCAAACAAGAAAGCAATTTAAAAATGACCTAGATCCTAAGGTAAACCCCACTTTATAAAACTCCCCAGCAGAGTCGCCAGTTCTGTGATACGGTGGCAGAACCGACTGTTTTTACTGGTTTGCGTTTTTTGTTCAGAAAATGTTGCGATAAGCAAGAGTCGCCACCGACTTTTATTTCATCCAATCAGGAAAAGGAAAAAGAACATAAAAAAACCTTTTTTCGATATATTCTGAGTACGGGGGGGTAGATTATAGAAAGGGAAGGTGTTAGCACCCTTTCTATCCATGGTTTTCCATGGGCTCTTAGGTACTTGCTCATTTTTTCAAATTGCTTGTGCGTGCTTGTTTTGAAAATGTTTTACTTCGTGATAACCCTTGTATCAGTCCTCAAGGATGTGACGAAGTTTGTTTTGAAAATTTGTTTTGAAAGCTGTTTGTGTGAAAAAATTTTATTGAGCAAGTGCTTAAGATTCTACCTACTTGAAAAAAAGATTGTTCGTTCTCGTTTCCTTTAGACAGCGATATCCCACTATTTAAGGAGTAGGTAGCACCGTCATTAGAATTGTAAGGGACAAGTGCAATCACTAAAGCAATAGTTAGAAAACTTTAGTAGTAACCCTAGAGTCTTAAGACCTTTCCGAGGCAACATCTCCGAGGCAACATCTCTGAGGCAATATTTCCGAGGCAACATTCGAATGGGACAATTTGATCTTTTTAGACTGGAGGGCAACCACTAAAATCTCCTATGCTTAATGACTGTTTACTGAAGGCAACTGAAGTGAGGTAAACTGTAGGAGTGAATATGTGTATGTGAATCGTTTTAGTTATTTAATCTTTGCACATTAGGTGATCTACTATTTTAATTTCAAGTAATCTTCCCATACAATCCTATTAGCATACATCTAGACAGTTAAATGTTTGCAGGAATTTAAAGTGCGGAAAATAAACCTAGCTATTACAAGGCTTTGGCATTTACATAATTATTTTGACGAAAAATAAAAATGCGGAAAGCTTAAAACCCTAATTAAAACTATTACAAGCTCAAAACAGTTACAATAATAATAAAACAAATTAAAATGCGTGCAGCAAATTAAATGCGAAAAAAATTGAAAACCCTAAAAATCTAACTAAAAAAATATTTAAGTTAATTTTTAGAGAAAAAGAATTAATTAAGTTATGTACAACTAAAACCCTAATCCTAGTTATTTTTAATTATAAAAGGAATAGAAATTAATCTAATTTAAACTAGATTGAATAATTCAAGAAAATAAAATATTTTACAAAAAAAGGTTTTATGTATTTTTGTGGTTTTTATTTGAGGAAAGAAATTTAATTGCAAAATTTAAAACCTAATTTCTACTTAATTTTAATTGAAACAAAATAATCAAATGAACTAATTAACCTAATTTATTTTCAAAAAATATTAATTTGGATAAATATTTAATTCTGTATTTTTGTGATTTTTTGGTTTTATGAAGAAAAAAATTGTGTTATTTAATTAAAACAAATAAAGAAATTAATTAAAGAAATTAAAAAGAAAATAGAAAAGAAAAGCAAATTTGGCCTGTATGATGAGCAAATGGGGGGTGCAAGTCTGAATTTTTCAGGCCCAAAAATGCTCCAAGCCCAGTCAGTGCCTGATCTCTTGTAGCGCTGACTTGAGGGTGCACCATGGTCCCTCACTGCTGGAGCATTAGATCTGATAGTATGCTTGATCAAGCGGCTGGACACAAGGATGTATGGTAGGCGCCTGAGTGGGAGCAATATTGGATATGCACTTTTCTTTGAAAAATTCAAGCTTTGTTCTTCCTGTTCACGCTTGTAAAAACCTTATCCCGTGCTTTGTTCTTGTCCATTATATATCTAGGAATTAATTAGGGTTACAAAATTGGATTGAATCTTTGTAATTATGAGAGATTTGATTTGATTTTCATGCTACATGTAAACTTGCTATTTTGGAGCCAAATCATCCCTTTCTTGTACCAATTATGCTTGATTCGTTTTGGCCTTGATAAGTCAGCATAGTTTGATTGCCAACCTGTCCAAAAACCAAATCAAATCATATCTTTGCTATTATTCATCAGTTATTTGATTTAATTCAATTTTTAATTAATAAAAAATCAAAATAAATTTAAAAATGAAGCAAATAATGTGTGGATGAATATTTGGGTCTTGGACCATATTACAAGTGAGGTGCAAGCATAAAAAGTTAGGCCCATTTAGCAAAAAATGTTTTTTTGAGCACATTTGACTTTTGGCAATTTTGCAAAAAGGGTCAACTTTGACAAGGCATATCTCCTCCAATTTTAACCCTAGAGAGATGTTCTTGACCTTTTTAGAAATATTAGGATGTCCCCTAAGCAACATTTTTTGTCTCATCTCAATTGAGTCTTCCATGTGCATGTAAGAAGCTTTGACCCAAAAGGTGTTTTTGTTGACTTTTCAAAAGGACCCATAATGTAGAAATTCATATCTTTTTGTGGGTGCATATTTTGAACTTGTGGGATGAAGATGAGTTGTATAGAATTGAATCCTCTTCAAAATGAGCCTTGGATGGAAAATATCTGATGAAGCATATGGAAGTTATGCTTGGTCAAAGTTTGGTTGACTTTTACTAAGAAACCCTAATTTAGCAACTTTTGGGTTTTTATGAATTTAGAGCATTCCTTGAAGAATCATGATCAACCCTTGATCCAATGATGAAATTCACTTTAAAATGTTAATGTTGACCAAAAATCTTGAAGTTTGACTGTATGTGGGTCACAGTTGACTTTTGACCTAATACAGTCGATTCTCAAGCATCTGAGCAGTTGACTGAGCAAACTTCTTGTGCAAGGCATCAAACTTGACATGTAGGGTCTTGAGAACATATTAAGACCATGGAGATTATATGAGGTCCTTGGATTCCACCTATCTTGATGAACATGGAAACCCTAATTTGAGGTACACTGCCTTAGGAGAGAGTTTGTCTGGTCAACTCTTGGACAAACTTGAGCAAATTGAGGATCTCTAGGGCATGTATTTAGTAAAATGAGAGGGCAAATTTTGGGTTACAACACACTTGGATTTTCATTTTTTTTGTACTTATATTTTTTTCAGGTTTTGCTTTTTTTATTGGTGAGCATCTAAAAAATAAATACACAATAAAAATATGGAAAATACTCTTATTGAAATAACCATTGTCTTTAAAATAGGAGAATACAGTTCAGATATTGAAAAATATTCAAACTTAAAACATCAAAACTTGTTGAAATAAATAACAAAGGGAAACAAAATATTCTACGCGCGCCTGTGGATTTATGCTCTAAAGCCATCGACCATTGTCTTACAAAGCTTGTGGAAGTCTTCAATATATTTTGGGAGAGGGACCATCACACTTTCTGCATCTCTCAAACTCCTATAGAATTCACCAATAAGATTGTTAGCCAAGAAGGCGAACCTTGCATGCTTGTTCTTGTAGAATCGATATTCTTGGTAGAGGTTTGGAATTATCTTACGATTATCCTTTCCTGCCTTGGTGATCTTTACATACTTCTCTTCCCAATAGAAATTTTCAGCCCTCATCTCTGTATAGAGTTTTCGTTATATTAGGAAATCCTTTTGAAGGTCTTCTAACTCAAGACACACTTGTTCGTATTCATCCGTATTTTGGGCGAGAAATCTTTCTGCCATCATCCTTTTGAGGTGTTCACCCATCTCTGATTCTTCGCTATCCTGGAGTCTTGTGGTAAGATACTTCATTTTTTCTTCTTGATCTAAAGAAGCTTGCACCAAACTTTGGATTTGAGCCCTCAAATTTGCTTCCATTTTCTTCTTGTCTTGCATTGCCTTTTCGTACCACCTACTTAGTTTCCAGATTTTGCTAGCAGCACTTCCAAACATTGGTTGTGGAAGTCCAAGTTGAAAGTCGCACTCAACAACCCTTCGGTTGAGCGTTTCTGTTTAAGACTCTCCTTTCTAAATGCTTCACGATCTTTCTGAATCTGTTGATCTTTTAATTCAAGTATGCATTGCATCTTTCTTTTCTCCTTAGCTAAGTTATGGAGGTTAAGCTCCAATTATTCTTTCTCTTTTTGAGATTGATTCAAGGCCTTCTTCAAGTTGTCTACTTCTTCTAGGGACACAGACAGAGGGTCTGGGAAATTTGGCTTGTACTCAGAATCAATGTTAAAAGGTAGCTTAACGTCCTGTACCCTATCCAAAACCCATCGAGTGTAAGGTTTTTCTCCACAACATTCTTCCTTTTGACCTTTCTCTTGTTTACCTTATTCCAAGCTCGGATGATCTTGTTGAGCAACTCTCGGTCGTTTTTACCCATGTCATGAATGATTAATTGTTTAAATTGTTTGTGAGAGGGTTTATCCTCCAAATGGTACCCTAGTTGTCGTAAAGCCAAGGTAGGATTGAAGTTGATGCAACCACGTGGCCCAATCAATGGAACATTCAGAAAATCTCCAAAATTATAGACGATATCTCCAATGTTTAGCTTCCTCGCATACCACAACATAGAATTAGCATTAAGAGACCTTAATTTTGAGGCCACTCGTATCTTGTCAGACTTGGAACCATGTAATCCTCCTTGTAGAGATGAGTCATAAACCATATAAAAAGCGGGATGCAACAATTTAGAGTACCCCTCCCCTTTTCATACCGAGTGTGAAGTGCATAATAAATATCAGCAATTAATGTAGGAGTTAGGTCCGCATTCAAAGCTTTCACGCCTCAAAATACATTAATAGTTGCAGGGTCAATATAGTCCAAAGTCTGTGGAAACAAGATTACACCAAATACAAGTAGCCCTAAAAATCAACACAAGACTCCCATTCTTTGTTATCAACAAAAGAAAGGGCTTTAGCCTCCAAATAGTATCTCTTAATTCCTTGTACTTCACCTTCTTTTTTGTAATTAAGTGAAAATTCAGGATAAGGGATCCCTAAACCATTTTCTAAGTCCTTAATGTCAATAGTCTTCCTGATTCCCACATAAGCCTTTCCTTTCGAGAAATTCAGGAGTTTATCAAATTCTTCCAAAGTCGACGCTAGTTGAAAGTCTTGAAAGGTAAAGCACCTCAATGGAGGGTCGTAGATTTGAACCAACGCGAAAATAGCATCTAATTATACATCCACTTTTTTCAACTCAGGGGTATCCCCATAACAGCGAGTAAACATCTCCAAAGCTCTTTTAGATAGTTTCCCTTTGATGGTCTTGATCTTCGTCATATCAAGTTTGACGGCATTAACACGGACAGGTTGTTTCCCTCTGGGATTCATTTTTAAGACACTTCACCAAAAACCTTTGATTATTTTTTTAAAATTCTGTGAATAAGATAGACAAAAATAATGGAGGGTGATGAATATGTGAGATGTAAAATGTATAAATGCATGATGATAGTGACGGGATTTATGAAAGGTATCTTTAGTTGGTAGGTTCCTAGTATTGGCCTACGGATATTCTACCATCCCCATAAGGTAGTTTCCTTAAGGGTATCATGGATAACACTAGAGGGAAAAGCACAAGGGCCTCCCTTAAGTGGAGCCTCTTTGCAGACTGAAACTTTCGTCTCTAGGTCGTGAAAGGTCTCACCATGAGATTTAGGTTTAAGAGTTATACAAAAAGTCATAGGCTTAATTCCAAATTCTTACCCCCCAAGAGGATTTCTCTTGAGAAGTATTTCTTTTTTAGAATTCTATCGGCTCTAGGAGAATTCGTCATAAAAACTCATAGGGATGATGTATCCCCTTGGCCAATAGACGAACCTTCTTCCTAAGGTTTTTGAAAATAAATTTTAAAACAAAAAATTACACCACAAACAAATATAATATGATAAAAATTAAATAAAAATTAAATAAAAAATAAATAAACCAAAATAATAAATAAGTGTAAATAAATAACAAAAATAGAAAAACCCCTAAATCCAAAGAAGGCTTTTAACCCTAGGGTTGGTCCCCAGCAGAGTTGCCAATTGTTGTAACCGGTTTAAAAATAAGAGTTGCCATCATTAATTTTTATCCTAGGAAAGGGGATATAACAGATAACTCTTATTTGGTCAGAGATTCTAAGTTGTTGACTCGTTTTTAGACAAGGGGAAGGTGTTAGGAAGCCCTCATCTACCTTGTTCACAAGGATACTAGGGTTTAGATTTATGATCTTTAGGAAATAGGTTTTTTAATTTTTATTAGGAGAACTCACCATGATTTTAAGTCGTATGTCTATGTATCCCCTTATGAGGAATCAGAGTCTCAATTCGTAGTTCGCAGTTGGTTGGTGTTTTTTATGGATTACGAAGATATTTCGAATTCTCCTTGAGCCAAGTCTTGGTGTGTGAATAACAGAGTTGTTATACGAAGTTCGCAGTCAATGAGAAATATATCCATAATCCTTTTTGAAAATGATATCTTGTATTTTAAATTATGTTAGTGGAAAATTGTTAGTAATTTGATTGGTTAGATTTTTTTTTTAAATATATTATATGAGGTAAGAAAAATATTTTTAATGCATGATAAAAAATCTTAATGTAATTTTTTAAAAGTAATTAAACACTGGGTTAGTAAAAAAAATTGAATAATAATAAAATAATTTCAAAATTTATACAAATATATTAAATATAAAAAATGTTAATTATAGTATAAATAATTTAAAAAGGATATAAAGAATAAAAATAAAATTTTAAATAAAAATGTCAGGGGGTGTATTTTATATTTGGCTAGTAGATTCAGGGGATGCAGAAAGTAGGACCCTGAATCCAGATATTGGATTCAGGCCCAAACACAGGAGGATGTAGATCTGTACTGCGTAACAAAAATAAGGGGTTTATTTAGCAAAGGCCCAAGTTCAGATATTGAATTGGGCCCGGTAGCGCAGGAGGGGTGTAAATTGTATTGAGAGAGTAATTTGAAGAGTGCAGGAAGTGTTGGGTTTGGCCCAAGATAAATGTTGGATATGTTGGACAGTTTGTGGAAAGGTACAGCGTGTTATGGTGCGTTAGCAAGATCAGAGACGTTTGATCTGAATCGAAGGGCTACCAGAGGCCAGCTTTGGAGCGTTCATTCAAAGTAAGACAAACGAAGGGTTGAGATGTAAGTATGACTATGGAGTATGCTAAGAGTGAGAACATGGAGGAACAGAGGGGTCGATATATTCATTTTTCTTCAAACTTTGCCATTTTTTCGCTTCTCTCTCTCTCTCTACCCCAAAACAAACAAAACGTTTCTTATATTTTTAGAGATAGAGGCTCTGACGTCTCTCTAAAAATCCACCACACTAGAAATCGCCCCGCCCAGAGCACCACCGGCCAGAAATCATTTCTGTCGGCGGCTGCATCTAGGCACGACCACCTTCATTCAAAACCTTCAATCCCAACCTTTATCCCCAAACCCAGAAACCACCGTGGGCAGCCCTGAAGGCCACCGTTGGGGATGAGTGTCTGTCGGAGACATCATCCCTACCATAGAAACCCCATGAACCCAAGGAATCCAAACCTTAACCTTAAGGTTCTTACATGAACCCTAGCAATCTTTAACCCAGAAACGTTTATCCAGATGAACCTTAACCCTAGACATCAAGAACCCTAACCCTAGCCAAACCTAAACATAACCCCAAGTTTTCAGAAAATCCAAATCAAACATAAAATAACAACAAGAACAACAAAATGAAAACCCTAAGGTAAGTTCAATTGCGCTTACCTCTCCTGTAGGGACTCTTTAAGTATAACTCCTCTTCTGATTTCTACGATCTTGTCTTCTAATTCCTTATTTTTTTATTACAAGTACGAAGTATGGTGGCAACGACTGAGAGGATGGAGGCGCGGCTTGAAGCACATATCTAGGGTTTTAGAAATTGAAACCCAGATATCAAGAAGGTGGCAGACTCGCGGATTGGTGTTCTCACTGTCGCGGTCTTTTTCTCCCAATTCTCGCCTTCTTTTCTTTTCAAATAGTTTTTTAGGTTTTATTTATAGGTTATAATTTTAGACAAATTAGGAAGAAATGTTTGATTTGTCGTTATATTTTAGTGATTGAATCCATTAGGGATTTGATTTGATCTGATTTTTTATAATTGTTTTAGTTTTATAAATTAGATATTAGATTTGTTTAGAAAAGATTTGATTCTGCCTTAGATCTTGTGATTGACTCAGATCTGTAATTACATGATTGGATTTGTTTCAATTTTTCACTTTGATACATTTCTTTTTTCCTTCTTAATATGTACAATATATGTTTCTTTGTTTACTTAGCGAAGACGAATGAAGGACAAGGGCACAAAATAGAGTTTCTTCCCTACTTGGTTGACTTGGTCAACATTAATAATGAAATGAAAATATTAATAATAATAATAATATTTGATAATTGTAATAATGAAAATAACAGTACTAATAATTATAATTACAATAATAATAATAATAGTAGTAGTGATATAAAAAATTAATAACAATACCAAACATGTCGGACTTAGTAAAGATTAATGGGCCTAATTGATTCAAATAAATATGCACTCCCCCCCCCCCCCCCCCCCTCTTTTGTTAAAGAAAATGAGTCAACCCTTAATGGACCATCAGATTTTGATGGTCCAAAATACCTCACTCCTATATTATAAAAATACACCTCCCTTTTATAACTTGAAATGGTTTTTTAAATGATCCCAAAATATCTAATGGGCCATCAGATTTTGATGGTCCATTTTGAAATAATACACCCATTCTTATGAATTAAAATCCCCCCCCCCCCCCAGAAAATAATATTAAAAATAAATACTTTGAACCATATGATTTAAAGATTCGAAAAATAGTAACATAAAATGATTATATGATGGGTCAAATTTGAGGTATGACACAAGGGACAAATCAGTGTGACATTATCTTCAGATGAAGTTGAATATATTACTACAAGGAGCAGGGGTTGGAAATTTCTCCAGATAAAGAAAATGTTGAAGGAGTTTAATATGGGGAAAGAAGTCATGAAATTGATATGGAACATTCTCACTAAAGTGTTTGATGTAATGCTTTATATAATTCAATTCTAGGGAGTTATGCCAAAAGAGAAAAAGCTTTTCTCTCCCCTAAGACTACTTTGGTACATAAAATAAGGTTATTTTTGTTGTTATCTCACATGTGGTATAATTGGATTGTCATTACTGTTGTACCCCAAAAACTTTCCTCTCATTTTATTCAAGACATACTCATAGAGGTCCCCAAATGCTCAAGGTTGACTAAGAATTGACCAGATAAATTCCCCTCCTAAGCAATGGACTTCCAACTAGAGTTTCACTTTTCACGAAGAAGTTTGGGTTTCAAAGGCCTAAAGTGATTCCATGGTTCCTAATATGTCCTCAAGAATATCCATGCCAATTTTCATGCCTTGCATCACAAGTGTGCTCAGTCAATGACTCAAATGTTTGAAAATCAACTTTATTGGTCAAAAAGTCAATTGTGGCCAATATACAGTCAAACTTCAAGATTTTTGGTCAACCTCAACATTTTTAAGTGATATTCATAATTTTATCAAGGTTTGATCATGATTCCTCAAGGAAAGTCCTTAGATCATCAAAAGTCAAAAATTGCCAAATTAGGGTTTTCTTAGGAGAAGTCAACTGAACTTTGACCAGGCATAACTTTCACATGCTTCATTAAATATTCCCCAAACAAATCCCATTTTGAATAAAATTCAATTCCCTACAACTTTTATTTTATTCTCAAGTCCAAAAGATGCATCATTTGAAAGATATGATCTCATACATTACAGGTCATTTTCAGAAAGTCAACAAAAGACACTTTTTGTCGAGGCAACTTACATCAGGATAATTTCATCAAATGCAAAAATGTTCAACATAGATATTTTAGGGGACATCTTGAGATTTCTAAAGTCCAAGATCATATCTAAAAGATAAAAATCGAGCAAGTTATGACTAGTACAAATTGGGCAAATTGGTGAAAATGCAAAAAAGTCAACTTTGAGAAAAATGCATTTTTAAGTTCATAGACATATTTTGTGGGATTCAAATATGTTTATGACTTACTCAAAGATCCCTAAATTCACTCTCACCTTTCTTTACATTTTTTCTCTATTTTATTCATATTCATTTGTTTTTTATTCAAATAAACACAAAATAAATTTCATAAAATAATAAATAAAATGTATGGACACATGGCCTGATGATTTGGGTTGATATTGGGTCTTAGAATTCGTGCAAGGAATAAGGAAAAAGACCAGGTTCATTGCATCTCAAGAAGGGCAAGTTTTTCACAGTTTTGGAAGTATTTTAATATGTTTGATATTGTTTTGAAAGGGGGCCATTATGTGTGGATTCTTTCCATGTTTACTCAGCATTTCATCCCTCTATAAATACAAAACAAAAGCATAAGCAAAGGACATGAAATTTTGCACCAAAGCTCTCCAAAACAAATTCTCCAAATTCGAAGAAATGGTGAAAATTATATGTCGCATCTCCAGCGATTTTTAAACTGATCCAAACCTTTCATTGTCCTCCTGAAGGCCAGGAGTCAGAATCAATCATTATCCTTTGCAAATCAACCTCAGAAAATTCTCTCACATCGATTCTGGTTGGTAAGTTGGTAGGTTCCGTGTTCTCAAGATTTTCACACTTTAAATCCATGTAAACATGTTTGTTTCATTTATATGCATTTTCTGCAATTTTCTAACATTTTACATGTAAGCATGGAAGCAGAAATAACAATCATGACCATGGTGCATCCCAAGGAGCATTCCCCACTGGATCGAAACAAAGCTTTTGGACTCATCCATTTTGGGCCCATTGTTCTCCTTACCCACACCCATTCCACTTACTTGTTCTCAGCAGGCCTATTTTCATTTCTTTTTTGTGTTTTAATTAATTACTTTCTTTTTTAATCAATCTTATTCGAATAAAAAAATCACAAAAATATTAGACTTAGGTTTTATTAATTAAATTAATTTTTTTATTAATTATTTTAATCATATTTTTCTTAATTAATTAAACTAATTAGAATTAGGTTGTCTTAATTTAATTTAATCATTATTTTTCCTAAACAAAAAACAACAAAAAATCTTTTTCTTTTTATCACTTAGAACTTTTTTAGGACTTTCTTTCTCTACGTGCTTTACTTTATTCGCATTATTTTTTTACAAATATATGTAATTGTACATAGGATGTAATAGTTAAAATTAGGACTATTTCCATCCCCCCCCCCCCCCCCCCCACACACACACACACATTTTTTGGTTTGTAATTCCCCCCATCTCGAAGCATTGTAATGGCGTAGATTCAAATTTCCGCTTTTTTTATTTTCCGTACTTATTTTAACTGTTAGATGTATGCTAATAGGCTTGTATGTAAAGATTAAAAGCAAACGCTAGAAAATCTAACACTCAAGATAAACATAATTGAAACACAACACACCCGCACATGTGCACCTCTAGGGTACTCCCACTTCGGCTGCCTTCGGAATAAAACAGTCACAACTCTCGAACGTGAGGGATTTTAGTGGCAACCCTTTGGTTCAAAGATCATAAAATGACCCTTTCGATGTTGCCTCGGCACATGATCTTAAAACCATAGGGGTGTTACTAAAGTATATTTCCAAGTTGCCTTTGTGACTGTATGATGACCCTCGATTGTCCCTTAAACATCCAACGGTAGGGATACCTACTCACTAATAGTAGGATAGCACTGTCTAAAGGAAAAGAGGAAAAGACCAAACCTTTTTGAGTAGGTAGATAGTTCTTAGATGCTTACTCAAAACAAAACATTTTCCACACCTACACTCCTTTCCAAAAATATTTTCAAAAAAACTTTGTATACGTTCTCAAAAATACGAGAAACATTACAAAGTTCGCCGCACTAAGGCGTCTTTTCAAAATACTTTTTTTCAAACACACAAACACAAGGTATTTTCAAATGAGCTAGCATCTAAGAGCCCGTAGGTAACTACGGATGGAAAGGGTGCTAACACCTTCCCTTTCCATAATCTACCCCCCTTACTCAGAAATAATCTCGAAAGGTTTTTTTTTGTTTTTTTCACCCTTTCCTTTGTTGGATAAAATAAAATCCGGTGGCGAATCTTGCTTACCATAACATTTGTGAATAAAAAATACAAAACCAGTATAACAGTTGGTTCTGCCACCGTATTACAGAACTGGTGACTCTGCTGGGGAATTATAAATGTGGGGTTACCTTAGAGTTAGATCATTTTAAATTGCTTTCCTTGTTTGCTTTGTCTGCTTTGTTTTTAAAGGGTTTGTTGGGGTTATTGTTAAAGATATTATACCCGGATCTGGGGAACCTTTTTAGGTAAGTAGCAATAAATCATGGAGGTTGTACGGTGTAGACCAATATGGACGAAGTGATGGCTATGTTAGCGTGATACTCTGGCTTGTACTAATATTCCTTGAGTCAGTCAAGGATAACATTAGGCTTACTAATAGTGTCATTAAGTGCTAAATGACCTTCAGAACCTTTAATTGACTCATCCTAGCCATTAGAAAGTAGTGAGATAGTCGGCTTTGGTTCTGACCGAAGATTGGTTGATACTCGATGTTACACTTATTAAGATTTGACTTTCGGGATATTTTGGCCACAATATTTTGATGCTTGAGCTGAAACAATGTCTGAGAGAAAGGTCAATGATATGAGACTCCTTAGAACCCGGTTACTATTACTAGGACATGTTGAGCCAACTAAAACTTCAAGAGGGTACTTACCTACAAACTCCATGCAAGCCTGAATCTAAGGCTACTTATGTGACTTGTTTGCTTTTATTATCTAACAACTTGAACTCCTTGTAGGGCTTGTTTGTTTTCATTACCTAAAGACGTGAGTTCCTTGCAGGACCTATTTGTATCCATTATCCAATAATCTGGATTTCTTGCAAGATTTACTTGTTTACATCACCTTACACTTTTTCTTGGTGAATAGCATACACATCGTGACATCATACCATAGCATTTTGTTAACCATTTCAAAGATCTCAAAGGGCATGTGATGCAGTTTATGATGAACCAGACGTCTAGCAAGGGGCAAGGGGATTTATTTTCCTCTAGCCAATTCCGTCAAAGCACGATGTCTTGAGTCAGTGGCTATGACCCACTCGACATGGTGACCTTGATTCTCGTAAAAGGACATTCAATGATACGAAGTTCTTCAATTGAAGTTGTAGTCAAATTCATTTGCTAACATTTTCTTGTGTTTCCCCTGCGAGATCTTTGAAAACATTGCATGCATATCATTACATAACAGGTATTCTCAAGACAGGTTTCTCATTTTCTTATTGTTTATTTCAGCAAGGAAAATGGCTCTCAAACAAAACGACAGAGATATCCAAACTCAAGATGCTCATTTCAAGGAAATGTTCCTAAATCTATCCAAGGGGAAAGAAGAATTGAAAGCACTCCTCGCTGGGAACTTGACCAAGAAAAATCCTGACGACGACAAGGATGACCAATTGGAACAACTGCAAGCTGAAATGGAAAGGATGAGAATTCAGATGAATAGTCAGATGGATCTTATCCAAAATTTACCTCAGGGACAAGAAGAGTTGAGGATTCTCATTAGTAAGCTTCATCGGGACAGATACGACCGTCTAGGGAAAACGGCTAGAATTTGGGGCCTATTCAATGATCAACCTCTCTTGTCAGACAGGGAATTGGATGACATGTTCATGCGGGAACATGTTGAAAATAAACTCAGGAGAGGTGAAATCCAGGGGACTGCATCTTCAAGTATTCAGAAGAGACCATATAATAGAAAGAAAGAGTCCAGTACTATGTACGACCAAAAGGCTTACAATAAGAGCAATCTCAACCAGTATGTGGGGGTAGTGCGGGTCTCTAATCCAGAACCGGTGCAATAACAACGACAAGGCAATCAGCGTAAGCAGGACACACCCAAAAGGAAATTCACAAAAATCGACATGTCCTCGACTCAAGTGTTGCAACACATGTTGAGGATAGAGTTTATTACGCTGAAGGATCCTCCTCAGAATCCCAACACTGCTTCTCCTTGGTACAATCCTAATGTGAGATGCACTTATCATTCCAATAGTCTGGGGCAGGACACTAATAGTTGTTGGGCTTTGAAAAATAAGATTCAAGACTTGATTGACGAATGAGTGTTGGAGTTCACGCAAGATGGTCGGACTGAATTCTTCTGTCATCTAAGGCACACCATCTGAAGTGACAGTTTCAGACAGTGAGGATTTTTGTTCATTATAATTTTCAAATTGTAATTTCTTTTGATTGTTCGAACACTTATTTCATGTCAAACTTTGTTATTCCATTAATGCATTGCATATGTTTGTCTTGAATTAATCCATTTGTCGTCACTATACTAAAATTATGCTTTTACTTCCTTTTTGTGATATTCAACTCTCGATTAAAAGTTGTAAGCCTTTAAAGGGAGGATGGTGAAAAAGGTACCACAATCTCTATAGTATACTTTTGAACAGACCTGGCTAACGATGTACAGGTGTTGTTTCAAATCCTAAACAATGGAGTTATAAGGAAGATAATCCCTAGTCAACCTCTTTGAGCCTAATAAGTAGGAGTTTTCTTTTTCACACAAATTGAAACCTTTAATCATGACCTGGGGCAGGGTAGTTTCTCAGTTAATTCAAATGTGCATTCAGTCGCAAGCTATACCTTCATAAACGATGAATAGTGTCGAAGATTGTCTTCTAAAGACAATGATGGTTCCCTGTAATCAATAAAATAGGCAGTCATTATTTTTCAAAAGAAAAGCCCGCTAAGTCAAAACCTATGAAGGAGACTTAAGGAAAAACTAGGGCATCCCGCTGACTGTAATCACAAAAGAAACAGTTTAGGCAAAAGGTAGGGATAATAAAATCAAAAAAAGAGGTCTCTACAAATCCTCAACAAAAAGGAAATATTACAAAAAAATGACTGCCTCCTCAAAATAAACTTTTAGTATTTGAACCATCACCGAAATATCAGGGCAAAAATTCCAAACTCAATCGGGATTTAAACGCACAATTAACTGGGTATATGACTGAAGAACGGGTTGGGTACAAATAAATTTCGAGCCTTTATCCTCCGTTTCTTAAACCGTGAACTGGGCCATGCTATAACCCTTAAAAGTCATAGCTGAAGCATGGGTTAGTTTGAAAGCATATTGTTACAAAAGGTATCCTGACTCCTGTAAGGTTTTGCTATAAATCTTGGTTTGATATCACACTCTTAAAGATTTTTGTTTACTAAAAATACATTTTTAAAACTTCAAGACAGACATAAGCTTTGCATGTTTTTTAAATGTCATTGTTTGCATATGACTAATCGTTCGACGGCAGAGAAATTCGCACGACAGAAATTCAATTAATGGAAATCCTCTCAATGGACAGAATCACCTCAACTGGAAAGACATTTCCAATAATAGACCTTTCAAAACCAAGGGGCATGACATGGTATCTAATTGATCTGGGGGCAGTCGAGTCAAGATTCGAGAAATCTCTTAAAAGGACCGAATAGCCAGTGGTAGACCTCCATCTGAATCACAAGGGGCGTGACATGGTGTCTTACTGATCTGGGGGCAGTCGAGGAATCTTACAAAAGCGCTTAATAGTCAGGGGCAGATCTCCATCTGAATCACTTGAGAGATTGAACATGAATTCTATCGAAGGATCATGTACGATCGAGCAAACATTTTTCTGGCAATGCTACAACACTTACTACTATGGACAGTGACAATTCTCTGCACCCTGTGAAGACGGACATAGTCGAAAAATACTACACATGAAAAAAGACTCGCTTGGTTGACTGGCCTAGGAAAAAATAAGGGCATCCTGATGAACCAAAAGAGTTCGGGAAAAAATTAGGGATATATAAATAAAACTGTACATCGGGCAAGTCGAAAACCTGAAAAGGCGGCTTGGGCAAAAAGGGTATCCCGATGGACTGAAAATTTGAAAGGACAATCGAAGCAAAAATTAGGGATTAAAGCGTACGACTATGTCCCGTCATCTCGTTACTTGTCTATCAGTAGAAGACTTATTTCCCTAATCAGCATTCACCAAGGGCTCTAGAAGTTGAGGTATGTTCAAGTCTCCACGGACCCCCACAGAGCCAATTCCATGAGATTATCTCCATAAAGTAATCTTCACAAAGTCATACATTCCCCGCAATTTCCCTGGCAGATCTCTCTGGAGGATAAAGGAGTATGATCTTCTTCCTAGCAATATCACCAATCTACGAAGTTTCAATCAGTATAGTTCATGGAGTTTCTCTTCCCCGACTGAGCTTGTTCCTCCAAGGTTGTAAAACCCCCTTCAGACTTCTGCTCTCCAGCAGAGTTCATTTCCTTAATAAGGGTGTTTCCTCAGCAAGAGTACTTCTCCATCAATAGGGTTTATTTCCCAAAACAGTTTATCATCTTCTAGATACATGCAGATACAATCAAGACACAGATTAATTCTGGCACTCATTCAAGATTTCTCTTCTAGATACAATGCAGATACAATCAAGACACTGATTAATTCTGGCATTTTTTCCATATTTCTCTTCTAGATACATTACAGATACAATCAAGACACATATTCATTCTGGAACTCATTCTAGATTTCTCTTCCAGATACAGTTAATATACGATCCAGATATCGATGTCATTCTGATACTCATGTACATCTTTTAGATACAGTCCAGATACTGATATTATTTTGATACCCATTCAATACATCTACAGATACAATCAATGCATGGATTTATTCTGACACTCCCCATCTTGAGTGTGCTTCTACTATAAATCACTGGAAAATCCATCTCTCTAGTGAAGTCGTCACTATCCCCAGAGAGTTGCTATGGAACCTATAAACTGGACCAGATGTCAGTTAACTTTATCCTCCCCAGGCTAGCCGGAAGGTTATCCATCTCTTCTATTCCCAGTCATGGTATAAACTCCCCATTAGAACAATGAACATCCAATATTCTTAAACTTTTCTCCCCAAGCAAGAATTAACACGACCCAATAGAGTTTCCTCAAGCAAAGAGCAAAAATCAATGTTCCTCAGCGGAGTTTCCTCGAACAAGAAAGCAGGGATCCCCACTAGAAACAATTCCTAGAAGATCGAATATACACATACTCTTTATCCCCAGCAATAGTCAGGGATTTATTTTCCCCAGACAAAGATGCTCGAGTTTACAAATGCACCTCAATAACATTTCATATTCATACATCATTTACAAACGACATAGCATATGCATACAAAATGCATATAGCACAATATTGTTTATTTGGAGAGCATCACTATGCAATACAATACCTACATCATGCCATTGTATAAAACTAACTTTGTCTTTTCAGGTTAGTTCCCGAACAGATAAAGATTGTCAACAGTTTATCATCTTCTATATATGGTTCAGATATGCTCCAGATACGGATGTCATTCTGATACTCATTTCAGATCATCTTCCAGATAGGGTTCAGATACGCTCCAGATACGGATGTCATTCTGATACTCATTCTAGATCATCTTTCAGGTACAGTTCAGATACGCTCTAAATACAGATGTCATTCTGATACTCATTCAGTACATCTTTCAAATACGGTTCAGATACGATCCAGATATGGATGTCATTCTGATACTCATTCAGTACATCTTTCAGATACAGTTCAGATACACTCCAAATATGGATGTCATTCTGATACTCATTCAGTACATCTTTCAGATACAGTTCAGATACGCTCTAAATACGGATGTTATTCTGATACTCATTCAGTACATCTTTCATATGTAGTTCAGATACGCTCCAAATGCGGATGTCATTCTGATACTCATTTAGTACATCTTTCAGATACAGTTCAGATACGCTCCAAATACGGATGTCATTCTGATACTCATTCAGTACATCTTTCAGATACAGTTCAGATACGCTCCAAATACGAATGTCATTCTGATACTCATTCAGTACATCTTTCAGATACAGTTCAGATACGCTCCAAATATGGATGTCATTATGATACTCATTCAATACATCTTTCAGATATGGTTCAGATACGCTCCAAATACGGATGTCATTCTGATACTCATTCAGTACATCTTTCAGATACAGTTCAGATACGCTCCAAATACGGATGTCATTCTGATACTCATTTAGTACATCTTTCAGATACGCTCCAAATACGGATGTCATTCTAATACTCATTCAGTACATCTTTCAGATACAGTTCAGATACGCTCCAAATATGGATGTCATTCTGATACTCATTCAATACATCTTTCAGTTCATATACGATCAAGATATAGATTCATTCTGATACTCATACTCAATACATCTCCAGATACAATCACGACATAGATTCATTCTAACACTCCCCAACACATCTGCTAGATACAATCAGACACAAACTCATTCTAGTATACTTCTCATACGAAGTCAGATACAGAGACCTCTTCTGGCTCAGATAAAATCACCCGTAGATTTATTCTGATACTTTTTCCAGTTTGGAGTCAACATTTACTTTGGATGGAATCTATAAGCCCATCTCTGACGACTCTCAGTCATCTTCTCCAACTATAATCCCATTCCCAATATCATCAACCAACAACTTTACTTCATGCACAGGCGAGTGCAAATTTCTGGTCACTCTAGTGTTCAATCATCTTCCACCTTCAGATTACGAATGGCAGACAGGCCAATCTAACTCTTCAGGTTTAAGAAGATTAAACAGGGGCAGTTGTTGTACCCCAAAATTTTCCCTCTCATTTTATTCAAGACATACTCATAGAGGTCCCCAAATGCTCAAGGTTGACTAAGAACTGACCACACAAATTCTCCTCCTAAGCAATAGACTTCCAACTAGGGTTTCACTTTTCACGAAGAAGTTTGGTTTTCAAAGGCCTCAAGTGATTTACATGGTTCCTAATATGTCCTCAAGAATATCCATGCCAAGTTTCATACCTTGCATCACAAGTTTGCTCAGTCAATGGCTCAAATGTTTGAAAATCAACTGTATTGGTCAAAAAGTCAATTATGGTCAATATACAGTAAAACTTCAATATTTTTGGTCAACCTCAACATTTTTAAGTGATATTCATCATTTGATCAAGGGTTGATCATGGTTCCTCAAGGAAAGTCCTCAGATCATCAAAAGTCAAGAATTGTCAAATTAGAGTTTCCTTAGGAGAAGTCAACTGAACTTTGACTAGGAATAAATTTCACATGCTTCATCAACTTTTCCCTAAACAAATATTATTTTAAAGAAAATTCAATTACCTAGAACTTTTCTTTTATTCTCAAGTCCAAAAGATGCATCATTTGAAAGATATGATCTCATACATTACAGGTCATTTTCAGAAAGTCAACAAAAGAGACTTTTTGTCAAGGCAACTTACATCATGATAATTTCTCCAAATGAAAAAATGGTAAACATAGAGATTGTAGGGGATATCTTGATCTTTCTAAAAAGTCCAAGATCATATCCAAAAGATAAAAATTGAGCAAGTTATGACTAGTATAAATTAGGAAAATTGGTGAAAATGCAAAAAAGTCAACTTTGAGCAAAAATGAATTTTTAAGTTCATAGACCTATTTTATAGGATTCAAATATGTTTATGACTTACTCAAAGACCCCTAAATTCACTCTCACCTTGCTTTTCATTTTTTTCTCTATTTTATTCATATTTATTTTGTTTTTATTCAAATAAACACAAAATAAATTGCATAAAATAATAAATAAGAAGTATGGACACATGGGCTGATGATTTGGGTTGATATTGGGCCTTAGAATTCGTGCAAGGCATGAGGAAAAATACCAGGTTTATTGCATCTCAAGAAGAGCATGTTTTTCACAATTTTCGAAGTATTTTAATATGTTTGATATTGCTTTGAAAGGGAGCCATTATGTGTGGATTCTTGCCATGTTTACTCACCATTCCATCCATCTATAAATACAAAAAAAAAATCATAAGCAAAGGACACGAAATTTTGCACCAAATCTCTCCAAAACAAGTTCTCCAAATTCGAAGAAATTGTGAAAATCATATCTCGCATCTCCAGCGGTTTTCAAACCGATCCAAACCTTTCATTGTCCTCCTGAAGGCCAGGAGTCAGAATCAACCATTATCCTTTGCAAATCAACCTCAGAAAACGCCCTCACATCGATTCCAGTTGGTAAGTTGGTAGGTTTCGTGTTCTCAAGATTTTCACATTTTAAATCTATATAAACATGCTTGTTTCATTTATATGCATTTTTTGCAATTTTTTAATGTTTTACATGTAAGCATGGAGGCAAAAATAACAATCATGACCATGGTGCACCCCAAGGCGCGTTCCCTACTGGATCAGAACAAAGCTCCTAGACTTATCCATTTTGGGCGCATTCTTCTCCTTTCTCACACCCCCTCCACTTACTTGTTCTCAGCAGGCCCATTTTCATTTCTTTTTTGTGTTTTAATTAACTACTTTCTTTTTTAATAAATCTTATTTTAATAAAAAAATCACAAAAATATTAGACTTAGGTTTTATTAATTAAATTAAATTTTTTAATAATTATTTTAATCACCTTTTTCTTAATTAATTAAACTAATTAGAATTAAGTTGTCTTAATTTAATTTAATCATTATTTTTCCTAAACAAAAAAACAACAAAAAATCTTTTTTTTATCACTTAGAACTTTTTTAGGACTTTCTTTCTCTGCGTGCTTTACTTTATTTGCATTATTTTTTCACAAATATATGTAATTGTACATGGGATGTAATAGTTAAAATTAGGACTCTTTACATCCCCCCCCCCCTATTTTTTTGTTTGTAATTCCCCTCATCCCGAAGCATTGTAATAGTGTAGATTCAAATTTAGGCATTTTTATTTTCCGTACTTATTTTAACTGTTAGATGTATGCTAATAGGCTTGTATGGAAAGATTAAAAGCAAACGCTAGAAAACCTTACACTCAAGATAAACATAATTGAAACACAACACACCCACACATGTGCACCTCTAGGATACTCCCACTTTGGTTGCCTTCAGAATAAAACAGTCACAACCCTAGAACGTGAGGGATTTTAGTGGAAACCCTTTGGTTCAAAGATCATAAAATGACCCTTTCGATGTTGCCTCGGTACATGATCTTAAAACCTTAGGGGTGTTACTAAAGTATATTGCTAAGTTACCTTGGTGATTGTACGATGACCCTCGATTGTCCCTCAAACATCCAACGATGGGGCTACCTACTCACTAATAGTAGGATAGCACTGTCTAAAGGAAAAGAGAAAAAGAATAAACCTTTTTGAGTAGGTAGATAGTTCTTAGATGCTTGCTCAAAACAAAACATTTTCCACACCTACACTCCTTTCCAAAAATATTTTCAAAAACACTTTGTATACGTTCTCAACAATACGAGAAACATTACAAAGTTTACCGCACTAAGGCGTCTTTTCAAAATACTTTTTTTCAAACACACAAACACAAGGTACTTTCAAATGAGCTAGCATCTAAGATCCCGTAGATAACTACGGATGGAAAGGGTGCTAACACCTTCCCTTTCCATAATCTACCCCCCTTACTCAAAAATAATCTTGAAAGGTCTTTTTCTATTCTTTTCACCATTTCCTTTGTTGGATAAAAGAAAAGTCGGTGGCGACTCTTGCTTACTGCAACATTTATGAATAAAAATGCAAAACCAGTATAACAGTTGGTTCTGCTACCGTATTACAATTACAATCAAGAAAAATGAATCTTGCTCTCAGATTACATATCTCTCTCTGATCCTTCAAGCTCAGCTGCTCAACGTGAATCAAAATTATGATGATTCATCTAAACAATCAAGTGAGAGCCTCCCTGTCAAAGAATATAAGGTTCCTATGGATGTTGGGGATATGTTAAAGTCTTGGTTCAATAAGGCCACAGAAACTGTTGATGTTAGGAATAACATCACCATTGTTGAACATGTTAATAGAACATCTGACTCTAAGAAGATTCTGATCCTAAAATTGAACCCTGAGAAGATAAGAAAGATAGAGGTTGTTGTAGAAGAGCTAATGGAATCAAGTGATTCTGAGCCAGATGAAGACCGGGATACCTTCATGGATTCAATTAGGCATGAATATTGGAGGCTTTTTTGGTGAAGCGAGCTTCTATTCTTGAAGATTAAAGTTCCAGCTTGAAGGTCCTTGGCTATGGACATGGTTGTATTATTGGTATGTAAGAACTCTTAAGACTAATTTAAATAATGTTGGTGCATCTTTTGATGCCGATTGGGTGACTTTTCTCATGTTTTGGTTGTATATGCACTAATATACTAACCTTGCATTACTAACCTTGTGTATGATATCATCTACGCATGTTGACTTCTTTGAAGAACTAATCCTTTGTGAAATTATGGCAAAAGGGGGAGTAATGGTTAGAATTGGTGTATTTTTTTGTGCATGTAAACCTAATGTTGTACTCCATGTTGGAGCATCGGGAAAGACATATGGCCCATGTATCTGTGTAAAGATATATGAGTGTTAGAATACTTGTGTTAGTAGATTACATATCCTAATTATTAACTACTAATTGTTTGTGTTGTGCATGACTATGTATGTGAATGATTGCATGCTAATAATTATTAGTAGGATTATATGATACTAACTTTGTGATGACTGGGTACATGTATGACTAAGTTTGTGAGTGATTTCATGATGGATTATCTATTTGGTTTGGAGTAACTGAATGGATTATGTGTAAGCATTTGAATGCTCATAATTGATGCTCCTGATTTTTGTTGTTGTTGTTGTGCTTAACTCTGATAAATTGAAAGAATGTTGTTCTTACTGATTGAATCCTCAGATGAAGACCAATTATTCTACTGTTTGATGAAGTTCATTGATTCTACAGGTTATCACTTGTTATAATCTAAACAAAGTGTTATATCTTAGAGAGTTGGACAAAGTGATATATCTTGAGTAGTTTTTTTCCATAATATGCCAAAGGTGGAGATTGAAGTTCTTTGTGAGTTGGTCCTTTGGATTAGCCATTTTATAAAACAACAACATGGATAAGTGTTCAAAGTGTTCAATTTGATATTGTTTTCTTAAGTTGTATGGAGGTACAGAAGGAACAAATTTTAGATACGATGTCTCAGCATATTGCTACGACATCTGGGCCTAGAGCATCAAAACTTTGATGCTGCATTTTGGAAGATTCTCTTATCAAAGATTGGATCATATTTTATTGTTATTGATTTCACAATATGATTAAGTGATTTGTTTGAAAGCTGGAAGAAGATTTATTTAGATTTAAATGGAGATTTAAATTTGAATTTAAATTGAAACAAATCATATCTTATTGGAGTGATTTAAGGAATAAATAATATCCAACAGGAATTGCATTATTTCTGAACGAAATCAAATCAAATATCCATGAAGAAAAGCCAAGAAGGATTATGCTATATTGGGAGCTCACAACCTGCATTGAAATTCAAGCATTCACGTTGAAGATTTTAGAGTGCTAGGTTTACAAGGAGTCCTTGTTGTTTTATGTACACCACTATATTTCAGTAACTTGGTATAATAGGTTTGTCTAGTTGGGTTGTAAGATTCAACATCTCTCATAGTTTTGATTGAGATTGATCACTAGGGTTTAGTGATTGTAATCCAAAACTAATGTCTTGGTGTTTGATAAAGAAAGTGAGTAGGTTCTCATATTTAGAGGAGAGCCTAAATAGAAAGTTATTGGATAGCGTTAGGAAAAGGCTTAAGACAGTATATGGTTCGTTGTTACTTGTAAGACTCATGTACTAAGTTACTAATAGTGAAGTTCCTTTCTTGAATTATGGACTTAATTCTTTAGATGTAGGTGTAGTTTCACTAAACTGGATTATCAATTAGTCGTGTTATTTATTGTTTTTTTGGTAAACACGGTCATTACAAACCCAGTTGTCCAAGTTTGATTAAGCAAAAGAATAAATAAGAGTTCTACAAGACACAGGACAAAAGTGTCAAATGTCGTAGAGCTTATATAGCTTGGGAAGAAGAAGAGGATCAAGATTATTCCTCATCAAGTTCAAGTCCATATGACAACGAAATTGATCATCTATATTTAATGGCATGTCACAAGGAAAAGGACCTGGAGATAAACGATTCAAACTCATATTTTAAGCTTCATATAATATAATCAATTGTCTAAAGCAATTAGAGAAATACATGTTGATGCTATAAAGTCTTTTAAGAAGATATCTAATTAATGAGAATTTGTGTATTTTTATTACTTAAGAAAAAAGGATGATATAGTGTGACATTTTCTAATTTTAAAAATCTAAAAGGACAATTAACCCATAGCATTAAATCACTTTGTGTTATTTCTAGTAATTCAACTACTAAGAGACAATTATATTATAGAATACATTTAAATTAATTAAAATTTCATGTTAATTATCGTTTAGTAAAAGGTTTCACACTCCAATTGGTTTGTCTGTGGAGATTGGATATGACATTCATAAAAGATTTTTTCAATCATGGACTAATTACAACGTAGTAAACACACAAACAAACAAAGATTTAGCATATTTTGGTATGTTGAAGTAGTGAGGCACATGATATGATATGTGTCGAGTGTGAGTAGATCATCACTAAGAGTAGTGGCTAGTAAATAAGAAAGATTGAAAAGCACACATGTTTGGTCATAGGGAAACATTTTACTCACTTTGGTGCATCAAGGGCATTAACCTAGGGCCCTTTCCTTAATACATTTTTAACTCCAACTTCAAGTTGAATTTGTCCGAGGATAATATATACCCTACTCATACTCATGTGTCTCAATCACACCATTCTCATGTCATCTTCACGATCTTCACATGAAAGCTCTCTTGCTCCAACCAAATATCCATTACCATAGGTTATGGTCCATGACTCTTATAGAGAGTTTAAGAATTTAATAACTTTTATACCTTGGTGAAAATGGATGCAGTCATTATACCATCTTTTGTTTTGTTTCATGTATTCTTTTTTCCATTCAAAGCTTCTATATTTGATTATAATATATTTATGAAACATCTTTTAGTAAGTTTAACGAATATAAGAGAGTTTGTATAATAAACTAAAACTTGTAATTAATATATTTTAACCAACCCAGTACAAAAATAATTACTAATGAATAGAAAAGTATTATTTCAAAATGACATTTAAAATTAAATTTGAATTATTGCATACTAATGAAATATGAGAAAGATTATATAATTTCAAAAATACAAATGACCTCATGCCACAAAAACTAAATTTAAATGGTGGAAAATAATTAATATTAAAGTAAGGTCAAACTATAATAAAGAGATTAGTGATCACTTATATATGTCTTACTCATCTATCTAGGTGAAATTTTAAAAATACTCTTAGAGCATCCACATTCATCATACCCATTTGGGTTCTTTAAATGGGACCTACATAATTTTTTATATTATTTCACACTTCTCAATTTTTTAAACAACTCATCTACAATTCTCAAATATCCATCTAACTCATCAAAAAATCTAAAATGGGTCCCACATTTAAAACAAATCAACTACATTCTTGCAATTTTATTTATTAATTTATTATCATGACTCACTTAATTAGAGTGTAGAAACGTTCTCACATTTGACATCGGTTGCAAATGTAGAACCGCAAGTTTGGATCAATTATCCATTTATTTTGACAGCATGACATTGAATATTGTGTAGAAACGATAGTGTAGCAGGCGATAATCATGCTCTTAGATTTCAAATTTTAAAATCTTAACGCTCCTAAAATACATAACATTCCATTAAATACGTCAGAATCGATATTAAAAACAAATTTGAATTTTAAATTTCAAATCTTTTTCTTATATTATTTAAGCACACCACAAATCATTTAAGAGGATTTCCGAATTGTAAAATCCAAAGTATATTTATCTGAAAATCAGAAAAACAGAATAAATTTCAAACAAGAATACAAGTAACATGAGATTTTTCGGAATGTAAAATCCATATACATAAGCAATTTCAGATAAGGGATGAAGAAAACATAAATTAATCTAAATATTTGTTATCGCATTCACAAATACGTAATGTAACATAGATTTTTGTTAACATAAAATCAGCATATTTCAGGAACTAGAGTTCATTGAGGATGTTTCAATATCTTTAAAATATCGTTGATTGATCCCGTCATTATCGCATCCACTTCGACCAGCCCTTTCTTTCGTAACGGTGAAACGTACTCTGCATAACTCATAAATCCTCGTCTGTCATCAACTCAAAGTTGTGAAACTTCAAGTTTCCTTTGTTATCAATCAAGGGTGAATAATACTTGATCTTAACCACTCATCGATTGTCTAGGTAACACAAGAGATTATCTAGTTTAGATTTTAGAACTTCAAAAGAGATGTCCTTTGTGGCCTTAAATTCAAGTGGAGGACTCACGTCGTTGACATAAACAAATATGAGATATCAATATTGAGACTTTTTGTGGTGTTTTTGATAGTTGCATCTACATAAGAGACATATTTATACAAATTTTAGAGAAATAATGATTATACAAAAGCTATCATATATCGTGTGTCATTCTGAATTTTGAAATCTAGAGTTTGAAATCCATAGTCAATTAGGTAGAATTAAGGGTTTTTGGAATATTGAATTGCAGAGTGACTCTTTTACGTATAAAAAAATGACACAAAAATAGTTATTGTATGTCTAGGTTTTAAATACAGAGTTATCCATTACATAAGCTAATCTTGTAGGCAGACAGTTTACACACAAAACTTCCCAATTTTTATATAACTAATAATAGATATACATTAAAACACATCAAAATGTATCAGGGTTACATTATTAAATATATCAATCCAACATTACATAGAAAATATGTGTCACCATCAAAAATGCATTAGAAGATAAAACTAAAATGCATTAAAATATGTGTCACCACCTAAACTAATATCTATATGTGGTTCCTTCTTTGACTTTTCCTGATTTAATTCTCTTTATATTTTGCTCAACTTGGCAAACGTTTCCATCCTATCTAAAAATTTATGCGGCCAACATTCAGCTTCTTTAATGGAATGAGATGTTTACATAGGTGATATTCATGATATAAGACATTCTAGGTTCAAATCAAATCGGAAAAAATATTGTGATTTTGAAATCCACTCAATACACATAATGCAATTGACTGACTTTCAAAGTGGAAAAATGTTTCTGAGAAACCATATCTTGTCAGATTTATACACACCTTGTTATATGCACTTGCTATAAAATGATCCATTTTAGAGAAATACATTCATCTTTCCATCAATGTTGGGCCACTTACACAACGAATAATATATGCATGAATTTCATTGAAATGTTCTTTTTTCGTATAGTGTTGTATATGATTCTTTATGCGCCTTTAACTCTTTGATAAGATGTTGGCGGAAAAGTGTATGATTCTCCTCTTTGTTATTCAACAAAGTTGAAACAACATAATAGCTACAATTACCATCACCCTTGACATCTACAATCTAGTCAATATATGTATGCAAAAAAACGGCATCTCTTCAATATGTATCTTTTTTTGTAAAGGTGGTGACGGTGCTAAAGGTGTAAATATAGTGAAGGTGATGGTATACTAATGTGAGCACCTTTGAAAGAAATTTTTCTGGATTGCAAAATTGGAGAGTCCAAAAAAGTGAGTCAACATGTTTGAAATATGATTGAGACTGTTTGGTTTGATTAGCATTTGGTGTTGGTTTGGATTTTTTTAGGACCACCCTTTGCTTTTACCGGTTCAGTGGGTGGTTTCAAATTTGTTGTTTCTAGATAGACAATCTTCCTCATTTGCTCTTTGATGTGAATTTTTTTGTTATCATCAGTTTCAAAAATCTCTCTTAAATGACCTCTCATTCTGTCATGATAGATATATTTAAATTGCCCTTTTTACTATTCCATTATCAAATCGGAGCCTTTCTTCAGTGGAAGTAAACTTCATCCATACATATGGGTCTATCAAGTTTCATCTTTTTTGGAAATCAAACAAGCACACGAAATACCATATGTCCTCCTAAGTGTATAACCATACTTTAAGCTATCTGAAATTGTTTTCTCTGCTCTCTTAGCTTCATGGTAAATATAATTCAATCTCGCACGATATATATTATTGAGCAATTGAGAATAAATATTTTGATCTTTGAATCTATGTTCTAGTACTAAGATGTTTTGATAAAATGATGTTTAGATCTCTTTGTATTGATTCTAAATCATTTTGTTCACTGATTCACAGCCTGTACTCAAATCCCGTTTACTATTTACCAACCAATTCTTCAATACGGCATAAGCAAATTTAACCATATTGGTTATAGTATTTCGAAAGTGTCTAACTTGATCGATTCTAATACAAACAATCTTCTATTTCACCTGGTATAGAATTATTTTTGAACATATTTTGAGAAATCTAGATATCCCATGCACACCCTTCTGAACAATATGACATATTTGAAATATAACTCTTCTGAAGAAGAATTTATTATAACTTTTCAGGCATCCATTATGTTTTCCAATATCACACTAGGTTTTACCATTTTCCCTTATTCACCTTTGATTATTTGGTCTTACCATAGGCTTAAGTCTACCTCTCATTTTTTTATATGATTCCTACACAATAAAACATATGACATAGGAAACATCTTTCCAACTAAATTTACCAATGCAGTATCGTGATTGGTAACAATCACTTGTGGCATTTTTTCTTGGTATTTCAACATAGTCTGACACATTTTCAAAGCCTATAAAAAAAATTGTCCTCTTTTTCACTTTCTAAAAATGCAAACTCATATGCAAAAGTCATATATGTAGAAGTAACACCAATAATTTCCGTAAGGGGTAGTCTGGACTTGTTTGTCTTATATCTTCTTATATCTTGAATCAATTATGAAAACAGTGGAAAAGTGTTGAACAACTTGATGGAATTAGGATGATTCCAAAATATATCTTGAACGAATTTTCCATCCTCACAAACTCTATACCTAGATACATAATGATCATCATCTAAAAGCTTTATTATTTGTTGCATTTCGGATCTTTGACCTATTTTCGCCTTATTGTTTTATGTGAGAACATCGTAGACTTTTCTAATATTTGAGACACTTTCAGGTCTTCTCCTTTTCAAATTTGAAAATATGTTTTTTATTTAACCATGTTAAATTTCATGTCAGAGATAAGTTTCTTCTCTTCAGAATTCAGACAAATCGTAGGGTGACTGGATAACTTGTAACACAAGCTATAATTATGTATATCATATATCACATTAAATTTCCATGTATTATTCGACTTGAGGTACCCATGCAACTTAAAAGAACATTTGCATTTCCTCGTTCTAGTGTCATGGAATTTCAACTTCTGGATATGTGATCTATACTTGCCACTTCTTTCACATCTCATTGCACAAATGTCGGTCTTCTATCAGAAATAGAAACTAACCTCCCAATTACAATATTGAACCCTGATTTTGTACCCTCGGTACGAGCCCAGTGATGCATATGGTCATGTATCACAAACTCTTGTTTATTTGTAAATTGTTTTCCAACATATACATGGACATCACTTAGTTTAACATCTATAGATAGATTACTATCGGAGACAGCATCATGGACAACATTAGAGTGCACCATAACTACAACCAATCCTAACATAAGAAAATTAAACTTTCACAAAAGACGAGTTTGTATTTCACTTTACAGACACATTATGAACATAATCTGGATTTTGAAATCCATACGCAATGTTCATTTTCCAACTAAAAAAAAATCATATTATCTACAGAAATGAGCAATGTAATACATGCATATTACCTAAAAGTCCATCTCTTTTTGCTCCTTTAATTCCAAAACATAGAAGAACCTTGTTTTGAATTAAAAGTCTTGAGTCACAATGGAATAATATCTTTATAGGTTTTTCAAAAAAAAATGGTGTTATGATCATGAAGAGAGGTATACATGCAAGGTGACACCTAGTTTCGTTTTTCTGATTAACATTTTGAATATTGGAATCTAGATTGCATTTGGAGAATAAATATGGACCATTTGTTGATAAAATTGGAGTGGCTCAATCATGAGGTTATTTTATTGTAGAATAGGTGCATCTGAATTGTAAAATCCAGAGTTTATGAAGGATATTTTGAAATTTCCATAGGTGTGTGATCATCATATGAAATATAGTGAGCAACATCCAAATAGAAAGAACTAGACCATTTTCCTATAAAAGATGGGAATTGCTTATCCCACCCTAAGTGGTGGGAAAGCGCCATATGGAAATCCTAAAATTCTCCTCTGATTTTAGAAATGTATTTTTGGTTGCACCCTGAGTCTCACCAAAACACGCCTCATTTGAGTCTCACCCCTTTTTTTCAAATTTTATTCTAGAGACGCATATCCGGACCCACTCCATCTACATTTCATGTATTCCTCGCTAAAATACACTCATATTGACATAAATTGATATGGAGATGTATCTTCGTATTCACACCAGACAGAATCTGGAGATGCATTTCTGTAATCTCACCAGACAATAATTTTTGTCTTTGTTTTAAAGATATATTGATTTAAATGATGACATATTACAGTTATACTATCATATTAAATTTACCTTAATCAAATAATATGAAAATCACACACACACACACACACACACACACACACACACACACACACACACACACACACACACATATATATATATATATATATATATATATGAAAAAATCTATAGTACACAATGAAGTCAAAATAAAGTACAAACGATTATAGTGCTCATAATACAAATATTATATACTAGTGTGTATGATGAACTCGGAACACCTTATTTCTATGCTGCCTCATGTACTACATTGCCTTCCGTGCTTCCCCCATGAAGGCATCCTAAAAGACTCATTTGTCTATACCCGTATGTGTCATATCCATGATATGCCAACATCTAGGGAACATATCAACAGTGTGATCAGCCATATCATGCTCCTCCTCTAGTATCTCCTTATGAGTTGGCCTAGGTGGATCTCTCGGAGCATCGTGTGTCATATAAGGATGTGACACCCTAAAATACTATTGGATGTAGCCGTGTTTAGCACTCTAGTTGTTAGGAGCTATGGTACTTTGTGCCTCATCTTGTATCATATGATTAAGATAATCATCAAACATGGCATCTACATCTCTTCGTGACATAACGTGATAAGCAGAATTAGAGGGGCCTTTGGGAATAAACTGCATGTAGCCGAACTTCTGTATGACATGCTCAAGTAGATAAGGATACATCGGACTTGAATTGCAAGCCAATCATCCAAAGTAGAAGGTTATGTCGTCCAAGGGATGCACCTCACGATGATCGAAGTACGTATGGAAGTGTATATCATCTGCTACCATGCGATCAAAATACACTATGTATAGCTATGTTACCCAATTCCCTCTAAGTAAGGCAAATGCAAAAGCACGTGGCATATCATCAGTGTAGGTCGGAACATATGACCATCCAGATATGTGTTGAAAGTACTGGATAATCTAAGCCTGAAAATGGTACATATGAATCATTAGTAATGGCGTTGAAAAAGTGTTATGAAAATGACATTCAAACTCTAAAAGATGCATAAATATGACCCTCAATAGTGTGATGTTGTTTGTCATCTAATTGGTCTTCCACATACAACCTTCAACTAATTTGGAGTACAAGTAGACCAAACAAGCGGCAATGCTAGTTGTACTCATGGATCCACTCTAAGTCAGCAAAGTAGCTCAGGTTGACCACATCCATATAATTAGCACTCTTGTCAATAAAAAATGGATGTGTCAACCAAGTGCAACAGGTATGCTCTCAATGTGTATATTATATGTTGCACAACATGCTCATCATCACCAGCGGCCTACTCTGCATCATACAGTTGTTGTGTATACAACCTCTCTAAGAATTGAAACCTAGCATGATCTCATCGGGTGGCTTTTAACTCCTACAAAGCATCCCCTGAGTCAGCTCCCATATAGTCTACCATCATCTCCACTGCATCATCTATGTTAATATTTCCATGGTCTAACATTCACACTCTGATAGGAAGATGCAGCAGGCATGAGACATCGTCCAGTGTGATATACATCTCTCCAAGTGGAAGATGAAAAGATGAAATCTATGAGTTTCATCTCTCTAGAAACACGAACAACATACCATGGTTAATAGTAACATAATCAGTCTTGCACAAGTCTCTCGGGTCAGATAGTTGCATCACATACTTAAACCATTGCTTATCCTGCTTCGACAGACCATCATTCTTTTGATCATGGTTGATACATTTTAAATCATCATTGTCCTACAGAAAAATAAATCATCGTCATAAACTTCAAATATTATAACAAGCATGTTTTTTAAATAATGAATACAATTGTATTTTAGCTTTCCGTCTCTGGAAAGTCTGGGCAACATGGTCCAGATATTGAAGCAGCAGCAATAAGTCGGACGAGCCTCCTCCAAACCCTTTGGTTGTCTCTGGCGCTTTGGGAGCTTGTGGAGCCTCGGGAGCCTGTGGTGCCTCGGGTGCCTATATAGGTGACACATGTGTCCTACAGGAAGACACGTGTCTCATACGGGAAGGCGAAGGCAGAGATATATGAGCCTTAGAAGTTGACGGCTCTGCATCAATCAGGCTAGAAACTATAAGTGCCTACGATGATTGAGTTCTTTCCCTCTGAAATAATGGATGTTGATGGAGGAAACTTTGAAGTGTGTTGAATGAGTTTGACAGATTATGAGATGAGTGATTTTGAGAGTTGAGATATTTTGAGAGTGTGGAGAGTTTGAGAGTATTTTGAGTGAGGAAGAAGAATAGACTCTAACGCGTTTTTTATTAAAATAGCAATTGGAGATGCATCTCTGTAAGTTACATAGAGGTGTATTTTCGTAATCTTTTTCAACATAGTCTTAGGATCTTACTCATAAATGAATATGATTGGGGTATATCTGGAGATTTATTTTCGAATTTTAAGGATAACTTTGATTTTTTACAAAAGTGAAAAAACAATAGTTGGGGTGTCTTAAACAATTCCCTAAAAAAACATTGACCCATTAAAAATTACCAACCCACAAAACACAACCATATGAAGAGAAATTAACATGTCACTCCCCCCCCCCCCCCCCCCCCCCCCCCCCCCCCCACACACACACACACACCCACACCCCATTTTTTATTTATTTCAATTTTACTCCTAATGAGATACAAATAAATTTTCGAACGAAATTTCTGGTAGAAGGGTTGAAATTTTTGTACATATGAAATTTTTGGTACACCCCTACCAAATTTCCGATAAGAGTAAATTTCCTGTGGTTCATTTGAAATTTCTGATAAACAAGAAATTTGAATTATACTTAAATTTCCGGTAGGCTTTATTTTTAGGTTTTTTCAACGGGCGAGATTTTACCGATATATTTAGAGGGTCCTGATTGCACCGACACATTTGTGTGGTCTAGAATACATCACTATTTGTATAAATAAGGTTTTAGGTGATAGGGTAAGACATCTCAAAAAATGTTTATTCCTGAATATTTGATTCCTGTAAAAGTGTATTACAACGGGTACAACCCTGTTGTTGAATTCAAGATTCTAAATTACTCTGAATCCCTTGCCACCTTGAAAGAAACGTTGAATAGTTTACTACCTAATTCCGATAACAGAAAGGTGACAAAGGTCGAGTTTCAGGAGGATTGGATTGATATAAATGAAAGAGTGAAATACAACTTAATTGAGTTGAAGAATGATGCAGATGTGAAGACCATATAGAAATCATTTTGTCGTCCTTGCCTCTAATCCTCACTGCAAAAATAAGAAAAGAAATTAGGAATATATAAACTATCGAAATTTTCTAAATTTCCAGCATTTTTCAAAAAAATATGAAATACCGAAAATTTCAAAATTTCTGGTATCATAGTGTACTGGAAATTTTGAAATCTCCAGTGTGGAAGAAAAACGTTTCCACTGGAAATTTCAAAATTTCTTGTATGAAAAAACCGAATTTTTGAAATTTTTGGTGCGAAGTACCGAATATTTCACAAAAATATCAAAAATTCCTTACTGTTTCACCAAATTTCCAGTATCGGATATTTTTTATATCACCACAAAGATTTAGAAAATCCTATTGGTCACGAAAATTTAAAATTTCTAAAAAATACTTGGGTCTGAACAATATAGTCTTTTTCATATATTTTGGAGATGTCATTTATAAGAAGGAGTGACATGTTAATTTCTCTCGTATGATCATACATGTACAACGAGTAGATCTAAAAAATATATATATCATTAATCCACCTCAATATAAATACTTATGTAATCATTATTTGAATTTTTGATTAAATAATTTGAAAGGGAAAAGTAAAATCTAATCATGTCAATTAAAGTTGGTTATATACTCCTATATTAGGCCAGCTAAATCTCTCATTTTTATCTTATTTTTAAATTTTATTTATTTATTTTAAATTCAAATGGTTTTGATGTTCCCCTCACATTTTTTCATAAAAAATATTATAAAAAGTATTTGAAATATTCATTTTTTTAATTTATATTTTTATCTATAAAATTCTATAATAAATTTATATACAATAATTTGTTATGTTTTACAAAAAAAAAAAAACTTATCATTTAAAAAATTAAAATATCATTAGTTTTAAACTATTTAAACTTAATATAAAATGATCAATTTGTAAATCAGATAAAATATAAGGACCAAAATTATAATTAAATTTATTATTATTGTTAAGTACAGTTTGCAAAATATAAAGTAAATATAACATACACTTGCATCCCCAAAACAACAAATAACCATTGAGCATATCTTTGACTCATCTTGCCTCTAACCAAACACACCACTTCCAACCTATCAAATGACTATTTTGTTTGAATCAATCGGCTTTTTCCTCAATTAGGAGACACCAAAAGGAAAATATCTTGCGGGTCTGATACTCCTCCTAAAGAAAATCACTTGAGATGGATACCAAAAAAAAAAAAGCATAATCATTAACATACAATTATAAAAATTTCAAAAGAGCATTTTTTAACCATTCTCAAGCTCAGATCAATGAATTACTTCTAATTATTTGTTATTGATTTTACATCACAAATATAATCAGTGTATTTATTATAATGTATCTATTAATAATACTTGATAACATTCTGATTCTAACAATCTAACATTTTTTAGTGTGACTATTATTTCTAATTCAGCAAGAACAAAATCAAGATTATTTGGATGACCACTTGTTTCTTTGGAAGACAGGGAGCGCAACAAGTATCTTTAAAGATGGTGAAAACAAGATTTCCTTGACAGAACAAAAGAATAACATCTTTTTGCAATAATAATTGATTCCTTAAAAATAATAATTGAGCTCCAATACCAAGGATTACAGATAAATACATGATTTCCACGAATTTATGGAAACCATCAAAGAATTACTCTCCCCTATTCATAAACTAACATTTTCACAATAAAAAGTATCAAATTTTCCATGTAAGGATGAGCCAATACCTAAGATTACATATAATACAATTTTTATGAATCCCAGCTGTGCAACAGTGAACCATGTACAGAATCACTTTCCGCCAACCACGAGTGACTGGAAAGGCTCCCTCTTTATCTCCACAAATGTGGAGAAGTCCTTGCTTATTGGCTGTTTCCAGGGTTCTCCATCCATTTGCAAATACGCATTTTTCCACCCTCCACCTCTGAGTTCTAAACGAATAGCTGCTGCCTGAAAGATGAAATGTAACCAGAAATTAAGCATTCAGGAGAAACAAGTTGGACTGGAAGTTGGAAAGAGATATTTCACAAAGCCAAGTGATGGCCATGTAATATAGAAGTGAACTAAAATAGGGGGTTGAAAATTTGGATGCACGGAAGACAGAGATATAAGCCACAGTGAGAATAGATTATCTCCATTGACATTATGGTCATGTCAAATCTAGACCCTTATAAAATAAAACTGTGAAAAGGTTTTATAATATAGAAAAAGGAGATTATTGTGTTTAAATTGTGGAGATTGGTCCAATGGAGAAAATATGTGTGAATTTCAATGCAGATCATCCATTTCCAAGCCACATTATAGGTTGCTTGCGTTGGTAAGTTTTAATAAATTTCCAAGAAATTAACCAACTTTTCTCCCTTGCTTATATGTTGCATTTGGCACTATAGCACCTAGCCCATGGCAGAGGACTTTGCTTAGAGGGTCGAGATATAGCACAAACTCTCTAGGTCAAGAGCTGAAATAGTAGACTACACTTATGTGCAACGTTTATCAGCACCAACGAGAAAGTGAAGATGAGCAACAATACAACAAGCACTAAATGGCAAGAATTTTTAAATCAAAAGGCTGAGGAACAAGAAAGTAGCACCTCCACTCTCATATACACAAGCAGTGATGGAGTCTTCTAAAACCGCATATGAGAATCAAGCAATCTACCTTAAAACACAATCAATAAACTGCGGTACCTGAGCGATGTGCTTCGCACTGATCAAATCAACCATGACAAATGATGCATGCCATCCTTGCTTTAAGCCAAATATTTCCAAGAGCCCATCAGCTACATCAGCTTCAACAAAGCCTTTCTGAGAGAACATCAAAAAGCATATTTAGTCAAACATAGTTAAATTTGTATAATATCAGCAATGCCATCAAGTATGACAAGTATTATTCACTTATACAATAATTGGATATTCCTAGAAATTTTAAAAGAGTGACAAGAAAAAACACTAGGTAGCACCAAGAAAGGGTAGTAGAAAATCTGCATCCATACATCAGCATTGTGGGATATATACCCTAGGACCCATTTGAAAGGTAAGAAACCTAGCTGTAATCTTGAGTAATTTTAACAGGTATCCATTTTCAAGCTACATGAATACAATACCTTCTCCAAATATTCGGGTTTCGGTTTACCCCATGGGTTTCTTCCACTTCCATAGCTATGAAGATTCAAAGCAACTATTGCCCTTACACTGAAAGGAATCAACAAAAGCCTTATCAAATCTAAAACTTCACAAAAAGATATAGCAGCTCTATTAAATTCATAGACTGTAAACTAAAGAGTTTAGAATAGCATAACTAAAACAGGAAGCTAAAACCATGAGTAATGAATAAATGCACAATTACTAACAAACAGCTACAACATCGTAAAAGGGGTAATAATGCCAGTTTAGAAACATTGATTTGTTTACCAGTTGATAATAAAGAACAATAAGAAACGCACCTTTTAGGTATTGTAACTTGCTCCCACTCTGAGCTATTAACCCTTTTGATATGCATTCGCAAAATATTTCTAAGCCCCCTGATATCAGAAGGATTGTTTTAAATTAGTGAGGATATTCTAAGTATTGTCGTTATTCTCATTATCCAAAATACATAACTCATCCATGTAGGAAAATGTTTTCTTAAGGTAAAAATACACATTTAAAAAAAAAAAACAAATGGTATGAAAAGGCAAATGAGAGAGTCATCCCAACTATGTTGGCAGTCGGCATCATTCCCAATTCGTTGATAAAAAGTTAGAAAAAAATACAAAATATAGGGGAATATGAACCAAACACACGTGAAAAGGTCAGTCATTACTTGGTTCTACAATTAGGCGAATCATTCTATTTCTTAAAGCAAAAATACACATCAAAGAAGTGAAAACACATACACATCATGAGAAGGCATAAATAGGATAAAGTGGATACTGAGGAAGGCCAGATTCATATATTCATGTTTATTAGAGTATGTGGGTTGGGCCTAACTCAACCTTATAAAATCGGCGTGCAAGGTGAAGATTTCTCTCACTTATAAACATATGTTTGGATCATTATTGTCTGATGTGGAACTCTTAACACACCCGCTCATACCTAAGACTGAACATCTAAAGCATAGATATAAATAGTGGGTGGCCCGATAACATGCGGTCCAACGGATCTTAAACCAGACTCTGATACCATATTAGAATTAGAGTTAACTTAACTCATCCCTACAAAACCGACTTGTAAGGTGAGGAGGATCACTCTATATAAAGTATTTTCAAGCTCTATATCTAACCAACGCGAGACTTGAGAATTTTTCAATACATCCTCTCACGCCCAACACTATTGGACTTGGCGCGTGGATATAAACGATGGGTGGCTCATGGTCCGATTGATAGGCTCTAATACCATATTAGAAAATAAGATTTGCTATTATGTTTTATTCTTCAGCAATAGCTGGTATATACAGAGAATTACAATTTACTTAATTTTAAGAGAATATTATTATAATATTTAGGGTCAAAATAAAAATAAACATAATAGTAACCACATGGTTACTCCAACAATGTTAAATGCCTAAGTCAAGTCAGTTAGCACCGAACCAAAAGTTTTATGACAATTATTTGATAGGAATCCGAAATTTAGAGAGAAAATGAGATTCTATTATTGATTGAAAAAGGAAAATATTACAGAAGATAAAACCATGTATTCCCACAGAAAATCTCCTAAAAGAAGATATGATTCTTCCTCTGCCAAGCCCTAAGGTTCTCAATGAACAAGATGATCAAAATATCCCCTTCTTTATGCCTTCACGTCCTCTTATAACATAATTGATCACACGTCTCACCCCCCATTCTCTGCCACATCACATCTTTTCCCTCTCCTTTCCTATATTTCGATAAAATCACTCTTCACATAATGGGCTTGTGCAACCAATTACTTAATCGTCTATTTAGGTCCACATACTTGATTGGGGTCCTAACAAATTTTAGTTACTATATCTCAAATCCTTGTAAAAGAAGAAAATGAACAATTTCCCGAAGGTAAATTTGATCTTGTCAGATGTAACATATGTATCTTTCGGGACTTCAACCATATCATTTTCTCAATTAAGGCTTTCGGTGAATCTACCATAGATGACATGACGCTGCATGATATATGCTAAAGAAACCATCTCTTCAGCCATTTGGAAATGAGTTTCAACATGACTGTCTAACAACTAACGATAATCGAAGTTAATCTTTCATATCCACAAATTTAGATACCTTGAACTAATATCCAGTCAGGTCCCAAGTCATCTTACAAGAAACAAATGATCACATGGCTAGAAGGTAAAATTGATCTTCTCTAGTAACTATATAGCCATAAAATTTCTCAAGTAAAACTTTCTTTGGAATCTCCCATAGGTAGGAGTGTAGGACCACATGCTAAATTTTAAAGAAACCTTTTCTTCATCCACATGGAAATGAGTTTCAGCAAAACATCTGTAGACAATCCAATTTAATCTTGCATATCAATAAATGAAGATAACTTGTATTGCATCCTCCAACCATGCTGAAATCCCTAGTAAGAATCTGCAGATCACTGTTTGTCACCATAACTTTAACAGTGTCGACATTTCTTCATCACAAGCGAAGACACAGGTCATGTTGGATACAGAGGAGGATACAAGTCAATCTAACTATACTAGTAAGACTAGAATGGGTCAGTTCAACTACATTTATGATTTATCTAGTATTATACGTAACAAGAATGAGCTATAAAATCAGTAGAGAATTTTTCCATTTTTCTCTAGAAACTGTGGCACTTGATGCATGACATTCCTTGCTGCCTAAGTATTTGGACAGGAAAAGGCGAATACCAGGAGTCACGTTGTTGTTGTTTCATGCTTAATAATATAAATATTAAGCTAGCATTATAAGGTCAAATCTTGTCAAGTGAAACAGATGATCCAAAACTACTTACTGTGTCAGTAAAAGATATATATATTTCCAGTGATACAAGAGTGGTAGAAAGAAGAGACCTTTTGTCAGCTCATTTATGATTCTTATACAACAAGAAAAGGAGACAGGTCTAGGTGCACAAGTTATATAATATTTTTCTTGTTACGAGCAATATCTGGTACGACCTATTAGAGATACATATATATATGCTTGTTATAGAGCTTAATTTCCTAGTAATTACTTTGTACAGCTGGCATAGGGTTTGTTATAACCTAGCCTCATCTCTCCCTTATATATAGGGATCCTTTGTACTGTTAACACTTAAGAAGAAATACAATAACAGAATTTCTTCATCTCTCTCCTTTCTTGCAATTCTAACATGGTATCTCGAGCTATTTTCTCGATCTAAGCGCTTCCATGGTGTCGCCTTTCAGCACTGAAGGTGCTTTTCCTTCATCTCATGTGAAACTCTCACATCTCATCTCCGTCAAATTAGATGAGAAGAATTTCAAACAGTGGAAACAGCAAATCGAAGGCGTTATTCGTGGTCATCGTCTACAACTGTTCGTTACTGTACCGTGCGTTCCACCGCATATTCTTCTCAGCACCGATCCAGTCACCGGCGGTGCAAATCCAGATTATCTTGATTGGGAACAGCAGGATGCACTTATCTGCACCTGGCTACTCTCCACGATTTCTGATTCTCTTCTTCCGAAACTCGTCGACTGCACGTATTTGTGGCAAGTATGGTCGGAAATTCACTGTTACTTCAATACTCTGATCTTCGCAACCTGAAGAAAGGTCCGCGTTCCATTGCTGAGTTTGTGGTTAACGTTCGTGACATCAGCAAAGCGTTGGTGTCAATCGGAGATCCAGTTCCTCTCCGTAATCTCATTAAGGTAGTTCTCGATGCTCTTCCTGAGGATTACGATCCTATTGTTGCTGCGATTAACAGTAAAGATGACATGTGCTCTCTTGATGAACTTGAGTCTAGTCTCCTTGCGCATAAATCATTGACTTGAGAAGAATCGCAAGGCTGTGATTACTGAACCGGTATCTGTTAATATCGCTCAAGCTCCACCGGCTTCAGTGTCGCATTCGACTGAGCACTCAGGTTCTGATTCCAACTCTGAATTTCCCACTGGTACCAGTCATGTGACTGCTAATGCTGAAAATCATTGCACTAGCTCTCGTGGAGGCAGATATGGTCGTGGTGGTGGTCGTTATGGTCGCGGTGGTGGCCGTTTTGGCAAGGTTTCGTGTCAGATTTGCCACAAACCTGGACATGATGCCTGTGTGCTATCATCGTTACACTTACTTTGGAGCACCTTCATACTCAGCTCCACAAGCTCCCTTCAATCCCTACACAATGGCTACACGTCCCTCTTTCCATCCATCATTTGGATATCCTCCGACCCCACGGCCAACATCACCCAGGCAGCAGCAACCACAAGCTTCAACATGATTCAGGTGCTTCTCACCATGTTACACCTGATGCTTCAAATGTGTCTGATGGTGGTGGTGAATTCAAACCCCTCACAAAACACCTTCCTGAATTGGGCATCATCCACAGGTTTACTTGCCCCTATACTCACCACCAGAATGATATAGTTGAGTGTAAACACCGTCACATAGTTGAAACAGGTCTAGCATTACTTGCTCATTCCAAAATGCCTCTTAAATATTGGGGCCATGCTTTTGTCACTGCAGCCTATCTTTTCTGATCTTTTCTGATCTAGCAGAAGCAAGCACTATCTCTCCCTCTTCCTTACCTCAATCTGATTCTACTGCTAGTCCTGCTTCTATCCCTCCTCTTCTCTATCCTCAAAATGTTCACTCTATGCAAACTAGAGCTAAGAGTGGTATTGTCAAACCTAGGCTCAATCCTACACTTCTTCTCACTCATATGGAACCCACATTTGTTAAACAAGCCTTGACTATCCCACACTGGTTTCAAGCTATGCAGGATGAGTATCATGCCCTTTTGAAGAATCAGACATGGACATTGGTGTCTCCATCTGATTCTAAAAGGCCCATTGGCTGCAAATGGGTCTTTAGGGTTAAGGAGAACCCTGATGGGTCCATTAATAAATACAAGACAAGACTGGTTGCCAAAGGATTCCATCAACAGGCTGATAGTGACTTTACTGAGACTTTTTCTCCAATTGTCAAACCTGTAACAGTTAGAACAGTGCTCACACTTGCAGTTACTAATCAATTGTCAATTAAGCAGATTGAGGTTAATAATGCTTTTCTCAATGGTGTGCTTGAGGAAGAGGTATACATGATTCAGCCTCCTGGGTTTGAAGCAGCTGATAGGTCTATTGAATGTATAAGCAAATGTATAAGTAGCTTTACTGTTATTCCCTTGACTGGCAACTGTAAGTTACAGTATGCCCTAACCTGTAATAGCAGGTTACCCTTGATGCTGTATATAAAGCATCAAGGAGCCTTTTTGTAATAACTGGAAAAAAAATCAGAAAACAGAATAACAGAATTCTGTTATAGATGAATACTCTCTTCTTCTCATTCTTCTTTTCTAATATGGTATCAGACTGCTGAGTCGATCCATGGCTTCGCCTGCTTCGCTATGGTCTCGCCTAGTCCGGCTGAACAAACGCCGTCGCCGGCGCCGATAATGGAGGATTCTCGTCGCCTGCACTTCTCGCTCAAGATTTCGCAGAAGCTGGATGAAAAGAACTTCCATCTCTAGCGTCAACAGGTAGAACCTTACATTAAGGCGCACGATCTCACAGATCTAGTAGTTTGCGCTCGTGTTCCAGCGAAATTCGTTGATGATGATGCTCGTCGTTCTGGCTCTATCAATCCAGCGTACTCTCGCTGGATTCAGAAGGACAAAATGCTGCTGTCCTGGCTTCAATCAACACTTTCCAGTGAAATCCTCTCACGCGTGCTTGGCTGTCACCATTCTCATGAACTATGGGATCGCCTCTTCAGCTATTTTCAGAAACAGACTCGTGCTAGGGCACGCCAACTGCGTGTTGAAATGCGTGCGCTCACACTGGATACTCTTTCTGTTCAAGACTACTTGCTGAAGATTCGCACCATTGTTGATGCGCTTGCGTCCATTGGTGATCCTATTCCTGTGGCACATCATATTGATGTAATTCTTGAGGGCTTACCTGCTGAATTTGCTCCAGTAGTGTCTGTTGTTGAAAGCAAATTTGGAATAATGGACATTGACGAGGTTGAAATCCTTCTGGTTGCTCATGAACTGCGCTTAAACAAGTTCAAGAAGCAGCCAATTCCAGATCTGGTTTCCCTCAACCTAACACATGATGTGGCTCAACCATCCACAACAGATGAATCTCCATCTCCTGTCATTGATTCTTCCTCTGCTCACAGTGGTCAGCCTAATCAAGTGCAGGATTATCAACCTTTTAGAGGGGGAAAAGGTCATCGTGGTGGTAGATTTGGCCGTAGCAGAGGTGGCAGATTCTCCAATTCTAATGTCCAGTGCCAAGTCTGCTCCAAGCCTGGTCATTCTGCCCTGCAGTGCTGGCATAGGTTCAACTATCAGTTTCAAGCTGCTGGTGCAAACTATGTGCAACCTCCTTGGCAGGGTGCTCATGCCTACTACACACAGGCACCTTCTCAAGCCTCTCCTTATGTATGGACCAGGCCTCCTATTGTGCCTTCTTACTCTTCTGTTGTTCCACCTCCTCCAAGCATCTTTGTGGCTAATGTTTCTCCATCTCCTTCTGGCTCCCGGTTTCCTGATTCTGGCGCCTCATACCATGTCACTAGTGATGCAAAGAACTTAAAACATGTGACTCCCTTTGAAGGCCATGATCAAATTTACATTGGTAATGGACAAGGTTTGACTATTCAGTCTGCTGGCTCAAGCTCTTTCCCTTCCCCTTTTCATCCTACCACACACCTCACTTTCAAGAACTTACTTCATGTTCCTGCTATCACTAAGAATCTGCTTAGTGTCAGTCAGTTCTCTAAGGATAACCATGTGTATTTTTTATTCTCAACTGACAAGTGCCTTGTTAAATGTCAGGTGTCTAATGCCACTCTTCTTGAAGGTCGTGTAGGAGCTGATGGACTCTATAAGTTTCTTTCTGTTGATGTGTCCCAACCTGCTAAGTCCTTTCCGCATTCTTCTAATTTCTCTTCCAATAATGTTGCACCTAGTGCTAATACTGTATCTTCTTCTACTAGCTTGCCTTACATGTGGCATCTTAGGTTAGGACATCCTAACAATCATGCCCTCAAACTTGTTTTACAAAACTGTAATGTTCAGTTCAGTAATAAAAATTGTGATATGTTCTGTTCTGCTTGTTGTATGGGTAAATCTCACAGGTTACATGCTCCCACTTCACACACAGTTTACACAAAACCTCTTGAACTAATTTATACTGACCTATGGGGGCCCTCACCCAAGGCTTCTGCATCTGGTTTTTTGTATTACATGTCCTTTGTGGATGCTTATTCCAGATTTACTTGGATCTATCTACTTAAAACTAAATCTGAAGTTGTTTCTGTGTTTCAAAAGTTTAAAGCATTGGTTGAACTGCAACTTGAGGCACGTATTAAAGTTGTTCAGTCTGGCGGGGGGGGGGGGCGGGGGGGGGGGGGGGGGGGGGGTGAATTCAGGCCATTTACTAAGTATCTAACTGAGATGGGCATTCATCATTGGATCCAGGCACTGGCTGAGAAAATCCAGACTTGGCCCTAGTAATCATAGGATGAGAGTTTTGAGGATAACAGGCACTGGAATAGCATTAGGGGGAACAGAAGATGCAGAAGCAGTATTTGAAGATGAGCTGAAGGAGGAGTCAGCAGGATTAGAGGAAGATGAAAGTGGCCCTGGGGAGTTGCTGGCAGTAATTGGTGAAGAAGTGGCAGAACTACCAACTGAGGATGAATCCTTAGGGCTAGTAGGGACAACAAGGGGAGTAGGAACATAGGAGGTAGTGGGAGAGGCAGGAGGAGGAATAACTGAAGAATTAGGGATAGGAGATTGTAAGGAAGTGATGTGAGGAGTAAGAGCACTCAAAAGAGGACTAGAGTGATGGGGTGCCAAGGATGTAATGGGGCTGGAAGTATTACTAATAGCACTAGATCTGGAAAATAAGTCTAGATAAGGAAACCTAGACTCATTAAAGAGAACATCCTTGGAGATGTATAACCTACCAGTAGGAGCCAGACACCTATAACCTTTGTGAGAGGTAGAATATCCAAGAAAGAGGCATTCTTGAGATCTGAAATTAAGTTTCTGAGAAAGATAAGGTCTCAAGAGAGGAAAACAAGCACACCCAAAAACTTTCAGAAACTTGTAATCAGATTGCTGATGAAAGAGAAGAGTGTAGAGAACTTCAAAGTGAATGGAAGCAGATGGCAGCCTGTTTATAAGATAAACAGCTGTGGAGAAAGCATAGTCCCAATATGTAAGGGGAAGGGAAGCATGACTAAGCAAAGTAAGCCCTAAGTCCACTATGTGCCTGTGTTTTCTTTCAATTACACCATTCTGATGGTGTGTGTGGACAGATAAGACGATGATGAATGCCCATCTCAGTTAGATACTTAGTAAATGGCCCTACACTCTTCTCTTACATCATCGTCTTATCTGTCCACACACACACCATCAGAATGGTGTAATTGAAAGAAAACACAGGCACATAGTGGACTTAGGGCTTACTTTGCTTAGTCATGCTTCCCTTCCCCTTACATATTGGGACTATGCTTTCTCCACAGCTGTTTATCTTATAAACAGGCTGCCATCTGCTTCCATTCACTTTGAAGTTCCCTACACTCTTCTCTTTCATCAGCAACCTGATTACAAGTTTCTGAAAGTTTTTGGGTGTGCTTGTTTTCCTCTCTTGAGACCTTATCTTTCTCAGAAACTTAATTCCAGATCTCAAGAATGCCTCTTTCTTGGATATTCTACCTCTCACAAAGGTTATAGGTGTCTGGCTCCTACTGGTAGGTTATACATCTCCAAGGATGTTCTCTTTAATGAGTCTAGGTTTCCTTATCTAGACTTATTTTCCAGATCTAGTGCTATTAGTAATACTTCCAGCCCCATTACATCCTTGGCACCCCATCACTCTAGTCCTCTTTTGAGTGCTCTTACTCCTCACATCACTTCCTTACAATCTCTTGTCCCTAATTCTTCAGTTATTCCTCCTCCTGCCTCTCCCACTACCTCCTATGTTCCTACTCCCCTTGTTGTCCCTACTAGCCCTAAGGATTCATCCTCAGCTGGTAGTTCTGCCACTTCTTCACCAATTACTGCCAGCAACTCCCCAGGGCCACTTTCATCTTCCTCTAATCCTGCTGACTCCTCCTTCAGCTCATCTTCAAATACTGCTTCTGCATCTTCTGTTCCCCCTAATGTTATTCCAGTGCCTGTTATCCCTCAAAACTCTCATCCTATGATTACTAGGGCCAAGTCTGGATTTTCTCAGCCTAGACTGGATCCTAGGGTGCTTCTCACTCACACTGAGCCTAAATCTGTTAAACAAGCTATTGCTGATGTGCATTGGAAGAGAGCCATGCAAGATGAATTTGATGCCTTACAGAAAAATGCCACATGGTCCCTTGTGCCTTTACCTCCTCATAAGAATGTTATTGGCTGCAAGTGGGTGTTCAGGCTCAAAGAAAATCCTGATGGCACCATCAACAGATACAAGGCCAGGTTGGTAGCCAAAGGTTTCCATCAGAGGCATGGGCTTGAACTTTACTGAAACCTTTTCCCCTGTTGTAAAGCCTGTTACTATCAGGGTTATTCTCACCATTGCCATTACCCACAGGTGGTCTATTCAGCAGTTGGATGTAAATAATGCCTTCCTTAATGGTCTCCTCACTGAAGAAGTTTACATGGAACAGCCTCCAGGGTTTGTTCACCCTGACTCTTCTCTGGTGTGTAAACTCAATAAGGCTTTGTAGGGCCTGAAACAGGCTCCAAGGCAGTGGTTTGAGAGGCTGCAAACAACTCTTCTCAAGCTCAATTTTAAAGCCAGCAAGTGTGATCCCTCTCTCTTCACCTACTTCTCCAAAGGACACTCCCTTTATCTACTGGTTTATGTGGATGATATTATCCTCACAGGTAGCTCTACTACTCTTCTCCAAGAGGTCATTCAAAAGCTTAACTCTGTTTTCTCTCTCAAGCACCTTGGGGATCTTGACTATTTTCTGGGCATTGAGGTTAAGCAGTCAGCTAATGGCTCTATGCTCCTCACCCAAACTAAGTATCTCAGAGATTTGCTGCAGAAAACCAACATGTTGGAAGCTTGCTCTGTCAGCACTCCCATGCAGTCCACCTGCAAACTCACCAAAACTGGGTCTGCAGCCTTTTCTGATCCTTTTCTGTACAGGTCTGTGGTTGGGGCATTGCAGTATGCCACCATCACCAGACCAGATTTGACCTATGCTGTTAACAAAGTATGTCAGTTTATGTCTTATCCTCTTGATTCTCACTGGCAAGCTGTCAAAAGGATTCTCAGATATTTGAAAGGTACTCTACATCATGGTTTATCTCTCACTCCTCTGTCCTCTCAGGCTGTTCCCTCTCTTCATGTCTACTGTGATGCTGATTGGGCTTCAGATCCAGATGACAGGCGCAGTACATCTGGTGCTGCCATTTTCTTTGGAACTAATTTGGTTGCCTGGTGGTCAAAGAAGCAGCCTGTTGTTGCTAGGTCCAGCACTAAATCTGAATACAGAAGTTTAGCTCAGGCTACAGCTGACCTTCTTTGGATACAAACACTTTTGCAGGAACTGTGTATTAAAACCAAGCCTCCTATTATTCAGTGTGATAATCAGTCAGCTGTACTGTTAGCTCATAATCCTGTTTTGCACTCCAGAACTAAGCATATGGAGATTGATCTTTTCTTTGTGAGGGAAAAGGTTTTGGCCAAACAAATTCAAGTGTTGCACATTCCTGGCACTGATCAGCTTGCTGATGTGTTGACCAAACCCTTGCCTTCCACCAGATTCTTGGAGCTTATACACAAACTCAGGGTAGCTAGCTCCCCTCAGTTTGTGGGGGGATATTGAATGTATAAGCAAATGTATAAGTAGCTTTACTGTTATTCCCTTGACTGGCAACTGTAAGTTACAGTATGCCCTAACCTGTAATAGCAGGTTACCCTTGATGCTGTATATAAAGCATCAAGGAGCCTTTTTGTAATAACTGGAAAAAAAATCAGAAAACAGAATAACAGAATTCTGTTATAGATGAATACTCTCTTCTTCTCATTCTTCTTTTCTAATAAGGTCATTGGTTTGCAAGATGAATAAAGCATTGTATGGGCTAAAACAGGCCCCCAGGGCCTGGTTTGACAGACTTAAGAGTTCTTTGGTGCAGCATGGGTTCAAGGCAAGTAAATGTGATCCCAGTCTATTCTTCTTCCACACTGACAGTTTAACCATTCTGATTCTGGTTTATGTGGATGATATAATCATCACTGGAAATTCACCATCCTTTATTGCCAACATAGTCAAGAGTCTCAATAGTCAGTTTGCTCTCAAGTACTAGGGCAACTAGACTACTTTCTTGGGATTGAGGTCACTCATATGCCAAATGGATCTCTTATTCTCTTACAAACCAAGTATATTACTGATTTACTTGCAAAGGTTAACATGGCTACTGCTAATGGCATGCCTACCCCTATGGTGTCTAGCAGCAAATTGTCTAAATTTGGTTGTTATTGTCGCTGATCCTACACAGTACAGATCTATTGTTGATGCCCTGCAGTATGCTACTTTAACTAGGCTTAAGCTGTCCTATTATGTTAACAAAGTGTGTCAGTTCTTGTCAAATCCTTTGGAGGAGCATTGGAAAGCAGTTAAGAGAATACTCGGGTATCTCAGTGGCACACTAAATCATGGTTTGTTACTTCAGCCTGCTCCCAAACATCAGCCTTTATCCCTGATGGGTTTCTGTGATGCTGACTGGGCAGCAGACCCAAATGATAGAAGATCCACATCAGGTGCTTGTGTTTTCCTAGGTCCAAACCTAATTTCCTGGTGGTCTAAGAAGCAGCAGTTGGTAGCAAGGTCCAGAGTTGTTGTGGATTCAATCTCTTCTTCATGAACTTCAATGCAGATTTCAGATTCCTAGAATTCTCTGTGACAACCTAAGCACAGTAACTTTAGCTCACAATCCTGTGCTTCATAACAGAACTAAGCACATGGAATTAGACATCTTTTTTGTGAGAGAGAAGGTTCTAAATAAAAGCTTAACTGTGGCTCATGTGCCTGCCCAGGATCAGTGGGCAGATGCACTGACAAAACCTCTTTCTGCTGTGAAGTTTCTTCCTCTGAGGAACAAACTCGGAGTTGTCAACAAAAGACAGTTACTGAAAGCACCCTCAGCTTCTAAGGGGGACTATTAGAGATACATATATATAGCTTGTTATAGAGCTTAATTTCCTAGTAATTACTTTGTAAAGCTGGCATAGGGTTTGTTATAACCTAGCCTCATCTCTCCCTTATATATAGGGATCCTTTGTACTGTTAACACTTTAGAAGAAATACAATAACAGAATTTCCTCATCTCTCTCCTTTCTTACAATTCTAACATGACCCCTTTCCGAGCAAGCAAAAAAAACCCGAGAAATTGAGGAAGGAATGAAATAGAAAAATAATATCACTTGTTAAATATGTTTGGATCTCAACCCCAAAAGTCAGCTCAAAGGGTGAGGTTGTCCTCACATATTTATACATTCAACAGCCCGGGAACCTAAGCAATGTGGAACTTCAAACAAACTCCAATAACACAAATATCAACTTCAACATCACTCATGTTAAATATCTACAAGGAATTCCGGTGATTGTGGATCAGAAATGCTGGTGAGTTACAGAATTGATAAGGGAATCTAATTACTAAATACGTAAATACACATTGGCATATCCCAGCGGAATGAATATCTTCCAAAATTTGGCATGCGTCATCCATGTAAGGTGCAAAAAGAAGAAGCAAAATTCATCACAATAACTTTTTCTTTTTTCATATTTATAGCGAGGATAAAACTACATTAATTGCCATGTCTTACCTTAGACCTGGATCGCTTGTGCAAGGTGTGAAGAACCATCCCTGAGTACAACTGTAACCAGAATAAATAATCTGCAACCAACAAGAAAAACATTATTCGCAATTTTTTATTAAAAGAAATCTATTATATCATTTTAAGAGACATAGTAGCTATTTGACTTTTAACACCAATATTAAAATGTTCGTGGTAAACTAAGTCCACTGCAAAAAATATGGATTGCTGGCTCAAAAATGTAACATCAAATAAACTAAAGCAAGCAAGAAGGTAACTGAATTTATAAAAGACATCCAACTGTTCCAGTGACCAAATACCTTATTTGCAATTGGACCACTTGCAAGGTAGGGTTTTTCATCACGTAGATGATGGAAACCATAAGCAACCCGGGCATCCATTCCTGTATAACATAGCGAGAAATACTGAAACTGCTCAGAAATACAGATTAAAGATATACATTTGAGGCATCTGAACATATTTCCATCCTAAATTAACACCCTAAGCCAAGAAAACTAGTCACATTTTAAGTCTCTTCACGTTACATACACACTCACATACACAGTTCCCCACAGGCAGGTGAGGAAAACCAAAACAACATAAAATCTCAGGTAAAAGGAATTCCCATTTCAATTCTGAAGCTGATGTTGCAAAATATTTGAGTCCCCAAAAGCTAAACTTGGGAGATGAAAAATATGCCGTATAGTAAAGGATGAAAAATATGTGTAGCCAGTTTGATAAGTCAGTAACTCCATTCTTGAAGTATTCTCCAGCATGAATGCCAGGAAGAGAGTAATTTGTCTTCAAAATAATGTTTCATGGGATTAACATATAGCATTTAGTATATACTCATCATGTATAGTAACTTCATTGTTGAATATATATGACTATTCTCAACTACCATCTAAGGCACCAAAATAGACATGACCCATCACAACTAACAAATATCCATTTCAGGCACCAATACAACACTGGATGTATAAGATCAAAGTACCTATGCTGAAGTAATTATAGTACACGCCTTCATAACTTGCAACTTTCTCAGGCAGTTCTCCCTCAATTTCTATGCCCTGTGTAGAACAGACACAAAAAACACATGTTACAACACAAAAAGCAAAAAAAACATATTGAATGAAAAATATATTAAAAACTGATTGTAAAAGCTGCATGCAGACTCAAATTAATGACATATTAAACCAAACCCACAACCTGATCAAGAGTGAACTCTTCTGCGTGCTTCAAACAATGTGGTGGTTTAACGGGCGTGCCTTCAGGCATTGTAATGGAAAGTCGCCAACTGCATTAAAAAGAGAGGGAAAAAATACATTAATTTACATATGAACTACATAACAAGAAACTATTAAGAAAGGTCTCGAGATTAACGAATTGGATAAAAGTATGGTCTTTGTTAGAATATTATGGCTGAATTTGATCCATGTAGCCGCCCAACTTAGTGGGATAAGGCTTGGTTGTTGTTTATGTATGAATTACATAGCAAAGAGAATTGATTCTATCTCCTTATGAAAATCAAAATTCTACAAATATATAGAGGTCTATTTGTGGTGCCATGGAAGTTGCAAAAGGAATTTTGAATTTACTATCCTCATATTTTCCATGAAACTACTAAGGACTAATCAATTTAATTTAGTGACTTCATATCCACCGCCAAAATAAACATGGTCAACCAAAAATAAAATAACTTTACCTATCCAAACTAAGAATTGGCCCAGTGCTAGCCTTTTGTAGAATTCTCTTGATAGCTGACCTCCAAGCAAAAGGAAATGAACCACCCTGATAAATATCAGAATAAGAAATGAGCAGTAGACCTGACATGCACTTAACCAAATTATCCAAGCATATGTATGCTTACCCAATTAAAACTCCTAGAGAGATCATTTCCAGTCCCAAGTGGTACGATCCCAATCGGAGGAACTGGTTCTCGTCCTAGCTGGCGAAGTTCTGTAAGACATCCTAACACCCAGCCAACTGTACCGTCACCTCCAGCAACCTGTCCAATCAACCAGTTTCTTTCATCCAATGTGACTGCTACAATAGTAATAGTAGTATTATGATATCTAATGTGAACTCGTCACATACTAACATGCATTGCCATTAAAGCTAACTGTCATCTCACACATTCAATCCCATTTTTTTCAATTAAAAATAAATACATAATCATTCCCTTGTGAATCATATTTCATCAATCTCCCGTGTATCTAGAAAGGAAAACAGTAGAATAAACTAAATAATCTTTCTAATTATAGTAAATCCCCAATTTTCTTAGCCTATGTTTGGAATTACTTAAGAATCACGGTCATGCCATTAGCTAGAAGCTAGCATTCTTAACTTTAGAAAAACACTGTACAGTGACTCGTAAACGCGAGGTAGCGGTGACTCACCAAAATACACTTAATTAAGTGAGCACAACAAAGCAGGAAAAAATTGAACTCAGAAACCCAGTTTTATCACTAGCGCATAAATAATACTAGGAAAGAAGCAAGAATCACTGTAACTTGTGCAACTATGTATACTGTACAGTGTACACTGTATTTTACTGTGTCGGTGTAGTGATCCTATCAACATACCATAACCCTGAGTCTTTGACGAGTTTCTTTAGCACAAGAATCACCGAGAGCAGCCAACATCTCCAAACAAGCCAATCCATACTTTACAAATTCATGAGGCTTCACATCTGATAGATCAAAAACCTGCAATCATCAAGCAAACACCAATCATAACGCAGAAAGAGTAACAAATTTCAGTAGAAAAAAAATTGAACACAAAAACCACATGCATCAAATCATAGATTTAACTAGAATCATCACTATCATCATCGTTGTTTCAGAACTTGTTATACTAGATCCAACAACAAAAATTTCACGATTGACTCTGTTTACTAACACTCGATTCACTATTCAAACAAACACGAACAACAGAAACTGAAATTGACCTTGAAATTCCAGTACCTGTTCTTCGCTCATGAGTTGCTGGAGCCTCAGTTTAAGAGCGGGACCGTGCCGGCCGCCGCTACGTGAGTTAATGAAAACCACCATAGGAGAAGAAGGAACAGTCGCATCCTCTCCTTCTGCGCGATTCCGGTAAAGAGGCTCACCGGCGGCGGGATCCTGAAGACGAATGGAATCACGCATTGCGAAGCGGAGATACTGCGGTATGGTGAGCTGCTTCTTCAAGTCTTCTTTGTCAATACGGAGGCCGGAGAGGCCGCAACCGCGAATCGACTCGACGATTGATGACCTAACTGCTACTTTCTTTGTATCTTCCGATGGCGATTCCATCTTCTTCTTCCACTCTGGCGTTGAGTTGGTTGGTTGGTTTGGTTCTTTTCTGCGGGAGAAAGTTAAACCAGTTGTGGACGAATAGTTTAAATAGAAAAGGAGAAATTGTTTATTTATTGATAATTTAATAAGAATTTTAATAAGAATTTTAATAAGAATAAAGAGAGTATAATGAGTTGTGGTGTGGGTCTGGAAAGAGTCTTGGTGTCTGACTCTCTGTCAGTAATTTTATAATACTAGTGGCAGGAGAAAATTGAAGTCCAAAATGGGAAGGAGTTTGTGGTAAATGGTAATTATGGATTTAGAGAGAGAAGAGATTTTTTATTTAATCACTTTTTTCTAAAAAGGACCGCGTACCGTTGTGAATGTGACGTATATGTAACTTACCAAAAGAGGATCCGCTATTACTCACTCGGTTCACCCACCACCCACCACCCACCACACCATTTGGGTGGATCCAGTAAAGTACCAGTATCATTTCTCATTATAACTTATATCCGCAATGTTTTTCTCCCTGCACTAGATTTAATTTCACGTCGAGTTGTTGTTTTTTCTTTTCTTGTTTTTTTTTAAATATGAACTTTTGTCAAAATAATACTAACTTTGTCTTTAAACATAAGACTCTAAAATAAATTATTGATTAATTAGAATATTCACAATGATTATATTCACTTAATTTTTTAAAGAGATTAATTGAAATTTTTTTACACATTTAATTTATTCAATTTATCACAACTATTATGGAGTGTATCAATTAAATTCTTTTTTTGCTATGATCGATGAATTTGTAACTCAAGATAGTACGGAAGCTTTCTCATCTTTCGGTTTTTAATCATATTAGAAATGTTCTTGCGCATGGACTCTTTAGAAAAAAAACATGCACAAGAAAAAAAATGATTGGTTTGAAAAAGATTTGTATGATCTTTCCTTCTTAGAAAGTTGTTTCCAAGTGGAAAATTGCTCAGACTATCAAACCAAGCTTTATGGGATTGTTTCAGAACGTATAGAGCCTTTTGTCTATTTTGAAAAATATGAATAAGAAAAGTTTCATAAAACTGGGAAGAAGATTAGCATTCATTTCTTTGTTGATGTAACGCTCAAAAATATAGTATTTACATCTATTTGGAAGAGTTTAATAAAATATAATGCATGGGTCAATGATCGGTTATTTAGTGAGTGTAAAATATAACTGTAAGTGCACAGTATATCGTGTAGTTTTAAAAAGATATCGATCCACAGAGACCAACAGTCAAATCTATTGTTTCTTGTTGTTACGGTGTTTATCTAAGGCAATTAAAAATAGTGGTGGAAAAGAGACGAAATAAATAAATTTGATAAAAGCATATGGATAACAATATTGGAGTATAATTCACATTAATCAACAATACTATGATTGTCTCTACTAAGATTACTTACAGGGCAATATTTTCTAATTTGAAAAGAATCAATTTAACGGGAATTGTCGCTTTCGCATATTCAGAATCGAATTTACTCTCTAATTTATGCATTCCATTGCCACTTATGGAAGGTGCTTATTGTGTTAAAGTAGTAAACCTATTTTAAAGAAGATGCTTAAGTTTGGTTTGTTTAAGTCTTTGTGGGTATAGAATCAGTGGTTTATAAGGAGGTAGTGGTATGTAAGTTTGCTTATCTTTTTCAGTTTATTTCTCCTTAACCTTTTATTCTCCTTGCTTCTCAGGTTCAACTGATTCTTCTACTGATGGTTTTTCTGGTGTAGTCTCAACGTTTTCTTTACGTGGCTCAGGCTTCTTTGTTAGATTGTTGTTCAAATTAGGGTTTACAGGTCCATCATATACAGTTCGTTTCGCAGTGAAATACCATTAACATGGTCCTTTAGAATAGGTTGAGGTTGTCCAGGGAATGATCCTCCTAGTATAGCCTGGGCAACTTGTTGTTGTGCTACTTGAGAGTTTTGGGTTTCCAACATCTTGTTGTGCGTGACCACATAATCAACCTTGTTACCTAATTGCGTAATCAGCTCATTTATATGAATGTTTTGATTCATGAATTCTTTGTTCTGCTGAGTTTGAGTTGAGATGAAACTTTCCATCATTTTCTCTGGGTTTGATTTCTGAGAGGACGAGTGTGCCTAACCGTGAGAATTGACTATATGACTTGGAAGGTCAAGATGAGTCGCTAACTCCACCTAAGACCCCTTTGTCCCCTAAATACCATCTAACTCTTCTCTCTGATGCCTCATCTTCTTCTTCTTCCTTAGTCGGTGTTCCCCTCCTAATGAACATGATGTTAGGCTAAATGCCCTCAGAGCTGAATTTACTACTCTCCCCCAATATTTCCACGGCTTTTATGGATGTAGTACACGAGCATATGAACCACATATACCAGGATATCTACACCATTTGTAGATTCCTAGGTCCTGATGTAGGACGCCATAGTGGTTGATCATTATTTTATTTTATTGTGTTCCTGCTTCGCACTTGATCATTGAGGACACTTCTCGGTGTAAGTGTGGGGGAGGAAATTATTTCTCGCTTTTCTAGACTAGATTTTCCTTCTTTCTAATTAGGATTTCATTCTCTTTCTAATTTAGGAGTTAAGTCTTGTTAAGCTACTGACATAAAACATAAGTTGCGTGGGAGGCAACCCACGGTTTCTATTTCAATAATATCATCTCAATTTTCATCTCAATTTATTTTTATTACTTCTTTTTTATTTCAATTTATTTTGTTCTTTTGATTGATTTTTTTATTTTTAAGGAAAAGTTCCACAAATGAGATATAATGCACAAATTTTTGCCTTAAAAACCATTTAAGCCATTAAAATCACTTTTTGCCCCCTGAAATATCAAAAACGTGCATTTAAGGTCGATGGAATTCACCATAGCATTAAAACATGAAAAATAGTTTCAAGGTCCACGGCTCTCACCATAGACCCATGGTGTTTGCCATCAACCTATCAATTGCAAAAATCATATTTCCGACCATTTTCCTTGTGAATCCCACTCACACCCCTCCCAAAATCATTACCCCTCTTAACTCCTTCACTCATACCCACTCTACCCTATCTCCTTCAAACTTCAACCATCTCCACTCCCAAACCACCATTCCTCTATTTAACCCTAATTTTTTTCCATCTCAACTCCTCTATTCCACATTCTCACTCAACCATAAACCCCACTCTATTTTTAAACACTTTCGTAATGCCTCCAAGGATGGAAAGACCTCCAGATGATTTCATGGACATCGTATTCAGAGAAGGAGAAAATGGTAAAAAGCAGAGATAATGGTATCTTAAGTTGTTTAACCGAACAATCATTCTGACAAGGTATGTCGACAAAATCCTACTTATGTAGTTTAGGATTGTTAGGCAGTGCACGTTGGATGCTTGATAGGTTAAATTTAACCCATTTATATGCACTACATGATCCCACCTACACAAGGTTAACACTAGAATTTTTGAATTCTTTCGAATACCATACACCAATAGTGAGTTATGGCACCATAAGCACCGTTAAGTTAAGAAGGTTTCACAAAGAATATGAGCTGAACCAGGATCACATTTATGATCTGCTACATTTTCCCCATGGGGGTGGTATAGCATGCGAAGGGCCTTTGGAAGGGGCATAACAGCTTGAGGCTTTCCGTTTTTGGGAAAATTGACAGGTGAAACCACATCCAATTGGGAGGGGCTGAAATCCACACAAATTCATAACCCGGCCATATGTTATTTACATAGTATATTGGCAAACACTGTATTTGGATGGGTAAACAGCAGAAAGGTGAACTATAATGAGTTGTTTTTCATGCATAGTGTGTTTACACTAACATGAATAAATGCAGCCCCATTCATGCTTGCACATATGCAATTCGTCTGTACCAAAGAAAGAGGTCCAATTTACATTGGAGGACTAATCACTTCCATAGCTCATGCCATTGGTTTACATGCTGAACTTGCAACCTTACAACCCTTACAAACGCCCCCTCCTAGATATCTCTACTTGTTAAAACATGCACCTAACTAAAAATAGGACAAGTAGCAAATACTTTTTATGGATAGAAACTGTAAGGTGAGGAGCGTTATTTTACCCGGTCCAGCATGCACTAGCGTGCAAGACATAGCCACTTGGATTTATGATCTGACCGCCTTATTATCAGTCCATCCTGCTCTTAATAACATTTCTACATGGGATAATGTATGTGGTCATACGAATGATGAGTTTGATCAAGTGGAGTAAGATCCTCCCACCCATATTCATGGTACACCTGCACCTGGTTTTGCTAACACTTTTGTAGGTACTTCCTCCGAAAGCAACTACCATGAAGAACTGCTTCGAGAAGTGAAAGAGCAAAGAGCTTATGATGAAGAGCGTGATGGCCTATTTTATTCCATGTATGAACAATATCAAAAGATGATGGAATACCTGCAAAATATGCAAGCATCACATGATTAATCAAATTTGGACATGTGGGTGATGCGAGATAACCAAGCAACCATGGCATTGCAATTATAACTCGACCAATTAGAGCATCATCACAACTTCAACCTGGTGCAAGCAAACCAAGTAGCTATGCTCGAGAACATCCGCAAATTGCGAGAATCCAACACCGCATTAAAAGAACAGGTTCAGAAGTTGACCATAGCTCAGAGTTCCCGACACCAAAGCAGGAGTCGTCATTCACGACATAACTAGCAAAGGCAGGACTAGAGAGGAAATGGTCGTGGAGGCCCACAGTAGTGTGTATTCTTGTTCTATCTTTCCTTTTCCACCTCTTATCAAACATTTGGGACAATATTTGGTTTAAGTGTTAGGGAGGAACTTTATTGCTTTCATTTATCACTTTCTATGTAGATTTATCATTTTCTTTAGTATTTCATGTTGTAAGGACTTTATTTGTTTCTAGTGTTCAACTGAGTCATTGCATGTGTTGTTGAGTCTTTGTGTGAGGTTTTATGTTGATTATTTATTCTCCCGTTCTCTTGAGCCATACCAAAAAAAATTGAAAATTTTGAATTAGAAAAATAGTGCATCTTTTGAAAGTCTTAGGCTACAGACGAAACTAAGGTTAGAATGTGGAGACTTGGGAAAACTCCACAAGATCGGTATCATTCTAACACCGCAAGTCTCCTAATTGTAAAAACCGACCTGGATACTTGTTATGTCATAGCCTTTAAGTCTCACCCTTAAATAGTCCTTAAGTAGTTTATTTTAGCAGTCAACACCATCTTAAACACACCTACATATAGAAGTTAATGAAAATAAGTTAATGATCTTGGTTTTAATTAATAAACGTATGAACTGAAAAATGGGAAGACACCTTATAAGTTAGGTGACCTTCACCCGGTTGCTTAACCCAACAGTTACTGAAATTGAAAAAAAAGATGATAATAAGCACTGAACTTGGCAGGGCGGATTACAGCCTGATCCTCCGCAACTGCAATTGGGAAGAAAAGGGGTTGAACTACTTAGTTACCAGAACCCCATACAAAAAAGGATATTAGCTAACCGGTTTCCTTACTATGAGTATATACAGATAACATGCTTAATGTGATTACACTAGAATGAAAAGGGACAAAAAAAGGGATGAGTGAATTAGGCTTAAGCAGATTGACATGATTCAAATTTGTTTGTATAGGATGGAGGTTTATGACCATAAATGTGAAATTGTGTTGTTACGATAACCTTAGTTTGCGAGCAAATACCTATCGACACAAACCTAACCGAAGTGGAGTTTGTAGCCTAGAATAAGTATTTGCGCACTATTATTTTTCTTAAGAGTAGAGGTTTTCTTGAGGACAAGCAAATGTTTAAGTATGGGAGAGTTTGATAACATATTTTTATACCATATTTTCTGGCTCGACTCACTTAATTTTAAGTTTATTTTATCACCATTTTTGTAGTATTAAGCCGACATTGTTTATTTATTTCATGTAATTGCCAAAGAGAAGCATTTGTGCAAGAATCTGACGAAAAGTGCAAAAAGTAGAGAAAATATGAAGAAAGTGAAGTTTCTGGTCCATGGCTTTTACCATGGGCCTATGGGGTTTGCTAAGGACTCAAAATGCCACGTCTTCCATGTTTTAAAGTGATGGTGTTCTCCATCATCTGGTGGCGTTCGCTATGAGCTTGCAGGTCAGAAAAATAAGGAAATCGGTTGCTGAGTCTTCTTTCATTCATCCTATTTTCTCTCTCCACGAATTCCACACGATTGAGGACACTTTTTAGAAGCAATATCACTATATATGGGCATTTTTTATGAGATTTGGGGGCATCCAAGTTTTACCATTGCATTGTACGAGTTTAAGGCATTAGTTTTAAGCATATATTTACCTTTGCAAAGTGGTACATTTCTCACATCGGGGAACTACCACACCCTAGTTTTCTAGAAATTTTATTGTACACTTGGATTAATAACAAAGCTTAACGGCATTTGAAGTAGTTTCCAGTTGTTATCCCATTTGAAGTTATTCTAGTTTTTTATTTCAAGTTCTACTTTCAGGTTCTATAAATTATAATTGCTTTAGTTTTTAATTTTACTTTGAATATCCTTATAATACCGCTTGTGTTATTGTTGTCCCGAATTCTTATTATACTTGCAATAAGCTATTTCTAAATCCTCAACATGTTTATGTTAAACAATTGTAATTGCATGTTTGTTTTCAAAACCATGTCCGACTAATTATTTAAGAGTCTGGATTTGAGGATCTTCGTTCCGACGAGACTTGGTAAAATGTTATGGTATTAATCTTAAAAGTATAAACTATTTTTCTAGTTCTAACTTTCAGTTTTAGAATTATAGGTTTTGCGCGAGAGCGAAAACACTAAGTTACCGGTTAATAGCACGATAATATGAGATTCGTACCTGATAGTGAAAATTAGATTTAATTTCTAAAAACAGAGAAAACTCTTTAGGGATTAATTAGATTTTATCAGTTTTTAAAAAAGTGTTTTGAACCCATAATTGAATGAGCGACAGCGAAACAGTTATGATTCTGAAACACAACACATGTTGCGCGAGAGAGAGTAATGTTTTTAAGTTGGTATTTTATTCTAAAAAAATGTTTTTAAAATCTAAATATAAACGCCTAGACTTTATTGAGTCCTAAAGGTACGATTGGGAATCACATTCCGGTCTCGCTTCTACTTGACATTTTATCACCAAATTAGCTTTAATTCTTGTTTTTAATTCCCATTTCACCAAAAATTATTCGATTAGCTTTAGATTTACATAACATCAATATATTACAATAATATTGATTATTGGTCTCTGTGGGTTCAATATCTTTTAAAACTACAACAAATTTCGTGTACTTGCAGAATACCCCCATCAACTACGCACTCAAACCTCATAACCATACCATGGCCACTGCCTTCAATGTAAGGACAAATAACTTGCACTTTTTTAAGTCGTTTTCTCCTTGGAAGTTGAGAAGGACCTCCACGAGCTCCATGTGCTCGTTTGGGTTTGTGTCTTGTGATACTTCCACATCCCTAGAGGTTTATTGAAATATATATGAATACTTTTCTTAATTTATTTCTTGGTAAAGGAATTACTATTTGGAGAATATTAATTTTCTCCAATGTCGTTGAAATGGACCAGGGTGAAAAATTCTAGTGGTGTAGATTATGATGTCGATGATGACCACAAGATTAATATCTGGATGGTGATAGTTTTCACGATGTTGGAGAGAAATACATATGACTTTGATGACCTTGTGGTTGGAGATGACAAGACAATTATGCCTAGTCCTTGTTCTAGTCTAGTAACTTTCATTGTTGACTCGCACCAGACCCCTTACTATCCTTCTTGGCATTAGTGGTACTTGGTGATCTGGATTAGTCAATTCAATTTTTTAGAGTCTTTTATTTTATAATTCCAATACCATCGATTGCTTATGAATGACAACCAATAAAACTCTCACGGTGTGTTTGTTTTCTCATTGGCGATGAGAGCCAACGAGATTAATGATACTTGTGTGCTATCATTTCTTGATAGATCTAAAGGTGGTGGTGGAGTCTTTTTGGCTAGTAAGAAAATCATTTGTGCCGAAAAGGATTATGCAATGTTGTAATTGACAGTGTTGGAGATAGGGGAACTGATGCTCCTTATTGTGACAAAGATTTCATAAGTTCGTCCTTTGGCCCCTGTGACTTTGACGATCTCACTAGCGAGAGACTGATATAGTATGATCACATGCGCCAATGCAATTATTTTTCCTTTGTTTACAATTCTATGTTGATTTGTATGGTGCAAATATTAAAGTTCAATTCAGACACATTGTTCCAAAATGATATAGACAAAACCAATGAGGTTCACAAATTAAGTGGTGAACTAGGATCTGATGACAAACTCTGGTAATAGACTATGTATTTTGGTGCTCTAATCCTACGATGGAGAAGATATAGAAAAAACGTTATGGTGTTGAAAGTAGTGAAAATGAAAATGAAAAGTATTTAAAGTTAGAATATACCATGAGAAAAATGTGTTGTAATTTCAAATATTTAACAACAACCATGATTGAGACAGACGCTAAAAATTTTCTCCATTTAATTTTAACTTTTAAAGAGTCATATAACATATGAATTATAGGATGCTAAAAGAAGTTTAATTAAAATAAAACACTTCACCTATTAACTTCTTATTTTTTCTAGTTGTCACTATTAGACTCAAATAATTTTTAAAATTTTATTTTTATTATTAAATTGTTAGCATCGGTCTTTGAAGAAACTAATAGGACATGAAATATAATTAAATAATTAAATAGTTAAACAATCTTTTTATTTTAACCAGGAAACGGCTTTTAAAGCCCACCAGATGTTTTATTTTCCCACTCTATTATTATTTTTTTTAACAAAGTTCACAGTTAGAGCCTACACAATTAATATTGAATTTTCCTCCCTCCATATTTCATATATGATCCAAATGAATGGGATGGTTTGTGATATGTGAGTGATATATACATAGTAATAGTAGACGTGAATTTTATAGATGTTATTATCAGTAAGCTCGCAAAAGTTTGAGTTATAAGTGCACTAAGTATAATTTAAAAAGCAAAATTTATTTTGATAGTGATGAAAATGAAATTATTGGTTCGAATGACTCTGAGGCTTTTTCAATTGAATATGTAAAATTAATTATGTTTTTCATTTTTCATTCAAATGTTGAATTTTAATGTTTTGAATTTTTTTGTATGAGATAAATATCTATTGATTTCTGATCTGACCTGATCAGAAATGGACCGTCACGGCTGGCTCCGGGCAGAAAGCTTTTTGAATGAAGTGGGGGGTACCTGCAAGGCACTCCGATGCTGAAGTAAGTAGGAGTACGAGCAGATAATAGCAAGTGTATGGTTAGAATGATCAATACCTGACCCTCTGGAAACAGAGGGTATTTATAGCCCCCAGCGCTGGGCCAAGGTTCCTTCATTGGGCCGGGCAGGTTTGGCCCAATGGAGGAACTGCCAGGTTCTACGTGCGTAGTGGGGACCCGCACGTGGTCCCCTTCTTGGATGTTCTGCGTGAAGTGCGGGCGGACGGAGACGCGGTCTTTTCGGGGTATCGTTGGGGGAACAGTGGACTGAGTCTGCCCTAGTTGGGGTGCTCGAGGTAATGTCGAGCTGGACATCAGGATGTGGAGCTGGACCGTAGTATGTCGAGCTGGAGGTGTAGCTGTCGAGCATGCGACTATCCGTCGGGCACGGTCGTGACTCTTTGGTCGGCGTGTGTGATCGGTGGATCTGGAACTGACTGTTTAAAGCTGGTTCGTGAAATGTCGCGGTAAGCAAGAGTCGCCACCGTCTTTTATTTTCTCCAGATGGAAAGGACAAAAGCACAGAAAAATTCCTTAAAGAGATTGCTCTCGGTTCGGGAGGTAGGTTATAGAAAGGGAAGGTGTTAGCACCCTTTCTATCCATGGTTATCCATGGGCTCTTAGATACTTGCTCAATGTGTTTTCAAAATGTTTGCTTGCTTTTCAATGTGGGTTTAAAAAAAGTTTCTTTGAAAAATTTCAGTTCGACTCGTACGTCAGAGTGTTTGAAAAGTTTGCTTTGAAAGCTTTTGAAAAGTGTTGGTGTGAAAAGTATTTTGATTTGTTTGAAATTAGAGCAAGTATCCTTGAGAACCTACCTACCCTAAGGAATTCGTCTGTGTAAATGTCCTTTAAAGTAGTGCCATCCCACCATTGAGAGGTAGGTAGCACCACCGTTGGAGGTGTTCGGGTCAATTCGAGTTTTAGGGACATGGTGATCACCAGAGCAATGGGAAGACACCTTAGAAGCTACCCTCATGCCAGGTTCCCGGATCATGAGGACTTACTAAGACGTCCTCTACTCGACGACCACCTTTCGAAAGGCAACAGTGAGGCGTACCCTAGGGGTGGTGTGTGCGATTCGTGTGTCGTTTTCATTTGCATTTGTCTTTTGTCAAGTTCGTTGTGATCTACGCTTGATTTCATTATGTCCATTCATTCTTGCATGCTTTGTTAACAGTTAAAAGGTTGCGAGAAAATAAATCTACAACTATTACAAATGGCGCGGGTCCACATCGCCAAAATTAAACCGGACCCGATTTGACGGAAAGTAAAGAAGCAATAAAAATAAAAGTGCGAAAAGTATAAATTGTTACAACGCTTTGGGAGAATTACATAATTATAATAAACGACATAAAATAAATGCGCGAAATTAAATAAATTACGAACATGGGCGTTGGACCCTTTTGCAAAAAATTTAAAGTTAATGAAGGGTTGAAATTAAAATTGAAAAGACAATGTTTTTTAGTATTTTATGTTTTTTTAAGATTTAAAAGAAAAAAGAGAACTAATTATAATTAACATAAAATGTCAAACCCTAAATCTATAGGTTTTTAAGTTTATTGTGAAAATATTAAGTTTTAACCTAATTTAAATCTAAGTTAATTTACATGCAAAATTTAATTATAGAAAATAAATAAACTAAACATTATTATTGTAAAAAAAAGGGAAAATTAAAAAGGAATAAAAAGAATTCATTAAACCTAATTCTACATATTTTTGGATTTTTTATTATTAAAAGAAATTAAAATTGTAACCTAATTAAACTAAATAATTACATATTAATTTATTTATGAAAATATTAGAATGAAATAATTTAACATTTTTTATCTTTTTCTGGATTTTTATGATGTTTTTTATATATATTGTAAAAATAATGAATTAAATTAAAACAATAAAACAAATAAAATAATAATTAAAAAAAAAAGATATGAGAAAAATAAAAAAACTAGCAAACCAGGGTGGGGGTGTAGTCCCAATTTGTGAGGTGCTGATGGTGAAATTCTGGCCCAATAAAACATGGCCTGTTTGACTTTTGTCCAAGCGTATGGAACAGTTGACCTGAGTGTAGCGTGTTCTTTGATTCTTGTCCATTGATCTGATTTCATTAAGTACGTGGACGTCTGGATGATGGTGGCATATCATGCACTCCACCATAAGCGCTGCATAGGAATAATTAGAGAAAAATAATATTTGAAAGTGTACAGACCTGGGGTTCGAACCCAGGTCTTGGAGGTTGAAGCACTAAGTGTTTGCCAGCTGAGCTACAACGTTTCAATTAACATATTATAGTAAATAAATAACAAAAAGAAAAAACAAACGCATTAGTGGTTAAACGCGCGAAATTTAAAACCGGCCTATCGCTGATGGACAACACATCGTCTTCTTCGTGTTATTATTTTTTTTCTGAAACAAAAGCCTATGGAAACGGTTTTGAACGCATGGTCTTAGGCTAGCTTCAAGAAAATAGCGACTAGCGCTATGATGTCAATAAATTGATCGCGAGGGTTGAATCTTCTTCGTCTCTATGCACTGAATCCAACCATGGTATTGAGGTGGCCTGATTTTGCTTGGTCTGAAAACCCCTATTCAGAAGCTCTGCAAACCCTAAATTTTAACAATGGCAAAATTGCCTATAACGCATAATAATCAAATTAAAGGTATGGGTTAGCTTTAGAACATTATGAGGAATACAAATACATGATTAGAATGCTATAAAAATGTCTAGAATGCAAAGCACGATAAATGAAAAAAATGGCAAAAGAGGGACTTCTGTACAGCGTTTTAGGGGGCTATCTTTGATGCTTTTGATTGGAATACGTTCAGGGCTTGCCAAGGAAGCTATTGGAATGGAAATTAAGGCTTGAATCCACCTCTAACCACGTTTTCAGAATTGAGTTCTTAAGTGAAATTTTCAAGTTTGGCAAGGGTCTTTGGGCGCAGCTTGGAGTGTCTAAGGATTAGGTTTAGGTTCAGGCCTTTGTAGTGAATGTATTAGGGCAACAAAATTCAATCAAATCCATGGCCATAATGGTTTTCAATATTTGATTTCCTTAAGATCTTTTCCATATCTTTTCATGTGCATTTTGTATCAATTATGATCAATTAGTCCAATTCTTTCCATGTTTGGGATGTGCACGAGATTTTGAAAGCAAAACATGCATAAAAAGATTTTTTAGGTCAAAATAGATATTTTTCACATATTTAAATAATTTAAATGAATTAATATTAATATAAATTCAAATAAATAAATAAAAAATGAGAAAATACTTCCCTTTGGGCCAAGTGGTCGTGCACATGCTTGGAATGATGAATCTTGGAAGAAAAATGGGCCCATTAGCAAATTTAGGTCATTTGAACCATTGTTGACTTTTCAAAATTCCCAAAAATTTCCCAACTTCCACAAGGCATAACTTGCTCAACTTTTAAGCTTTTCACATGTTCTTGGACATTTTGGAAAGGTCTTTGAGTCCTCTAACCAATGCCTTTGGTACCATGCCATTTTGATTTACCAATCTCAAGTTATGGCCTTTGACTTAAAGTCCCTTTTTGTTGACTTTTGAAAATGACCTATAATGTTGAAATTGATAACTTTTTGTGAGAGCATTTATTGGACTTGGAATATGAAGATGAGTTGTAGGAAATTTATTTCTCTTCAAAATGAGATTTGGATGGAATTTTTCTGATAATCCATGTGAAAGTTATGCCCTGGTCAGTTTCAGTTGACTTTTTCAGCTGTCCAAATATAGTAACTTTTGCATCTTGATGATTTTCTGAGCCAAATTTTGAGAATCATGATCAAGCATTGATCAAATGATGTTTGTGGCTTAAAAATGATATGTTGACCAAAAATTTGAACTTTTGACTGTCAAATGACCATTTTACCCCTACAGTTGACTGTAGTGCAATCTAGGGTTTTGACTGTGCAATTTTGAGTTGAATGCCTTGAAACTTGATATGAGGATGCTTGACCACATTTGTAGGCATATGAGACTTGATTGGGCCTTTGAAAACTTCCTTTTCTTGATCAGAACCCAAACCCTAGTTTTGACTGTATAGGAGACAGTTGGACTGCACAACCCTTGGGGAATTTTGTGACTTGGCTTGGCAATTTCTTGAAGAATATGGGAGGGCAAATTTTGGGGTGCAACAGTTGCCCCTGTTCAATCTTCTTAGACCTGAGGATGCAGATTGGCTGACGTGCCTTTCGTAATCCGAGGGTAGAAGATGATTGAACACTTAGAGTGCCCAGAAATTTGCGCTCACATAGTGGCAGTGTGATGGTGGAATGGGCTTATAGATGCCATTGGGAGGTTGCTGGATAGGATGATGGGCTTATAGATGCCATCTGGATGTTGATCTCGTAGGAGATTCCTTAGCGAGAATCTGCATACCTGCAAAAGAAAAAGATGAGTACCTGACACGTTGCAGGAGCTGGTTTTCAGATGCTTGGCATAGATATGTCCTGACTGGTTACAGGAGCTGAGTCTGGAGCCTCAAACAGCGATGAAAGAACCAGGGATGGTTACTGCCTGAGCATGAATGATAAGAGAACCTTGGGTGATTTTAACTTCAACAACGCTCGTTGAGAAAAATCTTGGCGGGAATTACCATCTTTGCAGTATCGGGAAGAGAACCATAGGCACTTATGATCTGAAAGGGAATCACCTCACTCGCCGTCGGAGAGGGGAATCATAGGAAAAGGAATTGTCACCTCACACACCGTCGGAGAGGGAAACATAAGAGAATATCACCTCACACTCATCGTCGGAGAGGGAAACATTTGAAAAAGGAATTACCACCTCACGCACTTGTCGGAGAGGGGACCATAAGACTATCACCTCACACTCATCGTCGGAGAGGGAAACATCTGAAAAAGGAATTACCACCTCACGCACTTGTCGGAGAGGGGACCATAGGAGACTATTACCTCACACTCATCATCGGAGAGGGAAACATCTGAAAAACTTCTACTGAGTCTTCATCAGAAAAATCTGTTGGGAGCCGATTTAGCTGGACTAGAGAAGGCTTTTTGATAAGGATGTGATGAAGGAATCTGAGACGATTGCTACTCCAAATCCATGATGAAGGAATCTGGGACGATTACTACCTCAACAGGATGATGAAGGAATCTGGGACGATTACTACCTCAGCAGGATGATGAAGGAATCTGGGACGATTACTACCTCAGCAGGATGATGAAGGAATCTGGGACGATTACTACCTCAGCAGGATGATGAAGGAATCTGGGACGATTACTACCTCAGCAGGATGATGAAGGAATCTGGGGCGATTACTACCTCAGCAGGATGATGAAGGAATCTGGGACGATTACTACCTCAGCAGGATGATGAAGGAATCTGGGACGATTACTACCTCAACGGGATGATGAAGGAATCTGGGACGATTACTACCTCAGCAGGATGATGAAGGAATCTGGGACGATTACTACCTCAACGGGATGATGAAGGAATCTGGGACGATTACTACCTCAGCGGGATGATAAAGGAATCTGGGACGATTACTACCTCAATGGGTAAAGACTTTTATCTGTTGATCGTTCTTTCCTGAAAAAGTAAAGAATTAGTTGTATGCAATGTCATAATGCATGAATTGCCTGATTTTAAGATGTTCTCAAAAATAAATGAGATTGGGGTGATATGATGCGTCTATGCATGCTATAATGATGTATGTGACGTTTTATGAATGTGTTTTTCGTCTAGGAAAGTAAATCCTTGACGGGTGCCGGGAAGTCGTATCCTGGGCGGATGTTGAAGAATAGATTTTGCTTCCGCTGGGGATGATAACTGCAAGAATACCGGTAGGAGAAGATGACTCCGTTGCGGAATAAACTTGGCAAATGGAAGATTCTGCGGGGAGAAAAGATACTCTAGCGACCATGCTGGGAAGCAACATTCTGTGGGGAGAGAGATGCTTTGCTGAACGTTGATAGTAACTTGCTGAGGATGTCTTGTTGTTGGAAGTGTGAATAGACTTCGCTGGGGATAGAAGACTTCGTCGAGGACGCTCTTTCCGTGGCTTTTGGCTGAGGATAACCCAGTTATATCCTGTTAAGGAAATAACTCTTTGAATAAAGCCGGGAGACGCGTTCGTGTTCTGCGAGGGGATAAGGTTCCAGAATCTACTGGGGATAAGCTTATTGCTTGGGGAGATGGATTCCAACTTTCCTGGGGAAGCTGGGTTGGACTCTCTGGGGGAGTATTGAACTGTATTGGTTATGTTCTTCAACGGAACTTACCCTGATGCCTTGGAGGATAGAACAATCAGACTGCTTAGACCACTCTTCATTGCCCCTGTTTCTGATGTGGGAGAGGAAGACCTGTTGAGGTGTTAATAGTCGTTGATGGACAAACCTTCTTCTGATAGGCAGGGTGGCAAGATGACATGACATAGTCGTACGCTTTTGATCCCTAACTTTTGCCTGAATCGCCCTTTCGGGTTTTCAGTCCACCGGGATACCCATTTTTGCCCAAGTCGCCTTTTCAGGTTTTCGACTTGCCGGGTGTACAGATTTTTTATTTCATCCCTTCATTTTGCCCGAACCCATTTGGTTCGCCGGGAAGCCCTTATTTTTGCCTAGGTATGTCAACCTAGCGGGTCTTTGATTGTGCGTAGTATTTTTCCGACTATGTCCACGCTCTCCGAAAATAGGGAGTTGCCCCTGCTAGAAGTGCCTTGTCATGCTACCAGAAGGTGTTTGATCAGGCAAGATTCGTTGTTGGAATGCCCCAAGTGACTCAGGCAGAGATTTCCCCCTACTGTTTGGCATCTTGAGAGATTCCTTGAATCTTGATTGGACTGCCCCAGATGATGGACAATAGTCATGCCATGCCCCTTGATTGGAGATACTCCCGTTCATTAGACTTTCCTTGTGCGAATTTCTATGCTGTTCAAACAAAAAGTCATATGCAAACAAAGTTATGTTAAAAATGCAAAGCTTATGTCTGTTTCGAAAATTTCGAAAATGCATTCTTTCATAAAAACAAATGAATGTTTGTAAAACGTGATGTCAACTTCGTACTTACCATAGGCCTTCATGAGTCAGGATACCTTTCGTACAGTATGCTTTCGAACTAACCCATGCTTCGGCTAGGACTTTTAAGGGTTATAACGTGGCCTGGTTCATGGTTTAAGAAATAAAGGATAAAGGCTCAAATTATTTGTACCCACCCGCTCTTCGTGATGTTCTCCAAACCTAAACTCAGTTGATCCTACGTTAGACCTTGTTCGAGTCTTTGTTTTGATTTTCCGGTGATGGTTCAAACATTGATGATTTGTTCTGACTAGGCAGTCATTTTTTTTTGTTGAGGGTTTGTGAGACCCCTTTCTTGATTTTTGTTATCCCTTTCTTTTTTTTGCCTGAGCTGTTTCCTTTTTTTTGGAATTACAGTCAGCGGGATGCCCCAGTTTCATAAGTCCCTTTTGTAGGTTTAGACTTTTTGGGCTTTTCATTTATGAATTTTGATGATGACTGCCTGTCCTTTTGATTGTTCTGAACCATCACTGTCTTTGTTTGTTTTGTAAAGATCTCTTTGGTGCCATTCGTCATGCACTTGGATCAACTGAGAAGACTACCCTGCCCCGGGTTATGATTAAGGGTTTCAATTTTTGAAAATAAAAAAAACTCCTACTTCTTTGGCTCAGAGGGGTTGACGAGGGATTATCTTCCTTATAACTCCAGTGTTTAGGATTGAAACAATGCCTGTACCTCATCAGCGGGGTCTGTTCAAAAGCATACTGTAGATTGTGGTATTGTTTTCGTCATCCTCCCTCAAGAGGCTTAGAATTTTAGATCAAGAGTTGACATCAGAAAAAATATGAAAATAATTTGCGTATAGTGAATACGAATATATTGCTTCAAAATAGACATAAGCGATGCATTAATGGAATAACAATGTTTAACATGACTAAATGTTTGAACAATCAAAGAAAAATACAACTTGAACATTTGAATGAACAAAAGACATTCTCGATGATTTGGTGTAGGATCAGTGTTCAAACTCGACCTCCTTGGCGTCAATCAAATCCTGGATCTTGTTCTTCAAGGTCCAACAGTCGTCGGTGTCATGTCCAGGACTGTCAGAATGGTAGGCACATCTTACACCCGGGTTGTACTTGGAAGAGGAAGTGTCAGGATTTTGAGGAGGATCCTTTAGTGTGATCAATTTCGCCATCAGCAATTGCTGTAATGCCTGAGACAAAGACATGTTGATGTCAGTATACTTCCTATCTTGATGCTTTATCCTACGCCTATTGCTCTTTCTTGATTGAACGGGCGTGGGATCAGAAATCTGGATTGCCCCTACATCATGACGACCCTTTTTACCATGTATAGCATTAGACTCTTTCTTTCCACTGTGGGGCTTTTTCTGAGTATCAGCAGGTGTGGTTTCTTGAATCTTCCCCGACTTGATACCAGCTTCGATTCTCTCCCCAGTCAAGACAAGATCTGTAAACCCAGCAGCAGAATTCCCAATTAGGTGGTTGAAGAATGGACCAGACAGGGTCCCCAAGAACATGTCGACGAGCTCGCGGTCAGTCAGAGGTGGTTGTACCCTTCCAGCAAGGTCCCTCCATTTTTGAGCATACTCTTTGAAGCCTTCGCCTGCACCCATAGACATTCTCTGAAGCTGAGTGCGCGTGGGAGCGAGGTCAGCGTTGTACTGGTAATGCTTGTAGAAAGCAGTGGCCAAGTCCTCCCAGCTGCGGATATTGGTTCCATTCAGTTGATAGAACCACTCGAGTTGAGTCCCTGAAAGGCTCTCTTGGAAGAAATGGATCCATAAGTTTTTGTCAGCTGTATAGGGCTGGATCCTCCTTGTGTAAGACCTGAGATGCAATTTAGGACAGGATGCCCCGTCATATTTAGCAAAGGCAGGTACCTTGAATTTGCGCGGGATCACTACCCCAGAAGACAGACCTAGATCCTCGAAGTCCAGGCCAGGCCCCTTTTGTATCTCCATAGCACTGAGCCGGTCTTCCAACTGTTTGTACCTGTCCTTAGCCGGAGGGTACTGTTCATCGTTGAAATCTGTCTCATTGTCGGAGACCACTGGGCTGGGAATCCTTTCTTCTTGATGACTACTTTTCCCCACAGATGGAGTTGTCCTCTCAGCCTGGTCCTGCAGGGTGTTCCCAGATCTGCGTCTAGGGCTGAACAAGACAGTCCTCTTCTTCTTCTTTTCCTTCTTCAGGAGCAGAGCCTTCAGATCTTGCTGCCCCTGGGTCAGGTTCATGATTAGCCCTTGGAATTGGGCATTCTGAGCCTGGAGGGCCTTGATAGACTGCTCAGCTGATGATTCAGGATTCATGACGATCGGCTGAAATAAACAGCGAAGAAGGTAAGTAACCTGCAGAGAAAGGGTACCTGTTATGCAATGATATGTATGACATGCATGCAACGATTTCAAGGACCCCGCGGGGTAAACAGAGAAACTTGTTAGAGTTGGAAACTGGTAACTTGATTGAAAGAACTTCATGTCGTTGAGAGCCCTTCTTCAAGGGTCAAAGGCTCACCATATCCAGTGGGTCATAGCCCCTGACACCCTGGCTAGAGGGAAATAAATCCTCTTTGCCCCTTGCTGGGATAATTGTTCATCATGACCTGCATCACAAGCCCTTGAGATCCTTGAAATGGGTTAGGATGTATGCAACGGTATGATGTCATGCTATGCATGGGGTAATGTAAGTAAACCCTGTTATGAGTCCCAATTAAGGACTATAAACAAACCCTGCAAGAAATTCAGTATACTTTGTTATGAGTCCTAGTTGAGGACTATAAACAAAACCTGCAAGAAATTTGGGTCAGATAACAAGCATGCAAGTAGTCAGGTACGAAGGCACACAAGTCACACAAGGCAAGCCCTTAAGGTTTAAGGCCAGCATGGGGTCTGGGTAATACCCTCTTGAAGTTGGTGGGTTCAACCTGTCCTAATCAAAGTAACCGGGTTCTAAGGTTCCCAATATCACGGGATTGCTTTCATTGTTCATCGTTTCGATTTAGCCACTGAACTGGCGACCGAAATATTCCAGGAAAGCAACCCTCAATTGAGCGTAGTATCGAGTATCAACCAACCTCGGACTGTACCAAAGTCAGTTATCTCACTACCCTAAAGAGGCCAAGATAGTTCAATTAAGGTTCCTAAGGTCTGTTGATGCTTCACGACACCACGCGGAGGCCCCGTACTCTCCTTGACTGAACTCAAGGGTTACCGGTACACACCAAAGTGCCACATCAACGTAGCAGACTGTTTCAACCATGTCGGTATACCCCGCACAGTTCCCTCACAGCCTTGTTGCTACTTTCTAAGAAAGGTATCCCCCAGATCCGGGTTAGGATCTATAGAACTCCCAAGCAACCCACAATTTAAAGCACACAAGGAAAACAATTGAAAACACAGTTATGAACTAACCCTAAGGTACACCCCACTTTAAGTTTTTTCCCCAGCAGAGTCGCCAGTTCTGTGATCGGTGGATCTGGAACTGACTGTTTAAAGCTGGTTCGCGAAATGTCGCGGTAAGCAAGAGTCGCCACCGTCTTTTATTTTCTCCAGATGGAAAGGACAAAAGCACAGAAAAATTCCTTAAAGAGATTGCTCTCGGTTCGGGAGGTAGGTTATAGAAAGGGAAGGTGTTAGCACCCTTTCTATCCATGGTTATCCATGGGCTCTTAGATACTTGCTCAATGTGTTTTCAAAATGTTTGCTTGCTTTTCAATGTGGGTTTAAAAAAAGTTTCTTTGAAAAATTTCAGTTCGACTCGTACGTCAGAGTGTTTGAAAAGTTTGCTTTGAAAGCTTTTGAAAAGTGTTGGTGTGAAAAGTATTTTGATTTGTTTGAAATTAGAGCAAGTATCCTTGAGAACCTACCTACCCTAAGGAATTCGTCTGTGTAAATGTCCTTTAAAGTAGTGCCATCCCACCATTGAGAGGTAGGTAGCACCACCGTTGGAGGTGTTCGGGTCAATTCGAGTTTTAGGGACATGGTGATCACCGGAGCAATGGGAAGACACCTTAGAAGCTACCCTCATGCCAGGTTTCCGGATCATGAGGACTTACTAAGACGTCCTCTACTCGACGACCACCTTTCGAAAGGCAACAGTGAGGCGTACCCTAGGGGTGGTGTGTGCGATTCGTGTGTCGTTTTCATTTGCATTTGTCTTTTGTCAAGTTCGTTGTGATCTACGCTTGATTTCATTATGTCCATTCATTCTTGCATGCTTTGTTAATAGTTAAAAGGTTGCGAGAAAATAAATCTACAACTATTACAAATGGCGCGGGTCCACATCGCCAAAATTAAACCGGACCCGATTTGACGGAAAGTAAAGAAGCAATAAAAATAAAAGTGCGAAAAGTATAAATTGTTACAACGCTTTGGGAGAATTACATAATTATAATAAACGACATAAAATAAATGCGCGAAATTAAATAAATTACGAACATGGGCGTTGGACCCTTTTGCAAAAAATTTAAAGTTAATGAAGGGTTGAAATTAAAATTGAAAAGACAATGTTTTTTAGTATTTTATGTTTTTTTAAGATTTAAAAGAAAAAAGAGAACTAATTATAATTAACATAAAATGTCAAACCCTAAATCTATAGGTTTTTAAGTTTATTGTGAAAATATTAAGTTTTAACCTAATTTAAATCTAAGTTAATTTACATGCAAAATTTAATTATAGAAAATAAATAAACTAAACATTATTATTGTAAAAAAAAGGGAAAATTAAAAAGGAATAAAAAGAATTCATTAAACCTAATTCTACATATTTTTGGATTTTTTATTATTAAAAGAAATTAAAATTGTAACCTAATTAAACTAAATAATTACATATTAATTTATTTATGAAAATATTAGAATGAAATAATTTAACATTTTTTATCTTTTTCTGGATTTTTATGATGTTTTTTATATATATTGTAAAAATAATGAATTAAATTAAAACAATAAAACAAATAAAATAATAATTAAAAAAAAAAGATATGAGAAAAATAAAAAAACTAGCAAACCAGGGTGGGGGTGTAGTCCCAATTTGTGAGGTGCTGATGGTGAAATTCTGGCCCAATAAAACATGGCCTGTTTGACTTTTGTCCAAGCGTATGGAACAGTTGACCTGAGTGTAGCGTGTTCTTTGATTCTTGTCCATTGATCTGATTTCATTAAGTACGTGGACGTCTGGATGATGGTGGCATATCATGCACTCCACCATAAGCGCTGCATAGGAATAATTAGAGAAAAATAATATTTGAAAGTGTACAGACCTGGGGTTCGAACCCAGGTCTTGGAGGTTGAAGCACTAAGTGTTTGCCAGCTGAGCTACAACGTTTCAATTAACATATTATAGTAAATAAATAACAAAAAGAAAAAACAAACGCATTAGTGGTTAAACGCGCGAAATTTAAAACCGGCCTATCGCTGATGGACAACACATCGTCTTCTTCGTGTTATTATTTTTTTTCTGAAACAAAAGCCTATGGAAACGATTTTGAACGCATGGTCTTAGGCTAGCTTCAAGAAAATAGCGACTAGCGCTATGATGTCAATAAATTGATCGCGAGGGTTGAATCTTCTTCGTCTCTATGCACTGAATCCAACCATGGTATTGAGGTGGCCTGATTTTGCTTGGTCTGAAAACCCCTATTCAGAAGCTCTGCAAACCCTAAATTTTAACAATGGCAAAATTGCCTATAACGCATAATAATCAAATTAAAGGTATGGGTTAGCTTTAGAACATTATGAGGAATACAAATACATGATTAGAATGCTATAAAAATGTCTAGAATGCAAAGCACGATAAATGAAAAAAATGGCAAAAGAGGGACTTCTGTACAGCGTTTTAGGGGGCTATCTTTGATGCTTTTGATTGGAATACGTTCAGGGCTTGCCAAGGAAGCTATTGGAATGGAAATTAAGGCTTGAATCCACCTCTAACCACGTTTTCAGAATTGAGTTCTTAAGTGAAATTTTCAAGTTTGGCAAGGGTCTTTGGGCGCAGCTTGGAGTGTCTAAGGATTAGGTTTAGGTTCAGGCCTTTGTAGTGAATGTATTAGGGCAACAAAATTCAATCAAATCCATGGCCATAATGGTTTTCAATATTTGATTTCCTTAAGATCTTTTCCATATCTTTTCATGTGCATTTTGTATCAATTATGATCAATTAGTCCAATTCTTTCCATGTTTGGGATGTGCACGAGATTTTGAAAGCAAAACATGCATAAAAAGATTTTTTAGGTCAAAATAGATATTTTTCACATATTTAAATAATTTAAATGAATTAATATTAATATAAATTCAAATAAATAAATAAAAAATGAGAAAATACTTCCCTTTGGGCCAAGTGGTCGTGCACATGCTTGGAATGATGAATCTTGGAAGAAAAATGGGCCCATTAGCAAATTTAGGTCATTTGAACCATTGTTGACTTTTCAAAATTCCCAAAAATTTCCCAACTTCCACAAGGCATAACTTGCTCAACTTTTAAGCTTTTCACATGTTCTTGGACATTTTGGAAAGGTCTTTGAGTCCTCTAACCAATGCCTTTGGTCCCATGTCATTTTGATTTACCAATCTCAAGTTATGGCCTTTGACTTAAAGTCCCTTTTTGTTGACTTTTGAAAATGACCTATAATGTTGAAATTGATAACTTTTTGTGAGAGCATTTCTTGGACTTGGAATATGAATATGAGTTGTAGGAAATGTCTTTCTCTTCAAAATGAGCTTTGGATGGAATTTTTCTGATAATCCATGTGAAAGTTATGCCCTGGTCAATTTCAGTTGACTTTTTCAACTGTCCAAATATAGTAACTTTTGCATCTTGATGATTTTCTGAGCCAAATTTTGAGAATCATGATCAAGAATTGATCAAATGATGTTTGTGGCTTCAAAATGATATGTTGACCAAAAATTTGAACTTTTGACTGTCAAATGACCATTTTACCCCTACAGTTGACTGTAGTGCAATCTAGGGTTTTGACTGTGCAATTTTGAGTTGAATGCCTTGAAACTTGATATGAGGATGCTTGACCACATTTGTAGGCATATGAGACTTGATTGGGCCTTTGAAAACTTCCTTTTCTTGATCAGAACCCAAACCCTAGTTTTGACTGTATAGGAGACAGTTGGACTGCACAACCCTTGGGGAATTTTGTGACTTGGCTTGGCAATTTCTTGAAGAATATGGGAGGGCAAATTTTGGGGTGCAACAGCGTGGTCCTTAGTAAGTCCATTTGGACTGGGCCTTAGCAATGCTTTTGGGCCTGTCGGGCCCAGTCCAGAACATGAGCCCCCCAAGTCGTGGTTCCTTTGTGAGGGGCCATGGCTTGAACTCAGGTCGTTTCCTCATCGAGGTCTCGTGCCCGGGACAGAGGTGCAGACACTCGAGGGCCTCTTCGTGCCGTGCTCGGGGACATCTTCCGCGGTGGATGCCTGGAGGATCCTCACCGGGGCGTGTCTGTCGAGCACACGAGGTATCTTTCGGGAACTGTGCTGCCACCCTATGGGGATAGGGTCATCATTGCGTTGGGAGCAGCGCGTCGGGGAGAGAGACTCCGTGGTTGCCCGAGGTGACGTTTGGTATTCCACGTTATCACTATAAATAGGAACCTTGGGCCCCATAACACGTTTCTATTCTTTGTGCTCTCTCTGCTGTTGCTCTTCCAGATTTTTCCCAGTCGCGATCTTCTGTCACAGATTCTTTTACTCCGTAGCCGAATCCTACTTTTTGATTCAAGTAAGTGGTTTATCTTCTTCATTTTCCTGTTATAATGCATGATTTTCAGCGTTTGTAGATGTTTTATGGACTGTGCGCGTGGGACTAGCCCGGTAAACTCATACTTAGCTCGACATATTCATGTTTAGGATCGACAAACGCATGTTTGTGGCCGGTATATTCATAGTTTTAGGTGATAAACTTCAGCGCTGCCCGAGGTCTTCATGATCCAGGGCGCCTGATTCATGATCGCGCCCGGTATGTTCATGGTCCTGGCCGTGGGTCTCATGACGTTGCTCGCCATGTTCATACCTTGGGTCGACATGTTGGAGAGTGGCCGCGTAGTCGGTTTGAAGAAGAACACATCGAGTTTTCAGGATGTCGGGGAGGCGACCACTCATGTAAATTGACTTTGTGGTCGTGCAGGGGACGACGTGGTTTGTCGAGTGTATGGCTTCGTGCCCAATTGACTGGTTTCCCGTGCTCTGCAGGTAACCATGGCGGACGAGCCGTGCTCCTCCGGGCGCCACGATCGTGAAGAACAAAGTGCCGATGAGTCGGTCAGCTTGATTGATACTATCGACGACCCTTTGCTGGATTGGGTGGGCGCCGAGCCCCGAGGGATCGCGTCGATCTACAGCCGAGGCGACCGAAACCCATATGCTGTCCTCGAAGCGGGCCAGGGCCAGCCTGACTTCCAAAAGAATTTCGTTGTCATGCGCCCGTCCTCCCGTTCACGGATCTGCTCGGCGTATCCAGAGTATAGCTTCGCGATGTACGAGATCGCGTTCAAAGATCTTGGGCTGCAGCTGCCCTTCAGTGATTTCCAGGTCGGGGTCTTCACTCATCTGGAGCTGGCCCCGTCCCAGCTACATCCGAACTCACTCGCCTATATCCGGGCGTTTGAGCTGACGTGTCGCTTTCTGAGGATCGGGGCGACCATACCGCTCTTCTTCAGGATTTTTCATCTGCAGCGCCAGTCCCGAGGAGGGAAACACAGCTGGGTCTCCTTGAAGCAGTCCAGGAGACTCTTCAAAATGTATATGGACTCCGTAAGGGGTTTTAAAGACAAGTGGTATGTTGTGCGGCCAGTTACCACCTCTGCTTTAGTATCTCTGTACGAGGAGGAGGAGCCCCTAAGCGATGATGACGGGGAGGCGGTTTTGGGCGACGATGGGAATCCTGTGATGGCCCGTACGGCTAAGTTCCCTGTGCATTGGATGTTCAGGCACTACGAGCACGGGACTGGTTACTACCATACTGCTGCCGGGGACATGTGTTCAGAGGACGAGGAGGCGTACGCCACACTTTGTCGGTTTTTCGATAGCTTCCACCCTGCCCGGTGGGCTACGAGGGAAGGGGATGATATCTTTGATGCAGAGGGTTATCCGGCATTTGAGTCCCGGCCGATTGATACTAAGGCACTCGTGGAGTGCCAGACGTACAGGCAGGCTGCTCGTCTGCTAGGTTGTTTATTGCTTGAATTTCTTTGCTCGTCATTTATTTATGAGCTTGCTCGATACTAACCCATCTTTTGTTTTGTGCAGGTTCGATGGCCGGTCGACGGGAAAGGCTTTTGAAGTTGTCTTGCGACCAGAAGCGAGGCAGGAGGGTCGTGAAGGCTCCCCAGGCGACGAGGATGGGCCCGCCACACAGTCCGAGTTCTCCTCAGTCGGTGAGGGTGGATTCGCCGCCCAGCTCGGGGGCCGCGTCGGATGGGACCCCAGAAGTTGAAGAGGTCGATCCTAGTGCCGTCCTGATACAAAGGAAGAGGACCCGGGTGGAAAGTGGTCCGACTGTCAGCGAGGACGCCAGTGCTGTCAGGTATTTCGCGTTCCCCCCTTGTTTCAAAGAGGAGGGCTTCTTCGAGAGATTCCCTCTAACAGTGGTTGCCGACGAGGCTGAGGCTATCAAAGGGATGAGCAAAGAGGATCGGAAGATGCATCTGACCGCCAGCATGGACGGGCTGGTGAAAATGGCTGAGATGGCCCTGGTGTTGTCCGAGGAAGGGGGAGATCTTGTCCGTATCGAAGAACTCGAGCAGGAGAAAGCGGCTCTCACCTCGAGCTCGCGGAAGTTGAAGACTGCCCTGGAACGCTCCGAGGAGATGTTCCGCGAGCAGACGGCGATGTTGGATGCTGAGAGGGAGATGTTGGTCCTGGAGAAGGAAAGGTCGGGGAAGCTGGCCGAGGTGGGGGAGCTTCTCCGCGCGGACAGGGATCGTCTGGGGACCGAAGTCGAGCGCTTGGCCCAGCAGGTCGAGGAAATGAACATTGCCATGCAACCTGCCGAGGATGAGCCGGAGGACATAGCGGCTTTGAAGAGTCGGTCGGAGCTGGTCACCCATATCCGGCTCCTCGAGGCAGATTGCGCCGGTGCTCTGGAGGAGGGGTTCGACTCCGCAGTCGGTCAGCTTTCCTTGTTAAACCCAGGTCTGGTCACTGAGGGTATAGGCCATACACATCAGATCGTGGACGGCGTGATCGTGCCCCCGCCCGACTCTCCATGCGTCGACAATGATGGTTATGGGGAAACCTGACTAGGATAGTGGGCCTGCGTGCCTTTGACATTTGTATTCTTTGGGCCTGCGTGCCCGTCTGTTGTACGTTATGAACATCGTCGGCCTTCTTGGTCGGTTTATAATTGTTTGCTTTGTCGCCTTCGGGCATTTTTATCTGAATGCTGTTTTACATTTGAATGTTTTGCCCTTGCTTGAAACCTTATATATTTGCATAGAATTTTAGCCTAAGTCATGGGCCCGAGGCGTGCCCGTAAGCAGTTGTGATTTGGCAAGCGAGTCTGCCCGCCTTCCGTTTGTATACGTGCCCGACCCTCTTTCGCTGGCCAGAGTCACCTAAGTGTTGTGCTCGAGGGGAGAGACTTCCCGTTGACCCTTTTAGATGGCCCGTCATTCTTGACGACTTGCCGGGCATTTGGAGCGAAGTTGCTCAGTCGGGCGCGAAGCCCGGTAGGGACTATTCGCCCTTGGTGTGAACTGCCCATCGCGATCTGGGTGTTCTGCCCCATGGGTACAACGACGGTGGTGCTCGGTGTAGCTGTCCACATCGGGCACTATCGATCGTCATCGTTTGCCGTGCGATGCTGTGCGATTTGGCCGTATGTCGGGCTTGTACCTTAGCCTTTATACGAAGTCAGACGTTTTTCCTCGTTGACCGAGCGCGGGTGCCGTTGGTCGAGGGTCCCAGGTGTTGGTAGTTTCTAACTGTAGTACTGCTTTAGCTTAGCAGCGTTCCAGGGTCGTGGTAATGGCTCTCCGTCTAATTGCTCGAGGTAGTACGCCCCGGTACCCGTGGTGCCGTGGATGCGATAAGGTCCTTCCCAGTTCGCGGCCAGCTTCCCCTCGCGGGAATCTTTCTGGTTCCTGCGTAATACCAGGCTGCCGATTTCGAACTCGCGCTTGATGACCTTGTCGTTGTGGCGTAGAGCCACTCGTTGTTTTAGGGTGGCTTCGCGCAGGGCTGCACCCGATCGGATTTCCTCGACTAGGTCGAGTTCATCCCTTAGTGCCTCGTCGTTCATTTCTTCGTCGAGGGGGTTCTCCGTTCGTCGGGATGGTTCCATGATTTCGACCGGGATGACAGCCTCAGTGCCATATGTCAGTCGAAATGGTGTCTCACCCGTCGTTGACTGGGGTGTGGTGCGGTATGCCCATAAGACGCTGTGGAGCTCCTCGACCCATCCTCTCTTGGCTTCGCCGAGCCGACGTTTGAGCCCTCAGAGGATGACTCTGTTCGCGGCTTCGGCTTGCCCATTGGTCTGAGGGTGCTCGACCGACGTGAAATGTTGTTTTGTTCCCAGTTTGGTGACGAAGTCTTGGAACCCGTGGTCGGTGAACTGGGTACCGTTGTCGGTCACCAGGGCCTGCGGAATTCCGAACCTAGCGAGGACGTTTCTTTTGTAGAAATGGAGGATATTGTGCGAGGTGATTTTTGCGAGTGCCTCGGCCTCGATCCATTTTGTGAAGTAATCCACGGCGACGATGAGAAATTTGTTCTGGTAGGTTCCTTGCACGAAGGGCCCGAGGATGTCCATGCCCCACCAGGCGAACGACCACGGGGACGACAATATGCTCAGCTCGTGCGGGGGGGCGAGGTGCATATCCCCATGCTTCTGGCACTTATCACATTTTTTTACGTGTTCCTTGGAGTCTTGTTGCATCGTCGGCCAGTAGTATCCTGCTCGAAGGGCTTTCCGTGCTAAGGATTTACCGCCCATGTGCTGGGCGTTGATCCCTTCGTGTATCTCCCGTAGTACGTCGGGGATGGTGGACTCGTCGATGCATTTCAGGAGGGGGATGGAGAATCCTCTTCGGTACAGTTTCTGCTCGAGAACCACGTAGGAACATGCTCGTCGCTTGATAATGGCAGCTTCGGCCTGATTCGACGAGAGTTATCCTTTTGTCAGGAAATTATAAACATGGGTCATCCAGGACGTGGCATCCCCGATGGCATGGATCTCGACTGTAGCCGAGGGTGGTTCGATACTTGGACGTGCCAGAGATTCCTGGATGACGGATTTATTTCCGCCCTTCTTTCGTGTGCTCGCAAGTTTGGACAATATGTCCGCCCTCGTGTTTTGCTCGCGGGGAACATGAGAAATTTATGCTCGTACGAACTTTGTCATGTGTTTTTTGACTAAGTTCAAATACTCGATGAGGTTGTCGTTTTTGGCCTGGTAGCTCCCCTGTACTTGAGAGGCGACGAGCTGGGAGTCGGTGTAAATCTGTACCTCGCGGGCTCCCAGGTCCTCGGCTAGTCTCAGTCCTGCGAGCAGGGCTTCGTATTCTGCCTGGTTGTTTGACGTCGGGAAGGAGAGAACTAAGGAGTGCTCGATTACTACGCCTTCTTCGTTTTTCAGGAGGATTCCTGCGCCGCTTCCGGACGAGCTGAACGCTCCGTCGACGAAGATGGTCCACTTGTGTTCCTTCCCCGGGGGAAGGTCGTGAGTGGTCATTTCCGCGACAAAGTCGGCCAAGGCCTGTGCTTTCAGGGCTTTCCTGCTTTCGTACTGAATGTCAAATTCGGAGAGTTCCAAGGACCACTTCAGCATCCTGCCCGCCATATCTGGCCGACCCAGGAGTTGCCTCACCGGCTGATCGGTTCGCACGATGATGGTGTGGGCTAGAAAGTAGTGTCTGAGCCTCCTCGCAGCGTTGACGAGGGACAGAGCAACCTTCTCTATCTGCTGGTATCTACTTTCGGGTCCCTGTACGGCTTTGCTCGTGAAATAGACGGGTTTCTGCCCGTCGGGGGTCTCGCGGACAAGAGCTGCGCTGATGGCTTCATTTGAAATGGCCAAGTATAAGTACAGCGGTTCCCCGTCGTCGGGTCGAGATAGCACTGGCGGAAGAGACAGGCTCTGCTTCAGATGGCGAAGTGCCTGCTCGCATTCCTCATTCCATTCGAAGGCTGCTTCCTTTCGAAGGAGTTTGAAGAAGGGGAGGGCGTGCTGAGCGGACTTCGCGACGAAGCGGGACAGTGACGTAAGCATGTCATTCATGATTTGTATCGACTTCTTCGACGTCGGTGTTGGGAGGTCGGAGAATGCCCGGCATTTGTCGGGGTTGGCTTCAATCCCTCGTTCTGTTAGATAGAATCCAAGGAATTTTCCTGCCTTAACCCCGAACGTGCATTTCTCGGGGTTGAACCTCATTTTGCACTGTCTTGCTTGGGCGAAGACTGTCTTGAGATGAGCTGCGTGATCGGTGTCTGCTCGAGATTTGACGATCATGTCGTCCATATATACCTCGAGCATGTCGCCGATCTGTTTGTTGAAAACTTTGTTCATCATGCGTTGGTAAGTTGCTCCGGCGTTTTTCAGTCCGAAGGGCATTACGTTGTAGTAATAGTTGCCCGAGCTGGTCATGAATGCCGTGCAGTGTTTGTCGCCCAGAGCCATTGGGATTTGGTTATATCCCGAGTAGGCGTCCATGAACGACAACGTTTTGTAGCCGGCCGAGTTGTCGACCAGCATGTCTATGTTCGGTAAGGGAAAAGCATCTTTCAGGCAAGCCCGATTGAGATCGGTATAGTCAACACATATTCTCCATTTTCCATTATTCTTTTTCACAAGTACAACATTTGACAGCCAGGTGGAATACCGGGCTTCAGAAATAAAATTTGCCTCTAGGAGGTCTTTTACAGCTTTTTCAGCAGCCTCTGTTTTTTCTGGAGACTGCCTACGCCTACGTTGTACTACGGCCTTGGCGGCTGGATCAATGGCGAGGTGGTGACAGGCGACCTCAGGGTCGAGTCCGGGTATCTCCGCAGCGCTCCAGGCGAAGAGATCAGCATTCTCGCGCAGACAGGCCTTGATTTGCTTCCTGGCCAAGTCGGGGAGGTCTTTACCAATCTTCACTCCCTTGGTCGGGTCTGTGCCGAGGGGAACGAGTTCAAAATCCCCGTCCGGAATTGGTCGGAGTGGGATTTGCTCGCTGCTGGATGGCTCGTCCTGATCGAAGCGAGCGTCGAGGGCTATGGAGTCGACCTTTGGTGGAGCCTTCTGGACTTCTTCCTCGGGGGATGCTTTCCTGTCGGGCTCCTGTTTCGTCCTTTTGGCGGGTCTGGTCCCTATGTCGACGGTATCCCGTCCTTTAGAGGCAGCGTTGAAGCATCTACGGGCAGCGGCTAGGTCTCCTTGGATGGTGGCTACCCGTGCCCTTCTGGTGTAGAACTTCATCTTCAGATGGACGGTCGAGGGCACCGCCGTCAGCTCTGCCAGTGTCGGTCTCCCCAAGATGCAATTGTATAGAGACGGGCAGTCAATGACGAGGAAGCGGACCTTAACCTGTCTCGTAGCCGTTCCTTCGCCGAACGTAACCAGGAGCTCGACATAACCCCAAGGTTTGGAAGTCGAGCCGTTAAAGCCTTGTAGATCCGACCCCACATACGGAGAGAGATGTGAGTCGTCCAGTTGTAAGGTCCGGAACAGCTGGTTGTACATCACGTCGACGGAACTCCCTTCGTCGACCAGGATGCGATGCACGTCAAAATTGGCCATTCTTGCCCTTATCAGTAAGGGGATGACCGCGTTCGGGGCTCCGCCGGGGAGTTCTTCTAGGTAGAAGGTGATGGGCTCTGACCTGCCCTTCACCCTTTCGAACGTCACAGTTTGCGGGGGAGCCATGTCGACCAGCTCGTCCAACTTCCTCTTAGCTGAAAAGATGGTGAGGTCGTTGAACCCGCCCCCGTTGATGACCATGGCGGAGGGAAAGTATTCCCACCTGTTGTGCGTTGTCAGCGGCTCCTGCAGGTGCTCCGGAATGTCAAAATCCTCGGGCCTGGTTACCGAGAAGGCGGTCTGGATAGGCACCGACTCGTCTGATGGTCGGGCGTCTTCTTCGGGCTCCTTGGTTTCATGGGCGTCACGACGAGGAGCGTCGTTTCGCCTGTACTGCGCGAGCCTCCCTCCCTTGATGAGGGTTTCAATGGCGTCCTTGAGGTGGACGCAGTCCTCTGTCAAATGGCCATGACTCCTATGGTATTGACAGTATTTATTTTTATCTTCCCCTGGCTTGGCGGGAGCAGGCCGGGGACGCTTGACGCCGCCATCCTTGAAGTCTGTACTGGCACACTCCGCCAGAATACGCTCGCGAGAAGCTGTGAGCGGAGTGTACTCGGTGAAACGGCCCGAGGGGCCCCTTTACTCCCGGACTTCCCGGGGTCGGTCTTCTTTCCTTTTCTCCCCCGTCCGTCGGGGAGGAGCCTCTTGTCGTGAACCGCTGCTGTTGTTGGGACCCCGAGCCCTTGAGTCTCGGGCCCTGTTGGCAGCTTCCCTCTCCTCGTAATCCATATATGCTCGGGCCTTATCGAGGAGGGCATCAAAAGTCGGAGGTGGCTCAATACCCACAGCCTTTCTGAATTCTGTGCCGGGGAGGAGACCCCTCTCCAACAAGTATCTTTTCATATGGTCCGTGCAGGGGACCTGTATTGCTTCTCGGTTGAAGCGGTTGATGAACTCCCTCAAGGTTTCATCCTGTCTTTGGATGATGGCCTCGAGGGCCGCCTCGGTCTTCGGATGGCGTCGAGAAGCTGTGAAGGAACTGATGAACTGGTTCTTCAGGTTCCGCCACGACGTGATTGAGCCCGGGGCGAGTCCTTTATACCAGTCCATGGCCGCCTTCCTGAGAGTCGTGGGGAAAAGACGGCACTTGATGGGCCCCCCGACATTGTGATAGTGGAGCATGGCTTCGAACCCGTCAATGTGGTCGACCGGGTCCGCAACTCCGTTATACTCCTTCAGATGTGGGGGCTTCTCCATGCCCGGGGGGATGGGTGCATCCATGATGGCCTGCGACAGGGGACCGCGGGGGTCGTCATCGTCGCTCCTCTCCGGAGAAAGGGATGGGCTCCTGTAGTATTGTCTGGCACGGTGGTCGTGCTGAGTTTCCCTCGAGCGTGATGCTCGGTGGTTGAATGTCACACGCCCGTCCCCGGCGTGCCTCTTGTCGTGCCTTGTCGGGTTGCGACTGGGTTCTCCGGCAGGGATGGCGGGCTGTCTCTCCAAGTAGGGGCGCCTCTGCTTTGGCCGGGGAGAGGGGCTCCTGGAGTTCTCCCTGTAGTGTCTCCGCGGGGGAGAAGGGTGTCGAACTTCTGTGACCCGAGGAGGTGGAGAATGTGGCCTTCGATGCCTCCTCGGGGGTCGTCGGTCATCTTCAAGTGCCCTTAGTCTTTCTCCTTGGGCGAAGATGAGATAGTTTGTCTGATTGATGGCCGCGAACAGTGCCTGAGTCGTGGCATCTGCCCCGGCGGGAATTGGGACTTCGTGGAATCGGGCAGCTCTGTAATGAGCGAGAGCTACCGGGTCGTCCTCGAGTGGTGGTGGGATCGGGGAGGATGATGAGGTGGCCCCATCCCTGTGCGAGGAAGTTCCGAGGACGGTGGTTGCAGGAGCGGTGTTGACGGGATTGACGACGTTGTCGAGATGCCCGTTCTTGTCCGTCGTGCCGTTATTGGTGTCGGTGACACGGACGTTCTGCTCGTCGCGAGCTGGATCAACCATGACAGGTAGTTGAATTGAGCTTTGGTCTTTTGAGTTGTTCGTTAGACGGGGAAGCTAGTTTCCCACAGACGGCGCCACTGATCTGACCTGATTAGAAATGGACCGTCACGGCTGGCTCCGGGCAGAAAGCTTTTTGAACGAAGTGGGGGGGGGGTACCTGCAAGGCACTCCGATGCTGAAGTAAGTAGGAGTACGAGCAGATAATAGCAAGTGTATGGTTAGAATGATCAATACCTGACCCTCTGGAAACAGAGGGTATTTATAGCCCCCAGCGCTGGGCCAAGGTTCCTTCATTGGGTCGGGCAGGTTTGGCCCAATGGAGGAACTGCCAGGTTCTACGTGCGTAGTGGGGACCCGCACGTGGTCCCCTTCCTGGATGTTCTGCGTGAAGTGCGGGCGGACGGAGACGCAGTCTTTTCGGGGTATCGTTGGGGGAACAGTGGACTGAGTCTGCCCTAGTTGGGGTGCTCGAGGTAATGTCGAGCTGGACATCATGATGTGGAGCTGGACCGCAGTATGTCGAGCTGGAGGTGTAGCTGTCGAGCATGCGACTACCCGTCGGGCACGGTCGTGACTCTTTGATCGGCGTGGTCCTTAGTAAGTCTATTTGAACTAGGCCTTAGCAATGCTTTTGGGCCTGTCGGGCCCAATCCAGAATAATTTCATAATTATTAAGTGAGATATGCTAAATTCAAATTTGTGTGTGGGAGGAGGTGCATTTAATATGTTATTCTATTATATAAGAAAGTTAAAAATAATTGTTGTGAAGTTGTAATAGAATTAAAGAACATGGTAATATAGTTAAGATTTTCTATAGTTACTATATGTTATTTTTTATTATCATGTTATTGTTGTTATTTCTCCAAAATCAATCCATAGAGTTGTTGCAGATGATATAAATATCAGTTTCATTGACAATAATGTTAACGTCAACAATAATACTTTTATACATAAATTTCTTCATATTTGAATTTATATATCAACAATATATAAATTCAAATATCATACACCTATCTATCAAGAATATATTTTGATACTAAGACTGTACCATGCATATTACATTGGGGTAGATAAATGGATAAGCTAGTTAGAGATATATGGTTGTATATATTTTAGTTCACATTATATTTATATTTCACGTGCTCTTCTTTTTATGTAGAGTTTTGCAACCATATATGGATATTGAACTTGAGACATATGGTTGTAGATATTTTGGTTCACATTCTAGATTTATTTTAATGTCTTAGAAAATAGTGAAAACAATTTGATGAAAAATCTGAAGTGTTTGATAAAATTTACGCCATGTGTGTTCACATGTTAAAATGTAGCGTTTGTTTAGGGATGATGTTATAATTAGTGTAAGCCAAATGGACTTTATAAACAATATTGAATAAAACTATTATATTAATAACGTCTTAAAAAGCTGAAGCTAGTAGTGTCCACCATACACTTGTGATTGTAGCTTTGTAATAACATCTCTTAGGGAGGTTGCTAGTTAACATTCGCTACACGCAACTTTTAGCATAAGGTTTTGAAGCATTTGCCACAATTCTAATGCTAATGTTCTTTTAGCATCCATTTTTGCTAGTTAGACTTCACTATTGGCTTATGGCTTGACGTTGATTTCTTGTAGTGATAATGTGTACCTTGATATGATATTTTAGTAAGTTTTTATAGTATAATTTCAATGATCTAGAATCTTCTACTTTAGAGAAATGCAAGAAAGGACATATGTCATAATATTATTCAAAGTATAATCTAACATTTCAACTCCTTCTAATTTCTCTAATTAAGTGCCTTTTATGGAAGATTCATCTTATGTTCCACAATTCTAGAACATTCTCATGGATAACTATTCTAGAAGTGTGACATCATCAATTTGACGTCATAGGTTTATGTCAACATCCTTTCATACTCAAATGTGAAATTCCATAAGCCTTCCACCACTCTAGGTTCTAGGAGGATATCATATTGAACTAGATAATATATAGTTGAGCTTGGACCCAAACTAGAATATCTAAGTTGTTCATCTTAATCAGGTTGATTAATTGTAATTTTAAATCATCAATCTCATTAATATAATTATTTGTAATAATAATTTCGTCAACATATAATAGGAGTAAAATACGACCATGAGAAGTATTCATGAAAAACAAAGAAGAATCATGATCATCATGGAAGAAACAAAGAGATAAAATAATAGTGGTAAACTTATCAAACCAATCATGTGTAGCTTGTTTCAAGAGAGTTTTCTTCAACTTACACATTTCTCCTTTATTATGAAAAAAACTAGTGGAGTTACCATGACAACTTTATTGTGAGTACCACCATTAAGAAAAACATTTATGACATCCATTTAAGAAATATCCAACTGAAGAACCTGCACCAGTGTGTGACTAGTTGTCATCTCGGCCACTGGAGCAAAAATTTCTTCACTATTTATACCATATTATTGAGGGAATCCATTATCAATAAGATGTGCTTTGTACGCTCATCTAACCTATCAGACTTAATTTTGATTTTATATAACCAACGTGACTCGATAACACATTTTCCAAGAGGAAGGCTTATTAATTTTCAAATATTTTTCTTATGCAAAGCAAAATGTTATTTTTTATCATAGATTCCTGCCAAGAGGATCAAGTATAGTTTTTTAATAGAAAAAAAGGCTCTAACAAAGTGTGAATATATATATGTTAGTTAGAAAGGGATCAAAATAAGCATAATAAGTGGAATAAAAAAATTAGTTAATTGAATAGACTTACGGTCACAAAATGGAAAATAATGAGGCGTAGAAGGAAAACGAGGAGGGAGGATCAACAATCATTGGAGGTTATTGGTCAGTCTTGGGGAAAATATTAATGTTAGTATCTAGTATAGTAGTATCATTAGCACTTTAATTCTCAACTTTACAATCACTAGAGACACTATCATTAAGACCACAAGTTTTAAACTCATAGTAATATGATAATCAAAGTAATCAATAAAAACATACAATTTTATTTCACAAGGATTATAAAAATGATGTTCCTTTTTAAAATCCATGTAATCAAGAAAAACACATTGTAAAACGAAAAGACGTCTTGCTACGTTCTACTTGTGGACAAAGAACAAATTAAGTAGAATAAAAAACTTTTAAAAAAAATAATTAGAGAGGGAATCATCAAAATTTTCAAAGGGGGACAGTGTGGTATGCAATGAGATTCTATTAATAACATGAACAAAAATAAGAAATATTTTACCCCAAAACTCATTAGGAATCAAAGCATACAACAAAAGCGAACGAACAACCTCAACAAAGTGATGATCTTTTCTTTCAGCGACTCATTTATGTTAAGGAGTATTGGTACAAGATTTTTGATGAATAATATCATCATAAGCATGTATTTCATAAAATTTGTTAATGGTATATTCACCACCTAAATCATGATGATGGAAGCACTTTATAACATCATTATATTGAGTCGTAACCATGACATGGAAATATATGATAAGTATAAAAAAAAACTTGTAATATCTTTTCATGAGATAAAGTCAATAATAACGAGTATAATAATCAATAAATAAAATATAATATTTATATTCGTCTTTGGTAAGAATTGGTAATGAACCTCGTACTACACAAATAATTTATGAATTTGAAAAATATATGCTATATGAACATGGTTTAGTTAAAGAGAGTTAATGAGATATTTCTCTTTATTTTTAGTTTCATGAGTTTCATGTTTTACAAATGAGTAGACGGCCAAGGATAAGGCCAAGGACGCTTCAAGTTGATGTTTGACCTGAAGATATAATATAACAAAATTAAAATTATATAATAGAAATGATTAATTTATTTTAGAAACATATGAAATAATTTAAATATTATACAACAACAACAACTAAGTTTTATTCCACTAAGTGGAGTTGGCTATATTGATCAACTTTTTCTATAATATTCTATAAAGGATCATGCTTTTGTCCAAATCATTAATCTCAATATCTTTTTTAATATCTTCCCTTATATTCTTTCTAGGTCTTCCTCTTTTTCTAATTATTTGTTTTCTCTTCATCACCCTCCTTACTACATAATCTACCAGTATTCTCTATGAATGCCAAAACCACCTAAGTCTATTTTCCACCATCTTCTCCACTATAAAAGTTACCTCCGACACTTTCTCTAATATTTTTATTTCTAATTGTATCCTGTCAAGTCCACATATGTGCTACACTTACTTTATTCTCGTACTGATGCTTAACCGCTCAATATTTTGTCATGTACAAAATTACAAGTTTTACCGCAATCCTATAATTTTTTCCCTTTGACTTAAGTGGTACCTTTGTATCACATAAAACACCTGATGCCCTTCTCCATTTCAACCATCCATCTTGAATTCGATGGTTTACACCCCCCTTTTATTTCTCCACCATTCTGTATTATAGACCTAAGATATTTAAATCATGTCACTTGAGGATAATATGGTCTTCAACTTTCACCTCTAGGTTAGAAACACTTCTTCTTTTGTTGAACTTACATTCCATATACTTCGTCTTACTTCTGCATAGGCGAAAACCATGTGTTTTTAAATCTCGTCTCCAAATTTTAACCTCTCATTTGAATCCTCATTCGACTATCCATAAAGGACTATATCATCTAAAAAAACATGCATCTTGGTGCCAGCTCTTGAACGTGTTCTGTGAGTACATCCAACATTAAGGTGAAAAAATATGGGTTTAGGGTTGAATCTTGATGTAAACCAATTATAATAGGAAAACCGGTTGTCTCTCCACCTTGTATTTGCACAAATAATTTAAAAAATATATTAAATAAACTAGTATTATATTGTTGCGTCCGTACGGGTATACAATATTTGGTATAGTATTGTAGAAGGATATGAATAATATGAAAACTTGAAATTAAAATAAATATTAGAAAGTTTGTGTATAGAAGAATAAGTTTACATAATAAGATATAAGAAACAATAAAAAAAGGTTGAAAAGTTGAGGAAAAAGTAGAGAAACTGCATGAAAGGAAAATGAAGTTAGGAATATAAAGTAATAGAGCCACAAATGTTATGAAATGTACATAGAAATTGAAAGAATATACTTGTGTAATAGGCACTTTTTAGATGTTTTGAAAATTTTCTTTAAAAACAATATTTGTGGTTGTATCCAAACTTTGTTTTCACTTTGTCATGAATTAAGATTTTTATTTCTTGTTTGGTTTTGATTCTAGAAAATGCAACATATAATTGACCATGACTAAAAATCTCATTCGACAAATACAAACCGACATAATTCAATGATTGTTCTTGAGACTTATTAATAGTCAAGGTAAAAGAGACGATAATTAAAAATTATCTTCTTACAAATTTGAAAGGGCGTGATGATTGGGAAGGTGACACCGACATTCTTGGGATATAAATAATATTTCCAATATTTTTCCCTAAATTGGCTACGAATTTATTTAATATTTATATATTAACATAAATAAATTATTGATATTTATAAATAAATAAAATTTAAATTATTAAATTAAACTAATAAATATTATTAAAAAATTAAAAACCAATAAATATTGAATTAGTGAAAATATATGATACTAATAACAAAACTAAATAAATAATAAAATATATACATACAATTTGGCTAAACTTAGTTTGATTTTGAAAAAAAAAACAATATGCAATTTCATATAATCGGATTTTACAAAATAAAATCTAAATCCATAAAATTCAATTTTATCTGTTTTCAGTATTTTTCTTTAAATTGATTTACGGTTTTATTTTGAGTAAAGATTCGTTTTAGTCCCTCACAAATATGAAAGAGTCCAAATTATTTTCTAAGAAAAATCTTAATTTAATTATTTGTAAAATTTAATCGAACTATGTTAGTCTTGATAATATATTTTTTTTCAAACCAATTCATTTTTCTACTTTTGAACCATCCTGTAATATTCATTTTATTTTTTATTTATTTTAATTTCAATTAGTTATATAAGAAAACTAAAAAAAATCAAAAATTTGCGCCTAACAAGAATTGAACAAGGGCCCCTTAATGTAATATTCATTTTATTTTTTATTTATTTTAATTTTAATTAGTTATATAAGAAAACTAAAAAAAATCAAAAATTTACGTCTAGCAAGAATTGAACAAGGGCCCCTTAGTTAATAAATAGGTAATTTGATCTACCACTAAATCAATATATTTTTTATATTTTACTTTACAAATAAAATTTATATTAATATAATTTTTTATTATTTTTTAATTATTAACAATACTTAATACATTTTGATCACTAACAAAATAAAAATTTAATTCTTTACAAAATTTAATCAGGTCATGTTAATCACATATGTTCAATCTTATATTATAGTATCATCAAATTGAAATTAAGGAGCGAAAATTCTATATTATTATCACATGTATTATAGATGTACCATCAAATTCAAAATATTATAGTATCATCAAATTCTAAAATACTGTACAAACAAATAAAACTTTAAAATCTAAAATATCCAGTATCACCGAAATAAAACGAGCCAAACAAATAAAGTGTCATAAAATTACAAAGAAAATTACAACTTAAAAACAAAACATTTGATGATGTCATCAAATCTAAAAGACAAACTAAATAAAGTAGAAGGAAACGTCAAGTTGACCGCTATTGCATGAATCTTGGACTATTCGGTCCAATTTATAGAGATTGAGATGAACATGGATGAAAAAATAAAAGTGTTGGTGGTCGAATCGATGAAGTTCTAATTGTTGAAGGGCGTCCAATAAAAAATAGTTGTGGCGGCCTAACTAGGGAAAACGATGACCTAATTAGAAAGAGCTGGTGGTGGCCTAATAAAAGAAGGAGACCTTAAAATTATGAAAAATAATAAAAATGAGGAGGTCTAATAAAAGAAGGTTGAGGTGGTGATAGCCTCAAAATATATTAAATATTATTAATAATTAAAAAATAATAATATAATTGTTATTTATAATTTAAAATATGAAAAATATATTAATTTAGTGTTAGAGTAGATTATCTAATAACCAATACACTAAAATGAATCTCACTCTTTTATTTTTAACTAATTTGGATCTTAACATCCTAATATTAGAGGAATGGATGGATTAATAATTGAATATTGTTTTATTTCTTAATTAACAGCTAAATTGCCACGAAATTGTTGAAATGCAAATTAAAGTATTTACAACTTTTCTCTTTAGTTTTAAATGGGAGAAAAGAAAATCAAATTTTAGTTGACAAACTAGCGAGGGACCCTACCCACTTTATCACACTATTAATTTATTGGAGAAAGCATCTTCATGTATGGAGACACTAACATGTAGTAGTTGGTAGTTAAAATTTCAAGGGATTGAACCACAAAAAATTCAATTCTGCTTTTAATGCGTAATGTTGAAGTTCTAACCTAACCTTTTTTTATTTTTTTTATGTAAAAGTTTAAAGTACACATGTCTTTAACTATTTACAAAAAAAGCTTAAAGTACACATGTCCTTAACTATTTAAAAAAAGTTTGAAGTACAGATGTCCTTAATTATTTACAACTAAATTCTCTTGGAAATTTGTATAAGGAATTAAAATGACAAAAATATGGTGAAGTGATGAAGTTTGTAAGACTATTAACTGCAAAACAAGGATGAAATGGATTTTTTTTATTATGAGATATGATCTTTTGAATAATTTTTTTATATAATTAAGAGAATATGATTATTTTTTATTTTTAAAATAGTTAATTTAGAAATAAAAATAATTTATTTACCTTAATAAATAAACAGTTTATTCACACTCATTTTAACTCTACTATGATAAAATTAATATTTTAATACAATTAATCAATTAAAATCACCATATTATTAAAAATATTTAACTTTTTCTTATAATTATATATAAAATCACAACTATTTTAATAGTAAATAAATATTTTTTTTTCAAAGAATTAAAAATTGTCGATTTGGTTCCACACTTATTTTCATCTTAGCAAAGAAAATATAATATAATAAATGTCATTATTATATTTAATTGTATTATCTATTATTAAATACTTTTTTACTTGTCACTTTGTAATAAAATGGACAACAAAAAATTTAATAACCAAATTTTATTAACACAATAACCATCTTTATTCATAATATACCAAAATATTTATATTTTAAACAAAAAAAATTGATAACAAAGGGAAGATGTATGACGCACACACTCAAAAATATACCTAGATGTCACACACATACTGGCGATTGTACCATCAATGTGTCATATTCATTGTCGCATATGAGCAATTCTTATATGCATATGTTAATTGGTCTGCCGTTAATGTGTATTTATTTTTTAAAATAAATTTATAATTAAATAATAAAAAATTAGGAAATAAAAAAAATTAAATACTAATATTAATTATTTTAAATAGAATTAAACACGAGAACATTATATATATATTTTTTAACGATCCACTTGATCCTAACGGCCACCGGTTCCACACTCAGCGGTGCTCTTCACCCGTTGAGGCCTCCCACGATTCACCTGAGGTGTTTGGTGCCTCCCAGAATTCACCTGGGGTGTTTGATGCAAGGTCCTTGTGATATTAGTGTTATCTATCAAATATAACATTTCTTCTCAGCTTAGTTAGGATGCACTATCGTAATCGAGTTCAGTGCTCATGTCGTCGTAGTTTGATCGTGTTGGTTGGGTTACAAATGGGGCGGGCTGGTCAGTTGAATTGAAACATTAATTCATTTTGAAAACGAAGTAATGGTTGTCGTGGTGTTTGTAGGCGTGTGTTGGTTGGGTGTTTTGGTGGTGTGATGTTTGAGTGTTTTGATGGTGTGATGTTTGAGTGTATGTTGGTTGAGTGCTATGGTAGGAAATAATTGTATCATATGCCTCATATGTGCTATGATAAGATGTGGTGACGACATATATTTGTCAGTGGTATGGGTCATGTTCTTGGTTTTGTGTTTGGATGTGTGGCATGTATTGGTCGCGTGTTCGGGTTTATGTGGTTTGGAATTATTGTTGGGTTAGTTCCTGGGTGTAGGTGGTTGGTAATCATGTCCAGTTGAAAAACTATTTAGGTATTTGTCTATAAAACTGAACAAGTGTGTCATTCACCTTTTTATTAAACCTAATTTATTCCTTCTTCAACCTTCATATTCCATTATTTAAAAGTTAATACAACATATTTAAAAACTTGATTTAAAGATTCATGTTGAGATTCACTTTTTCAAGTAAACGATATGTTTGAATCTTAACATTGATCTTTAATGTAGAAATTTCAAGATATAGTAAAAATGAATAAAGATACCACAAAGCGTGTATGAGGTTGTAAAAACTGATATTCTCTGTAAAAACTAAATATTATGTTATTGTGAGAACTAAACTCTCGGTGATTGAAAAAATGAACACCACATTTCACTATGGTTAATAGAAATTAACTTGGTGAAAATATTTTTAGTTTTAATATAAATATACAAATTAAGAGGACATGCCCTTTTTTGCAAAAAAAAAAAATGGAAAACTGTTGGTGCTAGTATTCAAAGCATGTAATTCTTAACTTATTAACACGATTGTTAGTATTGACCATCGTGAAAAGTGTTTTATTAAATTAAAAAATGATGGTACTTAAACAAGAGTTATTGTTTCGGTTGATTAAATGGTCGAGGTAATAAGATGTTACACAATGTACATTTTATAGTAGTGATATCTTGATGAATGTCACACTGAATTTTAGCAAGGTGGGTCAATAATAACCTACTCTGAGTAATTAGTAGGTGAGAGCCCTGCCCCCAATATGGCTACCACATGCTTCTTAATGAACTTCAACGAGGACTAGGGCGATTTCATGTTCGCCTAGACCCCGCAGCATATGGGAGGCTCTTCCCATCTTATAGAGTTTTCCCGCCAAGAGAGTGTACTTTCTTAGCTCCCTCTTTGTCTTGAGGGAGTTTATCCTACTATAGATAACACAATATAGGCGACATACAACTTGACTCAGGGGCGACCTCCAAGGTGCAAATCTCGTCCACCTTAATACTGAGGGCGGCGAGAGTCTCTTATATTAGTGCTTGATTTCCCCTGTTCAATCTTCTTAAACCTGAAGAATCAGATTGACTTATTCGTCATTTGTGACTTGAAGGTAGAAGATGATTGAACACTTAAGTGCCCATAAATTTTCACTCGCTTGTGCGCGAAGTAAAACTGTTTGTTGATTAAACTGGGAATGGGCTTAAAGGTGCCATTTGGAAAGATGATAGAGAGTTGTCAGAAATGGGCTTAAAGATGCCATCCAAGGTAACTGTTGATAGAAATATAAGAATGAGTCTATCCTCGATTGTATCTGAGGAGTATCAGAATATATCTATGCTTGATTTAAACTGAGCTAGAAGATGTCTGCGTTTGTTTTTAGCCGGAAAATAATCATAATAAATCTTTAGTTAATTTAAACTGGACCAGAAGAAGTGTCCACTGGAAAGTCATCAGAACAAATCTTTGGTCAATTTAAATTGAACCAGCAGATGTCCGTGTTGTCTTTAACTGGAAAAGAATCAGAATAAATCTTTAGTTAATTTAAACTGAACCAAAAAAACTGTCTACTGGAAACGTATCATAAATAAATCTTTGGTCGATTTAAAATGAACCAGCAGATGTCTTGTGTCCGTTTTTTAACTGGAAAAAAATCAGAATAAATCTTTAGTCGATTTAAACTGAACCAGAAAAAGTGTCTACTGGAAAAGTATTAGAAATAAATCTTTGATCGATTTAAACTGAACCAACAGATTTCTTGTGTCTGTCTTTAACTTGAAAAGAATCAGAGTAAATATTTAGTCGATTTAAACTGAACTAGAAAAAATGTCTACTGAAAAAGTATCAGAAATAAATCTTTGGTCGATTTAAAGTGAACTAACAGATGTTTGAAGGAAGTGTTCGTTATGTAGATAGTTGTCCTGTCCTGTTTCGGGAATGAATCTGGAACTATTTGAAAATTGTCGATGATATTCGTCTGTTGATTGATCTTTCCTGAAAAGGTAAAGAGTTAGTTGTATGCAATGTCATGATGTATGAAATGCATTGCGTAATGATGTTCTTAAAATAAATAAGATTGTGCCATATGTGTTTCATATGCATATGTTATGATGAATGAATGTGCAATGTTGTTGAAGTGTATTTGTCTTGGGAAATAGATCCCTTACTATTATTGGGGATGAAGAGTATGTGTGTTTTCAATGTTGTCAAGGATGCTTCCGTTGGGGATTCCTGGTTACTTGTTTGAGGAAATTCTGCAGGAGATGTATTGATTTCTATTTGGGAAGTAGAGTTTAGGAACATTGGTCGTCCGTTGCTCTAATGGAGAACTTATTTCTTATATACCTTGATTGGGGATAAAAGAGATAATTAAACTTATGACTTGCTTGGGGAAGATAATTCTTATATACCCTGACTGGGGATAAAAGAGATGGACAATCTTCCGACTTGTCTGGGGTGGATAAAGTTAACTGGTATCTGGTCGGATTCCAAGCTTCGCAGCAACCTTCTGGGGATATTGGAAATTTCACTGGGGAGAAGAATTTTATCAGTGAGTTGTAGTGATCTAAAGAATAGAGTCGAGCTGAGGAATTTGTAGTCTGTTGGGGAAATAAACCCTTGTTGATGGAGAAGTGCTTTACTGAGGAAACTAACTCTCTTGGGGAAATTGAATTTGCTTAAAGAGAAGAAATTTTGCAGGGTCTCTTTCTTCAGTTTTGGAGGAACAAACTCAGTTGGGGAGGAAAATTTCCATGAATTGTACTGATTGAAACTCCGTGGGGAGATTTAACGGGGAGGAGACTATACTCCTCTATCTGTTGGAGTGATCTGTCGGGGAGATTGTGGGGAATGTGCCCTTATTTGTGAAGACTATTCTGTGGGGATAATCTTATAGAGGTGACTCCGGTGACTTCACGGGGGATAACTTTATGAAAGGGATTCTATGGGGGATTTATGGATAGCTTGAGTGTCATCTCAGCTCCTAGAGTTTTAAGTAAATGTTCATTCCTGTTCTTATGTATATATTTGTTAACAGTTAATAATGTTCATATGCATATGCTCATTGAATTTTAGTCATTGGACCTTTTTGCAAGCAAAACAGAAAAAACAAAAAGTTTAGACTTTAAGGTATATTTGTATTGATAATTTGCCTATAAACAGGTGAGTTTGTATAAAGAGATGGAAATTCTTGTAAGAGGAAGTCGTCGTGAAATGAAAGAATACAGAGTGAAAACAAATATATATATATATATATATATATATATATATATATATATATATATATATATATATATATATATATATATATATATATATATATATATATATATATATATATATATATATATATATATATATATATATATATATTTCCATGTGAAAAAATAATCTCATTGGGTTCCAACTCCACTATTGCCCATATGCCTTCGAATATCTCATCCCTTGCCGTTGGAAGAAGTTGATTAAACCATTTGAAATTTCGACTTTGGTAATAAAGCTTGCATGTAAGTGATCTGACGGGACATACTCGTACTTTAATCCCTAATTTTTGTTTGAACCGCCCTCTCGGGTTTTCAGTCCACCAGGATACCCTTTTTTTCCCAAGCCGCCCTTTCAGGTTTTAAACTTGTCGGGTGTACAATATTTTGTATATATCCCTTATTTTACCCGAACCCTTTTGGTTTGTCGGGATGCCCTTATTTTTACCTTGGCGTGTCAACCTAGCGGGTCGTTTCTATGCGTAGTATTTTTTGACTATGTCCGTGTTCACAGGGTACGGGAAATCTTCGCCATCCAAAGTGGTTAGCATCATGGCACTGTCCGAGAATACTTTCTTAAAAACAAGTGGCCCCTCGTAGGTGGGAGTAGGGGTGTTCGCGGTGCGGTTTGGGCGGTTTTGAAGCAAAAAATCATCCGAACCGCAAGAGAAAAAAACATGCGGTTCGGTTTGGTTCGGTTGGCTTTTAAAAATAAATCCGAACCAAACCAAACCAAACTAATGCGGTTTGGATTGGTTCGGTTGTTTCGGTTTTTTACAAAAATAATTATTATGTCATACATACAAATATATAGGAAAATATAATTTTATATTTAATTGTTCATACATTACCATAAAAAATTTATAATTGTCAAAATAAATTTATAATTTGATTCATAAAATTGCATATTATAATTTTATCTAAATTTAAATAATGATATCAACAAGATTGCATTCTTAAATAAATATTATACAAAGAATATGATAAAATATATTTTGTGAAAATAGTATTTATAAATGAATAATATTTTATTTTTTATGATTTGTAAATTAAAATGAATATAATACAAAGTATGATAAAATATACACATAATACATGTTGATTTCTCTAAAGAATTAAAGAAATATATATTGGTTAGTAAGATTTTATAACATAATGCGGTTTTGTTTAGTTTGGTTCGGTTTGTAAAATACAAACCGCAAACCGAACCGAACTGTGCGGTTCCACGAGAAAATGACCCAAACACATCCGAACCAAATGCGGTTTTTTGCGATTTCGGTTTGGTTCGATTCGGTTTTGCGGTTTTCTATTGGGCCGGTTTGGTTTTGAACACCCCTAGATGGGAGTCCATTTGCCCCTGGGAACTCCTTGTGGTAGAATGATGCGCTTTATTACTAAGTCACCATCATGATATACCCGATGCTTGATCTTCTTATTGAAAGCTTTGATCATGCATTTTTGGTACATCTGACCATGACAAACAACAACCAACTTCTTTTCGTCAAGCAAATTCAACTGATTCAATCTTTTTTGAATCCATTCGTCTTCATCTAAGTCTGGTTCTTTCATAATCCTTAGAGAAGGAATTTGAACTCCGACAGGCAAGACAACTTCCATGTCATAGACCAAAGATAAAGGGGTTTCCCCAGTTGATGTTCATGCTGAAGTACGGTAGCCATGAAGAGCAAATGGTAGCATCTCATGCCAGTCTTTGTAGGTTACCACCATATTTTGCACAATCTTCTTTATATTCTTGTTGGCAGCTTCCACTATGCCATTCATCTTAGGTCTGTATGGAGAAGAGTTGTGATGCTTAATCTTGAACTGCATGCAAAGTTCAGTAATCATGGCATTGTTAAGGTTGGTGCCATTGACAGTGATGATCCTCTCAGGGATACCATACTGGAAAATGAGGTTATGCTTGGTGAACTGGGCCATGACATTCTTCGTAACTGAGGCAGATGAAGCTGCTTCGACCCACTTGGTAAAGTAGTCAATGGCGACAAGAATGAAACAATGTCCATTAGAGGCAGTATGTTTGATTTCTCAAATCATGTCAATGCCAAACATAGCAAATATCCAAGGAGGAGTCATGACATTCAAGGGAACTGGAAGCACGTGGACCTTATCAGCATAAATTTGGCACTTATGGCAAGTCCTCCAGTGGCGGTGACAATCAGTTTCCATAGTCGACCAAAAGTAACCAGCTCTCAAAATCTTCTTGGCCAAAGTATGTCCGCTAGAATGAGTACCAAATATACCTTCATGCATATCCTCCATGATCTTCTCTGCTTCCTTCTTGTATACACAACAAAGTAGAATTGAATCATGGTTGCGCTTATATAAGATCCCATTGCTCAGGAAGAACTTGGCTGAGAACCTCCACATGAATATCTTGTTGTTGACTAACGCCCCTTCAGGATACTCTTGAGCTTCAAGATATCTTTTCACCTCATGAAACCAAGGCTTCTCCTCTACACCCTCAGTGTCAATCTCATAGCAGTGTGCTGGTTCGTCAAATCTTTCGACAGTAATTCAGGAAGCTTCGTTGTCCCATCTGACCTTGAACATAGAATACATGGTAGCTAAAGCATCTGCCAACTGATTCTCTTCTCTCAGAATGTGATCAAAGGTAACCTATTCAAAGTATGGGATCAAGGTTAGCACAAGCTCTTTGTAAGGGATAAGGTTTGGATATTTTGTATCCCACTCTCCTTTAACTTGAATGATGACCAAAGATGAGTCTCCATATACACTTAAAAAATTTGATTCTTAAGTCAATAGCAGCTTTAAGACCCAGGATGCACGCTTCATATTCGACCATATTGTTAGTACAGTCAAAGCAGAGTCTGACAATGAAAGGAGTATGGAAGCCTTTTGGGGAAATGATCACAACACCAATTCCGTTACCCAGTGCGTTGGAAGCTCCATCAAAAACCATATTCCATCGGGATCCTTGCTCAGGTCCTTCATACAGTCCAGGCTTTTCATAATTCTTAATCAGCATGATATTCTCATCCGAGAATTCAACGTTCATAGATTGGTAATCATCTACAGGTTGATGTGCTAGATGATCTTCCAGCACACTTCCTTTGATTCATTTTTGCATAGTGTACTGGATGTCGTACTCAGTTAAGATCATTTTCCATCGGTCTATCCTTCCAGAGAGAGCTAGCTTCTCAAATATGTACTTGATAGGATCCATCTTAGAGATTAATAGAGTTGTATGAGTCAACATATACTATCTTAGTTGGCGAGCAGTCCATGCCAAAGCGCAACAAGTTTTCTCGAGCAATGAATATCTTGTTTTACAGTAGGTAAATTTTTTGCTAAGGTAGTATATTGCATTCTCTTTTTGACCAGACTCATCATGTTGCTCCAGCACACACCCCATTGAATTCTCTAACACGGTTTAGTACATGATCAAAGGTCTTCCTTCAACTGGTGGCATCATATTTGGTGGTTCTTGAAAGTACTCTTTGATCTTGTCAAAAGCTATTTGGCAGTCGTCATTCCATTTTACCACTTAATCTTTCTTCAGCAGCTTGAAGAGTGGCTCACAAGTAGCAGTAAGGTGAGAAATGAATCGGAAACATAATTGAGTCTTCCTAAGAAACCTCTAACCTCCTTCTCAGTACGAGGAGCTGACATTTCTTGGATAGCTTAAATTTGGCAGGATCAACCTCAATACCTTTGCCACTGGCGATGAAGCCTATGAGCTTCCCAGACATCACCCCGAAGATGCATTTATTTGGATTCAGCCTCAGCTTATACTTCTTCAGCCTCTCAAACATCTTGTGCAGATGATCAAGGTGCTCTTCCTCATTTTGGGACCTTGCTATCATGTCATCAACATAGACTTCTATTTCATGATGAATCATGTCATGAAATAAAGCCACCATAGCCCGTCAGTAAGTTGCGCCTGCATTCTTTAGCCCAAAAGGCATGACCTTATAACAGAAGGTGCCCCACAGTGTGACAAAGGTGGTCTTCTCCATGTCTTCGGGCGCCGTTTTGATTTGGTTATAACCTGAGAAGCAATCCATAAAATAAAATACCTTATGTTAAGCAGTGTTGTAAACCAAGATTTCAATAGGTGATAGTGGGAATTCGTCTTTGGGGATTGCCCTATTTAAATCCCTGTAGTCCACATACATATGGACCTTACCGTCTTTATTTGACACTGGAACAACATTTGCAACCCATTGGGGATACAAAGTCACTTCCAAGAACCCTGCATTGAACTGTTTCATTACCACAACCTTGATCTTCTCAGACATATCAGGATGCATGCGTCGAACCTTTGGTTTGATCAGAGAACATCCCTCTTTCATTGGTAGACAGTGAACCATGATATCAATATCGAGCCCCAACATGTCTTCATATGACCAAGCGAATACCTCAACATAGTCATGCAACATCTGAACCAATATGCTTTTGACACTGCCTTCCAAATTGGCGCATATCTTGACTTCTTTCTTATCTGCCTCAGTACCTAAGTTTATAACTTCGATTGGTTCTTCGTACGGTTGGATGGCCTTTTCCTCTTGTATCAGGAGTCTGGCGAGTTCTCCAGTTATCTCACAATCTTCTTCACCTTCATCTTAGGCTTGATATATTGGATTTTCAAAGTCATAAATGGCAATAACAGAATTGTTGTCAATGAGATCTAGAGTGGATGTGGATCTGCAAATGTGTGTGTGCATGTAGGGGATGTCAGGAAGTTGTCCCCAGATAGTGCAACCTCCATCTTCTACAACAACCCTAGCATCCATCAAAGAGGCCATTATTTGTGTGCCTTTAGAGATTTTAGGAGTAGCAGGAATAACAACAAAAACCATTGGAGGGATTACCTTAAATGCTTGACAAGGGGTTTCAATGAATTCGCCATCCATTTCAACGTATTTGAAAGAATTCAAATGAATGACCATATATTCTTCCTCTCCACAGGCTGTGACAACCTTCCCTTTCATTGGGTATTTCAGCATTTGATGTAATGTAGAGGTAACCGTGCCTGCCCCATGAATCCATGGGCGTCTGAGTAAGTAAGAATAAGCCGGGCGGAAATCCATTACATGAAAAGTTGAATTGAAGACTTGAGATCCCACTTTTATAGGAAGATCAACCTCCCTATGGACCATCCTTTTTGAGCCATTGAAGGCTCTTACCATGATATCATTGGGTTTCAACACCAGCCCTTCACAGTCCAATTTGTGCAAAGCACCTTTAGATAAAACACTCAGGGAGGACCCAATATCTAATAACACATGCGCCATAGTCGTGCCTTTGCACTCAATAGAAATTTGCAGAGCCTTGTTGTGATTCTTCCACCCTGGAGTTAAATCTGCATCAGAAAATCCCAAGCCATTGTCAGCAGTTAGGCTTACAACACAATTCTCAAATTGATAAGCAGTGGTCTCTTGAGGTACATGCGCATTCTTCAAAAATTTCAACAGAACTTTGGCATGTGCTTCGGAGCATAACAACAAGGACAACATGGATATCTTTGAGGGTGTCTAACCCAGTTGCTCAACTCACTTTTATGGATGATCTTCAGAATTTCTTCCATCTCTTGTTTAGATGGGTCTTTAATTATCACTTCTTTTGAGGGTGCCTCCGTCAGGGCAGACTCAGTAACTTTCTTTTTACCTTGGTTATCAATAGTTGGTCTAGCAGTAGGAATGCGAACAGGTGTTATAGTAATTATTGTGGGAGAGATCTCTGGAGAAAATATCCTTCCTGTCCTAATGACCTTGCTAGTTCAGACAATGTTCGTAATTTCAGGTTCTTCATTTTTAGTAATCCATGTCTCTTTCTTGACACCATGATAATAAACTTCTGCCCCATAGTTCCAAGGCACAACTTTGTTAGATGAATAGGGGATTGTCCCTGGTGTAGTGATAATTAGGGGAGACACTCTTGGCTCAACACGAAAGGCACACAAGCCAATCTATATCCTCAGGTCTAAGAAGATTGAACAGGGGCAACTGTTGTACCCCAAAATTTGCCCTCCCATTTCCTTAATATTTTCTCACCACAAGACCCTTGGAGCTCAAGAACAAGTTAGGGTTTGCTCTGCTCAAGACTTCTCCTTGCACTGTTGACCCAAATTAGGGTTTGAGTTCACACAAAGATGTTTTGACCTAAAAGGCCCAAAGTGACTTTCATGCTTCATGTTGGACTCACAAGTTTATCCATACCAAGTTTCAAGTCTTGATTCCAATCTTTGCCCAGTCAATTGGACAGTTGACCTAGAACTCAGCTGTATTGGGGAAAAAGTCAACTGTGGTCAATTGACAGTCAAACCTCATGAAATTTGACCCACATCAACATTATGAACTCATATGGACCATTTGATCAAGTTTGGATCACAATTCCACAAGAAATTTGATCAGATCACCAAAAGGGCAAAATGGTCATTTTTAGGGTTTTGACTGCACAAATGAAATTTTTGACTGTTTGACCCAGCCAATGGCAAACCAAGCTCACATATGGACTCAAGGACCCAATAGCATTGTCTTGACATGTTCAACAAATTCAAAAGATCCCAAATGCACAAGTTTGACAGATGAATTTTCCAGTCAACTGAGCCAAATTTGACTGTATACTGAAAAGTCAAACTTTGACTTTTTGGTCAAATCAAGTGTCAAGATTCATTTTTCATCAAAACATGTCAAATTATGAAACTTGTTCATCAAGAAATCAAAAATCACAAATTAGGGTTTGAAATGAAGAAATTTCATAACTTAGAAATTTTCTAAGTTATGAAAATTCCTAATTTTTTTCCTAACTTTGTCCCATTTTTTCATCAAGTTACATTTGGATTCAAACAAAACTCAAAACATGAAAGTTATATTCCATTGCAAAATCTACAACTTTTATTCACAAAGTTTCATCAAAAGAAGCTTGTAGCTCAAGTTATGATTTTTGGAACAAGGGTGCAAAACATTCTTAACTTAGAAATTTTTTGACCTATTTTAGGCAGGATTTTTGCCCAACTTCATGGCCACTTTTCACATGCTTCCACTTGGAATCTCAACTTGCATTACAAATATGGATTGTAGTAATCATTCCAAGCTTTCCAAATTGTCCAATAACTTCCCAAACACCCTTGTGGTTAGGGAGAATCGAATTTGTCAATATGGGCAAAAGTCACTTTGATTCATGGCCAAATGCATGTTCATAACTTGGGCATTTTTGAAATCAGCTTGCACAAGCTAGTTACAGGCCTCTAATCTCATTTACACTCAATAATTTAATGCCAATCCATTGTGTTCTAGCATTATTTTGCTCATTTGGTCTTTACATGGAAGTTTAATCCATAATTAGAAAAAGCAAGTTATCCATTTTTGTAAAGCACAACTTTATGTCAAACACAAATCCAAGAAGTATAAAGCAAATCTCTGAGGTACAAAGGCATGGACATATCCCACTGATCAAGACTAACATTTGCAGCATACTTGAGGGGCCTGTGGTAGCCTACAACCCAACTTGGCATTTTTGACTTAAAAAAGAAGAAAACTTGCATAACTAGACACAACTCACATTCCTGTCAACACAAGCCTAAGCAAACTTGTTGAACACATTCCAAACATCAAACCTAACCTGAAACACGACCAAACCATCTCTCAAACCTCCATATACATAAAAACACAGTTTTGTGGCAAAACAGGGCATAAGCTGCAGTTTGAATCCCACAGCACCATTCCATCGTGCGTTTTCATCTAAACCAGTTCAAACACATTCCCTACCATCCATACAAACTATACCAAGCCTTGAAAACAGACTGTAACACCTCTAACCAAGTGTGCCATTTTCACTTTTCTCTGTTGCAGGTTGACTTCTGTAGCTTGATATAGCAAGATTTAAAGCACACCAAGCATTGGAGAAGCATCCCTGAACTTCAAGCAAGCTGTACAAGTCCTCACATTGCATTGAAAGTACCTCCATTGTTGCACACGATTCAAGCTGAACAGGTAAGTTTTTGAACTTCTATCTCTCTATCCAGGCATAGTTAGGCTTAAGTTTGTGAAGAAAGCATGTTCTAATCATAGCCCTGAAGTCATCCATATAGTTACTTTTCATTTATATTGTGTGTGCTAAGAGTATTTTGAACCTGAACATTAGGAAAAAGTTAGGTCAGGAATTGGGGGAGAAGAAATTCTCTCTCATTTCTGAGAGTTATATCATGTTCTTTATATGTATGAACTCGTGACATGATGCTTTACATTTTTTGTGTTGTGAGTTTTTGTTAAAAGTCAAGGAATCAGGAGATTGCAGAGATGGAGGAAGGGCGCGCATTTTTGTTTGAATCTGTCTAGAGGTTGAAGACAGAGTTGACTTGGGCTGGGCCTGAGTCAACCTGCTTTTTGCACCCTTTTTTTCAATTTGCACCCCCCTGGCCCATTGCATGATATACTTGTCATTTTTGATTTTTTCTTTTTGATTTTGATTTTATATTTTTGTCCAAACATGAAAAAACATTAAAAATATTTTTCTCACATTTTTTGCATTTTATTTGGATTTTATTTGTTTTATTTTGAACTTGTACATAAATAAAGAAAATACCTTTTTTTATTCAAAATACAAAAATAATACAAAATACATTTTTATTTCCTGATTTTATTTTATTTTATCTTTTGAAAATATTTCCTAAAAAAAAAATACTTTTTTTTGTAAATAATAAATATTTTTATTTCTTGTATATATTTAATATATTTAATACATAACATAAATATTGATATATTTAGAATATTTAGGGAAAAAAATACAAAAATAATACATTTTTATTTTTATTAATATTTGACCTCAAAAATCATTTTTTTACAATATACTTCCTTTTTATTTATTTTTTGTATATAATTAATAAATATTGCATATAATAAATAATAAATACTTCTTACTTAGAAAATTAGGGTTTTGCCCTAAAACATGGAAAAATATCAAAAAAATTATCCTTTTTATTTTTGTTTATTTGTCACATGAAAAACACTTTTACATACATATAAAAATCATTTTTTACATCTTACATATTTATTTTATTTTATTTAATTATTGTACAATTAAATACCTTGTAAATTCCATTTGGATTGTAATAGTTTAGATTTAAATTTCTTGCTAAATATCCCCATTTGAACATTTGTACCCCCCATCCCATAATTGTGTTGTAATAATTTAGGATTTTATTTTCCGCATTTAAAAGCTTTCTAAATATGCCATGATAGACTTAGGGTTTGTATGCAAAAATCAACCAAACAAATAGCTTGACCTAATTCAAAGATAACAAAGCATGAAAATGGACAACACCAATCACACTTGCACCCCCTTAGGGTTACTCCACTTGTTGCCTTCAATAATGGGCCATGTTGCATGTTGAGTGTTTTTGGCAAAACAAAACAAATCAAATGATCATAGTCCCTCGACGACGCTTTCGAAAGTTGCCTAAAAATGATCAAGTCCCTTAAAGGAAAAATTGCCCAAAGACACTTGGCACTATTGCAATCATGGTCTAAACGATGACCCGCGCCCGTCCCGTTAACATCCTAACACAAGATTGTCCACCAAATACAATGGTGGAACAAAATTGTTAAAAGGGTTAAAACATAGGAAAGATCTTTGAGAAATTTAGGGTAGATAGCTCTTGGTTACTTGCCAACTTGCAAAACAAAAACACTTGCCTATTTTTCAAAACCACACATCACAACACACTTTCAAAACAACTTTCAAAAACATTGAAAACTTTTCAAAAGATATACACCTTTGTATACATCCAAACATGGGTCATTACAAAGGTTGCCACAACAAATGGCCTCTTTTCAAAACATTTTCAAACACACACACAAAGCACCATTTCAAACAATTGAAAGCACCATTTCAAACAATTGAAAATGCAAGGCAAGTGATCTAAGCAAGTAACTAAGAGCCCATGGATAACCATGGATAGAAAGGGTTCTAATACCTCCCCTTTCTATAATCTACTCCCCGAACCCAAGAAAACATCTCAAAGGTTTTTGCTGTGCTTTTTAACCTTTCCTTAGGATAAAATAAAAATTCGGTGGCGACTCTTGCTCAACCAAAACATTTGCAAAAATAAAATGCAAAACCTCAAGTCAGTTCTCCCACCGTATCACAGATGTGATCCTAATAGGAGTATTGGAAATTATGATTATGGAAACATCTTGAGGTAAACTTTTCACGAACGGAGTTTTCTCGAACATAATTTCATGGCTATCAATCAGGCGTTAAATACTTTTCTTCAGCCACATACAACCATTGGTTTGGGAAGCACAATGGTAACAATTTTTAATGCATCCAGGAAATAAGCCGACTCTCAATAGATTCTTCTTAACGATTAATAATGGAGTAGTCAAATCATCGATGGTGGAGACAAAGAAGACATCATCAATGGCATTGATACTTTTACCATGACTGGGCATGAGAGCAGTAATGACATTGGGGATTTATGGAGGGTCAAACTCAATCACCTTGTTATAAATAAAATCTTGGATCTTATTCTTCAATGCCCAGTATTTGTTGGTGTCATGTCTGGGGATATTTGAATGGTAGGCGCATTTCACATTCAGATTATATTTGGGAGAGGCAATATTGGGGTTTGGAGAAGTATCTCACAGTGTTACCAAATCTACTTTCAACATATGCTGTAGAGCTTGAGATAATGGCATGTTGATTCTAGTAAATTGCCTCCTTTGAGCATCTGGCCTTTGTTGATTGTTTGATTGTTATGGTCGTTGAACTAGGGTCGGGTTTGAAATTAATACAACTCCTAATGACTGATGACGATCATTCTTGATACGACTCCTTTGTCCATAAACAACATTAGTTTCCCTCTTACCAAGAAATGATTTCTTTACAGTAGTAGAGGTTGAGGCCATGTGGATCTTTTCGCTTTTGATTCCACTTTCAACTCGCTCACCAGTCAAGATTAATTTAGTAAACCCTGACGAAGAACTCCCAATCAGAAAATTAAAGAATGGACCAGTCAAGGTGCCCCTAAACATGTCCATTAATTCTCTATAAGTGAATGGGGGTTGCAATCTTCCATCCAGTTCCCTCCATTTTTGAGCATACTCCTTAAAGCCTTCGCTCGAACCCATAGTCATATTTTGTAATTGCACGCGAGTTGGTACGAGATCAACATTGTATTGGTATTATCTGTAAAAGGTAGTAGCCAGATCCTCCCATGTGTGGATATTAGTCCCTTCTAGTTGATAGAACCATTCCAACTGTGTTCCAGATAAGCTCTCTTGGAAGAAATGAACCCACAACTTCTTATCAACAACGTGTGGTTGAATCTTGCAGATATAAGACCTCCGATGCATCTTTGGACAGGAGACCCCATCATACTTGGCAAAGACTGGGATCTTGAACTTGTGGGGAATGACCACCCCAGGGACCAGACCTAAATCTCCAAAGTCCAAACCAGGTACTGTTTGGATCTCTACAGCCTTAAGTCGGTCTTCCAGCTATTTGTACTTCTCATCTGCCGGTGGATACTGCTCTTCAGAATAGTCTTCGTCCTTAGTAATCTGGTTATTTCCACCTCCATCTATGGTGCTTATAACTTCCTCTTATTGATTGTCTTCTTCCTCAAAAGAAGCCTCTTTTATTTGAGCCAGTCGGGTGGGCCCCTTGAACCTTCTTCCCATGTTGAGAATAACAACCCTCTTCTTGGTCTTCTTCTTGGTGGCAAGGAGTGCCATCATTTCTTGCCGACCTTTGGATAGGTTGAGGAGAGTCTCTTGGAACTGTGCATGTTGAGTTTGCATATCTTTGACGGTTTGCTCTAGAGCCATCTTATACTGAAATAAACAGTAAAAAGATGAGGAAACTTGTATCGGAAAACCTGCTTATGACATGATACATACTATGCGTGTGCAATGTTTTCAAGGACTTTAAGGAATTTAAATTTGCTATCCAAAAAGGAAAAAACACAACAATTGTATTAATAAGTTCAAGAATTACAATTTCCCCTTGGGCTTACAATGAAAAAGCAAAAGGGTGTCAAACAGACAACAAAATAAACTCCTAAAACAAAAGACTCAAGTTTCCCACAAATGCTTCCTCTTTGGTGCAATGTATGCATTCAGGCTTCGCTCCTTGTGAAGTTGCCTTGTGAGCTCTAACACTTTCTTCTCGCTTGCATAGAATCGAGCTTCAAAGGTGTATCATTCGCCCTTGAGTTGAATCTACAATCTCTGCAATTTCTCGAGGTCGATAGGCATGCCAGGATGAAGAATGGTATAAGGAATATCTCCCTTAGCAACATGCTTCACAACTATTGGTAGGATAGCAGGATATGGAACCTTGAGATTTTGAGTGCAAGCTCACACCCATTTGAGATAAGGCTCTAAAGGCACATAGTTATTATGCCCCCAAGTCTTTCTATCAACCTTGTTTATCATGCCCCATGCTCGAACAAACGTTTGATGGTAACCTTGGACATCGTTCTCATAGTAGAATACAATACCCTAGATTAGCACGTCATGGGGACCATCTCTTCGAGCATAGCCAAATTGTCATAGAGCCAATGAAGGGTTATAAGTAATACCTACCTTAATGCCCAAGAGTGGAACATTTTGGAACTCCCCATAACGGTCAATGATAGTGATATCCTCTAGAGATCGGGAGCACCAATGGATATTTGTGCGAGAAAGTGACATTATTCTTTGTGACCAATTCAGACCTTGTTCATTCTTCAAAATTGATCGGGGAAGGTGCGAAATAAACCACCTAGATATCAATATATTGCAACACATAAAATATCCTCTCTTCCTCATGGTGCGAGTGTGAAGAGTATACAAAATGTCTCCGAGTAAAGTAGGAATAGGGTTACGAGAAAGGAAGATCTTGATAGCATTCACATCTATGAGTGGGTCTGGATTAGGGAACAATACTAACCCATATATTAGAAGCACCAAGACTTCTTCAAAAGGTTGCAAATCCATAGCCTCTCAAAACAGTCGAGCCTTCTCCAACAGAAACTTAGCTAGAAAACCCTTGATTCCAATTATTTACAATGTCTTACTTTTTCAAATGTAAGGCCTTGGAAATAACTTCAGGTTTTGGAGTTTCCTCTAAACCAGTGAATGGCATTTGATCAAGGACTGGTACTCCTAACAATTGAGAGAACTCTTCCATTATGGACACCAATTGATAATCGGGAAAGGTGAAACAATGAGGTTTAGGATCAAATAATTGAAAGAGCACACACATCATTTCTTCTTTAAAGCTTGAGGTAATCAGATTGAGAATTCGACCATATCTTTTGGTGAACGGAGAATCTTCAGGAACCCTTGATACTAACTCTTGGAGTTGAGGATACACTTTTACAAAGCTGATTCAAATGGTATTTTTGCGAGCGGAAGCCATGATCTACAAAATAGAACAAAGATAAACTAGGTCCTTGAAATGGTTAGTATAAATGCTATGGCATGATGTTATGATGTTTATGATGTTATGAACAAATAATCATATACACACAAATCACACAAGGCCTTAGGTTTAGGCTTGCATGAGGTTTATAGGTAAGTACCCTCTTGAAGTTTTAGTTGGTTCAACCTGTCCTAAAAGAAAGATATCAGGTTCTAAGGAATCTAAATATCATTGATCTTTCTTCATCGGGCATTGTTTCAGCATAAGCAATCTTTTTTTGCAACCAAAATATCTCGAAAGTCCGATCTCAATGAGTGTAGTATCGAGTATCAACCAACTTCAGTCTTGCACCAAATCTAGCTATCTCACTACTTTTTAATGGCCAAGTTGTTCAACTAAGGTTCTATGGTCAGTTAATGCTTTATGGCACCACTCAGCGGCCCCGTATTCTCCTTGATTTAACTCAAGGGACACCGGTACCCACAAATGTGTTGCACTAACATAGCTATCGCTTCAACCATATCGATCTATGATGTACAATCTCCACAATCTATTGCTACTTAGCTAATATGCCCTAGATCCGGGTATAGGATCTTTACAAGTAATAAACCCAAACATAACCCACAAATGTAAAGCAAACAAGGAAAACAAATAAAGCAAATAAAGGTTATTTAGCTCTTAAGGTAACCCCACTTTTAGTTTACAATTTCCCCAGAAGAGTCACCAGTTCTGTGATCCGGTGGGAGAATCGAATTAGGTGTTTTACGTTTGATCCCAAATGTTACGGATAGCAAGACTCGCCACCGACTTTTCTTTTATTCAATAAAGGAAATGGTGAAAAGAACATGAGAGACCTTTTGAGAATTTTCTTGAGTTCGGGGGGTAGGTTATGAAAAGGGAATGTGTTAGCACCATTTTCATCCGTAGTTATCTACGAGCTATTAATTGCTTGATCACTTTGAAATGCTTTGTGTAAGTTTGAAAATATTTTGAAAATGCTTTCATGTGACAAACTTTGCAATGATTCTCGCATCGTTGAGAATGTATATAAAGTGTTGGTTTTGAAAATATTTGTTTGAAAAGGAATGCTTGAAAGATGTTTTGAAGATGCCAATGTAAGGCAATTTTGTAATGATTCTCGTATCATTAAGAATGTATACAAAATGTTTATTTTTGAAAGATGTTTGAAAGTGTGAGGTGTGTAATGGTTTTGGTTTGTGAGAAAGCAATTACGAGCAATCTACCTACTCAAAAAGTCTCTGTTCTTTTCCTCCTCCTTTAGATAATGCTATTTTACCATTGATTGGTAGAGATCTATATCATTGGATGTGAGGGATGGGCGTGGGTTGTGGTACAGTCATAGAAGGCAACTTGTAAGGTGTTTTAGCAATTGTCATAAGGGACTAAGATCATTTATCGAAGGCAACATTTGAAGGTTCATCGAGGGACTATGATCTTTTAATCATAGGTCTTTTGCTAAAACATCTCATATTCGAGGGACATGATTGTTTATATCCGAGGCAACAAGTGTGGGTTACCCTAGAGGTTTAAGTGTGCAAAATGTTTTTGTTTTCATGTATTTATCTTAAATTTAGGTTGTCTTGTATTAATTTTAAATCTTGTCATACAAACCCTAATTACTAGAAATAATAAGGAAAACGATAAATTGTGGAATTTAAAGATCCTACGCTATTACAATGCTTTGGGAATGGGGGATACAAATTTACAAATGAGGATGACAAGTAAAATAAATCCTAATTACTATTACAAGGCTTTGACAATTACATAAATTGTAAATGCGAAATAATAAAATGTATAAAAATATAAAGATGAAGAAAAGAGAACAGAAAATTGTTTTTATGACTTTTTACGGAAAATATTTTAATTAACCTAATACTAACTAATTTACAAGAGAAGTCAATTAATTATTTAACAAAATCTAAAGTCTAATTTAATTAAAGATAAACCCTAAGTCTAATTTAGTTATCTAGAAAATAATAATTTTTGAGGTTTTATTTGTTTAAAAAATAAGTGAAGTAAAACAAAATAAAAAGAATTAAAATATTTTTAATCTAATTATTTTAAGAAAACATATATTTTTGTATTTTAATTTAAATAAAATATATAAAGAATATATAAAATATAAAAAAATAAAAAAATAAAAGAAATAACAAAGGATTGGGCCTGAGTGTTCAAAAAGTAAATGGAGGTGTGGAGAAATGTTTTTGGTTTTAGGCCCACAAGATAGTTTTTGTTTGTTTTAAATCAAAAATAAAAAAAAATGATAATGGGTCAGGTGGTGTGAAGCAGTCAGGGGGTATGCTGAAGAAAAAATAAACTTGGCCCAAGTCAAAGAAAGCCCAGGCGCACTAGAAGCAAAAACAGAACAAAAAGTAATGTGAAAAATCACAAAATGGGACGCTGGGGCTCGAACCCAGGTCCTAAGGGTGAAAGAAACGCGCTTTAACCACTGGGATGGTGATACATCCCTTAGTTAAGGCAACAATCACTAAATATATTTTAAACTCGTTTCTGATTGTGCTATCTTCTTCTTCCTCGCGCCAGAACTAGAACAACATTTTATGAATTCTGAAACTTGCTCATTTCTTAGCCAAATCAGAAAATGTAAACATCAAACTTGTTAGAAATTTCATCATGATTCAAATATGTAAATAACTTAAGCTAACACTCAAAGATGAACACAGATTTCTGTTGGTACCAAATTCTAACTTAATTTTTATGTAATTTCAACTTCAAAATTTGCATCACTCAGGTAAGATACATGAAAACTAAGGGCATGGTTAGCTTCAGGGAAAAGATCTCTACATTTTATCTTTATAAAATAACTATTAATGATGCTTGTATGAGAAGTTTAAAGTTGAGAAAACTTACCTCAAAACTAGAAATTTTGTTTTGAGTTTGAGCACTCCTGTAGGTGTTGTGATGATCTGAATAGCTTCAGTGGACTCCTAGGAAGCTAATGCAATTCATAGTTTGGATTGAGAGTGGCCTAATCTTCCTGTAGAATTCAATGTGCATAACTCTGTTTTTGGAAATGGAGGATGATGATGAAGGTGTTACATTTGTGTAACAGGGTCTTGGGTAGGTTCTAAACGATGTATGGAAGCTTTGTGATTGATTTAGAGTGAAAACGCACGAGTGTATTCTGAGTTGGATGTTCAAATTCAGAAATGCCACAAAAAATGGACTTTGAGAGCAATTCTGAGTTTGAGAGTGTTTGAGGGAGTTTCAAGGCTTGTGCCTTTGTGTCTTAGGTTATAAATGACTCCTTTATTTATAGGAAAGGGGTTTTGAGGGCTCAAGTAATCATATTTCAAAAATAAAATATTATGGTTATTTGTAATACGATGGGAGAACTGATTTGGGTGTTTTGCATTTTATCGCAATTGTTGCGGATAGCAAGAGTCGCCACCAACTTTTCTTTTATCCAATAAGGAAAGGGTGAAAATAATAGGAAAGAACTTTGAGATATTTTCTTGAGTTCGGGGGGGTAGATTATGAAAAGGGAAGGTGTTAGCACCCTTTTCATCCATAATTATCTATGTGCTCTTAGTTGCTTGCTAGATCACTTTTGAAATTGCTTTGTTTGAAATGTGTTTGTGGTGGATTTTGAAAGTATTTTTGAAAAGCGCCTTCGTTCAGGCAAACTTTGTAATGATTCTCGTCTCTATAAGAATGCATACAAAGTATTGGACTTTTTGAAAATATTTCATGCTTTGAAAGTGTTTGTGTGTTTTGAAAAATGTTTGTTTTGAAGATGTATTGTGAGCAAGCAACTAAGAATGTTCTACCTACTCAAAAGTATTCTGTTAACTTCTCTCTTCCTTTGATGTTTCTATCTTACTATTGATTGGTAAGAAGCCCTATCTTTGGATGTGAAGGGATGGGCGCAGGTCATCATATAATCATAAGATGCAATGTTGTGAGATATCTTAGCATTTTTCTTAAGGGACTAAGATCATTTGTAAGGCAACATTCGCAGCGTCATCGATGGACTTTAATATTGTATTTTTTTAATTTGTTTTTTCTAAGATGTCTCACATGCATAACATGACCATTTTTAAGGCAACAAGTGAATTTAACCCTAGAGGTGTAGTGTGCAAGGGTTTTGATTTCATGAATTGTTTAGTCTTGGATTAGGGTTGTCTAAGGATTGATTTTAGTCTTTCCATACACACCCTAGTTACTAGCATTTATATTTGAAAGCGATAAATTGCAGAAAATAAAGTCCTATGCTATTACACCGTTTAGGGGGATGGGGTATAATTTACAGATGGGGATGGATATGAGCTTAAATATTACAACTATATTGAATAGTAAAGAAGAAAATATATGAAAATAGATAAAACAATGTAAAAGAATGAAAAATAACATTTTTGAATATTATGTGTCAACACATGCTCCTTTGCATCGACACACAAGCTTGTATTGCTCCTGTAAGTCCAGATCAATTCAGTATGAGTCGATGCATAAAGGTATGTGTCGACTCATTCCCTGCATGTGTTGACTCATACGAGCTTTGTGTCGACTCATACACTCTTTATTCCTTCTGTTTTGTCCCTGTATAACAGTATGTGTCGACACATAAAGGCTCTGTGTTGACTCATAACCTATTTTTCCACTAAGATGTGTCGACTCGTGTGGGTATGTGTCGACTCATACTGCAATTTTCTTATTATATCATTGTTTCACTGCATACATGGGTTAGTTCTCAACACATGTTTAGTGAAAATGAAAGATAAGCATATGGGTAGCTTCAAGGAAATGATATCTACATCTTATCTTCACAAATGAACCATTAATGATGTTTGTATGAAGAGTTTAAAAGTCAAGAAGACTTACCTTGAAGCTGGATTTTTGTGCTTTAAGTTTGAGTTACTGTCTTGACTGTTCTTGAGCTTAGAAAAATAGAGATGTTACAGAAGTTGTTCTTGAGTTGGAACAACTTCTATGTGATATATGTGAGGTGCTTAGATGTTTGGACAAAACTTGCAAAGTATGTAGAGTTCTAAGATTTGGATTTCAAAGCTCAAGAGTGGGAACTTTGTGGACTGTTATGGCTTTTTGGAATATGAGATTTTGATGGTTTATCAACACAATAAAACTTCTGGATTTTCTCTCTATTTTTCTGACCTCTTTCTCTTGCAAATGCTTCTCCTATTTATAGGCAAGAGGTTTGTGAACAAGCTGATTTAGTTTACAAACTATGGAGTTATTGCTAGGTTGGATTGCAAATATCAAGTTATGTCATGGTCCCAAGATGAAGTACCAAAGTTGCTGGTTTAAAGGGGTTACATTCCAAGATTTACGGTGGAGCAAAATCAGAAGCAAACAAAGTATGGGCTCAAGACAAGTTTTGTGCCAACAAGCTTGCTTTTCAGGAATATCTTTTGTACAATGGCTAAGACACTTGGGTAATAGCTCAAAAGTAGGTGTAAGAATTAAATTATGATGATATTTGCAAGCAAGAAGGCATGCAACACAAGATTATGCATCATAGCATAAGGATTTTTTTATGTGTTCTTCAACAAAAGGACTTGCAATTCAAGAATGGATGCCCAACTTCATGCCCTTGAATCTCCTAGCTCAAGTATGATAAATTCATGCTCTTGGATGTTTTGGAAAGATTGAAACATCCTTTACAACTTTCATGTTTTCCATTTTTATTAAATCAAACTGGAACTTAATTGAAACTGGCCAAGAAGTTGGGATAAAAACCTGACCAAACCTGCTGAAAATTTCTCTAAGTGTTTATTAAAAAATGCCATGACTTCATGAATTTATAACTCAAAATCTAAGCACTTTTAGGACTTGATCAGCAAATAAAAGTTGTATATATCATCAAGATCTATAACTTTCATGTTGAAATTTTCCTTAGAATCATCTTGCATCTTGGTGAAAGAATGGCATGAAGTAATGAAATTATCATGTACAAAAACACTTAGAAAAAATTTCTAAGTCTTGAAAAGTTTGACTTTTCACATTGACTTTTGACTTTATTGATTTATTGATGATCAAGCTTTGTATTTTTGAATATCTTGATGAATTGTGATCTTTGAAACTTAATGTTGAAAAAACAGTCAAAGTTTTACTTTTGGTGCTACAGTTGACTTTTTCATCAATACAACTGATTTTAGGTCATCTGGTCAATTGAATGAGCAAAATTTGTGATATAAGACTTGAAACTTGACATGAGCATTCTTGAAGGTCCATAATGATCCATGAAAGTAATTTTAAGTATTAGAGGTCCAATTGTCCTTGTGCAAGCTTGAGATTTTGAAGATCTTTGTGAGAAATGTATTGAGAAAAGAGAGGGCAAATTTTGGGGTACAACAGCTGCCCCTGTTCAATCTTCTTAAACCTGAAGAGTTAGATTGGAAGATCCGCCATTCGTGACTTGAAGTTGAAAGATGATTGAACACTAAAGTGCCAAAAAATTTGCACTCGATGATGTGTTGATTGCATCAGGAATGAGCTTAGAGAAGCCATTTGGAGAAATGATGAAGAGCTATCGGAGATGGGCTTATAGATGCCATATAAAGTGACTGCTGGTAAGTATAAAGCTTGACTGCGACGTATAATGAAGGAATCTTTGACTACTACTACTTAGATAGGTAATGAAGGAATCTTACGACTATTATTTCAATAGGTAATGAAGGAATCTGACGACTACTACTTTAACAGGTAATGAAGGAATCTGACGACTACTACTTCAACAGGTAATGAAGGAATCTGACGGCTACTACTTCGACATGTAATAAAGGAATCTAACAACTACTACTTCAACAGGTAATAAAGTAATCTTTGACGACTACTACTTTAATAGGTAATGAAGGAATCTAACGACTACTACTTCGATAAGTAATGAAGGAATCTTTGACGACTGCTACTTCAACATGTAATGAAGGAATCTCACGACTACTACTTTGACAAGTAATGAAGGAATCTTTGATGACTACTACTTCAACAGGTAATGAAGGAATCTGACGACTACTACTTCGACAAGTAATGAAGGAATCTTTGACGACTACTACTTCAATAGGTAATGAAGGAATCTGACGACTACTACTTCGACAAGTAATGAAGGAATCTGACGACTACTACTTCGATAAGTAATAAAGGAATCTTGGACGACTACTACTTCAACAGGTAATGGAGGAATCTTTGAAGACTACTACTTCAACAGGTAATGAAGGAATATGATGATTGCTACTTCGATAAGTAATAAAGGAATCTTTGACGACTGCTACTTCAACGGGTAATGAAGGAATCTTGGACGACTACTACTTCAACAGGTAATGAAGGAATCTTTGACGACTACTACTTCAACAGGTAATGAAGGAATCTTACGAATACTACTTCAACAAGTAATGAAGGAATCTAACGACTACTACTTTGACAGGTAATGAAGGAATCTGACGACTACTACTTTAACAGGTAATGAAGGAATCTTTGATGACTACTACTTCAACAGGTAATGAAGGAATCTGACGACTACTACTTCAATAGTAATAAAGGAATCTTAGACGACTACTACTTCAACAGGCAATGAAGGAATCTTTAACAACTACTACTTCAACAAGTAATGAAGGAATCTTGGACGAATACTACTTTAACAGGTAATGAAGGAATCTTGGACGACTACTACTTCAATAAGTATCAGAAAAAATCCAAGCTTGATTTTGTCTCGGAGAAGTTTACAGATAATTGATGGCGTTCATCTATTGATTGATCTTTTCATGAAAAGGTAAAGAGTTAGTTGTATGTAATGTCATAATGCATGCATTGCATAATGATGTTCTCAAAATAAATGAGATTGTGTTATATGCATTTTATATGCATATGTCATGATGTGTGAATGTGTAATGTTATTGAAATGTATCTATGTTTGGGAAAATAAATCTTGACAACTGCTGGGGAGATTTGGGAAGCTCAAATACCAGACTACTACTGGAGATGGAGAGTATGTGTATCTTCAACCTTGCTTAGAGTGCTTATGCTGGGAATTCCTGTTTGCTATGAGGAAACTCTGCATGGGATATTTATTTCTACTTTGGGGAGTAGAGTTCTGGAATCTTAGTCGTTCGTTACTCTACTAGGGAATTTAATTCTTATTTACCCTCACTGGGGATAAAAGAGATGGTTAAACTTTCGACTTGTCTGGGGGAGGATGAAGTTAACTATTATCTGGTCAGATTCTAGGCTTCACAACAACTTTCTGGAGATAGTATCAACTCTGCTGGGGAAAAGGAATTATGCTAGTTGATACGTAGTAATTTGAGGAATAAACTCGAACTGGGGAGATTGTAATCCGTTGGTGAAATAAACCATGTTAAGGAAAGTATCCTGACGATCTTACTGGGGAAATGAATTCGTCTAGGGAAGAATTATTTTACAAGGTTTCCTTTCCAGTTTTGGAAGACCAAACTCGGCTAGGGAATGTCAAAATAAATCCAAACCTTAATTGCAAATGAGGCATTTTGAATGATTATTAGAATGACATCCATATCTGGATCGTATCTGAACTGTATCTACAGGTAAGTCTGGAATGAATGTCAGAGAAAATCTGTATTTAGATTGTATCTGCATTGTATCTATAAGATGATAAACTATCGATAATTTCCATTTTTTTGGGAACGAGCATGATGTGGGCGTTCATTGGGAGAAGATCAAACTCCTCTAACCGCTGGTGAGTTTAACTATGTCATCGACTGGAGGATGCCCCACTTTTGTTTGAAGATGCTTCTGCGCTTGTCAGGGATAGCCTTTTGTGGATTGTTCCCTTATTCATGAATATTATTCAGTGGGCATAATCTTATAGAGGTGGTTCTGGCGACTCCACTGGGGATCACCTTATGAAATGGACTTTGTGGGGATTTGTCACTGTCCATAGTAGTAAGTGTTGTAGCACTGCCATAAAATGTTTGCTTGGTCATATGTGACCCTTTATTGGAATTCATGTTCAATTCCCTAAGTGATTTCGATAGAGACCCGCCCCTGGCTATTCAGGACTCTATGAGAGATTTCTTGGAATCTTGACTTGACTGCCACTGATGAGTTTGGACAATAACATGTCATGCCCCCTTGATTATGGGAGATTTGTCATTGTAAGTGTCTTTCCATTTGAAATGATTTTGTTTCTTGAGAGAATTTTCGTTCATTGGATATTTGTCGTGTGGATTTCTCTGTTTGTCAAACAATTAGCCATATGTAAACAACGGTAAACAATGCAAAGTTTATGTTTGTCTTGAAGTTTTTAAAAATGCATTTTTAGCAAATCAAAGAATTTTGTAAGAATATGAATTCAACTCAGGATTTACAGTAAGCCTTACAGGAGTCAGGATACCTTTTGTAACAGTATGCTTTCGAACTAACCCATGCTTCAGTTAGGACTTTTAAAGGGTTGTAGCGTGACATGGTTCATGGTTTAAGAAACAAAGGATAAGGCTCAAAGTTTATTTGTACCCACCCGTTCTTCATGATGCTCTTCAACCCTTTACTCAGTTAATTATGCATTTTGAATTCCAATTGAGTTTGGAATGACATTTTGGTGATGGTTCGGATACTGGAAGTTTATTTGGGAAGACAGTCATTCTTACAACATTTTTATGTTGTTGAGGATTTGTAACGACCTATTTTTATTTATTTATTGTCCCTAATTTTTTTGCCTGACTGTTTTTGTTTTGAGACTACAGTCATTGGGATGCCCCAATTTTTTAAGTCTCCTTCATAGGTTTTGACCTAGTGGGCTTTTCTTTTGAGAGATAATGACTGCCTATTTTTTCAGGGAACCAACACCGTCTTTTGATTTAGAAGGATATTTTCACTGTGAAGCATCAACTTGTGACTGAATGTGCATTTGGATTAACTAAGAAACTACCCTTCCCCAAGTTATGACGTTAAAGGTTTTAATTTGTGTGAAAAAGAAAACTCCTACTTCTTTGTCTTAAAGGGGTTGACTAGGGATTATATTCCTTATAACTCCATTGTTTGGGATTTGCAACAACGCTTGTACATCATCAACAAAGTCTGTCCAAGAGCATACTGTATGAGATCATGGTATTATTTTTGTCATCCTCCCTCTAAAGGCTTACGGCTTGTAGTCGAGAGTTGAATATCATACAAAAAAGAGGTAAAAGCATAATTTCAGTATAGTGAAAATGAATGGATTAACTTAAGACAAACATATGCAATGCATTAGTGAGAACAAACAAAGTTTGGCATAAAGGTAAGTGTTTAAACAAAGAAATTACAACTGAAAATTCGAAAGAACAAAAATTTCTCCGCCTAAGCTTTGTCACTTCAGACGATGTGCCTTTGAGGATGACAAAAACACTCCAGTTGACCATCTTGTGTAAATTCCAAAACTCATCTGTCAACCACTTCTTGAATTTTGTTCTTTAACGCCCAACAACTATTCGTATCATATTCAGGACTATTGGAATGGTATGTACACATTTCATTGGGATGGTAACTAGGAGAAAAAGTATTGGGATTCTGAAGAGGAGCCTTTAACATAATCAACTATGATTTCAACATGTGCTGTAGCGCTTGAGCCAGTGACATGTTGATTTTGGTGATTTGTCTTTTAGGTGCGACCTCCTTACGCTGATTCCCCTGTTGATATTGGTGAGGTCGTTATTGGACTCGCGATGTAGTAGCAATCTGAAAAGGCCTACTCTCCACCAAGCCAACTTCTTGTCTCATCGGGGGCTAGTTAATGACTTAATCCCCAATCTTAACAGTTTGTTTCACGCGGTTGCGTCCGTCTTGATGAAGCTTGTTGACAAGAACTCTCAACTCTTCTATTCCCTGAGCTAAGTTTTGGATAAGAGCCATTTGTCCCAACATCTGGATTCTCATTATTGTTATCTCAGCTTGTAATTGCTTTAATTGGCCATCATTGTCGTCTTCAGGATTCTTCTCGGTCATGCTCTCAATGAGGAGTGCTATCACTTCTTCTTTCCCCTTGGATAGATTCAGGAACAAATCTTGAAGTTGGTCATTTTGGGTCTCAAGATCTTGGACAGTTTGTTCAAGAGCCATTTTTAATGAAATAAACAGTAAGCCAATGAGAAAAACTGTATGGGGAAAACATGTTATAATGACATGCATGCTATATGGATGCGATGTTTTCAACGATCTCGCGGGGTAAACACCAGAAAATGTTAGAAGTTGAACTTTGATCACAGTTTTGAGTGAAGAACTTTGTATCGTTGAATGTCCTTCCACAAGAATCAAGCTCACCATGTCAAGTGGGTCATAGCCCTTGACTCAAGTTATCGTGTTTTGGTCTTTGAGAGCGTTTGGTTAGAGGAAAATAAATCCTCTTACCCCTTGATAGACGCTTGGTTCAATATAACCCTGCATCACAAACCCTTGAGGTCCTCGAAATGGTTATTGAAAATGCTATGTATGATGTCATGATGTTTATGTACAAGTAATCATATGCAAGTAAAGCAAACAAGTACTTAGGTTTAGGCTTGCATGGGTTTCATAGGTAAGTACCCTCTTGAAGTTTAGTTGGTTCAACCTGTCCTAGAAAATAACCGGGTTCTAGGAAATCTCAATATCACTGATCTTTCTTCATCGGACATTGTTTCAGCGCAAGCCTCTTTATTGGCAACCGAAATATCCCAAAAGTCCGATCTCAATGAGCGTAGTATCGAGTATCAACCAACTTCAGACTATACCAAATCCGGTTATCTCACTACTTCCTAATGGCCAAGTTATTCAATTAAAGGTTCTAAGGTCAGTTATGACACCACACAGCGGCCCCGTATTCTCCTTGACTGGTCTCAAGGGATACCGATACCAACAAATGTGTCACACTAACGTAGCCATTGCTTCAACCATATCGGTCTACACCGTACATTTTCCACAATCTATTGCTACTTACCTAATGATGTTCCCAGATCCGGGTAGAGGATCAATACAAACCCAAACAAGGACCCACAAATGTAAAGCAAACAAATCAAACAATGAAAGCAAATAAATGTGATCTAGCTCTAAGGTAACCCCACTTTTAAGATTCTCCCCAGCAGAGTCACCAGTTCTGTAATACGATGGGAGAACTTATTTGGGTGTTTTGCATTTTATCGCAATTGTTGCAGATAGCAAGAATCATCACCGACTTTTCTTTTATCCAATAAGGAAAAGGTTAAAAGAACATGAAATACCTTTGAGATATTTTATTGAGTTCGGGGGTAGATTATGAAAAGGGAAGGTGTTAGCACCCTTTTCATCCATAGTTATCTATGGGCTCTTAGTTGTTTGCTATATCACTTTTGAAATTGCTTTGTTTGAAATGTGTTTGTGGTGGGTTTTGAAAGTATTTTTGAAAAGCGACTTCATTTAGGCAAACTTTGTAATGATTCTCGTCTCTATAAGAATGCATACAAAGTGTTGGACTTTTTGAAAATATTTCATGTTTTGAAAGTGTTTGGTGTGTTTTGAAAAATGTTTATTTTGAAGATGGATTATGAGCAAGCAACTAAGAACATTCTACCTACTCAAAAGTCTTTTGTTCATTTCTCTCTTCCTTTGATATTGCTATCTTACCATTGATAGGTAAGAATCCCTATCTTTAGATGTGAAGGGACGAGCGCGGGTCATCGTATAGTCATAAGATGCAATGTTGTGAGACATCTTAGCGTTTTTCTTAAGGGACTAAGATCATTTTTAAGGCAACACTCGCAACGTCATCGTGGGACTTTGGTCTTGTATTTTGTTTATTTTTGCTAAGATGTCTCACATGCATACCATGACCATTTTTAAGGTAACAAGTGGAGATAATCCTAAAGGTGTAGTGTGCAGGTGTTTTGATTTCATGCATTGTTTTGTCTTGGATTAGGGTTGTCTAAGGATTGATTTTAGTCTTTCCATACACACCCTAGTTACTAGCATTTATATTTGAAAGCGGTAAATTACGGAAAATAAAGTCCTACGACATTATAGTGTTTAGGGGGATGGGGTACAATTTACAAATAGGGATGGATATGAGCTTAAATATTACAACCATATTGAATAGTAACTAATAAAATATATGAAAAATAGATAAAACAGTGTAAAAGAATGGAAAACTGCATTTTTGAATATTATGTGTCGACACATGCTCCTTTGCATAGAAACATAAGCTTGTCTTGCTCCTGTAAGTCCAAATCAATTCAGTATGAGTCGATGCATAAGGGTATGCGTCGACTCATTCCCTGCATGTTTCGACTCATATGTGCTTTGTGTCGACCCATACACTATTACTTCTATTTTGTCCCTGTATAACAGTATGTCTCGACACATAAAGGCTTTGTATAAACTCATAACCTGTTTTTCCACTAAGATGTGTCGACTTATGTGGGTATATGTCGACTTATACTATAATTTTCTTATTCTATCATTGTTTCGCTGCATGCATGGGTTAGTTCTCAACACATGTTTAGTGAAAATGAAAGATAAGCATATAGCTAGCTTTAAGGCAATGATATCTACATCTTATCTTCACAAATGAACCATTAATTATGTTTGTATGAAGAGTTTAAAAGTCAAGAAGACTTACCTTGAAGCTGGATTTTTGTGCTTTGAGTTTGAGTTATTGTCTTGACTGTTCTTGAGCTTAGAAAAATAGAGATGTTACAGAAGTTGTTCTTGAGTTGGAACAACTTCTATGTGATATATGTGAGGTGCTTAGATATTTGGACAAAACTTGCAAAGTATGTAGAGTTCTCGGATTTGGATTTCAAAGCTCAAGAGTGGGAACTTTGTGGACTGTTATGGCTTTTTTGAATATGAGATTTTGAGGGTTTATCAACACAACAAAACTTCTGGCTTTTCTCTCTAATTTTTGACCTCTTTCTCTTGCAAATGCTTATCCTATTTATAGGCAAGAGTTTTGTGAACAAGCTGTTTTGGTTTACAAACTATGGAGTTATGGCTAGGTTGGATTGCAAATATCAAGTTATGTCATGGGCCCAAGATGAAGTACCAAAGTTACTAGTTTAAAGGGGTTACTTTCCATGATTTACGGTGGAGCAAAATCATAAGCAAACAAAGTATGAGCTCAAGACAAGTTTTGTGCCAACAAGCTTGCTTTTCAAGAATAATAATGGTGCCTTTATGCCATAAATGGAAAGATCTTTTGGATAATGGTTAAAATACTTGGGTAATAGCTCAAAAGTAGGTGTAAGAATTAAATTATGATGAGATTTTCAAGAAATAATGCACGCAACACAAGATTATGCAGCATAACATAAGGATTTTGTTATGTGTTCTTCAACAAAAGGACTTGCAATTCAAGAACAGATGCCCAACTTCATGCCCTTGAATTTCCTAGCTCAAGTATGATAAATTCATGATCTTGGATATTTTGGAAAGCTTGAAGCATCCTTTACAACTTTCATGTTTTCCACTTTTATTAAATCAAACTGGAACTTAATGAAAACTGGCCAAGAAGTTGGGATAAAAACCTAACCAAACCTACTGAAAATTTCTGTGTTTATTCAAAAATGCCATGACTTCATGAATTTATAACTCAAAATATAAGTACTTATAGAACTTGATCAGCAAAGAAAAGTTGTAGATATCATCAAGATCTACAACTTTTATGTTGAAAGTTTCTTTTGAATCATCTTGCATCTTGGTGAAATAATGGCATGAAGTAATGAAATTATCATGTAAAAAAACACAAAAAATTTCTAAGTCTTGAAAAGTTTGACTTTTGACTTTCTTGATTTCTTGATGATCAAGCTTTATATTTTTGAATGTCTTGATGAATTGTGATCTTTGAAACTTAATGTTGACCTAAAAGTCAAAGTTTGACTTTTGGCGCTATAATTGACTTTTTCATCAATACAGCTGATTTTAGGTCATCTGGTTAATTGACTGAGCAGAATTTGTGATACAAGAATTGAAACTTGACATGAGCATTCTCGAAGGTCCATAATGATCCATGAAAGTCATTTGAAGTATTAGAAGTTCAATTGTCCTTGTGCAAGCTTGAGCTTTTGAAGATCTTTGTGAGAAATGTATTGAGAAAAGAGAGGGAAAATTTTGGAATACAACATTATGTTACTTAATTTTGAAGCAACATTGAAAAACATGGTTCCAATGTTTGTACTATGCCTTATAAAGTGGTTTAACACTTTAAACATGCTTCTTATGATCTTGTAGGTTAAGTGTATGCAGAAGCAAACAATTGAGAGGCTCAAGGAGTTGACAATTGTGATAAAGCTTGCTTTTCAAGAATGGCGATGGTGTCTTTCTTTCAAAAATGGAAAATTGCTTTGGACAATGACTTAATAACTTGAATCATACCTCAATAAGTTGTGTAAACCATTAATTATGGATTTATTTACAAGTTATAATCATGCAAAGCAAGATTATGCAGCATAGGTTTAAGATTTGGTCAAGTGTTCTTCATGAAAATGCCTTGTAATTCAAGAATGAATGTCCAACTTCTTATCTTTGATTCTCCTAGATAAAGCATGATCTCTTAAATTTATGGGACATTTTGGAAATCTTGAAACATTTCCTATAACCTTTATGTTGACCACTTTGGCTAAATCATCTTGGAACTAGGTGAAAATTGATCAAGAAGTTAGGTCAAAAATCTGCCTAAACTTGTCAAAATTTTCACTAAGTGTTTTATGAAAAATGTCATGACTTTATGAGCTTATATCTTCAAATCTAAGAATTTTTTGGAAATGAACCCTAAGGGAAACTTTTTTAGAATTCATCAAGATCTACAACTTTCATGTTGAAAGTTTTCCTTAAATCATCTTGCATCTTGGTGAAAAATTGTCATGAAGTAGTGAAATTATCAAGGTTAAAAACACTTAGAATTTTCTTAGTCTTGAAGATATTGACTTTTTGTTGACTTTATTGTTTTTCTTGATTCTTGATGATCAAGTTTGATATTTTTGAATATCTTGATGAATCTTGACCTTTGAAATTCAATGTTGACTAACAAGTCAAAGTTTGACTTTTTGTGCGTCAATTGACTTTTCATGAGTTGATCAAATTTCAAATATTAATCCAATGATCTTGAGAAGTGATTTGAGCCATGAAATTAGGTCAAGGTATTGTGTTTAAATCATTAAGATCATGCTTCAAGCCATTAGGTCATGTACTAGGTCAAAAGTCAATGATCAGTAGTCATTTCAGTCAAAACCCTAATTTTGGCAATTTTGCCCCTTTGATGTCTTGAGTGCTTTTCTTGAGGCATTGTGATAAATAATTGATTAATTGATGAATATGACCTCAAAATGTTGATGTTGGCCAAAAATCATGAAGTTTGACTGTATATCTACCACAATTGACTTTTTACCCAATACAACTAATTTTCAGTCACTTGAGCAATTGATTGAGCAAATTTGTGATGCAAGGCTTCAAAATTGGCATGAGAAATATTGAAGAGATATAATGAACCATGAAAGTCACTTTAGGTATCAAAATTCCAATTGTCCTTGAGAAAACAAAAACCCTAATTTGGAGGCTCAGTGATTAGGAGGTGAGCTTGTCTAATCAAACCCTTGAGAACCCTTGAGCATTGGAGATCTTTGGTGAGAAATGTCTTGAGAAAAGAGAGGGAAAATTTTGGGGTACAACACTGATTATATCCCGTGGTATTCAAGATGGAAAGCTTGGAAAAAAGATTTACTATGATTCTTTCTTCCCTTGGCACATCTTCTACTTCAAAAGATTTAAAATGCGTTGATAAATTTTATACCTTATGGAAATATTTTATGAGTTGCAGTTCTTTGGCCTGGTACTCATCAGTGACTTGATTGGTGACTAGTTGGGAATCACTTTTCGCATTCAACCTGGAAGCACCCATTTCTAGGGCGTGAACTATGCCGCCAATGAGAGATTCATATTCAGTTTATTTATTGCTAGATTTGAATTCAAACTTCGGTGCTTGTTCAATCACTATGTCGACAGGTCCTTCTAATACTATCCTAGTGTCACTTCATTTCACATTTGATGAACCATTGACCAATAGTGTTCATTCTGGCAGCGTTAACTCGTCCACCGGAAAAAGAATTCTACCAAACAATCTGCCAGAGCTTGATGCCTTCTCTAAAGAGATACTAATTGTCATACCCTGAGAGTTCCACTTCCCAAGATACCATTCTTGCATCCAGGTCTAGATTTTTAAGAAACTGTCAAATAGGATAACTGGTTTTTACATATATTTTATGACCTTGAAAATAAGGCTAGAGCTTTCTTGCAGTGACAACGACAGTCAGTGCTAGCTTCCCAATATTTCTGGAAACATGATTCGGTGACTTGGAACACTTTTCTTACCAAATACAGGAACCAATTTGTCTTATCTATCTCTTGGATGAGTATTGTACTCATTGTCTAATCTGTGACTAAAAGATAGAGAAGCAATGCTGATCCTTCCTTTATACAAGTGAGGATGAACAAAGACATGAGAAAGGCTTTTATTCTTGAAAATCCCTTCTTGTGTTATATGGTCCACTCGAACCTCTACTTATTTTTTATGGCGATAAGAAAAATAAAGCCTTATCTGTCACACAAGAAAGGAAACAAGATAGAGCAAAAATGCAACCTGTAAGCTGTTGAACTTCTTTGATGTTGGTTTGGGCTTATCATGTCGATGTCAACTTGATACTTATTGAGATTTTCTTTGATGCCTCTCTTTGTCAGCATGAAGCCAAAGAACTTCCTCTCCTGCACTCTAAAGGAGTACTTGGCAGGGTTCATGCACATGCTATACTTCCTAGCTTACTACAAGATATCCTCTAAGTTTGTTGTAGTGCTACACCCTTTGAGGGTTTTAACTATCATTTTGTCAACATAGACCTTAATATTCCACCCTATCTAGTGGGATAATATGATGTCCATGAGTCGCAGATAGGTGGCTTCAACATTTTTTAGCCCAAAGGGCATGACACTGTAGTAGTAGTTCCTATGGTTCGACATGAATGTTGTCTTGGTCATGTCGAGGGGATCCATTCTAATCTGGTTATATCCTGAGTAGGAACCCATAAATCTCAGTGTGTTATAGCTTGAGGACCCATCAATCAGGAATTCAATATCTGACAATGGGTATGGGTCCTTAGGAAAGGTCGTATTAAGACTAGTGAAATACACGCACATGTGCCACTTATTTGTTGTTTTCCTCACCAGCGCTACATTGACTAGCCAAGTTAAATGCTTTGTCTCTATGATGAAGCTGACACCTTATAGCTTCCTAACCTCCTCGTCGATGAAGACTCTATTCTCCTTGCCAACTTTCCACTTTCTTTGTGCCATTGGCCTTGCAGAGGGGTTGAAAACGACGAAATGGCATATCACTTCGATGTCTATCCTTGACATGTTGGATGGAGCCTATGTGAGCAAGTCAAAGTTTCTAATGAGTTGGTCAACTAGCTCACACTCTTCTTCTTCTTCAGAAACCGGTGTGCCTATCTTTGTTACTTGGTGAGCTGAAGGACCTATTCACACTTCCTTTAGGCCCTCTATAGGCATGAGCCTCTCATTGTCCATGCCTATTATGGGATCCCAAATATTAGTGTTCGTATCCATGGATTTGGTAAGAGGAATTGCCTAAAGGGACGACTTTTACCTCCTTATCTACAAGCTGCTTGGGTAACACTTTTAGGTTATTTATTGGTCTATGCTTACAGTTCTGACTCACCCATCAGGTAGCAGGTATTTCAGGACTAGATAATGGATGGATATAATTTCCCCTAACACATTGATGTCAGGCCCGTCAAGGATGACATTATATGGCGACAAAGCATCTACAATGAGGTAGTTAACCTCAATCATGGTGGAGTCAGATCTCACATCATTCTTGTCTCTAGGGTTATGTGACCCCTTATTTGCACATGTTCACCCGACAATCCAACTAAAGAACCCAGGAACACGTTGATGTTGTTGTGATCAAGCTGGAGTTTCTAGAAAGTGTTCTAAAATAGGTTGTTGGGTGAGCTTCTGGGGTATATCAAGACTCGCTTGATATCCCAGTTGTCATGTTGCAAAGTGATATCTATGGGGTCAATATCGTAAGGGAGGATCCCAATGGAATCACTTCTAGGGAAAGTGATGGTGGCCCCTGGTTCTCTCTAGTCGAATTTGGAGACTTTTAGGAATATTATGTTTGCGGTCAACACCTGCCTGACATATTTTGTTCGAGAGGAGCTGAAAATTCCTCCTTGAAAAAAAACCTATGGTTATGGTGATCACTATGGAGTATAAAGCTTTGTTGACCACTTTCAAGAGAAGATGGTGAAAATGGTGATGATGAAGATGTGGTTCAGGTTAATTTTATAGGGGCTCCATGGTAGCCGCTATTGTACTTGTCATAAATTACAAAATGCATGACAATCTTATGTTGGTACGAGTGGCTAGAGGTCTTAGAAATTTTCTGTTGGGTTAAGGTTTTCTCACATCGATGAAAAGCTCTATTTGGTGTTGTTTACAACGATGAGAGTGCTAACTCATGTGAGGTAAGAAACTTTAGGGGCGTATATTGTAACACTCTAAATTAAATTAATTTATTTAATTGAATTATTTATGTATTTATTTAATTATTATGTATTTTAAGTAAAACAAATTATGTGTTTATATGTGTTGTTGGAGTGTAATGATATTGGTGGGTGTGGTAAAAATATGGGTGCTTGGTAGAATAAATAAAATTAACTAGAATATTAGTATTTTTAATTAAGTAAAATATAATAAAAAAATATATTTAATATTAAAAGTAAATATAGAAATTAGTGGCTTTATGATAGAAATAACTTATTAATTATTAATTAAATTAAAATGAAAGTAAGAGTTAGTAGATGAATAATGGGCAATTAGGATAATGTAGAGAGAATTAAGGGTAGAAAATGAATAATCTAAATGGGAGGATTATGTTTTATCATAAATAGAAAAGTGGGGAGAAGTGGGAGAAGTTACAGTACCTGCAAATTAGAAGTTGGGAGAAAAGTCAACCTAGGACAAAAGAGGAAGAGTCACCATTGTTGCAAGGCTTGCATTGCTACTAGGAAAAATCTAAGGCAAGGGGGGAGATTCCGCTTTTATGGGTGTTTAAAATGATGGGATAGGGAGAGGTCCTTCCTCTCCAATATGTTTTATTCTTCATTGTTATGAGTATATGTTTTATGTGTGTTGATGATGAACTCATGTGGAAAACCGTGTTATATATTGTGTTATTATATGAAATTAGTGCATTATAATATGGTGTTTTGATACATGTTATATTAAAATATTTCTTAATTTTAGTGGTTGCCATTGGTGTATGCTTGAAGCTTTGAAACCTAATCTTGAATTTATGAAAGTGATGATCAATTGATGTTGGTTTTATATCATTTGTGTTGGTTGATGTACAATTTTTATATATTTATTAGGTGTCGAATTCTGAGTGTTTGACTTTTTACAAAATCAAAATTGGAGGTCTGAAATGTCTCCAACGATTAAAAATAGAGGATTCAGCATTTTGCAGCAGTTCAGGGCGTCCTAAAAGAGCTGACGAGTGTCTTCTATGGTGATGGTTCAACTGTCGCCGATTAGGATTGTTTTGTTAAAATATTTTTTGTGAAAACGATGCCTTGGAAACAAAGTATAAATTGTTTCTCTATGACCAAGAAATACACAAGGGTAGAAAAGATGGAAAAACAAGAAGAACACAAGGAATTGGTTATTAACTGCTATTCTTTACTTTCTCTTCAAATAAGATTACAAGTACACAAGAATAAGAAATAACTCTCTCACCCTAAATTAGGATTCGTTGTATGCAATGATGAGAGACTAGTATGCTATTTATAATAAACCTAACATACTAAACTAATGGGATTTTTCTCAAACACCCATTACAAGCTAACTTAGGGTACAATCTATCTTAAACAATTGGACATAACAAACAGGCCCAATTCGAAATACTAAAAATCCTAGCATTTCAACACCCACATACTAGAACACACTTTGACTATAGTATGTAGGTCTTTGAAACCAACATGTGAACATACTTTGACGACATGCATAAATCATGTCGAACCAAAAGCTACTCTTCGGCCCAATAGAGTTTGATCCAATATCTTACAAATCTTCATCTTGGAATAAACTCTAATATCAAGGAACAAACTAGCATTATTCATGCAGCTTTATCAACTACATACAGCGGGAAAACTTGCAACTGGGCAATGTCGGTGATCATATCAACAACATTGTGATATGTCAAAACCTTCATCACTTGGACTTATCCACGCTCGGTTACCCCTCTGACGAAATGCAGTCTCACATTGATGTTCTTGACTCTCTCATGATAGGATGAATTCTTAGCTAAGTATATTGCACTTTTCTATCACATTTAACAGTGATAACTTGATCTTGAATTTTCTGCTCCTTAGCAAAACCTTCAAGCCATAATGCCTCTTTCACAACTTTAGTGAGGGCAATATATTCTGCTCCGGTGGATGATAAGGCAACAACCTTCTGAAGTGTTTCTTTATATATTACCCTAAAATTTTCCCTTTCACTTTCCAATCAAATTATTTCAAGAGGTCTCCTCATCTTCCTAGGGTTCTCAATTGCTCAAGATTACTCAAGGAATTGATCTGACAAGTCTTCTCCTAAGCAATTAGCCTATAACTAGGGTTTTGCTTTTCTAAAAGGAAATTGGACTTCTAATGCCTCAAATGGTTCTCACTACTCTTCATATGTCCCTAAGAATTATCATGTCAAGTTTCAAGCCTTGCACCAAAAGTTTGCTCAGTCAATTGCTCAGATGATGGAAAATCAACTATATAGGGTAAAAAGTCAACTATGGTCAACATGCAGTCAAACTTCAATATTTTTGGTCAACATCAAAACTTTGAAGTGATATCCATCATTTGATCAAGGGTTGGTCATGATTCCTTAAGAAAAACCCTCAAATCATCAAAAGTCAAAAGTTGCCAAATTAGGGTTTTCTTAGGAGAAGTCAACTGAACTTTGACCAAGCATAACTTTCACATTCTTCATCAGCTTTTCCCTAAACAAATCTCATTTTGAAATGAACTAAATTCTCTACAACTTGGTCTCTCTAAGCTCAAATCCAAAAAATGCATCATTTGAGAGATATAAGCCAATACATTACATGTAATTTTAAAAGTCAACAAAAAGACACTTTTTGTCAAGAAGACTTACATCAAGATAAAATCTTCAAATGCAAAAATGATCAACATAGAGATTGTATAGGAAATCTTTAGATTTCCAAAAAGTCAAATATCACCTTCAAATAATGAAATTTGAGAGAGTTATGATTTGTGCAAGTTGGGAAATTTTTGAGAAAATGCATGAAACTTCATTTGAGCAATCTTGAAATTTTGGACTAATGGGCCTAACTTTTAAGGTTTAAACATGTTTATAACATGTTAGAGGACCTCTAAGCCCATTTATACATTACTTTTATTTATTTTTTTATTTTGATTTTATTCGAATTAATTCAAAATAAATCAAATAAAATATGAGTTGATGGAACAAAGGGCGTGTGGGCTTCATTTGGGTATCTTCTAGAAGACCTAAGGCCTCTTAAGAGATTTCCAAAACCGTGATAACATGTTGGGAACAAGAATCTTCAAGTTTGGTATGTTTATAAAACAATTTTGGAAAGATTTCAATGTGTTTTCTTTGTAATGAATTGTGACATAATGATACAAGATCCTTGCCTTGTTTTGATCCATTCTCATTCTTCTATAAATACATGCAACACTCAAGCGCAAAGGACACACGGGCTGCTGCCTCAAGAAACACTTCAAAAATCTCTCAAAATTCTCAAGAAAAGTCCAAACTCGTATAAAAATTTCCAGCCACTCTCAATCAAAACCAAGCCTCAAATCTTGTTTCTGAAGCTCCCAGGAATCTCACAAAGTCCAGAAACGAATCTATTCACGTATTGAATAGCTTACACAAGTGACCTGTGGTTTTTACACATTAATTCAGCAGTTATTTTAGTTATTATTTCGTTTAATTGATTGATATTTTATTTCATTTTACCGTGTTTTATGCTTTGGTTTTGTATTTTAGTGTTTTCAGAATCAACCAAATAAAACAGGACGGATCAGGATAAAAAGTTCAGGATTTAGAGATTTGGAAAAAATTCAAATTCTAGCAAGGCAGAAGGCGACACGGGTGCCCGTGTCACAGAACACGGCCCGTGTCAAGTTAGCTGAAGTATACGCGTTGGAGGAAGAATCACGGGAGCTGACACGGGTGCCGATGTCCACTGACACGACCCGTGTCAATTCAGTTGGGCCAAATGATGGAACAACACAAAGCACAGATTTTGACACGGGTGCCTGTGTCTGTTGACACGGCCCGTGTCCGTCGACACGGCCCGTGTCAGCTTAGGCGTGTGAAAGTCTAATTTTGAGGTTTTCATGTATTCGTGGATCATTAAGGGAACTTTGGACATTTGGCATCACAGAGGGATGACATGACACTATATGTACCTAATTTGGAGAAGAAAATAAGGACTTTTTGACGTCTGGAGAATTTGACGATAAAGATTGAAGTCCATGAAAGTTGTGGGAGAAGGAAGCCTTTCATGAGTGAAAGCAATTGAAAATCAGAGTTCACCATTAATTTGTGTATTGTTTATCGTTATTATTATTGAAATCTCTTTGAATATCATGTGCGGCTAAATCCCCCAATGCTAGGGGGTGTCCCTGATTTGCGAATGTATTAACTATGAATTATTGATTTTTAATACACTAGTTTCCTTTCAATTTAATCGTTCAAGGTTTCTAATGCTTTCCTGATCGGACCAATTAGGACTGAGTTATGGTTAACAACCAGCTGGACCGCAGTTGTTAAGATTTTTGTACGATTATGCTATAGTAGATATCACCTAGGACTAGGGATATCCTATAGTCACCAGATTTAACCCTTGATAAGATAAAGGTTGACTCCATTAGATATTTTTAAGGACTTAGGATTTAGGATGAATGGTTAAAGATTTTCTTACTAAGGACTTAGGGGAAAATAATCTAAAGGGCTGGTAGTTGAAGGTAATGAACTTGTAGAAGAGATCAGTAGTGAAGGTCATTACAGGGCAAACCATACACTCACCCCTAGCATTGTATTCACACTAGTAATAAAGTCATAATTTACCTTCACATATTTTTAATTACTGTTGAGAACAATAACCAAACCAAACCCCAAATTGAGTTTTGTTTAATTGAACCTCTCACTAAACTCGGTAATTTTGTGCAGTCCTTGAGATCGAAATTCGGGGAATTTTCCCTTTATTACAAGCGAAAAAATAGTAAACTTGCTATTTTATTGATCAAGTTTTTAGCACCGTTGTCGGGGACTGCCTAATCATTATGTTTAATTGGAGTTCAATTAATTTTTTTTGCTCTGCAACTAAAATTTCTTTTCTGTAATTTCCATATTTTTGTTTTACTGATTTTTCCTAACCTTTGCATGCGAGGAAAGTCCTCAGCTGAATTTCTGTTTGACACAAAAATAGAAAGAACTTTTCACCCGAGATGCAGACTAGCTCGGTTAAATTGACATGAGTCAGCAGGTTCTTCAGATCCTTTAGATTCAGAGTCTGAAGAGGTAAAACCAATGGCTGAGAACCTGCCACCAGAGAGACTCCTTGGGGACTATGGAGGAGCAAATGCTCCAACGGGTTGGTTAACTATTGTGAATCAAGCGGTCAATGTGGCAAACTTTAAACTGCACCCTTCAACCATCCGCCAGCTCGAGAACAAATCTTTCACCAGAAAGATCAACGATGATTCCAATAAGCATTTGTATATATTTCTCACCATGAGCACTACTTTGAAGGTTGAGGGGAACTATGAAGAAGCCAGGAAATTAGGTATGTTCCCATTCATGCTGTCCGAAGATGCTGAAGAGTGGTTCTACTTATTTCCTGCTAGAAGTATCACCACTTGGGAACATATGGAATAGACTTTTCTTGATGAGTATTTTCCTGCTTCTGTTTACATTTGTAAAAGATATAAAATTGTGAATTTTAAGCAGAAAGAAGGAGAGTCACTAGGTGATGTTTATAAGAGATTCAAGCGGTTACTAGTAGCCTGCCCAACGCACAACATGAGTCAAAACAAGCAAATGCAGATGTTTGTAAATGGCCTCCGAATGAAGACAAAGCAGCTTATTGATACAGAAGCCGGTGGCTCATCAAACTTTGCAACAACCACTGGTGTGAAGAAAATCATTGAAGCAATTATTGCAAATGAGCACCTAGAGCTATATGACAGAGTTGTAAGCAAACCAGAGGGAGTGATTAATTTAAAGCTGGAAATTAATAAGAAATTAAAAATTGAAGAAGTCATTGCTGCAGAAGCAGAGAAGAAGCTAAAAGCAATGAATATGGGTACACAACAGGTAGCTCATGTTCAACAGGTAGTGTGTGAAATTTGTAGTGGACCGCACAATAGTGTGCAATGTCTGGCGACACCACAACAAATTGAGGAGATAAAATTCTTGAGGCAAAATAACCCATATTCTAACACATATAATCCTGGGTGGAAGAATCATCCTAATTTCTCCTGGAAAGATCAGCAGCAACAAACTCCTCAAAAGGCAGGGTGAGAGGTAGCTATAAAAAATGGCTACCCAAACCTCTCAATTTCAAGAAGAGACAAAGAATAATTACAGAAATACCATAGTTTTAATAAAAAAATTGGAAGTTCAAATGGGACAGATTGCACAACATGTAGCTCTGCAAGCACAATAAAGACATAAAAGTCAGAAGAATGTGAACACTGTCAAAACAAGGAGTGAGAAAGTGGACAGAGAAAAACCAGATGAGGTAAAGTTTGACAACAATATCATAGAAGTAGAGATGGAAGTGAGAGAGAACATGAACAAAAAGAAAGAAGTGATATCACCTGCAAAGCCAATTGAAGAGAAGACTAAACCAGAAATTAAGTTGTCGTATCCATCTCAAGTGGAAAAGAAGGACACAAAAGAAAAAGATTTTAAGAAATTTGCCAAAATTTTCAAAAAGCTAGAAATTCACATACCGTTCTTTGAAGCACTCGACAAAATGACTTTGTACCAGAAATTCATGAAGGAGGTACTTTCCAAAAAGAGAACAACAGAAGATGGACAGATACCCATTGATGAGAAATTATGTACAATTTCACCAGAGAGAAAAATATATGTCAAGCAGAGAGATCCAGGGTCAGTTGCAATATCGTGCATAATAAAAGACAGAGCTTTAAAGAGGGTTCTGGTTGATTCTGGCTCGAGTGCGAGTTTAATGCCATTATCGATGTTCAAGAAGCTTGGTATTGAGAAAATAAGCGGGAGTGGAACAAAATTGAAATTTGCTGATCACATCGTCAAGCAGTCATATGGGATAGCTGAAGATGTCCTAGTGGAAATTGACAATTTTGTTTTCCCAGTTGATTTTCATATCATGGACATACCGGAAGATGAAGAGACTCCTATCATTTTGGGTCGACCATTTATGCTGACGAGTCGATGCAATTTTGATATCGAGATAGGTAATCTGACATTGAAATCATTTGATGAGGTGATAACCTTGAAGGTGTTGGAAATCAAGTAGCAGGTTACAGGTGGAAAGGATAAATCTTCAATCGGAATGATCAATGTAGAAGGATAAGACAATAGTTCAAAGTCACTCCCAAAAGAGGTCTTAGGAAAAACTTCTCAAGTGGAATCAATAAAAATTCCTAAGCGCAGTCAATAAGGAAAGAAGAAAAAGAAGAAGGAACACCGAGCTGAAAAGATGGAAGTTGGAAGTGGCTATAAGCATAAATGGGTTGACACTTTTGATATGAACGAGTTCTGGTTTACAGAAGAAACATGCAGCAAGATGTGGAAGAGGAAGTACTGAAGCTACCGGCAGAAAACACAAAGCCGCCACCGAATTTATTTATCCCGAAGGAAGGGGAAATATCGAGATAACCACAAGAGGATGGATAAGATGGTCTTGCGACCAAGAGAAAGGGTAAGGGAGTCGGTTATGCAAGGGGAAGGTATTAGCACCCCTCACATTCGTTGTACTCAACGAGATCCATTTTGTTTGTTTGCTTCTAAGGGTGTGTTTATCTATAACTATACTTGCTTAAGGAGGGGGGGGGGGAATGGTTTTTTATTATTGCATTCGTGAGGGTCTCGCAACCCTTTGCCTATGTATCCAATGAAGAAATCGGAACACCGTAGTTCCTCTAAAAAAGGGTTGATTTGTTGGTGCTTTTTAGTGAGCGGCGTTGTGATATGATGGCAGAACCGATGGTTATATAATGGTTTTGCATTTTGTGTTTGTAAATGTTGTGGTAAGCAAGAGTCACCTTCGACTTTTCTTTTATCCAAGTTAAGGAAAGGGTGAAAAGAACAAAAAAAGAACTTTTCAGGATTTTCTGAGTAAGCGGGGTAGATTATGGAAAGGGAAGGTGTTAGCACCCTTTCCATCTGTAGTTATCTATGGGCTATTAGAGGTTTGCTCGTTCCGAAATACCTTTGTGCTTTGTGTGTTTTGAAAATGTTTGGAAAATGCCTTAGTGCGGCGATTCGCTTTATGATAAATCTTGTATCAGTCCTCAAGAGTGTTGACAAAGCGAATGTTTTTGAAAGTGTTTTAAAATGTTTTTGAAAAGTAAAATTTGTGTAAGTGCAAAGATGTTTTTTTGAGCAAACTTCTAACAACTATCTACTTTTATACTCGAAAAGGGTCGTTCTTTTCCTCTTTTTCTTTAGACAATGCTATCTTACTATTAGTGAGTAGGTAGCCTTGTCATTGGATGTTTTGAGGGGCAATCGAAGGGACGTTACGGTCACGAAGGCAATTTTGGCAAGAAATTTTAGTAAATGTCCTAAAGTTTCTAAGATCACTTTTAACTAAGGCAACATCGAAAGGGTCATCGACGGACTAGTGATCTTTCAAACTAGAGGACAACCACTAAAACTTCTCATGTTCGAGCATTGTAACCATTTTGTGAAGGCAACCGAAGTGGGATACCCTAGAGGTGTGCATGTGCAATTGATTTAGTTCTAGTATTTATCTTGTGTTATTAGGTTTGCTAACGTTTGATTATTAGTCTTTCCATACACGCCTAGTTACTAACAGTTAATATGTATAGAAAATAAAGTGCGGAAAGTATAAATATAGACTATTACATGGCTTTGGGGAGGTGGATTTACACTATATAAAAACTTGGGAATACGGGAATTAAAAGCAGAAAATAAAACCTAATTGTAGTCTATTACATCCAGAAGGCAGTTACAATAATGTAAAAAAATACGAGAAAATAATAACGCGCGAAAGAATGAAAATACATTCTAAAACCCAGTGAGAAAAATCTTTGTTTTTGATAAATAAATTAAATATCCTAAAGTCTATTTAGAAAATTAAATTAAGAAAAGTAATCTAAGTTTTTTTTTTTGGTTTTTTTTTATTATGAAAAGAAAGTAAATAAAATTAAATTAAAATCTATGTTCTAATTCATTTTAAATTAAGAAAATAGTTAAAATTTAATTAATTAATTAATTAAAGAAATTAATTACTTAATTGAAAAAATCTAAGCCTAATTTTTTATGGTTTTTTTTTGTTATTATTATTTGATTAATTAAATAAATTAAGAAAACAAAAATAAAAAAAGAATACAATCAAAACAAAAAAATGGCCAATGGGCCTAAATGCTGAAAAGGAAAAAAAGGGGTGTTGTTGCAAAAAAAACGTCAGGCCCAAGTGTTGAAGCCCAATGCTTTATTGGATCCAGTGAGGACTGGTCTTGAGGGTGCATGGTGCTCTGCATATGGGATGCATTAGATCTGATCAGATAGACATCTGATGATGATGGTTTGATGGAGTATGGTGGACCGCAAGTACCATAACGCATGGAATCTGCATGTAACAAATCAGAAAATATAAAATGCTGAACCTGGGACTCAAACCCAGGTCCCCTCCCTCATAGGTGTGTTTCTTATCAGTTGTGCTGCTTGGTCATTCGGTATATAAAACAAAATAAGAATATTATATACAAAAACAAGTCAATATCTGGGAAATAAAAAAAAACACGCGCAATGTTCAAACTGGTCAATCAGGGGTTGACATGCTTCGTCCCCTACCTCCCTCCGTCATCTTAGGTAAAAATACCTATAATGACAGTTTTTTCACTTGTCACTATAGCACATGCAATTTCAAAAAACCCAGAATACGCAATAAAAATGAACTTTGAGGCCATGGGTCGACTGTGTTCAACCTCCTGAGCACAGTAGTGCCCCTGGTTTAGGCTAATTTTTCAACAAAGAAAACCCCAATTATAAGGTTCAAACTCTAGAAATGGCAACACTCGATTCCTGCATCAAAAACTCAATCAAACTATGCAGGTAGCTTGCAAATGTTCAAACAAACACAAATGCATGGTTAAAATGAAGTTATATTACATAATTTGAGCAAAATGAAATTGAGAAAGAAAGAAAACCGTTCGAGTTGGTTGGGCTATTTCATGGTATCTCAGGGCCTGGTAATGATGGTAGACGCTTCAGGGAACCTCCAGGAGTGAGTTTGGATTCTTGGTTTGGGTTGAAACAAGTTGGAGCTGAGTTTTTGAGTTTAGTAATTTTGATATTTTTTGCAAAACTTTCAGGGTTCTTCCAGGCTGTGTGTCCGTCCTTAGAGCTTGCTAATGGCTTGGTATTTATAGATGAGATGGGAGGAGACAAGAAAACAAAATTTAAACAACCCTGATTATGCATTTGAACACCATGAATGACAAATTGTAACCTTGGCCAAAAATATGAGATTTTGTCTATTTTTCAAATTTTCATGAATGTAGACATGCTGGCCTTGTTGTACACGAAATTTGGGGCCTTTCCATGCATCAAACCAAGCCCAAATGATAATGGCCCATATATTTTGCAACAATTTTGATTTATTTGATTTTTAATTAAATAAAATTAATATAAAATGCAAATAAAATCAAGACTATGAAAAAATGGTTTTAGGGGTCCTCTATAATCTTAGGAAGATGTTTGAAATCCACTAAAATGAGCCTTTTCCTTAAAACATCAAACTTGCTCAATGCAACAATCTTGAAATTTCCCAAATTTTCCCAACTTGGGCAAGCGATAACTTGCTCAATATTTATCTCATGATGATGATCTTTTACTTTTTGGAAACCAAAAGATGTCTACTTCAATCCCTCTTTTGATCAATTTTGCATTTGAAGATTTTATCTGGAGGTAAAAGGTCTTGGGAAAAAGTGACTTTTGTTGACTTTTTGAAAATGACCTGTAACGTATGAGCTTGTATCTTTCAAATGGTTCATTTATTGAACTTGAGGGATGAAGAGAAGTTGTAGGGAATGAGATTCTCTTCAATACGAGCTTTGGTGGGGGGGGAATTGATGAAGTATATGGAAGTTATGCCTGGTCAAAATTCAGTTGACTTTTCCTATAGAAACCCTAATTTAGCAATTTTGACTTTTGATGAATTAGGAGAATTTCTTGAGGAATCATGATCAACCCTTGATAAAATGATGGATATCACTTCAAAATGTTGATTTTGACCAAAAATCTTGAAGCTTGACTGTATATAGACCATAATTGACTTTTGACCTAGTACAATTGATTTTCAAGCATTTGACAATTGACTGAGCAAACTTGTAGTGCAAGTTATGAAATTTGTCATGGATAATATTGAAGACATATAAGGACCACGAAAAACATTTGAGACCTTTGGAGCTCACACATCTTGGTGAAAAATAAAACCCTAGTTGGAAGGCCAATGCTTAGGAGGAGGATTTGTCTGATCAATTAATGGCCAACCTTGAGCAATTGAGGACCTCTAGGAGTATGTCTTGTGTGAAAATAGGAGGGAAAATTTTGGGGTACAACAACTGCCCCTGTTAAATCTTCTTAAACCTGAGGATTTAGATTAGCTTGTCTGCCTTTCGTGATCTGAAGGTGGAAGATGATTGAACACTAGAGTGCCCAGAAATTTGCACTCGCATGAAGTAATACTGATAGTTGATGACGTCGGGAATGGGCTTACAGATGCCATTTGGAGAAGATGACTGAAAGTCGTTGGAGATGGGCTTAAAGACGCCATCCAGAGATTATGACGGAGAGTCGTCGGAGATGGGCTTAAAGATTCCATCCAGAGAAGATGCTGACTTTATAAGAGGTGTCTTTATGGGGATTCCTGTTCCTGTTGTCTGAGGAGGAGTCCACTGGGGGATGTTGATTTATGTTGTTTTCCTGTTTCAGGAAAACTCCATGGGGAATAGAGTCTAGGAACTTCAGTTTTCCATAGCTCTACTAAGGGGTTATCTCTAGATTGGAGAGATGAAAGTTTGCTTATTTCTGGTAGAAATTCAGGCTTCGTAGTAATTTGCTGGGGAGAATGAAATTAACTGCTATTTGGAAATGTATCAGAAGAAACCTGTGTAGGGCTGTTTCAGAATGAGTCCGGGTAAGACTTCATCTGAAAGTGTATGAGAAGGAACCTGGGTATGGATGTTTTAGGAGATATATGAGAGGGAGCCTGGGTAGGGCAGCTTCAAGATGAGTCCGGGTAAAACTACATCTGGAAATTGTAAGTAGGAACCTGGGTAGGGTTGCCTCAGGATGAGTCCGTGTAAAACTGCATCTGGAAATTCAAGAGAAGGAACCTGGGTAGGGTTGCCTCAGGATGAGTCCGTGTAAACTTGCAACAGGAAATTCAAGAGAAGGAACCTGGGTAGGGTTGCCTCAGGATGAGTCCATGTAAAACTGCATCTGGAAATTCAAGAGAAGGAACCTGGGTAGGGTTTCCTCAGGATGAGTTCGTGTAAAACTGCATCTGGAAATTCAAGAGAAGGAACCTGGGTAGGGTTGCCTCAAGATGAGTCAGTGTAAAACCGCATCTGGAAATTCAAGAGAAGGAACCTGGGTAGGGTTGCCTCAGGAGGAGTCCGTGTAAAACTGCATCTGGAAATTCAAGAGAAGGAACCTGGGTCGGGTTGCCTCAGGATGAGTTCGTGTAAAATTGCATCTAGAAATTCAAGAGAAGGAACCTGGGTAGGGTTGCCTCAGGATGAGTCTGTGTAAAACTGTATCTAGAAATTTAAGAGAAGGAACCTGGGTAGGGTTGCCTCAAGATGAGTTAGTGTAAAACTGCATCTGGAAATTCAAGAGAAGGAACCTGGGTAGGGTTGCCTCAGGATGAGTCCGTGTAAAATTGCATCTGGAAATTCAAGAGAAGGAACCTGGGTAGGGTCGCCTCAGGATGAGTTCGTGTAAAACTGTGTCTTGAAATTTAAGAGAAGGAACCTGGGTAGGGTTTCCTCAGGATGAGTCCGTGTAAAACTGCATCTGGAAATTCAAGAGAAGGAACATGCGTAAGATTGTTTCTTGAATAGCCCGTATAAAGCTGTATTTGGAAGTCAAAAGAAACCCGTGTAAGATTGCTTCATGATGAGCCCGTGTAAATCTTTATTTGGAAGTCAGAAGAAACCCATGTAAGATTGCTTCATGATGAGCCCGTGTAAAGCTGTATTTGGAAGTCAGAAGAAACCTGTGTAAGATTGATTCATGATGAGCCCGTGTAAAGCTGTATTTGGTTGCACAGATAATTACTCTGTTTTGTTTCAGGAACTAATCATGGACTTGTTGAAAATTATTGATGATAAATATCTGTTGATTGATCTTTCCTGAAAAGGTAAAGCGTTAGCTGTATGCAATGTCATGATGTATGAAATGCATTGTGTAATGGTGTTCTCAAAATAAATGATATTGGGATATATGCATTTGTACCGCAGATGCTATGACGTTTGTAGAATGATGTATGAATGCATTATGTGAATGTATAAGTTGTTCTATTGCAGCGCTGTTGAATTAGGGAAAATAAATTCCTGATTGCAGCTGGCGATGAAGAATGTAGGTCTTCAGATTTTGTGGAAGCTGAAATGCTGGGAGATGATCTTCCGTTGTTAGAGAAATAAACTTTGTTGGGGAAGGAAAGCTCTGTGCACTGCTTGAGGATTTTGTGAAATCCTATTGGGGAATCCTGAGAAGTTTGACGACTTTACTGGGGAAAACCTGATGTCGAAGTAGTAGTTGGAAATTCCTGTTCTGCCGAGGATACAAGAAAACCTGACATCACTAGGTTGTAAGCTGAGGATATGGCAGCGACTTTTAAGTAAGATGCCCCTGCCTCTGTACCTGCTGGAGAAAGAACCTGCAGAGACTTTGTAGATGGTTTGAGTGTCATCCCAACTCCTGGGGTGCTTGGTAAATGCTGATCAGGATGATAAGTCTTTTACTGATAAACAAATGACAAGATGATGGGACATAGTCGTACGTTTTTAATCCCTAGCTTTTGCCTGGACTGCCGTTTCGGGTTTTCAGTCCACCAGGATACCCTTTTTTTCTCAAGTCTCCTTTTCAGGTTTTCGACTTGCCGGGTGTACAATTTTTTTGTATATATCCCTAATTTTTTCCCGAACTCTTTTGGTTCGCCGAGATGCCCTTAATTTTTCCTAGGCCTGTCAACCTAGCAGGTATTTTTCATGCGTAGTATTTTCTGACTATGTCCGCGCTCATAGGATATGGAGAGTTGTCACCGTCTATGACAACAAGTGTTGTAGAAATTCCAGAAAATGTTTATGTGATCACATGTGCCCTTTCATACATGGGAGTCTGTGTGGGGCTGCTTCAGGATGAATCTGGTGCACTTGATGTTTGATCAAGTTTCTGATAGTCTTGAATTTCCTATGTATCTTTTCTAAGAACTGTCATGGAAGGATTCAAAGACATGATACTGACACCATCTGATACTACTGGCACAACAAGCAATTTGGTGGTACCAAAATTCAAATTTCACAGTGATTTTCTGCTGGAATCCCCGATCAATGTAACAGCCCCCGAGTGATTCAGATGGAGATCTGCCCCTGGCTATTCAACATTTTTGGAGAGATTCTTTGCACATTGGCTTGATTGCCCCAGATTAATTAGACACCATGTCATACCCCTCGATTATGAAAGGCTTGTTATTGGGAATTTTTTTTCCGTCTGAGGTGATTCTGTCCATTAAGGGGGTCTTCGTTCACTGAATATTCGTTGTGTGAATTTCTCTGCCATTTGAACAATTAACCATATGCAAACAATGTCATTTAAATAATGCAAAGCTTATGTCTGTCTTGAAATTTTTTAAAAATGCATTTTTTGTAGTAAAACAAAATTGGGAAGAATGTGATATCAAGTCATGATTTATAGCAAACCTTAAAGGAGTCAGGATACCTTTGTAACAGTATACTCTCGAACTAACCCATGCTTTAGCTAGGACTTTTAAGGGTTGTAACATGGCCTGGTTCACGGTTTAAGAAACAAAGGATAAAGGTTCAAAATTTATTTGTACCCGCCCGTTCTTCGTGATGTTCTTTAGTCCTATGCTCAGTTAATTGTGCATTTTGAATCCCAGTTGAGTTCTGGAATGTTGGCCCCGATGTTCCGGTGATGGTTCAGAAATTGAATGTTTGTTTGAGAAGGCAGTCATTTTTGTGACCTTTTCTTTTTGTTGAGGATTTGTAGGACCTCTTTCTTTTTTGATTTTTCTATCCTTGTCTTTTGCTTGAACTGTTTCTTTTGTGATTACAACCAGTGGGATGCCCCAGTTTTTCTTAAGTCTTCTTCATAGGTTTTGACTTAATGGGATTTTATATTGAGAGATAATGACTGCATGTTTTTAATGATCATGTGGAACTGTTGTACCCCAAAATTTGCCCTCCCTTTTTCACAAGAACATTATAATCCCAGGGTTTTCTCTGATTTTTAAGATTAGCTCAAGAATCGATCAAACAGACTTTTCTTTAGCAGACAATCTAGAATTAGGGATTTCTCTCTCATTTCTCAGAAGAAATTGAACCCTCGGAAATTCAGTTAACTGTTACATTGTTTTCACGCTTGTTCAAGTTTACTGGTTGTTTCTCAAAACCTAATTATCTGGGATAAGAGCTGAGACTTTTGTTTGGAACATTAAGGCATCTGCTTGTTAGTGGAGTGAAATTTTTTCCAGTTAATGGAAATGCTTGTTTGTTTAGAATGCAAAACGCGTATGTTGATTGGAATACTGATGCAAAGAGATTGTAGAGTTTTATGGATTACTTGGATTTTAAGTCATCTGTATTGGAAATGGTGGAATGCAATTTCAGTCATTGTTTAATCAGGAATCTTAAATAAAAGTGAAGAGGCAAAGGGAAATATTTGAAGATATTTGACAGTAGAAATTTCTTTTGGATAAAGACTTTTTATTCATTTCAAATGTTGTTACAAAATTTATTTGGAATATTGTAAATTTACAACTTACAGTATTTACAATAATAATGGTTTACAACAAATGAAAAATCTATCTATTTCTAAGCCTAATCTCCTAAGCTTCAAGTGCTCCCATGCTCAATATCTTTGGCTTCTACATCTTCCTCTATCATCCAATTGGTACTTACCTGCAAAAGATAGAGAAAAAGAAATTAGTATAAGAATTTTCAAGCAGAAAAGGAAAAAAGAAAATCATCACTAAAGTTTGTCGGCCGAAATCAGAATGCTATTTGTTCATCATGTTTTATTTTCCTCTTTGTAAATCACAAGAAGATTACTCTTCTTGGTTCACAAAGAGAAAAGTAAAAACAAATAATAAAATGCAAGCATGTCAAACTAGATGCAAAAACTTGGTTCAAATGCAAAAACATAAGGCATTGTAAAGGCAAACCAAGGCGCCAAATTCCAAACTGAATACCAAAATGCAGTAATGCAAAACTGTCAAACATAGGCATTGTAAAGGCAAACCAAGGCGCCAAGATTCAAAACTGTCAAGGCAAAGTACACAATGCAGAAAATTTGCAATCAAAAGTACACAATGCAGAAAATATGCAATCAAAAGTACACAATGCAGAGAGATAAACCAAATTACAAGCCAAAGAGGCTTGTCCTAGCCATCATCACTTTCCAGCCTAGACAAACTTTTCAGAATAAAAATAATAAGCAAAAAGGTGCTTAGGGGAGGGAGAGAAAAAGAGAGGACCTTTTAGTGAAAAGAGTTTGCAGTTTTGGCAAAAGCAGGTTGTTTTCAAGTTATCAAAGAAACAAAAAGATATAAAAGAGAAGAGACTGCATAACAGTCCAAGGAAGAGAGGAGAACATTAGAACCTGCAGTCCCTAACCTGCATAACAACAACAAACTGCAAACCTGCTTGCAAAAACCACAAACATGCTTGCAAAAAACCACAAACCTGCTTGCAAAAACCACAAACCTGCTTGCAAAAACCACAAACCTGCTTGCAAAACTACAAACCTACAACTTACCCAAACTGCAAGTCAAAAAATGTAAGCTAAACAAGCTCAACAAGGCCAAACACAAACAACCTGCATTTCAAGCTTACAAACCTGCTTGCTCATACCAACACAAACAGCCAAGCAAGCCCACTCAAGCTTGCCCAAACATCATCAAAAACAAACTACAAACCCGCAGCTTGCCCAAAAACAACTTGTAACCAAAACAACAAAGCAAACCTGCAGTTCCAACTGCAAATCAAACAACAAACTGCAAACCTACAGTTCCAACTACAAACCAAACTGTTAAACCAAACTGCAAGTCAAAAAAAACAATCCTATCTTGCTCAAAACACAACCAAAACTATCACCAACAAGTTCAAACCAACAAAAGGCTGTTTCAGAATTTTCTTCATCACCAACAAAGTCAACGAGAACACAAATCTCAGAAATACATTCATCATCAATATTCATCAAGGAGAAATGAAGAGGTCCATAGTTTCAGAAATACCTTCATCATCAACATCAAAACAAAGAGAGAGGAAGAGAAATTAAGCAAAGCTAGTTTTCAGAATCAAATCATCATCAAACATCAACAGTCAAAGGCAAAAGTTCTCAGAAAGTCATCATCATCAAACAAATCAAGAAAATACAGAGATACCAGAAAAGCAACCATCGTCACGTTTTTCCTCCGCTCCGGCCACCAGGAACGCCGCCACCAACTCCCATCTCTCTCCCTCCATCTTTTTTCAGAAACAAAACGCTTAAGGTAAGTCTCTCCTCCAACTATTACTGCATTTCAAGCATATAACAACCATGGATTAAAAAACAAAACTAAACATGCAAGCAAGCAAACTGTAAAAACCCTAAGAATCAAAACAAGATAAAACTGTACCGTTCAAACAAATGCCTTGGACCGTCGTGAAGAGGAGAGAGTTAGGGTGACACTCTGGCAACCTAAGGCATGGAGGTAGGGTCAGCGCTTGTGGCCTGAGAAAGATGAAGAAACGAAGAAGAAGGTGAGAGAGCGGCGCCGTTTATTTGTCACAACTAACCCTAAAGTTTACAAACCCTAACAAAAATTATGCAAATTGGATAATGGGCCTTCTCCCAGACAAATGTGCCAAGCCCACTCAATTGCTAAGCGCGCACCCCCCCTTGTTCATCCATTCTGTCCTTTTCCTTCTCCATTTTCATTTGGGCCTACTCCTTAACAAATCCCAAGGCCCATCATCTTTTTTAATTTTGTTAAAACTAATACTTTTTTTTTACCTTCATAATTTGATTCTTGTTAATAATAAAACTAAAAGTATATTAAAATTTTGTTTTAATTTTCTTAATATAGTTTTCTTGTTTTAATGATTGTTATATTTAATAAAATACAATAATAATAGAGATTTTATTTTTGTTTTCTTTAAAAAAATATGTAAATAGTAGAAGCATTAATTTAGGTAATTTTTTCTTTCTTTAAAAACTTTACTCTTCATAATTAATAAAACACAATAATAATAATAATATAATTTTTAATCTTTCTTTTTTTAGAATAAAATTTTATTTGTTTATTTGTAAATAAATACATGCATCTCATAGTTCTTTGATTTTCCTTATTTTATAATTCGTTATAATTTTTACATTGAATTGCGACAGTTCGATTTGGTTGTAACACATATTTGGACATTATTATTCTTATGAGACTCATCCCCATTTGTAAATAATTGTACCCCCATCCCCGGATACTCTTTTGTAATAACTTAGACTATAAATTCCCGCAATTTATTGCTTTCAATATACTGTATAGTAATTAGGGTTTGTATGCGAATGTGATCGGTGGATTTAGAACTGACTGTTTAACGCTGGTTCGCAAAATGTCGCGGAAGCAAGAGTCGCCACCGTCTTTTATTTTTTCCAATATGGACAGGACAAAAGCACAGCAAAATTCCTTATGAGATAGTTTCTCGGTTCGGGAGGTAGATTTATAGAAAGGGAAGGTGTTAGAACCCTTTCTATCCATGGTTATCCATGGGCTCTTAGATACTTGCTCTTATGTTTTCAAAGTGTTTGCTTTTCAAAATGTGAGTGGGTTCGAAAAAGTTTCATTGAAAGATTTCTGAATAACTCTTGTATCTGTCCTCAAGAGTGTTTGAAAAATTGTTTTGAAAGCTTTTTGAAAAGTGTCAGTGTGAAAAGATTTTTGTTTTGTTTTTTAGAGCAAGTATCCATGAGTCATCTACCTACCCTAAGGAATTAGGCTGTGTAAATGTCCTTAAGGTAGTGCCATCCCACCATTGAGAGGTAGGTAGCACCACCGTTGGAGGTGTTCGGGTCAATTCGAGTGTAGGGACAATGTGGTCACTGAAGCAACAGTTGGGACACCTTAGAAGCTACCCTTATGTCCTTGATCCTTTTTTAATCCGAGGCAACCGTTTCGAGGCAACTATTCCGAGGCAATTGTTTCGAGGCAACCGTTTCGAGGCAACTGGATCATGGACATAAGGACTTACTAAAACGTCCTATACTTGACGACCACGTTTCGAAGGCAACAGGTGAGGCGTACCCTAGAAGTGGTGTGTGTATTTGTGTGTTATTTTCAGTTTAGCAGTTATCTTTGATCAGGGCATTGTGAGCTACGCTTGTTTTTAATTAGCATACATTCTTTCATACAAAGTTAGAATTTAAGAGTGCGGAAAATTAAAAAGCAGAAATATAAAGCTACGCTATTACAAGGCGCGGGTCTATACATCGCCAAAGTACAAAGACCCGTTTTTGATAAAAGTGCGGAAAGTAAATAAATGCGGTAAACCTAATTACTATTACATCCTTGAGCAGTTACATAATATTCAAAAGAAAATAATGCGCGAAAAAGAAATAAAATCGAACGTCCGAGGGTTTTGACCCTTTGCTTGAAATTAAATTAAATTAAGACTTAATTATTACTTAATTAAAGAAAATGTTTTTTATGTTTTTGGTATTTATGAAAATGAAGAAAAGAATTAAAATTAAAGTTAGTGAAACCCTAGTTCTAAATTATTTTAATTGTTAAAGAAAATGTCAAAATTAGGCTAATTAACTAATTAATTAATTTACATGTTTATTTACAAAAATAATAATTAACAATAATAATACATAATGAGGAAAATAATTTAATTAAGAAAAGATGAAAAATGTCAAAAAACCTAATTCTAGATATTTTTTATTTATTAAAAAAAGATTAAAGTTTAAAACCTAAATTAACTAAGTTAATTGTTAAAGTTTATTTACAAAAATAAATTAATGAGTAAATTAATAAATAATTAAACATATTTTGTATTTTGATTTTTCTGTTTTTATTATGAAAAGATAATTGTTTTAGGTGAATTAAATAAAAATAAATTAAAAAGAATTAGAAAAGAAAAAGAAAATAGAATTGAAAAAAATATACAAACCAAGGGGGGGTTTCAGGCCCATATGGAGGTTAACTGAAGCAATTTTGGCCCATTGAAGCATAAGCTCGTTTGACTTTCCAGCTTGAGTGTGCCTTGGTTGACTGAGGCACACCATGGATTTCCTTCTGAGGCCCTTGGATTAATCACCATGTCCACTTGGCAGGCCTAAGCATGAGCGTGTATGGTGAACCATTGAGCGAGCGCTGCATAGGAAAGCATTATAACAAAAATCATGAATTAAGTGGGGGGGCCTGGGAATCGAACCCAGGTCCTAATACCTGCAGTACATGTCCTCAACCACCAGGCCATTTGCGTTTGTTTGTATACAATATAAGAAAGAATTATAATATATGAAAAAAGGCAATTATGCTGAAACAAAGAAAAACACGCTAATATTTGAATCTCCCAGTAACGTGATGACACGCATGCTTCGTCTTCGTTCTTCCTGCAAATAGAAAATAAGTAGCGGGGGTTTTAAACCCCCACTAAGTGGAACAGCGAATAATAGCGAATAGAAGAGGAGGACATATAAAAAAGGCGCGATGGTCTCATTTGAATCGTCTTGAGCTGCTGAATTCAACTATATAGGTCTAAAGGTCCAATTGTTCCATACAAGGAAAGCCCTATTTTGAAGCTTCTGAAACCCTAGGTTTCATCAATGGCAGATTTCGATTCAAGCGGTTTTAGAACAATTAAACTATACCAAACGCTTCAGGAAGATGTTAGTAGCATAAATCAATAATCAAAACACATGAATGATGCGTGGAAATTAAAATTCGATTATGAAATATTTGTGAAGAAACTTGACTCTGTTCTACCTTTTCTTTGAGTATGAGGACCTATTCTTGATGCCAAAAGTTTCCTAGCAATGTCAGTAATGCAATGGAAAAGATTTCAAGCCTTGAATCGTACTGCAAGTGTGATTTCAGTTTTCAATTTTTTGTTGAAAAGTTGCAAATTCGTTATGGCTCTTTAGCAGCTTTTTCGTGTCTTGTGGAATAGGGTTGAGTTGTGCATAATTATGTGAAGCAAATTAGGTCAAGAAAGAGCCCATGGATCCATGAATTAATGTTTTGAATCTTTGATTTTCATCATATATTTTTCAATCTTTTTTCATTGAAATCTTTGCCAATCATGGATGATTTTCCTTTTTTAGATGTGAAACGAATTGTCCAGCTTGCCCTAGTTTGATTTGCTGCACAAAAAGATTTGAAAAAGCATTATTTGATATTTTCTCATAATTAAATCTAATTAAATGAATTAATAAGAATAAAAATTCAATTAATTAATTAAAAATAAGAAAATAAATCCCTTTGAGCTCAATGGGTCGTGCATAGGCTTTGGGTAATGATTCAAGGAAGAATTTGAGGCCCATTAGCAATTTTGAAGTGTTTTAGGCAAAGTTGACTTTTGAAAATTCCCAAAAATTTCCCAACTTCTCCAATGCATATCTTGCTCAATTTTGAAGCTATGATCATGTTCCTGGACATTTTGGAAAGGTCTTGAAGTCCTATAACCAATGCCTTTTGTCCCATGTCATTTTGATTTACCAATCTCAAGTTAGGGTCTTTGACTTAAAGTGCCTTTTTGTTGACTTTTGAAAATGACCTATAATGTTGAAATTGATAACTTTTTGTGAGAGCATTTCTTGGACTTGGAATGTGAAGATGGGTTGTAGGAAATGTCATCCTCTTCAAAATGAGCTCTGTATGGGATTTTTCTGATAAACCATGAGGAAGTTATGCCCTGGTCAATTTGCAGTTGACTTTTCAGCTATCCAAAAATAGAAACTTTTGCATCTTGAGACTTTTTGAGCCATGTTTGAGAATCATGATCAAGAATTGATAAAATGATGATTGTGGCTTCAAAATAAGATGTTAACCAAAAATTTTGACTTTTGACTGTCAAATGACCATTTTGCCCCTACAGTTGACTGTGGAGCAATTAGGGTTTTTGACTGTGCAACTTGATGCTGTGAGTCTTGAAACTTGACATATGGATGCTTGACAATGTATATAGGCATTTGGGACTTGATTGGACCCTTGGAACCCTCAATTTCTTTGCCAGAACCAAAACCCTAATTTTGACTGTGTTAGGAGGCAATTGGACTGTACAACCCTTGAGAGATTTTGAATCATCTGGAGATTGATCTTGGCAAATCTTGAAGAATATGGGAGGGCAAATTTTGGGGTACAACAGTTGCCCCTGTTCAATCTTCTTAGACCTGAGGATGTAGATTGGCTGGCGTGCCTTTCGTAATCCGAAGGTGGAAGATGATTGAACACTAGAGTGCCCAGAAATTTGCACTCACATGTTAGAGTATCAGCAGTGTGATGGTGGGAATGGGCTTACAGATTCCATTTAGAGACTGATGGATAGGAGGATGGGCTTATAGATGCCATCTGAAGCTGTTGGTATGTGGATGGGCTTATTGATGCCATCTGGGTGTCGATTGCGTAAGAGATTCCTTAGCGAGAACTTGCGTACCTGAGAAAGAAAATAATTACCTGGCCTGTTACAGGGGTTGATCTTCAAACTCTTTATGTAGATGTGCCCTGGATGGATACAGGAATCGAATCTTCAAACTCTTCAGACGTGCCCTGGCAGGATACAGGAATCGAGTCCGAAGAATAGTCGTCAACAAATACACCCTGGCAAGATACAGGAATCGGATCTTCAAACTCTTCAGACGTGCCCTGGCAGGATACAGGAATCGAGTATGGAATTAGTCGTCAACAGATACACCCTGGCAAGATACAGGAATCGGATCTTCGAACTCTTCAGACGTGGCCTGGCAGGATACAGGAATCGAGTCTGGAATTAGTCGTCAACAGATACACCCCGGCAAGATACAGGAATCGGATCTTCAAACTCTTCAGACGTGCCCTGGAAGGATACAAGAATCGAGTCTGGAATTAGTCGTCAACAGATACACCCTGGAAAGATACAGGAATCAGATCTTCAAACTTTTCAGACGTGCCCTGGCAGGATACAAGAATCGAGTCTGGAATTAGTCGTCAACAGATACACCCTGGCAAGATACAGGAATCGGATCTTCGAACTCTTCAGACGTGCCCTGGAAAGATACAAAAATCGAGTCTGGAATTAGTCGTCAACAGATACACCCTGGCAAGATACAGGAATCAGATCTTCAAACTCTTCAGACGTGCCCTGGCAAGATACAGGAATCGAGTCTGGAATTAGTCGTCAACAGATACACCCTGGCAAGATACAGGAATCAGATCTGGAATCACGACAGTTGATAGTAATTATCTTTGTACTGACCTTTGTCCTGAAAAGACAAAACGTTAGTTGTATGCGATGTCATGATGTATGAAATGCGTGATGTTCTCAAAATAAATGAGATTGTATGTTCGTGATGCGTATATGCATGCTATAATGTATGAAGATGTGATGTTCATGAATGTATTTTTGTCTAGGAAAATAAATCCTTGACGGATGCCGGGAAGCCAAATCCTGGGCTGATGTTGAAGAGTAGAGTTCTTCGTTTCCGCTGGGGATGATGAGTGCAAAAATAAACCGTTAGGAGAAGATGACTCCGTTGGTGAATAAACTTGTTGGAGAGATTACTCTGCGGGGAACTACTCTGTGGGGAAGAGATGCTTCGCTGAGACTTTAACGATAACTCCGCTGGGGATACCGTTGATAAGCCATGTTGGAAGTTTTGATGAACTCCGTTGGGGATAGGAAGACTTTGTCGGGGATGATCTTTTCGTGGCAACTAGCTGAGGATAACCCAGTTATATCCTGGTGGGGACATAACCTTTGAATAAAAAGTCCGGGAGACACGTTCGTGCTATGCGGGTGACAAGCTTCCAGAATCTACTGGGGATAAGCTTCAAGACCTGCTGGGGATAATCTTCAAGACCTGCTGGGGATATGGATTCCACTTTCCTGGGGAAACTTTTCAGATTGGACTGGGGAAATGGCTCCACTGGATGTCCGGTATTCCGCTGGGGAACAATCTTAGATCAAGATTGCCGGGGATGCTTGCTAGGAATGTTTGTGTACTCCGTTGGGGAATGTTGAGATCTTCTGGGGTTAATCCAACCTCCTTAAGGCTGACTGAGTATAACTCTGCTCGGGGAGAGTATTGCTGACTTGCTGGAGATACGGTGCCTTGTTAGGGTTGATGGGAGACTAACTGCTTGGGGAGAATTATTGAATCTTGTCTTACTCGGCGGGGAGTGAAGGTATCTGGGTTACATTCTTCAGCCGAACTTACCTTGGTACCTTGGTGGACAGAGCAATTAGATTGCTTAGACAACTCATTATTGCCCCTGTTTCTGATGTTACCTGTAATTAATCCTTTGTTTCGCATGCGAATATTTATGAGTTAGCAATTAGTGTCAAATGCATATATCACAATTGAACATTGGACGTTCTTCGCAAAACAAAACAAAAAAGGAAAAATAATTGGCAATTGGTCTGAAAAGTGAATTTGTATTGATTTTTTGAATTTGCCTGTAAATAGGCGTTTATGTACAAGAGGATGGCGTCCTAGTAAGAGAACGCCGCCGAACAACAGAGTTTATACAATTTGTACAAAGAAAACAAAACAGCTATGTGAAAAGAGTAATTCCACTGGTTTTCAACTCTACTATCGCCTTTATATCTTCGAGCGTCTCATCACTTGGCTGCTCAGTTGAGGATGAAGTTGATTGATCGATGCCGTCTGAACTTGATAGTTGACACCGGATTCTGGATGCAAGGTGATCCAATGAGACATAGTATTACGCTTTAATCCCTAACTTTTTCCTGGACCGCCCTTTCGGGTTTTCAGTCCACCGGGATACCCATTTTTTCCCAAGCCGCCTTTTCAGGTTTTCGACTTGCCGGGTGTACAGATTTTTTTTATTTCATCCCTTATTTTTGCCCGAACCCTTTTGGTTCGCCGGGAAGCCCTAAATTTTGCCTAGGTATGTCAACCTAGCGGGTCTTTTATCATGCGTAGTATCTTTTTACTATGTCTGCATTGGCGGGGTGAGGAAGGTAGTCACGATCCATGGTGGTTAGGATCATGGCTCCTCCTGAGAAGACACGTTTAACCACAAATGGCCCTTCATACGTAGGGGTCCATTTTCCCCTGGGATCACTTTGAGGAAGGATGATGCGTTTGATTACCAGGTCCCCAACTTGATAATCTTGTGGTCTGACTTTCTTGTTAAATGCCCTGATCATCCGTTTTTGATACGTTTGACCATGACAAATAGCAGTGAGTCTCTTTTCGTCAATTAGATTTAACTGATCAATTCGAGTCTGAATCCAGTCATCTTCGCTCAGATTTGCATCCTTCATTATCCGGAGAGAGGGTATCTAGACTTCAATCGGTAAGACTGCCTCCATGCCGTAGACCAAGGAAAAGGGAGTTGCCCCGGTTGACGTCCTTGCTGAGGTACGGTATCCATGGAGAGCAAACGGTGACATCTCGTGCCAATCTTTATAAGTCACTGTCATCTTCTGCACAATCTTTTTGATATTCTTACTAGCTGCTTCTACAGCCCCATTCATCTTCGGTCGGTAAGGAGAAGAGTTGTGGTGCTGTATCTTGAATTGCTCGCAGAGCTCAGTGATCATCTTGTTATTAAGATTGGTACCATTGTCCGTAATGATCCTTTCCGGGATGCCGTATCGACAGATCAGGTTGTGCCGAATGAACCGTGCCACAACGTTCTTGGTTACTGTAGCGTAGGAAGCTGCTTCAACCCACTTTGTAAAGTAATCGATCGCCACTAGGATGAAGCGGTGCCCGTTGGGTGCCGTAGGTTTAATCTCGCCGATCATATCAATGCCCCACATTGCAAAAGGCCAAGGTGCAGTCAAGACATTCAGAGGGACTGGAGGAACGTGCACCTTATCTGCATAAATCTGGCATTTATGACATGTCCGAGAATGCTGGTAACAGTCGGCTTCCATTGTGGACCAGAAATATCATGCTCGAAGAATTTTCTTTGCCATGGTGTGTCCACTGGAATGCGTTCCGAAGGTACCTTCATGCAGCTCTGCCATGATCTTTTCTGCTTCAGTCTTATCCACACAACGCAGTAAGGTTGAATCATGGTTTCGCTTGTACAAAATGCCGTTGCTAAGGAAGAACTTTGCAGCGAACCTTCTCAGAAACTTCTTGTCATTGATGGATGCCCCTTCAGGGTATTCTTGCGCTTCCAAATACCTTTTCACCTCATGATACCAGGGTTTTTCAGTTACTATCTCAGCCTCAAGATCACAATAATATGCAGGTTCGTCCAGTTTCCAGATAATGATCCGGGGAGCCTCATTGTCCCACTTGACTTTGAACATGGAAGACATCGTAGCTAGTGCGTCCGCTAACTGGTTCTCCTCTCTTGGGAAGTGTTCAAAAGTTATCTCTGTAAAATGGGGGATCAATGTCAACACCCACTCTTTGTAAGGAATAAGGTTTGGGTGTTTCGTATCCCACTCGCCTTTGATCTGATTGATCACGAGAGCGGAATCTCCGAAGACACTCAGGAACTTGATCCTTAAGTCGATCGCAGCTTGAAGACCCATGATGCATGCCTCATACTCCGCCATGTTGTTGGTGCAGTTGAAACATAGCCGGGCAGTGAGTGGAGTATGAGTGCCTTGAGGGGATATGATCACAGCGCCGATACCGTTACCCAAAGCGTTGGAGGCTCCGTCAAAGTGCATAGACCATCGGGATCCTTCCTCAGGTCCTTCATCCGGTCCAGGTACTTCACAATCAGTCACTACCATGATGCTCTCGTCAGGAAATTCAAAGTTCATTGATTGGTAGTCATCCACTGCCTGGTGTGCCAAATGGTCTGCCAATACACTTCCTTTGATGGCTTTCTGAGTTGTGTACTGGATGTCGTATTCTGTCAAGATCATCTGCCATCTTGCTATTCTTCCAGACAGAGCAGGCTTTTCGAATATGTACTTTATTGGATCCATCTTTGAAATCAACAGAGTAGTGTGAGTCAGCATATACTGTCTCAGCCGGCGAGCAGCCCATACCAAAGCGCATCAAGTTTTCTCGAGCAGTGAGTATCGGGTCTCACAGTCGGTAAACTTTTTGCTAAGGTAATAAATGGCGTGCTCTTTTCGGCCAGACTCGTCATGCTGCCCCAGCATACACCCCATTGAGCTGTCAAGTACTGTCAAGTATAGTATTAGAGGTCTCCCTTCAACCGGTGGCATAAGAATGGGTGGTTCTTGGAGATACTCTTTGATTCTGTCGAAAGCAGCCTGACATTCATCATTCTAACGTACTACTTGATCTTTCTTCAGCAGCTTGAAGATTGGTTCACAGGTAGCAGTTAGATGCGAGATGAATCGAGCAATGTAATTCAGACGTCCTAGAAAACCTCTGACTTCTTTCTCTGTCTTGGGAACTTGCATCTCTTGTATGGCTTTAACCTTGGCAGGGTCTACTTGAATACCCTTGTCACTTACGACGAAGCCTAGCAACTTTCCAGATCTTACCCCGAAGGTGCACTTGTTCGGGTTCAACCTCAGCTTATACAACTTCAACCGGTCAAACAGCTTCTGTAGATGGTCAAGGTGTTCCTCCTCAGTTTGGGACCTTGCAATCATATCATCGACATATACTTCAATCTCATGATGGATCATGTCATGAAATAAAGCAACCATGGCACGTTGGTAGGTTGCCCCAGCATTTTACAACCCGAATGGCATGACCTTGTAGCAGAAGGTGCCCCACTGAGTAACAAAGGTAGTCTTATCCATGTCTTCAGAAGCCATCTTGATTTGATTATAACCTGAAAAACCATCCATGAAGGAGAACACCTTGTGCTGAGCAGTATTGTCAACCAGAACATCGATATGAGGCAAAGGGAAATCATCTTTAGGGCTGGCCCTGTTCAGATCCCTGTAGTCAACACACATTCGGACCTTTCCATCTTTCTTCGGCACTGGAACCACATTGGCAACCCACTGAGGTTAAGAAGTCACTGCTAGAAACCCGACATCGAATTGTTTCATAACCTCAGCTTTGATTTTCTCGGATATCTCTGGACGCATACGGCAGACCTTTTGTTTAACCGGATGACAGTCTTCTTTGGTAGGCAGGTGATGCACTACAATGTCAGTATCCAACCCAAGCATGTCTTCGTAGGACCAGGCAAAGATTTCCACATAGTCATGCAGCATCTGGATCAACCGTTGTTTCACACTGAGCTCTAGATTGGCACCAATCTTAACTTCCTTTCTGTCTGTCTCAGTACCCAGATTTACCGTTTCCACTGGCTCTTCATGTGGCTGAATGGCCCTCTCTTCCTGGAGCAACAATCTTGCAAGCTCACCAGACACTTCGCGATCATCTTCACCTTTGTCTTCGGCTAAGTTGATCGGATTTTCGAAGTCATAACTGGCAGTAGCAGAGTCGTTACCAGTGAGATCCAGAGTGGATTGAAACCTGTATAAGTGAGTGTGTGTAAATATAGCTGTTTTGCAATATATAAAGAGAGGAAGAAAGGGAGCACAAGATTTGAAATGCGAAAAACGTCCAATGTCTTTATTCATGATATATGGAAATTACAAGTAATAAGCCCTCACAAATGAAGGCACGGTGCCCCGGGTAAGACACCGGGCCAGAAAGTTCAATTTATTGTTGTGATCGGTGGATCTGGAACTGACTGTTTAACGCTGGTTCGCGAAATGTCGCGGAAGCAAGAGTCGCCACCGTCTTTTGTTTTCTCCAACATGGACAGGACAAAAGCACAACAAAATTCCTTATGAGATAATTTCTCGGTTCGGGAGGTAGATTTATAGAAAGGGAAGGTGTTAGCACCCTTTCTATCCATGGTTATCCATGGGCTCTTAGATACTTGCTCATCATGTTTTCAAAATGTTTACTTTTCAAAGTGTGAGTGGGTTTGAAAAAAGTTTCGTTTAAAGATTTCAGATCGACTCTTGTATCAGTCCTCAAGAGTGTTTGAAAAATTGTTTTGAAAGCTTTTTGAAAGTGTCGGTGTGAAAAGAGTTTTGTTTGTTTTTTGAAATAGAGCAAGTATCTACGAGTCATCTACCTACCCTAAGGAATTAGGCTGTGTAAATGTCCTTAAGGTAGTGCCATCCCACCATTGAGAGGTAGGTAGCACCACCGTTGGAGGTGTTCGGGTCAATTCGTTTGTAGGGACAGTGTGGTCAACAAAGCAACAGTAGGACACCTTAGAAGCTACCCTTATGCCATTGATCTTTTTTTTTTAGTCCGAGGCAACCGTTTCGAGGCAACTGGATCAACGGACATAAGGACTTACTAAAACGTCCTATACTCGACGACCACGTTTCGAGGGCAAGGCAACAGTGAGGCGTACCCTAAGAGTGGTGTGTGAATTCGTGTGTTATTTCAGTTATGTTTTATCTTGTACATGTATCATGGTGATCTACGCTTGTTTTTTTTTAAATTTAGGCCATACATTCTTTCATGCAATTATAATTTAAAAGTGCGGAAGTTTAAATGCGGAAAGTAAAATCCTACGCTATTACAAGGCGCGGGTCTATACATCGCCAAATTAACAAAGACCCGTTTTGAATAAAAATGCGGAGAGTAAAACCTAGTTACTATTACATGGCTTGAGCAATTACATAATATTTACAAGAAAAATAAGAATAAATGCGCGAAAAGAATAGAAAATAGAACGTTCGAGGGCGTTGGACCCTTTTGAAATTAAATTAAATTAAAAGAACTAATTGATTATTAAATTAAAGAAAAGAAATGTTTTTTAGGTTTTTGGTATTTAATGGAAATAAAGAAAATTAATTAGAAATTAAATGAAACCCTAGTTCTAAATATTTTTAATTATTAAAGAAAAGGTTAAAGTTTAAAACCTAATTTACACTAATTAATTATTTTACATATTTATTTACAAAAATATTTAATAATTAATAATAATAATGATGAGAAAATTATTTATTAAAAAAAGGATGAGAATATTAAAAAAACATAATTTCTACATATTTTAATTTATTAAGAAAAATGTTAAAATTGAAACCTAAATTAACTAAGTTAATGGTTAGATTTTATTTACAAAAAAAAGGTTAGTGATGAAATTAATAATAATTAAATATATTTGTATTTTTGATTTTTCTGTTTTTATTATAGAAAATTATTTTATGGTGAAAAAAACAATTAAAACAAATAAAAAAGAATTAGAAAAGAAAAGAAAATAAAATTAAAAAGGATGCAAACCAAGGGGGGTTTCAGGCCCAAGGGGAGATTTTTTTTTGAACGGTCTGCATTCTTTGGCCATTGGATTGGGTTTCATGGCCATTTGTATTTTGGCTGTTGGCCATTTGTGTTCTGACCTCAACGTTCCTTAATCTTCTCAGGATGTCTGTCTCGCCATGTATTGGTGTCATGCATAAGTTGTTCTTTTGGCCATTTGGCTTTTGGCTTTTGGCTTTTGGCTTTTGGCTTTTGGCCATTTGACTTTTGGCCTCAACGTTTCTTAATAAACCTGCATGTGATCCTGTCTAAATCTGCAATGTTGAATCTCATGAACACATTAAATAAAATCATAAAATACAAATAAAGCCAATATATGAAGAAATTTAATGTTTAGGCACAATATGGCATGTATGAATGATTATACCCTTTTGATCATGGAGATCAAATCAATCTTACCCTTACTGGAAAAGTAGTGACATGAATGCTTTTATGCCCTTTTGATCATGGAGATCAAGCCAACCTTACCCTTACTGAAGAAGTAGTGAGGTGTTGGTTTGTAACTGTGATGACTTGTTTGTAGTGAGAGAGGGATTTGTAATAAGGATTTCAAGGTTTTAGGGTTCTTGAAAGAATTTGATATTCTAACAGTGTTATGACAAGGTTGTTTCTCTCTTTTTCTCCTCCCTTTTTCCTCCTCTCTGGTTTGTGTGAAAAGAAGGTGATTATATAATGGAAATTAGGGTAAAGAAAATGGGCTTTGAATGTGCAATTGGGCCTCCAATGTTCACTTGAGTTCGTCACTTTCCAGGCTAAATCGCAGGGACTTAAGTGCAATTTTTGAAGTTGAAATGTGAAAACAAAATGTAGACGATATCGAGAACTAACTCCTGTCTGAAAATCGGCTCAATTGGATAAAAGGTGAATTAGTTATGAATTTTTGAAGTTTCAGCTCAGACAAACTTATTTTGGGCTCCAGTGTCGACTCTGACACGTTCTTCAATAAAAAAATGGTATTGATCGGTGCATAATTTGGTCTCGACTTTTGAAGAAAAGTTGTAGATCTCTGATTCAGTGACCTTGTGTAAAAATATGAGTCCAATCCGATAAAAATTGACCGAGTTATGAATTTTCGAAGTTTCGGCCCAGATGAAATAATATTCAGCATTCAGGATTTTCAGCGTGTCACGCACTCTGAGCAAAAAACGAAGGCCTTTTGAATACCGTTTGAACTCAATACCTTCTGTAAAAATGTAGTCAACTCAATTTGTGAAATTTTGGCGCCGGAACCAGCTCGATACGATGAAAATCGACCAAGTTATGATTTTCTGAACATGACGCAAATAAACTTTTGTCACAAATTTTCTGTATGAAAATACTTGATAAATCCACATTTTTGAAGACCTTCTGATCGAAATTGGCTTCCAGCCATGAGAGATGAAAACGTAGATAATGTCAAGACGGAATTTTGGCCACCGGAACGGGTTCAAAACGAGCCACGATCTTCAAATTATGAATTTTTTAGCGCGTAAAAACTGCACTTTCAGCACACTTTTCACCATATTTCTTCGAGAAAACTCACATATTCGGATACCTTCTTTAAAGAATTGACTCTTGAGCCGAACCTGAATTTGAGAATACGTTATCAGAGATATCTTGGCGAAAGAATATCTGAATATGACGCGCCGAGTTGGAGTTGTGAATTTTTTTTGAAATATTTTGAGAAATATGGGAGGGCAAATTTTGGGGTACAACAATTGTTCACTACAAATAAAAAACAAAGGAATTCATTACTGCGTAACAAAAGTAACATGTATGTAGTCTTTTGCAGTCTAATTGTTTAGTCCACCGTCGGTTGTCGGGCAGATCCAGCTGTTGAACTCAGATTCTTCCACTTCGTCACAATCCCTGATAACATTCACCCCATGGTCAGGTAGGGGAGCTGTCACCACATTAGGCTTCTCGGGTGCCTCGAACTGTACTTCCTTGGCATCGATAAGGTCTTGAACCTTATTTCTCAGGGCCCAGCAATCATCAGTAGAATGCCCCGAGCTATCAGAGTGATAAGCACAGCGAGCATTGGGATTATACTTCGGAGAGGTTGTGTTTACCACCTTCGGAGCTTCTCTGACGGTTACCAAGTTGGTCGATAGCAGTTGCAGCAAGATCTGCGACAAGGTCATACTAAGCCGAGTATATTCTCTTCTGGGTCTTTCAGCCCTTGGTTGGTTAGGTTGCTGAGGAGCGGCAGCAGGCTTTGCAATTACCACCGCGTTGACAGTTTGGCGGCGTTCTGGTTTGTTTTGCCTTCTAGGCCCATACACAACACTGGCTTCCTTCTTGAAAGGCTTTTTCTCAGAACTTGAGGACGCACCTTTCTGTATCTTCCCTGATTTCATACCAGCCTCTATCCTTTCCCCAGTCAGAATGAGATATGTAAACCCTGCAGACAAATTACCGATGAGATGATTGAAGAACGGCCCGGATAGGGTCCCCAAGAACATGTCCACAAGTTCACAGTCGGTTAATGGTGGCTGCACCCTGCCAGCCAGGTCCCTCCACTTCTACGCATACTCTTTAAAACCTTCTCCCGATCCTAGCGACATACCCTGGAGTTGGGTACGTGTAGGAGCGAGGTCGGTATTATACTGATACTGCTTGTAAAAAGCAGTAGCAAATTCCTCCCAGTTACGAACCTTGGTTCCATCCAGCTGATAGAACCATTCGAGATGAGTCCCTGAAAGACTCTCCTGGAAGAAATGGATCCATAAGTTCTTGTCCACAGTATACGGCTGGATCTTCCGCACATACGATCTGAGATGTAGCTTAGGGAAGGACGCCCCGTCATACTTTGCGAAAGATGGTGCTTTGAACTTGTGTGGGATCACCACTCCAGAAGATAGACCCAGGTCTCCAAAATCCAACCCAGGCACTTGTTGAATTTCCATGGCATTCAGACGATCCTCTAACTGCTTGTACTTGTCTTCAGCTGGAGGATACTGCTCCTCATTGAAATCAGTCCCGTTGTCAGAGACCACCGGACTAGGAACCCTTCCCCCTTGGGGACTACCTTTTCCCACAGACGAACCAGCTTGATCAACCTCATTCTGCAGTGTGTTACCAAACCTCCGACCAGTGTTGAATAGTACAGTTCTCTTCTTCTTCTTCTTGACCAGCAGAGCCTTCAATTCCTCTTGACCTTGGGCTAAACTCATGATCAGCTCTTGGAACTGGGCGTTCTGAGCCTCCAGGGCCTTGATGGATTGCTCAGTAGATGATTCAGGACTCATGATGGCGAGCTGAAATAAACAGCGAAGAAGATTAAACCACCTGTAAAAAAGAGTACCTGCTATGCACATGATGCATGATATGTGTTTATGCAATGCATTCAAGGGTTCGAAAGTTCAAATTTGTTGTAGACAAAAGGGAGCACACGTTATCATTAAGAAATAATTGTTCAGTACATCAAGGCCTCGTGGGCAAACTTTACAAAGTAAATCAATCCCAAAAGACACTGCGCATCCTCTTTGGAGCTATGTAAGTGTTGAGAGTCTTTTCCTTGTGCAGTAGGCGGGTGAGCTCCAAGACCTTCTTCTCACTAGCATGTAGACTGGACTCAAGAGAATTCTGTTCTTCCTTAAGCTGGAGCCAGCTCTTCTGCATTTCTTCCCAGGATGTAGGCATGTCAGGATGTTGAATGGTGTATGGCACCTCTCCTTCCAACACTGGCTCTTTGATCACAGGGAGAATATGAGGATATGGCATCACCAGATTCTGGGAGCGGGCTCGTACCCACTTGAGATAAGGCTCCAACGGGATGGAGTTCCTATGCCCCAGTGTCTTGCTGTCTACCTTGTTGGGCATCCTCCAAGCTCTGATAAATCTCTGGCAAAGTCCTTGTGCATCGTTGTCAAAGTCAAAAACTATGTCAGGAATTAACATGTCATGAGGGTCATCCCTCCAAGCATATCCAAACTGTCTCCAGGCCAGACATGGGTTGTAAGTAATACCTCCTCTGATTCTAAGTAAAGGAACATTAGGAAACTCCCCATAACGATCAATGATAGTGACATCTTCTCTGGACTGGGAACACCAATGTATATCAGCATGTGTAAGAGTCATCAATCGTTGTGACCATCTCAAACCCCGCTCATTCTTCAAAACTGATTGTGGAAGGTGCGAAATAAACCACCTTCCCAGGAGAGGAGTGCAGCACATAAGAACACCTCTTTTTCTCATGGTTCGAGTGTAACATGAGTGAAGGATGTCCCCAAGCAACGTAGGTATAGGATTCCTGGACATGAAGATCTTGACAGCATTGATATCTATAAGCTGGTCAGGATTCGGGAACAACACCAACCCATAGACAAGGAGGGCCACAACTTCTTCAAAGGCTTGTAGGTCAAGGGAATTCCAACATTCTTGGGCCTTCTTAAACAGGAATCTGGCCAAGAACCCTTTGATACCAGTTCTAGCTTCCCAATGTCCCTTGATGTCAGATGGTTGTAGGCGTAATGCTTTAGCAATCTCTTAAAGTTTGGCTTCCCTTTCCGTACCGTTGTAGGGTAGTTGACTAAGGATAGGGATCTTCAGAAGCCGGGAGAACTCTTCCAAGGTAGGCACCAGTTGATAATCCAGGAAAGTAAAGCAGTGGTGCAGAGGGTCAAAGAATTGGAAAAGGACCTTTATCATATCTTCCTCAATGTTGGTGTTGACCAAGCTGATAAGTATTCCATGTTTCTCACTGAAAGAAGAGCTCTCGGGAATCCTGGATATAAGTTCCTTAAGCTGAGGAGGGATCCTTACAAGGCTGATCTGAATTGTCTTTCTGCGGATAGTTTCCATGTCCTTAAAACAAGAACAAAAATGAAGATTCGAACCCCTGAAATGGTTAGTGGATGCATATGATGCTGTATGATGTTATGATGCTATGATAAAGCACACCACAAGTATTCACAAAAGCAAACATGGTAAAGCACACAAGTCACACCACAACCCTTAGAGTTTAGGCCAACATGGGGTCTGGGTATTACCCTCTTGAAGTTGGTGGGCTCAAAACCTGTCCTATCAGAAGTAACCGGGTTCTAAGGGTCCCTATATCATTGGATTGTTTTCTGTGTTCATCGTTTCGATTTAGCCACTGAACTGGCGACCGAAATATCCCAAGAAAACAACCCTCAACTGAGTGTAGTATCGAGTATCAACCAACCTTGGACTGCACCAAAGTCAGTTATCTCACTACCCTAAAGAGGCCAAGATGGTTCAATTAAGGTTCCTAAGGTCAGTTGATGCTTCACGACACCACGCGGCGGCCCCGTACTCTCCTTGACTGGACTCAAGGGTTACCGGTACTCCCAAAGTTCCACATCAACGTAGCAGACTACTTCAACCGTGTCGGTATACCCCGCACAATTCCCTCACAGTCTTGTTGCTACTTTCTAAGAAGGTATCCCCCAGATCCGGGTTAGGATCTATAGAACTCCCAAGACAGTACCCACAATAATAAAGCAAACAATTCAGACAATTGAAAACACAAGTGATCTTAGTCCTAAGGTACACCTCACTTTTATAATGGTCCCCAGCAGAGTCGCCAGTTCTGTGATCGGTGGATTTAGAACTGACTGTTTAACGCTGGTTCGCGAAATGTCGCGGAAGCAAGAGTCGCCACCGTCTTTTATTTTCTCCAATATGGACAGGACAAAAGCACAGCAAAATTCCTTATGAGATAGTTTCTCGGTTCGGGAGGTAGATTTATAGAAAGGGAAGGTGTTAGCACCCTTTCTATCCATGGTTATCCATGGGCTCTTAGATACTTGCTCTTATGTTTTCAAAGTGTTTGCTTTTCAAAATGTGAGTGGGTTCGAAAAAGTTTCATTGAAAGATTTCTGAATAACTCTTGTATCTGTCCTCAAGAGTGTTTGAAAAATTGTTTTGAAAGCTTTTTGAAAAGTGTCGGTGTGAAAAGATTTTTGTTTTGTTTTTTAGAGAAAGTATCCATGAGTCATATACCTACCCTAAGGAATTAGGCTGTGTAAATGTCCTTAAGGTAGTGCCATCCCACCATTGAGAGGTAGGTAGCACCACCGTTGGAGGTGTTCGGGTCAATTCGAGTGTAGGGACAGTGTGGTCACCGAAGCAACAGTTGGGACACCTTAGAAGCTACCCTTATGTCCTTGATCCTTTTTTAATCCGAGGCAACCGTTTCGAGGCAACTATTCCGAGGCAACTGTTTCGAGGCAACCATTTCGAGGCAACTGTATCTTGGGCATAAGGACTTACTAAAACGTCCTATACTTGACGACCACGTTTCGAAGGTAACAGGTGAGGCGTACCCTAGAAGTGGTGTGTGTATTTGTGTGTTATTTTCAGTTTAGCAGTTATCTTTGATCAGGGCATTGTGAGCTACGCTTGTTTTTAATTAGCATACATTCTTTCATACAAAGTTAGAATTTAAGAGTGCGGAAAATTAAAAAGCGGAAATATAAAGCTACGCTATTACAAGGCGCGGGTCTATACATCGCCAAAGTACAAAGACCCGTTTTTGATAAAAGTGCGGAAAGTAAATAAATGCGGTAAACCTAATTACTATTACATCCTTGAGCAGTTAAATAATATTCAAAAGAAAATAATGCGCGAAAAAGAAATAAAATCGAACGTCCGAGGGTTTTGACCCTTTGCTTGAAATTAAATTAAATTAAGACTTAATTATTACTTAATTAAAGAAAATGTTTTTTATGTTTTTGGTATTTATGAAAATGAAGAAAAGAATTAAAATTAAAGTTAGTGAAACCCTAGTTCTAAATTATTTTAATTGTTAAAGAAAATGTCAAAATTAGGCTAATTAACTAATTAATTAATTTACATGTTTATTTACAAAAATAATAATTAACAATAATAATACATAATGAGGAAAATAATTTAATTAAGAAAAGATGAAAAATGTCAAAAAACCTAATTCTAGATATTTTTTATTTATTAAAAAAAAGATTAAAGTTTAAAACCTAAATTAACTAAGTTAATTGTTAAAGTTTATTTACAAAAATAAATTAATGAGTAAATTAATAAATAATTAAACATATTTTGTATTTTGATTTTTCTGTTTTTATTATGAAAAGAAAATTATTTTAGGTGAATTAAATAAAAATAAATTAAAAAGAATTAGAAAAGAAAAAGAAAATAGAATTGAAAAAAATATACAAACCAAGGGGGGGTTTCAGGCCCATATGGAGGTTAACTGAAGCAATTTTGGCCCATTGAAGCATAAGCTCGTTTGACTTTCCAGCTTGAGTGCGCCTTGGTTGACTGAGGCACACCATGGATTTCCTTCTGAGGCCCTTGGATTAATCACCATGTCCACTTGGCAGGCCTAAGCATGAGCGTATATGGTGAACCATTGAGCGAGCGCTGCATAGGAAAGCATTATAAAAAAAATCATGAATTAAGTGGGGGGACCTGGGAATCGAACCCAGGTCCCAATGCCTGCAGTACACGTCCTCAACCACCAGGCCATTTGCGTTTGTTTGTATACAATATAACAAAGAATTATAATATATGAAAAAAGGCAATTATGCTGAAACAAAGAAAAACGCGCTAGTATTTGAATCTCCCAGTAACGTGATGACACACATGCTTCGTCTTCGTTCTTCCTGCAAATAGAAAACAAGTAGCGGGGGTTTTAAACCCCCACTAAGTGGAACAGCGAATAATAGCAAATAGAAGAGGAGGACATATAAAAAAGGCGCGATGGTCTCATTTGAATCATCTTGAGCTGCTGAATTCAGCTATATAGGTCTAAAGGTCCAATTGTTCCATACAAGGAAAGCCCTATTTTGAAGCTTCTGAAACCCTAGGTTTCATCAATGGCAGATTTCGATTCAAGCGGTTTTAGAACAATTAAACTATACCAAACGCTTCAGGAAGATGTTAGTAGCATAAATCAATAATCAAAACACATGAATGATGTGTGGAAATTAAAATTCGATTATGAAATATTTGTGAAGAAACGTGACTCTGTTCTACCTCTTCTTTGAGTATGAGGACCTGTTTTTGATGGCAAAAGTTTCCTAGCAATGTCAGTAATGCAATGGAAAAGATTTCAAGCCTTGAATCGTACTGCAAGTGTGATTTCAGTTTTCAAGTTTTTGTTGAAAAGTTACAAATTCGTTATGGCTCTTTAGCAGCTTTTTCGTGTCTTGTGGAATAGGGTTGAGTTGTGCATAAGTATGTGAAGCAAATTAGGTCAAGAAAGAGCCCATGGATCCATGAATTAATGTTTTGAATCTTTGATTTTCATCATATATTTTTCAATCTTTTTTCATTGAAATCTTTGCCAATCATGGATGATTTTCCTTTTTTAGATGTGAAACGACTTGGCCAGCTTGCCCTAGTTTGATTTGCTGCACAAAAAGATTTGAAAAAGCATTATTTGATATTTTCTCATAATTAAATCTAATTAAATGAATTAATAAGAATAAAAATTCAATTAATTAATTAAAAATAATAAAATAAATCCCTTTGAGCTCAATGGGTCGTGCATAGGCTTTGGGTAATGATTCAAGGAAGAATTTGAGGCCCATTAGCAATTTTGAAGTGTTTTAGGCAAAGTTGACTTTTGAAAATTCCCAAAAATTTCCCAACTTCTCCAATGCATATCTTGCTCAATTTTGAAGCTATGATCATGTTCTTGGACATTTTGGAAAGGTCTTGAAGTCCTCTAACCAATGCCTTTTGTCCCATGTCATTTTGATTTACCAATCTGAAGTTATGGTCTTTGACTTAAAGTGCCTTTTTGTTGACTTTTGAAAATGACCTATAATGTTGAAATTGATAACTTTTTGTGAGAGCATTTCTTGGACTTGGAATGTGAAGATGGGTTGTAGGAAATGTCATCCTCTTCAAAAGGAGCTTTGGATGGGATTTTTCTAATAAACCATGAGGAAGTTATGCCCTGGTAAATTTGCAGTTGACTTTTCAACTGTCCAAAAATAGAAACTTTTGCATCTTGAGACTTTTTAAGCCATGTTTGAGAATCATGATCAAGAATTGATCAAATGATGATTTTGGCTTCAAAATAAGATGTTGACCAAAATTTTTGACTTTTGACTGTCAAATGACCATTTTGCCCCTGCAGTTGACTGTGGAGCAATTAGGGTTTTTGACTGTGCAACTTGATGCTGTGAGTCTTGAAACTTGACATATGGATGCTTGACAATGTATATAGGCATTTGGGACTTGATTGGACCCTTGGAACCCTCAATTTCTTTGCCAGAACCAAAACCCTAATTTTGATTGTGTTAGGAGGCAATTGGACTGTGCAACCCTTGAGAGATTTTGAATCATCTGGAGATTGATCTTGGCAAATCTTGAAGAATATGGGAGGGCAAATTTTGGGGTACAACAGCGAAGATCTAAAATCAATCGCTAGATGACCTAATACAAGAATAAATGCATGAAAATCAATACACAATTCACACTTGCACCTCTAGGGTAACCTCACTTGTTGCCTCGGAAAATGCAATCATGTCCCTCGAATATGAGACACTCTAGGAAATGCCCCTTTGATAAACAAAGGTCGTAGTCCCTCGATGACCCTCGATGTTGCCTTCGATAAAACGATCTCGTCCCTTACAAAATTGCTAGAGCGTCTCACAAGTTGCTTTCAATGATTGTATACGATGACTCGCGCCTGTCCCGTTTAACATCCTAACACAAGGTTATTCCCCAAATACAATGGTGAAATAACACTGTCAAAAGGGTTAAAAACATGAGAAAGATCTTTGAGTAAAATAGGGTAGACAACTCTTAGTTACTTGATCAAAAGCTTGCAAAACGTCCTTGCCATTTTCAAACATACCTCACAACACAATTTCAAAACAACTTTCAAAACATTGAAATATCTTTTCAAAAAGACACACACCTTTGTATATATTCGAACAAGAATCATTACAAAGGTTGCCTAGACAAGGCCTCTTTTTTTAAAGCATTTTCAAAACCACACACAACACCATTTTAAACAATTGAAAAGCAAAGCAAGTGATCTAAAACAAGTAACTATGAGCACATGGATAACCATGGATGAAAAGGGTGCTTGTACCTTCCCTTTTCATAATCTACTCCCCGAACCCAAGAAAATATCTCAAAGGTCTTTCCTGTGCTTTTTGACCTTTCCTTAGTGATCTAACCTGATCAGACTTGGGCCGTCACGGCTGGCTCCGAGCTGAAGTTTTGGACGAGGTGGGGGGGGGGGGGGGGTACCTGCAAGGCACTCCGATGCTGAAGTAAGTAAGAGCACGAGCAGGCAAGAGTATGAGTATGGGTAAAAGAATGAAAATCTGACCCTCTGGGAACATAGGGTATTTATAGCCCCCAGCGCTGGGCCAAGGTTCCTTCATTGGGCCGGGCAGGTTTGGCCCAATGGAGGAACTGCCAGGTTCTATGTGTGTAGTGGGGACCCGCACGTGGTCCCCTTCCTGGATGTTCTGCGTGAAGTACGGACGGACGAGGACGCGTTCTTTTTGGGATCCAAGTGATGGCGTAGTGGACAAAGTCTGTCATAGGAGGAGTGCTCGAGCTGAGGTCGAGCAGGATAGCATGAAGTCGAGGATTTCGCACTGGCATAGAGCGTCGGGCACGGCTGCGGCCCTTGGTCGGCGTGATTCCTTGCAAGACCGTTTGGATTGGGCCTTCACCATTGCTTTTGGGCCAGCCCGACCCAGTCCAGAACAGGAGCCCCCCAAGTCGTGGTTCCTGTAGTAGGAGCCATGCCTTGATCTTAGGTCGCCTGTGTCACGGGGTCCTGTTCCCGGCTAAAAGATGTAGTTCCCGCAGCTTGCTCGAGGAGCTCCCCCGTGTCGGGCCCATGGGATAATTCCCTCACGGACTCTCGACGGGCTGCATTTGTTGAGCATATGAGGCATCTCTTGGGAACCGTGCCGCCACCCTACTGACGATAGGGTCATCATTGCCTAGGGGAGCTACACATCGAGGAGGGAAGTTTTGTGGTTCCCCGGGGTGACGTTTGGTATTCCATGTCATCACTATAAATAGGGTCTTTTGTGCCCCAGAACGTGTTTTCCCTCTTCGCGCTTCTCCTCTTCCTCCTGTTTCTGCTGTTGCTGTTCTTCCCAGATACTCATAGGACCGCCGCGATCTCCGTCGCTGATTTCCTTTCTCCGTCGTCACATTTCCTTCTTGATTCCAAGTAAGTGTCTTGTCTCCTTTGTTTTTCCTCTACATTGCCGGCCTTCTTAGTCGGTTTATATCTATTTGCTTTGTTGCCTACAAGCGTTTTGAATGAATGTTTGTTTACACTTTTGATTGTTTGCCCGTGTTCGTGTTTAACATTTTTGTGCTAAATTTGGCCCAAGTTATGGGCCCGAGTCGTGCTCGTACGGGGTTGTGACTTTGGCAAATTTGCCTAAGTCCTTTGTTCGTGCCTATGCTCGGCTTCTTCTCGGTGGCCAGATTCGCCTAGGCGGTGACCTCGAGGGGAGAGACTTCCTTTTGACCCTTTTAGATGTCCTGGCGTTCTTCGAGATTCGTCGGGCGTGCGGAGAGGAACCTCTTGGTCGGGTGTATGACCCGGGTCGGGGTTATTCACCCGCGGCGTGAACTGCCCATCGCGAGCTGGGTGTTCTGCCCTACAGGTACTTCGACGGTGGAGCTCGATAGAGGTGTCCACGTCGGGCACTATCATTTGTTCTTCTTTTATTGAACGATGTTATGTGGTTTGGACGTAGGTCGGGCCTGTACCTCGGCCTCTCTACGGGGTCGGACGTTTCTCCTCGTTGACTGGGCGCGGGAGTCGATAGTCGAGGGTCCTCAGTGTTGGTGGTTTTTAACTATAGTACTGCTTTAGTTTAGCAGCGTTCAAGGATCGTGGTAGTGGCTCTCCGTCTAGTTGCTTGAGGTAGTACGCCCCGGTACCAGTGGTGCCGTGGACGCGATAAGGCCCTTCTCAGTTCGCGGCCAGCTTCCCTTCGCGGTAGTCTTTCTGGTTCCTTCGTAATACTAGGTTGTCGATTTCGAACTCGTGCTTAATGACCTTGTCGTTGTGGCGCAGAGCCACTCGTTGTTTTAGGGTGGCTTCGCGCAGGGCCGCACCAGATCGGATTTCCTCGACTAAGTCGAGCTCGTCCCTGAGTGCCTCGTCGTTCATTTCTTCGTCGAGGGGGCTCTCTGTCCATCTGGATGGTTCCATAATTTCTACCGGGATGACGGCCTCGGTCCCGTATGTTAGTCGGAATGGGGTCTCGCCCGTCGTTGAGTGGGGTGTGGTGCGGTATGCCCACAAGACGTTGTGCAGCTCCTCGACCCATCCCCTCTTCGCTTCACCGAGTCGGCGTTTGAGTCCCCGGAGGATGACTCTGTTTGCAGCTTCGGCTTTCCCGTTGGTTTGAGGGTGCTCGACCGAAGTGAAGTGTTGTTTTGTTCCTAGTCTGGTGACGAAGTCTTGGAACCCGTGGTCGGTGAATTGGGTGCCGTTGTTGGTCACCAGTGCCCTCAGAATTCCGAATCTGGCGAGGATGTTTCTCTTGTAGAAGCAGAGGATATTATGCGAGGTGATCTTCGCGAGAGCCTCGGCCTCGATCCATTTCGTGAAGTAATCCATGGCCACGATGAGGAATTTATTTTGATAAGTCCCTTGCACGAAGGGCCCGAGGATATCCATACCCCACCAAGCGAACAGCCACGGGGACGACAATATGCTCAGCTCGTGAGGAGGGGCGAGGTGCATGTCACCGTGCCTCTGGCACTTGTCACATTTCTTAACGTGTTCCTTGGCGTCCTGCTGCATCGTCGGCCAATAATATCCCGCTCGAAGAGCTTTCCTCGCCAAGGACTTACCGCCCATGTGCTGGGCGTTAATCCCTTCGTGTATCTCCCGTAGTACATCGGGGACCGTGGATTCGTCGATGCATTTTAGGAGGGGGATGGAAAATCCCCTGCGATACAGTTTGTGCTCGAGCACCACGTAGGCGCATGCTCGCCGCTTGGTGACAGCCGCGTTGGTCTGGTTCGATAGGAGTTCGCCCTTCGTCAAGAAATTGTAAACCGGGGTCATCCAGGACGAGGCATCCCCTATGGCGTGGACCTTGACTGGCGTCGTGGATCTTTCGATACTTGGGTGTGCTAGGGATTCTTGGATGATAGATTTGTTCCCACCCTTCTTTCTCGTGCTCGCGAGTTTGGACAATATGTTTGCCCTCGTGTTTTTCTCGCGGGGAACATGTGAAATTTCCGCCCGTACAAACTTTGTCATGTATTTTTTGACTAAGTTCAAGTACTCGACAAGGTTGTCGTTTTTGGCTTGGTAACTCCCCTGGACTTGGGAGGCGACGAGTTGGGAGTCGGTGTAGATATGTACCTTGCGGGCTCCCAGGTCCTCGGCTAGTCTCAGTCCTGCGAGCAGGGCTTCATACTCTGCTTGGTTGTTCGACGTCGGGAAGGAAAGAGCTAGGGAGTGTTCGATCACTACACCTTCTTCGTTCTCCAAAAGGATTCCTGCGCCACTTCCGGACGAGCTGGATGCTCCGTCGACGAAGATGGTCCACTTGTGTTCCTTCCCCGTGGGTGGGTCATGAGTGGTCATTTCCGCGACAAAGTCGGCCAGGGCCTGTGCTTTCATGGCTTTCCTACTCTCGTACTGAATATCGAATTCGGAGAGTTCCAAGGACCATTTCAACATTCTGTCCGCCATATCGGGCCGACCCAGGAGTTGCCTCACCGGTTGGTCGGTTCGTACGATGATTGTGTGGGCCAGAAAATAGTGTCTGAGCCTCCTCGCCGCGTTGACGAGGGCTAGGGCCACCTTTTCTATCTGTTGGTATATGCTTTTGGGTCCTTGCAGGGCTTTGCTCGTGAAGTAGACGGGTTTCTGTCCGTCGGTGGTCTCGCAGATGAGAGCCGCGCTGATGGCTTCGTTCGAGACGGCCAAGTACAAGAATAGTGGCTCCCCATCGGCTGGTCGAGATAGTACAGGTGGTTGAGATAAACTTTGCTTTAGGTGGCGCAGCGCCTGTTCGCACTCCTCGTTCCATTCGAAGGCTGCTTCCTTACGAAGGAGTTTGAAGAAAGGAAGGGCGTGCTGAGCGGACCTCGCGACGAAGCGGGACAATGATGTGAGCATGCCGTTCATGATTTGTATTGACTTCTTCGACATTGGTGTCGGGAGGTCGGAGAACGCCTGACATTTGTCGGGGTTGGCTTCAATTCCTCGTTCTGTTAGGTAGAATCCGAGGAATTTTCCTGCCTTGACCCCGAACGTACATTTCTCGGGGTTGAATCTCATTTTACATTGTCTTGCTTGGGCAAAGACCGTCTTGAGGTGTGCTGCGTGGTCGGTGTCTGCTCGGGATTTGACGATCATGTCGTCCATATACACCTCGAGCATGTTGCCAATCTGTTTGTGGAAAACCTTGTTCATCATGCACTGGTAAGTTGCCCTGGCGTTTTTTACTCCAAAGGGCATTACATTGTAGTAATAGTTGCCCAAGCTGGTCATGAAAGCCGTGAAGTGTTTGTCGCTCACGGCCATCAATATTTGGTTATAGCCCGAGTAGGCATCCATGAACGACAATGTTTTGTAGCCGGCCGAGTTCTCGACCAGCATGTCTATGTTAGGCAAAGGGAAAACATCTTTCGGGCAAGCCCGGTTGAGATCGGTATAGTCAACACACATCCTCCATTTTCCATTATTCTTTTTAACAAGTACAACGTTTGACAGCCAGGTGGAATACCGGGCTTCAGAAATAAAATTTGCCTCTAGGAGGTCTTTTACAGCTTTTTCAGCAGCCTCCGTTTTTTTTGGAGACTGCCTACGCCTACGTTGTACTACGGCCCTAGCGGCTGGATCTATGGCGAGGTGGTGACAGGCGACCTCAGGGTCGAGTCCGGGCATCTCCGTGGCGCTCCAGGCGAACAGGTCAGCATTCTCGCGCAAGCAGGCCTTGATTTGCTTCCTTTCCAGGTCGGGGAGATCCTTGCCAATCTTTACTCCTTTGGTCGGGTCGGTGCCGAGCTCAAAATCCCCGTCCGGTATTGGTCGGAGTGGGACTTGCTCGCCGCTGGGAGGTTCGTCCTGGTCGAAACGAGTGTCCAGAGCTATAGAGTCGGCCTTTGGTGGAGCTCTCTGGACTTCTTCCTTGGGGGACTCTTGCTTGTCGGGCTCCTGTCGCGTCCTTTTGGCGGGCCTTGTCCCTATGTCGACAGTATCGCGTCCCTTAGAAGCGGCGTTGAAACACCTCCAGGCAGCGGCTAGGTCTCCTTGGATAGTAGCTACCCATGCCCTCTTGGTGTAGAATTTCATCTTCAGGTGGACGGTCGAGGGCACCGCTGTCAGTTCTGCCAGTGTTGGTCTCCCCAGAATGTAGTTGTATAGAGACGGGCAATCGATGACGAGGAAGCGTACTTTGACTTGTCTTGTAGCCGTCCCTTCGCCGAACGTAACCAGGAGCTCTACATATCCCCATGGTTTGGAGGTCGAGCCGTTGAAACCTTGTAAGTCCGACCCTACATACAGAGAGAGATGTGAGTCGTCCAGCTGTAGAGTTCGGAATAGTTGGCTGTACATCACGTCGACGGAACTCCCTTCGTCGACGAGGATGCGATGTACATCAAAATTGGCCATTCTTGCCCTTATCAGTAAGGGGATGACCGCGTTCGGGGCTCCGCCGGGGAGCTCTTCTAGGTAGAAGGTGATGGGCTCTGACCTTCCCTTCACCCTTTCGAATGTCACTGTTTGCGGAGGTGCCGCATCGACCAGCTCATCCAGCTTCCTCTTAGCCGAATTAATGGTCAAGTCATTGAATCCGCCTCCGTTTATGACCATGGCGGAGGGGAAATATTCCCACCTGCTGTGCATTGTGAGCGGCTCCTGCAGGTGCTCGGGGATGTCGAAGTCCTCGGGCCTGGTCACGGAGAAGGCGGTCTAGATGGGGATCGACTCGTCAGATGGTCGGACATCTTCCTCCGGCTCCCTTGTCTCCTGGGCGTCGCGACGGGGAGCGTCGCTTCGCAGATACTGCGCGAGCCTCCCTCCCTTGATGAGGGTTTCAATGGCGTCCTTGAGGTGGACGCAATCCTCAGTCAGATGACCATGGCTCCTATGGTACTGGCAATATTTGTTTTTGTCTGCTCCGGGCTTGGCGGGAGCAGGTCGGGGACGTTTAACACCGCCGCCCTTGAAGTCAGTACTGGCACACTCCGCCAGAATGCGCTCGTGGGAAGCTGTGAAAGGAGTGTACTCGGTGAAACGCCCCGAGGGTCCTCTTTGTTCTCGGACTTCCCGGGGTCTGTCTTCTTTTCTTTTCTCCCCGGTTCGTCGAGGAGGAGGAGCTTCCTGGAGCGAGATGCTGTTGGACCCGCGAGTCCTGGGGTCTCGGGCTCTATTGGCTGCTTCCCTCCCCTCGTAGTCCATGTATGCCCGAGCTTTTTCGAGGAGGGCATCGAATGTCCTGGGTGGCTCGATGCCCACGGCTTTTCTGAATTCCATGCCGGGGAGGAGCCCCCTCTCCAGCAGATATCTTTTCATATGGTCCGCGCAGGGGACCTGTATGGCTTCCCGGTTGAAGCGATTGATGAACTCCCTCAAGGTTTCATCTTGTCTTTGGATGATGGCCTCGAGAGCCGTCTCGGTCTTTGGATGCTGCCGAGAAGCTGTGAATGAACTGATGAACTGGTTCTTCAGGTTTTGCCACAAGGTGATTGAGCCCGGGGCGAGTCCTTTGTACCAGTCCATTGCCGCCTTCCTAAGAGTCGTGGGGAATAGTCGGCATTTGATGGGCCCCCCGACATTGTGGTAATGCAGCATAGCCTCGAACCCATCTATATGGTCAACCGGGTCCGCGGCTCCATCGTACTCCTTCAAGTGCGGGGGTTTCTCCATGCCCGGGGGGATGGGTGCTTCCATGATAGCTTGCGACAGGGGACCGCGGGGGTCGTCCTCGTCGCTCCTCTCCAGAGATAGAGATGGGGACCTGTAATACTGTCTGGCACGACGGTCTTGGTCGTGTTGAGTCTCTCTCGAGCGTGATGCTCGTTGGTTGAATCTTACACGTCCGTCTCCGGAGTGCCTTCTTTCCTGTCTCGCCGGGTCGCGACTAGGTTCTCCGGCTTGGATGACGAGCTGCCTCTCCAAATGGAGCCGTTTCCCCTTCGGTCGGGGTGACTGGCTTCGGGAGGTTTCTCTGTAATGTCTCCGCGGGGGAGACAGGAGTTGGACTTCAGTCACTCGAGGAGGTGGAGTATGGGGCCTCCGGTGCCTCCTCGGGGGTCTTCGGTCATCTTCAAGCTCCCTTAGTCTTTCCCCTTGGGCGAAGATGAGATAGTTCGTTTGATTGATCGCTGCGAACAGCGCCTGAGTTGTGGCATCCGCCCCGGCGGGGACGGGGACTTCCTGGAACCGGGCAGCCCGGTAGTTCGCGAGGGCTTCCTCGTCTTCTTCGAGTGGCGGAGGGACCGAGGAAGATGACGCAGTAGCTCCGTCGCGGTAGGTTGAAGGTCCGGGGACAGTTGACGCAGGAATGTTGTTATGGCCGGGGTTTCCGGTGTTGTCAAGGTGTACGTTTTTATCCGCGGGGCCGTTGTTGGTGTCGACGACACAGACGTTCTGTTCATCGCGAGCTTGATCAGCCATGACAGCGGTAGTTGAAATTTGAGCTTTGGTCTTTGAGTTTTGCAAGACGAGGAAGCTAGTTTCCCACAGACGGCGCCACTGATCTAACCTGATCAGACTTGGGCCGTCACGACTGGCTCCGAGCTGAAGTTTTGAACGAGGTGGGGGGGTACCTGCAAGGCACTCCGATGCTGAAGTAAGTAAGAGCACGAGTAGGCAGGAGTATAAGTATGGGTAAAAGAATGAAAATCTGACCCTCTGGGAACAAAGGGTATTTATAGCCCCCAGCGCTGGGCCAAGGTTCCTTCATTGGGCCGGGCAGGTTTGGCCCAATGGAGGAACTGCCAGGTTCTACGTGTGTAGTGGGGACCCGCACGTGGTCCCCTTCCTAGATGTTCTGCGTGAAGTACAGACGGACGAGGACGCGGTCTTTTCAGGATCCAGGTGATGGCGTAGTGGACAGAGTCTGTCATAGGAGGAGTGCTCGAGCTGAGGTCGAGCAGGATAGCCTGAAGTCGAGGATGTCGCACTGGTATAGAGCGTCGGGCACGGCTGCAGCCCTTGGTCAGCGTGATTCCTTGCAAGACCGTTTGGATTGGGCCTTCACCATTGCTTTTGGGCCAGCCCGGCCAAGTCCAGAACACTTAGGATAAAATAAAAAGTCGGTGGCGACTCTTGCTAAACCGAAACATTTGTGAACGCAAACGCAAAACCTCAAGTCAGTTCTCCCACCGTATCACAAGAACCATCACCATCTTTTGGAGAGTATCTTCTACGCAATTTGTCGTGTAAGAAGGGAAATCTTGCGACTGAACGCACATCTGAATTAACTGAGAAAACTACCCTACCCCAGGTTATGATTAAGGATTTTAATTTGTGTGAAAAGAAAACTCCTACTTCTAGGCTCAAATGGGTTGACTAGGGATTATCTTCCTTATAACTCCACTGTTTAGGATTTGAAACAACGCTCGTACATTGTCAGCGGGGTCTGCAAAAGCATATTGTAGAGATTGTGGTGTCGTTCTCGTCATCCTCCCTCTAAAGGCTTAGAGCTTTTAATCAAGAGTTGAATATCATAAAAAGGAAGTAAGAAAGTAGTTTAAGCATAATGAAAACAAATTAATTCAAGACAAACATGTGCAATGCATTAATGAAATAACAAAGTTTGACATGACAATAATTGTTTGAACAAACAAAGAAAATACAACTTGAGAACTCAATCTCCTTGGCGTCAATCATATTTTGAGTCTTGTATTTCAGTGCCCAACAATCGTTAGTATCGTGCCCAGGATTGCTAGAATGATAGGCACACCTTGCATCAGGATTATAGTTAGGAGAAGAAGTCTTAGGGTTTGGATGAGGTCCTATCAACGTAACCGAATTCATCCTCAACATATGTTATAATGCTTGATACAGAGGCATGTTGATCTTGGTAAACTGTCTCTTAGGCTCGTCTTCCCTTCGCAGATTACCCCATTGTTGTGGGTGTTGCATGTGTGCCAAATTAGAGACCAACATTGCCCCTACAGATTGATGGTAGTCTGCCTTATTACGACCCTTCTGGCCATACCAGCATTGGCTTCCTTCTTACAAGCAAATGGCTTCTTCTCAGCATTAGAAGATGCAACCATCAGAATCTTCCCACTCTTGATACCACTTTCGATCCTTTCTCTAGTCAGAACCATCTTTGTGAACCCGAATGAGGAACTCCCAATCAGCAAATTAAAGAACGGGCCTGTCAGAGTGCCCATGAACATGTCTACCATTTCCCGATCATTTAGAGGAGGTTGTACCCTGCCAGCTAGATCCATCAATTTTTGGGCATATTCTTTGAAGCCTTCGCTATAACCCATAAACATGCTTTGAAGTTGTGTACGAGTTGGAGCGAGGTCAGCATTGTATTGGTACTGCTTGTAGAAAGCAACACCCAAGTCTTCCAAGGTATGAATGTCTGTTCTTTCTAGATGATAGAGCCACTCCTCTTTTCCTTTAGACAATGCTATCCTACTATTAATGAGTAGGTAGCCTTGTCATTGGATGTTTTGAGGGACAATTGAAGGGACATTATGGTCACGAAGGTAATTTTGGCAAGAAATTTTAGTAATTGTCCTAAAGTTTCTAAGATCACTTTTAATCGAGGCAACATCGAAAGGGTCATTGAGGGACTAGTGATCTTTCAAACTAGAGGACAACCACTAAAACTTCTCATGTTCGAGCATTGTAACAGTTTTCCGAAGGTAACCAAAGTGGGATACCCTAGAGGCGCGCATGTGCAATTGATTTAGTTCAAGTATTTATCTTGTGTTATTAGGTTTGCTAACGTTTGAATATTAGTCTTTCCATACACGCCTAGTTACTAACAGTTAATATGTACATAAAATAAAGTGCGGGAAGTATAAATCTAGACTATTACATGGCTTCGGGGAGGTGGATTTACACTGTACAAAAAATTAGGAATACAAGAATAAAAAGTAGAAAATAAAACCTAATTGTAGTCTATTACATCCAGAAGGCAATTACAATAATGTAAAAAAATACGAGAAAATAATAACGCGCGAAAGAATGAAAATACGTTCTTAAATCCAGTGAGAAAAATCTCTGTTTTTGATAATAAATTAAATATCCTAAAGTCTATTAGAAAATTAAATTAAGAAAAGTAATCTAAGTTTTTTTGTTGGTTTTTTTATTACGAAAAGAAAGTAATTAAAATTAAATTAAAATCTATGTTCTAATTCATTTTAAATTAAGAAAATAGTTAAAATTTAACTAAATAATTAATTAAAGAAATTAATTACTTAATTGAAAAAATCTAAGCCTAATTTTTTGTGGTTTTTTTGTTGTTGTTATTATTTGATTAATTAAATAAACTAAGAAAACAAAATAAAAAAAGAATACAATCAAAACAAAAAAATGGCCAATGGGCCTAAATGATGAAAAGGAAAAAAAAGGGGGGGTGTTGTTGCAAAAAAAATGGCAGGCCCAAGTGTTGAAGCCCAAATTGCTTTATTGGATCCAGTGAAGACTGGCCTTGGGGGTGCATTAGATATGATCAGATAGACATCTGATGATGATGGTTTGATGGAGTATGGTGGACCCCAAGTAGCATAGCGCATGGAATTTGCATGTAACAAATCAGAAAATATAAAATGCGCAGTATTCAAACTGGCTAATCAGGGGTTGACATGCTTCGTCCCCTACCTCCCTCCGCCGTCTTAGGTAAAAATACCTATAGTGACAGTTTTTTCACTTGTCACTATAGCACATGCAATTTCAAAAAACCCAGAATATGCAATAAAAATGAACATTGAGGCCATGGGTCGACTGTGTTCAACCTCCTGAGCACAATAGTGGCCCTGGTTTGGGATAATTTTGGCCAACAAAGAAAACCCTAATTCTAAGGTTCAAACCCTAGAAATGGCAACACTCGATTCCTGCATCAAAAATTCAATCCAACTATACAGGTAGCTTATAAATGTTCAAACAAACAGAAATGCATGGTTAAAACGAAGTTATATTACATAATTCAAGCAAAATGAAATTCAGAAAGAAAGCAAATCGTTCAAGTTGGTTGGGCTGTTTCGTGGTATCTCAGGGCCTGGTAATGATGGTAAACGCTTCAGGGAACCTCCAGGAGTGAGTTTGGATTCTTGGTTTGGGTTGAATCAAGTTGGAGCTGCATTTTTTAGTTTAGTAGTTTTGATATTTTTTGCAAAACTTTCAGGGTTTTTCCAGGTTGTGTGTCCATCCTTGGAGCTTGCTAATGGTTTGGTATTTATATATGAGATGGGAGGAGAGAAGAAAACAAAATTTAACCAGCCTTGATTATTCATTTGAACACCTTGAATGACAAATTGTAACCTTGGCCAAAAATATGGGATTTTTTCAAATTTTCAAATTTTCATGAATGTAGACATGCTGGCCTTGTTGTACACGAAATTTGGGGCCTTTCCATGCATCAAACCAAGCCCAAATTATAATGGCCCATATATTTTGCAATAATTTTGATTTATTTGATTTTTAATTAAATAAAATTAATATAAAATTAAAATAAAATCAATACTATGCAAAAATTGTTTTAGGTGTCCTCTATAATCTTAGGAAGATGTTTGAAATCCAAGAAAATGAGCCCTTGCATTAAAAATTCAAATTTGCTCAATGCAACAATCTTGAAATTTCCCTAATTTTCCCAACTTGGGAAAGCCATAACTTGATCAATTTGTATCTCATGATGATGATATTTTACTTTTTGGAAAGCCCAATATGCCTACTTCAATCCCTCTTTTTATCAATTTTGCATTTGAATATTTTATCTTGAGGTAAAAGGTCTTGGAAAAAAGTGACTTTTGTTGACTTTTTGAAAATGACCTGTAATGTATGAGCTTGTATCTTTCCAATGGTGCATTTCTTGAAATTGAGGGATGAAGAGAAGTTGTAGGGAATGAGATTCTATTTAATATTAGCTTTGGTTGGGGAAAAATGGATGAAGTATGTGGAAGTTATGCCTAGTCAAAGTTCAGTTGACTTTTCCTATAGAAACCCTAATTTGGCAATTTTGACTTTTGATGAATTAAGAGCATTTCTTGAGGAATCATGATCAACCCTTGATCAAGTGATGGATATCACTTCAAAATGTTGATGTTGACAAAAAATCTTGAAGTTTGACTGTATATAGACCGTAGTTGACTTTTGACCTAGTACAATTGATTTTCAAGCATTTGAGCAATTGACTGAGCAAACTTGTAGTGCAAGGTATGAAATTTGTCATGGATAATATTGAAGACATATTAGGACCATGGAAAAAAATTGAGACCTTTGGAGCTCACACATCTTGGTGAAAAATGAAACCCTAGTTGGAAGGCTAATGCTTAGGAGGAGGATTTGTCTGATCAATTCTTGGTCAACCTTGAGCAATTGAGGACCTCTAGGAGTATGTCTTGTGTGAAAACGGGAGGGAAAATTTTGGGGTACAACAGATGTTAACGCACACATTCTAGCAATAGGCACGACCTGTATCGCGGTAGAACGAAGATAACATGCCCTTTGGGTAAGATTTGATTGGTTGAGTGTTTTTCAGTAATTGAAGAAGTCAAACTATTATCTGGTCGAGTCCAGGCTTCAGTAATAAATTGAAAATTATGCTAATATCTGGTCGGATCCAGGCTTCATAGCATCTTTTGGAAATAGTAAAGGCTTTGCTGACGACTTTACTTGGGATCAGGGGTTGTGGCCCTGTGATTTGCAATAATCTGAAAGGGAAATTCAAACTGGAGAGTGTCGACTGAGTTGAGTAGGACAAACTCATCTTGGGGAGGATAGACTCCATTTGAAGATAATAGCCTTGGCCGGGGAAGATACACTTAGCTCGGGAACTTCATGGTGTCTTGATTGTTGTATGTTGGGGAAATTTGAACTCGGCTGGGGAGTTTTTGTTGTTCCTCGATTATTATTTGGGAAGTAAAACCTGTTGGGGAAAGGTTTATTGCATCCGTCCTCATGGGGATAATGATAATGAGATAACTCTCTGGGGATATTTCATATACATTAAAGAGATGCTTATTGCTGCTTAGCAGGACACATGTGCCAAATAGTTTTAATTATGTTCATATGCATATGTTCATTCAATTTTATTCATTGGACAAATTTGCATTCAAAACAAAGACATAAATTTTGCACTTCAAAGTGTATTTGTATTGATATTTTGCCCTTGAATAGGCGTTTTTGTACAGAGAGACGGAGATCCTAGTGAGAGAAAATCGTCGAAAGGAAAACAAAATTGAGAGTGAAAACAAATAGCCATGTGAAATGATCTTATTGCCTTCCCACTCTACTACTTCCCCAATGTCTTTGAACGTCCCTTGCCCTTGATCGAAGTTGATTAGATTGATCTTGGACCGTTTGAACTTGGACCTTGATGATAAAATTGACTGTATTGATTCCACATGACATAGTCATACGCTTTTAATCCTTAATTTTTGCCTGGACCGCCCTTTTGGGTTTTTGGCCCACCAGGATACTATTTTTTGCCCAAGTCGCCCTTTCGGTTTTTCAACTTGCCGAGTGTATAATCTTTTGCATATATCCCTAATTTTTGCCCAAACCTTTTGGTTTGCCAGGATGCCTTTATTTTGCCTATGTGTGTCAACCTAGCGGGTCTCTTATGCATAGTATTTTTTAACTATGTCCACGTTTATATGATATGGGAAATCTTCACCGTCCATGGTAGTTAGCATCATGGCACCGCCAGAGAAAACACTCTTGACAACAAATGGCCCTTCATAAGTGGGAGTCCATTTGCCTTTGGGGTCGCCTTGTGGTGAAATGATGTGTTTTATCACCAATTCACAAACTTGATATACTCGAGGCTTGACCTTTTTCTTGAAAGTCTTGATCATTCGTTTTTGATACGTCTGACCATGGCAAACAACAACTCATCATTTTTCGTCAATCAAGTTCAGCTGATCCAATCTCGTTTGAATCCACTCGTCTTTGCCTAGGCCTGCCTCAATCATAATCCTTAGCAAGGGAATTTGAACTTCCACTGGCAAAACAACTTCCATGCCATAGACAAGAGAAAAAGGAGTTACCCCAATTGAGGTTATAGCTGAAGTACGGAAGCCATGTAGAGCAAATGGAAACATCTCATGCCAATCCTTATAGGTTACTACCATTTTCTGCACAATCTTCTTGATATTTTTGTTGGTCGCTTCGACTGCGCCATTCACTTTTGGTCTATACGGAGAAGAATTGTGATGCTTTATCTTAAACTGAGTGCAAAGCTCAATGATCATAGCATTTTTGAGGTTAGTCCCATTATCGGTGATAATCCTTTCGGGGATACCATAACGACAGATGAGATTGTGTCTGATGAATCTGGCTACCACATTCCTGGTGATTGAGGCAAACGAGGCGGCTTCGACCCATTTTTCAAAATAGTCGATAGCAACAAGAATGAAGCAATGTCCATTAGAAGTTGTGGGCTTGATCTCTCCAATCATGTCGATGCCCCACATTGCAAATGGCCACGGAGCAGTCATGACATTTAGAGGGATAGGAGGCACATGGACCTTGTCAGCGTAGATTTGGCATTTGTGACAAGTTCTTGAATATTGATGGCAATCAGTCTCCATCGTTGACCAATAGTAACCTGCTCTTTATATTTTCTTAGCCATCATATGTCCACTTGAGTGAGTACTGAAGATACCATCGTGCATGTCTTCCATGATTTTCTCTGCCTCCCTCTTGTCCACACATCAGAGTGGAGTTGAATCTTGGTTGTGCTTGTACAATATCCCGTTACTGAGGAAGAACTTGGCTGCAAATCTTCGCAAGAACTTTCTGTCATTGATAGATGCCCCCTCTGGATACTCTTGAGCTTCAAGGTATCTCATCACCTCATGGTACCATGGCTTTTCCGCATCGGTGTCGAGCTCATAGCAATGTGCAGGTTCATCGAATCTTTCAATTGTAATCATAGAGGCTTCATTGTCCCATCTGACCTTGAACATTGAAGACATGGTTGCCAAGGCGTCAGCCAACTGGTTTTCTTCCCTAGGGAAGTGCTCCAAAGTGATTTCTTTGAAGTAAGGAATTAGGGATAGCACAAGTTCCTTGTAAGGGATAAGATTAGGGTGTTTAGTGTCCTAATCTCCTTTTACTTGGCTGATCACTAAGGCAGAATCCCCAAACACATCCAAATGCTTAATCCTTAAGTCAATAGCAGCTTTCAGACCTAAGATGCATGCTTCATACTCGGCCATATTGTTTGTGCAATCAAAGCATAGTCTGGCAGTGAAAGGTGTGTGGAAACCTTCAGGAGAGATGATCACATCACCAATTCCTTTACCTGAGGCGTTGGAAGCCCCATCGAATACCATATTCCATTGGGATCCTGGTTCAGGTCCGTCATACGGTCCAGATTTCGCGTAGTCGGTTACCAGCATGATGTTCTCATCAGGGAAGTCGAAGTTCATTGACTGATAATCATCCACAGCTTGATGGGCCAAATGATCTGCTAGTATACTCCATTTGATGGGTTTTTGAGTCGTGTATTGAATGTCGTACTCAGTCAAGATCATTTTCCATCTGGCTATCTGTCCGTAAAGGGCAGGTTTCTCAAAAATGTACTTGATTAGGTCCATCTTAGAAATCAACAGAGTGGTATGAGTCAACATATACTGTCTTAGCCGGTGAGCAGCCCATGCCATAGCACAACAAGTTTTCTCAATCAGTGAATATCTAGTTTCACAGTCGGTAAACTTTTTGCTCGGGTAATAAATAGCATGCTCTTTTCGGCCAGACTCGTCATGTTGGCCCAAAACATACCCCATAGAATTCTCTAGTACTGTCAAGTACATGATCAAGGGTCTTCCTTCAACTGGAGGCATGAGAATAGGAGGTTCTTGTAGGTATTCTTCGATTTTTTTGAAGGCAATATGGCACTCATCGTTCCATCTGACTACCTAATCTTTCTTCAAGAGTTTGAAGAGTGGCTCACAAGTAGCAGTCAAGTGAGATATGAAACGGGTAATGTAATTGAGACGACCCAAGAATCCTATGACTTCTTTTTCAGAATGAGGGACTGGCATTTCCTGGATGGCCTTTACCTTGGCAGGATCAACTTCATTGCCTTTGTTAATGACAACAAAACCTAGAATTTTTCCAGATCGTACTGCAAATGTGCACTTGTTAGGGTTTAACCTCAGCTTGTACTTCTTCAGCCTCTCGAATAATTTGTGCAGATGATCGAGATGTTCTTCTTTGGTTTGGGATCTGGAAATCATATCATCCACATATACCTTTATCTCATGATGAATCATGTCATGAAATAAGGCTACCATAGCCCTTTGATATGTTGCCCCCGTATTCTTTAATCCGAACAGCATGACCTTGTAGCAGAAGGTGCCCCATTGCATAACGAAAGTAGTCTTTTCCATATCTTCGGGAGCCATCCTTATTTAATTATAGCCTAAGAAGCCATCCATGAATGAGAAGACTTTATGCTGAGCAGTATTATCAACTAAGACGTCAATGTGTGGTAGAGGGAAGTCATCCTTGGGGCTTGACCTATTCATATCCCTATAGTCTACGCACATGCGAACTTTCCCATCTTTCTTTGGCACTGGCACCATATTGGCAACCCATTGAGGATAGGATGTCACCGCTAGGAACCCTGCATCAAATTATTTCATTACTTCCGCTTTGATCTTTTCAGACATATCAGGCCTCATGCGACGAACCTTTTGTTTAACAGGAGGCAAGTCTTCTCTTGTCGGTAGACGGTGAACTACGATGTCGGTGTCCAACCCAGGAATATCTTCATAAGACCAAGCAAATACTTCCACATAATCACGCAACATCTGAACCAACCTGCTCTTAACACTGCTTTCCAAATTAGCGCCGATCCTGATTTCCTTCTTATCTGACTCAGTACCCAGGTTGATAACTTCAACTGACTCTTCATGTGGTTGAATAGCTTTTTCCTTTTGTAACAGAAGTCTGGCTAGTTCTCCTGGTATGTCACAATCTTCCTCGCCTTCGTCTTCGGCTTGGTTGATAGGACATTCAAAGTCATAGTCGGCAATAGTAGAGTCATTGGCAATAGAATCCAGAGTGGATGTAGACCTGCAAGAGTGTGTGTGTATGCAAGTAAGATACATGGCTATTTTTGAAAATTTATTTGAAAGAAAGGAAATACAATGAACACAAATATTTGAATGCAAAAGAGTCCAATGTACTGAATGATCATATGATTAGATGAACATAAATAAAACCCTTGACAAATGGACCAAAGTGCCCCAGGCTAGGCACATGGATTAAAAGTCATTATTAAAATATTACAGACAACAAGTTCTTGAATTGATGGAAAATCAATAACAAGTAGATTACTCCTCAATGAAGGAGATGGGCACAAAGTCCTTTGTATGCCAATTCTTCAGCTTCGTTGTAGTTGGGTACACCCACTCCTCAAAAGCATCTTCTTCTTCAGAATCACCCACAGTGTTGACTTCATGGCTTTCAATGCGGAGAGGTGGCTTTCCAGCACGAGCACGCCTCACTTCCTTCTGATCTTTAACGGTGAAGCCCAAACCAAATTTGTCTGCTTTAATAGGGATATCGAGGAGTTTCCCCCATGTATCACAGTTTCCTTCTTCAATTGCCGCACGTGCATCCTTGACTGAAACCATCTTTGGCGTGGCCTTAACAGCTTTAGACTCATCAGAAGAACATTTAGTAGCAGCAATCCTCGGCGATACAACCTCAAAGGCTTAACATGGGGTTTCAATGAATTCTCCGTCCATCTCTACATACTTGAAAGAGTTAAGGTGGCTCACCATAAACTCTTCTTCCCCACAGACGGTGACTATCCTGCCTTTGACTGGGTATTTAAGTTTCTGATGGAGGGTTGAGGTCACTGCCCCAGCCTTATGAATCCACGGGCGACCTAGCAAAAAAGAATAGGCAGGGCGAATATCCATAATATCGAAGGTGGAGTTGAATATTTGGGAGCCCACTTTGTTTGGAAGATCTACTTCCCCATGAACAATCCTCTTTGATCCATCAAACGCCCTTATGATGATATCATTTGGCTTCAAGATTAAATCTTCACAGTCAAGACGGTCTAATGCCCCCTTGGGTAATACATTCAGAGAAGAACCAGTGTCGACTAGCACATGTTCTAAGGTGGTCCCTTTGCACTCTATAGAAACATGTAAAGCTTTGTTGTGATTCTTCCCGAGAGGTGTTAAGTCAGCATCTGAAAACCCCAAGCCATTATCAGCTGTCAGGCTAGCCACACAATTCTCAAATTGGTCTGTTATAGTCTCATGGGAGACATGAGCTTTTTTCAGGAACTTGATTAATGTCCGAGCATGGGCATCGGAGCAAAGTAGCAATGACAACATTGAAATCTTAGTAGGGGTTTTCCCCAATTGTTCTACAATTTGAAGTCGCTTCTTTTTATGATCTTTAAAATCTCGTCCATCTCGCGAGCGGAGGGTTCTTCATTAGTTACGTCCTTGGAGGGTACCTCAATCACATCAGGCTCAACAACCTTCCCTTTCCCTCTGGTATCAGTATTTGGCTTGGCAACAATAATGCGGATGGGCATCTTTGTGATTACTGGAGGTGAGATATTGGGTGAGAATATTCTCCCTGTTCTAGTTACTTTACTTGAGCCAGCTATGTTGCCAACATTGTCGTCTTTTTCTTCTTCATTCAGGGTATCTTGTTGAATCCCATGATATAACACATCAGCACCGTAATTCCATGGTACCGCTTTGTTTGAAGAGTAAGGAATTGGTCTGGGATTGGTAATTATTAATGGAGAAATGGTGGGTTCATTTGAAATTCTAATAGGGCCTTTGGAGGTGATCCTAATAGGTTTGTTTGAGATGGTAATAATGGAGAGGTCTTCACATTTGTTAACCAAACTCTTGGCAGGCAGAGTCTTTTCAAACAGAATTTCGTGGCTATCCATCAGGCGTTGTATACCTTTTTTCAGCCCTTCACATCCATTGGGTTGTCTTGTACAGCACACGCAATCTTCTTCACAGCCATGGTAGATCCCAACTTTCAACAGATTGTTCTTGATTACATTCAGCGGAGTAGTCAATTCTTCAACAGAGGCAATAAAAATTGTATCTTCAACAACATTAACACCTTTGTCATGCTCCGACATTGGAGCGGTAATTACATTCGGCGTAAGAGGAGGATCAAACTCAATATTTTTGTTATCAATTAAATCCTGGATTTTTTTCTTCAAGTCCCAACACTGGTCAGTTTCATTCCTGGGACTGCTTGAATTGTAAGCACACTTAGCATTCGGATTATACTTTGGTAACAAGGTGTCAGGGTTGACGGGAGGATCGTGCAACGTCATTAAATTAGCCTTGAGAAAATGTTCAAGGGCTTGAGACAGTGACATGCCTAACCTTGTAAATTATCTTCTTGGAGTTTCAAAACGTTGATGATTTGCAGATGATCTTGGAGTAGGAGTTGGATTGGAGATTCAGACAGCACTGACAGACGGGTGGTCATTCTTCTTGGTATGGGCCCTTGCCCCATACACATTATTAACTTCCTTCTTTGAAGAAAAAGGTTTCTTGATAGGATTGGGAGTGGAGGTAGATTCCACAGAGTTTTTCCCACTTTTAATGCCACTTTCAACTCTTTCGCCGGTTAAGATTAATTCAGTGAAACCAGAAGAAGAGCAGCTAACTAACGGATTAAAGAAAGGACCAGATAAAGTGCCCATGAACATGTCGATGTGCTCCCTATCAGTCAAGAGGGGTTGGACCCTACTAGCAAGGTCTCTCCACTTTTGTGCGTATTCCTTAAATCCTTCATTCTTCCCTATGGTCATATCTTGCAATTGAACCCTCGTTGGTGCCAAGTCGGCGTTGTACTGATACTGATGGTAGAAGGAAGTAGATAAATCCTCCCAAGTGTTGATACAAGAACCATCTAACTGATAAAACCATTCAAGTTGTGTTCCAGCCAAGCTTTCTTGGAAAAAGTGAACCCATAGCTTCTTATTGGCAATGTGCGGCTGTATCTTGCGCACATAAGACTTTAAATGGAGTTTTGGATAAGAAACCCCATCGTACTTGGAAAATATTAGTATTTTGAATTTGTGGGGAATGACTACCCTAGAGATCAAACCCAAATCATCAAAATCTAAGCCGGGAATGGCTTGGATTTCAACAGCTTTCAATCTGTCTTCTAACTGCTTGTATTTGATATCACCGGGTGGGTACTGCTCGTTGAAATAATCATCGTCGGATACTTGATCTTTGATACAGTCAGCCTGAGTACTCTTGACCTCACCAATCTGGATCTTGTCCTCTTCGGATGAATCTTCTTCTACTGGGATTTAACGGATTGTCTCTTTGAACCTTTTACCCATGTTGAGTAGATCTTTTTTCTTTGGCTTCTTCTTAACGGCCAACAAAGCCATCATATCTTGCTGCCCCTTAGCTAGGGCTAGTAGAGTTTCCTGAAACTGAGAATTTTGGGCTTGGAGATCTTTCACTGTTTGCTCTAGATCCATCTTGCTGAAATAAACAACAGAAAGATAAGGAAACTTGTTATGCGAAAACCTGTCATGTTATGATGCATGAATATGTATATGCAAATGGTTTCAAGGATTAATGAAATTTAAATTTGTATAGACAAAATAATGAACAAACATTAACTTTTATTAGTCAAAACAAGAAAGATTACATTATGTCCATTGGGCTTACAAAATAGCTTTCTAAGATAAAAAGACCGAACGCATCCTCTTTGGCGCGAGATAAGCGTTCACATTTTGCTCTTCTTGTAGCTATTTTGTAAGCTCCAAGACCCTCTTCTCACTAGCATAGAACTGAGCCTCGAAAGTATCTCATTATTCCTTCAGCTGGATCCAACCCTTTTCTAAGTATTCGAGAGAGGTAGGCATGTCGGGATGGAGGATAGTGCTTTCTTCCCTTCGGAGTCAGGTCAGCATCAGAGAAACCCAGGCCATTGTCGGCGGTAAGGCTGGCTACATAATCCTGGAATTGATCGGCCGAGGTTTCCTAGGGCACATGGGCTGTCTTCAAAAACCTTATCAAAGCTTTGGCATGAGCCTCCGAACAAAGCAGCAAAGCTAACATGGAGATCTTCGAGGGGGTTTGCCCCAGTTGCTCCACCACATCGTAATCACTCTTCTTAATTATATTTAGAATCTCCTCCATTTCTTTCTTAGAAGGTTCGGGGATGACCAATGGCTGAGCCCTCGTCCTGACGAGCTCTTCTTGGATCCCTTTCCCCTTATCAACAACAGCAGGAGGGACAACCACAGGAGTAACAGCTTCTTCAATCATTGGCATTCTTGCAGATAGTTTTACCGGTGCATGGGTAACCTTGGGAGCAACTGAGGCTCCAAAGATTGCCTTTGGAGGGGCAATCTCTGGAGAGAAAATTCTCCCACTTCGGGTAATCTTGCTCGTACCGGCAATGTTTCCAATGTCAGTAGTTTCTTCGTCAGAGCTCTCTTCAATTATCTCAATTTGTTTAACACCGTGGTAGTAGATTTCTCCACCATAATTCCACAGTATCGATTTGTCAGATTTGTAGGGGACGGACCCAGGCATGGTTATCTTTAACAGTACAATCTTCGGAGCGGATGTAATCTTAACAGGCCATTTGGGGACCTTGGAAAGATTGGTGGAAATGGTTATTATTGAAACTTCATTGATAGGAGTTGGAGTAACAAGAATCTTTTCGAAAATAATTTGTTGGTTGTCCATTAGGTGTTGGATGCCTATCTTCAGCAATGGACAATCGATCAGTAGGGAGGAACAAAGGTAGCAATCTTCTTTACATCCTGGGAAAATCCCAGCCTTCAACAGATTCAACTTGATTGTCAGTAATGGAGTTATTAGATCATCAACAGTAGAAACAAACAGATCTTCTTCAACAGCATGAACATTGCGACCATGCTTTGGCATTGGAGTGGAGATTACATTCGGATTCTCAGGGGCGTCGAACTCAACCTCTTTTGCGTCTATCAAATCTTGAATTTTATTCTTTAACGCCCAACAATTGTTGGTGTCATGTCCGGTGCTGTCAGAATGATAGGCACATTTAGCATTGGCATGATAGTATGGAGATGTGGTGTTAGGGTTTTTCGGTGCCTCCTTTAAACCGGTTAGATTTAACTTCAACAAATGGGGAAGAACTTGTGCAGGCGTCATGTTGATGCGGGTGAACTTCCATTGTAGCCGCTCTACCCGTTGCTGATTTGGTCTAGACTGATTGTTACGAGGCTGATCATTTGATGAATTTTGGATCATCACGGCCCCTACAGTTGGTCGGTGCTCAGTTCTTCCCAATCCTCTCTGAGAGTACACAACAACTGCTTCCTTCTTGGCCGTGAACGGTTTCTTAACAGCTGTGGATGCAGAGGCATCCCTTTGAATCTTTCCGCTCTTAATACCAGCTTCCACCCGTTCGCCAGTTAGAATCAATTCAGTAAACCCTGCAGACGAGCTCCCGATCAAATGGTTGAATAAAGGGCCAGATAGGGTCCCCAAGAACATATCAACTAGCTCCCTATCTGAGAGCGGTGGTTGTACCCTTCCGGCCAAGTCGCGCTATTTCTGGGCGTATTCTTTGAATCCCTCATTTGAGGCCATCCTCATACTTTGTAACTGAGTACGGGTTGGCGCCAAGTCAGCGTTATATTGATACTGGCGATAAAAGGCAGCTGCCAAATCCTCCCAACTATGCACTTCTGACCTCTCAAGCTGATAAAACCAGTCTAGCTGTGTACCAGACAGGTTGTCATGGAAGAAGTGTACCCAAAGGTTTCTATCGGTTGAATGAGGTTGAATTTTTCTGACATACGACCTTAGGTGCATCTTCGGGCAAGACAAACCGTCGTATTTTGCAAAAGTTGGCACCTTAAACTTTGGAGGGATCACAATCCCAACAATCAATCCCAATTCTTCAAAATCTAACCCGGGAACCCTTTGCAGCTCCATAGCTGCCAGTCTATCCTCCAGGTTTTTGTATTTGTCGTCCGCTGGCGGGTATTGCTGCTCTGAATAATCTTCATCTTCCTCAACCTCTTCCTCTTCAGCCTCGAACTCAGAAGGTAATTCAACTCCTTTTCCTTTACCGGTCCCCTCATCAGATATGAAGGGGAATTCAAGAACTCTCCTAGCTTCATTCTCAAATCTTCTTCCCAGTGTAGCTACCCCAACTCTTTTCTTTTTCTTTTTTCCTTTTTCTTGCTCTTTGTTCCCTAACAGTGCTTTAAGATCCTCCTGACCCTTTGCCAAGGTCATAAGGAGCTGTTGAAACTGCGAGTTTTGTGCCTGCAGATCTCTGACCGTCTGCTCAATATCCATCTTACTGAAATAAACAGCAGAAAGATAAGGAAACCTGGTGTGAAGACCTGTTTATGCATATGATGAATGATATGTTTATCCATGTAATGCATTCAAGGATTTAGAAATTCAAAGTTGTTGCAAACAAAAAGAACACACGTCATATTAATAAGAAGAAATTTGTCAGTACATAAATGCCCCATGGGCCAAATATTACAAAAACTTCTTAAGGTAAAAAGTCGTTGCACATCCTCTTTGGTGTGATGTAAGTGTTGAGGGTCTCCTCCTCGTGAAGTCGGTGGGTGTTGTACCCCAAAATTTGCCCTCCCATATTCATCAAGATTTGTCAAAATCAAAGTCACAAAATTCCCCCAGGGTTGTGCAGCTCAACTGTCTCCTATACAGTCAAAACTAGGGTTTGAGTTCTGGTCAAGCAAATGAACTTTTCAAAGGCCCAATCAAGTCTCATATGCTTACAAAGATGGTCAAGTATCCTCATGTCAAGTTTCAAGGCATTCAGCTCAAAATTGCACAGTCAAAACCCTAGATTGCACTACAGTCAACTGCAGGGGCAAAATGGTCATTTGACAGTCAAAAGTTCAAATTTTTGGTCAACATATCATTTTGAAGCCACAAACATCATTTGATCAATGCTTGATCATGATTCTCAAAATTTGGCTCAGAAATCATCAAAGATGCAAAAGTTGCTATATTTGGACAGTTGAAAAAGTCAACTGAAATTGACCAAGGCATAACTTTCACATGGATTATCAGAAAAATTCCATCCAAAGCTCATTTTGAAGAGAAAGACATTTCCTACAATTCATCTTCATGTTCCAAGTCCAAGAAATGCTCTCACAAAAAGTTATCAATTTCAACATTATAGGTCATTTTCAAAAGTCAACAAAAAGTGACTTTAAGTCAAAAGGCCATAACTTGAGATTGGTAAATCAAAATGACATGGGACCAAAGGCATTGGTTAGAGGACTCAAAGACCTTTCCAAAATGTCCAAGAACATGTGAAAAGCTTAAAGATTGACCAAGTTATGCCTTGTGGAAGTTGGGAAATTTTTGGGAATTTTGAAAAGTCAACAATGGTTCAAATGATCCAAAAATGCAAATGGGCCCATTTTTCTTCCAAGTTTCTTCATGCCAAGCCTATGCACGACCATTAGGCCCAAAGGGAAGTATTTTCCCATTTTTTAATTATTTATTTGAATTTATATCAATATTAATTCAATTAAATTATTTAAATATGTAGAAAATATAAAATTGACCTAAATAAATCTTTTTGTGCATATTCAAAATCAATATCACGTGCATATCTTAAATAGGCAAGATTTGGTGCTAATTGATCATGATTGAACCAAAATACATGAGAAAAAGATTAGAAAAGATCCTTAACAAATCAAAGATTGAAAACAATTATTGCTTTGGATTTTATTCAATATTTTTAACCTAATAGCTTCCCTATATGATCAGAATCAAAGACCTAATGCAAGGAGACTGAAAACTGCGCATAAACAAGCCATTGCAAATTGAAAATTTCTCATAAAACTCAAATACTGAAATCAGGGTTTTAGGTCGATTCAAGCTTCAATCTTCATCCCATTAGCATCCTGAGACATCATTGAACGTTTCTCAAGCATTAACAACGACCAAAACGCCCTGGATCGGTACCCTTAAGTCAAACTGCACCTCAAAATTTCTGAATTCGCATAGCACGATCCAAGCATATTTGTGCATTTTTATTTATGTATTCATATTCATGATGATGTTTCTAAACTAACTGAAGCGTTTGATTGCATTTTTATGCCATATATGTGAATCTGCCATGATCGTCCTCTAGGGTTTGCAGGTTTCAAATTTGGGGTTTTCTGCCCAAGGGAAAATTATGCTTCCAGACCAGTGCCATTAGCTTAAGCAGGTTGAGACGAAGAAGATGGCACCCTCGCGCTCAATTTATGAGCGTCGAGGGGCTATTCGCTATTTTCTGATAGAGGCCCTAAGGAAACACACACAAAACCGTTGCCTATTTTGTTTGGTTTTCAGGTACAGGGAGGAAGACGACTCCGTGTCAAAACGTGATAAGCGCGTTTGAAAATTCGCGCCAGGCCCTCCACTAACACCATGTTTTACTTATTATATTTATTTGATATTATATGTTAACTAAAAGCGCTTGGCTCAGTGATAACACGTTGTGCATGTAACCTTCAAGACCTGGGTTCAAGTCCCAGGTCTGGCAAATTCCAATGCTATTTTTCAATATGAAATTCTATGCTTTGCTAACGTCCAGGTGCGCCATATTCCCTCACCATCAGGCAGCCACGCGTCCCATGAGATCAAGCCAAGGGCAAAGATTGGGAGAGCATCATGTACCCTAGTCCAACGCGTTATATGTGATTCAAAAAAGTCAACCAATTTCCAACGTTAATGGGCCAGAATCTCCAGGCCTATACCTCCATCTGGGGCCTGAACCCCCCCCTGGTTTGCTTTTCTTTTCTTTTTATTATTTTAATTATTGTGTTATTTACTTTTATTGCTTTAATTAATTAGTTTTTTTCTTTTTTTACAAAATATAAAAAACATCATAAAAATCCAGAAAAAGATAAAAATGTAATAAATATTTTATTTTAATTATTTTATTTTCATGAATAAATTGTGTAATTGAATTTAGTATAATTAGGTTTTTTTTAATTTTAATTCTTTTCATAACAAAATACAAAAAAATATAGAATTTAGGTTTAATTGTTGATCTTAATCTTTTTTTTATTTTCCCTTTTTTTGTAATAATATTGCTTATTTTATTTATTATTTTCATGAGTAAATTGTATATAAAAATTAATTTAGGTTAAATTAGTCAAATTTCAATATTTTCATAATAAATAAAAATATTAGAATTAGGGTTTGCTTCTTAATTTAATTAACTCTTTTTTCTCATTAAATCTAAAAAACACAAAATAACAAAAACATTTAATTTTAATTTCCTTATTAATTTTAATTATTTGCAAAAGGGTCCAACGCCCTAGTTTTGTTTTAATTTCTTTCTCGCACATTTATTTTATAGTCGTTTAAATAATTTTGTATCTCTCCCAAAGCCTTGTAACTTTACTTTTCGCACTTTTATTTCTTCGCATTATTTATTTTCCGCTAAATCGGGTCCGGTTTAATTTTGGCGATGGGGACCCGCGCCATTTGTAATAGTTTAGATTTATTTTCCCGCAAACTTATAACTGTTAAAAAGCATGCAAGAATGAATGTCTTAATTAAAATCAAGCGTAGATCACAACAAACATGACGAGATAAAATAACTGAAACATGACACACAATGCGCACACACCACCCCTAGGGTACGCCTCACTGTTGCCTTTCGAAAGGTGGTCGTCGAGCAGAGGACGTCTTAGTAAGTCCTCATGATCCGGGAACCTGGCATGAGGGTAGCTTCTAAGGTGTCTTCCTATTGCTCTGGTGATCACCATGTCCCTAAAAATCGAATTGACCCGAACACCTCCAATGGTGGTGCTACCTACCTCTCAATGGTGGGATGGCACTACTTTAAAGGACATTTACACAGACGAACTCCTTAGGGTAGGTAGGTTCTCGTAGATACTTGCTCTCTTCAAAAAGAAACAAAAATCTTTTCACACCGACACCTTTTCAAAAAGCTTTCGAAAGCAACTTTTCAAACACTCTTGAGGACCGATACAAGAGTCGAACTGGAATTTTCAAAGAAACTTTTTAAAACCCACATTGAAAAGCAAACAAACAATTTTGAAAACACATTGAGCAAATATCTAAGAGCCCATGGATAACCATGGATAGAAAGGGTGCTAACACCTTCCCTTTCTATAACCTACCTCCCGAACCGAGAGCAATCTCTTTAAGGAATTTTTCTGTGCTTTTGTCCTTTCCATTCGGAGAAAATAAAAGACGGTGGCGACTCTTGCTTCCGCGACATTTCGCGAACCAGCGTTAAACAGTCAGTTCCAGATCCACCGATCACAGAACTGGCGACTCTGCTGGGGATTAAAACTATAAAGTGAGGTGTACCTTAGGACTAGGTCATAACTGTGTTTTCACTTGTATTGTTCTGCTTGCTTTACTATTTTGGGTCGCATCGGAGATACATAGATCCTAACCCGGATCTGGGGATACCCTGTTTAGGTAGCATAAGCTGTGAGGGACCTGTCCGGCGTAGACCGACACAGGTGAAGCAGTGGCTACGTTGGTGTGGCACCTTAGTCTGTACCGATATCCCTTGTGTCGCAACAAGGAGAGTATGGGTCTTCTAAGGAGTCATTAAGCACCAACAACCTTAGAACCTTAATTGACACAACTTGGCCTTTAGAACAGTAGCAGTATGCTACGCCCATTGAGGCTAAACTCTCGCAATGGTTCTGGCCGCAAGAAAAGATTGCGATGCTGGAGTTATGACCGATTGAGGGTAGTCAATGATATTGGGATCCTCTAAAAACCCGGTTACTTTTGATTAGGACAGGTATGAACCAACAAACTGAAAGAGGGTAGTACCTAGACCTCATGCTGGCCTAAACTTTAAGGGCTTCTCTTGTGTGACCTGTGTGCCTTCGTACTTGACTATTTGCATGCTTGTTACCTGACATTTGTTTCTTGCAGGTTTCATTTATAGTCCTTAACTGGGACTCATGACAGGGTATCCTAAGTTTCTTGCAGGTTTTGGTTTGCAGTCCTTAAGTTGGACCCATAACAGGGTTACTCACATTACCCCATGCATAGCATGACATCATACCATTGCATACCATTGCATACATCCTAACCCGTTTCAAGGATCTCAAGGGCTTGTGATGCAGGTCATGATAAATCAAACATCTAGCCAGGGGCAAAGAGGATTTATTTTCCTCTAGCCAAGGGTGTCAGGGGCTATGACCCACTGGATATGGTGAGCCTTTGACCCTTGAAGAAGGGCTCTCTACACCAGGAAGTTCCTTCAATCAAGTTGCCAATTCCAAATGCTAACAAAGTTTCTCTGTTTACCCCGCGAGGTCCTTGAAATCATTGCATGCATGTCATACACATCATTACATAACATGTATCTTTGTTGCAGGTCACTTACCCTTCTCGCTGTTTATTTCAGCAATGGCCTTCCAACCAGACAACAGGGATCTTCTGGCTCAAGAGACTCGATTCGGGGAAATTCTTCTGAATCTATCCAAGGGGCAGGAGGAACTAAGGACACTTCTCATGGGGACCTTCGTCAGGAACAATGCTGAGGATGAAAGGCTGAAACGTCTACAAGCCGAGGTAGACACATTGAAAACCCAGATGCTAGGGCAAAGGGCCCTCATTCAAGGTTTAGCTCAGGAGCAAGGAGAGCTGAGGGCCATGATCAGTCAGCTTCATCAAGACATAAAGCGACCAACCCAAGTCAGGGACCCAGTCATTAACCAACTTCCAAGAAGTCAAAGGGTTGGGCCTCTCCAAGCTGCTATTACTTCACAGGTCCAACAACGACCTCGCCCAGAACAACGGGCTGATCAGAGCAAACCAGACAAGCCTAAAAGGCAGTACACCAAAATCAACATGTCGCTGGATCAAGCCCTGCAACAAATGTTGAAGGCAGGGCTGATCACCTTAAGGGCTCCTCTTCGGAATCCAAACACTTCTGCTCCTAACTATCATCCCAATGATAGGTGCGCATACCATTCTGATAGCCCGGGGCATACTACGGACAACTGCTGGCCTCTCAAAAACAAGATTCAAGACATGATCGACGCTGGAGAGATTCAGTTTGAAGTACCTGAGACTCCGAACATAATCACTGCTCCCTTGCCAAATCATGGCTAGGATTGAGAAATTTTTGTTCATTCGAATGTTCAAGTTGCAATCTTCTTGTGTTTAAACATTTATCCATGTTAAAACATTGTTATTCCATTAATACATCGCTTATGTCTATTTTTGAATCAATATATTCGCATTCACTATATGCAAACTATTTTCATATTTTTTCTGATGTCAACTCTTGATCTAAAATTCTAAGCCTCTTGAGGGAGGATGACGAAAATAATACCACGATCTTTACAGTATGCTTTTGAACAGACCCCGCTGATGAGGTACAGGCATTGTTTCAATTCCTAAACACTGGAGTAATAAGGAAGATAATCCCTCGTCAACCCCTCTGAGCCAAAGAAGTAGGAGTTTTTCTTTTCGAAATTTAAAACCCTTAATCATAACCTGGGGCAGGGTAGTTCTCTCAATTAATCCAAGTGCATAACGAATGGCACCAAAGAGATCCTTACAAAAAAAGACAGTGATGGTTCCGAATAATCAAGAAGGACAGGCAGTCATTACATCTCTCAAAATAAAAAAGCCCATTAAGTCAAAACCCATGAAGGAGACTTACAAAACTGGGGCATCCCGCTGACTGTAATTCCAAAAAAAGGAAACAGTTCAGGCAAAAAAGGAAAGGGATAACAAAAATCAAAAAGAAAGAGGTCATACAAACCCTCAACAAAAGGAATGACTGCCCATTCAAAATAAATCATCAATATCCGAACCATCACTGGAAAATCAGAGCAAAGACTCAAACAAGGTCTAACGTATGATCAACTGAGTTTAGGTTTGGAGAACATCACGAAGAGCGGGTGGGTACAAATAAAATTTGAGCCTTTATCCTTTGTTTCTTAAACCGTGAACCAGGCCACGTTATAACCCTTAAAAGTCCTAGCTGAAGCATGGGTTAGTTCGAAAGCATACTGTTACGAAAGGTATCCTGACTCCTTAAGGCTTACGGTAAATACGGAGTTGACATCACGTTTTACAAACATTCACTTGTTTTATGAAAAAAAAGAGGAATGCATTTTCAAAATCTTCGAGACAGACATAAGCGTTGCATTTTTAACATAACTTTGTTTGCATATGACTTTTTGTTTGAACAGCATAGAAATTCGCACGACGAATGCCTAGTGAACAAAAGTGCTTCCAATCAAGGGGCACGGCATGATCATGGTCTACCATCTGGGGCAATCCAGTCAAGATTCAGAGAATCTCTCAAAGGTCAAACAGCCTGGGGCAAATCTCCGCCGGAGTCACTTGGGGCATTTCAACAACAAATCTCGCCTGATCAAACATCTTCTGGTGACAAAACACTTCTAAACAGGGGCAACTCCCTACTTTCTGAGAACGGACATAGTCGAAAAGATACTACGCAAAATCAAAGACTCGCTAGGTTGACATACCTAGGCAAAAATAAGGGCTTCCCGGCGAACCAAAAGGGTTCGGGCAAAAATAAGGGATGAAATGAAAATAATCTGTACACCCGGCAAGTCGAAAACCTGAAAAGGCGGCTTGGGCAAAAATGGGTATCCCGGTGGACTGAAAACCCGAAAGGGCGGTCCAGGCAAAATTTAGGGATTAAAGTGAACGACTATGTCCTATCATCTTGCCATCTGCCTACCTGAAGAAGGTTTGACCCCCAACAATGATCAGCATCCCACAGGTGCCCTCCACATTAGAAACAGGGGCAATGAAGAGTTGTCTAAGAAATCGGATTGTTCAAAGGTATCAAGGTAGCTCCCGTCGAAGAACATAACCAATACGGTTCAATACTTCCCCAGGAGAGTCCAATCCAGCTTCCCCAGGAAATTTGGAATTCATATCCCCAAGCAGCAAGCGTATCCCCAGTAAGTTACGGAAGCTTACCCCTCACAAAACACGAACGCGTCTCCCGGCTTTATTCAAAGAGTTATTTCCTCAACAGGATATAACTGGGTTATCCTCAGCCAAAAGCCACGGAAAGAGCATCGTCGACAGAATCTTCCTATCCCCAGCGAAGTCCATTCATACTTCCAATACAGCAAGGTATCCTCAGCGAGTCATCCTCAACAATTCAGCAAAAGCATCTCCCCACAGAGTATTTCTTCCCAGCATGGTCGCTAGAATATTTTTTTCTCCCCGCAGAATCCTCCATTCGCCAAGTTTATTCCCCAACGGAGTTGTCTTCGTCTATTGGAATTCTTGCAACTATCCTTCAACACCAGCCCCGGATACGACTTCCCGGCACCCGTCAAGGATTTATTTTCTTAGACAAACATACATTCATAAAACGTCGCATACATCATTATAGCATGCATAGACGCATCATATCACCCCAATCTCATTTATTTTTGAGAACATCTTAAAGTCATACAATTCATGCATTATGACATTGCATACAACTAATTCGTCACTTTTTCAGGAAAGAACGATCAACAGATAAAAGTCTTTACCCGCTGAGGTAGTAATCGTCCCAGATTCCTTCATCATATATTTGGAGTAGCAATCGTCTCAGATTCCTTCATCATCCTGCTGAAGTAGTAATCATCCTAGGTTCCTTCATCATATATTTGGAGTAGCAATCGTCTCAGATTCCTTCATCAAAAAATCCCTATGATTCCCTCTCCAACGGTGTGTGAGGTAGTAATCCCTTTTTCAGATGTTTCCCTCTCCGGCATGAGCGTGAGGTGATATTCTCTTATGGTCCCCTCTCCAACGGCGAGTGAGGTGGTAATTCCTTCTTCAGATGTTTCCCTCTCCGGCATGAGCGTGAGGTGATATTCTCTTATGGTCCCCTCTCCAACGGCGAGTGAGGTGGTAATTCCTTCTTCAGATGTTTCCCTCTCCGGCATGAGCGTGAGGTGATATTCTCTTATGGTCCCCTCTCCAACGGCGAGTGAGGTGGTAATTCCTTCTTCAGATGTTTCCCTCTCCGGCATGAGCGTGAGGTGATATTCTCTTATGGTCCCCTCTCCAACGGCGAGTGAGGTGGTAATTCCTTCTTCAGATGTTTCCCTCTCCGGCATGAGCGTGAGGTGATATTCTCTTATGGTCCCCTCTCCAACGGCGAGTGAGGTGGTAATTCCTTCTTCAGATGTTTCCCTCTCCGGCATGAGCGTGAGGTGATATTCTCTTATGGTCCCCTCTCCAACGGCGAGTGAGGTGGTAATTCCTTCTTCAGATGTTTCCCTCTCCGGCATGAGCGTGAGGTGATATTCTCTTATGGTCCCCTCTCCAACGGCGAGTGAGGTGGTAATTCCTTCTTCAGATGTTTCCCTCTCCGGCATGAGCGTGAGGTGATATTCTCTTATGGTCCCCTCTCCAACGGCGAGTGAGGTGGTAATTCCCTTTCAAGATGTTTCCCTCTCCAACGGCGAGTGAGGTGATATTTCCTTTCAGATTATAATTTCCTATAGTTCCCTCTCCAACGGTGAGTGAGGTGACTCCCTTTGAGATTATAATGTCCTTTGGTTCTCTTCCTGACACTACGAAGATGGTAATTCTCACCAAGATTTTCTCAACGAGCGTTGTTGAGGTTGAAATCATTCAGGATTCTCTTACCATTCATGCTAAGGCAGTAACCATCCCTGGTTCATTCATCAGCGTTTGAAGCTCCAGACCCAGCTCCTGTAACCAGTCAGGACATATCTATATCAAGCATCTAAAATCAGCTCCTGCGACGTGTCAGGTACTCATTTTTCTGTTTTGCAGGTATGCAGGTTCTCGCTAAGGAATCTCCTACGCGATCAACGTCCAGATGGCATCTATAAGCCCATCATCCTATCCAAGCAACATCCAAATGGCATCTATAAGCCCATTCCCTCATCATCATTGCTACTATGTGAGCGCAAATTTCTGGGCACTCTAGTGTCCAATCATCTTCTACCCTCGGATTACGAAAGGCACGTCAGCCAATCTGCATCCTCAGGTCTAAGAAGATTGAACAGGGGCAACTGTTGTACCCCAAAATTTGCCCTCCCATATTCATCAAGCTTTGTCAAAATCAAAGTCACAAAATTCCCCCAGGGTTGTGCAGCTCAACTGTCTCCTATACAGTCAAAACTAGGGTTTGAGTTCTGGTCAAGCAAATGAACTTTTCAAAGGCCCAATCAAGTCTCATATGCTTACAAAGATGGTCAAGTATCCTCATGTCAAGTTTCAAGGCATTCAGCTCAAAATTGCACAGTCAAAACCCTAGATTGCACTACAGTCAACTGCAGGGGCAAAATGGTCATTTGACAGTCAAAAGTTCAAATTTTTGGTCAACATATCATTTTGAAGCCACAAACATCATTTGATCAATGCTTGATCATGATTCTCAAAATTTGGCTCAGAAATCATCAAAGATGCAAAAGTTGCTATATTTGGACAGTTGAAAAAGTCAACTGAAATTGACCAAGGCATAACTTTCACATGGATTATCAGAAAAATTCCATCCAAAGCTCATTTTGAAGAGAAAGACATTTCCTACAATTCATCTTCATGTTCCAAGTCCAAGAAATGCTCTCACAAAAAGTTATCAATTTCAACATTATAGGTCATTTTCAAAAGTCAACAAAAAGTGACTTTAAGTCAAAAGGCAATAACTTGAGATTGGTAAATCAAAATGACATGGGACCAAAGGAATTGGTTAGAGGACTCAAAGACCTTTCCAAAATGTCCAAGAACATGTGAAAAGCTTAAAAATTGACCAAGTTATGCCTTGTGGAAGTTGGGAAATTTTTGGGAATTTTGAAAAGTCAACAATGGTTCAAATGATCCAAAAATGCAAATGGGCCCATTTTTCTTCCAAGTTTCTTCATGCCAAGCCTATGCACGACCATTAGGCCCAAAGGGAAGTATTTTCCCATTTTTTAATTATTTATTTGAATTTATATCAATATTAATTCAATTAAATTATTTAAATATGTAGAAAATATAAAATTGACCTAAATAAATCTTTTTGTGCATATTCAAAATCAATATCACGTGCATATCTTAAATAGGCAAGATTTGGTGCTAATTAATCATGATTGAACCAAAATACATGAGAAAAAGATTAGAAAAGATCCTTAACAAATCAAAGATTGAAAACAATTATTGCTTTGGATTTTATTCAATATTTTTAACCTAATAGCTTCCCTATATGATCAGAATCAAAGACCTAATGCAAGGAGACTGAAAACTGCGCATAAACAAGCCATTGCAAATTGAAAATTTCTCATAAAACTCAAATACTGAAATCAGGGTTTTAGGTCGATTCAAGCTTCAATCTTCATCCCATTAGCATCCTGAGACATCATTGAACGTTTCTCAAGCATTAACAACGACCAAAACGCCCTGGATCGGTACCCTTAAGTCAAACTGCACCTCAAAATTTCTGAATTCGCATAGCACGATCCAAGCATATTTGTGCATTTTTATTTATGTATTCATATTCATGATGATGTTTCTAAACTAACTGAAGCGTTTGATTGCATTTTTATGCCATATATGTGAATCTGCCATGATCGTCCTCTAGGGTTTGCAGGTTTCAAATTTGGGGTTTTCTGCCCAAGGGAAAATTATGCTTCCAGACCAGTGCCATTAGCTTAAGCAGGTTGAGACGAAGAAGATGGCACCCTCGCGCTCAATTTATGAGCGTCGAGGGGCTATTCGCTATTTTCTGATAGAGGCCCTAAGGAAACACACACAAAACCGTTGCCTATTTTGTTTGGTTTTCAGGTACAGGGAGGAAGACGACTCCGTGTCAAAACGTGATAAGCGCGTTTGAAAATTCGCGCCAGGCCCTCCACTAACACCATGTTTTACTTATTATATTTATTTGATATTATATGTTAACTAAAAGCGCTTGGCTCAGTGATAACACGTTGTGCATGTAACCTTCAAGACCTGGGTTCAAGTCCCAGGTCTGGCAAATTCCAATGCTATTTTTCAATATGAAATTCTATGCTTTGCTAACGTCCAGGTGCGCCATATTCCCTCACCATCAGGCAGCCACGCGTCCCATGAGATCAAGCCAAGGGCAAAGATTGGGAGAGCATCATGTACCCTAGTCCAACGCGTTATATGTGATTCAAAAAAGTCAACCAATTTCCAACGTTAATGGGCCAGAATCTCCAGGCCTATACCTCCATCTGGGGCCTGAACCCCCCCCCCTGGTTTGCTTTTCTTTTCTTTTTATTATTTTAATTATTGTGTTATTTACTTTTATTGCTTTAATTAATTAGTTTTTTTCTTTTTTTACAAAATATAAAAAACATCATAAAAATCCAGAAAAAGATAAAAATGTAATAAATATTTTATTTTAATTATTTTATTTTCATGAATAAATTGTGTAATTGAATTTAGTATAATTAGGTTTTTTTTAATTTTAATTCTTTTCATAACAAAATACAAAAAAATATAGAATTTAGGTTTAATTGTTGATCTTAATCTTTTTTTTATTTTCCCTTTTTTTGTAATAATATTGCTTATTTTATTTATTATTTTCATGAGTAAATTGTATATAAAAATTAATTTAGGTTAAATTAGTCAAATTTCAATATTTTCATAATAAATAAAAATATTAGAATTAGGGTTTGCTTCTTAATTTAATTAACTCTTTTTTCTCATTAAATCTAAAAAACACAAAATAACAAAAACATTTAATTTTAATTTCCTTATTAATTTTAATTATTTGCAAAAGGGTCCAACGCCCTAGTTTTGTTTTAATTTCTTTCTCGCACATTTATTTTATAGTCGTTTAAATAATTTTGTATCTCTCCCAAAGCCTTGTAACTTTACTTTTCGCACTTTTATTTCTTCGCATTATTTATTTTCCGCTAAATCGGGTCCGGTTTAATTTTGGCGATGGGGACCCGCGCCATTTGTAATAGTTTAGATTTATTTTCCCGCAAACTTATAACTGTTAAAAAGCATGCAAGAATGAATGTCTTAATTAAAATCAAGCGTAGATCACAACAAACATGACGAGATAAAATAACTGAAACATGACACACAATGCGCACACACCACCCCTAGGGTACGCCTCACTGTTGCCTTTCGAAAGGTGGTCGTCGAGCAGAGGACGTCTTAGTAAGTCCTCATGATCCGGGAACCTGGCATGAGGGTAGCTTCTAAGGTGTCTTCCTATTGCTCTGGTGATCACCATGTCCCTAAAAATCGAATTGACCCGAACACCTCCAATGGTGGTGCTACCTACCTCTCAATGGTGGGATGGCACTACTTTAAAGGACATTTACACAGACGAACTCCTTAGGGTAGGTAGGTTCTCGTAGATACTTGCTCTCTTCAAAAAGAAACAAAAATCTTTTCACACCGACACCTTTTCAAAAAGCTTTCGAAAGCAACTTTTCAAACACTCTTGAGGACCGATACAAGAGTCGAACTGGAATTTTCAAAGAAACTTTTTAAAACCCACATTGAAAAGCAAACAAACAATTTTGAAAACACATTGAGCAAATATCTAAGAGCCCATGGATAACCATGGATAGAAAGGGTGCTAACACCTTCCCTTTCTATAACCTACCTCCCGAACCGAGAGCAATCTCTTTAAGGAATTTTTCTGTGCTTTTGTCCTTTCCATTCGGAGAAAATAAAAGACGGTGGCGACTCTTGCTTCCGCGACATTTCGCGAACCAGCGTTAAACAGTCAGTTCCAGATCCACCGATCACAGTGGGTAAGCTCCTAAACCTTCTTCTCACTGGCGTAGAAGCTGGCTTCAAAAGTATCCCTTTCTTCCTTGAGTTGGATCCAACTCTTCTGCATTTCCTCCCATGATGTTGGCATGTCAGGATGTAGTATGGTGTATGGAACCTCTCCTTCCTTAACAGGCTCTTTGATCAAAGGGAGAATGTGAGGGTAAGGCATCATAAGACTCTGGGCGCGGGTTCGTACCCACTTGAGGTAAGGCTCAAGAGGGATGGAGTTCTTGTGCCCCAGTGTCTTACTATCTACCTTGTTAGGTGTGATACGGTGGGAGAACTGACTTGAGATTTTGCGTTTGTATTCACAAATGTTTCGGTTTATCAAGAGTCGCCACCGACTTTTTATTTTATCCTAAGGAAAGGTTAAAAAGCACAGCAAAAACCTTTGAGATGTTTTCTTGGGTTCGGGGAGTAGATTATAGAAAGGGAAGGTATTAGCACCGTTTCTATCCATGGTTATCCATGGGCTCTTAGTTACTTGCTTAGATCACTTGCCTTTCATTTTCAATTGTTTGAAATGGTGCTTTCAATTGTTTGAAATGGTGTTTTGTGTGTGGGTTTGAAAATGTTTTGAAAAGAGGCCATTGTCGTGGCAACCTTTGTAATGATCCATGTTTGAATGTATACAAAGGTGTATTTGTCTTTTGAAAAGTTTTCAATGTTTTTGAAAGTTGTTTTGAAAGTGTGTTGTGATGTGTGTTTTGAAAAATGGCAAGGATTGTTTTGCAAGATTGGTCAAGTAACCAAGAGCTACCTACCCTAAATTTCTCAAAGATCTTTCCTATGTTTTAACCCTTTTAACAGTATTGTTCCACCATTGTATTTGGTGGATAATCTTGTGTTAGGATGTTAACGGGACGGGCACGGGTCATTGTTTAGACCATGAATGCAATAGTGCCAAGTGTCTTTGGCAATTTTTCCTTTAAGGGACTTGATCATTTTTAGGCAACTTTCGAAAGCGTCATCGAGGGACTATGATCATTTGAATTGTTTTGTTTTGCCAAAGACACTCAACATGCAAGCATGGCCCATTATTGAAGGCAACAAGTGGAGTAACCCTAGGGGTGCAAGTGTGATTGGTGTTATCCATTTTCATACTTTTTTTTCTTTGAATTAGGTCAAGCTATTTGTTATTTTTGATTTTTGCATACAAACCCTAAGTCTATCATGGCATATTTAGAAAGCTTTAAAATACGGAATTTAAAGTCCTAAATTATTACAACATAATTATGGGGATGGGGGTACAAATGTTCAAATGGGGAATATTTAGCAAGAAATTTAAATCTAAACTATTACAATCCAAATTGAATATACAAGTTATTTTAATTGTGCAATAATTAACTAAATACAATAAATATGCAAAATGCACAAAAATGGTTTTATATGTATGTAAAAGTATTTTTCATGTGACATATAAACAAAAATAAAAAAAGTTAATTTTTGGATATTTTCATGGTTTAGGGCAAAACCCTAATTTTCTAAATAAATTGTATTTATTAATTATATTATATACAATATTTATTAATTATATACAAAAAATAAATAAAAGGGAAGTATATTGTAAAAAAGTAATTTTTGAGGTTAAATATTAATAAAAACAAAAATGTATTATTTTTATATTTTTATCCTAAATATTCTAATAAATATATAAGTATTTATATTATATATTAACTATACTAAATATATACAAAAATAAAATATTTATTATTTTATAAAAAAAAAGTGTATTTTAAGAAAATGTTTTCAAAAGGTAAAATAAAATAATAACAGAAAACAAATGTATTTTGTATTATTTTTTAGTATTTTAAATAAAAGTATATATATTATTTTATATATATAAGTTTAAATAAAGCAAATAAATTCAAAATAAATGCAAAAATGAGTGGAAAAATATTTTTAATATTTTTTTATATTTTGACAAAAAATAACAAGTCAGGAGAAAAAATAAGAAGTCAAAAATGATTAAAAAATCACACAATGGGCCAAGGGGGTGTAAGTGGAAAATGAGGGTGCAAATAGAAAAAACAAGTCAGGCCCAACCTAAGGCAAGCTTCTTCAACCTCCAGCCATTTCTGTCTCAAAAACGCGCGCCCTTCGTGCTTGATTCAAACATCCTGATTCTTTGATTTTTAGCAAAAACTTTTAACATCAAAAATGTAAAGCATCAAATCACGAATTCATACATATAAAGAACTTGATCTAACTCTCAGAAATGAGAGAGAATTTCTCCTCCCCCAATTCCTGACCTAACTTTTTTTCAATGTTCAGGTTTAAAATTCTCTCAGCACACACAACATAAATGAAAAGTGAGGATATGGGTAGCTTCAGGGCCATGAATAGGACATACTTTCTTCACAAACCTAGGCCTAGATATGCTTGGATAGAGAGATAGAAGTTCAAACTTTTACCTGTTCAGCTTGAGTCGTGTACAACAATGGAGGTACTTTCAATGAAGTTTGAGGACTTGTACAGCTTGCCTGAGGTCCAAGGATGCTCTTCCAACCTCTAGCTTGCTTTGAAACTAACTGAATCGAGCTATGTAACTCAACCTGCACAGCTAAAAAATGAAAATGGAAAACTTGGTTAGGGGTGTTACAGTCTGTATCTAGGGCTTGGGATAGTTTGTATGGATGATATAGAATGTGTTTGAGGTGGTTTTAGCCAAGGCGCACGAATGGATTGAGCTGGCCAAATCAAAAAGCAGCAGGTACCCTGTTTTGCAACAAAACTGTGTTTTGATGAATGAGAAGGTTTGAACTCTGGTTGATTCGTGTTTTAGGTTAGTTGGATCAAGTGAAAAGTGTTTGCAAAGTTTTTTTAGGCTCTTGCTTGCAGGAAGTGAATGTGGTACTAGTTTTGCAAAGTTTCTTCTTTTCTAAGCAAAGTTTGTCAAGTTGGATTATAGGCTCCTACAGGCCCCTCAAGCATGCTGCACTTTCTCTCCTTGATCAGTGGAATTTGTTCATGAACTTGTGCCTCAAAGATTTCCTTGTACCTCTTTGATTTGTGAATTTGACATAAAGTGCACCTTTTCAAAAATGGCTAAAATGTTTTTTCCATTAAAAGTTAATTTTCCATGTAATGACCAAATGAGCAAAATAACATCTTGGCACAAAGGTTTAGCATTGAATTATTGAGTGTTAATGGGATTAGAGGCCTGTAACCTAGCTTGTGCAAGATGACTTGAAAAATGCAAAGTGTTATGAACATGTATTTGGCCATGAACAAAGTGACTTTTGCCTATCTTTACAAATTCGATTCTCCCTAACCACAAGGGTGTTTGAGAAGTTCTTGGACAATTTGGAAATCTTGGAATGTGTACTACAATCCATCTTTGTAATGCAAGTTGAAATTCCAAGTGAAAGCATGTGAAAAGTGGCCATGAAGTTGGGCAAAAATCCTGCCTAAAATAGGTCAAAAATTTTCTAAGTTAAGAATGTTTTGCACCCTTATTCCAAAAATCATAACTTGAGCTACAAGCTTCTTTTGAGGAAACTTTGTGAATCAAAGTTGTAGATTTTGCAATGGACTATAACTTTCATGTTTTGAGTTTTGTTTGAATCCAAATATATCTTGATGAAAAGATTGGACAAAGTTAGGAAAAAATAAGGGAATTTCATAACTTAGAAAATTTCTAAGTTATGAAATTTCTTCATTTTAAACCCTAATTTGTAATTTTTGGTTTCTTGATGAACAAGTTTCATAAATTGACATGTCTTGATGAAAAATAAATCTTGGCACTTGATTTTGACCAAAAAGTCAAAGTTTGACTTTTCAGTATACAGTCAAATTTGGATCAGTTGACTGGAAAACTCATTTGTCAATCTTGTGCATTTGGGATCTTTTGAGCTTGTTGAACATGTCAAGACAAATCCAATGAGTCCTTGAGTCCATATGTGAGCTTGGTTTGCCATTGGCCAGGTCAAACAGTCAAAAATTGCCTTTGTGCAGTCAAAACCCTAAAAATGACCATTTTGCCCTTTTGGTGATCTGATCAAATTTCTTGTGGAATTGTGATCCAAACTTGACCAAATGGTTCATATGAGTTCATAATGTTGATGTGGGTCAAAAATCATGAAGTTTGACTGTCAATTGGCCATAGTTGACTTTTCCCCAATACAGTTGATTCCTAGGTCAACTGTCTAGTTGACTGGGCAAAGATTGGAATCAAGGCTTGAAACTTGGTATGGATAAACTTGTGAGTCCAACATGAAGCATGAAAGTAATTTTGGGCATTCTAGGTCAAAACATCTTTGTGCAAACTCAAACCCTAATTTGGGTCAACAGTGCAAGGAGGAGTCTTGAGCAGAGTAAACCCTAACTTGATCTTGAGCTCCAAGGGTCTTGTGATGAGAAATTATTGATGAAATGAGAGGGCAAATTTTGGGGTACAACATTTGCCCCTGTTCAATCTTCTTGCACCTGAAGAGTTAGATTGGCAAGTTTGCCTTTCGCGTCTCGAAGGTAAAAGGAGATTGGACACTAGAGTGCCCTTAAATTTGCACTCGTCAAAACAATGGATGCGGGAATGGGTCTAGGGATGCCATTCCGAGATGGGCTTAGAGATTCCATCTGGAAGGGTGACAGAATCTTGTCGGGGATGGGCTTAAAGATGCCATCTGGAATGTTTGTTGAACTGCAATGTGATAGGTCAGAAGAATGAGGATCAAAATGGTATCCGTGTCTGGAATGCATTTGAACTGCATCTAAGGACTGAGTTTGTATGAGCAGAAGAATGGCCTCCGTGTCTGGGGCGTATCTGAGCTGTAACTGTGCTTGAAGAATGAATACCAGAATGACTGCCGTGTCTGGAGTGTATTTATATTGTATCTGGGTAACAGAGAAACATCTGTATGGAGCAACTGCATGTTGGGGACAAATTCTGAATGAGTGACAGAATGGCAACCGTGTCTGGAGCGTATCTGGACTGTATCTGAAGTTGAAAGTTGTATGAGTAGAAGAATGACTTCCGTGTCTGGAGTGTATCTGAAACTGTAACTGGGATTGAGATCCGTATGAGTAATAGAATGACTTCTGTGTTTGAAGTGTATCTGAAACTGTAACTGGGATCTAAATAAATGACATAATGACTTCCGTGGCGAACGCACTGGAGAGAATCAAACTGCTGTTGTAAGGGTCAGAATGGTATCCGTGTTTGGAATGCATTGAACCTTGAGGTGGGTAAGTGAATCTGAATGAGAGATAGAATGGCTGTCGTGTCTGGAGCGTATCTAGTCTGTATCTGATTGCTGTAGCCCGAATGAGTAGGAGAATGACCGCCGTGTCTGGGGTGTATCTGTACTGTATCTGACTTGAAATTCTGAATGAGTAATAGAATGACCGCCGTGTCTGGGGTGTATCTACATTGTATTTGACTTAAAATTCTGAATGAGTAATAGAATGACCGCCGTGTCTGGGGTGTATCTATACTGTATCTGAATAATTGTTAATGATAGCCTTTTAATCTTATCCTGAAAAGGGTGAAATGTTAGCTAAAACACAAAGTTATGTTGCATGATATGTATGATGCAATATATGTTATATCAATGTTTATGATATGAATGTAAATGAATGCGCATGTAAGCTGAAGAGCTGTCTTACTGAGGATAGATGAATCCTGGAGATAAAGAATCTTGACTGCTGCCAGGGAAGTGAATCCTTGACTGCTGCAGGGGAAGACAAGAATTTTGATTGCTGAGGATGAGACATCCTTGTTGACTACTGCTGGAGAATTAGGAGCTTGGGTTGTATACCAATCTTCTGGGGATTCTTATCTTGAGGAGATCTTCACTGGAGAACATCTGATTATCCTGTGAGGAGCTGAAAATGAGCCTTCACTCTGCTTGGGGAAATGCAATATCTTCAATTGTTGAGGGATCTTAGGACCACTGCTGGGGAACTGGCATTCCTTGGTGACTTATAGGAATGAGAATTTCTGACGATCTCTACTGGGGAGTTCAGAACCTGATAGACTCGTACTGGAGAGGTATGATTGAGAATCTTCAGTTTGGTGGGAAGTATCTCTGTGGGGAGAAGGTTCACTAGCCTGGTTCAGCTGGGGATTCATAGTTGGAAGTTTTAGCTCCGCTGGGGATTGGATTTTCAGACTTTTAAGGCTCCACTGGGGATTCTGAATTTTAATTCTGAGGGGAATTGAGTTTTAGAAGGCTCTCTGGCTGGGGAAATCAGTGTTGGGAAAGCTTTCTCTGCTGAGGATCCTGAAGTTTAACTCTGTTTGGGGAATTAAGTTCTGGATCGAGGAATTTGGAGTTTTAGATCTGCTGGCGATTTCTTCTGAAAGGGAATCGAGATATCTACCTGTACCTTCGGCCTATCAGTAATCATCCTTCTTGATTTGTAAGGAATATGATTATGTTCAAATGCATATGCCTATTTAACAAAACATTGGACATTCTCAAATAAAACATAAGTGTAGGAAAGCAAAAGGAAGACAAAGCAAATTTCTGTATTTGGAAAAGTATTTGTATTAACTTTCTATGAGTATATTTGTACAAAGGAGACAATCATCCTAGTAAGAGGACGTTGTCGTAAAAAATTGAAAATTTTATACAAAAGAAAGATGGCTATGTGAAACAATTCCATGGGATTCCGTTCTGCTATAGCCTTCACAACTCTGAATATCGGTTCATTCAATGCTTCGTCTGCCGGTGACTGGATTGATCAGAAGCTTGGAGCTGGTTGATGAAGGGATTGTCCTTAAAGTGATCCGACGAGACTTAGTCATACGCTTTAATTCCCTAACTTTTGCCTGAATCGCCCTTTCGGGTTTTCGATCCACCGGGAAACCCCTTTTTGCCCAAGGCGCCCTTTCGGGTTTTCAACTTGCCGGGTGTACAATTTTTTTTTGTTTTATCCCTAATTTTTGCCTGAACCGCCCTTTCGGGTTTTCGGTCCACCGGGATGCCCATTTTTGCCCAAGCCGCCCTTTCGGGTTTTCGACTTGTCGGGTTATTTCATGCGTAGTACCTTTTGACTATGTCTGCATTCGCAGGGTGCGGAAAATCGTTACCGTCCATGGTGGTCAGAATCATTGCACCACCAGAAAATATGCTCTTGACCACAAATGGTCCTTCTTATGTAGGAGTCCATTTGCCCCTGGGATCACTTTGCGGCAGGATAATCCGCTTGATTACGAGATCTCCGACTTGATATACTTGACGTCTGACTTTCTTGTTGAAAGCCTTGATCATCCGTTTTTGATACGTTTGACCATGGCAGACAACAGCGAGTCGCTTCTCGTCGATCAAATTGAGTTGACCAAGTCGGGTCTGAATCCAATCATCTTCATTCAAACATGCGTCCTTCATAATCCTTAAAGAAGGAATCTGAACTTCCATGGGCAGGACAGCTTCCATGCCATATACCAAAGAAAATGGGGTTGCCCCGGTTGAAGTACGTGCCGTCGTACGGTATCCATGCAGAGCAAATGGTAACATCTCATGCCAGTCCTTGTAAGTGACTGTCATTTTCTGAATGATCTTCTTAATGTTTTTGTTCGCAGCTTCAACAACACCGTTCATCTTTGACCGATAGGGAGATGAATTGTGATGATAAATCTTGAACTGTTCGCACAATACGGTGATCATAGTATTATTCAGATTTGTACCGTTGTCTGTGATGATCCTGTCGGGAACACCATACCGGCATATGAGATTTTGCTTGATGAAGAGGGCAACCACATTTTTAGTAACAGAGGCGAAGGAAGTTGCTTCGACCCATTTGGTGAAGTAGTCAATAGCAACCAGAATAAAGCGATGTCCGTTGGATGCTGTGGGCTTGATATCTCTAATCACGTCAATGCCCCACATTGCGAACGACCAAGGAGCTGTCAAAATGTTGAGAGGAACCGGAGGAATATGAATCTTGTCAGCGTAGACTTGACATTTGTGGCAAGTACGGGAATGCTGATGGCAATCTGCTTCCATGGTAGACCAGTAATAGCCCGCCCTTAGGATTTTCTTAGCCATAGTATGCCCGCTCAAATGAGTGCCAAATGTGCCGCTGTGCATCTCTGTCATGATTAACTCTGCTTCAGCTTTGTCTACACATCGGAGTAAAACACATTCATGGCTTCATTTATAGAGGATGCCATTGCTCAGGAAGAACTTGGCAGCAAATTTCCTTATGAACTTCTTGTCATTTACGGAAGCTCCTTCGGGATATTCTTTGGTCTGGATATACCTTTTGATTTCGTGAAACCAGGGTTGTTCCACTACTTCTTCGGTATTAATCTCGTGACAATACGCAGGTTCATCCATTCGCTCGATGGTGATTTGGGGAGCCTCGTTATCCCAGTTGAGTTTAAACATGGAAGACATTGTTGCCAGAGCATCTGCTAGCTGATTCTCTTCTCGCGAGAAATGCTCGAAGGTAATTTGCTCGAAATGAGGCAACAATGTCAGGACATGTTCTTTGTATGGGATAAGATTAGGATGCTTGGTATCCCACTCTCCTTTGATTTGACTGATAACCAAAGCTGAGTCCCTAAATACGATCAAAGATTTGATCCCCAAGTCTATAGCAGCCTTAAGACCAAAGATGCAAGCTTCATATTCAGCCATGTTGTTTGTGCAGCTGAAGCAAAGTCGGGCCGTGAAAGGTGTGTGACAACCTTCCGGGGAAATGAGTACCGCACCGATACCGTTTCCAAGTGCATTTGAAGCACCATCAAAGTACAGGGTCCACCGGGATCCCTTTTCAGGTCCGTTATACGGTCCGTTACCTTCAATGTTGTCCAAATTCATGATGTCCTCGTCTGGGAAGTCAAATCTCATGGATTGATAATCTTCGCTAGCTTGATGAGCTAGATGATCAGCTAGTACACTCCCTTTTATAGCTTTTTGAGTGGTGTATTGGATGTCATACTCAGTTAGGATCATTTGCCATCTAGCTATTCTTCTAGATAAAGCAGGCTTCTCGAAGATATACTTGATAGGATCCATTTTGGAAATCAACAAGGTGGTATGAGTCAGCATATACTGCCTTAGTCGGCGAGCAGCCCATACCAAAGTGCAACAAGTTTTCTCGAGCAGTGAGTAGCGAGTCTCACAGTCGGTAAACTTTTTGCTAAGGTAATAAATAACATGCTCTTTTCGACCAGACTCGTCATGCTGGCCCAAAACACACCCCATTGAGTTATCCAAGACGGTCAGATACATGATCAATGGTCTTCCTTCGATGGGTGGCATCAGAATAGGAGGTTCTAGCAAATACTCCTTGATCTTATCAAAAGCGGCTTGGCAATCATCGTTCCATTCGACTACCTGATCTTTCTTTAATAATTTGAAAATTGGCTCACAGGTAGAAGTCAGATGAGAGATGAATCTGGAAATATAGTTCAAACGCCCCAAGAAACCTCTAACCTCCTTTTCAGTACGGGGAGCAGGCATTTCTTGTATCACTTTCACTTTTGCTGGATCGACCTCAATGCCTTTGTTGCTGACAATAAACCCTAGGAGTTTACCAGACCTAACTCCAAAAGTGCACTTACTTGGATTCAACCTGAGTTTGTATTCTTTCAACCTGGCGAACAACTTTTGTAAATGCTCAAGGTGTTCCTCCTCTGTTTGTGATCGAGCTATCATGTCGTCTATGTAAACTTCGATCTCATGATGTATCATATCATGAAATAAAGCTACCATGGCGCGCTGGTAAGTTGCCCTTGCGTTCTTCAGTCCGAACGACATCACCTTGTAACAGAAAGTACCCCATTGTGTAACAAAGGTTGTTTTCTCCATGTCCTCGGGGGCCATTTTAATTTGGTTGTAGCCCGAGAATCCATCCATGAAGGAGAACACCTTGTGCTGAGTTGTGTTGTCAATCAGAATGTCGATATGCGGTAGCCGAAAATCATCTTTAGGGCTAGCCCTATTCAAATCCCGGTAGTCCATACACATCCTGACCTTGCCGTCTTTTTTAGGTACTGGCACGATGTTAGCAACCCATTGTGGATAGGATGTAACAGCCAGAAAGCCAGCGTTGAATTGTTTCATTACTTCTGCTTTAATCTTCTCAGACATGTCGGGCCTCATTCGGCGGACTTTTTGTTTGATCGGCAGACAATCCTCTCTTGTAGGGAGACGGTGAACCACTATATCTGTGCCTAAACCCGGCATGTCTTCATAAGACCAAGCGAAGATTTCAACATATTCATTCAAAAGCTGTATCAAGCGTTCCTTGACGCTTGGTTCCAGATTGGCACCCACTTGTACTTCCTTCTGGTCTTCCTCTGTTCCTAAGTTGACAGTTTCCAACAACTCTTCGTGAGGCAAGATGGCCCTTTCTTCTTGCTGTAAAAGTCTGGCTAGCTCTCCTGGTACTTCACAACCTTCATCATCTTCATACTCAGCCTGATTGACCAGATCTTCAGAGTTATTGAAGGACATAGCAGAATAGTCACCCATAGAATCCAGAGTGGATGGGTACCTGCATTTGTGAGTGTGGGTGTGTGTAAGGGATAGCCATCCTTAAACAAAAAATGCAAAAGGAAAGAAAATGAACACAACAGTTTATCAATGAAAAACGTCCAATGAATCATTAAACATGGCATATGGATATGAAGATAATCAAAACCCTTACAAATGGACCTACATGCCCCGGGCAAGGCATGAGGTGAAAAAGTAGTGTACGGATTGTTCAAAAGTAATTATTACAGACCACAGGAAATGTTTGACAGATAATTATTGATTAATAAAAGTAATGGGGACAAAGTCCTTTGCCTCCCAGTTGCGTAGTCCTCCTTCGATGGTTGGGTAGATCCAATCTTCGATGTTGGCCTCTTCGTCTTCACCTTCCAAAGCATTGATCCCATAAGGAGAGATCTTGATGGGTGTTCTTTCAACCTTTGAGCGGCGCATAGCTTTCTGCCCCGCAACAGTGAATCCTAAACCAAACTTGTTTGTTTTGTGGGGAATATCTGGCAACTGCCCCCATGTTGAGCTCTTTCCTTCCTTCATCGCAGCCTTCACATCTTTTAGAGATGCCATCCTGGCCATCTGCTTTGGTACCTCAGCTACCGTTTTTGCTACTGCCACTTCAGGAGAGACCTCAATGAATTCACCCTCTACCTCTACATACCGAAAAGAGTTCAGGTGGCTGATCATATATTCCTCTTCACCGTGGACGGTTATGATCTTTCCTTCGACATGGTATTTCAGCATTTGATGTAGGGAAGAGGTGACTGCCCCGACATTGTGTATCCATGGTCTCCCCAATAAGCAAGAGTATGACGGACGGATGTCCATCACATAGAAAGTTGAGGGGAACACCTCTGTGCCTACTTTAATGGGAATGTCTACCTCCCCATGTACCATTCTCTTCGACCCGTCAAATGCCCTTACAATGATATTACTTGGCCTTAGCTCCAAGCCTTCACAGTCCAATCGGTCGAGAGCCTTCTTAGGCAGAACGTTCAGAGAAGAACCAGTGTCGACTAAAACATGGGCCAGAGTAGTCCCTTGGCATTCTACTGACACATGTAATGCGTCGTTGTGATTTCTTCCTTTTGGGGTCAGGTCGGCATCAGAGAAACCTAAACCATTGTCTGCTGTAAGACTGGCTACACAGTCTTGGAATTGGTCGGCTGAAGTTTCCTGGGGTACATGGGCTGTCTTCAGGAATTTTATCAATGCTTTGGCGTGCGCCTCTGAACAAAGCAGTAATGCTAACATGGAGATCTTTGAGGGGGTTTGCCCCAGTTGCTCTACCACGTCATAATCACTCTTTTTAATTATTTTCAGGATCTCCTCCATCTCTTTCTTAGAGGTTTCAGGGATGACCAAAGGTTGAGCCCTCGTCCTGACGAGCTCATCTTGGATCCCCTTCCCCTTATCAGCAGAAGTAGGAGGGACAATAAAAGTTTCTTCAATCAACGGAGTTTTTGCGGAAAGTTTTATCGGTGCAGGAATAACTTTGGCAGCAGATGAGGGTCCAAAAATTGCCTTTGGAGGGGCAATCTCTGGAGAAAATATTCTCCCACTTCGGGTAATCTTGCTTGTGCCGACAATGTTTCCAATGCTGGCATCTTCTTCATCAGAGCTTCCTTCGGTTATTTCAACTTGTTTAATACCATGGTAGTAGATTTCTCCATCGTAATTCCATGGTATTGATTTTTCAGAACTGTAGGGGACATGCCCTGGCATAGTTATTTTCAGAGGAACAGACTTTGTAGCGGATGTAATCTTAACAGGCTTTTTGACGGCCTTGGAAAGATTGGCGTAAATGGTGATTATTGAGACATCTTCGATAGGGGTTGGAATAGCAGGAACTTTTTCAAACAGAATTTGTTGACTGTCTATTTGCATCCTGGGAAAATCCCAGCTTTCAACAAATTTAACTTGATTGTTAACAGCGGAGTTATCAGGTCATCAACACTAGAAACATACCGATCTTCTTCAATAGCATGGACATTCCGACCATGCTTCGGCATCAGAGCGGATATTACGTTTGGCTTCTCTGGAGCATCGAACTCAACCTCTTTTGCATCTATCAGGTCTTGAATTTTATTTTTTAGCGCCCAACAATTATTTATGTCATGTCCGGCGCTATCAGAGTGGTAGGCACATTTGGCATTGGCATTGTAAGCTGGTGAGGTTGTATTCACATTTTTCGGCGCTTCTTTGATATTTGTGAGATCCAGCTTTAACAAGTGCGGAAGAACTTGTGCGGGCGTCATATTGATGCGGGTGAACTGCCATGGTGGCCGTTCTCCCCATTGTTGTTTAGGTCTGGACTGATTTCCGCGAGGCTGATCATTTGATGAATTTTGGATCATCACGGCCCCCACAGTCGGCCGGCGCTCAGTTCTTCCCACTCCTCTCTGAGAGTATACAACAGCTGTTTCCTTCTTCACTGGAAATGATTTCTTAACAGTTGTAGATGCAGAGGCATCCTTTTGAATCTTCCCATTCTTGATAACGGCTTCTACCCGCTCGCCAGTCAGAATTAATTCTGTAAACCCTGCGGAAGAGCTACCGATCAGATGGTTAAAGAATGGACCAGACAGGGTCCCCAGGAACATATCAACAAGTTCTCTATCAGAAAGAGGTGGTTGCACTCTTCCGGCCAGATCGCGCCATTTCTGGGCATATTCCTTGAATTCCTCACCTGAGGTCATCCCCATACTCTGTAGCTGAGTACGGGTTGGCGCCAAGTCAGAGTTATACTGATATTGGCGATAAAAAGCAGCTGCCAGATCTTCCCAACTATGTATCTCCGACCTCTCCAGCTTGTAAAACCAGTCTAGCTGAGTACCAGACAGGCTATCCTGAAAGAAGTGTACCCAAAGATTTTTGTCGGAAGTATGAGGTTGGATTCTTCGAACATACGACCTTAGGTGCATCTTCGGGCAAGACAGCCCGTCATATCTTGTGTGATACGGTGGGAGAACTGACTATGGTTTTGCGTTTGTTTTCGCAAATGTTTCGGTTGAGCAAGAGTCGCCACCGACTTTTTATTTTATCCTAAGGAAAGGTTAAAAAGCACAGCAAAAACCTTTGAGATGTTTTCTTGGGTTCGGGGAGTAGATTATAGAAAGGGAAGGTATTAGCACCCTTTCTATCCATGGTTATCCATGGGCTCTTAGTTACTTGCTTAGATAAACTTGCCTTGATTTTCAATTGTTTGAAATGATGCTTTGTGTGTGTGGGTTTGAAAATGTTTTTGAAAAGAGGCCAATATGGTGGCAACCTTTGTAATGATCCATGTTGGGATGTATACAAAGATGTATGTCTTTTGAAAAGGTTTTCATTTGTTTTTGAAAGTTGTTTTGAAAGTGTAGTGATGTGTGGTTTGAAAATAGGCAAGTGTTTTGTTTTTGCAAGTTTTGATTCAAGTAACTAAGAGGTTATCTACTCCTAAATTTCTCAAAGATTTCTCCTATGTTTTTAACCCTTTTAACAATTTTGTTCCACCATTGCATTTGGTGGACAATCTTGTGTTAGGATGTGAAAGGGACGGGCGCGGGTCATCGTTTAGACCATAATTGCAATGGTGCCAAGTATCTTTGGGCAATTTTTCCTTTAAGGGACTTGATCATTTTTTAGGCAACTTTTGAAAGCGTCATCGAGGGACTATGATCATTTGAATTGTGTTTGTTTTGCCCAAAGAGACCTAACATGCAATATGGCCCATTTATTGAAGGCAACAAGTGGAATACCCTAGGGGTGCAAGTGTGATTAGTGTTGTCCATTTTCATGCTTATTTATCTTGAAATTAGGTCAAACTATTTTTGTTATTTTTGATTCGCATACAAACCCTAATTCTAGCATGGTATAATTAGAAAGCATTAAAGTGCGAAAAATAAAGTTCCTAAGTTATTACAACACAATATATGGGAAGGGGGGTACAAATGTTCAAATGCGGGTATTTTGACAAGGAATTTAAACCTAGACTATTACATCAAATTTAGAATTTACAAGATATTTAATATACAAATTAAATAAGATAAATAAAATAAATATGCAAGATGCAAAATATATTTTTATATGTATGAAAAAAAGTGTTTTTATGTATAAAGGAAACAAAAATAAAAAGTGTTAATTTTTTGGAGTTTTTGTGTATTTAGGGCAAAACCCTAATTTATTAAATAAAAGGTATTAATTATTTAATATGTATAATATTTATTATTTATGCACAAAAATAAAATAAAAATGAAGTATATTTGTAAAAAGGTATTTCTAATATTAAATATTAATAAAAATAAAAAATGTATATATTTTGCAATTTTACCCTAAACATATCAATATATATATATATATATATATATATATATATATATATATATATATATATATATATATATATATATATATATATATATATATATATATATATATATATATATATATATATATATATATATATATATATATATATATATATATATATATATATATATATATATATATATATATATATATATATATATATATATATATATATATATATATATATATATATATATATATATATATATATATATATGTATTTGTATTATTTATTAAATATATTGAATATATACAAAATAATAATATTTAATATTTATAAAAAAAGTATATTTTATATAAAATATTTTCAGAAGATAAAATAAAATAAAAATGGAAAATAAATGTGTTTACATTATTTTAGTATTTTTTTAAATAAAAGTATGTAATTATTTATTTATGTACAAATATTGATCTAAACAAATAAATGCCTAATAAATATAAAAATGGTGTGAAAAATATTTTTTATATTTTTAATATTATTATAAAAATAAATAAGTCAGAACAAAAAAAGAAAAGATCAAAAAATCATAAAAATAAGCATAATGGACCAGGGGGGTTCAAAAGTAACAAAAGGGTGCAAAAAGAAATGTGAAACAGAGCCCAGCCCAAGAAGTCCTTCTTCAACCTCCAGACTGTATGAACAACAATCAACACGCGTTTTCTATCTTCCAATTCCTGGACTTTCAAGCAAAACTCACAACATGAAAAATGTAGAGCATTAAGAGACGAATCCAGACATATAAAGAACTTGACTTAACTCTCTAAGATGAGGGAGAATTTCTTCTCCCCCAATTCCTGACCTAGTTTTTGTTCCATGTTCAGACATTAAATTCTCACAGCACATAATATAAATGAAAACTAATTACATGGGCATGTTCAGGGCTATGAATGTGACATATTTCCTTCACAAACCTAAAGTTAACAATGCCTGGATAGAGAGATACGAGTTCATGAACTTACCTGTTCAGTTGGAGTTGTATCTGGTGATGGAGGTACTTTCAGTGCAAGGTGATGATTGGTACAACTTCCTTGATGTCCAGGGATGCTATTCCAAGTTTTACTTTGCTTTGAAACTAGCTGAATCGAGTTATAGAACTCCACCTGCAAAACAGAAAAAATGAAAATGGTGATGTTGAATGGGAGTGTTACAGGTCGTGTTTGAGGTTTGGAATAGCTTCAAGGGATGTTGTGGGATGTGTTTGAAGTGATTTTAGCAGGAATGCATGAAAGGATTGAGCTATGGAACTCAATTTGCAGCAGATACTCTGTTTGGGCAGTTTGAGGGTGATTCTGTGTTTTAGAAGGCAATGGAGATGGTTGGCTCGTGTTCTAGCTCAGTTAGGATGTTTAGAAAGTGTACAAAGTCTTTGCTTAAGGCTTGGTTTACAGGAATGATAGTTGTGTTATGTTATGCTAGCTTTCTTCTTACTTAAGCAACAAAAGGCCACTTGAGTTTTTAGACAGGTAGAGGCCCCCCTAATGTGCTGCAAACCTTGGCATTGATCAGTGTAATTAGCTCATAAACTTGTGCCAAAGAGATTTGCACTGTACTTGCTTGGATTGTTAATTGACATAAAGTGCAACTTTTCTAAAATGGATATAATGCTTTATCTAAAAATGGCTTAATCTTGCATACAATGTCCAAACTCATAGAACAACACCTTGGCACAAAGGATTGGCATTAAATTATGGAGTGTAGATGAGATAAAAGACCTGTAATCTAGCTTAAGGCATGCTGAGTTCAAAAATGCAAGGTTATGGACATGTAACTTGGTCATGAACAAAGTGAGTTTTTCCCAACTTGCCAAATTCGATTCTCCCTAACCATGAGGTTGTTTGATGAGTTCTTGGACATTTTGGAAATCTTGGAATGTGTACTACAATCCATCTTTGAAATGAAAATTAAAATTCCAAGTGGAAGTATGTGAAAAATGGTCTTGAAGTTAGGTAAAAACCTTGCCTAAAATAGGTCAAATTTTCTCTAAGTTAAGAATGATTTGGTACCCTTGTTCCAAAAATTGTAACTTGAGCTACAAGCTTCCTTTGGGAAAACTTTGTGAATCAAAGTTGTATATTTTGCAATAGGCTACAACTTTCATGTTTTGACTTTTGCTTGAATCCAAATGAATCTTGGTGAGAAAGTGGGGCAAAGTTAGGAAAAAATTAGGGTTTTTCATAACTTAGAAAAATTCTAAGTTATGAAAAATCTTCATTTCAAACCCTAATTTGCAATTCTTGATTTCTTGATGAACAAGTTTCATGATTTGGCATGTTTTGATGAGAAATGAATCTTGACACTTGATTTTGACCAAAAAGTCAAAGTTTGACTTTTCAGTATACAGTCAAAATTGATCAATTGACTGGGAAATTCAACTGTCAATCTTGTGTATTTGGGATCTTTTGAACTTGTTGAGCATGTCAAGATAATTCCATGGGGTCCTTGAGTCCATATGTGAGCTTGATTTGCCATTGGCCAGGTCAAACAGTCAAAAATTGCCTTTGTGCAGTCAAAACCCTAAAAATGACCATTTTGCCCTTTTGGTGATCTGATCAAATTTCTTGTGGAATTGTGATCCAAACTTGATCAAATGGTCCATGTGAGTTCATAATATTGATGTGGGTCAATTTTCATGAGATTTGACTGTCAATTGGCCACAGTTGACTTTTTCCCCAATACAGCTGATTTCTAGGTCAACTGTCCCATTGACTGGGCAAAATTTGGAATTAAGACTTGAAACTTGGTATGGATAAACTTGGGAGTCCAACATGAAGCATGAAAGTCATCTTAGGCATTTTAGGTCAAAACATCTTTGTGCAAACACAAACCCTAATTTGGGTCAACAGTGCAAGGAGAAGTCTTGAGCAGGGGAAACCCTAACTGACCTTGAGCTCCAAGGGTCTTGTGATGAGAAAATGTTGAGGAAATGGGAGGGAAAATTTTGGGGTACAACAGTTTCCCCTGTTCAATCTTCTTGAACCTGAAGAGTTAGATTGGCAAGTTTGCCTTTCGTGACTCGAGGGTAAAAGGAGATTGGACACTAGAGTGCCCGGAAATTTGCACTCGCATGTTGGAGTATCAGCAATGTGATGTCGGAAATGGGCTTATAGATGCCATTTGGAGAGATGGTGGATAGGGAGATGGGCTTATAGATTCCATCTGGAGACGTGACAGAACCTTGTCGGGAATGGGCTTATAGATGCCATTTGGAAGTGTTGATCGCATAAGAGATTCCTTAGCGATAACTTGTGTATTTTGGGAAACACAGATGTTTTCCTGGCTTGTTACAGGTGTTGATCTTCAATCTCTTCATGCAGGTATGCCCTGGATGGATACAGGTATCGAATCTACAATTGGTTTCTCACATATATGCCCTGGCTGGATACAGGAATCGAATCTGGAAATAGTCGTCAACAGATATGCCCTGGCTGGATACAAGAATCGAATCTGGAATTGTGGTAGTTGATAGATATGCCCTGGCTGGATACAGGAATCGAATCTTCAAACTCTTCAGATGTGCCCTAGCTAGATACAGGAATCGAATCTGGAATTGGTCGTCAACAGATATGCCCTGGCTAGATACAGGAATCGAATCTGGAAATAGTCGTCAACAGATATGCCCTGGCTGGATACAGGAATCGAATCTTCGAACTCTTCAGACATGCCCTGGCTAGATACAGGAATCGAGTCCGGAATTGTGACAGTTGATAGATATGCCCTGGCTAGATACAGGAATCGAATCTTCAAACTCTTCAGACGTGCCCTGGCTGGATACAGGAATCGAATCTGGAAACTGATCACTCACAGATGTGCCCTGGCTAGATACAGGAATCGAATCTGGAAACTGTGACAGTTGAAGGTAGTTGTCTTTGGGGTTGTCTTTTTCCCTGAAAAGGCAAAACATCAGTTGTATGCAATGTCATGATGTCTGAAATGCATGATGTCATGAGGTTCAACATGAGATAGTGTTGTATGCACTTTATCATGTATGTAAACAAGATGTATGAAATGTGAAATGTTTGTGAATGTATTTTCGTCTTAGGAAAATAAATCCTTGACGCCGGCCGGGGAATTAAATCTCGGGCTGATGTTGAAGAGTAGAGTTCTTCGCTTCCGCTGGGGATGATGGTTGCAAGAATACACCGGTAGAAGAAGATGACTCCGTTGGGGAATAAACTTGTTGGAGAGGTTACTCTGAGGGGAATTACTCTGAGGTAAGAGATACTTCGCTGAAGTTTTGATGGGAGCTCCGCCGAGGATTTCAATGATGGACTCCGCTGGGGATAACAAAGATAAACTCCTCAATGATAAACTCTGCTAGGGATTGCATCGATAAGTTATGTTGGGGAACTTTGATGAACTCCGCTAGAGATAGGAAGAGCTTCGTCAAGGACGATCTTCCATGGTAATTAGCTGAGGATAACCCAGTTATAAGCCCTTGTGAGGAATAACTTTGAATAAAGCTCGGGAGAGACGTCCGTACTCTTCAGGGGATAAGCTTCCAGAATCTACTGGGGATAAGCTTCAAGACCTGCTGGGGATAAGAATTCCACTTTCCTGGGGGAACTTTTGGAATTGCATTGGGGTGTTGATATTCCACCGGGGAACAATCTTAGGTCAAGACTGCCGGGGATGCTTGCTGATGAATGCCAATACTCCGCTGGGGAATGTTGCTATCTTGTCTTACTCTGTGGGGAGTTGAGATAACTTGGTCACATTCTTCAGTTGAATCTACCTTGGTACCTTGGCGGACCAAGCAACTAGACTGCCTCAGACAACTTTACATTGCCCCTGTTTATGATGTCACCTGTAATTAGTCTTTTGTTTCATATGCAAGTATTTATGAATTAGCAATTTAATGTCAAATGCATATATCAAAAATGAACATTGGACGTTCTTCGCAAGACAAAACAGAAAAGGGAAAAACAATTGGCCATTTGTTTGGAAAACTGAATCTGTATTGATTTTGAAATTTGCCTGTAAATAGGCGTTTTTTGTACAAGAGGCTGACGTCCTAGTAAGAGAACGCCGCCGAATAACACAAAGTTTATACAATTTGAAAAGGAAACAAAACAGCTATGTGCACAATATTCCCACTGGGTTCCAACTCTGCTATCGCCTTTATATCTTCAAGCGTCTCATCACTTTGCTGCTTAGTTGAAGATGAAGCTGATTGATCGATGCCGAAGTCTGAGCCAGATAATTGATGCCGAATTCTGGATGCAAGGTGATCCAATGAGACATAGTGTTACGCTTTATCCCTAAATTTTGCCTGGACCTCCCTTTCGGGTTTTCGGTCCACCAGGATACCCATTTTTGCCCAAGCCGCCTTTTCAGGTTTTCGACTTGCCGGGTGTACGGATTTTTTTTTCATTTCATCCCTTATTTTTGCCCGAACCCTTTTGGTTCACCGGGAAGCCCTTATTTTTTCCTAGGTATGTCAACCTAGCGGGTCTTTTATTCATGCGTAGTATCTTTTTACTATGTCTGTATTGGCGGGGTGAGGCAGGTCGTCACCATCCATGGTGGTTAGAATCATGGCTCCTCCTGAGAACACATGTTTAACCACAAATGGCCCTTCGTATGTAGGGGTCCATTTGCCCCGGGGATCACTTTGAGGAAGGATGATGCGCTTGATTACCAGGTCCCCAACTTGATACTCTTGTGGTCTGACTTTCTTGTTAAATGCCCTGATCATCCGTTTTTGGTACGTCTGACCATGACAGATAGCGGTGAGTCTCTTTTCGTCAATCAGGTTTAATTGGTCAAGTCGAGTCTGGATCCAGTCATCTTCGTTCAAGTCTGCATCCTTCATTATCCAGAGAGAGGGTATCTGGACTTCAATTGGCAAGACTGCCTCCATGCCATAGACCAAGGAAATGGGTGTTGCCCCGGTTGACGTCCTTGCTGAGGTACGGTACCCATGAAGAGCAAACGGTAACATTTCGTGCCAATCTTTATAGGTCACTGTCATCTTCTGCACAATCTTTTTGATATTCTTATTGGCTGCTTCTACAGCCCCATTCATCTTCGGCCGGTAAGGAGAAGAGTTGTGGTGTTGTATCTTAAATTGCTCACAGAGCTCAGTGATCATCTTGTTGTTAAGATTGGTACCATTGTCCGTAATGATTCTTTCTGGGACACCGTACCGACAGATCAGGTTATGCCGAATGAAACGTGCAACGACACTCTTGGTTACCGTGGCGTAGGAAGCTGCCTCAACCCACTTCGTGAAGTAATCGATTGCTACCAAGATGAAGCGATGCCCATTGGATGCCGTCGGTCGGATCTCGCCGATCATATCGATGCTCACATTGCAAAAGGCCAAGGTGCCGTCAGGACGTTCAGAGGAACGGGAGGGATGTGCACCTTGTCAGCATAGATCTGGCATTTGTGACAAGTTCGAGAATGTTGGTAACAGTCGGCTTCCATTGTGGACCAGAAATATCCTGCCCTAAGGATTTTCTTTGCCATGGTGTGTCCACTGGAATGTGTTCCGAATGTACCTTCATATAGTTCTATCATGATCTTTTCTGCTTCAGCCTTATCCACACAACGCAGTAGAGTTGAATCATGATTCCGTTTGTAGAGAATGCCGTTGCTGAGGAAGAATTTTGCCGCAAACCTTCTCATGAACTTCTTGTCGTTGATAGATGCACCTTCAGGGTATTCCTGAGCTTCCAAGTATCTCTGCACCTCATGATACCAGGGTTTTTCAGTCACCTTTTCGGCCTCAAGATCGTAGCAGTATGCAGGTTCGTCCAACTTCCAGATAATGATCTGGGGAGCCTCATTGTCCCATTTGACTTTGAACATTGAAGACATCGTAGCTAGTGCATCCGCTAACTGATTCTCCTCTCTTGGGAAGTGTTCAAAAGTCATCTCTTCAAAGTGGGGAAGCAAAGTCAGCACATACTCCTTGTAAGGAATAAGATTTAGGTGTTTCGTATCCCACTCGCCTTTGATCTGATTGATCACGAGAGAGGAATCTCCGAAGACACTCAGAAATTTGATCCTTAAGTCGATTGCAGCTTGAAGACCCATGATACATGCCTCATATTCTGCCATGTTGTTGGTGCAGTTGAAGCACAGCCGGGCGGTGAGTGGAGTATGAGTTCCTTTAGGGGATATGATTACATCGCCGATTCCATTACCCAAAGCGTTCGAGGCTCCGTCAAAATGCATAGACCATCGGGATCCTTCCCCAGGTCCTTCATCCGGTCCAGGCACTTCACAATCTGTTACTACCATGATATCTTCGTCCGGAAATTCAAAGTTCAATGATTGGTAATCGTCCACAGGTTGGTGTACCAAATGATCTGCCAGTACACTTCCTTTGATTGCTTTTTGAGTTGTATACTGGATATCATATTCTGTCAAGATCATTTGCCATCTTGCTATTCTTCCAGACAGAGCAGGCTTTTCGAATATGTACTTGATGGGATCCATCTTTGAAATCAACAGAGTAGTGTGAGTCAACATATACTGTCTCAGCCGACGAGCAGCCCATACCAGAGCGCAGCAAGTTTTCTCGAGCAGTGAGTACCGAGACTCACATTCGGTAAACTTTTTGCTCAGGTAATAAATAGCGTGCTCTTTTCGGCCAGACTCGTCATGCTGCCCCAGCACACACCCCATCGAGTTGTCAAGTACGGTCAAGTATAGTATCAGAGGTCTCCCTTCTACTGGTGGCATAAGAATGGGTGGTTCTTGGAGATACTCTTTTATCTTTTCAAAAGCGGCCTGACATTCATCGTTCCAACGTACTACTTGATATTTCTTCAGTAATTTGAAGATTGGCTCACAGGTAGCAGTTAGATGTGTGATGAAACGGGCAATGTAATTCAGTCGTCCCAGAAAGCCTCTGACTTCTTTCTCTGTCTTGGGAGTTGGCATCTCTTGTATGGCTTTCACCTTGGCAGGATCCACCTGAATACCTTTATCGCTCACAATGAAACCTAGCAATTTTCCGGACCTTACCCCAAAGGTGCATTTGTTGGGATTCAACCTCAGCTTGTATAACTTCAATCGGTCAAACAACTTCCGCAGATGGTCAAGGTGTTCCTCCTCAGTTTGAGATATTGCAATCATGTCGTCAACGTATACCTCAATCTCATGGTGGATCATATCATGAAATAAAGCAACCATGGCACGTTGGTAGGTTGCCCCAGCATTTTTCAACCCGAATGGCATGACCTTGTAGCAGAAGGTCCCCCACTGAGTCACAAAGGTAGTCTTTTCCATATCTTCCGGAGCCATCTTGATCTGATTATACCCTGAAAAGCCATCCATGAAGGAGAACACCTTGTGTTGATCAGTATTGTCAACAAGAACGTCGATGTGAGGCAGAGGGAAATCATCTTTGGGGCTGGCCCTATTCAAATCCCTGTAGTCAACACACATTCTGACCTTACCGTCCTTCTTCGGTACTGGCACCATGTTGGCAACCCACTGAGGGTAAGAAGTCACTGCTAGAAACCCGGCATCGAATTGCTTCATAACCTCAGCTTTGATCTTTTCGGACATCTCTGGACGCATACGACGGACCTTTTGCTTTACCGGAGGGCAGTCTTCCTTGGTAGGCAGATGATGGACCACAATGTCGGCATCCAAACCGGGCATGTCTTCGTAGGACCAAGCAAAGATCTCCATGTAATCATGCCGCATCTGGATCAATTGTTGCTTCACGCTGAGCTCTAGATTGGCACCAATCTTGACTTCTTTTCTATCTGTCTCAGTACCCAGGTTCACTGTTTCCACGGGCTCTTCATGCGGCTGAATGGCCCTCTCTTCCTGGAGTAGCAGTCTTGCGAGTTCACCAGGCACTTCGCAATCATCTTCACCTTCGTCTTCGGCCAAGTTGATCGGATTGTCGAAGTCATAACTGGTGGTAGCAGAGCCGTTACCAGTGAGATCCAGAGTGGATTGAAACCTGTATAAGTGAGTGTGTGTAAATATAGCTGTTTTGCAATATATAACACAGAAAGAAAAAGAGCACAAGATTTGAAATGCAACAAACATCCAATGTTTTGATTAATGATATATGGAAATGTCATACAAAAAGCCCTCACAAATGGAGCTACGGTGCCCCGGATAGGACACCGAGCCAATAAAGTTTCAACATATTGTTTGTTACAAATTGAAAATCAAAAGAGTTAATTACTGCGTGACAAATGTAATAGGTGTAAAATCCTTTGCCATCCAGTTGCTTGGTCCGTTGTTGGTGGTTGGATAGATCCAACTGTCAAATTCTGCTTCCTCTACGTCCTCCTCGATAGCATTCACCCTTGGGTTGGAGATGAACACCGGAGCCTTTCTGATCTTTTCTTTGCGCACAGCCCTCTGAGCCTCTGCAGTGAAGCCCAACCCAAACTTGTCGGTCTTTTGAGTGAAGTCAGGAAGCTTACCCCAGTTTGCACATTTGCCTTTCTCAATCACTGCCCGGGCATGCTTCAGGGAAGCCATCTTCAAGGGAAAGTCTTCTTCAACCACTGTCTCAGCCGACGCCAACGTTGGAGGTACCTCCTCAAAATGCTGAAAGGGGGTTTCAATAAACTCCCCGTCCATCTCGATATACCGGAATGAATTCAGATGACTTACCATGTATTCCTCCTCACCCTGCACAATAACAATCTTCCCCTTGACAGGGTATTTGAGCTTTTGGTGTAGAGTGGATGTTACTGCCCCAGCCTTGTGAATCCAGGGTCGCCCCAACAATCAAGAATAAGATGGACGAATATCCATTACATAGAACGTTGAGTCGAAGACTTGGGAACCCACACGAATAGGAATGTCTACCTCACCGTGCACCATCCTTTTAGAACCGTCGAAGGCTCTAACAATGATGTTACTAGGTTTCAATTCCAGGCCCTCACAATCCAACCGATCTAAGGCCTTCTTGGGCAAAACATTCAGGGAAGAACCGGTGTCCACCAGCACGTGTGCGAGAGTAGTGCCCCTGCATTCTATAGAGACACGCATGTCATCATTGTGATTTTTCCCTTTGGCGGTAAGGTCAGCATCTGAGAACCCCAAACCATTCTCAGCTGTCAAATTAGCCACACAGTCAGTGAATTGATCTGCAGAGGTCTCTTGCGGCACATGGGCTGTTTTCAGAAATGAAATCAGGGCCTTTGCATGGGCCTCTGAGCATAGCAGGAATGATAGCATAGAGATTTTGGAGGGGGTATGCCCCAACTGTTCAACAACATTGAAGTCACTCTTTTTAATGATTTTAAGGATTTCCTCCATCTCTTGTTGGGAGGCTTCAACAGCAGTCTTTTTTGGTGCCTCCGTCCTGGCAGGCAAATCGGTAGTAACTTCTTTGCCCCGAGCATCAGAGGACTCGACGGCAGTAGTAGACACAGGAACTTGATTTGGAACATGCACACTTGCGGGTGTGATGATAAGAGGTTTTCGGATAACTGGTGGTGCAATGTCAGGCGAGAAAAGCCTGCCACTGTGGGTAATCTTGGCGGGACCAGTGATGTTACTGATACTGGTACTGATGTTGAACTCCTGCTTCACTCCAAGCACATACACGTCTGCCCCATAGTGCCATGGGACAGCCTTGTTAGATTCATAGGGGAGAGGCCCCGGAACAGTAATAGTAATGGGTGCAACAGACATAATTTGGACTGGCTTCCTCGGGGGAGCCTTGGTAGGGTTGAAAATTGTGACGACAGATACTTCTTCAGCGGAAACAAACGGAACAACAGTTTTCTTGAACATAATTTCCTTGCTATCCATCAGGCCTTGGATGCCTGACTTCAGCAGCGGACAACCGGTAGGGATAACAACACACAGGAGGCAACCCTTGCTACAGCCCGGAAATAAATCGGCTAGTAGTAAGTTCCTCTTAACAGTCAAAAGAGGGGTATCAACATCATTCACCGAAACAGCATACAAATCTTCCTCGACGACATTTACTCTATGCTGGGGCATAGGAGCAGTTACAACATTTGGCCTCTCAGGCGCCTCAAACTGAATTTCCTTCGCATCGATAAGGTCTTGCACCTTATTTCTCAGGGCCCAACAATCATCAGTAGTATGCCCGGGGCTATCAGAATGATAAGCACAACGGGCATTTGGGTTATACTTAGGAGATGCAGTATTCACGACCTTCGGAGCCTCTTTGATGGTCACCAAGTTGGTTGATAACAGTTGCGGTAAGATTTGTGACAAGGTCATACTCAGCCGAGTATACTGCCTCTTGGGCCTTTCACCTCTTTGTTGATTGTACTGCTCAGTAACAGGCTTTGAAATGACCAAAGCATTGACGGCTTGGCGGCTTTCTGGCTTGACTTGTCTTCTAGGACCATAGACGGCACTTGCTTCCTTCTTGAAAGGCCTCTTCTCAGTACTTGCGGAGGCAGCTTTTTTTATCTTTCCTGACCTGATGCCAGCTTCTATCCTTTCACCCGTCAGGATCAAATCCGTAAACCCAGCTGAGGAATTGCCAACCAGATGATTGAAAAATGGACCAGACAAGGTCCCTAGAAACATGTCAACCAGCTCACGATCAGTCAATGGAGGTTGCACCCTGCCAGCCAAATCTCTCCATTTTTGTGCATATTCTTTGAACCCTTCGCCTGTTCCTAGAGACATACCCTGAAGTTGGGTACGCGTAGGAGCGAGGTCAGAATTGTATTGATATTGCCTATAAAATGCGGTTGCCAAATCTTCCCAATGTCGGATACTAGTTCCATCTAGTTGGTAGAACCACTCAAGCTGTGACCCCGAAAGGCTATCTTGGAAGAAGTGGATCCAAAGATTTTTGTCTGCCGTGTAAGGTTGGATCTTCCTTACGTACGATCTTAGATGCAGCTTTGGACAGGAAGCCCCGTCGTATTTGGCAAAGGCAGGCGCCTTAAACTTGTATGGGATTACCACCCCAGAAGATAACCCCAAATCTCCGAAATCCAGCCCCGACACATTCTGAATCTCCATGGCACTTAAGCGGTCTTCTAATTGCTTGTACCGGTCAGCAGCAGGTGGGTATTGTTCGTCATTGTAATCCGTCTCGTTGTCAGAGACTGCAGGACTAGGAGCTCCTCCCCCTTGGGGACTATCTTTCTCTGCAGAGGAAGTAGTTGGATCAGCCTCATTATGGAGTGTGTTCCCAAACCTGCGTCCAGTGTTGAATAACGCAGTTCTCTTCTTCTTCTTCTTCTTCTTCTTTAGGAGCAGAGCCTTCAACTCTTGCTGACCTTGGGCCAGGCTTAGGACCATCTCTTGAAACTGGGCACTTTGGGCCTGAAGGGCCTTGATTGCTTGCTCACTGGATGAATCTGGATTCATGATGACTGTTCCAAATAAACAGCGAAGAAGATTAAGCAACCTGTAGAAAAAAGGGTACATGTTATACACATGATGCATGAGATGCTATCTATGCAATGCATTCAAGGGTTTTAGAAATTCACAATTGTTGCAGACAAAAAGAACGCACGTAATATTAATAAGAAGCAATTTGTTAGTACATAAATGCCCCATGGGCCAAATATTACAAAAAACAACTTCTCAAGGTAAAAAGACGTTGCGCATCCTCTTTGGCGCAATGTAGGTGTTAAGGGCCTCTTGCTCATGGAGTCGGCGGGTGAGCTCTAAAACCTTCTTCTCACTGGCGTAGAAGCTGGCTTCAAAAGTGTTCCGTTCCTCCTTGAGTTGGATCAAACTTTTCTGTATCTCCTCCCACGATGTAGGCATGTCAGGATGTAGGATGGTGTAGGGAACCTTTCCTTCCTTGACGGGCTCTTTAATCACAGGGAGAACATGAGGATAAGGAATCATTAGACTCTGGGCTCGGGCTCGTACCCACTTGAGATAAGGCTCAAGAGGGATGGAGTTTTTGTGTCCCAGTGTCTTGCTATCAACCTTATTGGGCATCCTCCAAGCTCTGATGAATCTTTGGCGAAGTCCTTGCGCATCATTGTCGAAGTCAAAAACTAGGTCAGGAATCGACATGTCGTGAGGGCCATCCCTCCGTGCATATCCAAATTGCCTCAAAGCTAGGCAAGGGTTGTAGGTGATACCCCCTCTGATTCCAAGTAAAGGAACATTAGGAAACTCTCCACAACGATCGACGATGATGACATTTTCTCTGAACCGAGAACACCAATGTACATCAGAGTGAGTAAGAGTCATCAACCGTTGGGACCACCTTGAGCCCTGGTCATTTTTCAAGACAGATTGTGGAAGGTGCAAAATAAACCACCTTGTAAGGAGAGGAGTACAGCACATGAGAACACCCCTCTTTCTCACTGTTCGTGTGTAAAATGAGTGAAGGATGTCCCCAAGCAATGTTGGTATTGGATTTCTGGACAAGAAGATTTTGACGGCGTTGACATCTACCAATTGGTCAGAATTTGGGAATAGGACCAACCCATAGATAAGGAGTGCCACAATCTCTTCAAAGACTTGTAGGTCCAATGAATTCCAACACTCTTGTGCCTTCTCAAATAAGAATTTTGCTAAGAAGCCTTTGACATCGCTTCTAGTTTCCCAGTGCCCCTTGATGTCAGAAGGCTGTAGATGTAATGCTCGAGCAACATCTTCCGGCTTCGGTTCCTTTTCCGTACCATTGAAAGGTAGTTGATTAAGGATAGGAATTCTCAGGAGTTGAGAAAATTCCTCCAAAGTGGGCACCAACTGGTAGTCAGGGAAAGTGAAACAGTGGTGAAGAGGGTCAAAGAACTGGAATAGCAATTTCACCATGTCCTCTTCAATGTGGGTGTTGACTAAGCTGAGCAGTCTACCATGTCTTTCACTGAAGGATGAGTTTTCCGGAATTCTTGAGGTGAGCTCCTTGAGTTGAGGAGAGATTCTCACAAGGTTAACTTGGATGGTTTTTCTGCGAGGAATTTCATGACCTACAAAATAGGAACAAAGATGAAGATCTAAACCCTTGAAATGGTTAGTAAATGCATATGATGCTTTATGATGTTCATGATGTATGCAAAAACATATGTACAAGCAAATCACACCAAACCCTAGTTTCAGGCTTGCATGGGGCTTCATAGGTAAGTACCCTCTTGAGTGAAGTTGGCTTAAAAACCTGTCCTATAAATAGTAACCGGGTTCTAAGGAGCTCAATATCATTGGATTGTTTTCCATGTTCATTGTTTTGGTTTAGCCACTTAACTAGCGACCAAAATATTCCAAGAAAACAACCCTCAATGAGTGTAGTATCGAGTATCTACCAACTTCGGACTGCACCAAAGCCGGTCATCTCACTATCCCTAATAAAAGGCCAAGATGGTCAAGTAAGGTTCTAGGTCATTAGTGCTTAGTGACATCACTCAGCGGCCCCGTACTCTCCTTGATTGAACTCAAGGGTTACCGGTACTCACAAATATGTTGCACTAATATAGCTATTGCTTCGACCGTGTCGGTATACCCCGCACAGTTTCCATAATGTATTGCTATCTATGAATGTTTCCCAAAATCTGGGTGTAGGATTGCAAACCCAAACAAGAGAGCCAAAATGTAAAGCAATCAAGACAAACAATTAATCATGCAAGAGGGTGATCTAAGCCCTAAGGTTACTCCACTTTTAAATTTTTCCCCAGCAGAGTCGCCAGTTCTGTGATACGGTGGGAGAACTGACTATGGTTTTGCGTTTGTTTTTGCAAATGTTTCGGTTGAGCAAGAGTCGCCACCGACTGTTTATTTTATCCTAAGGAAAGGTTAAAAAGCACAACATTCGGGGAGTAGATTATAGAAAGGGAAGGTATTAACACCCTTTCTATCCATGGTTATCCATGGGCTCTTAGTTACTTGCTTAGATCAACTTGCCTTGATTTTCAATTGTTTGAAATGGTGCTTTGTGTGTGTGGGTTTGAAAATGTTTTTGAAAAGAGGCCAATGTGGTGGCAACCTTTGTAATGATCCATGTTGGGATGTATACAAAGATGTATGTCTTTTGAAAAGGTTTTCATTTGTTTTTGAAAGTTGTTTTGAAAGTGTAGTGATGTGTGGTTTGAAAATAGGCAAGTGTTTTGTTTTTGCAAGTTTTGATTCAAGTAACTAAGAGGTTATCTACTCCTAAATTTCTCAAAGATTTCTCCTATGTTTTTAACCCTTTTAACAATTTTGTTCCACCATTGCATTTGGTGGACAATCTTGTGTTAGGATGTGAAAGGGACGGGCGCGGGTCATCGTTTAGACCATAATTACAATGGTGCCAAGTATCTTTGGGCAATTTTTCCTTTAAGGGACTTGATCATTTTTTAGGCAACTTTTGAAAGCGTCATCGAGGGACTATGATCATTTGAATTGTGTTTGTTTTGCCCAAAGAGACCTAACATGCAATATGGCCCATTTATTGAAGGCAACAAGTGGAATACCCTAGGGGTGCAAGTGTGATTAGTGTTGTCCATTTTCATGCTTATTTATCTTGAAATTAGGTCAAACTATTTTTGTTATTTTTGATTCGCATACAAACCCTAATTCTAGCATGGTATAATTAGAAAGCATTAAAGTGCGAAAAATAAAGTTCCTAAGTTATTACAACACAATATATGGGAAGGGGGGGTACAAATGTTCAAATGGGGGTATTTTGACAAGGAATTTAAACCTAGACTATTACATCAAATTTAGAATTTACAAGATATTTAATATACAAATTAAATAAGATAAATAAAATAAATATGCAAGATGCAAAAGATATTTTTATATGTATGAAAAAATGTTTTTTTATGTATAAAGGAAACAAAAATAAAAAGTGTTAATTTTTTGGAGTTTTTGTGTATTTAGGGCAAAACCCTAATTTATTAAATAAAAGGTATTAATTATTTAATATGTATAATATTTATTATTTATGCACAAAAATAAAATAAAAATGAAGTATATTTGTAAAAAGGTATTTCTAATATTAAATATTAATAAAAATAAAAAATGTATATATTTTGCAATTTTACCCTAAACATATCAATATATATATATATATATATATATATATATATATATATATATATATATATATATATATATATATATATATATATATATATATATATATATATATATATATATATATATATATATATATATATATATATATATATATATATATATATATATATATATATATATATATATATATATATATATATATATATATATATATATATATATATATATATATATATATATATATATATATATATATATATATATATATATATATATATATATATATATATATATATATATATATATATATATATATATATATATATATATATATATATATATATATATATATATATATATATATATATATATATATATATATATATATATATATATATATATATATATATATATATATATATATATATATATATATATATATATATATATATATATATATATATATATATATATATATATATATATATATATATAGTTATGTGTATTTGTATTATTTATTAAATATATTGAATATATACAAAATAATAATATTTAATATTTATAAAAAAAGTATATTTTATATAAAATATTTTCAGAAGATAAAATAAAATAAAAATGGAAAATAAATGTGTTTGCATTATTTTAGTTTTTTTTAAAAATAAAAGTATGTAATTATTTATTTATGTACAAATATTGATCTAAACAAATAAATGCCTAATAAATATAAAAATGGTGTGAAAAATATTTTTTATATTTTTAATATTATTATAAAAATAAATAAGTCAGAACAAAAAAAGAAAAGATCAAAAAATCATAAAAATAAGCATAATGGGCCAGGGGGGTTCAAAAGTAACAAAAGGGTGTAAAAAGAAATGTGAAACAGAGCCCAGCCCAAGAAGTCCTTCTTCAACCTCCAGACTGTATGAACAACAATCAACACGCGTTTTCTATCTTCCAATTCCTGGACTTTCAAGCAAAACTCACAACATGAAAAATGTAGAGCATTAAGAGACGAATCCAGACATATAAAGAACTTGACTTAACTCTCTAAGATGAGGGAGAATTTCTTCTCCCCCAATTCCTGACCTAGTTTTTGTTCCATGTTCAGACATTAAATTCTCACAGCACACATAATATAAATGAAAACTAATTACATGGGCATGTTCAGGACTATGAATGTGACATATTTCCTTCACAAACCTAAAGCTAACAATGCCTGGATAGAGAGATACGAGTTCATGAACTTACCTGTTCAGTTGGAGTTGTATCTAGTGATGGAGGTACTTTCAGTGCAAGGTGATGATTGGTACGGCTTCTTTGATGTCCAGGGATGCTATTCCAAGTTTTACTTTGCTTTGAAACTAGCTGAATCGAGTTATAGAACTCCACCTGCAAAACAGAAAAATGAAAATGGTGATGTTGAATGGGAGTGTTACAGGTCGTGTTTGAGGTTTGGAATAACTTCAAGGGATGTTGTGGGATGTGTTTGAAGTGATTTTAGCAGGAATGCATGAAAGGATTGAGCTATGGAACTCAATCTGCAGCAGATACTCTGTTTGGGCAGTTTGAGGGTGATTCTGTGTTTTAGAAGGCAATGGAGATGGTTGGCTCGTGTTCTAGCTCAGTTAGGATGTTTAGAAAGTGTACAAAGTCTTTGCTTAAGGCTTGGTTTACATGAATGATAGTTGTGTTATGTTATGCTAGCTTTCTTCTTACTTAAGCAACAAAAGGCCACTTGAGTTTTTAGACAGGTAGAGGCCCCCCTAATGTGCTGCAAACCTTGGCATTGATCAGTGTAATTAGCTCATAAACTTGTGCCAAAGAGATTTGCACTGTACTTGCTTGGATTGTTAATTGACATAAAGTGCAACTTTTCTAAAATGGATATAATGCTTTATCTAAAAATGGCTTAATCTTGCATACAATGTCCAAACTCATAGAACAACACCTTGGCACAAAGGATTGGCATTAAATTATGGAGTGTAGATGAGATAAAAGACCTGTAATCTAGCTTAAGGCATGCTGAGTTCAAAAATGCAAGGTTATGGACATGTAACTTGGTCATGAACAAAGTGAGTTTTTCCCAACTTGCCAAATTCGATTCTCCCTAACCATAAGGTTGTTTGATGAGTTCTTGGACATTTTGGAAAGCTTGGAATGTGTACTAAAATCCATATTTGAAATGAAAATTGAAATTCCAAGTTGAAGTATGTGAAAAATGGTCTTGAAGTTAGGTAAAAACCTTGCCTAAAATAGGTCAAATTTTCTCTAAGTTAAGAATGGTTTGGTACCCTTGTTCCAAAAATTGTAACTTGAGCTACAAGCTTCCTTTGGGAAAACTTTGTGAATAAAAGTTGTATATTTTGCAATAGGCTACAACTTTCATGTTTTGACTTTTGCTTGAATCCAAATGAATCTTGGTGAGAAAGTGGGGCAAAGTTAGGAAAAAATTAGGGTTTTTCATAACTTAGAAAAATTCTAAGTTATGAAAAATCATTTCAAACCCTAATTTGCAATTCTTGATTTCTTGATGAACAAGTTTCATGATTTGGCATGTTTTGATGAAAAATGAATCTTGACACTTGATTTTGACCAAAAAGTCAAAGTTTGACTTTTCAGTATACAGTCAAAATTGACCAATTGACTGGGAAATTCAACTGTCAATCTTGTGTATTTGGGATCTTTTGAACTTGTTGAGCATGTCAAGATAATTCCATGGGGTCCTTGAGTCCATATGTGAGCTTGATTTGCCATTGGCCAGGTCAAACAGTCAAAAATTGCCTTTGTGCAGTCAAAACCCTAAAAATGACCATTTTGCCCTTTTGGTGATCTGATCAAATTTCTTGTGGAATTGTGATCCAAACTTGATCAAATGGTCCATGTGAGTTCATAATGTTGATGTGGGTCAATTTTCATGAGATTTGACTGTCAATTGGCCACAGTTGACTTTTTCCCCAATACAGTTGATTTCTAGGTCAACTGTCCCATTGACTGGGCAAAATTTGGAATTAAGACTTGAAACTTGGTATGGATAAACTTGGGAGTCCAACATGAAGCATGAAATTCATCTTAGGCATTTTAGGTCAAAACATCTTTGTGCAAACACAAACCCTAATTTGGGTCAACAGTGCAAGGAGAAGTCTTGAGCAGGGGAAACCCTAACTGACCTTGAGCTCCAAGGGTCTTGTGATGAGAAAATGTTGAGGAAATGGGAGGGCAAATTTTGGGGTACAACATCTTGCAAAAATTGTCACTTTAAACTTCGGGGGGATCACAATTCCAGCAGTTAATCCCAAATATTCGAAATCTAAGTCGGGAACTCTCTGCAGCTCCATAGCTGCCAACCTGTCCTCCAAGTTTTTGTACTTGTCATCGGCCGACGAGTATTGTTGCTCTGAGTAGTCTTCATCTTCTTCAGCCTCTTCCTCTTCAGCTTCGGATTCAGAAGGTACCGCAACCCCTTTTCCTTTACTGGTTCCCTCTTTAGAAGCAGAGGGAAATTCAAGAACTCTTCTGGCTTCACCCTCAAACCTTCTTCCCAGGGTAGCCACCCCGACTCTCTTCTTCTTCTTTTTCACTTGCTTTTTGTTCCCAAGCAGGGCTTTTAGATCCTTCTGACCCTTTGCCAAGGTCATCAGGAGATGTTGAATCTGTGAGTTTTGAGACTGCAAGTCTTTGACCGTCTGTTCGAGATCCATCTTACTGAAATAAACATCAGAAAGATAAGGAAACCTGGTGTGGAGACCTGCTTATGCACATGATGAATGATATGTTTATTTATGCAATGCATTCAAGGATTTAGAAAATTCAAAATTGTTGCAGACAAAAAGAACACACGTCATATTAATAAGAAGAAATTTCGTCAGTACATAAATGCCCCATGGGCCAAATATTACAAAAGACTTCTCAAGGTAAAAAGACGTTGCGCATCCTCTTTGGTGCGATGTAGGTGTTGAGGGTCTCTTCCTCATTGAGTCGACGTGTAAGCTCCAAAAACTTCTTCTCACTGGCGTAGAAGCTGGCTTCAAAAGTATTCCGTTCCTCCTTGAGTTGGATCCAACTCTTCTGCATCTCCTCCCATGATGCTGGCATGTCAGGATATAGGATGGTGTAGGGAACCTCTCCTTCCTTAACGGGCTCTTTAATCACAGGGAGAACATGAGGGTAAGGCATCATTAGACTCTGAGCTCGGGTTCATACCCACTTGAGATAAGGCTCAAGAGGGATGGAGTTCTTGTGCCCCAGTGTCTTGCTGTCTACCTTGTTAGGCATCCTCCAAGCTCTGATGAATCTTTGGAGAAGTCCTTGCGCATCGTTGTCGAAGTCAAAAACTAGGTCAGGAATCAACATGTCATGAGGGACATCCCTCCGTGCATATCCAAATTATCTCAAAGCTAGACAAGGGTTGTAGGTAATGCCTCCCCTAATGCCAAGCAATGGAACATTAGGGAACTCTCCACAACGATCGACGATGATGACATTTTCTCTGGACCGAGACACCAATGTACATCAAAGTGTGTGAGGGTCATCAATCATTGTGACCACCTTAAGCCTTGGTCATTCTTCAAAATAGATTGTGGAAGGTGCGAAATAAACCACCTTGCAAGGAGAGGAGTACAGCACATGAGAACACCCCTCTTTCTCATTGTTCGTGTGTAAAATGAGTGGAGGATGTCCCCAAGTAATGTTGGTATGGGATTCCTAGATAGGAAAATCTTGACGGCGTTGACATCTATAAGCTGGTCAGGATTTGGGAACAGGACCAACCCATAAATGAGGAGTGCCACAATTTCTTCAAAGGTTTGTAGATCCAATGAATTCCAACACTCTTGTGCCTTCTCAAACAAGAATTTTGCTAAGAAGCCTTTGACACCGCTTCTAGTTTCCCAATGCCCCTTTATGTCAGATGGTTGCAAGTGTAGTGCTTGAGCAACATCTTCAGGCTTTGGTTCTTTTTCCGTACCGTTGTAGGGTAGTTAATTAAGAATAGGAATTCTCAAGAGTTGAGAAAATTCCTCCAAAGTGGGCACCAATTGGTAGTCGGGGAATGTGAAACAATGGTGAAGGGGGTCAAAGAACTGGAACAACACTTTCACCATGTCCTCTTCAATGTTAGTGTTGACTAGGCTGAGCAGTCTACCATGTCTTTCACTGAAGGGAGAGCTTTCCGGAATTCTGGATGTGAGCTCCTTGAGTTGAGGAGGGATTCTCACAAGGTTGACTTGGATAGTTTTCCTGCGAAGAATTTCCATGACCTACAAAATAAGAACAAAGATGAAGATCCAAACCCTTGAAATGGTTAGTGTATGCATATGATTCTTTATGATGTTCATGATGTATGCACAAACATATGTACACGCAATTCACACAGAGCCCTAGTTTCAGGCTTGCATGGGGTTTCATAGGTAAGTACCCTCTTGAGTATAGTTGGCTTAAAAACCTGTCCTATAAATAGTAACCGGGTTCTAAGGAGCTCAATATCATTGGATTGTTTTCCATGTTCATTGTTTTGGTTTAGCCACTTAACTAGCGACCAAAATATTCCAAGAAAACAACCCTCAATGAGTGTAGTATCGAGTATCTACCAACTTCGGACTGCACCAAAGCCGGTCATCTCACTACCCCTAATGAAAGGCCAAGATGGTCAAGTAAGGTTCTAGGTCATTAGTGCTTAGTGACATCACTCAGCGGCCCCGTACTCTCCTTGATTGAACTCAAGGGTTACCGGTACTCACAAATATGTCGCACTAATATAGCTATTGCTTCAACCGTGTCGGTATACCCCGTACAGTTTCCACAACGTATTGCTATCTATGAATGTTTCCCCAAATCCTGGTGTAGGATTTCAAGCCAAAACAAGAGAACCAAAATGTAAAGCAATCAAAGCAAACAATTAGTCATGCAAGAGGGTGATCTAAGCCCTAAGGTTACTCCACTTTCAAATTTCCCCAACAGAGTCGCCAGTTCTGTGATACGGTGGGAGAACTGACTTGAGGTTTTGCGTTTGTATTCGCAAATGTTTCGGTTTAGCAAGAGTCGCCACCGACTTTTTATTTTATCCTAAGGAAAGGTTAAAAAGCACAGCAAAAACCTTTGAGATGTTTTCTTGGGTTCGGGGAGTAGATTATAGAAAGGGAAGGTATTAGCACCCTTTCTATCCATGGTTATCTATGGGCTCTTAGTTACTTGCTTAGATCACTTGCCTTGCATTTTCAATTGTTTGAAATGGTGCTTTCAATTGTTTGAAATGGTGTTTTGTGTGTGGGTTTGAAAATGTTTTGAAAAGAGGCCATTGTCGTGGCAACCTTTGTAATGATCCATGTTTGAATGTATACAAAGGTGTATTTGTATTTTGAAAAGTTTTCAATGTTTTTGAAAGTTGTTTTGAAAGTGTGTTGTGATGTGTGTTTTGAAAAATGGCAAGGATTGTTTTGCAAGATTGGTCAAGTAACCAAGAGCTACCTACCCTAAATTTCTCAAAGATCTTTCCTATGTTTTAACCCTTTTAACAGTATTGTTCCACCATTGTATTTGGTGGACAATCTTGTGTTAGTATGTTAACGGGACGGGCGCGGGTCATCGTTTAGACCATGAATGCAATAGTGCCAAGTGTCTTTGGAAATTTTTCCTTTAAGGGACTTGATCATTTTTAGGCAACTTTCGAAAGCGTCATCGAGGGACTATGATCATTTGAATTGTTTTGTTTTGCCAAAGACACTCAACATGCAAGCATGGCCCATTATTGAAGGCAACAAGTGGAGTAACCCTAGGGGTGCAAGTGTGATTGGTGTTATCCATTTTCATACTTTTTGTCTTTGAATTAGGTCAAGCTATTTGTTATTTTTGATTTTTGCATACAAACCCTAAGTCTATCATGGCATATTTAGAAAGCTTTAAAATGCGGAATTTAAAGTCCTAAATTATTACAACATAATTATGGGGATGGGGGTACAAATGTTCAAATGGGGAATATTTAGCAAGAAATTTAAATCTAAACTATTACAATCCAAATTGAATATACAAGTTATTTTAATTGTGCAATAATTAACTAAATACAATAAATATGCAAAATGCACAAAAATGGTTTTATATGTATGTAAAAGTATTTTTCATGTGACATATAAACAAAAATAAAAAAAGTTAATTTTTGGATATTTTCATGGTTTAGGGCAAAACCCTACTTTTCTAAATAAATAGTATTTATTAATTATATTATATACAATATTTATTAATTATATACAAAAAATAAATAAAAGGGAAGTATATTGTAAAAAAGTAATTTTTGAGGTTAAATATTAATAAAAATAAAAATGTATTATTTTTATATTTTTATCCTAAATATTCTAATAAATATATAAGTATTTATATTATATATTAACTATACTAAATATATACAAAAATAAAATATTTATTATTTTATAAAAAAAAAGTGTATTTTAAGAAAATGTTTTCAAAAGGTAAAATAAAATAATAACAGAAAACAAATGTATTTTGTATTATTTTTTAGTATTTTAAATAAAAGTATATATATTATTTTATATGTATAAGTTTAAATAAAGAAAATAAATTCAAAATAAATGCAAAAATGAGTGGAAAAATATTTTTAATATTTTTTTATATTTTGACAAAAAATAACAAGTCAGGAGAAAAAATAAGAAGTCAAAAATGATTAAAAAATCACACAATGGGCCAAGGGGGTGTAAGTGGAAAATGAGGGTGCAAATAGAAAAAACAGGTCAGGCCCAGCCTAAGGCAAGCTTCTTCAACCTCCAGCCATTTCTGTCTCAAAAACGCGCGCCCTTCATTCTTGATTCAAACATCCTGATTCTTTGATTTTTAGCAAAAACTTATAACATCAAAAATGTAAAGCATCAAATCACGAATTCATACATATAAAGAACTTGATCTAACTCTCAGAAATGAGAGAGAATTTCTCCTCCCCCAATTCCTGACCTAACTTTTTTTCAATGTTCAGGTTCAAAATTCTCTCAGCACACACAACATAAATGAAAAGTAAGGATATGGGTAGCTTCAGGGCCATGAATAGGACATACTTTCTTCACAAACCTAGGCCTAGATATGCTTGGATAGAGAGATAGAAGTTCAAACTTTTACCTGTTCAGCTTGAGTCGTGTACAACAATGGAGGTACTTTCAATGAAGTTTGAGGACTTGTACAGCTTTCCTGAGGTCCAAGGATGCTCTTCCAACCTCTAGCTTGCTTTGAAACTAACTGAATCGAGCTATGTAACTCAACCTGCACATCTAAAAAATGAAAATGGCAAAATTGGTTAGGGGTGTTACAGTCTGTATCTAGGGCTTGAGATAGTTTGTATGGATGATATAAAATGTGTTTGAGGTGGTTTTAGCCAAGGCGCACGAATGGATTGAGCTGGCCAAATAAAAAAGCAGCAGGTACCCTGTTTTGCAACAAAATTGTGTTTTGATGAATGAGAAGGTTTGAACTCTGGTTGATTCGTGTTTTAGGTTAGTTGGATCAAGTGAAAAGTGTTTGCAAAGTTTGTTTAGGCTCTTGCTTGCAGGAAGTGAATGTGGTACTAGTTTTGCAAAGTTTCTTCTTTTCTAAGCAAAGTTTGTCAAGTTGGATTATAGGCTCCTACAGGCCCCTCAAGCATGCTGCACTTTCTCTCCTTGATCAGTGGAATTTGTTCATGAACTTGTGCCTCAAAGATTTCCTTGTACCTCTTTGATTTGTGAATTTGACATAAAGTGCACCTTTTCAAAAATGGCTAAAATGCTTTTTCCATTTAAAGGTTAATCTTCCATGTAATGACCAAATGAGCAAAATAACATCTTGGCACAAAGGTCTAGAATTGAATTATTGAGTGTTAATGGGATTAGAGGCCTGTAACCTAGCTTGTGCAAGCTGACTTGAAAAATGCAAAGTGTTATGAACATGTATTTGGCCATGAACAAAGTGACTTTTTCCTATCTTTACAAATTCGATTCTTCCTAACCACAAGGGTGTTTGAGAAGTTCTTGGACAATTTGGAAAGCTTGGAATGTGTACTACAGTCCATCTTTGTAATGCAAGTTGAAATTCCAAGTGGAAGCATGTGAAAAGTGGCCATGAAGTTGGACAAAAATCCTGCCTAAAATAGGTCAAAAATTTTCTAAGTTAAGAATGTTTTGCACCCTTATTCCAAAAATCATAACTTGAGCTACAAGCTTCTTTTGAGGAAACTTTGTGAATCAAAGTTGTAGATTTTGCAATGGACTATAACTTTCATGTTTTGAGTTTTGTTTGAATCCAAATATATCTTTATTTTAAACCCTAATTTGTAATTTTTGGTTTCTTGATGAACAAGTTTCATAAATTGACATGTCTTGATGAAAAATAAATCTTGGCACTTGATTTTGATCAAAAAGTCAAAGTTTGACTTTTCAGTATACAGTCAAATTTGGATCAGTTGACTGGAAAATTCATCTGTCAATCTTGTGCATTTGGGATCTTTTGAGCTTGTTGAACATGTCAAGACAAATCCAATGAGTCCTTGAGTCCATATGTGAGCTTGGTTTGCCATTGGCCAGGTCAAACAGTCAAAAATTGCCTTTGTGCAGTCAAAACCCTAAAAATGACCATTTTGCCCTTTTGGTGATCTGATCAAATTTCTTGTGGAATTGTGATCCAAACTTGACCAAATGGTTCATATGAGTTCATAATGTTGACGTGGGTCAAAAATCATGAAGTTTGACTGTCAATTGGCCATAGTTGACTTTTTCCCCAATACAGTTGATTCCTAGGTCAACTGTCTAGTTGACTGGGCAAAGATTGGAATCAAGGCTTGAAACTTGGTATGGATAAACTTGTGAGTCCAACATGAAGCATGAAAGTCATTTTGGGCATTCTAGGTCAAAACATCTTTGTGCAAACTCAAACCCTAATTTGGGTCAACAGTGCAATGAGGAGTCTTGAGCAGAGTAAACCCTAACTTAATCTTGAGCTCCAAGGGTCTTGTGATGAGAAATTATTGATGAAATGAAAGGGCAAATTTTGTGGTACAACATTAGGCATCCTCAAAGCTCTGATGAATCTTTGGCGAAGTCCTTGCGCAACATTGTCGAAGTCAAAAACTAGGTTAGGAATCAACATGTCATGAGGGCCATCCCTCCGAGCGTATCCAAATTGTCTCAAAGCTAGAAAGGGGTTGTAGGTAATGCCTCCCCTAATGCCAAGTAATGGAACATTAGGGAACTCACCACAATGATCGATGATGATGACATTTTCTCTTGACCGAGAACACCAATGTACATCACAATGTGTGAGGGTCATCAATTGTTGTGACCACCTTGAACCTTGCTCATTCTTCAAAACAGATTGTGGAAGGTGAGAAATAAACCACCTTGCAAGGAGAGGAGTACAACACATGAGAACACCTCTCTTCCTTATTGTTCGTGCGTAAAATGAGTGGAGGATGTCCCCAAGCAATGTAGGGATGGGATTCCTGGATATGAAGATCTTAACAGCATTCACATCTATAAGTTGGTCAGGATTTGGGAACAAGACCAACCCATAAATAAGGAGTGCCACAATCTCTTCAAAGGCTTGCAGATCCAAGGAATTCCAACACTCTTCTGCCTTCTCAAACAAGAATTTTGCCAAGAAGCCTTTGACACCACTTCTGGTTTCCCAATGCCCCTTGATGTCAGATGGTTGCAAGTGTAGTGCTTGAGCAACATCTTCAGGTTTTGGTTCTTTTTCCGTACCATTGTAGGGTAGTTGATTAAGAATAGGAATTCTCAGGAGTTGAGAAAATTCCTCCAAAGTAGGCACCAATTGGTAGTCGGGGAATGTGAAACACTGGTGAAGGGGGTCAAAGAATTGGAACAACACTTTCACCATGTCTTCTTCAATGTTGGTGTTGATTAGGCTAAGCAGTCTACCATGTCTTTCACTGAAGAGAGAGCTTTCCGGAATTCTGGATGTAAGCTCCTTGAGTTGAGGAGGGATTCTCACAAGGTTGACTTGGATAGTTTTCCTGCGAAGAATTTCCATGACCTACAAAACAGGAACAAAGATGAAGATCCAAACCCTTGAAATGATTAGTGAATGCATATGATATTTTATGATGTTCATGATGTATACACAAACATATGTACAAGCAAATCACACAAAACCCTAGTTTCAGGCTTGCATGAGGTTTCATAGTCTTGAGTATAGTTGGCTTAAAAACCTGTCCTATAAATAGTAACCGGGTTCTAAGGAGCTCAATATCATTGGATTGTTTTCTATGTTCATTGTTTTGGTTTAGCCACTTAACTAGCGACCAAAATATTCCAAGAAAACAACCCTCAATGAGTGTAGTATCGAGTATCTACCAACTTCGGACTGCACCAAAGCCGGTCATCTCACTACCCCTAATAAAAGGCCAAGATGGTCAAGTAAGGTTCTAGGTCATTAGTGCTTAGTGACACCACTCAACGGCCCCGTACTCTCCTTGATTGAACTCAAGGGTTACCGGTACTCACAAATATGTCGCACTAATATAGCTATTGCTTCAACCGTGTTGGTATATCCCGCGCAGTTTCTACAATGTATTACTATCTATGAATGTTTCCCAAATCCGGGTGTAGGATTTCAAGCCCAAACAAGAGAACCAAAATGTAAAGCAATCAAAGCAAACAATTATTCATGCAAAAGGTGATCTAAGCCTTAAGGTTACTCCACTTTTAAGATTGTCCCCAGCAGAGTCGCCAGTTCAGTGATATGGTGGGAGAACTGACTTGAGGTTTTGCGTTTGTTTTCGCAAATGTTTCGGTTTAGCAAGAGTCGCCATCGACTTTTTATTTTATCTTAAGGAAAGGTTAAAAAGCACAGGAAAAACCTTTGAGATGTTTTCTTGGGTTCGGGGAGTAGATTATAGAAAGGGAAGGTATTAGCACTCTTTCTATCCATGGTTATCCATGGGCTCTTAGTTACTTGCTTAGATCACTTGCCTTTGCTTTTCAATTGTTTGAAATGGTGCTTTGTGTGTGTGGTTTTGAAAATGTTTTGAAAAAGATGCCTTGTCTAGGCAACCATTGTAACAATTCTTGTTTGAATTTTTTACAAGGGTGTTTATCTTTTTGAAAAGATGTTTCAATGTTTTTGAAAGTTTGTTTTGAAGTTGTGTTGTGATGTGTGTTTTGAAAAATGGCAAGGATTGTTTTGCAAGTTTGGTCAAGTAACCAAGAGCTATCTACCCTAAATTTCTCAAAGATCTTTCTTGTGTTTTAACCCTTTTAACAGTGTTATTTCACCATTGTATTTGGTGAACAACCTTATGTTAGGATGTTAACGGGACGGGCGCGGGTCATCGTTTAGACCATGAATGCAATAGTGTCAAGTATTTTGGCAATTTTCTTGAGGGACTATGATCATTTTGTTTAGGCAACTCCGATAGCGTCATCGAGGGACTATGATCATTTTGTTTGTTTTTGTTTTGTTTTGTTTTGCCAAAGTACTTGACATGCAAACATGGCCCATTTTTGAAGGCAACAAGTGGAGTAACCCTAGGGGTGTAAGTGTGCATTGTGTTTGTTTTTTCATGCATGTTTATCTTGGATTAGGTCAAGCTACTTGTTAATTTGATTTTGCATACAAACCCTAAGTCTAAACATGGCATAATTGAAAGCTCTTAAATGCGAGAATTTAAATGCTAAACTATTACAACAAGATATAGGGAGGGGGTACAAGTTTGAATTTGGGGGATATTTGACAAGGAAATAAAAACTAAGTTATTACAACCATGTCGAATATACATTAATATTTAACAATTAAGTAAATATAATTAAATAAATATCAAAATGCAATGTATTATGCAAAAAGGATTTTTCATGTATGTAAAAAAGGGGTTTTCATGTTTGAAGTATAAACAAAGTCATTTTTGATTATTTTTGTGGTTTTAGGACTAAACCCTAATTTTTTGAATAAAGTATGTATTTATTTATTAATTATGTTCAAGGTATATTAATTTATACAAAAAAATAATAAAAAGGAAGTATATTGTAGAAAAAGTATTTTTGATGTCAAATATTAAACAAAAAAACAAAAGGTATTATTTTTGTATTTTTGCCCTAAATATTTAATAAATTATGTATAAGTATATATTATATATATTTAATATGCTAAATATGTACAAAAATATAAAATATTAATTATTTACAAAAAATGTATATTTTTGAAAATGTTTTCAAAATGTAAATAAAAAATAATAACTAAAAAATAAATATTTTTGTATTATTTTTTTAGTGTTTTAAATAAAAAGGTATTATATTTATTTACATATATATGCTAAATAAAACAAATAAATGCCAAATAAATGCAAAAAAATGTGGAAAAATATTTTTAATGTTTTTTATGTTTGAACAAAAAATATTAAGTCATAATCAAAAAGAAAAATGCAAAAATGACAAGTATTTCACATAATGGGCCAAGGGGGTGCAAATGGAAAAAAGGTGTGCAAAGAGCAAAACAGACTCAGGCCCAACCCAAGCCAACCTTCTTCAACCTCCAGCTCTGTTTGAATCAAAAACGCGCGTTTCCTTGTACAACTATCATCTCCTGATTCCTTGACTTTTAGCAAAAACTCATAACACAAACATTGTAGAGCATGAAGAGACGAATTCAGACATATAAAATACTTGACCTAACTCTAAGAAACCAGGGAGAATTTCTTCATCCCCAATTTCTGACCTAATTTTTCTTCAATGTTCATGGCTAAAATTCTCACAGCATACTTAATATAAATGAAAAGTAATCATATGTATGGCTTCAGGGCTATGAGTAGAGCATGTTTCATTCACAAACCTAAGCCTAACTCTTCCTAGATTAAGAGATAGAAGTCCATGGTTTTACCTGTTTCAGCTTGAATCGTGTACAGCAATATGGCCAACTTCAATGGAGTTTGAGCTTCTGTATAGCTTGCCTGAAGTCCAAGGAAGCTTCTCCAACACCTAGCTTGCTTTGAATCACTCTGAATCGTGATATGGAAGTTCAGCTGCAAAACTGAAAAATGAAAATGGTAGATGAGGTTAGGGGTGTTACAGCTGGTGTTTAGGGCTTGGAATAGTTTCAATGGATGGTATGGAATGTGTTTGCAAGGTTTTTAGCCAAAGTGCACGAGTGGATTGAGTTGTGGACCTCAATCTGCAGCAGGTACCCTGTTTTGGCAACAAGATGGTGTTTTTGATGTATGAGGAGGTTTGAGAGGTGGTTGAGTCGTGCCTTAGGTCTGTTTTGGTGTATGGAAGCTGTGTACAACGTTTGTTTTGGTTGGTGTTTACAGGAATGAAAGATGGTTTGAGTTTGCAAGGTTTCTTCAAATGTAAGCAAGAAAGTGTAAGTTGACATATAGGCCTGCACAATGCCCTAAAGTATGCTGCAACTTTGGCTCTTGGTAACTGGAATTTGTCTACAAAACTTTGCCTCAAATATCTGGCTTGTACTTCAAAGATTTAGAACTTGACATAAAGCATCACTTTTCCAAAATGGCAAGTTTGCTTTTTCTAATTAAGGATTAGTTTAGCATGTAATGTCCAAATGGATGAAATAATACCTTAATACAATGGTTTGGCATTTAATTAAGGTGTGTAAAACTGGTTTTGAGGCCTGCAAGCTAGCATTGTACAAGCTGATTTGAAAATGCAAATTGTTGTGAACAAGCTTTGGCCGTGAACAAAAGTGAGTTTTGGCCAACTTTGCAAATTCGATTCTCTCTAACCACAAGGGTGTTTGATGAGTTCTTGGATAATTTGGAAAGCTTGGAATGTGTACTACAATCCATATTTGTAATGCAAATTGAAACTCCAAGTGGAACCATGTGAAAAATGGCCAAGAAGTTGGACAAAAATCCTGCCTAGAATAGGTCAAAATTTCTCTAAGTTAAAAATGTTTTGCACCCTTGTTCCAAAAATCATAACTTGAGATACAAGCTTCCTTTGAGAAAACTTTGTGAATCAAAGTTGTAGATTTTGCAATGGACTACAACTTTCATGTTTCAAGTTTTTTTGAATCCATTTGCATCTTGGTGAAAAAATGGGACAAAGTTAGGAAAAAATAAGGAAATTTCATAACTTAGAAAAATTCTAAGTTATGAAATTTTCTCATTTTAAAACCCTAATTTGTAATTTTTTGTTTCTTGATGAACAAGTTTCAAAATTTGACATGTCTTGATGGAAAATGAATCTTGGCACTTGATTTTGACCAAAAAGTCAAAGTTTGACTTTTTAGTATACAATCAAATTTTGATCAATTGACTGGAAAAATTCATCTGCCAATCCTATGCATTTGAGATTTTTTGAACTTATTGAATGGTTCAAAACAATGACATTGAGTTCTTGAGTCCATATATGAGCTTGGCTTGCCATTGGTTAGGTCAAAAAGTCAAAAATTGCCTTTGTGCAGTCAAAACCCTAAAAATGACCATTTTGCCCTTTTGGTGATCTGATCAAATTTCTTGTGAAATTGTGATCCAAACTTGACCAAATGGTTCATGTGAGTTCATTATGTTGATGTGGTTCAAAAATCATGAGGTTTGACTGTCAATTGGCCACAATTGACTTTTTCCCCAATACAGTTGATTTCTAGGTCAACTGTCCAATTGACTGGGCAAAGATTGGAATCAAGGCTTGAAACTTGGTATGGATAAACTTGTAAGTCCAACATGAAGCATGAAAGTCACTTTGGGTATTTTAGGTCAAAACATCCTTGTGCAAACTCAAACCCTAATTTGGGTCAACAGTGCAAGGAGGGGCGTTGAGCAGAGCAAACCCTAACTTGATCTTGAGTTCCAAGAGTCTTGTGATGAGAAAATGTTGATGAAATGAGAGGGAAAATTTTGGGGTACAACAGTTGCCCCTGTTCAATCTTCTTAAACCTGAAGAGTTAGATTGGCAAGTTTGCCTTTCGCGTCTCGAAGGTAAAAGGAGATTGGACACTAGAGTGCCCTTAAATTTGCACTCGTCAAAACATAGGTGCGAGAATGGGCTTAAAGATGCCATTTGGAGATGGGCTTAAAGATGCCATCTGGAGGGGTGACAGAATCTTGTCGGGGATGGGCTTAAAGATGCCATCTGGAATGTTTGTTGAACTGTATGTCGTTGAAGTTGAAGCTTAATAATCTTATCCTGAAAAGGGTAAAATATTAGTTGAAACACAAAGTTATATTGCATGAAATGTATGATGTAATATATGTTATATCAATGTTTATGATATGAATGTAATGAATGCGCATGTAAGTTGAGTAGCTGTCTTGCTGAGGATAGATGAATCCTGGATAATGAAATCTTTGACTGCTGCCGGGGAAAGTAAATCCTTGACTGCTGCAGGGGATTGAAAATCTTTTGATCATTAAAAATGAGAAGTCCTGGGACCGCTGTTGGGGGGTCAGGAGCTTGGGTTGCATGCCACTTTGAGAATGAGAATCTTCATTCTGTTGGGAATATCAGGAATTCAGGTTGTCTGCCACTTTTAGAATGAGAATCTTCATTTTGTTGGGAATATCAGGAATTCAGGTTGTTTTCCACTTTGAGAATGAGAATCTTCATTCTGTTGGGAATCAGGAGCTTAGGTGTATGCCAATCTACTGGGGTTTCAAGGATGAGAGTCTTCATTCTGTTAAGTGTCAGAAATTGGGAGTATACCAATCTTCTGAGGTTTTAAGGATGAGAGTCTTCATTCTGTTAAGGGTCAGAAACTGGGAGTATACCAATCTTCTGAGGTTTTAAGGATGAGAGTCTTCACTCTGTTAAGGGTCAGAAACTGGGAGTATACCAATCTTCTGAGGTTTTAAGGATGAGAGTCTTCATTCTGTTAAGGGTCAGAAACTGGGAGTATACCAATCTTCTGAGGTTTTAAGGATGAGAGTCTTCATTTTGTTAAGGGTCAGAAACTGGGAGTATACCAATCTTCTGAGGTTTTAAGGATGAGAGTCTTCATTCTTGAGAGAAACAAATTTTTAGGAGCTTCAGTTGTCCGTTATTCTGTTGGTGGTTGTAACTTCCAGCAGGTGATGAAGGAAATTTTTGAACGACCTTGAATTCCAGCAGGTGATGAAGGAATTTTTGATGATGATCGTAACTTCCAGCAGGTGATGAAGGAAATTTTTGAACGACCTTGAATTCCAGCAGGTGATGAAGGAATTTTTGATGATGATCGTAACTTCCAGCAGGTGATGAAGGAAATTTTGAACGACCTTTCAACTTGAAATGTAACTTTGCTTTGGAGAATAAATCCTTGACAAATGTTGGGGAAATAAACCCATAACCGAAGCTGGGAATTGAAAATCCTTTGATTACTGAGGGTGAGAAATCCTTGTTGACTGCTGACTGCTTGGGGAGCAAGATCTTCAATTGTTGAGGGATTTTAGGACCACTGCTGGGGATTAAAAATCCTTGGTGATTTGTGGGGAATGAGAATTCTGATGATCTCTACTGGGGAGTTCAGAACATGGGAGACTCATGCTGGAGGAGTGAGACTGAGAATCTTCAATCTGATGGGAGGTATCTCTGTGAGGAGAATGTTCACTAATCTGGTTCCGCTGGGGATTGATAGTTGGAAGTTTTAGCTCCGCTGGGGATCTTGAAACTTAACTCTGAGGGGAATTAGATTCCGGAAGGCTCTCTGGCTGGGGAAATTAACTTTGAGAAAGCTTTTGTTCTGCTGAGGATCCTGAAGTTTAACTCTGTTTGGGGAATTAAGTTCGGGATTTCAACTTTGTTGAGGAATTTGGAGTTTAATTCCACTGGGGATTTCTTTTGAAAGGGCATCAAGATATCTATCTGTACCTTCAACCTATCAGCAATCATCTTTCTTGATTTGTAAGAAAATGATTATGTTCAAATGCATATGCCCATTTAACAAAACATTGGACGTTTCTCAAATAAAACATAAGTGTAAAAAAGCAAAAGGAAGACAAAGCAAATTTCTGTATTTGGAAAAGTATTTGTATTAACTTTTTATGAGTATTTTTGTACAAAGGAGACAGACATCCTAGTAAGAGGATGTTGTCGTAAAGAATCGAAAATTTTATACAAAAGAAAGATGGCTATGTGTAACAATTCCATGGGATTCCATTCTGTTATAGCCTTCACAACTCTGAATATCTTGTCCATTCAATGCTTCGGCCGCCGATGATTGGATTGATCAGAAGCTCGGAGCTTGTTGATGAAGAGATTGTTCTTTAAAGTGATCCGACGAGACATAGTCATACGCTTTAATTCCCTAACTTTTGCCTGAATCTCCCTTTCGGGTTTTCGATCCACCGGGAAACCCTTTTTTGCCCAAGCCGCCCTTTCGGGTTTTCAACTTGTCGGGTGTACGGATTTTTTTTGTTTTATCCCTAATTTTTGCCTGAACCGCCCTTTCGGGTTTTCGGTTCACCGGGATGCCCATTTTTGCCCAAGTCGCCCTTTCGGGTTTTCGACTTGTCGGGTTGTTTTATGCGTAGTATCTTTTGACTATGTATGCGTTCGCAGGGTGTGGCAAATCGTCGCTGTCCATGGTGGTCAGATTCATTGCACCACCAGAAAAGATGCTCTTGATCACAAACGGTCCTTCGTAAGTAGGAGTCCATTTGCCCCTGGGATCACTTTGCGGCAAGATAATCCGCTTGATTACAAGATCTCCGACTTGATATGCTTGACGTCTGACTTTCTTGTTGAAAGCCTTGATAATCCGTTTTTGGTACGTCTGACCATGGCAAACAGCAGTGAGTCGCTTCTCGTCGATCAAATTGAGTTGATCAAGTCGGGTCTGAATCCAATAGTCTTCACTCAAACCAGTGTCCTTCATAATCCTTAAAGAAGGAATCTGAACTTCCATGGGTAGGACAGCCTCCATGCCATATACCAAAGAAAATGGGGTTGCCCCCGTTGAAGTACGTGCCGTGGTACGGTATCCATGCAGAGCAAACGGTAACATCTCATGCCAGTCCTTATAGGTGACTGTTATTTTCTGAATGATCTTCTTGATGTTTTTGTTCGCGGCTTCAACAACACCGTTCATCTTCGGCCGATAGGGAGATAAATTGTGATGATAAATCTTGAACTGTTCGCACAGAGAGGTGATCATAGTATTGTTCAGATTTGTACCGTTGTCTGTGATGATCCTGTCGGGGACACCATACCGGCATATGAGGTTCTGCTTGATGAAGCGAGCAACCACATTTTTTGTAACAGAGGCAAAGGAAGCTGCTTCAACCCACTTGGTGAAATAGTCAATAGTGACCAAGATGAAGCGATGTCCATTGGATGTCGTGGGCTTGATCTCTCCAATCATGTCAATGCCCCACATTGCGAATGGCCAAGGAGTTGTCAGAACGTTGAGAGAAACAGGAGGAATATGAACCTTGTCAGCGTAGACTTGACATTTGTGACAAGTACGGGAATGTTGATGGCAATCAGCTTCCATGGTAGACCAGTAATAGCCTGCCCTTAGACTCTTTTTAGCCATCGTATGTCCGCTCAAGTGGGTGCCAAACGTGCCACTATGTATCTTAGTCATGATTAAATCTGCTTCAGCTTTGTCTACACATCGGAGTAAAACACAATCGTGGCTGCGTTTATAAAGGATGCCATTGCTTAGGAAGAACTTGGCAGCAAACCTCCTTAAGAACTTCTTGTCATTTACGGAAGCTTCTTTAGGATATTCTCTAGTCTGGAGATACTTTTTGATTTCATGAAACCAGGGTTGTTCCACTACTTCTTCGGTATTAATCTCATGACAATGCGCAGGTTCATCCATTCGCTCGATGGTGATTTGGGGAGCCTCGTTATCTCAGTTGAGTTTAAACATGGAAGACATTGTAGCCAGAGCATCTGCTAGCTGATTTTCTTCTCGCGGGAAATGCTCGAAGGTGATCTGCTCGAAATGAGGCAACAACGTCAGGACATGTTCTTTGTATGGGATAAGATTAGGATATTTGGTGTCCCATTCTCCTTTGACTTGAATGATAACCAAATCCGAGTCCCCAAATATGATCAAAGATTTGATCCCCAAGTCTATAGCAGCCTTGAGACCAAAAATGCAAGCTTCATATTCGGCCATGTTGTTGGTACAGCTGAAACAAAGTCGGGCAGTGAAAGGTGTATGGCAACCTTCTGGAGAAATGAGTACCGCACCGATACCGTTTCCAAGTGCATTCGAAGCACCATCAAAGTACAGGGTCCATCGGGATCCATTTTCAGGTCCGTCATACAGTCTGTTACCTTCAATGTTGTCCAAAGTCATGATGTCCTCGTCCGAGAAGTCGAATCTCATGGATTAATAATCTTCGATAGCTTGATGAGCTAGATGGTCAGCTAGTACACTCCCTTTTATAGCTTTTTGAGTAGTATACTGGATGTCATACTCAGTCAGGATAATTTGCCATCTAGCGATTCTTCCAGATAAAGCAGGCTTCTCAAAGATATACTTGATTGGATCCATTTTGGAAATCAACAAAGTGGTATGAGTCAACATATACTGCCTTAGTCGGCGAGCAGCCCATACCAAAGCGCAGCAAGTTTTCTCGAGCAGTGAGTAGTGAGTCTCACAGTCGGTAAACTTTTTGCTAAGGTAATAAATGGCATGCTCTTTTTGACCAGACTCGTCATGTTGGCCCAGTACGCACCCCATTGAGTTGTCCAAAATAGTCAGATACATGATCAGCGACCTTCCTTCGACGGGTGGCATCAGAATAGGAGGTTCTAGCAAATACTCCTTGATTTTATCAAAAGCAATTTGACAATCATCGTTCCATTCGAATACCTGATCTTTCTTTAATAGTTTGAAAATTAGCTCACAGGTAGACGTCATATGAGAGATAAACCTGGCAATATAGTTCAAGCGTCCCAAGAATCCTCTAACCTCCTTTTCAGTACGGGGGGCAGGCATTTCTTGTATAGCCTTTACTTTTGCTGGATCGACCTCAATGCCTTTGTTGCTGATAATAAATCCCAGAAGTTTACCAGACCTAACTCCAAAAGTGCACTTACTCGGATTCAGCCTGAGTTTGTATTCCTTCAACCTGGCAAACAGCTTTTGCAAATGTTCAAGGTGTTCCTCTTCCGTTTGTGATCGAGCTATCATGTCGTCTACGTAAACTTCAATCTCATGATGTATCATATCATGAAACAAAGCTACCATGGCACGTTGATAGGTTGCCCCTGCGTTCTTCAGTCTGAACGGCATCACCTTGTAACAGAAGGTACCCCATTGTGTAACAAAGGTTGTTTTCTCCATATCCTCGGGGGCCATTTTAATCTGGTTGTAGCCCGAGAATCCGTCCATGAAAAAAAATACCTTATGCTGAGTTGTGTTGTCAATCAAAATGTCGATATGTGGTAGCGGAAAATCATCTTTAGGGCTAGCCCTGTTCAAATCCCGGTAGTCCACACACATTCTGACCTTGCCGTCTTTTTTGGGAACGGGCACAATGTTAGCAACCCATTATGGATAGGATGTAACAGCCATAAAACCAGCGTTGAATTGCTTCATTACTTCGGCTTTAATCTTCTCAGACATGTCGGGCCTCATTCGGCGAACTTTTTGCTTGATCGGTGGACAGTCCTCTCTTGTAGGGAGACGGTGAACCACAATGTCTGTGTCTAACCCTGTCATGTCTTCATAATACCAGGCGAAGATTTCAACGTATTCATTCAACAGTTGTATTAAGCGCTCCTTGACACTTGGTTCCAGATTGGCACCCACTTGTACTTCCTTCATGTCTTCTTCCGTCCCTAAGTTGACGGTTTCCAACAACTCTTCATGAGGCAAGATGGCCCTCTCTTCTTGTTGTAGAAGTCTGGCTAGCTCTCCCGGCACTTCACAATCTTCGTCATCTTCGCACTCAGCCTGATTGACCAAACCTTCAGAGTTATTGAAGGATACAACAGAATAGTCACCCATGGAATCTGGAGTGGATGGGTACCTGCATTTGTGAGTGTGGGTGTGTGTAAGGGATAGCCATCCTTAAACAAACAAAAATGCAAAAGGAAAGAAAATGAACACAGCAGTTTATAAATGAAAAACGTCCAATGATTCGTTAAACATGGTGTTGTACCCCAAAATTTGCCCTCCCATATTCCTCAAGATTTGTCAAGAGTGATCTCTAAATTGCTCAAGGGTTGTACAGTCAATTCAAAATTAGGGTTTTGGTTCTTTCAAGGAATTTGGGGTTCTCAATGGTTCAATCAAGTCTCATAGGCCTATATACATTCTCAAGCACCTACATGCCAAGTTTCAAGACTCACAATGCCAACTTGCACAGTCAAAAGCCTCATTTGATCTACAGTCAACTGCAAGGGCAAAATGGTCATTTTACAGTTAAAAGTCAGAATTTTTTGTCAACATTCTCATTTTGAAGGATAATTCATCATTTGATCAAGGGTTGATCGTGATTCATCAAGGATTGCTCAAAATTCATCAAGATTCAAAAGTTGTTAAATTAGGGATTTGTAGGAAAAGTCAACTCAACTTTGACCGAGCATAACTTTCTCATACTTTATGAGAAATGACCCATCCAAAGCTCATTTTGAATAGGGTGCAATTTCCTACAATCCATCTTCATACCCCAAGATCAGAAAATGCACTCACAAGAAGTTTCAAATTTGGACATTATAGGTCATTTTTGAAAGTCAACAAAAATACCTTTTTTTCCAAAGCTTATAACTTGAGAATGGAAGATCAAAATGAGATGATACCAAAAGGGTTGATTAGAGGACATCTCAAGGTTTCTAAAAGGTCCAAGAACACCTCCAAAAGTTCAAAATTGAATACGTTATGCATTGTTGAAGTTGAGCATTTTTCCAAAATTGCCAAAAGTCAACTATCCTCAAAACTCCAATTTTTGACAAAAGGGCCCACTTTTTTCCACTTGATTTAGTCTTGTCATGCCACACACGTGTCCCATGCTTGATTTCATGACCAAACATTTATTTTTCTATTTTATTTAATTTTTATTGATTTAATTCATTTTAAATCTATAATAATTCAAATAAAATCTAAAAATCAATGGAATAGTATCTTTGTGATTTGTACAGCTTTCATATATCATATGACACCTAATCAAATTCGTGGCTTGGCTTTTTGTGCACAAAATCTCAGATTTGATTCAATTTTGGAAAGGTTAATAATGGTGATAAAATCAAATCCTAAACCTTGAGTGTACATAGATATTGGCCCAACTCTTGACCTAAAATCATTGCCTTATACATAAGAAAGCTTCACAAACCTAATACACGACCTAAGCTCTGTTAAAACGACCATACCAAAACTGAAAAAAGGTGAAAAAGAGAGAAATCGAATTCTTGGTTAGAGCTTGCTTCAATCAAGAAACTCAACGTAGAGTGCTTGACTTCCATCCCCTGAAGCGATTGGAATAAAAACCAGGCCTTTTCATCACCTACAACGCACTGTAAGTCGTCACGAATGGACCTCTGAACATGGAATCGTGATCTTCTATTCTTGCACTTTTTCTTCAAAACATTAGCATATTCATGTTTATTATTTGATTTCTAACATAACTGCAATATTCAATTTTATTTTTATGCCCTATACTGTGATGCCCGATTCTAGGGTTCATATGCTTGCTTTTTAAGTGTTTATTATACAGGGAAAATTGGCCACAATAATTGGTATATGAGTGATCAGGAGGCAGAGACGAGATCAGCCATGGCCTTAGATGGCAATTTCATAGCCTAGGGTGGATTTTAGGGATAAGCCACGGATTTTGATGCGGAATCAAATCCGCAGGAAAAAAATACAGGGGTTTGGGGAAGAAGACGACCACACGTCGCCCTCCCATTGGCCTATTTGAAAAGCGCGCGTTTTATTTTTTATTTACAGCATTTTTTATTATTTTCATATATAATAATTTCTTCTTATTCTAATAACAAAGAAATAGCGCAGTTGAGTTGGCAAGCATGTTGAAGCATTATCCCTTGGGACCTGGGTTCAAATCCTAGGTCCCCCAAAACGTTATTGCAATTTTGTTTCAGGAAATCCCATGCAACACTCAAAGCAGGGCCCATCATACGCCCTCATCCAGATGTTGTCCAAGTGGCTTCAGATCTCATCCAATGGTCTAGATGGAAAGACTGTCATGGTCCCTGGTCAACAAGTACACGCTGGATTCTGAAAGTCAACAGGGCTACCCACGTTGGGCCAGACAATTGCCATTCAGACCCCATCTTTGGGCCCAATACACCTTGGTTTATTCTACTTTCTTCTCATTATTTTTTTTATTTTACTTGCTTACTTTATTTTTATTATTCCTAATTAATTGCTAACCATATAATTATTATTTTTCTTAATAAAATCAGAAAACCAAAAAATACAATATTTTTATTTATTAAATTTAATTAGTTTATTTTTAAATAAATATTAATATAATTTGTTTAGTTTTAATTAGGCATAATAATAATATTTTTGCAATAAATAAAAATTGGTGTAGAAGTAGGTTTTTAATGTATTTAATCATATTATTTTCTTAAACATCCAAAAACCAAAAATATTTCTTTTTATTAATTAATTAGTTTAGGTTTAATTAAATGCAAGAAATAACAAAAAAATCTCTTTCTTTAATAAAAAAGGGTCAAAACCCTAAAAAACTCTCTGATTCAATTTTTTCTCGCGCATATTATTTTTTGATCCATATTGTATTTGCTCCGAGGATGTAATAGCTTTAACTTAGGACTTTTTATCGCTTTTATTTAATTTTCCGCAATTTACTTTTCAAGGGTTTGTTTTTGGCGATGTAAATACCCGACGTCGTGTAATAGCTTAGTTTTATTTTCTGCAACCATTAACTGCTAGATGTATGTTAATAGGCTATGCATGACAAGATTTATCTTAATTTAAAATCAATCGTAGCTCACCATAACATGTACAAAGATAACATAACTGAAACCTGACACACTCGCACATGCCACTCTTAGGATACGCCTCACTTGGTTGCCTCGACGTGGTCATTGAGTATAGGAAGTTTTAGAGGTCGCCCTCCTGTCCAAAGATCAAAGTTGCCTCAAAATGGTTGCCTCGATAAAAAAATGATCTAAGACATTAGGGTTACCGCTAAGGCGTCCTACCATTGCTTTAGTGACCACATGTCCCTAAAATCGAATTGACTCAAAAACTCCAACGACGGTGCTACCTACTCCTTCATAGTGGGATAGCATTGTCTAAAGGACATTTACACAGCTTAATTCCTTTTGAGTAGGTAGAGGTTCTCAGGTACTTGCTCTTTCAAAACAAAACAAACTTTTCGCACTTACACTTTTCAAACAAACACTTCATACACTCTTGAGGAGAGAAACAAGAGTTAAATCGAAGTTTCCAAACAAAACTTTTTTCAAAACCCACAAACACAAAGAAAAGCAAACTTTTGAAAACACAATGAGCAAGTACCTAAGAGCCCGTGGATAACCACGGATAGAAAGGGTGCTAACACCTTCCCTTTCTATAATCTACCTCCTGAACCCGAGAAACATCTCGAAAGGAATTTTTCTGTGCTTTTGTCCTTTCCTTGTTGGATAAAATAAAAGACGGTGGCGACTCTTGCTTACCGCGACATTTTGTGAAAACAAACGCAAACGCGAACCAGCATTCCAAAACAGTCAGTTCTATTTCCACCGATCACAGAACTGGCGACTCTGCTGGGGACTTCTTATAAGTGAGGTGTACCTTAGGATTAGATCACTTGTGTTTTCAATTGTATGCTTTTGTATGCTTTAAACTTTGTGGGCTTGTATCAGAGTTTTATAGATCCTAACCCGGATCTGGGGGTACCCTTTTTTAGGTAAGTAGCAATAAACTGTGAGGGATCTGTCCGGCGTAGACCGACACAGATGAAGCAGTAGCTACGTTGGTGTGACACCTTGGTCTGTACCGATATCCCTTGTGTTGGAACGAGGAGAATATGGGTCTTCTGAGGAGTCATTAAGCATCAACTGACCTTAGAACCTTAAATTGACCAACTTGGCCATAGAACAGTAGCAGTATGCTACACTCATTGAGACTAAACTCTCGCGATGGTTCTGGCCGCAAGAAAAGGTTGCCAAACTGGAATTATGACCGATTGAGGGTAGTCAGTGATATTGAGATCCTCTAGAACCCGGTTACTATTTTTAGGACATGTCTTAACCAACTGAAACTGAAAGAGGGTAGTACCTAAGCTTCATGCCAGCCTGAAATCTAAGGGCTCTTTTGTGTGACTTGTGTGCCTTCAAACTTGAACTACTTGCACATTCTTGTTATCTGACAACATGAGTTCCTTGCAGGTTTTTGTTTACAGTCCTTATCCAATAATTTGGGCTTATTGCAGGGTTTACTTACATCACTTCACACCGTTGCTTAAACGCATAACATACACATCATAACATCATACCATAGCATTTCCTTAACCATTTCAAGGATTTCAAAGGTTTGTGATGCAGGTCATGATGAACCAAATGTCTAGCAAGGGGAAAAGGGGATTTATTTTCCTCTAGCCAAGGTTGCTTGGAGATCAAAACACGATAACTTGAGCTAGGGGCTATGACCCACTCGATATGGTGAGCCTGACTCTTGAAGAAGGACTCTCAGCAACATGAAGTTCCTTCAATCAAGATGCAAAATTCAAATTCTAACAAGTTTCTTTGTTTACCCCACGAGATCCTTGAAAACATTGCATACATATATCATACATATCATTGCATTACAGGTACCCTTTTTACAGGTCGCTTATCTTCTTCGCTGTTTATTTCAGCAATCATCATGTCTACTGAACCTTCCACTGAGCAAGCTATCAAGGCCCTCCAGGCCCAAAATGCCTAGTTTCAAGAGTTAGTCATGAGCCTAGCTAAGGGTCAGCAGGACCTAAAGACCCTGATTTTGAAAGAGAGGAAGAAGAAGAAGAGGAGGACTGTCCTGTTCAACACCGGACGCAGGTTTGGAAATGGACTGCAGAATGAGGTTGAGCTGACCACCTCATCTGTAGGGAAAGACTGCCCACAAGAGAGAAGGGTTCCTAGCCCCGTGGTCTCCGACAACGAGACAAATTATGATGAGGAACAGTACCCTCCTGCTGAGGATAGGTACAAACAGTTGGAGGACCACTTGAGCGCTATGGAGATACAGAACGTGCCCGGGCTAGACTTCAGAGATCTAGGTCTATCCTCTGGGATGGTGATTCCCCATAAGTTTAAGACACCTGCCTTTGCCAAGTATGACAGAGCCTCCTGTCCAAAGCTGCACCTCCGGTCATATGTAAGGAAGATCCAGCCTTACACAGCTGATAAGAATTTGTGGATCCATTTCTTTCAGGACAGTCTTTCAGGGACTCAGCTAGAGTGGTTCCATCAGCTGCATGGAGCCAGTATCCGTAACTAGGAAGATTTGGCTACTGCGTTCTATAGGCAGTACCAGTATAATTCTTACCCCGCTCCTACGCGTACCCAACTCCAGGGTATGTCAATAGGGACGGGTGAAGGATTTAAAGAGTATGCTAAAAAATGGAGAGACCTTGCCGGAAGGGTGCAGCCACCTTTAACTGATTGTGAACTCGTTGATATGTTTCTGGGGACCCTGTCTGGTCCATTCTTTAATCATCTGATTGGAAACTCTTTAGCCGGGTTTACAAACCTTATCTTGACTGGGGAGAGAATTGAAGATGGCATCAAAAGCGGAAAGATTCAAGAAGCTACACCTTCTGATGCTCATAAAAAGCCTTACAGCGGGAAGAAAGAGTCCAATGTTGTGTACAGTCAAAAGAGTCGTCGTGACCAACACGTGGGGGAAGTCTTGATCTCTGGTCCTGCGTCCCACCGACAACTGCAAAAGGGAAATCAACGAAGGTCAGACGAGCCTAAAAGACAGTTCACCAACATCAACATGCCATTGTCACAAGCATTGCAGCACATGTTGAAGATGAATCTGATTAAGGTGATAAACCCTCCTCAGAACCCTAAGACTTCTTCTCCTAACTACAACCCAGATGCAAGGTGTGCTTATCATTCCGGTAGCCCGAGGCATGATACTGACAATTGTTGGGCGCTGAAATACAAGATTTAGAATATGATTGACGCTAAGGAGATCGAATTCGAGCCTCCTGAGACTCCCAATGTGGTCACTGCTCCCTTGCCAAAACATGGCTAGGATTGAAAGCACTTTTGTTCATTTGAATTCTGAAGTTGTACTTTTCTTTGCTTTTTCAACAATTATCATGTCAAACTCTTTTATTTCATTAATGCATTACATGTGTCTGTTTTGAATTAATTGTTTTCACTATGCTTAAATTACTTCATATTTCCTTTTTGTGATGTTCAAACTCTCGATTAAAAAATTCTAAGCCTTTTGAGGGAGGATGACGAAAACGATACCACGATCTTTACAGTATGCTTTTGAACAGACCCCGCTGATGAGGTACAGGCATTGTTTCAAATCCTAAACAATGGAGTTATAAGGAAGATAATCCCTCGTCAACCCCTTCGAGCCAAAGAAGTTGGAGTTTTTCTTTTCACAAATTAAAACCCTTAATCACAACCTGGGGCAGGGCAGTTTCTCAGTTAATTCAGGTGCACAATGAATGGCTTTGAAGAAGGCTTTTCAAAATAAAAGACAGGGATGGTTCCATATAATCGTAAGGACAGGCAGTCATTGTCTCTCAAAATAAAAGCCCAACAAGTCAAAACCTATGAAGGAGACTTACAAAACTGGGGCATCCCGCTGACTGTAATCATACAAGAAACAGTTCAGGCAAAAAGACAGGGACAACGCAATAAAAAAAGGAAGAGGTCCTACAAACCCTCAACAAAAAGAAATGACTGCCTATTCAAAATAAACTATCAGTATCCGAACCATCACCGGAATATCAGAGCAAAGACTCAAACAAGGTCTAATGCACGATTAGTTGAGTTTAGGATCGAAGAACATCACGAAGAGCGGGTGGGTACAAATAAATTTTGAGCCTTTATCCTTTGTTTCTTAAACCATGAACCAGGCCACGTTATAACCCTTAAAAGTTCTAGCTGAAGCATGGGCCAGTTCGAAAACATATTGTTGCAAAGGTATCCTGACTCCTGTAGAGCTTGCTGTAAACCCTGAATTGACATCACATTTTACAAAAATTCACTCGTTTTATTGAAAACTGCATTTTCAAAAAACTTCAAGACAGACATAAGCTTTGCATTCTTAAAATAACATTGTTTGCATATGACTATTTGTTCGAACAACAGAGAAATTCGCACGACGAATATCTGGTGACCAAAAAACCTTCTCAATAAAAAGAGTCACCTCAAGTGGAAAAAACACTTCCAACCAAGGGGCAGACGTGATCATTTTCCATCATCTGGGGCAGTCAAGTCAAGATTCAAGGAATCTCTCAAGATGCCAAATAGCCAGGGGTAAATCTCCGCCTGAGTCACTTGGGGCATTGGACATGAATTCCAGCAACGAATCTTGCATGATCAAACATCTTCTGGTAGTATGGCAACATAACACTACTGACAATGACAACTCCCTACATCCTGAGAGCATGGACATATTCAAAAAATACTACGCATAATCCAAGACCCGCTAGGTTAACTGGCCTAGGCAAAAATAAGGGCTTCCCGGCGAACCAAAAGGGTTCGGGCAAAAATGAGGGATGAAAATAAAAAAATCTGTACACCTGGCAAGTCGAAAACCTGAAAAGGCGGCTTGGGCAAAAAAGGGTATCCCGATGGATTGAAAACCCGAAAGGGCGGTCCAGGCAAAAATTAGGGATCAAAGCATACGACTATGTCCCGTCATCTCGTCACTTGCCTACTAGAAGAAGATTTGTCAATCGGCAGTTATCAAGCACCTCATAGGCCTTCTTCTCCCGCAGAAACTGGGGCAATAAGAATTGTCCGAACTGTACAGTCGCTCTGTCCACCAGGTACCAAGGTATATATTCAACTGAAGAATATGGCTAAGATACTTTCACTCCCCGCAGAGTAAGACAGTAATGGAAGCTCTCCCCACTGAGACCTACAACCATGGACGAATCAGCAATACTCTCCCCCAAGCAGAGTTAGTCTACCGTCAGTCCCGAAACGGCTCGGTATTCCCAGGAGGTCTTAATATTCCCCAACGGAGTATAAAGATATTCCCCAGCAAGCGTAAAGAGCATCCCCGGTAGTCTTAATATTCCTCAACGAAATATAAGAATGTTCCCCGGTGGAATACAAGATACCCCCAGTGGAGCCATTTCCCCAGCGCAGTCTAAAAAGCTTCCCCGCCAGAGTTGAATCATCTTCCCCAGTAGATTCTGAAAGCTTGTCCCCTGCAGAGTACAAATGTATCTCCCCAGCCATATTCAGAGGTTATCCCCACAAGAGTCTAACTGGGTTATCCTCAGCAAGTCACAACTGAAAGATCATCCCCAGCGAAGTTCTTTCTATCCCCAGCGAAGTTCATCAAAATCCCCAACAAAGCTTATCAACGGAATCCCCAGCGGAGCTTATCATTAAAATCCCAGCAAAGTATCTCTTCCCACAGAGTATTTCCCCGCAGAGTAATCTCTTCACCAGGTTTATTCCCCAACGGAGTCATCTTCTCCTACAGGTTTATTCTTGTAACCATCTTCGCGCATCATCCCCAGTGGAAACGAAGAATTCAACCAGACTCTTCAACAGCAGTCCAGGATTTAACAAACTCCCCGACATTTGTCAAGGATTTATTTTCCCAAGACGAAAATACACTCATAAACATTTCACATTTCATACCTCCTATTTACATACATGATAAAGTGCATACGACACGATCTCATTTATTTTTGAGAACATCATGACATCATGCATTTCATACATCATGACATTGCATACAGCTAACGTTTTGCCCTTTTCAGGAAAAGGTTAATCCAAAGATGGCTACCATCAACCTTTCTTAGGTCCCAGTTTAATACCTGTAACTAGCCAGGAAAATTCTGTGGATGACTGATTGTAGGTTAATACCTGAAACCAGCCAGGAAAACCACCTGCATGAAGAGATTAAAAGTTAATACCTGTAACAAGCCAGGAAAACTATTTTTCTTTCTCAGGTCAGAGATCAATACCTGTAACCATCCAGGACAACTATCTCCTCGACCAACCTTTTCAGGTCCCAGTTTAATACCTGTAACTAGCCAGGAAAATTCTGTGGACGACTGATTGTAGATCAATACCTGTAACAAGCCAGGAAAACTATCTACCCAAAGAGATTGAGGATTAACACCTGTAACAAGCCAGGAAGATCTTCATTCCTCAGGTCAGAGATTAATACCTGAAACCAGCCAGGACAACTATCTCATCAGCCAACCTTTTCTAATTCCAGATTAATACCTGTAACAAGCCAGGAAAACATCTGTGGACGATTGATTGTAGGTTAATACCTGAAACCAGCCAGGAAAACCACCTACACGAAGAGATTGAAGATCAATACCTGTAACAAGCCAGGAAGACCATCTTTCTTTCTCAGGTTAGAGATCAATACCTGAAACCAGCCAGGACAACTATCTCCTCGACCAACCATTCTTAAGTTCCAGATGAATACCTGTAACAAGCCAGGAAAATTCTGTGAACGACTGATTGTAGATCAATACCTGTACCAAGCCAGGAAAGTTATCTACATGAAGAGATTGAAGATCAATACCTGTAACAAGCCAGGAAGACCATCTTTCTTTCTCAGGTCAGAGATCAATACCTGAAACCAGACAGGAGAACTATCTCATCGGCCAATCTTTTCAAGCTCCATATTAATACCTGTAACAAGCCAGGAAAATATCTACGGACGACTGATTATAGGTTAATACCTGAAACCAGCCAGGAAAACCATCTACATGAAGAGATTGAAGATCAACACCTGTAACAAGCCAGGAAGACTTTCTTTCTCAGGTCAGAGATTAACACCTGAAACCAGACAGGACAATTATCTACTTGACCATCATGAAGCAACCCCACACCCGTTCCTTCTCTTTCAGATGCATTTTTACACGGACTCATCATCAGGCAACCCTATACAGGTTCCTTCTTTCAACTTACAAAGTCACAATTCAACAAATAATCTCCAGATGGCATCTATAAGCCCATCCTTCTACCAACAATCTCCAAATGGCATCTGTAAGCCCATTCCTGACATCACATTGCTGATACTACACCATGCGAGTGCAAATTTCTGGGCACTTTAGTGTTCAATCATCTTCCACCTTCGGATCACGAAAGGCACGCAAGTCAATCTACATCCTCAGGTTTAAGAAGATTGAACAGGGGCAACTGTTGTACCCCAAAATTTGCCCTCCCATATTCCTCAAGATTTGTCAAGAGTGATCTCTAAATTGCTCAAGATTGCTCAAGGGTTGTACAGTCAATTCAAAATTAGGGTTTTGGTTCTTTCAAGGAATTTGGGGTTCTCAATGGTTCAATCAAGTCTCATAGGCCTATATACATTCTCAAGCACCTACATGCCAAGTTTCAAGACTCACAATGCCAGCTTGCACAGTCAAAAGCCTCATTTGATCTACAGTCAACTGCAAGGGCAAAATGGTCATTTTATAGTTAAAAGTCGTAATGTTTTGTCAACATTCTCATTTTGAAGGATAATTCATCATTTGATCAAGGGTTGATCATGATTCATCAAGGATTGCTCAAAATTCATCAAGATTCAAAAGTTGCTAAATTAGGATTTTGTAGGAAAAGTCAACTCAACTTTGACCAAGCATAACTGTGATCGGTGGATCTGGAACTGACTGTTTAACGCTGGTTCGCGAAATGTCGCGGAAGCAAGAGTCGCCACCGTCTTTTATTTTCTCCAAATGGAAAGGACAAAAGCACAGAAAAATTCCTTAAAGAGATTGCTCTCGGTTCGGGAGGTAGATTATAGAAAGGGAAGGTGTTAGCACCCTTTCTATCCATGGTTATCCATGGGCTCTTAGATACTTGCTCATTTGTGTTTTCAAAATGGTTTGTTTGCTTTTCAACTGTGGGTTTTTAAAAAGTTTCTTTGAAAATTCCAGTTCGACTCTTGTATAAGTCCTCAAGAGTGTTTGAAAATTTGCTTTCGAAAGCTTTTTGAAAAGGTGTCGGTGTGAAAAGTATTTTTGATTTGTTTTTGAATTTAGAGCAAGTATCTAGAGTCGTCTACCTACCCTAAGGAATTCGTCTGTGTAAATGTCCTTTAAAGTAGTGCCATCCCACCATTGAGAGGTAGGTAGCACCACCGTTGGAGATGTTCGGGTCAATTCGAGGTTCGGGACATGGTGATCACCAGAGCAATGGGAAGACACCTTAGAAGCTACCCTCATGCCAGGTTCCCGGATCATGAGGACTTACTAAGACATCCTCTACTCGACGATCACCTTTCGAGGCAAGGCAACAGTGAGGCGTACCCTAGGGGTGGTGTGTGCGATTTGTGTGTCGTTTTCATTTGCATTTATTTTGTCATGTTATTGGTGTTCTACGCTTGTTTTTATTTTGGTCCATACATTCTTTCATGCCATCTGTTAATAGTTAAAAATATTGCGGATAAAGTAAATTCTAAGCTATTACAAAAGGCGCGGGTCCACATCGCCAAAATTAAACCAGGACCCGATTTGACAGAAAAAAGTAAAGAATTATAAGAAAATAAAAGAATTAAAAGTGCGAGAAAATTAAAAGGTTACATGGCCTTGGGAGAGATACATAAATATTATAAAGAAAATAAAATAAATATGCGAATTAAGAATTACATCGAAACGAGGGCGTTGGACCCTTTTTGCAAAATTAAAATAATGGGGAATTAATTAAAATTAAAAGAAAGAAAGAACTTGTTTTTTTGGTATTTTTTAGTATTTTAGGATTTAAAAAAAAGAATTAATTGAAATTAAATGCTAACCCTAATTCTATTTTATTTTTAATTTATTAAGAAAAGAAAATTAAAACCTAATATTAACCCTAATTTATTTACATGCAAATTTAATTATAAAGATAAATATTTAATTATTTAATTATTTATGAAAGAAAAATAAAAAGGATGAAAAATTATTAATAAAACCCTATTTCTATGTTTTTTTAGATTTTTTATCAAAAGAATTAAAATTGAAGACCTAATTTAAAACTAATCAATTTATGCATTAATATAATTTATTTAAGAAAGTACTAAAAATAAAAATAATGATTATTTTTCTCTTTTCTGATTTTTATGTATTTTTTTATATTTTATGAAAGTAATAAAACTAATTAATAAAACAATAATAATTAAAAGCAAATAGAAAATAAAAATAAAAAAGTATTATGGCAAACCTAGGGGGTTGTAGTCCCCAATATGGAGGTATAATCTTGAGAAATCTGGCCCATTAACCTTGGCATGTTTGGACTTTTGCTGGACATGTGCATATGCGTTGACTCAAGCCTATGGTATTCCTCCAATCTGCGCCTTTGATTTGATTCCATTGGACGCGTGGACGTTGGATTCTGAAGGTGCATGATGTGCTTTGATATTGAACCTGCACGTGAATTCTTATTGAAAAACAATATGGGAATATTGAAGACCTGGGGCTCGAACCCAGGTCATGTACTTTACCAATCCTTATGCTTGCCAGCTGAACCAATTTACTTTTCTGTAATTAATATAATAAACAAACATAATAAAACAAACGCGTTAACGTGTTCTTTTCTTCGCGCGAACTTTTGAATTGACCAACCAGCTTATGCCACCACACCATCTTCTTCGTTGTGTTTATTTTCCTGAAATACACAAAACATTGGCAACGGTTTTCACGCGTTGCCTAAGAGACCATACAAGAAAATAACGATTAGCCATGGAACGCTCATAAATTGGGCGCGACACATGGATTCTCTTCGTCCAGACGCTCTCGTTTCAATGGTCAAGGTCCCAAGTCTCAATTTTTCCTTATTTGAAAAGCCCTAATCCAAGATCCTGAAAACCCTAGAAATTGACAATGGTATAATCGCGTAGGGTGCATAAAAATTCAATCAAACACATGGGTTAGCTTCAGAATAGCATAAGGAATGTAAATCACATATTAAAACTTGCAATAAACGCATGAATGAAGATGCACGATTGTGAATTTTATTTGAAACAATTTTACTCCATTGTACCAATTCCGGGCTTATGAAGGTTGGAAAGTGATCCAGTTAGCTTCAGGAGGACACGAGGAAGCTTTTGCGATAGGTCTTGTGCCTTGAATCAACCTAAAACCTGATTTTCAGTTTTGAGTTTTTTAACAAAAATTCAAGCTTTTTTTTCCATGTTTCTCAGCAGCTGCGTGTGTAATGGTACTAGGGTTGTGATCCTTGCATATGTAGTAATGAATTAGGTTAAAGAAAACACTCCAAATCTCTTGCATTCATGATTTTGGAAATTTGATTTTCAAGATCTTTTTTCAAATATTTTCCATGCAATTTTGTACCAATCATGATCCAATCAATCCAAATCTTTCTATATTGAATCATGCACGAATTATTGAGTAGATTTTGTGCATAAAAGGATTGAAAAAATTAGGTTAAGCATTTTACATATATTTAATTTGATTTAAATGAATTATTATAAATAAAAATTCAAATAAATAAATAAAAAATGAATAAAGACTTCCCTTTGGGCCAAGTAGTCGTGCATATGCCTTGGATAGTGAATTGTGGAAGAAAAATGGGCCCATTAGCAATTTTAGGTCATTTGAATCAATGTTGACTTTTCAAAATATCCAAAAATTTCCCAACTTCCACAAGGCATAACTTGCTCAATTTTTAAGCTTTTCTCATGTTCTTGGACATTTTGGAAAGGTCTTTGAGTCCTCTAACCAATGCCTTTGGTCCCATGTCATTTTGGTTTACCAATCTCAAGTTATGGCCTTTGACTTAAAGTCCCTTTTTGTTTACTTTTGAAAATGACCTATAATGTTGAAATTGATAACTTTTTGTGAGAGCATTTCTTGGACTTGAAGTATGAATATGAGTTGTAGGAAATTTCTTTCTCTTCAAAATGAGCTTTGGATGGAATTTTTATGATAATCCATGTGAAAGTTATGCCCTGGTCAATTTGCAGTTGACATTTTCAGCTGTCCAAATAAGGAAACTTTTGCATCTTGATGATTTTTGAGCCAAGCTTTGAGAATCATGATCAAGCATTGATCAAATGATGTTTGTGGCTTCAAAATGATATGTTGATCAAAAATTTGAACTTTTGACTGTTAAATGACCATTTTGCCCCTACAGTTGACTGTAGTGCAATTAGGGTTTTGACTGTGCAGTTTTGAGCTGAATGTCTTGAAACTTGGTATGAGGATGCTTGACCATATTTGTAGGCATATGAGACTTGATTGGACCTTTGGAAACTTCATTTTCTTGATCAGAACACAAACCCTAATTTTGACTGCTTAGGAGGCTCTTACACTGTGCAACCCTTGGGGAACTTTGAAACTTGACTTGGCAAATCTTTGAAGAATATGGGAGGGCAAATTTTGGGGTACAACAATAACTTTCTCGTACTTTATGAGAAATGACCCATCCAAAGCTCATTTTGAATAGGATGCAATTTCCTACAATCCATCTTCATATCCCAAGATCAGAAAATGCACTCACAAGAAGTTACAAATTTGGACATTATAGGTCATATTTGAAAGTCAACAAAAACACCTTTTTTGCCAAAGATTATAATTTGATAATGGAAGATAAAAATGAGATGAGACCAAAAGGGTTGATTAGAGAACATCTTAAGGTTTCTAAAAAGTCCAATAACACCTCCAAAAGTTCAAAATTGAAGAAGTTATGCATTGTTTAAGTTGGGTATTTTTCCAAAATTGCCAAAAGTCAACTATCCTCAAAACTCCAATTTTTGACAAAAGGGCCCACTTTTTTCCACTTGATTTAGTCTTGTCATGCCACACACGTGTCCCATGCTTGATTTCATGACCAAACATTTATTTTTCTATTTTATTTAATTTTTATTGATTTAATTCATTTTAAATCTATAATAATTCAAATAAAATCTAAAAATCAATGGAATAGTATCTTTGTGATTTGTACAGCTTTCATATATCATATGACACCTAATCAAATTCGTGGCTTGGATTTTTATGCACAAAATCTCAGATTTGATTCAATTTTGGAAAGGTTAACAATGGTGATAAAATCAAATCCTAAACCTTGAGTGTACATAGATATTGGCCCAACTCTTGACCTAAAATCATTGCCTTATACATAAGCAAGCTTCACAAACCTAATACACGACCTAAGCTCTGTTAAAACGACCATACCAAAACTGAAAAAAGGTGAAAAAGAGAGAAATCGAATTCTTGGTTAGAGCTTGCTTCAATCAAGAAACTCAACGTAGAGTGCTTGACTGCCATCCCCTGAAGCGATTAGAATAAAAACCAGGCCTTTTCATCACCTACAGCGCACTGTAAGTCGTCACGTATGGACCTCTGAACATGGAATCATGATCTTCTATTCTTGCACTTTTTCTTCAAAACATTAGCATATTCATGTTTATTATTTGATTTCTAACATAACTGCAATATTCAATTTTGTTTTTATGCCCTATACTGTGATGCCCGATTCTAGGGTTCATATGCTTGCTTTTTAGGTGTTTTTGATACAGGGAAAATTGGCCACAATAATTGGTATATGAGTGATCAGGAGGCAGAGACGAGATCAGCCATGGCCTTAGATGGCATTTTCATAGCCTAGGGTGGATTTTAGGGATAAGCCACGGATTTTGATGCGGAATCAAATCCGCAGGAAAAAAATACAGGGGTTTGGGGAAGAAGACGACCACACGTCGCCCTCCCATTAGCCTATTTGAAAAGCGCGCGTTTTATTTTTTATTTACAGCATTTTTGATTATTTTCATATATAATAATTTCTTCTTATTCTAATAACAAAGAAATAGCGCAATTGAGTTGGCAAGCAGGTTGAAGCATTATCCCTTGGGACCTGGGTTCGAATCCCAGGTCCCCCAAAACTTTATTGCAATTTTGTTTCAGGAAATCCCATGCAACACTCAAAGCAGGGCCCATCATACGCCCTCATCCAGATGTTGTCCAAGTGGCTTCAGATCTCATCCAATGGTCTAGATGGAAAGACTTTCATGGTCCCTGGTCAACAAGTACACGCTGGATTCTGAAAGTCAACAGGGTTGCCCATGTTGGGCCAGACAATTGCCATTCAGACCCCCTCTTTGGGCCCAATACACCTTGGTTTATTCTACTTTCTTCTCATTATTTTTTTATTTTACTTGCTTGCTTTATTTTTATTATTCCTAATTAATTGCTAACCAAATAATTATTATTTTTCTTAATAAAATCAGAAAACCAAAAAATACAATATTTTTATTTATTAAATTTAATTAGTTTATTTTGTAAATAAATATTAATATAATTTGTTTAGTTTTAATTAGGCATAATAATAATATTTTTGCAATAAATAAAAATTGGTGTTTAATCATATTATTTTCTTAAACATCCAAAAACCAAAAATATTTCTTTTTATTAATTAATTAGTTTAGGTTTAATTAAATGCAAGAAATAACAAAAAAATCTCTTTCTTTAATAAAAAAGGGTCAAAACCCTAAAAAACTCTCTGATTCAATTTTTTCTCGCGCATATTATTTTTTGATCCATATTGTATTTGCTCCGAGGATGTAATAGCTTTAACTTAGGACTTTTTATCGCTTTTATTTAATTTTCCGCAATTTACTTTTCAAGGGTTTGTTTTTGGCGATGTAAATACCCGACACCGTGTAATAGCTTAGTTTTATTTTCCGTAACCATTAACTGCTAGATGTATGTTAATAGGCTATGCATGACAAGATTTATCTTAATTTAAAATCAACCGTAGCTCACCATAACATGTACAAAGATAACATAACTGAAACCTGACACACTCGCACATGCCACTCTTAGGGTACGCCTCACTTGGTTACCTCCACATGGTCATTGAGTATAGGAAGTTTTAGAGGTTGCCCTCCTGTCTGAAGATCAAAGTTGCCTCAAAACGGTTGCCTCGATAAAAAAATGATCTAAGACATTAGGGTTACCGCTAAGGCGTCCTACCATTGCTTTAGTGACCATATGTCCCTAAAATCGAATTGACCCGAAAACTCCAACGACGGTGCTACCTACTCCTTCATAGTGGGATAACATTGTCTAAAGGACATTTACACAGCTTAATTCCTTTTGAGTAGGTAGAGGTTCTCAGGTACTTGCTCTTTCAAAACAAAACAAACTTTTCGCACTTACACTTTTCAAACAAAGTTTTCAAACAAACACTTCATACACTCTTGAGGACAGAAACAAGAGTTAAATCGAAGTTTCCAAACAAAACTTTTTTCAAAACCCACAAACACAAAGAAAAGCAAACTTTTGAAAACACAATGAGCAAGTACCTAAGAGCCCGTGGATAACCACGGATACAAAGGGTGCTAACACCTTCCCTTTCTATAATCTACCTCCCGAACCCGAGAAACATCTCGAAAGGAATTTTTCTGTGCTTTTGTCCTTTCCTTGTTGGATAAAATAAAAGATGATGGCGACTCTTGCTTACCGCGACATTTTGCGAAAACAAACGCAAACGCGAACCAGCATTCCAAAACAGTTAGTTCTATTTCCACCGATCACACATGGCATATGATTTATGAAGAGAATTAAAACCCTTACAAATGGACCTACATGCCCCGAGCAAGGCATGAGGTGAAAAAGTAGTGTGCAGATTGTTTTGGTAATTATTACAGACCAACAGGAAATGTTCGAAAGATAAATTACTGATTGATGAAAGTAATAGGAACAAAGTCCTTCGCCTCCCAGTTGTGTAGTCCCCCTTCAATGGTTGGGAAGATCCAATCATTAATGTTACCCTCTTCGTCTTCGTCTTCCAAAGCATTGATTCCATGAGGAGAAATCTTTATGGGTGTCTTTTCAATTTTTGAGCGACGCATAGCCTTTTGCCCCGCAGCGGTGAACCCTAACCCAAACTTGTTTGTCTTGTGGGGAAAGTCAGGCAACTGTCCCCATGTTGAGCTCTTCCCCTCCTTCATTGCAGCCTTTGCGTCTTTCAGAGATGCCATCCTGGCCACCTGCTTGGGTACTTCAGCTACCGCCTTTGCTACTGCCACCTCGGGAGACACTTCCTCAAAGTGTTGAAAGGGTGTTTCGATGAATTCGCCATCCACTTCCACATACCGAAAGGAGTTCAGATGACTGATCATGTACTCCTCCTCACCGTGTACATTTATGATTTTTCCCTTAACAGGGTATTTCAGCATCTGATGTAGAGAGGAAGTGACGGCCCCAGCATTATGAATCCACGACCTTCCTAGCAAGCAAGAGTATGATGGGTGGATGTCCATCACATAGAATGTTGAGTGGAACACTTCAGTGCCTACCTTTATGGGAATGTCGACCTCCCCATGCACCATTCTTTTAGACCCGTCAAAGGCCCTGATAATGATATTACTTGGTTTCAGCTCCAAGCCTTCACAATCCAACCGGTCCAAAGCTTTCTTAGGCAGCATGTTTAGAGAAGAACCAGTATCGACCAAGACATGGGCGAGAGTAGTTCCTCGACATTCAACGGACACATGCAGTGCGTCATTGTGCTTTCTTCCCTTCGGAGTCAGGTCAGCATCAGAGAAACCCAGGCCGTTGTTGGCGGTAAGGCTGGCTACACAATCCTGGAATTGATCGGCCGAGGTTTCCTGGGGCATATGGGCTGTCTTCAAAAACCTTATCAAAGCTTTGGCATGAGCCTCCGAACAAAGCAGCAAAGCTAACATGGAGATCTTCGAGGGGGTTTGCCCCAGTTGCTCCACCACATCGCAATCACTCTTCTTAATTATTTTCAGAATCTCCTCCATTTATTTCTTAGAAGTTTCGGGGATGACCAATGGCTGAGCCCTCGTCCTGACGAGCCCTTCTTGGATCCATTTCCCCTTATCAGCAGCAGCAGGAGGGACAACCACAGGAGTAACAGCTTCTTCAATCATTGGCATTCTTGCAGATAGTTTTATCGGTGCAGGGGTAACCTTGGGAGCAGCTGAGGGTCCAAAGATTGCCTTTGGAGGGGCAATCTCTGGAGAGAAAATTCTCCCACTTCGGGTAATCTTGCTCGTACCGGCAATGTTTCCAATGTCGGCAGTTTCTTCGTCAGAGCTCTCTTAAGTTATCTCAATTTGTTTAACACCGTGGTAGTAGATTTCTCCACCATAATTCCACGGTATCAATTTGTCAGATTTGTAGGGGACGGGCCCAGGCATGGTTATCTTTAACGGTACAATCTTCGGAGCGGATGTAATCTTAACAGGCCTTTTGGGGACCTTGGAAAGATTGGCGGAAATGGTCATTATTGAAACTTCATTGATAGGAGTTGGAGTAACAGGAATCTTTTTGAAAAGAATTTGTTGGTTGTCCATTAGGCGTTGGATGCCTATCTTCAGCAATGGACAGTCGATCGGTAGGGAGGAACAAAGGTAGCAATCTTCTTTACATCCTGGGAAAATCCCAGCCTTCAACAGATTCAACTTGATTGTCAGTAATGGAGTTATTAGATCATCAACAGTATAAACAAACAGATCTTCTTCAACAGCATGGATATTGCGACCATGCTTTAGAATTGGAGCGAAGATTACATTCGGCTTCTCAGGGGCATCAAACTCAACCTCTTTTGCGTCTATCAAATCTTGAATTTTATTCTTTAACACCCAACAATTGTTGGTGTCATGTCCGGCGCTGTCAGAATGATAGGCACATTTAGCATTGGCATGATAGTATGGAGATGTGGTGTTAGGGTTTTTCGGTGCCTCCTTTAAACCGATCAGATTTAACTTCAACAAATAGGGAAGAACTTGTGCAGGCGTCATGTTGATATGGGCGAACTGCCGTTGTGGCCGCTCTACCCGTTGCTGATTTGGTCTAGACTGATTGTTACGAGGCTGATCATTTGACAAATTTTGGATCATCACGGCCCCTACAGTTGGTCGGCGCTCAGTTCTTCCCAATCCTTTCTGAGAGTACACAACAACTGCTTCCTTCTTGGCCGGGAACAGTTTCTTAACAGCTGTGGATGTAGAGGCATCCCTTTGAATCTTTCCGCTCTTAATACCAGCTTCCACCCGTTTGCCAGTCAGAATCAATTCAGTAAACCCTGCAGACAAGCTCTGGATCAAATGGTTGAAGAAAGGGCCAGATAGGGTCCCCAAGAACATATCAACTAGCTCCCTATCTGAGAGCGGTAGTTGTACCCTTCCGGCCAAGTCGCGCCATTTCTGGGTGTATTCTTTGAATCCCTCATTTGAGGCCATCCCCATACTTTGTAACTGAGTACGGGTTGGCGCCAAGTCAGCGTTATATTGATACTGGTGATAAAAGGCAGCTGCCAAATCCTCCCAACTATACACTTCTGACCTCTCAAGCTGATAAAACCAGTCTAGCTGTGTACCAGACAGGCTGTCCTGGAAGAAGTGTACCCAAAGGTTTCTATCGGATGAATGAGGTTGAATTTTTCTGACATACGACCTTAGGTGCATCTTCGAGCAAGACAAACCGTCGTATTTTGCAAAAGTTGGTGTTGTACCCCAAAATTTGCCCTCGCATTTTGCTATAAACAATCTCAGCTTCAGACATTTCCTGACTTGTCAAACCGGCGCAAGAATCGGACAAACGGACTTTTCTCGACAGTCAAGCAAAATTAGGGTTTTTACTGATGTTCAGAGCTCTGATTTGTCTCATACAGTTGGCTTAGGGTTGGGATAATTTTTGGTTCAATTTTGATCAGGCGAGCGTTATCTAGCATTTAATCAGAAATTAAAGTTTTATGGGCATATTCTCAGAAGAATTTAAATTCTACCGCACTTTGCAGTTTATTCCGAGATTCGGGTTGAAATTCGCGTTATCTGGATTTAATCAGTAAATGAGGCAGTTGGTTGGAATTCATCAGTCAAAAGGGATGTGTGCAATGTGGAATTACAATGCTGGGCAAAAGAATCAGTGAAAAAAAAAGATTGCATCTGATTAAGTTTTTGTGTTCGACTGTGCGTTGCTTTGAATAATGGATACGTCGAATTCATTTATTTTGATCATTGAAGGTTTAGTTGATTATTTATGATTCTAAGAATTAAAATATTTGAAGTTTAAACCTTCATTTTATTTTATTTTAAGGAACTATAAATAACAAATGAACAATTAAAGAAAAGGAATTGAAAGAAAATTAAATATCAAATGAATTTTTATTTCACATTTAATAATTGTTACAATTGTTATCATTTGGATACTAATATTTATTACAAAGTATTTAAATGATAATAATGTACAAGAATTAAACTGAAAATAAAAATTCTATCCTATTTTCTAAATTCTTCATTCTCCACTTCATGCTGGTGCTCCATATTTTTTTTATCTGCAAAAAGAAAGAGGAAGTCAGAAAGAAATTGAAATTGGGAAAGACTGTTAAAAAGTTCGCTCATCATTAGGGGCCACTGACTGGGATCAGTTGACCCTCTCTGCAAATCACGGGATTTCTCCCGGTTCACAGAGAGGGAAGATTTTTTTTGTTCATGAAATGCAAATGTCAAGTGCATAATTTCTAAAAAATTCAAGCTGCATAGAATCTCAATTTCCAATTCAAACTAAACTGAAAAAATCCAATTCCAACTTTCTATCCAAAGCAAAAAGGGAAGTTGCTGTCAAAATGCCTAAGGATTACCCAAAAGTACACTTGCTGCAAAGTCAAAATCCCAAGATATCAAAGAAATGCAAAAAGTGTAGCAAAGCTGTCAAAAGCAGAATAAGAATGCAGAGAAGTATATGCAAGCAATTTGATCCTTTTCATCATTTCCCAGCATGAGAGGGGGCCCCTTCAGAACCATAGTACAATAATAATCATATAATAATTCTTTAACTGTACTTTAGGAGAGAAGAAAGAGAGATAATAGAGGCATAGGCAGGTTAAGCTGAGGCAGCAGAAAAGATATACAAAAAAGAAGACACAATTCAGCATTGTTCAAAACTATACAGCATGGACAGTTACCAAAAATGGAAAAGATGCCAAGAAATTTTGTCAAACTACCCAGCAAGCGTGGATCAAAGAGAAGACCAAAGTTTGAAATAAGGTTGGGCGCCAAAGACCAATAGAAAAAAGACAAAATAACACAAGAAAACATATTGATTGAGCCAAGCACCAATATCACTTCTATAACTCAGAACTAAACGAATATAGGAATATACCTCATGCTTGTCAAAAACACACAATCAAACCTCATACCAGAACCATAACCTGAAAATACAACCTCAAGCTTCAAAAACTGATAACCTGCTAATGCCTTAACCATACTGTCAAACACAAACCCATTAGCAATCAAACCTCATAACAACCATAACCTGCAAACTGTGAACCAGAACCAAGGGCAACTGAAGCAAAAACCTGCTAATGCCTTGACCTGCTAGGCCATCAAAACACAGTACCTAAAAAAAAAACTGAAAACCTCACAAGTTATCAAACCCAGCACAGGCTCAAAACTGCCAAAAGTCCCTGTCAAAAACATGTGAACTAAACCACTATACTGTCAAAACCAGCATAAGCAAAAGTCACAAAGCTAAGCTTCAAAGGGTGAACCTGCACCACCATAACCTGTTAATGCCTTAACCTGCCTGCATCATCCAAACACATACCCAAACCAACCTCTCAAGCATACCCAAACCAACCTCTCAAACATATCCAAACATACCCTCTCAAGCATGTCAAAACATTCAAACCAACTCCAAAGCCTCAGAAAAGTGTTCATCATTGGCCATTCCAAATTAAGCAATCCAGAAAGAAGCTAATCAAAACAACACAGTTGTTTCAACCATAGCACATCCAGCAACAAATTTTCAAAGGTAACCTAGGCCCTCAGTACAAGCATCACTGGGCAATACAAACAAATAATACAGCGTTCAAGAAGAAGGAAGCATTCAAAAATCATTCAGAAGCAAATATTCAAAGGCATCACAGTAGGAAAGAAGAAGATAAAGAGGTGAATTAAAGAGGGCTTCTCAGTATACATCATCATCGAATCCCTAAAAGAAGAAGAAAGATAAAAGTACCAAACTTTCCTAAGCCAGCTTCCAGCTTCGCCACCGGGCCTCCACCTCAACGCCTCCAGTTCCGATTCCTCTTTCTCCGTCCTCAAGATTAAGGTAGCTTTTCGTTCTTCCTTTTTTCTCAAATCTCAGAAAAAGAAAAAAACAAACAATAAATAACGTGTGAAACTACAAGTCAAACTAAGCATGCAAAGAAGAGTGAAAACCCTAATGCATAGAGAAGGTGAGAGCGTTACCCTATCCGTTTAGGTTTAGTCCAACCGCGGAGATGAGCGGAATCGGAGGTGGCGTTGGGTTGGCTCGGCATCATTAGGCATCACATTCAGCATTCAGGGAGATGAAGAAGAACGGAGAAGACAAACTTATGAACGGCGCCGCTGCTTTCCCCAAACTGAACAAACAAATGTGAAACCCTAAAATTCGTTCAAATCCAAACCTGGGCCTGACCCGCTTCACCCTTTCTGAAGCCCATTAAGCATTTCTTTCCTTGTTTAACAAAATTATATTAACACATTTTACTAAACTCATTTTATTTTACAAACATTTTTTTTACAAAATCACATACATAATATCATACCTTTTTTTGTTATCATATAGTTAAACATCTTTTTTTTCTTCTATTATGTATATTTGTATATAAAACAATAAGATACTTTTTATACATAATTAATTTGAAAATATTTCTTAATACACATTAAAATATATTTGTATATAAAATAATACATATCATTTTTATCATATAATTAAAATTGAAAACCTTTTTTTAATTAATATACATATTTGTACATAATAACTTAAATACATTTCTCTAATATTAAACTCATAAATATTTGATTAAAATACTTTCTTTTTTATACATAATACAATATTAAATCAAAACACTTTCTTTTTCATTTGTACATAATTAACATATAAATCAAAAATACAAGATTAAAACATATATCTAGGACAAAACCCTAATACGATTTTACTTCACATATCGCACTTGTACATAATTACACAATTCATATACATATACACTTGTGCACTTACACAAATGCATTCACATTGCCCTATATACATTTTTTATCTTACACCTGTATATTCGATATTTACATTTGATTGCGACATTCGATTTGGTTGTAACTTATTGGATACTATAAGTCTCATCCCCTTTGTACATTCATACCCCCACTCCCTGATACTATTTTGTAATAGCGTAGATTTACATTCCGCAATTTACAGTTTTTCAATTATACCATGGTTAGACCTAGGGTTTGTATGTACATAAAAATCAAACGCTAGATAACCTAATACAAGACAAATACATGTAATCAATACACAATCACACTTGCACCCTCTAGGGTAATCCCGCATGTTGCCTTCCAAAATGGGCCATGCTTGCACGTCGAGTATCTTTGGCAAAACAAAATCAAATGATCATAAGTCCCTCAAAATGTTGCCTAAACGGAATGATCATAGTCCCTTCAAAATAAATTGCCAAAGACACTTGGCATCATTGCATTCATGGTCCATACGATGACCCGCGCCCGTCCCGAATAAACTTCCTAAATGCAAGATTGCCTACCAATTTCAATGGTAGAACAAAATTGTTAAAAGGGGTTAAAACACGACAAAAATCTTTGAGAAAGCTTTAGGGTAGATAAACTCTTAAGTACTTGTCAATTTGCAAAGAAAACACTTGCCTAATTTCAAAACCCACTTCACAAACACTTTCAAAAATCAAACTTTTCAAACCTTTGAAACATCTTTTTAAAAGATAAAACACCTTTTGTAAAACATTCGAGTAAAGAATTGTTACAAGGTTAGCCTAGCACAAGGCATCTTTTCAAAACATTTTCAAAACAACACACAAAGCACCATTTCATACAATTGAAAACCAAGGCAAGATTGATCTAAGCAAGTACCTAAGAGCCCATGGATAACCATGGATGAAAAGGGTGCTAACACCTTCCCTTTTCATAATCTACCCCCCGAACCCACGAAATATCTCAAAAGGTTTTTGCTGTGCTTTTTTAACCTTTCCTTTAGGATAAAATAAAAATTCGGTGGCGACTCTTGCTCAACCGCACAAGTGCGAATACGAACGCAAAACACTAGTCAGTTCTCCCACCGTATCACAGAACTGGCGACTCTGCTGGGGAGAACTTTTAAGTGGGGTTACCTTAGGGATTAGATCACCTTCTTGCATGACTAATTGTTTGATTTGCTTGCTTTATACTTTGACTCTATTGTTTGGGTTTACAATCCTCCACCCGGATTTTGGGAAACATTCATAGATAGCAATACGTTGTGGAAACTGTGCGGGGTATACCGACACGGTCTAAGCAATAGCTATATTAGTGCGACATATTTGTGGGTACCGGTAACCCTTGAGTTCAATCAAGGAGAGTACGGGGCCGCTGAGTGATGTCACTAAGCACTAATGACCTAGAACCTTACTTGACCATCTTGGCCTTTTATTAGGGGTAGTGAGATGACCGGCTTTGGTGCAGTCCGAAGTTGGTAGATACTCGATACTACACTCATTGAGGGTTGTTTTCTTGGAATATTTTGGTCGCTAGTTAAGTGGCTAAACCAAAACAATGAACAATGAAAACGATCCAGTGATATTGAGCTCCTTAGAACCCGGTTACTATTTATAGGACAGGTTTTTAAACCAACCACACTCAAGAGGGTACTTACCTATGAAACCCCATGCAAGCCTGAAACTAGGGTTTGGTGTGATTTGCTTGTACATATGTTTTATGCATACATCATAAACATCATAAAGCATCATACGCATTTACTAACCATTTCAAGGGTTTGGATCTTCATCATTGTTCTTGTTTTGTAGGTCATGGAAATACCTCGCCGAAATACCATTCAATTCAACCTTGTGAGAATCTCTCCTCAACTCAAGGAGATCACTTCCAGAATTCCGGAAAATTCATCCTTCAGTGAAAGACATGGTAGACTGCTCAGCCTAGTCAACACCAACATTGAAGAAGACATGATGAAAGTGCTATTCCAGTTCTTTGATCCCCTTCACCATTGCTTCACTTTCCCTGATTATCAGTTGGTACCCACTTTGGAGGAGTTTTCTCAACTCCTAAGAATCCCTATCCTTAGTCAACTACCCTTCAACGGTACGGAGAAGGAACCAAAGCCTGAAGATGTTGCTCGAGCATTACATCTACAACCATCTGAAATCAAGGGGCATTGGGAAACCAGAAGCGGCGTCAAAGGATTCTTAGCAAAATTCTTGTTGGAGAAGGCACAAGAATGTTGGAACTCATTGGACCTACAAGCATTTGAAGAAATTGTGGCACTCCTTATCTATGGGTTGGTCCTGTTCCCAAATCCTGACCAATTGGTAGATGTCAACGCTGTCAAAATCTTCTTGTCCAGAAATCCAATACCAACATTGCTTGGAGACATCCTTCACTCATTTTACACACGAACAATGAGAAAGAGGGGTGTTCTCATGTGCTGTACTTCTATCCTCGCAAGGTGGTTTATTTCGCACCTTCCACAATCTGTCTTGAAGAATGATCAAGGTATAAGGTGGTCCCAACGATTGATGACTCTCACTCATTCTGATGTGCATTGGTGTTCTCGGTCCAGAGAAAATGTCATCATTGTCGATCGTTGCGGAGAATTTCCTAATGTCCCCTTACTTGGAATTAGAGGAGGTATCACCTACAACCCTTGCCTAGCTTTGAGGTAATTTGGATATGCACGGAGGGATGGCCCTCATGACATGTTGATTCCTAGCCTAGTTTTTGACTTCGACAACGATGCGCAAGGACTTCGCCAAAGATTCATCAGAGCTTGGGGAAAACTCAACAAGGTTGATAGCAAGACTCTGGGACACAAGAACTCCATCCCTCTTGAGCCCTATCTCAAGTGGGTACGAGCCCGAGCCCAAAGTCTAATGATGCCTTATCCTCATGTACTCCCAGTGATTAAGGAGCCCGTCAATGAAGGAGAGATCCCCTACACCATCCTGCATCCAGACATGCCTACATCGTGGGAGGAAATGCAGAAGAGTTGGATTCAGCTCAAGGAGGAACGGAACACTTTTAAAGCTAGCTACTACGCCAGTGAAAAGAAGGTTCTAGAGCTTACCCGCCAACTCCATGAGCAAGAGGCCCTCAATACCTACATCGCACCAAAGAGGATGCGCAATGTCTTTCTGCCTTGAGAAGTTTATGTTGTAACATTTGGCCCATGGGGCATTTATGTACTAACAGATTTCTTCTTATTAATATGACGTGCGTTCTTCTTTGTCTGAAACAATTTTGAATGTCCCAAATCCTTGAATGCATTGCATACATCAGCATACCATTCATCATGTGCATAAGCAGGTCTCACTCCAGGTTTCCTTATCTATCTGCTGTTTATTTCAGTAGGATGGATCTCGAGCAAACGGTCAAAGACCTACAAGCCCAGAATGCACAGTTCCAGCAACTCTTGATGACCTTGGTCAAGAGTCAAGAGGATATCAAGGCTCATCTGGAGAGCAAGGACCCAGTGAAGAAGAAAAAGAGGGTCGGAGTGGCTACTTTGGGGAGAAGATTTGACAGAGAAGCTCGGAGGGTGCTTGAATTTCCTCCTACTTCTGATGAAGGGACTAGTAAAAGAGATCGGGTTGCGGTGCCTTCCGAGTCTGATGCAGAGGAGGAAGAGGTTGAAGAGGACGAGGATTATTCTGACCAGCAGTATCCTCCAGCCGATGACAAGTACAAGGGTTTAGAAGACAGATTAGCTGCCATGGAATTGCAAAGGGTACCGGGTTTGGATTTTGAAGACATGGGCTTGGTCGCCGGAATTGTGATTCCCCCAAAATTCAAGGTGCCAGTGTTTGTAAGGTATGACGGGCTGTCCTGCCCCAAAATGCATCTCAGGTCCTATGTGAGAAAGATTCAACCCTATACAGCAGATAAAAATCTCTGGATTCATTTCTTTCAAGACAGCCTGTCGGGAGCCCAGTTGGAATGGTTTTATCAGTTAGAAGGAACCAGTGTCAGGAATTGGGAGGATTTGGCCACCGCTTTCTATAAACAATATCAGTATAATTCTGATCTTGCTCCTACTCGTACCCAACTTCAGGGTATGTCGCTAGGAACAAGTGAGGGATTTAAAGAATATGCACAAAAATGGAGGGATTTGGCTGGCAGGGTGCAGCCTCCTTTAACCGATCGTGAGCTCGTTGATATGTTTCTTGGGACCCTATCTGGGCCATTTTTCAATCATTTAATTGGTAACTCTTCCGCAGGGTTTACCGATTTGATCCTAACAGGTGAGAGAATTGAGGCTGGCATCAAGTCAGGAAAGATTCAGAAGGGTGTCGCCGCAAGTGTTGAGAAGAAGCCGTTTAAGAAAGAGACAGATATGGTATATTCTCATAAAAGAGCAGGGAAGATGGAGCGTCGGCCAACTGTGGGGGCCGTAATGATTCAAAACACTCCGAGTGAGCAGCCTCGCTACAACCAATCCAGACCAAATCAGCAACGGGTGGAAAGGCCACAACGGCAGTTCACTCGTATTAATATGACTCCAGCGCAGGTGCTGCCCCATCTGTTGAAATTGAATCTTGCCACTATTAAGGAGGCGCCAAAGAATGTAAATACATCCTCTCCACATTACCATGCCAATGCTAAGTGCGCCTATCATTCAGACAGTGTCGGGCATGACACCAACGATTGCTGGGCACTCAAGCATAAGATCCAGGACCTGATAGAGGCTAAAGAGGTAGAGTTTGACGCTCCAGAAAAACCCAACGTGATATCCGCACCTATGCCGAAGCACGGACGGAATGTCAATGCCATTGAAGAGGATCTGTATGTTGCTGACGTTAGTGATCTGACTACTCCACTGTTAACCGTTAAGTTGAATTTGTTAAGGGCCGGGATCTTCCCGGGATGTAAAAGAGACTGCTACTGTTGCCACTCTCTTCCGTTTGATTGTCCGCTATTAAAGGAAGGCATCCAAGGCCTCATGGATAGCCGACAAATTTTGTTCGAAAAAGTTCCTGCTGTTCCAGTTCATGTTGAAAATATCTCAATCATAACCATTCACGCCAATCTTTCCGAGGCCGTCAAAAAGCCAGTTAAGATTACGCCAGCTGCAAAGTCTATACCTTTGAAGATAACAATGCCGGGGCCTGTTCCCTATGTCTCCGAGAAGTCGATACCTTGGAACTATGGTGGTGACATCTACTACCATGGTATCAAGCAAGTTGAAATAATTGAAGAAGATTCAGATGATGATGAAGCCAGCATTAGTAACATTGCGGGCACCAGCAAAATCACCAGGAGTGGGAGGATATTTTCTCCAGAGATTGCTCCTCCAAAAGCAGTCTTTGGACCCTCATCAGCTAAAGAAGTCATCCCTGCACCAGTAAAGCTCTCTGCCAGAACTCCTTTGATTGAAGAAATTTTCGTTCCTAGTGCTGTCTCTCCTACCATTGCCGATAAAGGAAAGGGAATACAAGATGAGCCCGTCAGGACGAGGGCTCAACCTTTGGTGATTCCAGAAGCCTCCAAGAAAGAGATGGACGAAATTTTGAGGGTAATCAAGAAAAGCGATTATGATGTGGTGGAACAGTTGGGGCAAACCCCCTCCAAGATCTCCATGCTGGCACTGTTGCTTTGCTCAGAAGCGCACGCTCAAGCTTTGATTAAGTTTCTAAAGGCAGCTCATGTGCCCCAAGAAACTTCTGCAGATCAATTTCAACATTGCGTGGCTAGTCTGACTGCAGACAATGGATTAGGCTTTTCTGACGCCGACCTGACCCCTAAAGGCCGGAATCACAATGATGTGTTGCATATTTCAATCGAGTGTCGCAGAACCACCCTTGCGCATGTTTTGGTTGATACCGGTTCATCGCTGAATGTTTTGCCTAAGAAGGCCTTGGACCGGCTAGATTGCGAAGGGTTGGAATTGAAGCCAAGTGATATTGTCGTCAGAGCTTTCGATGGGTCGAAAAGAATGGTCCATGGGGAAGTTGAAATTCCTGTCAAGATAGGTACCGAGGTGTTCAAATCCACTTTCTATGTAATGGACATCCGTCCATCATACTCCTGCCTATTGGGTAGACCTTGGATACACCATGCTGGGGCAGTCACCTCCTCCTTGCACCAGATGCTGAAATATCCTGTAAAGGAAAAATCATTACTGTCCACGGCGAGGAAGAGTACATGATTAGCCATTTAAATTCTTTTCGGTATGTGGAGGTCGAAGGGGAGTTCATTGAGACACCGTTTCAACATTTCGAAGGAGTACTTCCTGAGATAGCAGTGGCGAAGTTGGCAGCCGAGACACCAAGACAGATGGCCAGGATGGCATCTCTGGAAGATGCAAGGGCAGCAGTTAAGGAAGGGAAGAATTCAGCGTGGGGGCAGTTACCCGATTTTCCGCGTAAGGTTGATAAGCTTGGATTAGGTTTCACCACCGCTGGCCAAAAAGCCATGCGCCGGTCAAAGATTGAGAGAGCGCCAGTCAAGATTTCTCCTTACCGAATCAACGCCCTGGAAGATGAGGACAAAGAAAGCAACTTTGAAGAGTGGATTCATCCGACTGTCAGAGGAGGGTTGAGAAATTGGGAGGCTAAAGACTTTGTCCCCATCACTTTTATTCCTCAGTAATTTATCTATCAAACATTTTCTATTTGGTCTGTAATATTTTACTTTCAAACAATCCGTACACTATCTTTCCACCTCCTGCCTTACCCGGGGCATGTAGGTCCACTTGTAAGGGTTTTGACTATCTTTCATATTCATATGCCATGTTTAATGATTCATTGGACGTTTTTCATTTGATAAACTGCTTGTGTTCATTTTCTTTCCTTTTGCATTTTTTTGTTGTTGTTTAAGGATGGCTATCCCTTACACACACCCACCACTCACCAATGCAGGTACTCATCCACTCCGGATTCCATGGGTGACTATTCTGCTGTATCTTTCAATAACTCGGAAGACCTGGTCAATCTAGCCGAGTATGAGGATGACGAAGGTTGTGAAGTACCCGGGGAACTAGCCAGACTCCTGCAACAAGAGGAAAGAGCCATCTTACCGCATGAAGAGCCGTTGGAAACTATTAACTTGGGAATCGAGGAGAATCGGAAGGAGGTACAAGTGGGTGCCAACCTGGAACCAGAAGTCAAGAAACGCTTGGTACAGTTACTGAATGAGTATGTTGAAATCTTCGCTTGGTCCTATGAAGACATGCCGGGCCTAGACACCGACATCGTGGTTCACCGTCTCCCCACAAGAGAAGACTGTCCACCGATCAAGCAAAAAGTTCGCCGAATGAGGCCTGACATGTCCGAAAAAATCAAAGCAGAAGTGATGAAGCAGTTCAATGCTGGCTTTCTGGCTGTTACGTCCTATCCTCAATGGGTCGCTAATATTGTGCCAGTACCTAAGAAGGATGGCAAAGTCAGAATGTGTGTGGACTACAGAGATTTGAATAGGGCCAGCCCTAAGGATGATTTCCCGCTACCTCATATTGACATCCTAATTGACAATACAGCTCAGCATAAGGTGTTTTCTTTCATGGACGGATTCTCGGGCTACAATCAAATCAAAATGGCCCCCGAGGACATGGAGAAAACAACTTTTGTCACGCAATGGGGCACTTTCTGTTACAAAGTGATGTCGTTCGGGCTGAAGAACGCAGGGGCAACTTATCAACGCGCCATGGTAGCTCTATTTCATGACATGATACATCATGAGATTGAGGTTTACGTAGACGATATGATAGCTCGGTCACAAACAGAGAAAGAACACCTTGAACATCTGGAAAAGCTGTTAGCCAGATTGAAAGAATACAAGCTCAGGCTGAATCCGAGTAAATGCACTTTTGGAGTTAGGTCTGGTAAACTCCTGGGATTCATTGTGAGCAACAAAGGCATTGAAGTCGATCCGGCAAAAGTAAAAGCAATACAAGAGATGCCTGCTCCTCGTACTGAAAAGGAAGTTAGAGGTTTCTTGGGGCGCATAAACTATATTGCCAGATTCATTTCACATCTGACTTCTACCTGTGAGCCAATTTTCAAACTCTTGAAGAAAGATCAGGTAATGGAATGGAATGACGACTGCCAAGCTGCTTTTGATAGAATCAAGGAATATTTGCTAGAACCTCCTATTCTGATGCCACCCGTCGAAGGAAGACCATTGATCATGTATTTGACCGTTTTGAATAACTCAATGGGATGTGTTTTGGGCCAGCATGACGAGTCTGGTCGAAAAGAGCATGCTATTTATTACCTTAGCAAAAAGTTTACCGACTGTGAGACTCGCTACTCGCTGCTCGAGAAAACTTGCTGCGCTTTGGTATGGGCTGCTCGCCGACTAAGACAGTATATGTTGACTCATACTACCTTGTTGATATCCAAAATGGACCCTATCAAATATATCTTCGAAAAGCCCGCTTTATCTGGAAGGATAGCCAGATGGCAAATGATCTTGACCGAGTATGACATCCAGTACACCACCCAAAAAGCTATAAAGGGGAGTGTATTAGCTGACCATCTGGCTCATCAGGCTATCGAAGACTATCAGTCCATGAGATTTGATTTCCCAGACGAGGACATCATGAGTTTGGACAACATTAAAGGCGACAGACCGTATGACGGACCCGAAAAGGGATCCCGATGGACCCTGTACTTTGATGGTGCCTCAAATGCACTTGGAAACGGCATTGGTGCGGTACTTATTTCTCCGGAAGGATGCCACACTCCTTTCACGGCCCGACTTTGTTTCAGCTGCACAAATAATATGGCGGAGTATGAAGCCTGCATCTTTGGTCTCAAGGCTGCTATAGACTTGGGGATCAAATCTTTGATCGTATTCGGGGACTCGGCTTTGGTCATTAGCCAAATCAAAGGAGACTGGGATACCAAGAATCCTAATCTTATTCCATACAAAGAACATGTTCTGACATTGTTGCCTCACTTCGAGCAAATTACCTTCGAGCACTTTCTGCGAGAAGAGAATCAGCTAGCAGATGCTCTAGCCACAATGTCCTCTATGTTTAAACTCAACTGGGATAACGAGGCTCCCCAAATCTCCATCAAGCGAATGGATGAACCCGCGCATTGTCACGAGATTAATACCGAAGAAGTAGTGGAACAACCTTGGTTCCATGAAATCAAAAGGTATCTCGAGACCCAAGATTACCCTGAAGGAGCTTCCGTAAATGACAAGAAGTTCTTAAGGAAATTCGCTGCTAAGTTCTTCCTGAGCAACGGCATCCTTTACAAACGAAGCCATGATTGTGTATTACTTCGATGTGTTGATAAGGCTGAAGCAGAGTTAATCATGACCGACATACACAGCGGACCATTTGGCACTCACTTAAGCGGGCATACCATGGCTAAGAAGATCCTAAGGGCAGGCTATTACTGGTCTACCATGGAGGCTGACTGCCATCAACATTCCCGTACTTGTCACAAGTGTCAAGTCTATGCTGACAAAGTTCATATCCCTCCGGTTCCCCTCAACGTCCTAACTGCTCCATGGCCCTTTGCAATGTGGGGCATTGATATGATTGGAGAGATCAAACCCACGGCTTCCAACGGACATCGCTTCATCCTGGTTGCCATTGACTACTTCACTAAATGGGTCGAAGCAGCTTCCTTCGCCTCTGTCACCAAAAATGTGGTTGCCCGCTTTATCAAGCAGAATCTCATATGTCGGTACGGTGTTCCAGACAGAATCATCACGGACAACGGTACAAATCTGAATAATACAATGATCACTGGATTATGCGAACAGTTCAAGATTTATCATCACAATTCATCTCCCTATCGGCCGAAGATGAACGGTGCTGTTGAAGCTGCGAACAAAAATATCAAGAAGATTATTCAGAAAAGGACAGTCACTTACAAAGACTGGCATGAGATGTTACCATTTGCGCTGCATGGATACCGTACGACGATACGTACCTCAACTGGGGCAACCCCATTTTCTTTGGTTTATGGCATGGAAGTTGTTTTGCCTATGGAAGTTCAGATCCCATCTCTAAGGATTATGAAGGACGCAGGTTTGAACGAAGATGATTGGATGCAGACCCGACTTGATCAACTCAATCTGATCGACGAAAAGCGACTTGCTGCTATATGCCATGGTCAGACGTATCAAAAACGGATGATCAAGGCCTTCAATAAGAAAGTCAGACGTCAAGTGTATCAAGTCGGAGATCTAGTAGTCAAGCGGATTATCTTGCCGCAAAGTGATCCCAGGGGCAAATGGACTCCTACATACGAAGGACCATTTGTGATCAAGAGCATATTTTCTGGTGGGGCAATGATTCTGACCACCATGGATGGCGACGATTTGCCACACCCTGCGAACGCAGACATAGTCAAAAGATACTACGCATAAAATAACCCGACAAGTCGAAAACCCGAAAGGGCGGCTTGGGCAAAAATGGGTATCCCGGTGAACCGAAAACCCGAAAGGGCGGTTCAGGCAAAAATTAGGGATAAAAACAAAAAAATCCGTACACCCGGCAAGTCGAAAACCCGAAAGGGAGGCTTGGGCAAAAAGGGGTTTCCCGGTGGATCGAAAACCCGAAAGGGCGATTCAGGCAAAAATTAGGGAATTAAAGCGTATGACTATGTCTCGTCGGATCACTTCAAAAGATGATCTCTTCATCAACCGGTTCCAGGTTTCTGATCAATCCAGCCATAGTCAAACGAAGCATTGAATGGACAGAGGTTCAGAGTTGTGAAAGCTACAGCAAAATGGCATCCCATGGAATTATTTCACATAGCCATCTTTGTTTTGTATAAATTTTTCAGATATTTACGACAAGATCCTCTTACTGGGATGATTGTCTCCTTTGTACAAATATACCCAAAGAAAATCAATACAAATACTCTTCCCAAAATTTGTGTCATTTCCCTTCTTCTTCTTCTCTTGCACTATTTGTTTTATTTTGAGAAACGTCCAAGGTTTTGTTAAATAGGCATATGCATTTGAAACATGATCACTTCCTAATTGAACCTAAGAAAAAGGATTACTGATAGGATAAAAGTACAAACAGATATTTTGACGCCCTTTCAAAGGAAATCCCTCGAGATCTGTAATCCACGTCCCTGACAAACCTTGAGGTCTATCTCCAGCAGACCCTCGGAGCTTATCCCCAGTAAGGTTCTGAAAGGTATTCCCCGCAGAGTACGGACGTCCCTTCCAAGTTTTATTCAAGGTTATTCCTCGCGAAGGCTTATAACTAGGTTATCCTCAGCTAACCACCAGGGGAGGTCGCGCTCGCCAAGATTCTTCCCATCCCCAGCGGAGTTCCTCAAAATTCCCCCGACAATAACTTATCAATACTATCCCCGGAGGAGTTTATCTTTGCAAATCCCCAGTCAAAGAATCTTCTGGAAATCATTTTTCCTCAGAGTTTAAGCTTCATTATCCCCAGCAGATCAGAAGCTTCAAAATGGACAATCCCCAGCGGAGTCGGACTTTTAAATCCTCTCCCCACAGAGTTTTAAAGAAGAAAAATCTTGAGTGCCCCAGTGAAATCTCCAGAGATACTTCTCTCCCAGCTGAAGATTCTCAATCTGGCCTCCCCAGCATTAAGTCCACTAGTTTGGTGCTCCCCAGTAGAAGACTTCAGGAATTCCCCAGAAGATTGGTGCACAATCCAAGCTCCAGGTTCCCCAGCAACGACCCAGGACTTATTTTCCCCGGCAGCAGTCAAGATACTTCTATCTTCCGATGTCCCGGATTCATCTATCCTATGCAAGACAGCTCTCCAGCTTACATGCACATCCATTTACATTCATAAAACCATGATATACATTGTATCATGCATCATAGCATTGTATCCAACTAACTCTTTGCCTTTTTCAGGTAAGATCAGTCGACAGACTAAAATCATTCAACTTCAAGATTTCTGAAAACAGTTCACGGGTTCTCCAAGTAAACGGATGTTAACCTATCACTTGTTCAGATTCTTCCCAAGACTTCTGAAAACAGTTCATGGATTCTTCCCAAGTAACGGATGTTAATCTATCAGCTTGTTCAGATGCACCTTTGAATTCAGTTTACGGAAGCTTCCCAACAACGGATGCTGCTCTATTGCTGATTTCACTTCAAGATTTCTGAAAACAGTTCACGGGTTCTCCAAGTAAACGGATGTTAACCTATCACTTGTTCAGATTCTTCCCAAGACTTCTGAAAACAGTTCATGGATTCTTCCCAAGTAACGGATGTTAATCTATCAGCTTGTTCAGATGCACCTTTGAATTCAGTTTACGGAAGCTTCCCAACAACGGATGCTGCTCTATTGCTGATTCCACTTCAAGATTTCTGAAAACAGTTCACGGGTTCTCCAAGTAAACGGACGTTAACCTGTCACTTGTTCAGTTTCTTCTTCCAGACTTCTGAAAACAGTTCATGGATTCTTCCCAAGTAACGGATGTTAATCTATCAACTTGTTCAGATGCACCTTTGAATTCAGTTTACGGAAGCTTCCCAACAACGGACGCTGCTCTATTGCTGATTCAACTTCAGGATTTCTGAAAACAGTTCACGGGTTCTCCAAGTAAACGGACGTTAACCTGTCACTTGTTCAGTTTCTTCTTCCAGACTTCTGAAAGCGGTTCATGGATTCTTCCCAAGTAACGGATGTTAATCTATCAGCTTGTTTAGATGCACCTTTGAATTCAGTTTACGGAAGCTTCCCACCAACGGATGCTGCTCTATTGCTGATCCAATCTCAAGATTTCTGAAAATAGTTCACGGTCAAAACCCTAAAAAACTCTCTGATTCAATTTTTTCTCGCGCATATTATTTTTTGATCCATATTGTATTTGCTCCGAGGATGTAATAGCTTTAACTTAGGACTTTTTATCGCTTTTATTTAATTTTCCGCAATTACTTTTCAAGGGTTTGTTTTTGGCGATGTAAATACCCGACACCGTGTAATAGCTTAGTTTTATTTTCCGCAACCATTAACTGCTAGATGTATGTTAATAGGCTATGCATGACAAGATTTATCTTAATTTAAAATCAACCGTAGCTCACCATAACATGTACAAAGATAACATAACTGAAACCTGACACACTCGCACATGCCACTCTTAGGGTACGCCTCACTTGGTTACCTCCACATGGTCATTGAGTATAGGAAGTTTTAGAGGTCGCCCTCCTGTCTGAAGATCAAAGTTTCCTCAAAACGGTTGCCTCGATAAAAAAATGATCTAAGACATTAGGGTTACCGCTAAGGCGTCCTACCATTGCTTTAGTGACCATATGTCCCTAAAATCGAATTGACCCGAAAACTCCAACGACGGTGCTACCTACTCCTTCATAGTGGGATAACATTGTCTAAAGGACATTTACACAGCTTAATTCCTTTTGAGTAGGTAGAGGTTCTCAGGTACTTGCTCTTTCAAAACAAAACAAACTTTTCGCACTTACACTTTTCAAACAAAGTTTTCAAACAAACACTTCATACACTCTTGAGGACAGAAACAAGAGTTAAATCGAAGTTTCCAAACAAAACTTTTTTCAAAACCCACAAACACAAAGAAAAGCAAACTTTTGAAAACACAATGAGCAAGTACCTAAGAGCCCGTGGATAACCACGGATACAAAGGGTGCTAACACCTTCCCTTTCTATAATCTACCTCCCGAACCCGAGAAACATCTCGAAAGGAATTTTTCTGTGCTTTTGTCCTTTCCTTGTTGGATAAAATAAAAGATGATGGCGACTCTTGCTTACCGCGACATTTTGCGAAAACAAACGCAAACGCGAACCAGCATTCCAAAACAGTTAGTTCTATTTCCACCGATCACACATGGCATATGATTTATGAAGAGAATCAAAACCCTTACAAATGGACCTACATGCCCCGAGCAAGGCATGAGGTGAAAAAGTAGTGTGCAGATTGTTTTGGTAATTATTACAGACCAACAGGAAATGTTCGAAAGATAAATTACTGATTGATGAAAGTAATAGGAACAAAGTCCTTCGCCTCCCAGTTGTGTAGTCCCCCTTCAATGGTTAGGAAGATCCAATCTTTAATGTTACCCTTTTCGTCTTCGTCTTCCAAAGCATTGATTCCATGAGGAGAAATCTTTATGGGTGTCTTTTCAATTTTTGAGCGACGCATAGCCTTTTGCCCCGCAGCGGTGAACCCTAACCCAAACTTGTTTGTCTTGTGGGGAAAGTCAGGCAACTGTCCCCATGTTGAGCTCTTCCCCTCCTTCATTGCAGCCTTTGCGTCTTTCAGAGATGCCATCCTGGCCACCTGCTTGGGTACTTCAGCTACCGCCTTTGCTACTGCCACCTCGGGAGACACTTCCTCAAAGTGTTGAAAGGGTGTTTCGATGAATTCGCCATCCACTTCCACATACCGAAAGGAGTTCAGATGACTGATCATGTACTCCTCCTCACCGTGTACATTTATGATTTTTCCCTTAACAGGGTATTTCAGCATCTGATGTAGAGAGGAAGTGACGGCCCCAGCATTATGAATCCACGACCTTCCTAGCAAGCAAGAGTATGATGGGTGGATGTCCATCACATAGAATGTTGAGTGGAACACTTCAGTGCCTACCTTTATGGGAATGTCGACCTCCCCATGCACCATTCTTTTAGACCCGTCAAAGGCCCTGACAATGATATTACTTGGTTTCACCACATCGCAATCACTCTTCTTAATTATTTTCAGAATCTCCTCCATTTATTTCTTAGAATTTTCGGGGATGACCAATGGCTGAGCCCTCGTCCTGACGAGCCCTTCTTGGATCCCTTTCCCCTTATCAGCAGCAGCAGGAGGGACAACCACAGGAGTAACAGCTTCTTCAATCATTGGCATTCTTGCAGATAGTTTTACCGGTGCAGGGGTAACCTTGGGAGCAGCTGAGGGTCCAAAGATTGCCTTTGGAGGGGCAATCTCTGGAGAGAAAATTCTCCCACTTCGGGTAATCTTGCTCGTACCGGCAATGTTTCCAATGTCGGCAGTTTCTTCGTCAGAGCTCTCTTAAGTTATCTCAATTTGTTTAACACCGTGGTAGTAGATTTCTCCACCATAATTCCACGGTATCAATTTGTCAGATTTGTAGGGGACGGGCCCAGGCATGGTTATCTTTAACGGTACAATCTTCGGAGCGGATGTAATCTTAACAGGCCTTTTGGGGACCTTGGAAAGATTGGCGGAAATGGTCATTATTGAAACTTAATTGATAGGAGTTGGAGTAACAGGAATCTTTTTGAAAAGAATTTGTTGGTTGTCCATTAGGCGTTGGATGCCTATCTTCAGCAATGGACAGTCGATCGGTAGGGAGGAACAAAGGTAGCAATCTTCTTTACATCCTGGGAAAATCCCAGCCTTCAACAGATTCAACTTGATTGTCAGTAATGGAGTTATTAGATCATCAACAGTATAAACAAACAGATCTTCTTCAACAGCATGGATATTGCGACCATGCTTTAGAATTGGAGCGAAGATTACATTCGGCTTCTCAGGGGCATCGAACTCAACCTCTTTTGCGTCTATCAAATCTTGAATTTTATTCTTTAACACCCAACAATTGTTGGTGTCATGTCCGGCGCTGTCAGAATGATAGGCACATTTAGCATTGGCATGATAGTATGGAGATGTGGTGTTAGGGTTTTTCTGTGCCTCCTTTAAACCGATCAGATTTAACTTCAACAAATAGGGAAGAACTTGTGCAGGCGTCATGTTGATATGGGCGAACTGTCGTTGTGGCCGCTCTACCCGTTGCTGATTTGGTCTAGACTGATTGTTACGAGGCTGATCATTTGACAAATTTTGGATCATCACGGCCCCTACAGTTGGTCGGCGCTCAGTTCTTCCCAATCCTTTCTGAGAGTACACAACAACTGCTTCCTTCTTGGCCGGGAACGGTTTCTTAACAGCTGTGGATGTAGAGGCATCCCTTTGAATCTTTCCGCTCTTAATACCAGCTTCCACCCGTTTGCCAGTCAGAATCAATTCAGTAAACCCTGCAGACAAGCTCTGGATCAAATGGTTGAAGAAAGGGCCAGATAGGGTCCCCAAGAACATATCAACTAGCTCCCTATCTGAGAGCGGTAGTTGTACCCTTCCGGCCAAGTCGCGCCATTTCTGGGCGTATTCTTTGAATCCCTCATTTGAGGCCATCCCCATACTTTGTAAATGAGTACGGGCTGGCGCCAAGTCAGTGTTATATTGATACTGGTGATAAAAGGCAGCTGCCAAATCCTCCCAACTATACACTTCTGACCTCTCAAGCTGATAAAACCAGTCTAGCTGTGTACCAGACAGGCTGTCCTGGAAGAAGTGTACCCAAAGGTTTCTATCGGATGAATGAGGTTGAATTTTTCTGACATACGACCTTAGGTGCATCTTCGAGCAAGACAAACCGTCGTATTTTGCAAAAGTTGGTGTTGTACCCCAAAATTTGCCCTCGCATTTTGCTATAAACAATCTCAGCTTCAGACATTTCCTGACTTGTCAAACCGGCGCAAGAATCGGACAAACGGACTTTTCTCGACAGTCAAGCAAAATTAGGGTTTTTACTGATGTTCAGAGCTCTGATTTGTCTCATACAGTTGGCTTAGGGTTGGGATAATTTTTGGTTCAATTTTGATCAGGCGAGCGTTATCTAGCATTTAATCAGAAATTAAAGTTTTATGGGCATATTCTCAGAAGAATTTAAATTCTACCGCACTTTGCAGTTTATTCCGAGATTCGATTTGAAATTCGCGTTATCTGGATTTAATCAGTAAATGAGGCAGTTGGTTGGAATTCATCAGTCAAAAGGGATGTGTGCAATGTGGAATTACAATGCTGGGCAAAAGAATCAGTGAAAAAAAAAGATTGCATCTGATTAAGTTTTTGTGTTCGACTGTGCGTTGCTTTGAATAATGGATACGTCGAATTCATTTATTTTGATCATTGAAGGTTTAGTTGATTATTTATGATTCTAAGAATTAAAATATTTGAAGTTTAAACCTTCATTTTATTTTATTTTAAGGAACTATAAATAACAAATGAACAATTAAAGAAAAGGAATTGAAAGAAAATTAAATATCAAATGAATTTTTATTTCACATTTAATAATTGTTACAATTGTTATCATTTGGATACTAATATTTATTACAAAGTATTTAAATGATAATAATGTACAAGAATTAAACTGAAAATAAAAATTCTATCCTATTTTCTAAATTCTTCATTCTCCACTTCATGCTGGTGCTCCATATTTTTTTTATCTGCAAAAAGAAAGAGGAAGTCAGAAAGCAATTGAAATTGGGAAAGACTGTTAAAAAGTTCGCTCATCATTAGGGGCCACTGACTGGGATCAGTTGACCCTCTCTGCAAATCACGGGATTTCTCCCGGTTCACAGAGAGGGAAGATTTTTTTTGTTCATGAAATGCAAATGTCAAGTGCATAATTTCTAAAAAATTCAAGCTGCATAGAATCTCAATTTCCAATTCAAACTAAACTGAAAAAATCCAATTCCAACTTTCTATCCAAAGCAAAAAGGGAATTTGTTGTCAAAATGCCTAAGGATTACCCAAAAGTACACTTGCTGCAAAGTCAAAATCCCAAGATATCAAAGAAATGCAAAAAGTGTAGCAAAGCTGTCAAAAGCAGAATAAGAATGCAGAGAAGTATATGCAAGCAATTTGATCCTTTTCATCATTTCCCAGCATGAGAGGGGGCCCCTTCAGAACCATAGTACAATAATAATCATATAATAATTCTTTAACTGTACTTTAGGAGAGAAGAAAGAGAGATAATAGAGGCATAGGCAGGTTAAGCTGAGGCAGCAGAAAAGATATACAAAAAAGAAGACACAATTCAGCATTGTTCAAAACTATACAGCATGGACAGTTACCAAAAATGGAAAAGATGCCAAGAAATTTTGTCAAACTACCCAGCAAGCGTGGATCAAAGAGAAGACCAAAGTTTGAAATAAGGTTGGGCGCCAAAGACCAATAGAAAAAAGACAAAATAACACAAGAAAACATACTGATTGAGCCAAGCACCAATATCACTTCTATAACTCAGAACTAAACGAATATAGGAATATACCTCATGCTTGTCAAAAACACACAATCAAACCTCATACCAGAACCATAACCTGAAAATACAACCTCAAGCTTCAAAAACTGATAACCTGCTAATGCCTTAACCATACTGTCAAACACAAACCCATTAGCAATCAAACCTCATAACAACCATAACCTGCAAACTGTGAACCAGAACCAAGGGCAACTGAAGCAAAAACCTGCTAATGCCTTGACCTGCTAGGCCATCAAAACACAGTACCTAAAAAAAAACTGAAAACCTCACAAGTTATCAAACCCAGCACATGCTCAAAACTGCCAAAAGTCCCTGTCAAAAACATGTGAACTAAACCACTATACTGTCAAAACCAGCATAAGCAAAAGTCACAAAGCCAAGCTTCAAAGGGTGAACCTGCACCACCATAACCTGTTAATGCCTTAACCTGCCTGCATCATCCAAACACATACCCAAACCAACCTCTCAAGCATACCCAAACCAACCTCTCAAACATATCCAAACATACCCTCTCAAGCATGTCAAAACATTCAAACCAACTCCAAAGCCTCAGAAAAGTGTTCATCATTGGCCATTCCAAATTAAGCAATCCAGAAAGAAGCTAATCAAAACAACACAGTTGTTTCAACCATAGCACATCCAGCAACAAATTTTCAAATGTAACCTAGGCCCTCAGTACAAGCATCACTGGGCAATACAAACAAATAATACAGCGTTCAAGAAGAAGGAAGCATTCAAAAATCATTCAGAAGCAAATATTCAAAGGCATCACAGTAGGAAAGAAGAAGATAAAGAGGTGAATTAAAGAGGGCTTCTCAGTATACATCATCATTGAATCCCTAAAAGAAGAAGAAAGATAAAAGTACCAAACTTTCCTAAGCCAGCTTCCAGCTTCGCCACCGGGCCTCCACCTCAACGCCTCCAGTTCCGATTCCTCTTTCTCCGTCCCCAAGATTAAGGTAGCTTTTCGTTCTTCCTTTTTTCTCAAATCTCAGAAAAAGAAAAAAACAAACAATAAATAACGTGTGAAACTACAAGTCAAACTAAGCATGCAAAGAAGAGTGAAAACCCTAATGCATAGAGAAGGTGAGAGCGTTACCCTATCCGTTTAGGTTTAGTCCAACCGCGGAGATGAGCGGAATCGGAGGTGGCGTTGGGTTGGCTCGGCATCATTAGGCATCACATTCAGCATTCAGGGAGATGAAGAAGAACGGAGAAGACAAACTTATGAACGGCGCCGCTGCTTTCCCCAAACTGAACAAACAAATGTGAAACCCTAAAATTCGTTCAAATCCAAACCTGGGCCTGACCCGCTTCACCCTTTCTGAAGCCCATTAAGCATTTCTTTCCTTGTTTAACAAAATTATATTAACACATTTTACTAAACTCATTTTATTTTACAAACATTTTTTTTACAAAATCACATACATAATATCATACCTTTTTTTGTTATCATATAGTTAAACATCTTTTTTTTTCTATTATGTATATTTGTATATAAAACAATAAGATACTTTTTATACATAATTAATTTGAAAATATTTCTTAATACACATTAAAATATATTTGTATATAAAATAATACATATCATTTTTATCATATAATTAAAATTGAAAACCTTTTTTTAATTAATATACATATTTGTACATAATAACTTAAATACATTTCTCTAATATTAAACTCATAAATATTTGATTAAAATACTTTCTTTTTTATACATAATACAATATTAAATCAAAACACTTTCTTTTTCATTTGTACATAATTAACATATAAATCAAAAATACAAGATTAAAACATATATCTAGGACAAAACCCTAATACGATTTTACTTCACATATCGCACTTGTACATAATTACACAATTCATATACATATACACTTGTGCACTTACACAAATGCATTCACATTGCCCTATATACATTTTTTATCTTACACCTGTATATTCGATATTTACATTTGATTGCGACATTCGATTTGGTTGTAACTTATTGGATACTATAAGTCTCATCCCCTTTGTACATTCATACCCCACTCCCTGATACTATTTTGTAATAGCGTAGATTTACATTCCGCAATTTACAGTTTTTCAATTATACCATGGTTAGACCTAGGGTTTGTATGTACATAAAAATCAAACGCTAGATAACCTAATACAAGACAAATACATGTAATTAATACACAATCACACTTGCACCCTCTAGGATAATCCCGCATGTTGCCTTCCAAAATGGGCCATGCTTGCACGTCGAGTATCTTTGGCAAAACAAAATCAAATGATCATAAGTCCCTCAAAATGTTGCCTAAACGGAATGATCATAGTCCCTTCAAAATAAATTGCCAAAGACACTTGGCATCATTGCATTCATGGTCCATACGATGACCCGCGCCCGTCCCGAATAAACTTCCTAAATGCAAGATTGCCTACCAATTTCAATGGTAGAACAAAATTGTTAAAAGGGGTTAAAACACGACAAAAATCTTTGAGAAAGCTTTAGGGTAGATAAACTCTTAAGTACTTGTCAATTTGCAAAGAAAACACTTGCCTAATTTCAAAACCCACTTCACAAACACTTTCAAAAATCAAACTTTTCAAACCTTTGAAACATCTTTTTAAAAGATAAAACACCTTTTGTAAAACATTCGAGTAAAGAATTGTTACAAGGTTAGCCTAGCACAAGGCATCTTTTCAAAACATTTTCAAAACAACACACAAAGCACCATTTCATACAATTGAAAACCAAGGCAAGATTGATCTAAGCAAGTACCTAAGATCCCATGGATAACCATGGATGAAAAGGGTGCTAACACCTTCCCTTTTCATAATCTACCCCCCGAACCCACGAAATATCTCAAAAGGTTTTTGCTGTGCTTTTTTAACCTTTCCTTTAGGATAAAATAAAAAGTCGGTGGCGACTCTTGCTCAACCGCACAAGTGCGAATACGAACGCAAAACACTAGTCAGTTCTCCCACCGTATCACAGTTGGCACCTTAAACTTTGGAGGGATCACAATCCCAGCAATCAATCCCAATTCTTCAAAATCTAACCCGGGAACCCTTTGCAGCTCCATAACTGCCAGTCTATCCTCTAGGTTTTTGTATTTGTCGTCCGCTGGCGGGTATTTCTGCTCTGAATAATCTTCATCTTCCTCAACCTCTTCCTCTTCAGCCTCGGACTCAGAAGGTAATGCAGCTCCTTTTCCTTTATCGGTCCCCTCATCAGATGTGAAGGGGAATTCAAGAACTCTCCTAGCTTCATTCTCAAATCTTCTTCCCAGTGTAGCTACCCCAACTCTTTTCTTTTTCTTTTTTTCCTTTTTCTTGCTCTTTGTTCCCTAACAAAGCTTTTAGATCCTCCTGACCCTTTGCCAAGGTCATAAGGAGCTGTTGAAACTGCGAGTTTTGTGCCTGCAGATCTCTGACCGTCTGCTCAATATCCATCTTACTGAAATAAACAGCAGAAAGATAAGGAAACCTGGTGTGAAGACCTGTTTATGCATATGATGAATGATATGTTTATCAATGTAATGCATTCAAGGATTTAGAAATTCAAAGTTGTTGCAAACAAAAAGAACACAGGTCATATTAATAAGAAGAAATTTGTCAGTACATAAATGCCCCATGGGCCAAATATTACAAAAACTTCTTAAGGTAAAAAGACGTTGCGCATCCTCTTTGGTGCGATGTAAGTGTTGAGGGCCTCCTCCTCGTGAAGTCGGCGGGTAAGCTCCAAAACCTTCTTCTCACTGGCGTAGAAGCTGGCTTCAAAATATCCTTTTCTTCCTTGAGTTAGATCCAACTCTTCTGCATTTCCTCCCATGATGTTGGCATGTCAGGATGTAGGATGGTGTATGGAACCTCTCCTTTCTTAACAGGCTCTTTGATCAAAGGGAGAATGTGAGGGTAAAGCATCATAAGACTCTGGGCGCGGGTTCATACCCACTTGAGGTAAGGCTCAAGAGGGATGGAGTTCTTGTGCCCTAGTGTCTTACTATCTACCTTGTTAGGCATCCTCCAAGCTCTGATGAATCTTTGGCGAAGTCCTTGCGCATCGTTGTCGAAGTTAAAAACTAGGTCAGGAATCAACATGTCATGAGGGCCATCCCTCCGAGCGTATCCAAATTATCTCAAATCTAGACAGGGGTTGTAGGTAATGCCTCCCCTAATGCCAAGTAATGGAACATTAGGGAACTCACCACAATGATCGATGATGATGACATTTTCTCTTGACCGAGAACACCAATGTACATCAGAATGTGTGAGGGACATCAATCGTTGTGACCACCTTGAACCTTGCTCATTCTTCAAAACAGATTATGGAAGGTGAGAAATAAACCACCTTGCAAGGAGAGGAGTACAGCACATGAGAACACCTCTCTTCCTCATTGTTCGTGCGTAAAATGAGTGGAGGATGTCCCCAAGCAATGTAGGGATGGGATTCCTGGATATGAAGATCTTAACAGCATTCACATCTATAAGTTGGTCAGGATTTGGGAACAAGAACAACCCATAAATAAGGAGTGCCACAATCTCTTCAAAGGCTTGCAGATCCAAGGAATTCCAACACTCTTGTGCCTTCTCAAACAAGAATTTTGCCAAGAAGCCTTTGACACCACTTCTGGTTTCCCAATGCCCCTTGATGTCAGATGGTTGCAAGTGTAGTGCTTGAGCAACATCTTCAGGTTTTGGTTCTTTTTCCGTACCGTTATAGGGTAGTTGATTAAGAATAGGAATTCTCAGGAGTTGAGAAAATTCCTCCAAAGTAGGCACCAATTGGTAGTCGGGGAATGTGAAACAGTGGTGAAGGGGGTCAAAGAATTGGAACAACACTTTCACCATGTCTTCTTCAATGTTGGTGTTGACTAGGCTGAGCAGTCTACCATGTCTTTCACTGAAGAGAGAGCTTTCCGGAATTCTGGATGTAAGCTCCTTGAGTTGAGGAGGGATTCTCACAAGGTTGACTTGGATAGTTTTCCTGTGAAGAATTTCCATGACCTACAAAACAGGAACAAAGATGAAGATCCAAACCCTTGAAATGATTAGTGGATGCATATGATGTTTTATGATGTTCATGATGTATGCACAAACATATGTACAAGAAAATCACACAAAACCCTAGTTTCAAGCTTGCATGAGGTTTCATAGGTAAGTACCCTCTTGAGTATAGTTGGCTTAAAAACCTGTCCTATAAATAGTAACCGGGTTCTAAGGAGCTCAATATCATTGGATTGTTTTCTATGTTCATTGTTTTGGTTTAGCCACTTAACTAGCGACCAAAATATTCCAAGAAAACAACCTTCAATGAGTGTAGTATCGAGTATCTACCAACTTCGGACTGCACCAAAGCCGGTCATCTCACTACCCCTAATAAAAGGCCAAGATGGTCAAGTAAGGTTCTAGGTCATTAGTGCTTAGTGACACCACTCAGCGGCCCCGTACTCTCCTTGATTGAACTCAAGGGTTACCGGTACTCACAAATATGTCGCACTAATATAGCTATTGCTTCAACCGTGTCGATATACCCTGCACAGTTTCCACAATGTATTGCTATCTATGAATGTTTCCCAAATCCGGGTGTAGGATTTCAAGCCCAAACAAGAGAACCAAAATGTAAAGCAAACAATTAGTCATGCAAAAGGTGATCTAAGCCCTAAGGTTACTCCACTTTTAAGATTGTCCCCAGCAGAGTCGCCAGTTCTGTGATACGGTGGGAGAAATGACTTGAGGTTTTGCGTTTGTTTTCGCAAATGTTTTGGTTTAGCAAGAGTCGCCACCGACTTTTTATTTTATCTTAAGGAAAGGTTAAAAAGCACAGGAAAAACCTTTGAGATGTTTTCTTGGGTTCGGGGAGTAGATTATAGAAAGGGAAGGTATTAGCACCCTTTCTATCCATGGTTATCCATGGGCTCTTAGTTACTTGCTTAGATCACTTGCCTTTGCTTTTCAATTGTTTGAAATGGTGCTTTGTGTGTGTGGTTTTGAAAATGTTTTGAAAAAGATGCCTTGTCTAGGCAACCATTGTAACAATTCTTGTTTGAATGTTTTACAAGGGTGTTTGTCTTTTTGAAAAGACGTTCCAATGTTTTTGAAAGTTTGTTTTGAAGTTGTGTTGTGATGTGTGTTTTGAAAAATGGCAAGGATTGTTTTGCAAGTTTGGTCAAGTAACCAAGAGCTATCTACCCTAAATTTCTCAAAGATCTTTCTTGTGTTTTAACCCTTTTAACAGTGTTATTTCACCATTATATTTGGTGAACAACCTTGTGTTAGGATGTTAACGGGACAGGCGCGGGTCATCGTTTAGACCATGAATGCAATAGTGTCAAGTATTTTGGCAATTTTCTTGAGGGACTATGATCATTTTGTTTAGGCAACTCCGATAGCGTCATCGAGGGACTATGATCATTTTGTATGTTTTTGTTTTGTTTTGTTTTGTTTTGCCAAAGTACTTGACATGCAAACATGGCCCATTTTTGAAGGCAACAAGTGGAGTAACCCTAGGGGTGTAAGTGTGCATTGTGTTTGTTTTTTCATGCATGTTTATCTTGGATTAGGTCAAGCTACTTGTTAATTTGATTTTGCATACAAACCCTAAGTCTAAACATGGCATAATTGAAAGCTCTTAAATGCGAGAATTTAAATGCTAAACTATTACAACAAGATATAGGGAGGGGGGTACAAGTTTGAATTTGGGGGATATTTGACAAGGAAATAAAATCTAAGTTATTACAACCATATCGAATATACAAATTAATATTTAACAATTAAGTAAATATAATTAAATAAATATCAAAATGCAATGTATTATGCAAAAAGGATTTTTCATGTATGTAAAAAAGGGGTTTTCATGTTTGAAGTATAAACAAAGTCATTTTTTATTATTTTTGTGGTTTTAGGACTAAACCCTAATTTTTTGAATAAAGTATGTATTTATTTATTAATTATGTTCAAGGTATATTAATTTATACAAAAAATAATAAAAAGGAAGTATATTGTAGAAAAAGTATTTTTGATGTCAAATATTAAACAAAAAAATAAAAGGTATTATTTTTGTATTTTTGCCCTAAATATTTAATAAATATGTATAAGTATATATTATATATATTTAATATGCTAAATATGTACAAAAAATAAAATATTAATTATTTACAAAAAATGTATATTTTAGAAAATGTTTTCAAAATGTAAATAAAAAATAATGACTAAAAAATAAATATTTTTGTATTATTTTTTTAGTGTTTTAAATAAAAAGGTATTATATTTATTTACATATATATGCTAAATAAAACAAATAAATGCAAAAAAATGTGGAAAAATATTTTTAATGTTTTTTATGTTTGAACAAAAAATATTAAGTCAGAATCAAAAAGAAAAATGCAAAAATGACAAGTATTTCACATAATGAGCCAAGGGGGTGCAAATGGAAAAAAGGTGTGCAAAGAGCAAAACAGACTCAGGCCCAGCCCAAGCCAACCTTCTTCAACCTCCAGCTCTGTTTGAATAAAAAACGCGTGTTTCCTTGTACAACTATCATCTCCTGATTCCTTGACTTTTAGCAAAAACTCATAACACAAACATTGTAGAGCATCAAGAGACGAATTCACACATATAAAATACTTGACCTAACTCTAAGAAACCAGGGAGAATTTCTTCATCCCCAATTTCTGACCTAATTTTTCTTCAATGTTCATGGCTAAAATTCTCACAGCACACTTTATATAAATAAAAAGTAATCATATGTATGGCTTCAGGGCTATGAGTAGAGCATGTTTCATTCACAAACCTAAGCCTAACTCTTCCTAGATTAAGAGATAGAAGTCCATGGTTTTACCTGTTTCAGCTTGAATCGTGTACAGCAATGTGGCCAACTTCAATGGAGTTTGAGCTTCTGTATAGCTTGCCTGAAGTCCAAGGAAGCTTCTCCAACACCTAGCTTGCTTTGAATCACAATGAATCGTGCTATGGAAGTTCACCTGCAAAACTGAAAAATGAAAATGGTAGATGAGGTTAGGGGTGTTACAGCTGGTGTTTAGGGCTTGGAATAGTTCCAATGGATGGTATGGAATGTGTTTGCAAGGTTTTTAGCCAAAGTGCACGAGTGGATTGAGTTGTGGACCTCAATCTGCAGCAGGTACCCTGTTTTGGCAACAAGATGGTGTTTTTGATGTATGAGGAGGTTTGAGAGGTGGTTGAGTCGTGCCTTAGGTCTGTTTTGGTGTATGGAAGTTGTGTACAACGTTTGTTTTGGTTGGTGTTTACAGGAATGAAAGATGGTTTGAGTTTGCAAGGTTTCTTCAAATGTAAGCAAGAAAGTGTAAGTTGACATATAGGCCTGCACAATGCCCTAAACTATGCTGCAAATTTGTCTCTTGGTAACTGGAATTTGTCTACAAAACTTTGCCTCAAAGATCTGGCTTGTACTTCAAAGATTTAGAACTTGACATAAAGCATCACTTTTCCAAAATGGCAAGTTTGCTTTTTCTAATTAAGGATTAGTTTAGCATGTAATGTCCAAATGGATGAAATAATACCTTAATACAATGGTTTGGCATTTAATTAAGGTGTATAAAACTAGTTTTGAGGCCTTCAAGCTAGCATTGTACAAGCTGATTTGAAAATGCAAATTGTTGTGAACAAGCTTTGGCCATGAACAAAAGTGAGTTTTGGCCAACTTTGCAAATTCGATTCTCTCTAACCACAAGGGTGTTTGATGAATTCTATGACAATTTGGAAAGCTTGGAATATGTACTACAATCCATATTTGTAATGCAAATTGAAACTCCAAGTGGAACCATGTGAAATATGGCCAAGAAGTTGGACAAAAATCCTGCCTAGAATAGGTCAAAATTTCTCTAAGTTAAAAATGTTTTGCACCCTTGTTCCAAAAATCATAACTTGATATACAAGCGTCCTTTTAGAAAACTTTGTGAATCAAAGTTGTAGATTTTGCAATGGACTACAACTTTCATGTTTCAAGTTTTGTTTGAATCCATTTGCATCTTGGTGAAAAAATGGGACAAAGTTAGGAAAAAATAAGGAAATTTCATAACTTAGAAAAATTCTAAGTTATGAAATTTTCTCATTTTAAAACCCTAATTTGTAATTTTTTTTGTTTCTTGATGAACAAGTTTCAAAATTTGACATGTCTTGATGAAAAATGAATCTTGGCACTTGATTTTGACCAAAAAGTCAAAGTTTGACTTTTCAGTATACAGTCAAATTTTGATCAGTTGACTGGAAAAATTCATCTGCCAATCCTATGCATTTGAGATTTTTTGAACTTGTTGAATGGGTCAAAACAATGCCATTGAGTTCTTGAGTCCATATATGAGCTTGGCTTGCCATTGGTTAGGTCAAAAAGTCAAAAATTGCCTTTGTGCAGTCAAAACCCTAAAAATGACCATTTTGCCCTTTTGGTGATCTGATCAAATTTCTTGTGAAATTGTGATCCAAACTTGAACAAATGGTTCATGTGAGTTCATTATGTTGATGTGGGTCAAAAATCATGAGGTTTGTCTGTCAATTGGCCACAGTTTACTTTTTCCCCAATACAGTTGATTTCTAGGTCAACTGTCCAATTGACTGGGCAAAGATTGGAATCAAGGCTTGAAACTTGGTATGGATAAACTTGTAAGTCCAACATGAAGCATGAAAGTAACTTGGGAATTTTAGGTCAAAACATCCTTGTGCAAACTCAAACCCTAATTTGGGTCAACAGTGCAAGGAGGGGCCTTGAGCAGAGCAAACCCTAACTTGATCTTGAGTTCCAAGAGTCTTGTGATGAGAAAATGTTGATGAAATGAGAGGGCAAATTTTGGGGTACAACACTAAGAAATGGTTGTAAGTGATACCTCCTCTAATGCCAAGCAAAGGGACATTAGAGAACTCTCCACAATGTTCGATGATAGTAACATTCTCCAAAGAGCGGGAACAACAATGAATATCTGAATGTCTGAGCGCCATCAACCTATGTGACCACCTTGAACCTTGCTCATTCTTCAATACAGATTGGGGAAGATGCGAAATAAACCATCTTGCCAAGAGAGGAGTACAACACATGAGGATACCTCTTTTCCTCATAGTGCGAGTGTGAAAGGAATGTAGGATGTCCTCTAGCAAAGTAGGCATTGGGTTACGAGACATGAAGATTTTGACGGCGTTCACATCTATGAGTTGGTCAGGATTTGGAAATAAAACCATCCCATAGATGAGGAGAGCCACAATTTCCTCAAAGGCTTGCAAATCCAAAGAGTTCCAACAGTTTTGGGCTTTCTCAAACAAGAACTTTGCTAGGAAAACTTTGACACCACTCCTTGTTTCCCAATTAGTTGTGACATCAGATGGTTCCAAGTGTAGAGCTTGATCAACCTCTTCTGGCTTTGGATCTCTTTCCGTACCGTTGAAAGGTAGTTGATTGAGAATGGGAATCCTCAAGAGTCGGGAGAATTCTTCCAAAGTTGGCACAAGTTGATAATCGGGAAATATGAAGCAAAGGTGTAGGGGATCAAAGAATTGGAAGAGCATCTTCATTATATCTTCATCAGTTTTAGAGGTAACCAAGTTTATTAGGCGAGCATGTCTTTCGGTAAATGGATAAATGTCAGGAATCCTTGACGCTAGCTCTTTGAGTCGGGAAGGGATTCTTACAAGATTGACTTAAATGGTTTTCTTGCGAATAGAATCTATGTCCTACAAAATAGAACAAAGATAAATCCCAAAAATCCTTGAAATGGTTAGTGAGTATGAGTATGATGTTATGATGTTTATGATGTTATGTGCAAGTAAATATACACAAACAAAGCAAACAAGTCCTTAGGTTTAGGCTTGCATTGAGTCTCGTAGGTAAGTACCCTCTTGAAGTTTAGTTGGCTTAAACATGTCCTAGTAATAGCAATCGGGTTCTAAGGAGCTCAATATCACTAATTTGTTTTTCGGGCATTGTTTCAGCGTAAGCCTCTTTAATGGCGATCAAAATATCCCAAAAAACCAAACCTCAATGAGTGTAGTATCGAGTATCTACCAACTTCGGACTATAGCAAATCCGGTCATCTCACTACGTCCTAAAGGCCAAGTTGGTCAAGTAAAGGTTCTAAAAGTTCATTAGTGCTTCATGACATCACTCAGCAGCCCCGTATTCTCCTTGACTACTCAAGGGCTGCCGGTACCCATAAATATGTCGCACTAACGTAGCTATTGCTTAGACCGTGTCGGTATACCTCGCACAGTTTCCACAACGTATTTCTACTTACCTATAAGGTATCCTAAATTCGGGTAGAGGATTCAAACCCAAATAAAGAACCAAAATTTAAAGCACACAAGTCAAACAAAGAAATCAAGTAAATGTGATCTAACCCTAAGGTAACCCCACTTTTAAAATTTTCTCCAGCAAAGTCGCCAGTTCTGTGATACGGTGGGAGAACTAACTTGGGTGTTTTGATTTTGATTGCAAATGTTTCGGTTAGCAAGAGTCGTCACCGACTTTTCTTTTATCCAAAAAGGAAAGGTGAAAAAGCACAAGAAATACCTTTGAGATTATTTCTTGAGTTCGGGGGGTAGACTATGAAAAGGGAAGGTATTAGCACCCTTTTCATCCATGGTTTTCCATGGGCTCTTAGTTACTTGTTAGATCACTTGCTTTTATTTGAAAATGTGCTTTGTGTGGTTTTTTGAAAGTATTTTGAAAAGGTGCCATCGTTTAGGCAAACTTTGTAATGATTCTCGTTCGTAAGAATGTATACAAATTGTTGATCTTTTGAAAATGTTTTCAAGTTTGAAAGGTGTTTTGTTTTGAAAATAGTAAGGATGTTTTTGTTTTGAGATTGAGCAAGTAACTAGGAACAATCTACCTACTCAAAAGTCTTTCATATTCATTTCCTCTTTCCTTTGACATTGTTATCTTACCATTGATTTGGTAAGTAACCCTATCTTTGGATGTAAAAGGGACTGGCGTGGGTCATCGTATAACCATGATTAGCAATGTTGTAAGATATATTAGTATTTTCTTTAGGTACTAAGATCATTTTGAAAGGAAACATTGATAGCGTCATCGAGGGACTGTGATCTTGTATTTTCTATTGCTTTTGCTAAGATATCCCACATGCATAACATGGCCATTTTTGTAAGGCAACAAGTGGAGTTAACCCTAGGGGTGCAAGTGTACAAGTGTGTTTGATTTACATGCATTGCTTATCTTGAATTAGGGTTCTCTAAAAGTTGCTTTTATCTTTCCATACAAACTCTAATTTACTAGCATTGATATGAAAGCGATAAATTGCGGAAAGTAAAATTACTATGCTATTACATCATTATGGGGATGGGGTATACAAATTTACAAATGGAGATTGCAAGAAAATTAAACCCTAATTACTATTACAAGGCTTTGACAATTACATAATTTATAATACAAAAATAATAAAATATGCAAGAAGATGTAAAGTGAGAGAAATTGCTTTTTAGGGTTTTTTTATAGAAAAAGGGTTTTGTAATTAATTTCATTGAAGAAAAAGCTAAGTCTAAGTTAATTGTTTAGAAAAGTGTTTTTGAGGTTTCATTTGAACAAAAAGGTTTTATAAAGTTAGGTCATTTCCAAGCAATGCAATATGTCCAAAATAACCTAAAAAATCTCTAAAATCAAGAAATTTGGTGCCCGAGCTGACACAGGCCGTGTCAGAGGACACGGGCACCCGTGTCAGGATCTGTCCATGACTTTTCTGCATCTTTTTTTGTTCCAGCCACTCTGACACGGCCGTGTCACGTGACACGGCCATGTCACGTGACACGGGCGCCCGTGTCAGCCCCTGTCCATCTTTTTTTGCTCGTGTATGCACCAGTAACATTGACACGGGCTGTGTCGTGTGACACGGGCACCCGTGTCAGCTTCTGTCCCTGCATTTTACTATGTTTTTCAACCCAATTAAGCTGACACGGTCCGTGTCGTGTGACACGGGCACCTGTGTCAGCCTCTGGTCTGGCCTTTTGTTAGTTTTTTCTCTTTGAACTGTCTTGTTATATCTTTTGAGTGCAGAAAACAAATGATGTATGAACAATGATATCACAGTTTGAGAAAGTTTACCTCTCAAAGTGGAAGCTTTAGAACACGTACAGAGGTATTCGGGTGCAAAGTGGTGATTGATCGAGCTCTTTTGAACCTTATTGAAGTAACTCCAACCTTCCTTTTATGCTGAAAATGGTTGAACCGCTCCAACCAAGTCAAGTTGCAATGTACGTTTTTGAATTTGGAAGATGGTGATAGTGATGTTACAGAAGTTATTCTTATGTTTGAACAACTTCTATATGGTGTATGTGAAGTGTTTTAATGGTTTGTTTGGAGAAAACTTGCAAGGTGTGAGATTCAAAGGTGTGGACTTCAAAGCTCAAAAATGGAGGTTTTATGGACAAATCTGGTTTTTTGACAGCAAAAATGAGTTTGAGTGTTTGTTTCTCCTACTATTTTTTCTGTCCCTTCTCTCTATTTTTTCTAACCTCTTTCTCTTGTGATTGGCCTCTCTATTTATAGAGAAGGTTTGAGACTTGAACAAACTCAGATTTTGGAGCACATGTTATGGCTAGGTTAGATTGTACATGAAGCAAGCTTGAAGAACCTGTTTCTAATGCTTGTACCAAGCTATCTAAAGTGGTTGATCACTTTAAACATGTTTGTTATGACTTGTAGAAGTTGAGTGTGATTAGAACAACAAGTTAGAGGCTCAAGAAATTGACTTTATGATTAAAGTGAACTTTGCAAGAATGGCAATGGTGCCTTTGTGCTAAAAATGGAAAGATGCAATGGACAATACTTGAACCACTTGGATAATGGTTTAATAAATTGTGTAAACATCTGATTATGGATAGATTTACAAGTCAAGAGGCCTGCAAAGTGAAGATTATGAAGCATGGATAAGATTTTGGTTCCTTGTTCATCACAAATCTGCCTTATAAATCAAGAATGAATGTCCAACTTCAGATCCTTGAATCTCCTAGCTCAAATATGATAAATTCATGCTCTTGAATGTTTTGTAAATCTTGAAACACCCTCTATAACTTTCATGTTGGCTATTTTGACAAAATCATCTCGTAACTATGTGAAAAAATGCCAAGAAGTTGGGATAAAATCCTAACCAAAACTGCTGAAAATTTCTCTAAGTGTTTATTCAAAAATGCCATGACTTCATGAATTTATAACTCAAAATACAAGAATTTCTATGAAAAGTTTTGCCCTATAATGTTTTAGATCTCATTGAGATCTACAACTTTCATGTTGGAAGTTTTCATTGAATCATCTTGCATCATATTGATGAACAAGTTTCATATTCTTGAATGTCTTGATGAAATTTGATCTTTGGAATGTAATGTTGACCAAAAAGTCAAAGTTTGACTTTCTAGTATGCAATTGACCATTTTGCCCATGGGCCAATTCCAAACCTAAATTGATGTACCACTGCTGCAAACTTGACGTCATAGAAGATCTTATGAGAGAATCTTTGAGAAATGAGAGGGCAAATTTTGGGGTACAACAAGCCCCATCCACGAAGATGGTCCATTTGTGTGCTATACTCATAGGGGAGGCCGACAAGGTCATCTCTGCCATGAAGTCTTCCAACACTTGGGCTTTGAGGGCTTTTCTTCTCTCGTATTTGATGTCGAACTCAGAGAGTTCCAATGACCATTTGAGCATTCTGCCGACCATGTCAGGTTGATCGAGTAACCTTTTTACTGGTTGGTCTGTTCGGACCATAATTATGTGTGTTAGGAAATAGTATCTTATCCTTCTAGCGGAATTGACAAGTGCTAGAGCCACTTACTTTATTTGCTGGTATCTTACTTCAAGACCTTGCAGGGCCTTGCTCGTGAAATTAATGGGTTTCTTCCCCTCAGGGGTATCCTGAATGAGGGTTGCATTGACGGCCACAGATGCCACAACCATGAAGAGGTAGAGAGTTTCTTCCTTGTTTGGTCACGGAAGGACCGGTGGCTATGATAGCGCCTATTTAAGGTAGATGAGGGAAGGTTTGCATTCCTTGGTATACTCAAATGATGCCTCTTGTGAAGAAGTTTAAAAAGGGGGAGTGCATGTTGGGCAGATTTTGCCACAAAACGGGATGATAAAGTGAGCATTTCGTTCAGGGTTTGAATCAATTTCTTCGAGTTCGGTGTTGGAAACTCATAAAATGCCCAGCATTTTTCGGGGTTGGATTTGATTCCTCGCTTTGTTAGGAAAAAATCGAGGAACTTACCTGATCGTATGTTGAAGGTGCATTTTTCTGGGTTGAATCGCATTTTGTATTTCATTGCTTGGTCGAAGACTTTCTTTAGTTGGAGCGCATAGTCGGCTTCCTCTTGGGAATTTACTATCATGTCGTCCATGTAAACCTCGAGCATGTCCCTGATCTCTCCTTGGAAGACCTTGTTCATCATCTGTTGGTATGCAGCATCAACGTTCTTTAGGCCAAAGGGCATTATGTTGTAGTAATAGTTATCTGATTCGATCATGAAGGTCGTGTACTTTTTGTTTGTCTTTGCCATGGGGATCTGGTTGTACCCAGAATAAGCGTCCATAAAAGACAATAGTTTAAAACCTGCAAAATTATTAACTAATTCATCTATATTGGGTAGAGGATAAGCATCTTTGGGGAAAGCCCTATTGAGATCGGTATAGTCAACATACACGCGCCATTTTCCATTAGATTTATTTATAAGTACAACATTAGATAGCCAGGTTATGTATTGGGCTTCACAAATACATTTTTCCTCTAGGAGGTCTTTTACAGCTTGCTTGACAGCCTCCATTTTCTCTAGAGTCTGCTTGTGCCTATGTTGGGCAACTGCCTTAAGGGCAGGATCTATTGTCAGCTTGTGACATAATATCTCTGGATCCAAGTAGGGCATCTCCCTTAGGCATGCCTTTCATTTTCTTCTCGCCAAGTCGAGGATACCGATACTGATTTTGACTCCCTTAGTGGGATTACTACCGAGGGGGATGATCTCGAACTCCCCCATCTGGAATCGGGCACAAAGAATGTCTGGGCTCCTCCTGACTTATCAACAAGGAAGATCTTTCTGGTGTCAGTTGGGCCTCTTTCCCATTCATCCTCTGCTTTATTAGGTTGTCATTACATAAGCGGTTGTCAAGGTCGACCGGATCGACGTGTGGCTGTGACTTTGGTTCCTCAAAACTGCAGGGCAGAGTAGGTCTGTTGGCTGCTCTAGGTTGTGAGTTGATGGAGCTTAGACCCTTGGAGGCTGCCTCGAAGCATCTCTATGCAGCCTGTATGTCTTTGTGGAGGGTGGCAACAAGTCCTTCAGTGGTGAAGTATTTCATCTTTAGATGGATGGTGGAGGGAACCTGTAATACGGTGGGAGAACTGACTTTGGTGTTTTGCGTTTGATCGCAATTATTGCGGATAGCAAGAGTCACCACTGACTTTTCTTTTGTCCAATAAGGATGGGGTGAAAAGAATAGGAAAGACCTTTGAGATGATTTCTTGAGTTCGGGGGGTAGGTTATGAAAAGGGAAGGTGTTAACACCCTTTTTATCCATAGTTTATCTATGGGCTCTTAGTTGCTTGCTAGATCACTTGCTTTGTTTGAAAATGTCCTATGTGGTGTAAGTTTGAAAATATTTTGCAAAATGCCTTTGTTACGACAAACTTTGTAATGATTCTTGTCTCTATAAGAATGCGTACAAAGTGTTGGTTTTGAAAATAGTTCAAAAATATGTTTCTTTTTTGAATATGTTTTTGAAAGCGTAAGTGTGGAAAATGGTTTTTTTGTTTAGTGAGCAAACAACTACGAGGGTCCTACCTACTCAAAAGGTCGATGTTCTTTTCCTCCTTCTTTAGACGTTCCTATCTTACCATTGATTGATAAGAAGCCCCATCGTTGGATGTGAAGGGACCAGCGTGGGTCATTTGTATAGTCATAGAAAGTAACATATGGGACGTTTTAGCAATTTTCGTTAGGGACTAGATTGTTTACCGAAGGCAACATCGAGGGACATTGAGGGATTACGATCTTTTATCGAGGGTCTTTGCTAAAACGCCCATATTCGAGGGACATGACTATTTTCCGAGGCAACAAGTGAGATTACCCTAGAGGTGCATGTGTGTATAGTATGTTTTATTACATGCATTTAGTCTTGAATTTAGGTTGGCTACTTGTTGATTTTAACTTGCCATGCACAACCTAGTTACTAACATTTATGACAACAATAAAAATGCGAAAAATAAATTTCCTACGCTATTACATGTTTTGGGGGATGGGGTATACAAGTTTACAAATGGGGGTTGAAAAGCAATAAAATTCCTAATTATTCCAACCATATTGAATAGCAAAAAAAATGTAAATATATAGAAAATATAAGGATAAAAATAGTGTAAAAGAGAGAAAGGAAAGACATCTTGGATCGAAGGATGTGTCTTCGATTCCCCCACCATTTCCTTCTTTTGATTAGGATTGCAACCTGTGTTGCATCCTTCGATTCACACTCCCTTTACTTTCGTTTGGGCCTGCAAATCAGTGTGTATCGAAGCACACCCTTCGATTCATACACTTTGTACGGTTTTCTTTCGTTTGGGACATGATAGCAATAAGGGTCAAAAACCATGCTAATATGGCTTGTACAGGTTAGTCTCTAACATATATTTGGACAAGAAAAGCAAACAATCGAAAAGGGAGAAAAATGAAAAATAAGCAAACGGTTATTTACATGCTATGCTTGAAATAAAAGGTTCACACTCAAGAAGACTTACCTTGCTTGAAGATGGAATGTGGGTTTTGGACTTGAGTTGCTGCCCTAGGTGCTCCTGGATTCGAAGGGAAAGAAACAAGTGTTGTGTTTCTTTGACTGGATTTGAAAGCCAGGAAAAGTAGAGTGGTATTTGTTTAGTTCTGGATTCAAAGGAAAAAGAAACAAGTGTTTTATTTCTTTAATTATGAATTCAAAAGAAATAGAAACAAGGGTGTGGTCTTTTGATACTGAATTTGAGAGTGTGTGAAGTGTTTTCTCCTTTCTTTGCCTTGTTAGCAAATCTCTCTCTAGCCACTCCAAAGCCCCCCTCAAGATGTGTTGTGGAACATCCTATTTATAGATGAAGTTGGCTGAGACTTGAGAGGGAAAAAGAAATTGAACAAATTGAGTATGTTGTTTTTGTAGCTTTCGAGGGGCAGTTTTTGTATGCCAATTTGGTGCAAATATGGGGGCAGCATAGCAGGAATGCTTTGCAACAATTTTAGAGTGTTGTGGCCAGTGCAACAGGCTTGAGCCTGGCAGCATATTGGACTTTGGTCAGCAAGCATCTTGAATACTTTACCCTTTCATTTTGACCATATAGATCCAACCTTTGACCAGACTTTTCTTCGGACAACAATATTTGTTTCCACCCAAAGTGTGTCCTTCAAATGGATCATATGTGTATCTTTTTAAGGGGACAAATGTACCACTTGTGTGCACCACTTGCAATTCTTCGAATGGGCCACCAAGGTATGTCCTTCGAATGGGACACCCATGTATGTCCTTCAAATCCATCAATGCATGTCCTTTGAATGGGTCATCAATTGTGTGTCATAGTGTTAAAACTATATGTGTTGAAGGGTCTAAAGGTGGAATTAAAACAAGTTGTTTCAAAGGAAGATATTGCTCAGTCGAAGCTAGTATGAAGAAGCCACTACTTTGTGGGTGCTATCATGAAGGGAAGCCATTGCGTTTGTGCATTAAAGGCAAGTACAAAGGAAGCCATTTCCTTGTGGGTTGAAAGCAAGCACAGGGGAGGCACTTGCCTTGTGCATGCTAGCATGCAGGAAACCACTACTTTGTGAATCAAAGCAAACCTGTAGGAGGCCATTGCCTTCTGAAGTTTGTGGACCGCTTGCTCGAAGGGTTCAGAGTTGGATTCGAAGTATGTTGCTTTGGAGGAAACCAATACTCTAATCGAAGCTTTGTGTGAAGGTAGCCCTTTGTCTAATCAAAGCTTGGTATTAAAATAGCCATTGTCTAAACAAAACTTACATGCAGGAGGCCAAATACTTTATGAATCAAAGTAAAGCCTGCAGGAGGCCATTGCTCAATTGAAGCCTTCATGAAGGAGGCCACTGCTCAAATGAAACTTCTGAACTTGGCTTGCCTCGAAGGAGGCCCAAATGTCCAATTGAAACCTCTGAACTTGGCTTGCCTCAAAGGAGGCCCAAATGTCCAATCGAAACCTCTAAACTTGGCTTGCCTCGAAGGAGGCCCAAATGTCCAATCGAAACTTGTGGATTAAGCCTGCTCGAAGGAAGTTAAATGCTCAATCAAAGCCTATGGATTGAAGCAGGCTGTTTTTCTTCAATTTTGTCACAAAAAAAAGCAATTTTATCTGCTTTGCTGTTTCAATTAAAAATCCAATTATACTTGTGCAATCTTGAACTTTTGAAAATCCTTGTGAGGAAATGTCTTGAGAAAGGAGAGGGAAAATTTTGGAATACAACAGCCGCCCCTATTCAATCTTCTTAAACCTAAAAAGTAAGTATGGCATGTTTCCGTTTGTAGCTTAAAGGTAGAAGATGATTGAACACTAGAGTGACCAGAAATTTGCACTCGGCCATGTGTTAGTTGATTGTGTAGGGAATGGGCTTAAAGATGCCATTTGGAGATATGGTGGAGAGTTGTCTGGGAAAGGCTTATAGATGCCATCCAAAGGTGATTGTTGATAGAAATTAAACCAAGTCTAAGCTTGACTATAACTGAGAGAAGTGTCAGAATAAATCTTTGGTCGATTTAATTCTGAATGCCATGCTGGAATAGACCCGTGTTAATCCGTGTTTGGAAATGTTTTAGAAGGAATCCGTGTAAGACTGCTTCAGGATGAATTCGTGTGGGACTATATCTGGAAATTCATGAGAAGGAACCTGTGTAGGGTTGCTTCAGGATGAGTCTGTGTGAAACTGCATCTGGAAATTATGAGAAGGAACCTGGGTAGGGTTGCTTCAGGATGAGTTCGTGTGAAACTGCATCTGGGAATTATGAGAAGGAACCTAGGTAGGGTTGCTTCAGGATGAGTCCGTGTGAAACTGCGTCTGAAAATGTGAGAAGAAACCTGGGTAGGGTTGCTTTAGGATGAATCCGTGTGAAACTGCATTTGGAAATGTTAGAGAATGAGCCTGGGTAGGGCTACTTCAGGATGAGTCTGTGTGAAACTGCATCTGAAAATTATGAGAAGGAACCTAGGTAGGTGTGATACGGTGGGAGAACTGACTTGACGGTTTTACGTTTGATCTCAAGTGTTGCGGTTAGCAAGAGTCGCCACCGACTTTTCTTTTATCCAAAAGTAAAGGTGAAAAAGCACAGGAAAGACCTTTGAGATTATTTCTTGAGTTCGGGGGGTAGATTATGAAAAGGGAAGGTATTAGCACCCTTTTCATCCATGGTTTTCCATGGGATCTTAGTTACTTTCTAGATCACTTGCTTTTGTTTGAAATTGTGCTTTGTGTGGTTTTTGAAAGTATTTTGTAAAGAGGCCATTGTTTAGGCAATCTTTGTAATGATTCTCGTTCGTAAGAATGTATACAAAGATGTTGATCTTTTGAAAATGTTTTCAAGTTTTGTAAGATGTTTTGAAATGTGTAGGTGTTTGTTTTGAAAATAGAGAGGATGTTTTGTTTGAAATTGAGCAAGTAATTAGGAGCAATAGGAGCAATCTACCTACTCAAATGTCTTTCTTGTTCATTTTCTTTTCCTTTGACATTGTTGTCTTACCATCGATTTGGTAAGCAACCCTATCTTTTGATGTAAATGGGACGGGCGTGGGTCATCGTGTAGCCATGATTAGCAATGTTGCAAGGTATATTAGCATTCTTTTTAAGGGACTAAGATCATTTGTAAGGCAACTTAGATAGCATCATCGAGGGACTATGATCTTGTATTCGCTTGTTTTTGCTAAGATATCTTACATGCGTAATATGGCCATTTTGTATAAGGCAACCAAGTGGGGTAACCCTAGGTGTGCTTCGTGCAAGTGTATTGTTTTAATGCTTGATTTTGTCTTGAATTAGGTTTTTCTATTTGATCGATTTTGTTCTTTCCATACTGTGATACGGTGGCAGAACCGGATTGTTTTTTAGGAAAATGTTGGTTTGCATTTTGCGTTTGTGTTTGCAAAATATCGTGGTAAGCAAGAGTCGCCACCGAATTTTATTTTATCCAACTGGAAAGGATAAAAGCACAGAAAAATTCCTTTTTCAAGATTTTGAGTACGGGGGGTAGATTATAGAAAGGGAAGGTATTAGCACCCTTTCTATCCGTAGTTTTCTACAGGCTCTTAGGTACTTGATCATCATTTAAAAATTTCTTCCGTGTTTGTGTGTTTTGAAAATGTTTTGTTTTACTTCATTTTAACCCTTGCTTCTGTCTTCAAGAGTGTTACGAAGTGTTTTTGAAAACTTTGTTTGAAAAGTGTGTAAGTGTGGAAAAAGTTTGATTTTGAGCAAGTACCTACTAGCATCTACCTACTCGAAAAAAGAATGTTTATGTTCTTGTTCCCTTTAGACAGCTTTATCCCACTATTAGTGAGTAGGTAGCACTGTCGTTGGAGTTGTAAGGGTCAATTCGAAAGGGACGTACGATCACTAAAGCAATGTTAGGACGTCTTAGTAATAACCCTAATGTCTTAAGATCATATTTGAGGCAACATTTCTGAGGAAACCTTTCCGAGGCAACATTTCTGAACGAGACATTTGATCTTTGTTTAGACAAGAGGGCAACCACTAAGACACCCTATACTTAATGATCATTTGCCGAAGGCAACCGAAGTGAGAGTATACCCTAGGAGTGTGCATGTGCGAGTGATTCAATTTCAAGTTATTATCTTTTCACATTTAGGGTTTGCTAACCATTTTAAAATTAACATACATTCTTGTCATACAATCCTATTATCATACATCTAACAGTTAATATTTGCGAAAATTAAAATGCGAGAAATAAAACTACGCTATTACAAGGCTTCGGGGAGGGGGATTAATTACATAGCCAAAAACCTGTGAGAAAACGATAAATAAACGAAAAAGTCCTAATTAAACTATTACATCCCATAAGCAATTACATTAATATTGTAAAAATAAATAAACGCGCGCAATGAAACGAGAGCGAGAAAAATTAGGGTTTTGACCCCGTCTAAACCTAATTGAAAGAAAAATCATTTTTGGTTGTTTTTGATTATTTTAAGAAAATAAGGTTTTAATGAATAAATACAAACCTAATTACTAATTAAATTAAATTAAGAAAATTAATTTTTTTTTCCTATTTTTGTATTTCTGGTTATTTTGAGAAAAGAAAATAAAAGTTAAATCAAATAAAACCTAATTTTCTAATTTGTTTTAATTTATTTACAAAAGAATTAAAGTTACCTTAAAATCATATTAAACTAATTAAATTAATTTTTTGATAAAAAATAAAACCTAAATCTAATTTGATGAAAATTGATTTTTGGATTTTTTTGTAAAAAAGAATTAATTTGTGAGAAAATAAATTAAATAAAATAAATAAAAGAAAGAAAATATAAAAAGAAAAAGAAATAATTGGGCCTGGTATACTAGAAATTGAGGGGGTGCCATAGCAATTATGGGCCTAAAAGCCTTGGTCCACGTTGACCCTCCTGGTTCCAATGTTGCAAGTTGACCAAGGTACATCATGGATCTTCACATGCCAAGCGTTAGATTAGATTGGTTGGACATCTGGCTGGCTGATCCTTGAGGACTTATGGTGGACATCCTAGAAGCCTGCGTATGGGAACATGTATAGAAAAATAATATTGAAGACCAAGGGAGCCTGGGGATCGAACCCAGGCCCTTTAGCCTTTTCTCTCTCCCACTGACCAACTGAGCTGGCACGTCTTGTTGTACAAAGAGAAACAAACAATTATTATGTTGAAAAAGTAAATCAACCCATAAAGAAACGTGTGAATTTTTGAATGGGCCAGTCAGGCCACGCCACGCCATCATCTCCTACCTCCATCCATTGCTAAAAGTCTGATGACTTTTACCTACGGCCAAAAAGCGTAGGTACAGTCCCTGCAATTTTTAAAAATCTCATACACACGCACCATAAATGAAAACTAATTCTACAGAATAATTCGTCTTGGCCTTGTGAACATTATGGTACCTTTCTTTTGGGCCAATTTTACCTGTACAAGAAAATCCCAAAACGAAACAAGAAAACCTAACAATGGCATATCTCTGTAGGGTTAGCAAAAATGCAATTAATCATTACCAATAGCTTGCGAATGCTTCAAAGATTCAGAATATATAAACAATTCATGCTACAAATGCCAAAATAATGATATTGGATTTCAAAAAGGGAGGGATATCGTGAAGCACTTACCTCGCGCTTCTGGGCACGACAACACTTGCTTTTGATTGGTATAGAATCCTTGTACACCCAGGAAGCGAATGAGATAGATTGGGAGGCTTGAGAATGCCTGGAAGTATGAAAACAGATTCCTACTTTTCTTGAGTTTTTCCAAGTTTTTTCTTCACTCTACACGCCTCCAACCCTTATGCATTTGGTCTGAATTTGTTCTATATATGGCCTTGAGTGAATTAGGTTTACAAGTTTGTTTCAAATCTTCTTCAATTAAGGTGATTGATCAAGATTTGATTCTCTTGTAAATCTCTCCAAAATAAGCAAAAAATCAATCTTTTTGTGTACAAACATGCCTTGCACGATTTGATTTCATTGCTAGTTGTATAAGAGACCTGAAATATGCACAAAATCTCAAGGTTTAAATGATTTTCATATTTCCATGATTTTATTTTGATTTAATTTGATTTAATTGAAATAAAAATAAAAATAAATAGCAAAAATAAAATAAAGGCAAGAGGGAAGGATCATGGGTCGTGTACCATGTTACAAACTCAAAACAAGCACAGAAAGTTGGGCCCATTTGACAAAATTTTCAATTTGAGGCATATTTGACTTTTGACAACTTTGCAAAAAGGGTCAACTTCACAAATGCATAACTCCTTCAATTTTGACTCTATGAGGGTGTTCTTGGACTTTTTAGAAATCTTGAGATGTCCTATAAGCAACCCTTTTGGTCTCATATCAATTGAGTCTTCCATGTTCATGTGTGAAGCTTTGACAAAAAGGTTGTTTTTGTTGACTTTTCAAAATGACCTATAATGTCCAAATTCATAACTTCTTGTGAGTGCATATTTTGAACTTGGGAGATGAATATGAATTGTAGGGCATTGTATCCTCTTAAAAATGAGCTTTGGATGGGTCATTTCTAATAAAGTATGAGAAAGTTATGCTTGGTCAAAGTCGGGTTGACTTTTCCTACAAAACCATAATTTAGCAACTTTTGGGTTTTGATGAATTGTGAGCAACCCTTGAGGAATCATGATCAACCCTTGATCAAATGATGAATAATACTTCAAAATGAGAATGTTGACCAAAAATCTTGAAGTTTGACTGTATGTGGGCCACAGTTGACTTTTGCCCTAGCATAGTCGATTTTCAAGCTTTTGAGCAATTGACTGAGCAAACTTCCTCTGCAAGGCTTGAAACTTGACATGGATGATCTTGAGAATATATTAGAATAATAGTGAGCATTTGGGATCCCTTGGGCTCAAGCATCTTGATGCAACATGAAACCCTAATTTGAAGTAGACTGCCTTAGGAGAGAGTTTGTCTGGTCAACCCTTGAACTTCCTTGAGCAATTTGAAGACCTTACTTGAAATGTATTGAGAAATATGGGAGGGAAAATTTTGGGGTACAACACATACAAACCCTAATTACTACCATTTGTATATAAAGCGATAAATTGCGGAATTTAAAGTTACTACGCTATTACAATACTTGTGGGAGGGGGTATACAATTTGTGAATGGGGATTGCAATAATATAAACCTAATTAATTTATTACAACCAAATTGAACAAATGTACAAGGAAATGAATAAATATAAAGTACAAATGCAAATGGAAAGAAATGATTTTTGTTTGGATTTTTTATATGAAAGGGGTTTTAACCTAAATCTAATTAGATAAAAAAATAATTAATCAAAATTAAATTAACTTGAACTAATTAAGAAAAGATTTTTGAATAAAACCCTAATTCTATTTAGTTTATTAAAATAAAATAAGTTTAGAGAAAAAGTATTTTTGTATTTTTGCCTTGAAAATATTTATGGCATCATGAAATAGTTTTAGTCTTTTTTATATCAAAAATAATATATTTTAATAGGTGTAAAAGAAAAATAAATATAACCTAGTTTTAATTTAATTTACAAGATAATTAGTAAAGATAAATAAAGTATGATGAATAAAAATAATTTTGTGTGAGAAAGTTATTTAAATTATGTCAAAACATAAATCTACTATTTTTATATTTTTTATGATTTTTAATATTAGTGAAAAATAATTAAGAAAAAAAAACAAATAAAATAAAAATAAGAAAATAAATAAATTGGGCCAGGGGTGCATAAGTAGGCAGGGAGGTGAGCTAGCAAAAAATAAAAAAACAATGTCAGGCCCAAAGGGCCCAGCGCTTGCAAAAACATGTTAGAAAGTGTCAAAAAATATGTAAAATGTAAAAATGGTCACGCTGGGGCTTGAACCCAGGACCATGGGGTGAACAGGCGCGCACTTTACCACTGGGGTGGCTATAGATCCGTTTATATAAACAAAACAATAAATATGTAAGGCAAATCAAGTCTCGATGACTTCATCTTCAACCTCCAGTCGGTGTACCTGTAACTTCTTCATTTCTCAACAAAAATGGAAGATGACAAAATGAAAGTTGTTGCATTCTTCCTCACGATTCTAACCATGTAAATAGCTAAAGCTAAAAGTCAAATATAAATGAGAATTTATCTGGCCCTAATTTGAACCCTAAAAATTTCAGAAACTTCAACTCTAAAATTCTCTAAGCTCAGGCCATGTAAATGCAAACTATGGATATGTACAGCTTCGTGGCAATGAGGTCTACATTTTATCTTCACAAATGCAAGCCTAACCTAAGTAATGAGATAGAAGTTCAAGAAATATACCTCAAAACTGGAAATCATGAAATGAATTTGAGCTTATTTCAGGCAGTGTTGATGATCAGGTTAGCTTCCTTGAACCTCTAGGAAGCTAATGCAATGGTTGGCTTGAGCTGAGGATGGCTGGAATGGTCTGGAGAAGTCCAACTGTGATGCTCTATTTTTGGTTATGGAAGACAGGGAAAATGGTGTTACAGAAGTGAAACGGGTACAGGGATGAGTTACTCTTGATGCATGGAAGCTTTAGAAACTAAAAGGCCAAGAAACGCACGAGGGAAATGTGATTTTGAGGTTTAAGGTCAGAAACTATGCAACAATGGAGTTTTTGAGCAATTTATGATTTGAGAGAGTTTTGGTGTATTTCAGGGGCTTAAAGCTCGTGTCCTAGCTCACAAATAGTGCTTTTATTTATAAGCAACAAGTTTGGAGACTTGTTGTTGATCAGAATTTGAATTTGCATCTTTAAGCTAAACATGTGATTTTTTGAGAAAACAAGTTTCAATGTCTTGTGTACTTGCTAAGATAGAGTGGTTATACTTTAAACACACTTGCTTCTGACTTTGTAGATGAAGTGTGATCATAGGGATCAAGTTAGAGGCTCAAGAGTGGACTTTATGCATAAAGCTTACTTTTCAAGAATGGTATTGTTAACTTTCTTCCCAAAATGGCAATGTGAATTGGATAAAGCTTAAATCACTTGGATTATAGCTCAAAAGTTTGTGTAATCCATTAATTATGGAGTGACAAATAAGTTTGAGGCCTGCAAAGCAAAGATTATGCAGCCTAACATTGATTTTCATTTGTGTTCATCATGAAAATGACCTATAATTCAAGTGTTTAGGAATTGAAACAAACGCCTGTACATCGTCAGCAAAGGTCTGTCCAAAAGCATATTGTATGAGATTATGGCATTGTTTTTGTCATCCTCCCTCTAAAGGCTTGCAACTTTTAACAAGAGTTGAATATCACAAAAGGGAGTAAAAAGTATAGTTTAAATAGAGTGAAAATGAATGGATTAATTCAAGACAAACATATGCAGTGCATTAATGAAATAAAGTTTTAACATTAATAGATAAGTGTTTGAACAACAAAAGAGATTACAATTGAAAATTCAAAATGAACTAGACGCTCAGTGATTTGGCATGGGAGCAGTGATCACGTTTGGAATCTCAGGAGGACTGAACTCCATCTCCTTGGCGTCAATCATATTCTGAATCTTGTACTTCATATCCCAACTGTCGTTAGTATCATGCCCAGGACTGCCCGAGTGATAGGAACATATTGCATCGGGATTGTAGTTAGGAGAAGAAGTTTTAGGATTTGGATGAGGTCCTATCAATTTAATGAGACACATCCTTAAAATGTGTTGTAATGCTTGATACAGTGGCATATTGATGTTAGTAAACTGTCTCTTGGGCTCGTCTTGCCTTCGTTGATTTCCCCGTTGCTGTTGTCGTCGCGATGTAAGACTAGAGATCAGGACTGCTCCCACATGTTGATCGTGGTTGCTCTTGTTATGACCCTTTTGGCCGTACACAACATTGGACTCTTTCTTCCCATTGTATGGCTTCTTCTGAGTATCAGAGGATGTAGCTCCTTGAATCTTTCCGCTTCTGATTCCATTTTCAACTCGTTCCCTAGTTAGAATCAGTTCGGTGAACCCAACTGAAGAGCTTCCGATTAGGTGATTGAAGAAAGATCTTGTCAAAGTTCCCATAAAGATATCAATCAGATCCATGTCCGTTAAGGGTGGATGCACCCTTCCAGCCAGATCTCTCCACTTTTGGGCGTATTCCTTGAAGCCCTTGTTGGATCACATGGTCATATTCTGCAATTGCATACAAGTTGGTGCAAGATCAGCATTGTATTGGTACTGCTTGTAGAAAGCAACAGCTAGATCCTCCCAGGTGTGGATGCGAGAACCTTCCAATTGATAAAACCATTCAAGTTGGGTCCCAGCTAGACTCTCTTGGAAGAAATGGACCCAGAGCTTCTGATCAGTGGTGTATGGTTGAATCTTGCGGACATAAGATCTCATATGCATCTTAGGACAAGAGACCCCATCATACTTGGCAAAAGTAGGGATCTTGAATTTCGGTGGGATGAACACTCCAGAAACCAAACCCATTTCTTCAAAGTCTATACCAGGTACTCTCTGAATTTCCATGGCATTGAGACGGTCCTCCAGCTATTTGTATTTGTCATCCGTAAGAGGGTATTGTTCTTCAGCGTAGTCAGCTTCTTCTTCGTTAGAGCCCAGACTGTGGTCCCTTTCTTTTGTCTGATTGTCCCCCTCAATTGACAGAGTTACGAATTCTAGAGCTTGCTTTGCTGGTCCTCTGAACCTCCTTCCCAAGTTCAGGACACCCACTAATTTTTCTCTGTCTTTTTATTCTTGTCTTTGAGAAGGAGAGTCTTCATGTCCTCTTGCCCTTTAGCCAAAGTCAGGAACATCTGTTGGAATTGAGCATTTTGTGCTTGAAGATACTTCACTGTTTGTTCCATATCCATCTTACTCAAATAAACAGTAGAAAGATATGGAAACCTGTGTGGGAGAAACCTGTCATAATATGATGCATGGTATGTGGATGCATGTTTTCAAGGATCTCGCGGGGTAAACACAAGAAAATGTTAAGTTGAAATTTGATCATAGCTTTGATTGGAGCACTTTGTATCATTGGATGTCCTTCCACAAGAATCAAGCTCACCGTGTCAACTAGGTTATAGCCTTTGACTCAAGTCATTGTACTTTGGTCTTTGATAGCATTTGGTTAGAGGAGAATAAATCCTCTTGCCCCTTGATGGACGTCTGGTTCAACGTGACCTGCATCATAGGCCCCTTGAGATCCTTGAAATGGTTATTGAAAATGCTATGGAATGATGTCATGATGTTTATGTACAAGTGAACAAAGCAAATAAGTCTTTATGTACAAATAATCATATACATACAAAAGCAGACAAGTTCTTAGGTTTAGGCTCGCATGGAGTTTGTAGGCAAGTACCCTCTTGAAGCTTAGTTGGCTTAACCTGCGCTAGAAAGTGATCAGGTTCTAAGGAGTCTCGTATCACTGACCTTTCCTTTAGGCATTGTTCTAGCTCAAGCACCAAAGTATTGCAGACAGAATATCCCAAAAGTCCAATCCCAATGAGTGTAGCATCGACTATCAACCAATCTTCGGTCCGAACCAAAGTCGGCCATATCACTACTTTCTAATGGCTTAGGATGAGACAATTAAAGGTTCTAAAGGTCAGTTAGGGCTTTAATGACACTATAAGGAAGCCTAATGTTATCCTTGACTGACTCAGGGAACATTAGTACAGGCCAGAGTATCACACTAACGTAGCTATCACTTTGTCCATATTGGTCTATGCCATACAACCTCCATGATTTATTGCTACTAACCTAAAAAAGGTGCCCCAGATCCGGGTGTAGGGTCTTTAACAATAACCCAAACAAGGACCCAAAAATTTAAAGCAAGCAAGTCAAATAATGAAAGCAAGTAAATGTGATCTAGCCCTAAGGTAACCCCACTTTTAAGTTTTAATCCCTAGCAGAGTCGCCAATTTTGTAATACGGTGGGAGAACTAACTTGGGTGTTTTGCATTTGATTGCAATTGTTACGGATAACAAGAGTTGCCACCGACTTTTCTTTTGTCCAATAAGGAAAGGATGAAAAGAATAGGAAAGACCTTTTAGATGATTTCTTGAGTTCGGGGGGTAGGTTATGAAAGGGGAAGGTGTTAGCACCCTTTTCATCCATAGTTTATCTACAGGCTCTTAGTTTCTTGCTAGATCACTTGCTTTGTTTGAAAATGTGATTTGTGGTGTAAGTTTGAAAATATTTTGCAAAATGCCTTTGTTGCGGCAAACTTTGTAATGATTCTCGTCTCTATAAGAATGCGTACAAAGTGTTGGTTTTGAAAATAGTTCAAAGAGATGTTTGTTTTTTGAAGATGTTTTTGAAAGTGTAAGTGTGGAAAATGGTTTTTTTTGTTTAGTGAGCAAGCAACTACGAGCGTCCTACATACTCAAAAGGTATATGTTCTTTTCCTCCTCCTTTAGACGTTGCTATCTTACCATTGATTGACAAGAAGCCCCTTCGTTGGATGTGAAGGGACGGGCGTGGGTCATTTGTATAGTCATAGAAAGCAACCTATGGGACGTTTTCACAATTTTTGTTAGGGACTAGATCGTTTACCGAAGGCAACATCGAGGGACATCGAGGGACTACGATATTTTATTGAGGGTCTTGGCTAAAACACCCATATTTGAGGAACATGACTATTCTCCGAGGCAACAAGTGAGATTACCCTAGAGGTGCATGTGTGTAGTGTATTTTGTTGCATGCATTTAGTCTTGAATTTGGATTGTCTACTTGTTGATTTTAACTTTCCATACACAACCTAGTTACTAACATTTATGAAAGTAATAAAAATTCAGAAAATAAATGTCCTACGCTATTACATGTTTTTGGGGATGGGGTATACAAGTTTACAAATGGGGGTTGAAAAGAAATAAAAGTACTAATTGTTACAACCATATTGAATAGCAAAAAAATGTAAATATATAGAAAATATAAGGATAAAAATGGTGTAAAAGAGAGAAAGGAAAGACATCCCGAATCGAAGGATGTGTCCTTTGATTCCCCCACTATTTCCTTCTTTCAATTGGGCCTGCACCCTGTGTTGCATCCTTCGATTCACACTCCCTTTCCTTTCGTCTGGGCCTGCAAATTAGTGTGTATCGAAGCACACCCTTCGATTCACAAACTTTGTACTGTTTTCTTTCGTTTGGGACATGATAGCAATAAGGGTCAAAAAACATGCTAATATGGCCTGTACATGTTAGTCTCTAACATATATTTGGACAAGAAAAGCAAACAATCGAAACGGGAGAAAAAATGAAAAATAAGCAAAAGGTTATTTACATGTTATGCTTGAAACGAAAGGTTCACAGTCAAGAAGACTTACCTCGCTTGAAGCTGGAATGTGGGTTTTGGACTTGAGTTGCTGCCATGGGTGCTCCTGAATTTGAAGGGAAAGAAACAAGTGTTATATTTCTTTGACTGGATTCGAAAGCCAAGAAAAGTAGAGTGGTATTTGTTTAGTTCTGGATTCGAAGGAAATAGAAACAAGTGTTATATTTCTTTAGTTCTGGATTTGAAAGAAACATAAACAAGGGTGTGGTCTTTTGATTCTGGGTTTGAGAGTGTGTGAAGTATTTTCTCCTTTCTCTGCCTTGTTAGCAAATATCTCTCTAGCCACTCAAAAGCCCCCCCTCAAGATGTATTGTGGAACATCTTATTTATACATGAAGTTGGCTGAGATTTGAGAGGGAAAAAGAATTTGAACAAATTGAGTATGTTATTTTTGTAGCTTTTAAGGTGTAGTTTTTGTATGCCAATTTGGTGCAAATATGGGGGCAGTATAGCAGGACTGCTTTGCAGCAATTTTGGAGTGTTGTGGCCAGTATAACAGGCTTGAGCCTGGCAGCATATTGGACTTTGGTAAGCAAGTATCTTGAGTACTTCACCCTTTCGTTTTGACCATATAGATCCAACCTTCGACCAGACTCTTCTTCAGACAATAATATTTGTTTCCACCCAAAGTGTGTCCTTCGAATGGATCATATGTGTTGTACCCCAAAATTTGCCCTCCCGTATTCTTCAAGATTTGCCAAATCATGCTTCAAAATTCCCCAAGGGTTGCACAGTGCAAGAGCCTCCTAAACAGTCAAAATTAGGGTTTTTGTTCTGATCAAGAAAATGAAGTTTCCAAAGGTCCAATCAAGTCTCACATGCCTACAAATATGGTCAAGCATCCTCATATCAAGTTTCAAGACTTTCAGCACAAAATTGCACAGTCAAAACCCTAATTGCACTACAGTCAACTGTAGGGGCAAAATGGTCATTTGACAGTCAAAAGTTCAAATTTTTGGTCAACATCTCATTTTGAAGCCACAAACATCATTTGATCAATGCTTGATCATGATTCTCAAAGCTTGGCTCAAAAATCATCAAGATGCAAAAGTTTCCTTATTTGGATAGTTGAAAAAGTCAACTGTAAATTGACCAGGGCATAACTTTCACATGGATTATCAGAAAAATTCCATCCAAATCTCATTTTGAAGAGAAAGACATTTCCTACAACTCATCTTCATACTTCAAGTCCAAGAAATGCTCCCACAAAAAGTTATCAATTTCAACATTATAGGTCATTTTCAAAAGTCAACAAAAAGGGACTTTAAGTCAAAGGCCATAACTTGATATTGGTAAATCAAAATGACATGGGACCAAAGACAGTGGTTAGAGGACTCAAAGACCTTTCCAAAATGTCCAAGAACATGAGCAAAGCTTAAAAATTGAGCAAGTTATGCCTTGTGGAAGTTGGGAAATTTTTGGATATTTTGAAAAGTTAACATTGATTCAAATGACCTAAAATTGCTAATGGGCCCATTTTTCTTCCACAATTCATCATCCAAAGCATGTGCACGACCACTTGGCCCAAAGGGAAGTATTTCTTCATTTTTTATTTATTTATTTGAATTTTTATTAATAATAATTCATTTAAATCAAATTAAATACATGAAAAATATTTAACCTAAGCTTTACAATCTTTTTGTGCATGAAATCTACTCAATAATTCGTGCATAATCAAATATGGAAAGATTTGGAGAGAATTGATCATGATTTGTACAAAAACACATGAAAAAAGATTGAAAAAGATCTTTGAAAATCAAATTTCAAAAACCATGAATGCAAGAGATTTGGATGGTTCTTTTTGACCTAATTCACTCTTACATAAGTATAGAATCAAAACCTAATGCCATTAACCACGCAGCTGCTCAGAAATCTGGAAAACAAAACTTGAAATTTGTCAAAAAACTCCATAACTGAAAATAGACTTGCAGGTCAATTCAAGCCTCCAAACCTATTCCATTAGCTTGCCAAGGTTGTTAGTAAACGATTCCCATCAAAAACTTGGCCCTATACTCAGAGAATTGGTAAATCGAGGGTGAACTGTATCACTCTTTTTGCATAATCGTATTCTATGATTTAGACCATATCATTGCATTTTGTTCATGATTTCGTACTAATTACTTTGTTCTGAAGCTAACCACATAACTTGATTGAAGTTTGGGGCATTGTATGCGAATCTGCCATTGATAATATTTAGGGTTCTTCAACCTTCAAATTGGGGGTTTTGGAATACAGTAAAATCAGACCACCACGATGCCAGGAATGGACTCAGGGGACTTGGACGAAGACGATGGAACTCTCGCGCTCAATTTATGAGCATCACAGGGCTAGTCGCTATTTTTCAGAAGCTAACCTAAGAGAACATTTGAAAACCGTTGCTTATGATGTTTATGTTTCAGGGAAAAATAAAACAATGGAGAAGATGATCTCGTGGCAAGCGATGGGTGGCTGGTTTGAAATTTCGCGCTCAGACCCACTAACGCTTTTGTTTTCTTTTATAATATTTGTTAGTTGTTTAATAATCAAAACGCGTGAATTGGTTCAGTGGTAAGCGATAGTGTTGATAACGTACATGACCTGGGTTCGAGCCCCAGGTCTTCATTATTCCCATATTATTTTGCAATTAATGTTCACATGCAGATTCCATGTTGAGGCGCACCATACACCTCCAAATCAAGCTTGCCACGTCCATCCCAAGATCAATCACAAGGCTGAGAGTTAGAGAACATCATGGATCCAAGTCAACGCGTGTGTATGTTCCCAGAAAAAATCAACAAGGCCATGCTAAATGGGCCAGAATTATTGGACTTAACCTCCACTTTGGGGACTGATGCCCCCTAGGTTTGCCATGTTATTTTTTTTATTAATTCTATTTTCTTTTAATTATTATTTGTTTAATTAATTAATTATTTTCATAAATATAAAAAACACAAAAAACATAAAAAATCAGAAAAGAAAAAAATAATAAATATTTTTTTATTTTAATATTTCTTGTAAATAAATTTGTATGTAAATTAATTAGTTTTAAATTAGGGTTTAATTTAATATTTTCATAATAAAAATCTAAAAAAACATAGAATTAGGGTTCATATTAATTTTTTATCCTTTATTCCATAATAATTAAATAATTAAATATTTATTTTTATAATTAAATTTGCATGTAAATTAATTAGGGTTAATATTAGGTTTTAATCTTCTTTTCTTAATAAATTAAAAAACAAATAGAATTAGGGTTAGCATTTAATTTCAATTAATTCTTTTTTCATTTAAATCATAAATACTAAAAAAATACCAAAAACATCTCCTTTTCTTTTTAATTAATTAATTCCATGTAATTTTAATTTTGCAAAAAGGGTCCAACGCCCTCGTTTCGATTTAATTCTTATTCGCATATTTATTTTATTTCTTTATAATATTTATGTATCTCTCCCAAGGCCATGTAACCTTTTAATTTTCTCGCACTTTTCTTTACTTTCTTTATTTTTCTGTCAAATCGGGTTCGAGAAATTTTGGCGATGTGGACCCGCGCCATTTGTAATAGCTTAGAATTTACTTTTCTCGCAACTTTTTAACTGTTAATCAAAGGCATGAAAGAATGTATGGACAAAATAAAAACAAACGCTAGATCACCAATGACATGACAAAAGACAAAAATAAATGAAAATGACACACGAATCGCACACACCACCCCTAGGGTACGCCTCACTGTTGCCTTGCCTCGAAAGGTGATCGTCGAGTAGAGGATGTCTTGGTAAGTCCTCATGATCCGGGAACCTGGCATGAGGGTAGCTTCTAAGGTGTCTTCCCATTGCTCTGGTGATCACCATGTCCCGAACCTCGAATTGACCCGAACACCTCCAACGGTGGTGCTACCTACCTCTCAATGGTGGGACGGCACTACTTTAAAGGACATTTACACAGACGAATTCCTTAGGGTAGGTAGACGACTCTAGATACTTGCTCTAAATTTCAAAACAAATTCAAAAAATACTTTTCACACTGACACCTTTTCAAAAAGCTTTCGAAAGCAATTTTTCAAACACTCTTGAGGACCGATACAAGAGTCGAACTGAAATTTTCAAAGAGACTTTTTAAAACCCACAGTTGAAAAGCAAACAAACCAATTTTGAAAACACAAATGAGCAAGTATCTAAGAGCCCATGGATAACCATGGATAGAAAGGGTGCTAACACCTTCCCTTTCTATAATCTACCTCCCGAACCGAGAGCAATCTCTTTAAGGAATTTTTTTGTGCTTTTGTCCTTTCCATTTGGAGAAAATAAAAGACGGTGGCGACTCTTGCTTCCGCGACATTTCGCGAACCAGCGTTAAACAGTCAGTTCCAGATCCACCGATCACAGAACTGGCGACTCTACTGGGGAAATACTTAAAGTGAGGTGTACCTTAGGGCTAGTTCATAACTGTGTTTTCAATTGTTTTCCTTGTGTGCTTTAAAATTGTGGGTTGCTTGGGAGTTCTATAGATCCTAAACCCGGATCTGGGGATACCTTCTTAGAAAGTAGCAACAAGGCTGTGAGGGAACTGTGCGGGGTATACCGACATGGTTGAAACAGTCTGCTACGTTGATGTGGCACTTTGGTGTGTACCGGTAACCCTTGAGTTCAGTCAAGGAGAGTACGGGGCCTCCGCGTGGTGTCGTGAAGCATCAACAGACCTTAGGAACCTTAATTGAACTATCTTGGCCTCTTTAGGGTAGTGAGATAACTGACTTTGGTGCAGTCCGAGGTTGGTTGATACTCGATACTACACTCAATTGAGGGTTGCTTTCCTAGAATATTTCGGTCGCCAATTCAGTGGCTAAATCGAAACGATGAACAATGAAAGCAATCCCGTGATATTGGGACCCTTAGAACCCGGTTACTTCTAATAGGACAGGTTGAGCCCACCAACTTCAAGAGGGTAATACCCAGACCCCATGTTGGCCTAAACTCTAAGGGCTTTTTTGTGTGACTTGTGTGCCTTCGTACTTGACTACTTGCATGCTTTATCTGACACATGAACTACTTGCAGGTTTTGTTTATAGTCCTTAACCAGGACTCATAACAAAGTGTACTAAGTCTCTTGCAGGATTTGTTTATAGTCCTTAGTTGGGACCCATAACAGGGTGTGCTAAGTTTCTTGTAGGGTTTGTTTTAGTCCTTAACTGGGACTCATGACAGGTTTTACTTGAGCTTCTTGCAGGGTTTGTTTTAGTCCTTAATAAGGGCTCATAACAGGGTTTATCCATACTGCTCCATGCATACCATGACATCATACCATTGCATACATCCTAACCCATTTCAAGGATCTCAAGGGCTCGTGATGCAGGTCATGATGAACCAACTGTCCAGCAAGGGGCAAAGAGGATTTATTTTCCTCTAGCCAAGGTTGTCAGGGGCTATGACCCACTTGATATGGTGAGCTTTGACACTTGAAGAAAGTTCCTCTAGCCAAGGTTGTCAGGGGCTATGACCCACTTGATATGGTGAGCTTTGACACTTGAAGAAAGTTCCCCGAGCCAAAGTTGTCAGGGGCTATGACCCACTTGATATGGTGAGCTTTGACACTTGAAGAAAGTTCCCCGAGCCAAAGTTGTCAGGGGATATGACCCACTTGATATGGTGAGCTTTGACACTTGAAGAAAGTTCCCCGAGCCAAAGTTGTCAGGGGCTATGACCCACTTGATATGGTGAGCTTTGACACTTGAAGAAAGTTCCCCGAGCCAAAGTTGTCAGGGGCTATGATCCACTCGATATGGTGAGCCTTGACCCTTGAAGAAGGACTCTCAACAAATATGCAGTTCCTTCAATCAAGCTACCGGACCCAGATGCTAACCAATTTTCTTGTTTACCCCGCGAGGTCCTTGAAAACATTGCATGCATGTCATACACATCATTACATAACAGGTATCTTTGTTGCAGGTCACTTACCTTTCTCGCTGTTTATTTCAGCAATGGCCTTCCAACCAGATAACCAGGACCTTCTCGCTCAAGAGACTCAGTTCCGGGAAATCCTCCTGAATCTATCCAAGGGGCAGGAGGAGCTAAGGACACTTCTCATGGAGACTTTTGTCAGGAACAGTGCTGAGGATGAAAGGCTGAAACACCTACAAGCTGAGGTGGATGCATTGAAGGTCCAGATGCTGGGGCAGGTGACTGCCATTCAAGGGTTAGCTCGGAGACAAGATGAGCTCTGGTTTCTCGTCAACCAACTGCTTCAGGGTAATCAACTGGGGCAAAAGTCTAAGGGTAAAAAGCCAGTCAGCGCTCAACCACCTTTGAGACAAGGAGGTAAGGGGAGAGCTCCTCAAATGGCTCCAGTGTCACAAATTCAACATCACAACCAACAAAAGAGCGAGAGGAGGCAGTTCACTCGGCTCAGCACGACCTTATCCCAGATATTGCCACAGTTGCTGGAGACCAAGCTGGTAACTCTAAAAGAGGCTCCGAAGTTTCAAAATACAACGTCACCAAAGTATAACCCCAACGCTCGCTGCGCTTATCATTCTGATAGCCCGGGGCATGATACAAATGAATATTGGGCTCTGAAGAACAAGATCCAGGACCTGATTGATGAAGGGGCATTAGAGTTCACACAAGATGGTCAGGCCGAGTTCTTCTATTACCCCTGCAAGACTCACCATTTGAAGTGACAAATCCTGAGACTGGAAAACTTTTGTTCATTCGAATGTTCAAGTTGCAGTTTTCTTTTGTTCAAACATTTACTCATGTTAAACATTGTTATTTCATTAATGCATCGCATATGTCTGTTTTGAAACAATATATTCGTATTCACTAAATGCAAATTATCTTCATATTTTTTCCGATGTCAGCTCTTGATCTAAAATTCTAAGCCTCTTGAGGGAGGATGACGAAAACGATACCACGATATACAGTATGCTTTTGAACAGACCCCGTTGATGAGGTACAGGCATTGTTTCAATCCCTAAACACTGGAGTTATAAGGATGATAATCCCTCGTCAACCCCTCTGAGCCAAAGAAGTAGGAGTTTTTCTTTTTGAAATTTAAAAACCCTTAATCATAACCTGGGGCAGGGTAGTCTCTCAGTTGATCCAAGTGCATAACGAATGGCACCAAAGAGATCCTTACGAAAAAAGACAGTGATGGTTCCGAACAATTGTAAAGACAGGCAGTCATTATCAAAAAATTCATAAATGAAAAGCCCAAAAAGTCAAAACCTATAAAGGGGACTTACGAAACTGGGGCATCCCGCTGACTGTAATTCCAAAAAGGAAACAACTCAGGCAAAAAAAAAAAAAACAGGGATAACAAAATCAAAAAGAAAGAGGTCTTATAAACCCTCAACAAGAAAGGAATGACTGCCTATTCAAAATAAGTTATCAACATCCGAATCATCACCGGAACATCAGAGCAAAGACTCAAACAAGGTCTAACGTATGATCAACTGAGTTTAGGTTTGGAGAACATCACGAAGAGCGGGTGGGTACAAATAAAATTTGAGCCTTTATCCTTTGTTTCTTAAACCGTGAACCAGGCCACGTTATAACCCTTAAAAGTCCTAGCTGAAGCATGGGTTAGTTCGAAAGCGTACTATGACGAAAGGTATCCTGACTCCTTAAGGCTCGTAATAAAATAACGAGTTGACATCACGTTTTACAAACAATCACTTGTTTTATGAAAAAAAAGAATGCATTTTCAAAATCTTCAAGACAGACATAAGCTTTGCATTTTTAACATAACTTTGTTTGCATATGACTTTTTGTTCGAACAACAGGAAAATTCGCACGATGAATGCCTAATGAACAGAAGTACTTCCAATCAAGGGGCCGGTATAATCATGGCCTATTATCTGGGGCAATCCAATCAAGATTCGGAGAATCTCTCAAAAGTCAAATAGCCTGGGGCAAATCTCCGCCTGAGTCACTTGGGGCATCCCAACAACGAATCTTGTCTGATCAAACACCTTCTGATGGCATGGCAAAACACTTCTAACAGGGGCACCTCCCTACATCCTGAAAGCATGGACATAGTCGGAAAAAATAATACGCATCATCAAAGACCCACTAGGTTGACATGCCTAGGCAAAAATAAGGGCTTCCCGGCGAACCAAAAGGGTTCGGGCAAAATAAGGGATGAAATGAAAAAATCTGTACACCCGGCAAGTCGAAAACCTGAAAAGGCGGCTTGGGCAAAAATGGGTATCCCGGTGGACTGAAAACCCGAAAGGGCGGTCCAGGCAAAAGTTAGGGATCAAAGCGTACGACTATGTCCTGTCATCTTATCATCTGCCTACCAGAAGAAGGTTTGTCCATCAACAACTATCAGCACCTCACAGGTCTTCCTCTCATACCTCAGAAACAGGGGCAATAAAGAGTGGTCTAAGCAATCTAACTGTTCCATCCTCCAAGGTACCAAGGTAGGTACAACTAAAGAACATAACCGGCATATCTCAATTCCCCAGAGAGTAAGTAGTCAGTACACTCTCTCCAAGTTATATTATCAGGCCTTAAGGAAGTTGAGTATACTCCAGCAGATCTCAACATTCCCCAGCAGCATACTCATAACAAGCATCCCCGGCAGTCTTGATTTAAGATTGTTCCCCGGCGTTCTATCAACATTCAAAGGAATCACCTCCCCTACAGTTCAAAATCTCCCCAGGAGAGTCCAGCCCAGATTCCCCAGGAAAGTTGGAATCCATCTCCCCAAGTAGTAAGCTTATCCCCAGTAGATTCTGGAAGCTTATCCTCGCAAGAGCACGAACGCGTCATCCGGCTTTATTCAAAGAGTTATTTCCTTAACAGGATATAACTGGGTTATCCTCAGCCAAAAGCCACAGAAAGGTCGTCGTCAACATAGTTCTTTCTTATCCCCAGCGAAGTCCATTAACACTTCCAATATAACGATGGTATCCCCAGCAAGCTATTATCAACAACTCAGCAAAGTATCTTTCTCCCCACAGAGTATTGCCTCCCAGCAAGATCGTCAGAGTACTTTTCTCCCCACAGAATATTCCATTCGCCAAGTTTATTCTCCAACGGAGTCATCCTCTCCTACCGGTATTCTTGCAGTTATCATCCCCAGCGGAAGTAAAAGCTTATTCTTCAATATCAGCCCAGGAGTGACTTCCCAGCACCCGTCAAGGATTTACATTCCTAAACGAAAGCATTCATAAAACATCACATACATCATTATAGCATGCATATACGCATCATATCTTACAAATCTCATTTATGTTGAGAACATCATTGCTTGATCCATATCATGCATTGCATATGACTGACCTTTACCTTTCAGGAAAGATTCAGCTAAATTCTCCATCATATTTCAAGACCTAGACCGGTTCAGTTAATCGACTCCAAAGATTTCTTATCCAGTCCAAGGCCTTCTCTAGTCCAGCTAAATCGACTCCCAACAGATTTTTCTGATGAAGACTCAGTAGAAGTTATCAGGTTTTTCTCAAACGTCCGCTTTTGAGATTATAATTTCCTATGGTTCTCTCCCCGACGGTGCGTGAGATGATAATTCCATTCTAGGTTTTTCTCAAACGTCCGCTTTTGAGATTATAATTTCCTATGGTTCTCTCCCCGACGGTGCGTGAGATGTTAATTCCATCCCAGGTTTTTCTCAAACGTCCGCTTTTGAGATTATAATTTCCTATGGTTCTCTCCCCGACGGTGCGTGAGATGTTAATTCCATTCCAGATTTTTCTCAAACGTCCGCTTTTGAGATTATAATTTCCTATGGTTCTCTCCCCGACGGTGCGTGAGATGTTAATTCCATCCCAGGTTTTTCTCAAACATCCGCTTTTGAGATTATAATTTCCTATGGTTCTCTCCCCGACGGTGCGTGAGATGTTAATTCCATCCCAGGTTTTTCTCAAACGTCCTCTTTTGAGATTATAATTTCCTATGGTTCTCTCCCCGACGGTGCGTGAGATGATAATTCCATCCCAGGTTTTTCTCAAACGTCCTCTTTTGAGATTATAATTTCCTATGGCTCTCTCCCCGACGGTGCGTGAGATGATAATTCCATCCCAGGTTTTTCTCAGACGCCCGCTTTTGAGATTATAATTTCCTATTGGTTCTCTCCCCGACGGTGCGTGAGATGATAACTCCATTCCAGGTTCTTCTCAAACGTCCGCTTTTGAGATTATAATTGCCTACTGGTTCTCTTCCCGATACTGCGAAGACGGTAATTCCCACCAAGATTTTCTCAACGAGCGTTGTTGAAGTTAAAGTCACCCAAGGTTCTCTCACCGTTCAAGCTGAGGTAGTAACCATCCCTGGTTCATTCATCATCTTGTGAAGCTCCAGATCCAGCTCCTGTAACCAGTCAGGACATATCTATACAAAGCATCTGAAAACCAGCTTCTGCAACATGTCAGGTACTCATTTTTCTTTTGCAGGTATGCAGGTTCTCGCTAAGGAATCTCTTACGCGACCAACCTCTAAATGGCATCTATAAGCCCATTTCCACCAACACTGCTACTATGTGAGCGCAAATTTCTGGGCACTCTAGTGTTCAATCATCTTCCACCCTCGGATTACGAAAGGCACGTCAGCCAATATGCATCCTCAGGTCTAAGAAAATTGAATTGGGGCAACTGTTGTACCCCAAAATTTGCCCTCCCATATTCTTCAAGATTTGCCAAATCATGCTTCAAAATTCCCCAAGGGTTGCACAGTGCAAGAGCCTCTTGAACAGTCAAAATTAGGGTTTTTGTTATGATCAAGAAAATGAAGTTTCCAAAGGTCCAATCAAGTCTCACATGCCTACAAATATGGTCAAGCATCCTCATATCAAGTTTCAAGACTTTCAGCACAAAATTGCACAGTCAAAACCCTAATTGCACTACAGTCAACTGTAGGGGCAAAATGGTCATTTGACAGTCAAAAGTTCAAATTTTTGGTAAACATCTCATTTTGAAGCCACAAACATCATTTGATCAATGCTTGATCATGATTCTCAAAGCTTGGCTCAAAAATCATCAAGATGCAAAAGTTTCCTTATTTGGATAGTTGAAAAAGTCAACTGTAAATTGACCAAGGCATAACTTTCACATGGATTATCAGAAAAATTCCATCCAAATCTCATTTTGAAGAGACAGACATTTCCTACAACTCATCTTCATACTTCAAGTCCAAGAAATGCTCCCACAAAAAGTTATCAATTTCAACATTATAGGTCATTTTCAAAAGTCAACAAAAAGGGACTTGAAGTCAAAGGCCATAACTTGAGATTGGTAAATCAAAATGACATGGGACCAAAGACAGTGGTTAGAGGACTCAAAGACCTTTCCAAAATGTCCAAGAACATGAGCAAATCTTAAAAATTGAGCAAGTTATGTCTTGTGGAAGTTGGGAAACTTTTGAATATTTTGAAAAGTTAACATTGATTCAAATGACCTAAAATTGCTAACGGGCCCATTTTTCTTCCACAATTCATCATCCAAAGCATGTGCACGACCACTTGGCCCAAAGGGAAGTATTTCTTCATTTTTTATTTATTTATTTGAATTTTTATTAATAATAATTCATTTAAATCAAATTAAATACATGAAAAATATTTAACCTAAGCTTTACAATCTTTTTGTGCATGAAATCTACTCAATAATTCGTGCATAATCAAATATGGAAAGATTTGGAGAGAATTGATCATGATTTGTACAAAAACACATGAAAAAAGATTGAAAAAGATCTTTGAAAATCAAATTTCAAAAACCATGAATGCAAGAGATTTGGATGGTTCTTTTTGACCTAATTCACTCTTACATAAGTATAGAATCAAAACCTAATGCCATTAACCACGCAGCTGCTCAGAAATCTGGAAAACAAAACTTGAAATTTGTCAAAAAACTCCATAACTGAAAATAGACTTGCAGGTCAATTCAAGCCTCCAAACCTATTCCATTAGCTTGCCAAGGTTGTTAGTAAACGTTTCCCATCAAAAACTTGGCCCTATACTCAGAGAATTGGTAAATCGAGGGTGAACTGTATCACTCTTTTTGCATAATTGTATTCTATGATTTAGACCATATCATTGCATTTTGTTCATGATTTCGTACTAATTACTTTGTTCTGAAGCTAACCACATAACTTGATTGAAGTTTGGGGCATTGTATGCGAATCTGCCATTGATAATATTTAGGGTTCTTCAACCTTCAAATTGGGGGTTTTGGAATACAGTAAAATCAGACCACCACGATGCCAGGAATGGACTCAACGGACTTGGACGAAGACGATGGAACTCTCGCGCTCAATTTATGAGCATCACAGGGCTAGTCGCTATTTTTCAGAAGCTAACCTAAGAGAACATTTGAAAACCGTTGCTTATGATGTTTATGTTTCAGGGAAAAATAAAACAATGGAGAAGATGATCTCGTGGCAAGCGATGGGTGGCTGGTTTGAAATTTCGCGCTCAGACCCACTAACGCTTTTGTTTTCTTTTATAATATTTGTTAGTTGTTTAATAATCAAAACGCGTGAATTGGTTCAGTGGTAAGCGATAGTGTTGATAACGTACATGACCTGGGTTCGAGCCCCAGGTCTTCATTATTCCCATATTATTTTGCAATTAATGTTCACATGCAGATTCCATGTTGAGGCGCACCATACACCTCCAAATCAAGCTTGCCACGTCCATCCCAAGATCAATCACAAGGCTGAGAGTTAGAGAACATCATGGATCCAAGTCAACGCGTGTGTATGTTCCCAGAAAAAATCAACAAGGCCATGCTAAATGGGCCAGAATTATTGGACTTAACCTCCACTTTGGGGACTGATACCCCCCTAGGTTTGCCATGTTATTTTTTTTATTAATTCTATTTTCTTTTAATTATTATTTGTTTAATTAATTAATTATTTTCATAAATATAAAAAACACAAAAAACATAAAAAATCAGAAAAGAAAAAAATAATAAATATTTTTTTATTTTAATATTTCTTGTAAATAAATTTGCATGTAAATTAATTAGTTTTAAATTAGGGTTTAATTTAATATTTTCATAATAAAAATCTAAAAAAACATAGAATTAGGGTTCATATTAATTTTTTATCCTTTATTCCATAATAATTAAATAATTAAATATTTATTTTTATAATTAAATTTGCATGTAAATTAATTAGGGTTAATATTAGGTTTTAATCTTCTTTTCTTAATAAATTAAAAAACAAATAGAATTAGGGTTAGCATTTAATTTCAATTAATTCTTTTTTCATTTAAATCATAAATACTAAAAAAATACCAAAAACATCTCCTTTTCTTTTTAATTAATAAATTCCATGTAATTTTAATTTTGCAAAAAGGGTCCAACGCCCTCGTTTCGATTTAATTCTTATTCGCATATTTATTTTATTTCTTTATAATATTTATGTATCTCTCCCAAGGCCATGTAACCTTTTAATTTTCTCGCACTTTTCTTTACTTTCTTTATTTTTCTGTCAAATCGGGTTCGAGAAATTTTGGCGATGTGGACCCGCGCCATTTGTAATAGCTTAGAATTTACTTTTCTCGCAACTTTTTAACTGTTAATCAAAGGCATGAAAGAATGTATGGACAAAATAAAAACAAACGCTAGATCACCAATGACATGACAAAAGACAAAAATAAATGAAAACGACACACGAATCGCACACACCACCCCTAGGGTACGCCTCACTGTTGCCTTGCCTCGAAAGGTGATCGTCGAGTAGAGGATGTCTTGGTAAGTCCTCATGATCCGGGAACCTGGCATGAGGGTAGCTTCTAAGGTGTCTTCCCATTGCTCTGGTGATCACCATGTCCCGAACCTCGAATTGACCCGAACACCTCCAACGGTGGTGCTACCTACCTCTCAACGGTGGGACGACACTACTTTAAAGGACATTTACACAGACGAAATCCTTAGGGTAGGTAGACGACTCTAGATACTTGCTCTAAATTTCAAAACAAATTCAAAAAATACTTTTCACACTGACACCTTTTCAAAAGCTTTCGAAAGCAATTTTTCAAACACTCTTGAGGACCGATACAAGAGTCGAACTGAAATTTTCAAAGAGACTTTTTAAAACCCACAGTTGAAAAGCAAACAAACCAATTTTGAAAACACAAATGAGCAAGTATCTAAGAGCCCAGGGATAACCATGGATAGAAATGGTGCTAACACCTTCCCTTTCTATAATCTACCTCCCGAACCGAGAGCAATCTCTTTAAGGAATTTTTCTGTGCTTTTGTCCTTTCCATTTGGAGAAAATAAAAGACGGTGGCGACTCTTGCTTCCGCGACATTTCGCGAACCAGCGTTAAACAGTCAGTTCCAGATCCACCGATCACAATATGTGTATCTTTTTAAGGGGCCAAATGTACCACTTTTGTGCACCACTTACAATTATTCGAATGGGCCACCAAGGTATGTCCTTCGAATGGGACACCCGTGTATATCCTTCAAATCCATCAATGCATGTCCTTCAAATGGGCCATCAATTGTGTGTCATAGTGTAGAAACTATGTGTGTTAAAGGGTCTAAAGGTGGAATCGAAACAAGTGGCTTCAAAGGGAGATATTGCCCAATCGAAGCTAGCATGAAGAAGCCACTACTTTGTGGGTGCTAACATGAAGGTAAGCCATTACCTTTGTGCATTAAAGTAAAGCACAGAGGAACCAATTTCCTCGTGGGTCGAAAGCAAGCACAGAGGAGGCACTTGCCTTGTGCATGCTGGCATGCAGGAAACCACTGCTTTGTGAATCAAAGCAAACCTGCAGGAGGCTATTGCCTTATGAAGTTTGTGGACCGCTTGCTTGAAGGGTTCAGAGTTGGATTCGAAGTATGTTGCTTCGAAGGAAACCAATACTCTAATCGAAGATTTGTGTGAAGGTAGCCCTTTGTCTAATAAAAGCTTGGTATCAAAATAGCCATTTTCCAAATGAAACTTGCATGCGGGAGGCCAAATTCTTTGTGAATCAAAGCAAAGCCTGCAGGAGGCCATTGCTCAATTGAATCCTGCATGAAGGAGGCCACTGCTCAAATGAAACTTCTGAACTTGGCTTGCCTCGAAGGAGGCCCAATTGTCCAATCGAAACCTCTGAACTTGGCTTGCCTCGAAGGAGGCCCAAATGTCTAATCAAAACCTCTAAACTTGGCTTGACTCGAAGGAGGCCCAAATTTCCAATCAAAACTTGTGGATTAAGCCTGCTCGAAGGAAGTTAAATGCTCAATCGAAGCCTCTGGATTGAAGCAGGCTGTTTTTCTTTAATTTTGTAAAAAAAATCAAATTTATTTGCTTTGATCTTTCAATTAAAAATCCAATTATACTTGTGCAATCTTGAACTTTTGAAAATCCTTGTGAGGAAATGTCTTGAGAAAGGAGAGGGAAAATTTTGGGGTACAACAAAACCGATATCAGTTTGGCCAGGATGAGCCTCCCCAGGATACACTAGTATAGTGACGAGAAGTCTACACTGAGGAACTGAGTCTTGACGGATCTTGTCATTTCTGTTGCCTTGAATGTGACGATCAGCTCAACATAGCCCCAAGGTTTGGTGACCGAGCCGTTGAATTCTTGGAGGTCAAAGCCTATGTAAAGAGTCAGGTGTGTCTCATTAAGTTGTAAAGTGGTGAATAGTTGGGAGTACATGATATCAAGTGAATTGGTCTGGTCGACCAAGATGTGCCTGACGTTGAAATTGGCCATTTGTGCCCGTATGAGCAGAGGAATGCTGGAATTAGAGGCCCTGTCAGGCAGTTCCTTGTGGTAAAATTCAATGGGAAAGAAGATTCCTTTGAATTTGTCGAGGGTGGTGTTGTACCCCAAAATTTGCCCTCCCATATTCTTCAAGATTTGCCAAGAGCATGGTTCAAAATCACTCAAAGGTTGCACAGTCCAATGGCCTCCTAACACAGTCAAAATTAGGGTTTTGGTTCTGGCAAAGAAATTGAGGTTTCCAAGGGTCCAATCAAGTCCCACATGCCTACATGCATTGTCAAGCATCCATATGTCAAGTTTCAAGACTCACAACATCAAATTGCACAGTCAAAAACCCTAATTGGTTCACAGTCAACTGCAGGGGCAAAATGGTCATTTGACAGTCAAAAGTCAAAAATTTTGGTCAACATCTTATTTTGAAGCCACAAATATCATTTGATCAATTCTTGATCATGATTCTCAAAGCATGGCTCAAAAAGTCTCAAGGTGCAAAAGTTGATATTTTTGGACAGCTGAAAAGTCAATTGCAAATTGACCAGGGCATAACTTCATCATGGTTTATCAGAAAAATCCCATCCAAAGCTCACTTTGAAGAGAATGACATTTCCTACAACTCATATTCACACTCCAAGTCCAAGAAATGCTCTCACAAAAAGTTATCAATTTCAACATTATAGGTCATTTTCAAAAGTCAACAAAAAGGCACTTTAAGTCAAAAACCATAACTTGAGATTGGTAAATCAAAATGACATGGGACCAAACACATTGGTTAGAGGACTTCAAGAACTTTCCAAAATGTCCAAGAACATGATCATAGCTTCAAAATTGAGCAAGATATGCATTGGAGAAGTTGGGAAATTTTTGGGAACTTTGAAAAGTCAACTTTGCTTCAAAAGCTTCAAAAATGCTAATGGGCCTCAAATTCTTCCTTGAGTCATTACCCAAAGCATATGCACGACCCATTGAGCTAAAAAGGATTTATTTTCTTATTTTTAATTAATTAATTGAATTTTTATTATTATTAATTCATTTAATTAGTTTTAATATGAGAAAAATATCAAATAATGCTTTTCAAATCTTTTTGTGCAGCAAATTCACTCATCATATGCTAAAGATTTCGTGCACCAATCAACAAGACAAGATCATCCACATTTGGCAAGATTTCAATGAAAAAAAGATTGAAAAAGATATGGAAAAAATCAAATATTGAAATCATAAATTTAATGGATCCATGGGCTTGTTTTTGACCTAGTTTGCTTCATGTACTTATGCAAGACCTAACCTAATGCAAGCAGACACGAAAAAGCTGCTGAAGCTGCATAACCAATTTGCAATTTTGGCCAAAAACTTGAAAACTGATTTCATAGTTAGAGCACAATTCAAAGCTTCTGAAGGATTCCAATACGTTGCCTAAACATCCAGGAAGCATTTGCAATCAAGAACGAGTCAAAACATGTAAAGAATTGAAGAACACAGGCTATACGGTTTGCCAAAATTCCTTGAATTCCATATCATAATTCATGCACTTTTAGCCATTTTTCTTGTTTGATTTATACTAATATTGACCTTCTGAAGCGATTGGTACAACTTAATTGTGATAATATTGCCTAAATCAGAATCCACCATTGTTGAAACCTAGGGTTTCAGAAGCTCCAAAATAGGGCTTTCCTTGTATGGAAAAATTAGACCTTGAGACCTATGCCATTGAATTCAGGAGCTCCATACGAATCCAACGATGACCTCGCGCTCAATTTATGTTAACGCATCTTCTAATCGCTATTTTTCGTGGTTGTGTTTAGTGGGGGTTTAAAACCCCCCCTATTTGTTTTCTATTTGCAGGAAGAACGAAGACGAAGCATGCGTGGTAAGGCGTGACTGGGGCATTTGAATTTCAGCGTGTTTTTTTTTTATTTTATATCATTAACTTTTGTTTTTCATTATAATATATGTTTTCCATTATATAGACAAAAGCGCTAAGTGGCTCAGATGGTAATGGACATGTGTTGCAAGCCTTGGGACCTGGGTTCGATTCCCAGGTCCCCCATACAATTGCTATTATTTTTTCTAACTCAATTCCATGCAGCGCTTCATCCAGAACTCCACCATGAGCCTCACGCTTGAGCCTGCCAAGTGGCCAGGAGATCCAATCCAGTGGTCATGAGACAACGCCTAGGGTGCACCTCAGTCAACCATCCCACACGTGATACCAAAAGTCAAGCAAGGCCTATGCTGATGGGCCAAATTTGCTTCAAACAAACCTCCCTTTCGGGCCTGATACCCCTGGTTTGCATTTTTTTAATTTTATTTTCTTTTCAATTTTAATTCTTTTAATTGTTTTTTTATTGTTTCTGTAATTCCATAAAATAATTTTTTCCATAATAAAAACAGAAAAATCAAAATATGTCTAATTATTTATTAATTTACTCATTAATTTATTTTTGTAAATAAATTTTAATAATTAATTTAGTTAATTTAGGTTTTAAACTTTAACACTTTTTCTTAATAAATAAAAAATATCTAGACTTAGGGTTTTTTGACATTTTTCATCCTTTTCTTAATTAATTATTTTTCTCATTTATTTATTATTGTAATTACTATTTATTTTTGTAAATAAACATGTACATTAATCAATTAGTAAATTAGGTTAATTTTAATATTTTCTTAATAATTAAAATAATTTAGAACTAGGGTTTCACTAACTTTAATTTTAATTCTTTTCCTTATTTTCATAAATACCAAAAAAACATAAAAAATACTTTTCTTCAATTAATTAATTAGACTTTAATTTCAATTTAATTTCAAAAGGGTCAAAACCCTCGGACGTTCTATTTTTATTTCTGTTTCGCACATTATTTTCTTTTGAATATTATGTAACTGCCCAAGGATTGTAATAGTAATTAGGTCTTTTTACTTTCCGCATTTTTATCAAACGGGTCTTTGTACTTTGGCGATGTATAGACCCGCGCCTTGTAATAGCGTAGGATTTATTTGTCCGCATTTAAATTTCCGCACTCTTAAATTCTAATTTGCATATGAAAGAATGTATGGTTAATTAAAAACAAGCGTAGCTCACAGTGCCATGATCAAAGATAAAACTTAACTGAAAACAACACACAAATTCACACACCACTCTTAGGGTACGCCTCACCTGTTGCCTTCGAAACGTGGTCGTCAAGTATAGGACGTTTTAGTAAGTCCTTATGTTCATGATCCAGTTGCCTCAAAATAAGTTGCCTCGAAACGGTTGCCTCTGAATAGTTGCCTCGAAACGGTTGCCTCGGATTAAAAAAGGATCAAGGGCATAAGGGTAGCTTCTAAGGTGTCCTAACTATTGCTTCGGTGACCACACTGTCCCTAAACTCGAATTGACCCGAACACCTCCAACGGTGGTGCTACCTACCTCTCAATGGTGGGGTGACACTACCTTAAGGACATTTACACAGCCTAATTCCTTAGGGTAGGTAGATGACTCATAGATACTTGCTCTCTCTTAAAAACAAATTAAAACTCTTTTCACATCGACACTTTCAAAAAGCTTTCAAAACAATTTTTCATACACTCTTGAGGACTGATACAAGAGTTATTCAGAAATCTTTCAAAGAAACTTTTTCAAACCCACTCACAATTGAAAAGCAAACATTTTGAAAACACAATGAGCAAGTATCTAAGAGCCCATGGATAACCATGGATAGAAAGGGTGCTAACACCTTCCCTTTCTATAAATCTACCTCCCGAACCGAGAAACATTCTCAATAAGGAATTTTGTTGTGCTTTTGTCCTGTCCATGTTGGAGAAAATAAAAGACGGTGGCGACTCTTGCTTACCGCGACATTTCGTGAACCAGCGTTAAACAGTAAGTTCTAAATCCACCGATCACAGGTGGTATTCTTGTCAGAGCTTACATATATCAGTTGCTCGAATCTCCTCTTCACCAAGCCCACGGTGAATTTGTTGAACCTACCACCAGATATGACCATTGCGAATGGAAACATATCTTAGGGATTGTGTATCACGAAGTACAAGGGAAGCTCTTCCATGTCGGGGACGTAGAAATCTTCTGGCCGAGTGATGCTCAAGGCGACGAACATGAGGGTTTCGTTAGAGGAAGGCTTCTCTTCCTCGAACTTCTTGGATTTGGAAGCATCCTTGTGGGGACCTTCATTCTTCTTATATTTTTGAGATGCCCATCCTTGATGAGGATTTCTATTACATCTTTCAGATGGATGCATTCTTCTATCGTGTGCCTGTGGCTTTATGGAATCAGCAGTATTTAGTTTTGTCCATCCCTGGTTTGGACGGCATCTGTCAAGAAAAGCAGACTCTGGCTTGACAAAACTCAGAGTTCGCACAGCCGGTCAGGATGCGCTCGTGCGAAGCATTCAATGGTGTGTAACTATGGAAACAACGATCTGTCCCCTTATAGTCCTGCGAACCACGGGGTTTATCCTCCTTTTTCTTTTCTTCTCCCGACGGGATGTCGAGGGCTCATCATTCTTTGAAACTTTTGCATTCTCTCGATGTTGCGAGTCTCTGACATTGTTGACAGCTTCTTTCTCTTTGTAATGGATGTATGATTGTGCCTTGAGAAGGAGGGCATCCAGTGTTGCAGGAGTTTCTATGCCAAATGCCTTAGCAAAGTTGCTGCGGGGGTGTAATCCTCGCTCGAGAAGGTATTTCTTCATATTTTCAGTCATGGAGACTTGGGCGGCTTCTTTGTTGAACCTTTCTATGTATGCTCGAAGGGATTCATCTCTCCCCTGGATGATGGCCTCTAATGATGCTTCTGATTTAGGGTGACAGCGAGATGTTGTAAAGTTCCTGGAGAATTATTTCCCCAAGTTCTTCTAAGATGTGATTGAATCTTTGGGGAGGCTTTTGTACCAAGCCATAGCCCCCTTCTGAAGAGTAGTAGGAAAGAGTTGGCACTTGATTGCTCCTCGTATACTTCTATAGTCGAGCAAGGCATCGATGTTTTCGATGTGCTCGTCTAGATCTGCAGTCCCATCATATGTTCCTAGGTTTGGGGGTTTCTCAATCCTGACACGGAGTGGGGTCTCCATGATTTCTCTGGATAACAGTCTGCGGGGCTCGTCGTCGTCACTTTAATCTGGTGATTGGAGTAAAGAATAATTGTTTCTTCCCCGATGGGGACTGTTGTCCCATCGAGAAGATATGCTCCTTGGTTGGTGCTTTGGCTTGGGTGATGGTGAACAGTCGTTGTCTGTCCATTGAATTTCCTTCGTCTTCTTGGTGATCGGGGAGCGTCGATCCTTCTGGGGAGGAGTACGAACCTATTTCTTGAGAAACAAAACTTCTGGTTTTTCGCGCACGGGATGGCGACCACGCCTTGATGTGGATGGACTACAGGATTCATATCGTCTATATCTCTAAGGAGTAGATTTTGACTGGCGTTTCTTTTCTCAAGCTCCAATCATCTTACTTTGTTGAAGGATTGGAATGTTGGTCTGCTTAAGTTTAGTGAGTAGAGCTGCCATGGTTGGGTCGGTGTTGGCCGGTATTGGAATCGGTTGGAGAATCGCGGGTATCTCCTCTAAGATATTCTTGTACTTATGATTCTCCAAGAATTGGGCTCTGTCGTCCTCGAATTCAATTAAGGAGGGAGACGCAGTGTGGTCGTCTCTCTTCTCGAACATGTCTTCGAGGAGAGGCAATTTTCTTTCGTTTGTCTTATGGATATGAGAGAGCACTATTTTTGTCATTGTGATCGACCATGATAGGAATCTTTCAATTTCTCTTTAATCTTGAGATTCGAGGAAAGAAAGATGGGGAAAACAATTTCGCACAGACGGTGTCACTGATCTTATCGGTTGATCAGAACCTGAAGTGGGCCAATAGATGATGTTTGCAAGGCTGGAATCAATAAGGAGGAGGGAGGGGTGTACTTGCAAGGCACTCTGATGCTCAAGTAAGTAAGAGTGCCAAGAGATAGAAGAAAGATATTAGGGTTTTCTAGAGTGAATATCCAATACTTGGCCCTCACAAGTGTGAGGGTATATATAGTGCCACCGGCACTTGGCCATTGATTCCTATTTTTTGTTCTAGATATCAGGTTCCTCAAAAATAGGTAATTTTCAGGAACTAGACATTGTGACAGGAAGAGATGCTCGGAACTATCCATTACAACGGGAAGGGAAGTGTTTCAAGGGCAAGCGTAATTTCTGGTCGTTCCTGAGTGACTATCCTCGTGTGGCTTGGCAGGATGAGGACTAGCCTATTTGAGCAGGCAGAAGTGATCTTGTGGACCTTGGGGGTCAACCGACCATGGCTCCTCAGGTGAGGGACAGAAAGGAAAAGTGTCATTTATCACCCATGGTTTATCAGGCCAAGGTTATTCGGACGTCCTACATGTAGGAGTGGATTGGGCCCTACCTAGTCATTTGGGCCAGTCTGAAACAATTTTTTATCACCGTATTGCGGTTTCAGAGTTTTTAACTCAGTTTAGTTTTTAAAAATTGTTTGGACACAGATAGTTTAATCGGTTTCTTATAGAGGGATTCATACATGAATCCACTCTAAGTTAGCTTTGAGCTAAATTTATTACTTTAGGTTTCAATTTATTGTATATATGCATATTGTGTTGATGTTTTATCATTGTGATGTGATTCGAAGTTTAAACTTGATTTAGCTTTCCAAAACCATTTGGGCGCAGATATTTTGCTCGGCTACTTATAGAGTGATTTCTACATGAATCCACTCTAAGTTAGCTTAACTTAGATCTAAATTTGATACTTTAGGTCCTTTTTTTCCATTTACTTATAGTTTATCGAGTTTCTTGATTTCTCATTACGATGCAAAATCGGTTTTGTAATCTCACTTTTTTCTCGGTTTCGTATAGAGTGATTCCTACATGAATCCACTTTACGTTAGCTTAGAGCTAAATTTGTTGCTCTTGATTTCGGTTTATCTTTGGTTTGTCGGCTTTCTCTTGGTCCTTCTTATAATGAGCTTTAATCGATTAATTAAATCTTATTTTAGTTAGTTGACTATGTTAATTAAGATTGATTAGTTTTGCTAATTAGTTTTTACTAAGCTTAATTATGTGATTTAACCAATTTTTAAATAATCAATTAAATGATTTAAGTCACTTGTTTATTTGTTAATGGGCTTGTATTTCAATCACTTTATTATATCCTCATTCGACAAAATTCACTCCTATTTTCATGACGTGTAATAAATTTACCGCATTCCTTTATTTTTGTTCTTATTGATTTAACTATTGTTAATTCAAGATAATTTAAAATCAAATCCTTTTCAAAAAGAACAAAAATATGCTCGATCCAACGTCAAGCCTTTTCCCAAATCTAATCTCAAATTGAATGCAACACAAGTGCTCGATCCAACATCGAGTACCTCTTCTGATTAGCTCAAATGTTTTCTTAAGTCAACTTTGAACGCTTGATTCAATGTCAAGTTGTTTCTTTGTGCAAAAATCTTTTTCTTAAGCAAATAGGATTGAATGGACGAGCGAGAAGTATTTCCCACCTTTTCCTAAATTAATCGAATACGAGCCATATAACTTGGTCATTCAAATAATTGTGATCCAATTAAAATACTTTTAATCAAGTGAGTTTAGTCCAACTCAACAAACAGTAAACGAGCAAGTGGGAAGTATTTCCTACCTTTCTCACGAGTATTGAAAATGGGATGAGTAGCTTGGTCATTTGATACTCACGCACTGTTAGAAAGTTTAAGACTAAAATCGTCTCACTCTTTTCAATAAAAGGATTAAACGGATGAGCTGGAAATATTTCCAATATTTCCCTAAGTGTTTGAATATGAGCTGAATAACTCGTACATTTGTCACTCGTATCCTATAAAAACAACTCAACTCATAAAACTTCTTTTTCGCCCTTGTGCGACTTTTTGAAACTTTATTCAGAAATGAGTGTGTTTTATTCGTTTTAACGCGAAACAAATAAATGCTTCAGCCTCCAAGAGCGAGCAACAAGCAATGTTTAAATCTCTCAAATGCGATCCATTCAATGTGAAATAAGCTAACACTTCAGCCTTCAAGAGAGAGCAAGAAGTAATGTTTAACCGCTAAGATACGACCCATTCGACACAAAATAAACAAACGTTTTATCCTTTAGGACCGAGCATCAACCAAAGGTTTGACAACCCAAAATGTCTAACGCATCACTCTTTAAAATCAACCAACAAATATATGGTTTTATACCATGAACTATGGAGCTCTTGTTTTCTCATTGCACCATGAGAATACATAGAAACGAGATTCTGAAATCTTGGCGAGCATAATAATAAAAAGCCTAAAAAACTTTCCTTTCTCTTTTCTCGCGTAATAAGTTGAATATCACAAACGATTCACGCTAACACTCATTTACAAAACTAACTAAATGGGTCTCGTTGAGTATAACAAATGTGAAGGGTGCTAATACTTTCCCCTTTCATAACTGACTTCTAAACCCGCTCTTGGTTGCGACGGTCATTTTTTCTTTCGTGGGTTTTATTCGATATTTATATTTCTGTTGGAATAAATAAAGATTGGTGGGGGACTCTTTTGTATTTTGAGTGTTCCTTATGTTCAGGTATTTTCCATGTCGCGACAAGGAGAAATTGACGTCTTCACCATTGAACTTTTCTCTTTCCTTAATTTTGAAAAAATTATGTGGCCAAAATTCCATTCCATTTTCACTTTATAGGAGACCATCCTTTTTCTAAACGAAATAGGTTTAGTGATGAGTTTGGATACATACGCATGATTGCATGAATATTAATTTGATTTCACGTCTAGTCTTGATAATTGTTATATTAGTAGCTAAAGTGCTAAACCAAGTACAACGTTGAGTTACTAGCTAAAGTGTTTAACCAACCAGGGACAACAAAAGTCAAAATCTTTATAAGTTGAACAAAAGTAAAAGAAAAATAAACATTTGAAGTTTCTTTCTTTTCTCGATAAATAAACATTTGTAGTTGAAATCTCCCATTATAGTTATGTTCAATGAGTTAGTATGGTATTGGATATTTGGGAATTTTTCACTGTCATACCATCTTTTTAGCTAAAAATTCTCAAAGTATCATACATTTCAACTTATAAATCAATATACCATTGTTTTAAAAAAACATGTTAATGGTTTAGAGGTCCATTACTTTGGCGGAAGTGTACAACATAATAGGAATTCACTCATTGCTATGGCGGAAGGGTATTAAAGTGTAGAGGGTTTGTCAACTGTTTTGGCGGAACCTTCTAAATGTTTTTTAATTTTTTTATTATAAAGAATGTAATTTTAATTATAATTATAATAATATATAGATTTTAAATATATATTTTTATTAATTAAAATTAATTAAAATTAATTATAATTTTTATAAATAATTATTTGTCTAGATGATAAAATATAAAAATATTATTTAAAATTAATTTAATTAAAGCTATATTTAACTAATAAATGAAATAACAATGATAATACAAATAAAATATTAATCAAAGCAATATTTTTACTTATTTATTTATTAAATAAAAATAAAATTACAATAAACGACATTTAGTGTTGATTTTGACCCGGTTGTGGTAATCGATGATCGGTTCCCCGTTGAGGAGATTGTATAATTCGCATAGACACTCTACAAGGCAAACCATTAATTATTTGATGGCTGAGTAGAAGGTCCTGCGTCATCTCTATGATCAATCAATTCGACTACCATTTCTCTTGTTTTGTTAGGAAGTGGTAGGCAATTAATTAGTTATGCATGTAGGGGACGTAGGGGTCTTGTGATGAATTTGAGGTAAATTATTGTGACTGGTAAAAATATATTCGTAGTTGGGGTGTTTGGTAGTTGTGTTCTTGTGGGATAGGTTGTGTGAATGAGTGTTGGTTATAGTGGATGGTGAATGGTGAATGGTGTTTGTGGTTGGGTGTATAATGTAGATGGGGTAAATTTTGGATTTTGTTGTTGGGTGTTGTAGGGGGTTTGGTTAAATGATAGATTTTGGTGATGATATTATTGGCTTGAGGTATAAGGTGGTTGTGTTGGATTGAAAGGATATTGGGTGTTAAAGTTATATTGTTGGGTGTTAAATTTATGTTGTTGTGTGTAAGTGCTTGTTGATGGTTTGATGTGTTAGAAGTGTGAAGGCGTGGGTTGGTTACGAGGGTTAAATATAAATCTATTCTCTAATAGAAATGGGTGCATAGTAGAGTGCAGTGTTGAAATCAGGGAAAACATTTACAGAAAATTGCATGAAGGTGATGAAAGAAGAAACAACAAAATACAACATGCATCAGGTATCAATATTTGACTACGAGCATAACACTTTCAGTGTGAAGGGGACGATGGACCACTGTGAGGGGAAGCCTATGGAAGGTTATAAGGTCATCCTATTAAATTGTTGGTGTGATTGCGGAAAGTTTGAAGCATACAATGTTCCTTGCTCACATATTATCACTGCATGTTCCAGGGTACGCCAAGATGCCTATGCTCATTTGTCAAACGTTTACAAGGTCGTAAACCTATTTGGAGTTTATAGCATAAGCTTTCCAGTGCTACCATATGATGAATATTGACTCATGTATGAAGGAGAACAAATTTTCCATAATCCAATAACGCAGAGGAATAAGAAAGTTTGCCCAGTGAGCACGTGAATTAGAGAAAAATGGACATGATTGATACGTTGGAGAGAAAGTGTGGATTGTATCGTCTTCCTGGTCACAATCAAACTCGGTGTCCCAATGTTGAAAATAGTAATAATTAAGTTTTTATTTTATTTTCGAGTATTAATGTCAGATTACCATCAAGCTTCTCATTTCTTTGAATCATTACTAGTAAATTATTTTTTTCATCGATAATTATCATTTTTATGAACACATAAATCTTTCACATTTAATATAAATAACAAGAATCCAGATAACACAAAACGAACAACAATAAGTCTAAAAGAACAACACATACAACAGATATCAAAATAGATAAAAATACTTAACCATAATATTTAACCACAACATTTCTAATTGATTATAACATTCAAACTAATATCATTTGGTCCAAACATCATTTCCCTAACATCCTTATCATTTCTAACTCGCACCCACCTATGTTGGGCATCGTATCTCTCAATTCTTCTAATTTTTTTTGCCATCAGGTATCTCTCAGTTTAAGCAACGAATCAAGTTCCTCTGTAGTTGCTCGAAACTTTGAATGTTCCAAAAAAGCATCTCCATCGGAGGCTTGTCTGTTGAATAAATTAAATTTCTTTTGCAACAGCGAATCATGTTAGAACGAGTCACGAAGAAATATTAGAAGAAATTGAGAAGAGATGTAAAAAAATGGATCACACCACACCTCTGTTTATATCAGATTCGCCACGTGGATCCTCCAAAACAATTGCATTGTCGGAGTTGTACTTAAATAATTAAATAATCAAAGCATCTGCCAATTATTGTGTCAGAGTTGTACTTAATAAAATAATCAAAATATCCACCAATTATAGTATCAGAATTGTACTTAAATAATAAAATAATCAAAACATCTGCCAATTACAGTGCCAAAGTTATACTCAAAAAATAAAATAATCAAACTATCTGCCAATTGCACTGTCGAAGTTGTACTTAAATAATATAAAATTAGTTACCTAAACATAATTATATACATATAAATCAATTTAAATCATTTTTTTATAAATTTATTATAATTAAAATCTAATATATATCATTTGTAATATTTATTTTAACATATATTCATTTGTAATATTTATTTTAATATATATTAATATTTTAATATTTATTTAACTATTTATTAATTTTAATATTATATTTTAAAAAAAGCGAAGAGCATGGTGATCTTATCGGTGATCATAATCTATAACGTGCCAGTAACTTCGTCCAAAATGTTGAGAATCAACAGATGAGAGGTGTACCTGCAAGGCATTTCGATGCTCAAGTAAGTAAGAGTGCAGAGGTAAGTGAGGGAAAAAAAGGATTAAGAATTGAATACCTGACCCTCATATGTAAAAGGATATTTATAATGCCCCCAGCGCTTGGCTATTGATTCGCATTATGGGTCAAATATCTAGGCCCAAAATGTGTAACTTCCAGGATTCCTGCGTGAAAGCAAGGATGAGTAGCTCATGCCTGTCATCCTGGGGAGTTTCCCTGCACCTCGCGAGTAATGTGTAGGCCACCGTCATCAAGGCACTGCGGGTTGGGAATCAGTGAAGATTTTTATCTCTTCACCTCCCAAATCTTCGGCCAGACGTAGCCCTATGAGGAAGGATTTGTGTTCTTCCTGGTAGTTCAATGTTGGGAATAAAAAAGTGAGGGAGACTTCGATCGGGAATCCCTCCTTACTTTCCAAGATGATTCCCGCTTCGCTTCCTGTCGAGCTGGATGCTCCGTCTATTAAGATGGTCCACTTTCGGGCTTCGTTTGTCAGGGAGGCCGGTGTGGCCATTTCAGCCACGAATTCGGATAGTACTTGGGCTTTAAGAGCCTTCCTTATTTCGTATCGGATGTCGAACTCAGAGTTCCAACAACCATTTGAGCATGTTGCATGCCATATCAGGACGACCAAGCAGTTGCTTTACGGGCTGGTCAGTTCGCATCATGATTGTGTGAGCTAGAAAGTATTGTCTCTATCTTCTCACTGCATTGATAAAGGTCAGCGCCACTTTATTGATTTGTTGGTATCTGAGTTCCGGGCCATGCAGGGCCTTTCTAGTGAAGTATATGGGTTTCTGCCCCTCTAGGGTCTCGCACATGAGAGTCGCACTGACGGCTTCAGTTGCAATAGCGAGGTAAAGGTAAGGGTTTCGCCATTAGTTGGTCGTAAAAGGATAGGAGTTTGCGAAATAGATTATTTTATATGGATAAGGGCTTGCTCGCATTCCTCAGTCCACTCAAACGCTGCTTCCTTGCGAAGAAGTTTGAAAAGGGGAAGTGCGTGTTGGGCAGATTTTTCCATGAAACGAGATAACGAGGTGAGCATCTCGCTTAGGGATTGGATCAATTTCTTCGAGTTTGGTGTTTGGAATCTGGAGAAAGCTATACATTTTTAGCGGTTCGCTTTGATTCCTCATTCCATTAGATAGAATTCGATGAACTTACATGCTCGAATGCCGAAAGCGTATTTCTATGGATTGAATCGCATCTTGCATTTCCTTTCTTAGTCAAAGACTCTCCTCAGGTAGAGCGTATGGTCAATTTCCTCTAGGGATTTTACAATCATGTCGTCCATGTAGACTTCAAGCATGTCTCCAATCTCACCTCGGAATATTATTCATCATCCTTTGGTAAGTAGCACCGACATTTTTCAAGTTGAAGGGCATTATGTTATAGTAGTAGCTGCCCGACTCAATCATGAAGGCCCGGTATTATTTATCGCCCTTAGCCATGGGAATTTGATTGTACCCAGAATATACCTCCATAAAACACAGTAATTTAAATCCAGTAGAATTATCAACTAGTCTATCTATATTAGGCAAATGGTAAGCATCTTTAGGGCATGCCCTATTAAGATCAATATAATCAACGCATATTCTCCATTTTCCATTATATTTTTTTAACCAGTACAACATTTCAAATCCAGGTTGTGTACTGGGTTTCCGAAATAAATTTTGCCTCTAGGAGGTCTTTTATAGCTTTTGCAGCAGCCTTCATTTTCTCGGGAGACTGCTTACGCCTACATTGTGCTATGGCCCTAGCTGCATGATCTATGGTCAACTGGTGACAACCCACTTCAGGATCCATCCCAGGCATATATGTGGCACTCCATGTGAGTAGATCAACATTCTTTCTTAATAAGACTTTCAGTTGTTTCCTTTCTAGGTTGGGGAGGCCCATGTCAATCTTCACTCCTTTGTTTGGATCATTACCAATGAGAATGACTTCGAATTCGCCGTTTAGAACGGGGCTTCTGGGATGGATAGGTTCCTCGTTGTTGGCTGGTGTCGAGGAGCTTTTTATAGTTGTTATGGATTCCCTTTCCTTTTTGTTCTTCTTCTTCTTCTTCTTATGTTCTTTCAAGTCATCCTTGGTGATGCGGTTGTCGAAGTCAACTGAGGTGATGTGAGTTAGTGGTTTTGGTTGTTCTGAGCTGCTGGCTCGCGTCGGCTTGTTGTTGGTTGTATGTGATACGCCAGTGGAATTCAGTCCTTTTGAGGTTGCTTCAAATCATCTCCTCGCAACCTCTATGTCACCATGAAAAGTGGCGACGAGTCCCTTGGAGGTGTAGTACTTCATATTTAAGTGGACAATGGAGGGCATGACTATCAGCTCAGCCAGAGTTGTCATTCCCAGGATGCATTGGTACAGAGACAGGCAGTCTATTACCAAGAATTGAATTTTTACAGACTTGACTGTCTCAATCGTTCTGAAGGTGATAATTAACTCGACGTAGCCCCATGGCTTTGTGATTGTGTCGTTGAAGCATTACAGGTCCGAGCCCACATAGGGTGTCAAGTGTGTTTTAATGAGTTGCAACATAAAGAATAGTTGAAAGTACATGATGTCGATTGAACTTCCTTGGTCGACCAGTATGTGGAGAACGTCAAAGTTATCCCTCTGTGCTCTCATGCTCAAGGCAATACTGGAACTGGGTGATCCTCTGGGGAGCTTCTCGCGGTAGAACGTGATCGGGGTTGAACTTCCCCGAAATTTGTCGAGGGTGGAACTCTGATTTGAGCTTGCATTAGTGAGCTACTCAAACTTTCTTTCAATGAACCTACAGTGAGTTTGTTGAATCCCCCACCGAATATGACTATGGCGGAGGGAAAAGTCTCCCAACTGCTATGTGTTGCGAAGTAGAGGGGGACTTCAGCCTCGTTGGAGACGTAGATATCCTTGGGTCGAGAGATGCACATGGTGATCTGTAGGTTGACATCGTCTGAAGGCGGATTTTCCTCCTCGACCTTCTTTGATTCTTGGGTTTCTTGTATAGGAGCTTCCTTTTTCTTGGTGTATTATTTCAGATGCCCGTCCCTGATAAGGATCTCAATTGCATCCTTGAGGTGGATGCACTCTTCAGATACGTGTATGTGGTTATTGTGGAATCTAAAGTATTCAATCTTGTCCGTGTTAGGCTTGGGACGTGTTTTCCTGGGAAACAGACTCCAACCTAGAGGAATTTTGAGTTCGCGCATTTGGATAGGATGCGCTCACGAGAAGCTGCTAAAGTAGTGTATTCGGAGAAATGGTCAGCATGTCCTTTGTACTCTCGAGATTCACAGGGTCTATCCTCTTTCTATTTCCTCGTTCCTCGGTGGGATGTCGAGGATTCCTCATGCTATGAGACCCTGGCGTTTTCTTGGTGTCACGAGTCTCGAGCATTGTTAGCGACCTCCTTCTCCTCATACTTAATGTAGGCTTGGGCTTTGAGGAGAAGGGCATCTAGTGTCATGGATGTTTCAATACCAATTGCTATAGCAAAATTGCTACGTGGACGTAGTCCTCGCTCAAGCAAATACTTCTTCATGTTGTCGGTCATAGAGAAATGGATGGCTTCCCGATTGAATCTCTCCATGTATGCTCAGAGGGATTCGTCTTTCACCTGTATGATCGCTTCGAGTGATGCCTCAGCTTTTGGATGGCGACGAGAAGCTGTGAAGTGCCTTGAGAACTGCTTCCCTGGGTTTTTCTAAGAGGTGATGGATTCGTCGCGGAGGCTCTCAAACCACGACATGGAACCCTTCCTCAGAGTAGTGGGAAACAGTCTGCATTTGATGGCGCCCCTGACACCGCGGTAATCAAGCAGAGCATTGATGTTTTCGATGTGCTCATCGGGGTCGGTTGTTCCATCATACGTCCCCAAGTTTAGTGGCTTTTCCAGTCCAATGGGGAGGGGAGTATCCATGATTGCTCGAGATAGAGGATCGCAGGGTCATGTTCGTCACTCCCACCCAATCACAAGTGTGGAGAATATTCATGCTTCCCCTGTTGAGGACTATCATCCCTATGAGGTGAAGAGCTTCTTATATGGTCCTTTGGCTTGGGCGGAGGGGAATGTCGGTACTCCAGTCATTGGTCGGCTTTGGTATACTTGGAAACCAGAAAGGGTAGCTCCTTGCGAGGAGGAGTAAGATTGCATTTTTTGACCAGCGAGGGTTCCAGTGTTCCTAGCGTCAGGCAGCAGCTTGGTTGTCGTGGCGACGGGCTTCGAGATTCATATTATCGGTGTCTTTATGGGGGAGACCTTGAACGATGTTCTTTCTCCAACGCCCCGGTCCTTTCACTCTGTTGGTGGATCAAGGTGTTGGTCAGGTTGAGCGCTACGACCAGGGCCATCATTGTCGGATCGATATTGGACGGTATCGAAATCAGCTGAAAGTTCTCTGGTGTCCTTTCTTAGGATTTCTTGGTTTTATTGTTTTTTATGAAATGGACATCATTGTCCGCTGCCTCATCGGAGGAAGGAGATATGGTGCAATCGTCTTTTCTCAAGGGAACGATTTCTTCGAGAAATGGCATTTCTCTGTCGTTGTCAGTTTTACGGACGGGTGAGATGACGGTTTTGTGAGGGATGTTGTCATCGTCCTGATCGGCCATGATCAAACCTTGAAGGATTGTTTTGATCTTTTGGGTTTCAAGGAAAGAAAAGATGGGGAAACAATCTTCCCATAGGCGGCGCCACTAATCTTACTGGTGATCAGAACCTGTAATGGGTCAGTAACTTTACCCAAAATGCTGAGAATCAACTGAGGGAGGTGTACCTGCAAGGCACTCCGATGCTCAAGTAAGTAAAAGTGCAGAGGTAAATAAGAGAAAAAATGGTTAAAAATTTAATACTTGGCCCTCTTATGCATAAGGGTATTCATAATGCTCCCAGCAGTTGGTCACTGGTTCGCACTATGGGCCGAATATCTAAGCCCAAAATACGTAACTGCCAGAATTCCTATGTCAAAGCAAGGACGGGCAGCTCGTGCCCGTCATCCTAGGGAGCTGCCTCGCACCTCGCGGGTAATGTATAGGTTGCTCGTCGTCAAGGGCAAAAATATATATGGGCAGTTATGTGAGATGTGTGGGATCCAAAAATATATATGGGCAAATATGCTTCCTATTAGCCTTAATGGATCGGTCAGCGTGTCTGGACCGTCCTTGACACAGGTATGAATTGGGTCAGTCATAGGTCCAATCCAAAACACATGGCTTCACCCTTTCAATGGGTCAAAGCTTTACAAATTTAAAAAGGCCCACCCTTTTATTGGGCAGAGGTTATACAACTTAATTTTTTTGTTTGGAAATATGGTATTATGGTATATAGTGTTGGAATGAAGTATATATTGGGTATTATCTTCCAAAACAGTGGTATAACAGTCAAAAAAATTTATTTTTGAAGGTTGTAAAAGCTTGCTCACGTGAAAAGTTGTTGTTGTCTTTTTGGATTTGAATCGTTCATCGATTGCAATTCTGTTTTCGTGGTTGGTGGTGGTGTGACTCGCTTTTAATTTCTGATTTATTTTAGATTTGTTGAGATCTACCGTTATCAAAGTGTTTGGATTAACGGTACAACAACATCGATTTTGTTCTGATTCACAACCTTGTCGCGATCGTTCTTTGTTATGGTTCAACGTGATCTTGGTTTGTTTAGTTTGAAAGAGTTATTATACGTGTTATAATTTTTACCGAGAGTTATTAGTACGTGAATTAATTCTTGATAGTCAATTCATTCACCATTAATTAAAGTTTGTGAAGACTCATACAACATTTTTCTTTTGACATCTGATCTTATTCTTGTATGCAAATTCACTAGACATATCCATTGGATGTGTTTTTACTTCTTCTAAATCATTTGTAATAGTTATATTTTGTTTGAAATACTAATTATTTTTTATATGATTTGACTGAGTCAGTTTTTGCGCACTCAGTAATTTATATTGGTTTATTAAAAAAAATGAAATGAAGGTTAGTCCCGACTTTGAGACTATTTGTGGGCCATCCATCATAATTTTGGACCGCTAGCTTTGGTTTACTTTAAATTTGACTTTCTAGAACTCTATCACAAAATCAATTCTATTAAATTTAATTAACTTTTTAGATTATGCAACGCGTTTTAAACATTTATTGTAATCGTTTTTTTACTTATCCAACTGATCCTATATTCCATAATTATATGTTTTAAAGGCCCTCTTAATGTTAGAAAGGATGAACCGTTAATTTCTCAAGACGTGGAAGATGGAGATTGGAGAAATATTAGTGTAAGAGAGGAGAGGAAAAGAAAAAAAAGAATTTCTTCATTGAAACATATGTTTAATTTAAAAGAAGAGAAAGATAAAGAGAGGATAGAAATTTTAAAATTAATTTAAACTTTTACTCTTAAAATTTTAAAATTAATTTAAATTTTCACTCTTAAAATTTTAAATAACGATATTAATTCGTTATATTATTTTTTACTAAGTATAAAAACGAAACGAGTCGGAGATAATTTTTATTAAATCTAAATTTAAATCTCTAAATAATTTCAGTTTTCCGTCTCAAATCTAAAGAGCGATGGAGAATTAAAACTCAAACTCGTCTCAAATGAGTTCGGATATCTCTGTCCCGCCACCATCTATTTAATAAAACTAATTTTATTAATAAAAATATTTATTTTTTCCAAAATCAAATTACTTTATAAATAATAATATAAAACAATCTCAAAAAATTTCATTCATACATTTTAAATAATAAATACAAATCAAATTATCAAAATATTGACCACATATCTAATATTTTAAATTATCAAAAATAAATAATAATTTATAAAATGAAAGAAATGGAGAAGATTCGAGGTGAGTACCAGGATCTCCATTATCCGATTTATCCCTATATTTTATAATCGGGAAAACTTTAAACTTGATCCCGAACCTAATTAAAATGGGTTTTCTCCGTCAATTTTAGAACAAATTCAAATAAATATATGTGATTACGAATTTTGTTGTCATGCATATTCTTTACGGTGTATTTCTCTTTCATAGTATGTGCTTTAATTTTACTTTTTTAACAAAAATTCAAACATAGCAATAAACTATTGTCCTCGTGAGTTGATCTATAATTTTTTATTGATGTGAATCAAATTATTTATTAATAATATTTTGATTTATTTAATTTTAAATAATATTTAATTTATATATTATAAAATAATAAGGAAGAATATTCTTACTTCAAAAATAAATTATTATAATTTATTTTATATTCTGACTATTAATTATTTTCAATCATATCATTAAAAATAATAATTAATAATTTTCTCTCTCCATATTTAATTATTTACCATTTTTAATTATTAGATTGAAAAGAATTAACGATTAGCATCTCCATATTTAATTATTAGATTGAAAAGAATTAATGATTAGCATGTGAAGTAAGTAGGGATGGCAAAACGGGTTAGGTCCGTTGGATTGATCCGTTTGACCTGTCATTTTTTGTGGGCTAGACTGAGATTTTCGGCTTGGTACTTTAAGTCGGTCCGCCCTGTCTAACTCGTTTAAAAAAGTAGATCGAGACGGAGTGGAACGGGTTTTCCCGGCGATTTTTTATTTATTTAAACTTTTACCCTTTTTATTTAGAATTAAAACAACTTTAATTATAAAAACAACACTTATCTCTTAGGATTGTATTAGAAATTATTATACAGACAAACTGAATTATAATTGTAATGTTCTTTCTGTAACTTTCTAATACACGTGTTATTGAAAATGATTGAAATAAAAGAACAAATGTGTGACAGACATAATTATTAAGTTTTCAATATATTAGCTCAGGTGTTTTCTTTAGAAATAAATGTTGATTTTAAGAAAATGAAAGATTTGATTAGTGTATATGTGTGACAAATTTATGATTTAATTATTAAAAAATTAGTTAATATAAGAATCTATATAATGTAAACAGTGAGAAAGTTCGGTGTTGATATTTTACGCATTATTATTTTATGCACTTTGATATTTTATAAAATATTATTGTTATTACTATTGGTTTTGTGTAAATTCTAAATTGAATTCTTTTAGTAGTTAATTTTTAAATATGATAATGATGATATGTATTATTTATTTATTGATATTTTTTTATTGTGTTTGAGTTTTTTTTGTTTTTTTTGTTGTTGTAATTGGTCTTTACTTATTAAATTTTTTGAATTGTTTGGACTTAAGATATCTTGAAGTTCTATTATGCGTTGTTAAAAAAAAATCGACCTCTTTAATAATAATTAAAAAATTTCTAAATTATGTATTCAATCAAATTGTAAAATTAAAAAAAAAAAATTAAAATTGACGGATCAGTCCGCCAACTCGTTAGTAAACAGATCGGGCTTGACTTTAAAACTCGAATTTCTAAGTTGGTCCGTTCTACCCTGCTCCACTTTTGGACGGACTAAAAGAAACGGGTCTAAATGGGGTGGATCATCCGCTTTGTTACCCCTAGAAGTAAGTTATAGTAAATTACTTTTAGAGTAAGAATATTCCTTCTCATATATAATTCAAAAAGTTATTAAAAAATAAATTATTGAAAAAGAAAAAAAAAGAATAAATTATATTATATAACAAAGAATAAATCAATAAAAAAATAAACAATAAAAAATGTAAAATAAAACATATAAAATAATGAAGGCATAGTAATAAAAATAATATAATTATCTTAAAAAGAATAATAGAGAAGAAAAACGGCTAACAACAAAAAGTTCATGTCAAACATCAAAAGGTAAACCAAAAAAAAAAAAGTTAATGTGAAAAGAAGGAAAAATAACAGTAAAGATAAAGAAGCTTAAATTTTCAATATCTCAAACAAGATAATTTTAGATTTTAATAAAATAAAAAATTGAAGAGAATCTTTTCAATTTACGTAATAAATTTGTTTTTAACATCCGTTCTCTCTCTCTCTCTCAAATTACCTTTCATTTGGGAATAAAATAAGTGTGCTACTAGTATGTAAAGAATCACGATGACACCTATTTGAGTTGCACGAATATCTAATGCTGAATAATATATTATTTTGTGGTATATATAATCATGATATGGGTTGCAAGTTAGTTGATAGTTGTCTTTAAGTATGAGGAGATAGGAATTGCTTCTAATATGACATTGAATATGATGTAGTTCAAAAACATACTTGTCACTTTGAAATGAAAAAAAAAATTCAAAATATCTTAAATATCATTAAGTATATAATATTTGTGTCCGAAATAATAAGGCGATAAGAGGGGATATAACTGAAATGTAACAATTGTTCAGTTTCGTTGATCAGTTTACAATGTTTTTATTTTTCAAATATTATATTCATCAGTACATTCTCTATTATCGTATTTTTCGGTGTATTTTATACTATTATTTTTTAAAATAATTTATTTCATATAATTTATTTCATTATCTATTTTATCAAATAAATTACAAGTTATTCTTAATCCATATGAAACAGTGACATGATTTCTATTGCATCATGAAATATGTTCACTATCAAATATAAAAGTTGACACTTGGCATCAGAAGGTCGGGAAGTGATTTGAAAGCTTAACAAATAAAACATACTAATAACAACAACAAATTTTAATACGCATAAATTAACATGTTTCACACCTCAAATACACATCAAAATTATTTTGTAACAAGACTAGAAAGAATTTTGTTGAAGAAGAAGAAACAAAAAGGTATAAAAAATATGAAAACTAGCGAAGAGAACTTGAACACGAAAAATGTGACCATAACATATTAGAACAACGTTAGAGAGAGCAACAGTGATGGAAGACGAAGAGAGCAGCAATTCAGTAAAAACAAGTTTTTATGACATCTGGTTCTACTTTCTATGTTTTGAAGTTTGGTTATAGATGTGTGTTTTGCTGAAAGGAAGAAAACTTAAACAGAGATAGTGAATAGTTGGACCGATATAAAACTTGATCTTAATGATGGATGGAATAAAATATTTAGAGTGTAATTATAGCCATTGGTTCAGTTTATCAATTTGGCAGTTCTTACAAACTAAAACCGAGAACTGAACCAAATTACACTGATTTTCATTGATTCGGTTCGACTTTGAAACCGAACTAGAAACAATCTATTTTTTCCGGTTTGGTTTAGTTTGGATTGTCAGTTTAATTGATTTTTATGATCCATTTACACCCATTGGAAAAAACTTTGGTTTGATGATGATGGTGTGATGAAGGACAATAACTTGAATATATATATATATATATATATATATATATATATATATATATATATATATATATATATATATATATATATATATATATATATATATATATATATATATATATATATATCTTGACCGAATGATTCCTATTCAAGAACCACATATTTGAAACCACTATCGCAACCGATAAAAATAAATTGTGCACCTAAGAAGGCCAAACCAACACCGAATGACAATTCAATGATGCGGTCTCTTTCCTATTTCGAACATGCTGACAAACTTTTTCCAAATTATCCAAATTTAAAATCATAAAAACTATTTTCAAATGAGCTCACATTATCAAATAATCTCATTCACCACCTTTACCCAAAATGTGACACATTGAAGAGATGCCGCTTTTTATTCACAAATATATTGAATGGGTTATAGATGTTGAGGATGACGGTGTCATACCTCAAATTTGTCCGCCCTTTATTTCTACGGTAAAAAATATTTTTAACATTGATTTTATAATATATTTTGATCTTTATAAATATCCGCTTCAAAACCTATTTAAAAATATAATGATTTATCTCAGATCATTTGTATTTTTGAATAAATAAATATTTGTTTGACCTTCGTATGCTTTCAAAAGCATTTTTATTTCGAATAAACAAGATAGCACAATTGGTAAATAGTGAAACTCTTGTGATGCATTTTAACAATTTTTTTTAAGTTTTTTTTTGTTACTAATTCTCTTTTCTTTTTTGGAAATCAGGCTTTGGGTCTCTTTTGGTTTTTGGGCTGACTTACTTGCTAAGTATTTTCAACCTAATTTTACTCTATAAATAGGGTTCATTGTTGTCCTAATTTTTCATCGATAATTTCTCACAATCAACAATTTCATCAACAAATCAATTTTTTTTCTCACAAATTCAAGTTGTTGTTTTGATTTATTACAGGGTTTCTAAACAAAAATTCTGAAACCCTGTCGTTGTCTATATCAGACAATAACCAACAAATGACCAATAATTTTATATGAAACCTCCCTTTTATTTTTAATTTTTAATTTTTAATTTTAATTTATTTATTTTTTATACCAAATAATAATTTCTGATAGTAATATGTATTTTTTTGGAAAAAAATATTATCATATCATCACACACCCTCTCATTCGCCACACATATGAAACACCACTTTACATATTGCCAAAAATCCTTATTATTCAAAATCGTGTTCTGCACATATGCTTAAGATTGTCTATACGGTGAAAAATGTTACATTTTCATTTTTATTTCTCTGTTTGACTTTTCAATGCACACTGATTTTTTCTACCGATTACACAAAACACAAACTCTTCCTTTAGAGTCCTTTACTTTATCGTCAGAAAAAGTACAGGAAGCCATTTTGGCAATCATCATCACTTTAAACTTCCTAACACAACATAATTCAAACTCTACACAAACTTCACTGGTCAACCTTTTTTTTAACCTGTACAATTTTTTCAATCACAAACCAAACTCAATCTTCTAACCATAATTCACATAAACTATGTATATAAAACTTAGTCACATAATTTCATCAAAAAAATAGAATTTCCTTTACACGTACAAGAACCAATTTCTAACCAAGAAAAAGTCTCTGTACATTTCAAACCATACTTTCATGATACATGAAACTATTTTCTAAACTCAAACAAACATACCATTATTTTCATGATTTAAACCTCTAACCTCCAATACCTTAACAATTTCAAACCATCATTTTTCTCATCATCTCAAATCTGTAAACGTTTTTTCATATACACACAATTCAACAAAATTGTACTTTTCAATCCAAAACACAATATCCATCACAATTTCACCATTAACGGTTTCATACAACATCACCAAAAACTAACCAAATTCTATTAACAATGGTAGCAACATTTTTGTTTTTTTGTTTCAGCAAGGATATTATCAAAGACACAAATCAGAAAGAGGAGAAGAATCGTCGGAATCACCTCTATCAAAGACTTCGCCTGTCGAATTCAACATCACAACTCCACTGCGAGAATCGCCGGGATCAGATCCGCAACCACATGCAAACCAACAATTCACCATCATCTCTCTGCATCGCACCCTCCTCCACCGAGAAGCTGTTGGAAACTCACCAAAGTCTATGATGAATTTCTACCACAATGACAATTTAATTATGAGACAAACAAAAAAATAAGACAAGACAAATAATTTCTGCAGAGTTTCTCTCTGCTCACTAACTGGGAAAACTTTATTATTCACTTTGCAACTGAAAAATACTGTGAATGACTTACTTGACTTGCTTACAAAAAATAGGGGTTACTCTCTCTATTTATAACTGAGCTTGTACCCTAAGCTCAAAGCCTAAAATATCTATTTTGTTACTAAATCAAATCTAATCTATTCTAAACTTAAATCAAATCTATTTAAATCTAAACAAATCTAATCTTTTCGACACTATGAATTACAATTTAACACACCACCTAATTCATTGTGTCTAAATTATTTATATTCATCATGACTCTTAGCCTTCTGAATACTTCGACTTGCACTCCCTTTGTCATGATGTCTGCAATCTGATTCTCAGTTCTACAGTGTTTCAAATTCATCTTCTCATCTGCTACCTGCTCTCGAAGATAATGGAACCTCATTTTGATGTGCTTACTTCAATCATGTGCTATTGGGTTCTTCGCCAGATTGATAGCTGACATGCTATCGATCTTCATGGTAATTGATCCATGATCTTTCCCTATTATCTCTTCGACCAAATTCACCATCCAAATTGTTTGACATGCACAAAGAGAAGCAACTATGTATTCTGCTTCGCATGATGATAATGTCAGTACTGGTTTCTTTCTTGAATCCCAAGCAACTGGTGCACCACCTAACATAAACACATTTCATGTTGTTGACTTTCGATCTTCAGCATCACTACACCAACTCGAATCAGTGTATCCTACTAACTTGCATTCTTTTCCTTTATCAACCGTGTTGTACCCCAAAATTTTCTCTCCCATATTTCTCAACACCTAGCAAGTGAGGTCCCCAAATTGCTCAAGGAAGTTCAAGAGTTGACCAGACAAATTCTCTCCTAAGGCAGTCTACCTCAAATTAGGGTTTCATTTTTTATCAAGATGCTTGAGTCCAAAGGATCTCAAATGCCTTCCAAGGCCCTAATATATTATCAAGATCATTCATGTCAAGTTTCAAGCCTTGCAGAAGAAGTTTGCTCAGTCAATTGCTCAAATACTTGAAAATCAATTATACTAGATCAAAAGTCAATTGTGGCCCACATACAGTCAAACTTCAATATTTTTAGTAAATATCCTAATTTTGAAGTATTATTCATCATTTGATAAATGGTTTATCATGATTCTTCAAGTATTGCTCATAATTCATCAAAATCCAAAAGTTGTTAAATTAGGGTTTTGTAGGAAAAGTCAACTCAATTTTGACCAAGCATAACTTTCTCATACTTTATCAGAAATGACCCATCCAAAGCTCATTTTTAAGAGGATGAAATTCCATACAATTCATATTCATCTTCCAAATTCAGAATATGCACTCACAAAAAGATATGAATTTTGACATTATAGGTCCTTTTGAAAAGTCAACAAAAACACCTTTTGGGTCAAAGCATCATACATGAACATGGAAGACTCAATTGAGATGATAACAAAAGGGTTACTTAAGGGACATCATAAGCTTTCTAAAAAGTCCAAGAACACATCTCTAGGGTCAAAATTGAGAGAGTTATACATTGGCCAAGTTGACATTTTTTGTAAAATTGCCAAAAGACAAATGTGCTCAAATTTACATTTTTTGTCAAATGGGCCTAGTTTTTCATGATTGAATCTTGCTTATGACATTGTCCACGATCCAAATCAGCATCCACACACCTTTTGCTTTATTTATTTATTTTATTTTGATTTTTATTATTTAAAAGTCAAATTAAATCAAATAAATAGCAAAAAATATCAAAGATTTGTTTTGTGATCAGATTTTGGGTGGAATCAAATCCAATTATGCTGGAAAATCATATCCAAAACGTGCAAAAACATATTGAACCAAAATTGGCATGATTTGGCTTGATATAGAAAGATATCATACAAGGATAAAGATAAAATCAAATCTTCATAATGGACAAAGATTTAGCTCGTTTTTGTTGACCTAATGCATTCTATAATATATATTGAACATAGCCAAGGCAAGAAAAGAGGTTAGAGGTCGTGCAGAGCCAAGAGCAAAACTGAAAAAGTTCAAGAAAAGTGGTGATTCAATTTCCATCCTAGAGGCCGATCCAAGCCATTCTAACGATACCAACAGACTCCTGGACATCTCCAGAAGGGATCTCAATCAAGTGCAAGCCTTTTCACGCCTGGAATCATAAGTATAGGGGCCACAGTTTGTCCCAAAATTTTGATTTCGATTTCATTGATTTACTCATCATTAGCACATTTGATTCATATATTCTTGTTTATCATTGAGTTTGCAAGTTTTTGGTATTGTTTAATTGCGTTTTTAGCACAGGAATCATGATACGCCATTGTTAGGGTTTCTTGGCTTGTTTTAGGGCTTTGCAGTATAGGCTAAATTGGGCTTGGATTCTGGTACCATGATACTCGTGAGGACGAGACGAGTTGATTGGTACCTTTGAATTTCATTTATGTTGCTTGTATAGAATTTTTGAATGGCACGGGTTTGTAGCTACAGTAAAGCAACCGTAGGTAAAAGTTCTGTTACCTAAAACGACGGTTTGGGGAAGAAGACAATGTGTGGCACTCACTGGTTGGGTGGTTTGAATTTTAGCGCGTTTTTTGAATACGTTATTGGTTTTTGATTATATTATTTTACTTCCATTATGTGTACAACAAAAACGTGTGGCTCAGTTGGCAGGCAGGCATTGGCCTTGGATATAAGGGCCTGGGTTCGATCCCCAGGTCCCAATCTATGTTCATATTATTTTGTTTCATGAGATCACGTACACCACAGGTCCTCACTTCCATCATATGCCACCAATATCTGGCCATCAAATTCACCAGCGATCTAGATCCAATGCCTCTCCATTAAAGGTCCACCATGTACCCCAGGTCAACGTATGCATCAGATTCAGCGAAGTCAAAAGGGCTTGGATTTGTTGGGCCCGGATCTTCAACAACATACCCCCTTCTTCAGCATTGCTATCAGGCCCATCATCCTTTTCTTATTTCTTTTATTTTATTTGATTCTTTTAATATTTATTTTATTTATTTTTAATTAACAAATTAATCTATTTTTTTTTATAAAAATCTTAAAATCAAAAATTCATTAAAAAAAATTAGAATCAGTTTTTTTATATTATCAAAATTAATTTAATTTAGTGTTAACTTAGGGAAATTGTAATTTATTTTCACAAATAAAATCAAATAGCAAATTAGGTTAAACTCTTGATTTAATTTTGTTTTTTCTCTTTTTCTCAAGTAAATAAAATACAAAAATAGGTTTTAGATTGAATTAATTTATTTTTCTTAATTTAAAATTAATTAGAATTAGGATTTTTCTTTTTTAAATTAGTTCATTATTTTCTTAAGTAACAAAACATGACAAAAAAACATTTTTTTAATCAATCGCAATTAGGTTTAGTCAAGGGTCAAAACCCTAATCGCCCCGTATTTAATTCGCCGTGCGTTTATTACTTTTGCCAATATTTTTGTAACTGTTCATGGTTTGTAATAGTTAATTTAGGGCTTTTACTTATCACTTTTTCCCCGGGTTTTTGTCTATGTAATTAATTCCCCTCCCTGAAGCCTTGTAATAGCGTAGATTTACTTTCTCGCATTTTTAATTTCTGCAAATATTTAACTGTCTAGATGTATGCTAATATGATTGTATGACAAGAATGCATGACAAATTAACACAGTTAGAAAATCCTAATGTGCAAAGATAAATAACTGAAAACAAATCACTCCCACATATCACTCTTAGGGTATACCCTCACTTCGGTTGCCTTTGGTAAACGATCATTAGGTATAGGGTGTGTTAGTTGTTACCCTCCTGTCTAAAAAGATCAAATGTCCCGTTCGAATGTTGCCTCGGAAATGTTGCCTCGAATATGATCTTAAGACTCTAGGGTTATTACTAAGATGTCCTAACATTACTTTAGTGATCGTACGACCCTTTCGAATTGACCCTTACAACTCCAACGACGGTGCTACCTATTTCTCAATAGTAGGATAACACTGTCTAAAGGAAACAAGAATAGAAACAATCTTTTTTCGAGTAGGTAGATGCTAGTATGTACTTGCTCAAATTAAAACTTTTCACACTTACACTTTTCAAACAAATTTTCAAAAAACAACTTCGTCACACCTTTGAGGACTGATACAAGGGTTATCACGAAGTCAAACTTTTCAAAAACAAAGCACATACACAAGCAATTTTTTAAAAGATGAGCAAGTACCTAAGAACCCATGGAAAACCATGGATAGAAATGGTGCTAACACCTTCCCTTTCTATAATCTACCCCCCGTACTCAGAATATCTTGAAAAAGGATTTTTTCTGTACTTTTTTCCTTTCCGATTGGATGAAATAAAAGTCGGTGGAGACTCTTGCTTACCGCGACATTTTGCGAACACAAAATGCAAAATGCAAACCAGCGTCAAACAGTCGGTTATGCCTTGTATCACAGAACTGGCGACTCTGCTGGGGAGTTAATAAGTGGGGTATACCTTAGGATCTAGTTCATCATAATTACTTCTCTTGATTGTTTTGTTTGCTTTACTTTTAAGGGTTTTGTTTGGGGTTACTATAGATCCTACACCCGGACCTGGGGAATACCTTATAGGTAAGTAGCAATAGACTGTGAGGGAACTGTACGGCGTAGATCGATAAGGTTGAAGCAGTAGCTATGTTGATGTGGCCCTTTGGTTGGTACCGGTATCCCTTGTGGAGAAACGAGGAGAATACGGGGCCGCTGTGTGGTGTCGTTAAGCATTGTGATCGGTGGATCTGGAACTGACTGTTTAACGCTGGTTTCGCGAAAATGTCGCGGTAAGCAAGAGTCGCCACCGTCTTTTATTTTCTCCAACAAGGAAAGGACAAAAGCACAGAAAAATTCCTTTTTTGAGATTAGTTCTCGGTTCGGGAGGTAGATTATAGAAAGGGAAGGTGTTAGCACCCTTTCTATCCATGGTTATCCATGGGCTCTTAGATACTTGCTCAATGTGTTTTCAAAATGTTTGTTTGCTTTTCAAGGTGAGTGGGTTTGAAAAAGTTTCTTTGAAAGTTTCAGATCGACTCTTGTATCAGTCCTCAAGAGTGTTTGAAAAGTTGTTTTGAAAGGTGTAGGGTGTGAAAAGTATTTTGATTTGTTTTTGAAAAGAGAGCAAGTATCTTTGAGAACCTACCTACCCTAAGGAATTTGTCTGTGTAAATGTCCTTAAGATAGTGCCATCCCACCATTGAGAGGTAGGTAGCACCACCGTTGGAGGTGTTCGGGTCAATTCGAGTTCAGGGACATGTGGCCTTCAAGCAAAGGTAAGATACCTTAGGAGCTACCCTTATGCCATTGATCTTTTATTCGAGGCAACCATTCCGAGGCAACTTATTCGAGGCAACTTTGTTTAGGCAACTTGATCAATGGGACATAAGGACTCACTAAGACATCCTATAGTCGACGGCCACGTTTCGAAGGGTCAAGGCAACATGTGATCACCGAGTAATGGGAAGACACCTTAGAAGCTACCCTCATGCCAGGTTCCTGGATCATGAGGACTTACTAAAACATCCTCTACTCGACGACCACTTTCCGAGGGCAAGGCAACAGTGAGGCGTACCCTAGGGGTGGTGTGTGAATTGTGTGTCATTTTCAGTTTATTGTTTGTCTTGTCATGCATTGGTGATCTACGTTTTGATTTTATCCTTTTTTGGGCATTCATTCTTTCATGCTTTTTGTTAACAGTTTAAAAAGTGCGGGAATTTAAAGTGCGGAAAAGGTAAAAGTTCTACGCTATTACAAAGGCGCGGGTCTACAACGCCAAATTAACCCAGACCCGATCTAAAATAAATTGCAGAAAATAAACGCCTAATTAACTATTACATGGCTTTGATACAATTACATTATATTTACATCAAAAATAAATAAAACGCGCGAAAAAGGAAAATAATCGAATGCGAGGGCGTTGGACCCTTTAAAATAATTAAATTAAATAAAAGAAATGACTTATTTTTATGTTTTTTATGTTTGATAGAAAAAGAGAACTAAAATTAAAATATTATACAACCCTAATTCTAATTATTTTAAGTTATTAAGAAAAAGATTGAATTTTTTAATCTAATTTAAACCTAAATTATTTATGTACAATTAATTATGAAAATAAATAACTAAATAAATAATATTATTGTGGTGGTAAAAAAAAGAAAAATAAAAAAAGATAAAATATTTATTAAACCTATTTCTACATTTTTTTGGATTTTTTATAAAAAAAGGAATTAATATTGTAACCTAATTAAACTAATATTTAATCATACAATTTATTTATGAAAATAATAAAATAAAGCATTTATTATATTTTTTGTTCTTTTTTTGATTTTTTAGGATATTTTTGTATTTTGAAAATATTAATTAAATTGAACAAAAACAAATATTAAAAGAAATAAAAAAAAAAGTAAAGAAAAGATAAAAATATGCAAACCTAGGGGGTGGTAGTCCCCAATATGGAGGTGAATTGTAAGCATTTTAAGTCCATTAAGGATCTGGCCTCATTGACTTTCCAGATGGCATGTTGCAGCGTTGACCTATGCTCATGGTGTGCTTCAGATCTAGGCCTTTGATTTGATCTCCCAGGACGCGTGGATGGCTTGGTGGAGAGGAGTATGGTGCGTCTGCAGTCTTGAAACGCATGTGAACGTGAATTGGAAAATAATATGGAAAGTGTATAGACCTGGGGCTCGAACCCAGGTCTTGTGGTTTACCATTCAAATGCGTTGCCAGTCGTGCCAAGTTGCTTATTTGTAAGTTAGATAACAAACAAAATTTATAAATAAAATAACGCGTTGATGTTATAAAAATAAAAAATGCGCGCTGGATTCAAACCAGCCAATCGCCTAATGACACGAACTCATCTTCTTCCTTGGATTTCCTGAAACAAATTTAGCAAATATTTAACGGGGGTTTTAAACCCCCTCAAAATAAACTGATTTCAATAATAACGATTAAGCCTGTGACGCTCAGAAATTTGGCGCGATGGTGTCTTCTTCTTCGTCCAGATGCGCTGATCACAACCATGGCACTGTGGTGTTCTGATTTTGCTGTATCTTAAAACCCCTAATTCAAGACTTTGCAAACCCTAAAAAATAATCATGGTATCTTTTGCTACAAGCACGATTAGTTCAATTAAACAGCATCAAAAGTTCCAGCATAAGCACATTAGTGTAAAACAATATTTAAAATGCATGAATACAGCATGAAATCCAAGGTACGATTATGCAAAAACTCATGGACAGGATGACTTTATGCTACCGTTTCTTGAGGTTATCTTTGATGTTTGTGATTGGGATACGTCCAATGATACTCAAGGAAGCTAATGGGATGGGAATTTTGGCTTGAAACCACCTCTAACTGAGTTTTCAGATTTGAGATTTTTTTGTGAAAAGTGTGAGTTTTGTTTCGAGTTCTGGCACAGCTTCATTTTCTTGATCAGAACCACAACCCTAATTTTGCTTGCTTAGGAGGCCCTTGCACTGTGCCACCCTTGGGGAATTTTGAAGCTTGGCTTGGCAAATTTCCTGAAGAATATGGGAGGGCAAATTTTGGGGTACAACAGTTGCCCCTGTTCAATCTTCTTAGACCTGAGGATGCAGATTGGCTGACGTGCCTTTCGTAATCCGAGGGTAGAAGATGATTGGACACTAGAGTGCCCAGAAATTTGCGCTCACATAGTAGCAGTGATGATGGGAATGGGCTTATAGATGCCATTTGGATGTTGATCGCGTAAGAGATTCCTTAGCGAGAACCTGCATACCTGCAAAAGAAACATGGGTACCTGACACGTTGCAGGAGTTGATTTCAGATGCTTGGCGTAGATATGTCCTGACTGGTTACAGGAGCTGAATCTTTGAATTCTTTAGACGTGCCCTGGCGAGATACAGGAATCGAGTCTGGTACTGTTAGTCTTCAACGGATACTCCCTGGCAAGATTCAGGAATCGGATCTTCGAACTCTTCAGACGTGCCCTGTCTAGATACAGGAATCGAGTCTGGTACTGTAGTCGTCAACAGATACTCCCTGGCAAGATTCAGGAATCGGATCTTCGAACTCTTCAGACGTGCCCTGTCTATATACAGGAATCGAGTCTGGTACTGTAGTCGTCAACAGATACTCCCTGGCAAGATTCAGGAATCGGATCTTCGAACTCTTCAGACGTGCCCTGTCTAGATACAGGAATCGAGTCTGGTACTGTAGTCGTCAACAGATACTCCCTGGCAAGATTCAGGAATCGGATCTTCAAACTCTTCAGACGTGCCCTGTCTAGATACAGGAATCGAGTCTGGTACTGTAGTCGTCAACAGATACTCCCTGGCGAGATTCAGGAATCGGATCTTCAAACTCTTCAGACGTGCCCTGTCTAGATACAGGAATCGAGTCTGGTACTGTAGTCGTCAACAGATACTCCCTGGCAAGATTCAGGAATCGGATCTTCGAACTCTTCAGACGTGCCCTGTCTAGATACAGGAATCGAGTCTGGTACTGTAGTCGTCAACAGATACTCCCTGGCAAGATTCAGGAATCGGATCTGGAATCACGACAGTTGATAGCAATTATCTTTGTATTAACTTTTGTCCTGAAAAGACAAAACGTTAGTTGTATGTGATGTCATGATGTATGACATGCAAGGTGTTCTCAGAATGAATGGGATTGTATGTTCATGATGCGTATATGCATGCTATAATGTATGAAGATGTGTTGTTTATGAATGTATGTTTTCGTCTAGGAAGATAAATCCTTGACGGATGCCGGGAAGTCAAATCCTGGGCTGATGTGAATAGCATTCTTTAATTCCACTGGGGAGTGATGGTTGCAAGGATAAACCGGTAGGGGAAGATGACTCCGTCGTGGGAATAAACTTGTTGGAGAGATTACTCTGCGGGGAGAAAATTATTCTAGCGATCTGGCTGGGGAACAATACTCTGTGGGGAGAGAGGCACTCTTGTTGAGATGTTGTATGAGAACTCCGCTGGGGACACCGTCATTGTTGGAAGTGTTGATAGACTTCGCTGGGGATGAGAGGGCTTCATCGACGACGCTCTTTCCGTGGCTTTTGGCTGAGGATAACCCAGTTATATCCTGTTAAGGAAATAACTCTTTAAATAAAGCCGGACGACGCGTTCGTGCTCTGTGAGGGGATAAGCTTCCAGAATCTACTGGGGATAAGCTTACTGCTTGGGGAGATGACTTACAACTTTCCGGGGGAACTGGATTGGACTCTCCTGGGGAAGTATTGAACTGCGGGGGAAGTGATCCCTTTGAATGCTTGGTATGCCACCGGGGAACAATCTTTAGACCAAGATTGCCGGGGATGCTTGTTGAGAACATGTATGCTGCTGGAGAATGTTGAGGTCTGCTGGAGGACACCCAACCTCTTTAAGGTTGATAACTGCTTTGCTTGAGGAGAGTGTACTGACTTGCTGGCTCACTCTCTGGGGAGTTAAGATATCTGGTTATGTTCTTTAGCTAAACCTACCTTTACACTTTGGAGGACCGAACAATTAGATTGCTTAGACAACTCTTTATTGCCCCTGTTTCTATGGGAGAAGGCACCTGTGGGGGGCTGATAGTTGTTGATAGACCAAGCTTCTTCTGGTAGGCAGGTGACAAGATGACAGGACATAGTCGTACGCTTTGATCCCTAACTTTTGCCTGGACCGCCCTTTCGGGTTTTCAGTCCACCGGGATACCCATTTTTGCCCAAGCCGCCTTTTCAGGTTTTCGACTTGCCGGGTGTACAGATTTTTTCATTTCATCCCTTATCTTTGCCCGAACCCTTTTGGTTCGCCGGGAAGCCCTAATTTTTGCCTAGGTATGTCAACCTAGCGGGTCTTTGATTATGCGTGGTATTTTTTCGACTATGTCCATTCTCAGAGTGTAGGGAATTGCCCCTGTTAGAAGTGTTTTGTCATACCATCGGAAGGTGTTTGATCAGGCAAGATTCGTTGTTGGAATGCCCCGAGTGATCCAGGCGGAGATTTGCCCCAGGCTGTTTGACCTTTGAGAGATTCTCCGAATCTTGATTGGACTGCCCCAGATGATGGACCATGATCATGTCATGCCCCTTGATTGGAATTGCTTTTGTTCACTAGGTATTCATCGTGCGAATTTCCCTGCTGTTCAAACAAAAAGTCATATGCAAACAAGGTTATGTCAAAAATGCAAAGCTTATGTCTGTCTTGAAGATTTTGAAAATGCATTCTTTTCATAAAACAAATGATTATTTGTAAAACGTGATGTCAACTCCGTATTGTACCGTAGGCCTTAAGGAGTCAGGATACCTTTCGTAACAGTATGCTTTCGAACTAACCCATGCTTCAGCTAGGACTTTTGAGGGTTATAACGTGGCCTGGTTCACGGTTTAAGAAACAAAGGATAAAGGCTCAAATTTTATTTGTACCCACCCGCTCTTCGTGATGTTCTTCAAACCTAAACTCAGTTGATCGTGCGTTAGACCTTATTTGAGTCTTTGCTCTGATATACCAGTGATGGTTCGGATATTGAAAGTTTATTTCGAACAGGCAGTCATTTCTTTTCTTTTTTGTTTGAGGGTTTGTGAGACCTTTTTCTTGATTTTTGTTATCCCTCTCTTTTTTGCCTGAACTGTTTCCCTTTTTTGGAATTACAGTCAGCGGGATGCCCCAGTTTCATAAGTCCCTTTTTATAGGTTTTGACTTCTTGGGCTTTTCGTTTTTTGAGATATAATGACTGCCTATCTGTATGATTGTTCGGAACCATCATTGTCTTTCTTTATTTTGTAAGGACTTCTTCGGTGCCATTCGTTATGCACTTGGATCAACTGAGAGACTACCCTGCCCCAGGTTATGATTAAGGGTTTTAATTTTCGAAAAGAAAAACTCCTACTTCTTTGGCTCAGATGGGTTGACGAGGGATTATCATCCTTATAACTCCAGTGTTTAGGAATTGAAACAATGCCTGTACCTCATCAGCGGGGTCTGTTCAAAAGCATACTGTAGATCGTGGTATCGTTTTCGTCATCCTCCCTCAAGAGGCTTAGAATTTTAGATCAAGAGTTGATATCAGAAAAAATATGAAAATAATTTGCATATAGTGAATACGAATATATTGCTTCAAAACAGACATACGCGATGCATTAATGAAATAACGATGTTTAACATGAGTCAATGTTTGAACAAAAGCAAACTACAACTTGAATTCACATGAACAAAAAAGTGCTTTCTATCCTAGCCATGTTTTGGCATGGTAGCAGTGATCACGTTGGGGAGCCTCGGGCGCCTTGAACTCAATCTCCTTTGCGTCAATCAAGTCTTGGATCTTATTTTTCAAGCTCCAACAATCATCTGTAGTATGTCCCGGGCTGTCAGAGTGATAAGCGCAGCGGGCGTTGGGATTATACTTTGGTGACGCTGTATTCTGATTCTTAGGAGGGTCCCTTAATGTAATCAGATTCAGTCTCAACAGGTGTTGTAGGGCTTGAGCCAACGACATGTTGAGCTGGGTAAATTGCCTCCTAGGCTTGTCTGGCTTGCTCTGATCAGTCCGTTGTTCTTGGCGATGTCGTTGTTGGACCTGTGAAGTGGTAGCAGCTTGGAGAGGTCTATTCATTGGACCAGACCTTTGTCCTCTTGGAAGCTGTTCTATGACCTGGTCCCCGATTTGGGCTGGTTGCTTCATGTCTTGATGAAGCTGACTGATCATGGCCCTCAACTCTCCTTGCTCCTGAGCCAAACCTTGAATGAGGGCCCTTTGCCCCAGCATCTGGGTTTTCAACGTGTCTACCTCAACTTGTAGACGTTTCAGCTGTTCGTCCTTGTCATCTTCAGGACTCTTTCTGATCAGATTCCCCATGAGGAGTGTCCTCAACTCTTCCTGCCCCTTGGATAGACCTAGGAAGATTTCCCTGAACTGAGTCTCTTGAGCCTGAGGTCCCTGGTTATCTGGTTGGAAAGCCATTGCTGAAATAAACAGCGAGAGGGTGAGCAACCTGTAAAAGGGATACCTGCAATGCAATGATATGTATGATATGCATGCAATGTTTTCAAGGATCTCGCGGGGTAAACGAGAAGACTGTTAGAATTTGAAACCGGTAGCTTGATTGAAGGAACTTCATATTGCTGAGAGTCCTTCTTCAAGGGTCAAAAGGCTCACCATATCTAGTGGGTCATAGCCCCTGACAACTTTGGCTAGAGGAAAATAAATCCTCTTTGCCCCTTGCTGGATGTTTGACTTATCCTGACCTGCATCACAAGCCCTTGAGATCCTTGAAATGGGTTAGGATGTATGCAATGGTAAGATGTCATGATGCATGGGGTAGTATAGGTAACCCTGTCCTGAGTCCCTATTAAGGACTGCAAACCCAAAACCTGCAAGACATTTAATAAACCTGTCAGGAGTCCCAATTAAGGACTAAGACAAACCCTGCAAGAAACTTGGTACCCCTTGTTATGAGCCCTGGTTAAGGACTAAAACAAAAACCTGTAGGAAATCCAGTAGACCCTGTTATGAGTCCTAGTTAAGGACTAGAAAACAAAACCTGCGAGAAACTTGGTAAACTCTGTTATGAGTCCTAATTAAGGACTATGAACAAAACCTGCAAGAAACAAGTGTCAGGTAACAAGTAGGCAAATACGAAGGCACACAAGTCACACAAGAGAAGCCCTTAGAGTTTAGGCCAGCATGGGGTCTAGGTATTACCCTCTTTCAGTTTGTTGGTTCATACCTGTCCTAATCAAAAGTAACCGGGTTCTTAGAGGATCCCAATATCATTGACTACCCTCAATCGGTCATAACTCCAGCATCGCAATCTTTTCTTGCGGCCAGAACCATCACGAGAGTTTAGCCTCAATGGGCGTAGCATACTGCTACTGTTCTAAAGGCCAAGTTGTGTCAATTAAGGTTCTAAGGTCTGTTGGTGCTTAATGACTCCTTGGAAGACCCATATTCTCCTCGTTACGACACAAGGGATATCGGTACAGACCAAGGTGCCACACCAACGTAGCCACTGCTTCACCCATGTCGGTCTACGCCGGACAGGTCCCTCACAGCTTATGCTACTTAAACAGGGTATCCCCAGATCCGGGTTAGGATCTATGAAACTCCGATGCAACCCTCAATTTTAAAGCAGACAAGGAAAACAATTGAAAACACAGTTATGAACTAGCCCTAAGGTACACCTCACTTTTATAATATTCCCCAGCAGAGTCGCCAGTTCTGTGATCGGTGGATCTGGAACTGACTGTTTAACGCTGGTTTCGCGAAAATGTCGCGGTAAGCAAGAGTCGCCACCGTCTTTTATTTTCTCCAACAAGGAAAGGACAAAAGCACAGAAAAATTCCTTTTTTGAGATTAGTTCTCGGTTCGGGAGGTAGATTATAGAAAGGGAAGGTGTTAGCACCCTTTCTATCCATGGTTATCCATGGGCTCTTAGATACTTGCTCAATGTGTTTTCAAAATGTTTGTTTGCTTTTCAAGGTGAGTGGGTTTGAAAAAGTTTCTTTGAAAGTTTCAGATCGACTCTTGTATCAGTCCTCAAGAGTGTTTGAAAAGTTGTTTTGAAAGGTGTAGGGTGTGAAAAGTATTTTGATTTGTTTTTGAAAAGAGAGCAAGTATCTTTGAGAACCTACCTACCCTAAGGAATTTGTCTGTGTAAATGTCCTTAAGATAGTGCCATCCCACCATTGAGAGGTAGGTAGCACCACCGTTGGAGGTGTTCGGGTCAATTCGAGTTCAGGGACATGTGGCCTTCAAGCAAAGGTAAGATACCTTAGGAGCTACCCTTATGCCATTGATCTTTTATTCGAGGCAACCATTCCGAGGCAACTTATTCGAGGCAACTTTGTTTAGGCAACTTGATCAATGGGACATAAGGACTCACTAAGACATCCTATAGTCGACGGCCACGTTTCGAAGGGTCAAGGCAACATGTGATCACCGAGTAATGGGAAGACACCTTAGAAGCTACCCTCATGCCAGGTTCCTGGATCATGAGGACTTACTAAAACATCCTCTACTCGACGACCACTTTCCGAGGGCAAGGCAACAGTGAGGCGTACCCTAGGGGTGGTGTGTGAATTGTGTGTCATTTTCAGTTTATTGTTTGTCTTGTCATGCATTGGTGATCTACGTTTTGATTTTATCCTTTTTTGGGCATTCATTCTTTCATGCTTTTTGTTAACAGTTTAAAAAGTGCGGGAATTTAAAGTGCGGAAAAGGTAAAAGTTCTACGCTATTACAAAGGCGCGGGTCTACAACGCCAAATTAACCCAGACCCGATCTAAAATAAATTGCAGAAAATAAACGCCTAATTAACTATTACATGGCTTTGATACAATTACATTATATTTACATCAAAAATAAATAAAACGCGCGAAAAAGGAAAATAATCGAATGCGAGGGCGTTGGACCCTTTAAAATAATTAAATTAAATAAAAGAAATGACTTATTTTTATGTTTTTTATGTTTGATAGAAAAAGAGAACTAAAATTAAAATATTATACAACCCTAATTCTAATTATTTTAAGTTATTAAGAAAAAGATTGAATTTTTTAATCTAATTTAAACCTAAATTATTTATGTACAATTAATTATGAAAATAAATAACTAAATAAATAATATTATTGTGGTGGTAAAAAAAAGAAAAATAAAAAAAGATAAAATATTTATTAAACCTATTTCTACATTTTTTTGGATTTTTTATAAAAAAAGGAATTAATATTGTAACCTAATTAAACTAATATTTAATCATACAATTTATTTATGAAAATAATAAAATAAAGCATTTATTATATTTTTTGTTCTTTTTTTGATTTTTTAGGATATTTTTGTATTTTGAAAATATTAATTAAATTGAACAAAAACAAATATTAAAAGAAATAAAAAAAAAAGTAAAGAAAAGATAAAAATATGCAAACCTAGGGGGTGGTAGTCCCCAATATGGAGGTGAATTGTAAGCATTTTAAGTCCATTAAGGATCTGGCCTCATTGACTTTCCAGATGGCATGTTGCAGCGTTGACCTATGCTCATGGTGTGCTTCAGATCTAGGCCTTTGATTTGATCTCCCAGGACGCGTGGATGGCTTGGTGGAGAGGAGTATGGTGCGTCTGCAGTCTTGAAACGCATGTGAACGTGAATTGGAAAATAATATGGAAAGTGTATAGACCTGGGGCTCGAACCCAGGTCTTGTGGTTTACCATTCAAATGCGTTGCCAGTCGTGCCAAGTTGCTTATTTGTAAGTTAGATAACAAACAAAATTTATAAATAAAATAACGCGTTGATGTTATAAAAATAAAAAATGCGCGCTGGATTCAAACCAGCCAATCGCCTAATGACACGAACTCATCTTCTTCCTTGGATTTCCTGAAACAAATTTAGCAAATATTTAACGGGGGTTTTAAACCCCCTCAAAATAAACTGATTTCAATAATAACGATTAAGCCTGTGACGCTCAGAAATTTGGCGCGATGGTGTCTTCTTCTTCGTCCAGATGCGCTGATCACAACCATGGCACTGTGGTGTTCTGATTTTGCTGTATCTTAAAACCCCTAATTCAAGACTTTGCAAACCCTAAAAAATAATCATGGTATCTTTTGCTACAAGCACGATTAGTTCAATTAAACAGCATCAAAAGTTCCAGCATAAGCACATTAGTGTAAAACAATATTTAAAATGCATGAATACAGCATGAAATCCAAGGTACGATTATGCAAAAACTCATGGACAGGATGACTTTATGCTACCGTTTCTTGAGGTTATCTTTGATGTTTGTGATTGGGATACGTCCAATGATACTCAAGGAAGCTAATGGGATGGGAATTTTGGCTTGAAACCACCTCTAACTGAGTTTTCAGATTTGAGATTTTTTTGTGAAAAGTGTGAGTTTTGTTTCGAGTTCTGGCACAGCTTCATTTTCTTGATCAGAACCACAACCCTAATTTTGCTTGCTTAGGAGGCCCTTGCACTGTGCCACCCTTGGGGAATTTTGAAGCTTGGCTTGGCAAATTTCCTGAAGAATATGGGAGGGCAAATTTTGGGGTACAACAAGCATCAATTGACCTTAGAACCTTTAATCGCCCAACTTGGACATTAGAAAGTAGTGAGATAGTCGGCCTCGGTGTAGAGCTGAGAACTGGTTGATACTCGATACTACACTCATTGAGACCATACTCTCGGAATAATTTAGGTCGCAAGAAAAGATTGTTTGAGCTGAAACCTTGACCGATGGAGGATGGTCAGTGATATTGAGATCCTCTAGAACCTGGTTACTTTGCTAGGACAGGTTTGAAACCAACTTAACTTCAAGAGGGTACTACCTTTGACCTCATGCAAGCCTTAAACCTAAGGGCTTTATGTGATTTGATTGTGTTTGCAATATTTGTGTTTGCTATACATGTAGTTTATCATGACATCATGCATCATAACATGGCATTCATGCTTCATTACACTAACCATTTCAAAGACCAAGGGAATTTATCTTTGTTCTGTTTTGCAGATCATGGCTTTCGTGCATAGAAATACCATCCGAGTCAACTTTGTGCAAATACCTGCCCAACTTAAAGAGTTAGCATCAAGAGTTTCTGAAACGTCTACTTTCATTAAGAGACACAGTCAACTTTTCAGCCTGGTTACTTCAAACCTTGATGAACAAATGATGAGCATACTATTTCAGTTCTTCGATCCCAAGCATCACTGCTTCACCTTTCCAGATTACCAGTTGGTACCCACCTTGGAATAATTCTCTCATTTATTGGGCATATCCATTCTTGAACAGGTACCCTTCACAGGTATGAAAGAAGTTCCTAAGCCAAAAGATATTGCCTCAGCTTTGCATTTAAAACGGGTCGATGTGGTATCCAATTGGGAAACTCGAAGCGGGGTCGAAGGTTTTCTAGCCAAATTTATGATAGACCAGGCTCAGTTGTTTTGGGATGATTTGGATTTTCAGGCTTTTGAAGATGTCTTGGCTCTTTTTATCTATGGTTTGGTTCTCTTCCCTAATCCGGATTCCTTTGTAGATGTGAATGCTGTCAAGATTTTCCTTACTCGCAACCTTGTGCCTACCTTGCTTGGGGATATCTTGCATGCCCTCCATACTCGTACTATGAAGAGAAGAGGGAATCTTATGTGCTGCATGTTGTTGCTATCGAGGTGGTTTATTTCTCACCTCCCTAAGTCTGTGCTGAAGAATGAAGAAGGTTTGGGTTGGTCATACAGAATAATGTCACTTGCTCATACGGATATTCTTTGGTGTTCCCGGGCTATGGAAGACACTGCTGTTATTGACCGTTGTGAGGGGTACCCTAATGTCCCATTGCTTGGTATCAGAGGGGGTATAACTTACAGTCCTTGTCTAGCCTTGCGAAAATTTGGTCGAGCTCGGAGAGATGGTCCCCATGAGTTACTTCTCGAGGACATTGTATTCGACTATAAGGAGGATGTTAAGGAGCACCGCCAGAGATTCATACGAGCTTGGGGCATGGTAAACAGATCTGACCCCGAAGAGTTGGGACCGAAGACTTCCCTTCCTATGCAGCCTTACCTCCAATGGGTCCGAGCTCGTGCCCAGAAGCTTATGATGCCTTATGCGGCCGTATTACCAGTGATTGTGGAGCCCACTAATGAAGAAGGTATTCTTACACAGTTCTCTACCCTTACATGCCCACTGATCCTGGGGAGTCACATAGGTCTTGATTCAGCTGAAGAATGAAAGGGATACTTACCGGGAGCAGTTCCATGAGAAAGAAAGGAAGGTTTTAAATCTCACTAGGCAGCTCGAGGAGGAAAGAGTGATCAATGACTATATCAGCACAAAGAGGAAGCGTCCATGGGACTTTTGATTTTGATTTTTCTAGTTTTAGATTTGTTTTATTTACTTCTTTGTAACACCTTAAAGGCATTGTTGAACCATTCAAAGTTAAGCTAATAAAGTTTTGTTTATTTTTGGTTTGCAAATTTAAATCTCCCAAAGTCTTTGAAATCATTACATGCGCATCACATTATCATGCACATCATTACATGTACCACTACAGGTTTATCATCTTTTTCGCTGTTTATTTCAGAAGAAATGTCTTCCAATCAAGCCATCAAAGATCTTCAGGCACAAAACTCCCAATTCCAATAGATGTTCATAAGTATGGCTAAGGGGCAAGAGGATCTGAAGACCCTTATTCTGAAAGAGAAGAAGAATAAGAAGAAGAAGAAGACTGGTATTCTGAACATGGGTAGAAGTTTTGGAGATAGTATGAAGCATCAAACTGATCTGACCTCTTCATCCAAGGAAGGGGAGAACCAAGAAAGGGAAAAGGACCTTAGTCCTGCAGTTTCTGACAATGATACTGATTACGACGATGAGCAATATCCTCCTGATGAGGATACGTACAAGCAGTTAGAAGACCGTCTGAGTCCTATGGAAGTTCAGAAGATACCTGGTTTGTATTTCAGGGAATTGGGACTGGTATTGGGGGTGGCCTTCCCTCATAAGTTCAAAGCTCTGGTTTTTGCAAAGTATGATGGGGTGTCCTGCCCAAAACTCCATCTTCGCTCTTATGTCCGAAAAATCCAACCCCACACTGCTGATAGAAATTTGTGGGTGCACTTCTTTCAAGATAGTCTGTTAGGGACTCAGCTTGAATGGTTCTACAAGCTGGAGTGAGCCAGTGTCTAAAACTGGGAAGATCTTGCTGCTGCTTTTTACAAGTTGTATCAGTATAATGCCGACCTTGCTCCCACTCTTACTCAACTACAAAGTATGTCCATGGTTGCAGGTGAAGGTTTTAAAGATTATGCTCAAAAGTGGAGAGACTTGGCTAGAAGAGTCTAACCCCCGCTGTCTGATAGGGAGTTGGTTGACATGTTTCTAGGGACGCTATCTGGTCCATTTTTCAAACACTTGATCGGCAGCTCGTCATCTGGTTTTACTGAGTTGATTTTAACTGGAGAAAGAGTAGAAGTTGGCATTCGAAGTGGAAAAATACAGAAGGATGCCTCCTCGAGTTCAACAAAGAAGCCTTTTACTGGTAAGAAGGAAGCCAATGCAGTCTATATCCCGAGGGGCCAAAACAGATCTGAACACTATCAAATGGTAAATGTTGTAGTGATACCAATACCCACAGTTGCTCCACAATGCAACAGTCAACAAAGGGTGGAAAGACCACAACGACAGTTTACCCGTATCAACATGACTTTGGCTAAAGTGTTACCTCACCTGCTAAAATCTAACTTGCAACCTTGAGAGAGGCTACCAAGAATCCGAATACTACCTCTCCCAGATACAATCCCAACGCGCGGTGTGCCTACCATTCTGAGAGTCCAGGCCACGATACAAACGATTGTTGGGCTCTGAGGAACAAAGTACAAAATTTGCTCGAAGCCAAGGAGATAGAGTTTGATGCTCCAGAAAAGCCGAATGTTATAATTGCCCCCATGCCCAAACATGGTCGTGGAGTTAATGCTGTCGACACCGATTTGTTTGTGACCTTTGTTGAAGACATTTCTACTCCTCTGATGACTGTTAAGAAGAATTTGTTGTTGGCCGGTTTATTTCCGGGTTGTGGTGAAGGTTGCCACATGTGTTCGATTATACCTTCTGGTTACCGTTTGTTGAAGTCAGGTGTTCAACGCCTGATGGATAATAAAGAAATTTTGTTTGAGAAGACTATGACTCTTGTTGTTACAAATGAAGATGTTGCCATTATAACCATTTCCGCCAATCCTTCCAAGGTTTCCTCGAGAAGACTTGTTAGGATTACACCTATTCAAAGAATTGCTCCGCTAATAATCATTGTTCCTGGTCCCATCCCGTACACCTCAGATAAGGTTGTCCCATGGCATTACGGTGCTGACGTATATTATCATGGTGTTGAGCAGGATCTGAAGAATGGAGAAGCTGATACTGATGTTAGTAATATTGTCGAGACTAGTAAAGTTATCCGAAGTGGAAGGGTCTTCTCTCCCGAGATTTCCACAAAGACTATCATCAAGCCTACGGTTATTCCAACTGCTGCTCCAACCAGCACTCTTGCCATTTCTCTTGTTCCTACTCCAGTTAGTACACCTACAACTATTCTTGTTCTTACTCCAGTTATCACCCCTGCTGCTGAGCCATCTGGGACTCGGGGCAAAGAAATTATAGGTGTGCCTGCCCGGACAGAGGCACCCAAGAAAATCATTGTGGAAGCCTCTAAACAAGAAATAGAGGAAATACTGAAAATTATCAAGAAGAGCGACTACAATGTAGTCGAGCAGCTGGGGCAGACCCTGTCAAAGATCTCCATGTTGTCTCTGCTATTATGTTCTAAAGCCCATGCAAAGGCTTTGATTACATTTCTCAAGACTGCGCATGTGCCGCAGGAAACTTCAGCAGATCAGTTCAAAGATTGTGTGGCCAGCCTGACTGCTGACAATGGGCTAAGTTTTTCAGATACGGATCTGACCCCTAAGGGGAGGAATCATAATGATGCTCTGCATGTCTCGATTGAGTGCAGGGGTACCACTATGGCTCATGTGTTGGTAGATATCGGGTCCTTACTGAATGTTCTGCCAAAGAAAGTGTTAGATCGTTTGGATTGTGAAGGTTTGACTTTAAAGCCGAGTAACATTGTGGTAAGGGCTTTTGACAGATCGAAGAGAATGGTGCACGAGGAGGTGGACATCCCTGTCAAAGTGGGTTCTCAAACTTTTGGGTCCACCTTCTATGTAATGGATATCAAGCCATTGTATTCTTGCTTGTTAGGTCGTCCTTGGATCCATAGGACTGGGGCAATTACTTCCACACTCCATCAAATGCTGAAGTACCCAGTGAAGGGAAAGATTGTCATAGTGCGAGGTGAAGAAGAATATATGGTGAGTCATCTCAATTCCTTTCGCTTCATAGAGATGGACGGGGAATTCATAGAAACTCCTTGTCAAAACTTTGAAGAGGTCCCTCAGGCTTTCCCGTCAACTGAAGTTACGACCAACAAACCTCCGCTTAAGATGGCTTCTCTCAAAGACGCCAGAGTTGTAATTGAAGAAGGTGGGTGTACCAATTGGGGTCAGCTCCCTGATTTTACTCACAAAACTGACAAGTTTGGTTTGGGCTTTACTATAGGGGCTCAAAGGGCTGTTAGGCGCATGCGGATTGGAAGACCTCCTCTACACATCAGCAATCGGGGAGTTAATGCAATTGAGGACAGTGAAGAAGATTCAGACATCGACAGCTGGATCTACCCAACAACCAACGGTGGACTGAATAACTGGACGGCGAAGGACTTCATACCTGTTTCTTTTATTCCGCAGTAATTGACTTTTTAAGATTTGTAATAAACAGTTTGAAACTTTACGGCTCGATGCCTTGCCCAAGGCACCTTGGCTTTGTTTGTGAGGGTTGTTATTTGTCATTTCATCTATCATTAATAAATCATTGGACGTTTCTTGCATTACAAATTTTGTGCTCCTTGTTTTTCTTTTCTGTCTCTCACTTTATCAAAACAGCTATTCTCTTACACATACTCACATATCATACTGCAGATCCATATCCACTCTGGATCCCGTTGATAACAGCTCTGCTACTTCCAGTTATGACTTCAAAAATCCGATCAACCAAGCCGAGGACGAAGGTGAGGATGATTGTGAGGTGCCTGGAGAACTTGCTAGACTATTACAGCAGGAAGAAAGGGTCGTACAGCCTCATGAAGAGCCAGTTGAATCAGTGAATTGGGTACAGAGGAAGACAGGAAAGAGATTAAGATATATGAGAATATGGAGCCTAGTGTCAAAAAATGGTTAATACAAATGCTACATGACTATGTTGAGATCTTTGCCTAGTCCTATGAAGACATGCCTGGTTTGGACACTGATATTGTGGTACATCACCTCCCGACTAAAGAAGATTACCCTCTGGTAAAGCAGAAGATACGTCGTATGCGCCCTGAAATGTCATAGAAAATCAAGGCTGAGGTTATGAAACAGTTCGACGCAGGATTTTTAGCTGTCACTTCTTATCCGCAGTGGGTTGCCAACGTTGTTCCGGTACCTAAGAAGGACGGTAAGGTACGGATGTGTGTGGACTATAGAGATCTGAATAGGGAAATCCCCAAGGATGACTTCCCACTTCCTCACTATTGTACCCCAAAATTTGTCCTCCCATATTTCTCAAAACATTTCAAGAAAGATCCTCAAGTTGCTCAAAGGAAGTCCAAGGGTTGACCAGACAAGTTCCCTCCTAAGGCAGTCTACCTCAAATTAGGGTTCCATGTTGCATCAAGATATTTGCGTCCAAGGGATCCCAAATGCTCACCAATGTCCTAATATGTTCTCAATATCATCCATGTCAAGTTTCAAGCCCTACAGAGAAAGTTTGATCAATCAATTGCTCAAAGGCCTGAAAATCGACTATGCTAGGGAAAAAGTCAACTGTGGCCCACATACAGTCAAACTTTAAGATATTTTTGTCAACATCCTCATTTTGAAGTATATTTCATCATTTGATCAAGGGTTGATCATGATTCATCAAGGATTATTCATAATTCATCAAGAACCAAAAGTTGCTAAATTATGGTTTTGTAGGAAAAGTCAACTCAACTTTGACCAAGCATAACTTTCTCATACTTTATGATAAATGACCCATCCAAATATCATTTTGAATAGGATGTCATTATCTACAATCCATCTTCATCTCCCAAGTTCAAAATATGCACTCACAAGAAGTTATGAATTTGGACATTATAGGTCATTTTGAAAAGTCAACAAAAACACCTTTTTTGTCAAAGCTTCATACATGAGCATGGAATATCAAATTGAGATGAGACTAAAAGGTTTACTTAGAGGACATCTCAATATTTCTAAAAAGTCCAAGAACACCTTCAAAGAGTCAAAATTGAGAAAGTTATGCACTGGTGAAGTTGACCTTTTTTGCAAAATTGTCAAAAGTCAACTATGCCTAAAACTTCAATTTTTGCCAAATGGGCCCAATCTTTTTCACTTGTTTTAAGTTGGAAACATGGTCCACGATACCTAGCCTTTTCCACTTGTCATTATCTTGTTTTTATTATTTATTTTGAATTTTATTTGAATTAAATCAATTTAAATAAAAAACAAATCATAGAAAATCCAAAATATTGAAAACTCAAGATTTTTTACATGATTCAGATCTTAAATTCCAGCTAGCATGAGATCAAATTCGTGTAAAGGCATGGAGTGCACAAAAAGATTGGATTTGGACTATTTTTGGAAAGATATTCAAATGTATCAAATCAAAATCAAATGCAATGATGGAGGAAGATTGAGCACATTCTTTCAACCCTAATTCACTCCTCAATACATATAGAAGGTATGCAGACCTAAAACAAGGCGAGAGAGAGGCGCAACATCAAGAACAAAACTTGCAAAAAACAGAAAAAAGTGGTAACACAATTTCATTGTTCCAAGCAATTTCAAAGCCTCCTGACCATCCCAATCACTTCCTGGGAGTGTAGGCAAGCGAAACCAATCAAGAACAAGCGTTTCCAGGCCCTGAATACCACTGTAAGTCAACCACGACATCCATGTATTTTTGAAATCGGTTTGCATGATTTAGACATTGATAACATGAATTAATGATATATTCTTGATGCTTAAGACATATGCAAGCTTTTTGTAATATTTGATTTCATTTTTATGGCCTGTATGAGATTTCACCATTATTAGGGTTTATAGCTCTGATTTGGGGTCTTGGTGTACAGGTGAAATTGGGCCACGATTAGGGTACCATGAAGTTCGTGAGATTGAGACGAATGGATTGGTACCATCACCATTGATTTATCGTGCTTGTACATGATTTTTGATATGCCCAGGGTTTTAGCTACGGAGAGTGTCCGTTGGTATAGGTCTGTTGTCTAAAACAACAAATCCTTGGAAAAGATGAAGACGTGGTGGACAACCATTCGTGTGTTTGAATTTCGCGCGTTTCTAACTCATTGTTTTTTGCTTTTTCATATATTATCATTGTTATTTATTTTATGTAGAAACAAAAACAAGTGGCGCAGTGGTAGTGGAGTGGTTGTAAAGTGCTTCAGGACCTGGGTTCGAATCCCAGGTGTGATCGGTGGATTTAGAACTGACTGTTTAACGCTGGTTCGCGAAATTTCGCGGAAGCAAGAGTCGCCACCGTATTTTATTTTCTCCAACATGGACAGGACAAAAGCACAGCAAAATTCCTTATGAGATAGTCTCTCGGTTCGGGAGGTAGATTTATAGAAAGGGAAGGTGTTAGCACCCTTTCTATCTATGGTTATCCATGGGCTCTTAGATACTTGCTCATTGTGTTTTCAAAAGTGTTTGCTTTTCAAAGTGTGAGTGGGTTTGAAAAAGTTTCTTTGAAAGTTTTCTGAATAACTCTTGTATCAGTCCTCAAGAGTGTTTGAGAAATTGTTTTGAAAGCTTTTTGAAAGTGTCGGTGTGAAAAGTATTTTGTTTGTTTTTGAAAAGAGCAAGTATCTATGAGTCATATACCTACCCTAAGGAATTAGGCTGTGTAAATGTCCTTGAGGTAGTGCCATCCCACCATTGAGAGGTAGGTAGCACCACCGTTGGAGGTGTTCGGGTCAATTCGTTTGTAGGGACAGTGTGGTCACCGAAGCAACAGTTAGGACACCTTAGAAGCTACCCTTATGCCATTCATCCTTTTTTAATCCGAGGCAACCGTTTCAAGGCAACTATTCTGAGGCAACCGTTTCGAGGCAACTTGTTTTGAGGCAAATGGATCATGGACATAAGGACTTACTAAGACGTCCTATACTTGACGACCACGTTTCGAAGGCAACAGGTGAGGCGTACCCTAAGAGTGGTGTGTGAATTTGTGTGTTATTTTCATGTATTGTTATCTTTGATCATGGCATTGTGAGCTACGCTTGTTTTTAATTAACCATACATTCTTTCATGCAAATTAGAATTTAAAAGTGCGGAAATTTAAATGCGGAAAGATAAATCCTACGCTATTACAAGGCGCGAGTCTATACATCGCCAAATTACAAAGACCCGTTTGATAAAAAATGCGGAAATTAAAAAAGGACCTAATTACTATTACAAGCCTTGAGCAGTTACATAATATTCGAAAGAAAATAAATGCGCAAAAAGAAAATTAGGACGTCCGAGGGTTTTGACCCTTTTGAAATTAAATTGAAATTAAAGTCTAATGAATTATTTAATTAAAGAAAAGAAATTGTTTTTTTTTATGTTTTTTTGGTATTTATGAAAATAAAGAAAAGTGAAAATCAAGGGAAACCCTAATTCTAAGTTATTTTTAATTATTAATGAAAAATATTAAAGTTGACCTAATTTATGCTAATTAATTAGTTACATATTTATTTACAAAAATATTTAATGAATAATAATAATAAATAATGAGGCAAGTAATTAATTAAGAAAAAGATAAAAATGTCAATAAACCCTAATTTCTACATTTTTTATTTATTAAGAAAAAGTGTTAAAGTTGAAACCTAATTTAACTAAATTAATTATTTAACATTTATTTACAAAAAAACTATTTTAATGGTGAAATAATAAGAATTAAATATTAAACATTTTTTGGTTTCTGATTTTTTATTATGGAAATTATTTTAGATGAATTAAATAATAATTAAAACAATTAAAACAAAAAGAAAATAAAAGGAAGTTAAAAAATAGAATACAAACATTGGGGGGTGTCTGGCCCATTTTGGAGGTTTTTTTTGAAGTAATTTTGGCCCATCTGCATAGAGCCTGTTTGACCTTTCCAGCTTTAGTGCACGTTCATTGACTAGGGTGCACTCTGGAATTCATTCAGTGGCCATTGGATGAGTGATCATGAGCGCGTGGCAGGCTAACGTGTGAGGACGTATGATGGACTTTGGGGCGTGCACTGCATTGGAATACATTGAAACAAAATTTATGAATTAAGTGGGGGGACCTGGGAATCGAACCCAGGTCCCTATACCTGCAAGATAACTCATCCACCAACTGAGCTAACGCGTGCATTTGTTATTTGGATAGATAAAAAACATAATATACAAAAACATTAGTTAGTGGTGTAAGACAAAAAATCACGCGCCAGGTTTGAACCACCCTATAGCATCAGGCCACGTCCATCGTCTTCCTTGTTTTTCCTGCAAATAGAAGACAAATAACGGGGGTTTTAAACCCCCACTAAATAGCACAGTGCATAATAGCGATTAGAAGCTGAGTTAATATAAAAAGGGAGCTAGTAGTCAGTTTGTTTCGTCTTGATGCCACAAATTCAACTGTATAAGTCTGGTGGTTTAATTTTTCCATATCAAGAAAGCCCTAATTGGGACGTTCTGAAAACCTAACATCCTTTAATGGCAGATTTGGATTCTGGTAGAGTTAGGTCAATTAACATATGCCAATCGCTTCAGAACATCATTGTTAGTGTAAATCAACAAATAAAACACATGAATAATGCATGGAAATCAAAAAACGATTATGGACATGTTCATGAAAAGTGTGACTCTGTTCTACCAATTCTTGGAGTATGGAGACTGGAAAGTGATTGCAATACGTTCAAGGAAGTCTCAGCAAGAGTTTGGAATAGGTTTTAGGCTTTGAATGATCCTCTAACTATGATTTCAGTTTTCAAGTTTTGGATGAAAATTTGCAATTTGGTTCTGGCCTCCTGAGCAGTTTTTCGTGTCTTTTGGAATAGGGTTAGCTTGTGTATAAGTATCTGAATGAAATTAGGTCAAGAAAACAAGCCCAAGGTCCATGAATTTATGATTTCAATATTTGATTTTTCCATATCTTTTTTCAATCTTTTTTCATGCAAATCCTTGCCAATTGTGGAAGATATTGCCTTGTTGATTGATGCACGAAATCTCTTGTATATAATGAACATATTTGCTGCACAAAAAAGATTTAAAACCATCATTTGATATTTTTCTCATATTTAAATCTAATTAAATGAATTAATAATAATAAAAATTCAATTAATTAATTAAAAATAAGAAAATAAATCCCTTTGAGCTTAATGGGTCGTGCATATGCTTTGGGTAATGATTCAAGGAAGAATTTGAGGCCCATTAGCATTTTTGAAGCTTTTGAAGCAAAGTTGACTTTTCAAAATTCCCAAAAATTTCCCAACTTCTTCAAGGCATATCTTGCTCAATTTTGAAGCTATGAACATGTTCTTGGACATTTTGGAAAGGTCTTGAAGTCCTCTAATCAATTCATTTGGTCCCATGTAATTTTGATTTACCAATCTCAAGTTATGATCTTTGACTTAAAATCCCTTTTTGTTGACTTTTGAAAATGACCTTTAATGTTGAAGTTGATAACTTTTTGTGAGAGCATTTCTTGGACTTGAAGTGTGAAGATGAGTTGTAGGAAATGTCATTCTCTTCAAAATGAGCTTTGGATGGGATTTTTCTGATAAACCATGAAGAAGTTATGCCCTGGTCAATTTGCAGTTGACTTTTTCAGCTGTCCAAAAATAGAAACTTTTGCATCTTGAGACTTTTTGAGACATGCTTGTGAAATCATGATCAAGAATTGATCAAATGATGTTTGTGGCTTCAAAATAAGATGTTGACCAAATTTTTTGACTTTTGACTGTCAAATGACCATTTTGCCCCTACAGTTGACTGTGAAGCAATTAGGGTTTTTGACTGTGCAATTTGATGCTGTGAGTCTTGAAACTTGACATATGGATGCTTGATAATGTATGTAGGCATATGGGACTTGATTGGACCCTTGAAAACCTCATTTTCTTTGCAAGGCCCAAAACCCTAGTTTTGACTGTGTTAGGAGGCAATTGGACTGTGCAATCCTTGAGAGATTTTGAATCATCTGAAGATTGATCTTGGAAAATCTTGAAGAAAATGGGAGGGTAAATTTTGGGGTACAACAGTTGCCCCTGTTCAATCTTCTTAGACCTGAGGATGTAGATTGGCGTGCGTGCCTTTCGTAATCCGAAGGTAGAAGATGATTGAACACTAGAGTGCCCAGAAATTTGCACTCACATAGTAGAGTATCAGCAGTGTGATGGCGGGAATAGGCTTACAGATGCCATTTGGAAGTGTGTCGGAACTTCGTCGGGAATGGGCTTATAGATGCCATTTGGAGACTGTTGGTATGTGGATGGGCTTATAGATGCCATCTAGGTGTCGATCGCGTAAGAGATTCCTTAGCAAGGACTTGCGTACCTGAGAAAGAAAATAATTACCTGGCCTGTTGCAGGGATTGATCTTCAAACTCTTTATGTAGATGTGCCCTGGCTGGATACAGGAATCGAATCTTTAAACTCTTCAGACGTGCCCTAGCGAGATACAGGAATCGAGTCCAGAGAATACAGTCGTCAACAGATACACCCTGGCAAGATATAGGAATCGGATCTTCGGACTCTTCAGACGTGCCCTGGCAAGATACAGGAATCGAGTCTGGAATTAGTCGTTAACAGATACACCCTGGCAAGATACAAGAATCGGATCTTCGAACTCTTCAGACGTGCCCTGGCAGGATACAAGGATCAAGTCTGGAATATAGTCGTCAATAGATACACCCTGGCAAGATACAGGAATCGGATCTTCGAACTCTTCAAACGTGCCCTGGCAAGATACAGGAATCGAGTTTGGAATATAGTCGTCTACAGATACACCCTGGCAAGATACAGGAATCGGATCTTCGAACTCTTCAGACGTGCCCTGGCAGGATACAGGAATTGAGTCTGGAATTAGTCGTCAACAGATACACCCTGGCAAGATACAAGAATCGGATCCTCAAACTCTTCAGACGTGCCCTGGCAAGATACAGGAATCGAGTCTGGAATTAGTCATCAAAAGATACACCCTAGCAAGATACAGGAATCGGATCCTCAAACTCTTCAGACGTGCCCTGGAAAGATACAGGAATCGAGTCTGGACTTAGTCGTCAACAGATACACCCTGGCAAGATACAGGAATCGAATCTTCGAACTCTTCAGACGTGCCCTGGCAGGATACAAGAATCGAGTCTGGAATTAGTCGTCAACAGATACACCCTGGCGAGATACAGGAATCGGATCTTCAAACTCTTCAGACGTGCCCTGGCAGGGTACAGGAATCGAGTCTGGAATTAGTCATCAACAAATACACCCTGGCGAGATACAGGAATCAGATCTTTAGTTACGACCGTTGATAGTAATTATCTTTGTATTGACCTTTGTCCTGAAAAGACAAAACGTTAGTTGTATGCAGTGTCATGATGTATGAGATGCGTGATGTTCTCAAAATAAATGAGATTGTATGTTCATGATGTGTATGTGCACGCTATAATGTATGGAGATATGATGTTTATGAATGTATGTTTTTGTCTAGGAAAATAAATCCTTGACGGGGTGCCAGGAAGTTAACTCCTGGGCTGACATGGAAGAGTAGAGCTTCGTTTCCGCTGGAGACGATGGTTGCAAGAATACCGGTAGGAGAAGATGACTCCGTTGGGGAATAAACTTGGCGAATAGATTACTCTGCGGGGAGATGCTCTGTGGGGAAAGAGAGGTACTTTGCTGAGGTTTGATGATAACTCCGCTGGGGACACCATTGATGTGTTATGTTGAAGGAATTGATGAACTCCGCTGGGGATAGGAAGACTTCGCCGGGGACGATCTTTCCGTGGCAATTGGCTGAGGATAACCCAGTTATATCCTGGTGGGGGAATAACCTTCTGAATAAAGCCGGGGGAGCGTTCGTGCTCTGCAGGTGACAAGCTTCCAGAATCTACTGGGGATAAGCTTCAAGACCTGCTGGGAGATGGATTCCACTTTCCTGGGGAAACTTTTGAAATTGGACTGGGGAAATGGCTCCAATGGGGTGTCCGGTATTCCGCCGGGGAACAATCTTAGATCAATATTGTCGGGGATGCTTGTTAAGAATGCTTGTGTACTCCGTTGGGGAATATTGAGATCTTCGGGGATAATCCAACTTCCTTAAGGCTGACAGTATATTAACTCTGCTTGGGGAGAGTATCATTGACTTGCTAGGAGATATTGTGCCTTGTGGGGCTGGTTGGAGACCAACTGCTTGGGAGAGAATTGTTGAATCTTGGCTCACTCTCTGGGGAATTAAGGTATCTAGGTTACATTCTTCAACCGAACTTACTTTGGTACCTTGGTGGACAGAGCAATTAGATCGCTTTAGACAACTCATTATTGCCCCTGTTTCTGTGGGAGAATATACCTGCGGAGGTGCTTGATGACTGCCGATTGACAAATCTTCTTCTGGTAGACAAGTGACAAGATACCGGGACATTGTCGTACGCTTTTGATCCCTATTTTTTTCCTGGACCGCCCTTTCGGGTTTTCAGTCCACCGGGATACCCATTTTTGCCCAAGCCGCCTTTTCAGGTTTTCGACTTGCCGGGTGTACAGATTTTTTCCATTTTCATCCCTTATTTTTGCCCGAACCCTTTTGGTTCGCCGGGAAGCCCTTATTTTTCCTAGGTGTGTCAACCTAGCGGGTCTTTGATAATGCGTAGTATTTTTTCGACTATGTCCACGTTCTCAGAATGTAGGGAGTTGCCCCTGTCAGAAGTGTTTTGCCGTGCTACCAGAAGATCTTCGTTTGATCGTCCAATGCCCCTGGTGATCCGGATGGAGATTTGCCCCAAGTTGATTGGCCTTTTGAGAGATTCTTCGAATCTTGACTTAACTGCCCCAGATGACAGACAAATGATCATGTCTGCCCCTTGGTTGGAAGTACTTTTGTTCACTTAGATATTCGTCGTGCGAATTTCTCTGTTGTTCGAACAAAAAGTCATATGCAAACAATGTTATATTAAAAATGCAAAGCTTATGTGTGTCTTGAAGTTTTTGCGAAAATGCATTTTTTCATAAAAACAAGTGAATTTTCGTAAACTGTGATGTCAACTCGTCATTTCACCGCAAGCCTTAAGGAGTCGGGATACCTTTCACAACAGTATGCTTTCGAACTAACCCATGCTTCAGCTAGGACTTTTAAGGGTTATAACGTGGTCTGGTTCATGGTTTAAGAAACAAAGGATAAAAGCTCAAATTATTTATACCCGCCCGCTCTTCGTGATGTTCTTCAAACCTAAACTCAGCTGATCACGCGTTAGACCTTGTTTGAGTCTTTGTCCTGATATTCCAATGATGGTTCAGATATTGATGATTTATTTTGAATAGGCAGTCATTTCTTTTTTTGTTGAGGGTTTGTAAGACCTCTTTCTTTTTTGATTTTATTATCCCTGTTGTTTGCCTGAACTGTTTCTTTTGTGATTATAGTCAGCGGGATGCCCCGGTTTTGTAAGTCTCCTTCATAGGTTTTGACTTATTGGGCTTTTATTTTGAAAGATAATGACTACCTATCCTTTGTGATTACTCGGAACCATCACTGTCTTTTGTTTCAGAAGGACTTCTTTTGATGCCATTCGTTGTGCACCTGGATCAACTGAGAAGACTACCCTGCCCCAGGTTATGATTAAGGGTTTCAATTTTCTAAAAGAAAAAACTCCTACTTCTTTGGTTCAAAGGGGTTGACGAGGGATTATCTTCCTTATAACTCCAGTGTTTAGGAATTGAAACAATGCCTGTACCTCATCAGCGGGGTCGGTTCAAAAGCATACTGTAGATTGTGGTATCGTTTTCGTCATCCTCCCTCAAGAGGCTTAGAATTATTAATTGAGAGTTGACATTAAGCAGTTTGAATATAGCGAATGCGAATATATTGATTCAAAACAGACATATGCGATGCATTAATGAAATAACAACTTTTAACATGAATAAATGTTTGAACAATCAAAAGAAAATTACAACTTGAAAACTCTAATAGACAAAAGGTCTTCTCATTTCAGGACTTGTTACTTCAAATGGTGAATCCTGTAGGGATGGTAGAAGCACTCGGCCTGACCCACTTGGGTGAAATCCACTACACCTTCATTAATCAGATCATGGACCTTGTTCTTCAGAGCCCAGCAGTCGGCAGTGTCATGTCCAGGACTATCAGAGTGGTATGCACACCTTTTGTTGGGATGATAGTTAGGAGCAGAGATGTTGGGGTTCCGGGGAGGAGCTCTTAGTGTAATCAGATTCAGACTCAATAGGTGTTGTAAGGCTTGAAACAACGACACGTTGAGCTGGGTGAATTGCCTCTTGGACCTGATTGGCTTACTTTGATCAACATGTTGCTCTGGGCGGGGTTGTGGTCGGACCTGTGAAGTGGTAGCAATTTGGAGAGGTCTATTCCTCACCATACCAAACTCTTGTCCTCTTGGAAGCTGATCAATGACCTGGTCCCTGACTTGGACTGGTTGATTCATATCTTGATGAAGTTGACTGATCATGGTCCTCAACTCTTCTTGTTCCCGAGCCAAACCTTGGATGAGAGCCATTTGCCCCATCATCTGGGTTCTCATTGTATCCACCTCAGCTTGCAGACGTTTCAGTCGTTCGTCCTTGTCATCTTCGGGACTGTTCCTAACCAAATTCCCCATGAGGAGTGTCCTCAACTCTTCCCGCCCCTTGGATAGGCTTAGGAAGATCTCCCTGAACTGATTCTCTTGAGCATGAGGGCCCTGGTTATCTTGTTGGGAAGCCATTGCTGAAATAAACAGCGAAGAAGGTAAGTGACCTGCAACAAAGGGTACCTGTAATGCAATGATATGTATGTATGCATGCAATGTTTTCAAGGATCTCGCGGGGTAAACAAGAAAATTGTTAGAATCTAAATCTGGGTAGCTTGATTGAAGGCACTTCATGTTGCTGGGAATCCTTCTTCAAGGGTCAAAGGCTCACCATATCGAGTGGGTCATAGCCCCTGACAACCTTGGCTAGAGGAAAATAAATCCCCTTTGCCCCTTGCTAGACAGTTGGTTCATCATGACCTGCATCATAGACCCTTGAGATCCTTGAAATGGGTTAGTCCTTATGCAGGATGTATGCAATGGTATGATGCTATGCGTGGGGTAATGTAAGTAAACCCTGTGGTGAGTCCAGATTAAGGACTATAAAACCTGCAAGAAGCTCATGTGTTAGATAACAAGCATGCAAGTAGTCAAGTTTGAAAGCACACAGGTCACACATAAGACAGCCCTTAGAGTTTTAGGCCAGCATGAAGTTTAAGGTATTACCCTCTTAAAGTTGGTGGGCTCAAAACCTGTCTTATCAGAAGTAACCGGATTCTAAGGGTCCCAATATCATTAGATTGTTTTCATTGTTCATCGTTTCGATTTAGCCACTGAACTGGCGACCGAAATATTCCAAGAAAACAACCCTCAATTGAGTGTAGTATCGAGTATCAACCAACCTCGGACTGCACCAAAGTCAGTTATCTCACTACCCTAAAGAGGCCAAGATGGTTCAATTAAGGTTCCTAAGGTCAGTTGATGCTTCACGACACCACGCGGCGGCCCCGTACTCTCCTTGACTGAACTCAAGGGTTACTGGTACTCACCAAAGTGCCACATCAACGTAGCAGACTGCTTCAACCATGTCGGTATACGCCGCACAGTTCCCTCACAGTCTTGTTGCTACTTTCTAAGAAGGTATCCCCCAGATCCGGGTTAGGATCTATAGAACTCCCAAGATAGTACCCACAACAATAAAGCAAACAGTTCAGACAATTGAAAACACAAGTGATCTTAGTCCTAAGGTACACCTCACTTTTATAATTATCCCCAACAGAGTCGCTAGTTCTGTGATCGGTGGATTTAGAACTGGCTGTTTAACGCTGGTTCGCGAAATGTCGCGGAAGCAAGAGTCGCCACCGTCTTTTATTTTCTCCAACATGGACAGGATAAAAGCACAGCAAAATTCCTTATGAGATAGTCTCTCGGTTCGGGAGGTAGATTTATAGAAAGGGAAGGTGTTAGCACCCTTTCTATCCATGGTTATCCATGGGCTCTTAGATACTTACTCATTGTGTTTTCAAAAGTGTTTGCTTTTCAAAGTGTGAGTGGGTTTGAAAAAGTTTATTTGAAAGTTTTCTGAATAACTCTTGTATCAGTCCTCAAGAGTGTTTGAGAAATTGTTTTGAAAGCTTTTTGAAAGTGTCGGTGTGAAAAGTATTTTGTTTGTTTTTGAAAAGAGCAAGTATCTATGAGTAATCTACCTACCCTAAGGAATTAGGCTGTGTAAATGTCCTTGAGGTAGTGCCATCCCACCATTGAGAGGTAGGTAGCACCACCGTTGGAGGTGTTCGGGTCAATTTGTTTGTAGGGACAGTGTGGTCACCGAAGCAACAGTTAGGACACCTTAGAAGCTACCCTTATGCCATTGATCCTTTTTTAATCCAAGGCAACCGTTTCGAGGCAACTATTCCGAGGCAACCGTTTCGAGGCAACTTGTTTTGAGGCAACTGGATCATGGACATAAGGACTTACTAAGACGTCTTATACTTGACGACCACGTTTCGAAGGCAACAGGTGAGGCGTACCCTAAGAGTGGTGTGTGAATTTGTGTGTTATTTTCATGTATTGTTATCTTTGATCATGGCATTGTGAGCTACGCTTGTTTTTAATTAACCATACATTCTTTCATGCAAATTAGAATTTAAAAGTGCGGAAATTTAAATGCGGAAAGATAAATCCTATGCTATTACAAGGCGCGGGTCTATACATCACCAAATTACAAAGACCCGTTTGATAAAAAATGCGGAAAGTAAAAAAGGACCTAATTACTATTACAAGCCTTGAGCAGTTACATAATATTCGAAAGAAAATAAATGCGCGAAAAGAAAATTAGGACGTCCGAGGGTTTTGACCCTTTTGAAATTAAATTAAAATTAAAGTCTAATGAATTATTTAATTAAAGAAAAGAAATTGTTTTTTATGTTTTTTTGGTATTTATGAAAATAAAGAAAAGTGAAAATCAAGGGAAACCCTAATTCTAAGTTATTTTTAATTATTAATGAAAAATATTAAAGTTGACCTAATTTATGCAAATTAATTAGTTACATATTTATTTACAAAAATATTTAATGAATAATAATAATAAATAATGAGGCAAGTAATTAATTAAGAAAAAGATAAAAATGTCAATAAACCCTAATTTCTACACTTTTTATTTATTAAGAAAAAGTATTAAAGTTGAAACCTAATTTAACTAAATTAATTATTTAACATTTATTTACAAAAAAACTATTTTAATGGTGAAATAATAAGAATTAAATATTAAACATTTTTTGGTTTCTGATTTTTTATTATGGAAATTATTTTAGATGAATTAAATAATAATTAAAACAATTAAAACAAATTAAAACAAAAAGAAAAGAAAAGGAAGTTAAAAAATAGAATACAAACATTGGGGGGTGTCTGGCCCATTTTGGAGGTTTTTTTTGAAGTAATTTTGGCCCATCTGCATAGAGCCTGTTTGACCTTTCCAGCTTTAGTGCACGTTCATTGACTAGGGTGCACTCTGGAATTCATTCAGTGGCCATTGGATGAGTGATCATGAGCGCGTGGCAGGCTAACGTGTGAGGACGTATGATGGACTTTGGGGCGTGCACTGCATTGGAATACATTGAAACAAAATTTATGAATTAAGTGGGGGGACCTGGGAATCGAACCCAGGTCCCTATACCTGCAAGATAACTCATCCACCAACTGAGCTAACGCGTGCATTTGTTATTTGGATAGATAAAAAACATAATATACAAAAACATTAGTTAGTGGTGTAAGACAAAAAATCACGCGCCAGATTTGAACCACCCTATAGCATCAGGCCACGTCCATCGTCTTCCTTGTTTTTCCTGCAAATAGAAGACAAATAGCGGGGGTTTTAAACCCCCACTAAATAGCACAGTGCATAATAGCGATTAGAAGCTGAGTTAATATAAAAAGGGAGCGAGTAGTCAGTTTGTTTCGTCTTGATGCCACGAATTCAACTGTATAAGTCTGGTGGTTTAATTTTTCCATATCAAGAAAGCCCTAATTGGGACGTTCTGAAAACCTAACATCCTTTAATGGCAGATTTGGATTCAGGTAGAGTTAGGTCAATTAACCTATGCCAATCGCTTCAGAACATCATTGTTAGTGTAAATCAACAAATAAAACACATGAATAATGCATGGAAATCAAAAAACGATTATGGACATGTTCATGAAAAGTGTGACTCTGTTCTACCAATTCTTGGAGTATGGAGACTGGAAAGTGATTGCAATACGTTCAAGGAAGTCTCAGCAAGAGTTTGGAATAGGTTTTAGGCTTTGAATGATCATCTAACTATGATTTCAGTTTTCAAGTTTTGGATGAAAATTTGCAATTTGGTTCTGGCCTCCTGAGCAGTTTTTCGTGTCTTTTGGAATAGGGTTAGCTTGTGTATAAGTATCTGAATGAAATTAGGTCAAGAAAACAAGCCCAAGGTCCATGAATTTATGATTTCAATATTTGATTTTTCCATATCTTTTTTCAATCTTTTTTCATGCAAATCCTTGCCAATTGTGGAAGATATTGCCTTGTTGATTGATGCACGAAATCTCTTGTATATAATGAACATATTTGCTGCACAAAAAAGATTTAAAACCATCATTTGATATTTTTCTCATATTTAAATCTAATTAAATGAATTAATAATAATAAAAATTCAATTAATTAATTAAAAATAAGAAAATAAATCCCTTTGAGCTTAATGGGTCGTGCATATGCTTTGGGTAATGATTCAAGGAAGAATTTGAGGCCCATTAGCATTTTTGAAGCTTTTGAAGCAAAGTTGACTTTTCAAAATTCCCAAAAATTTCCCAACTTCTTCAAGGCATATCTTGCTCAATTTTGAAGCTATGAACATGTTCTTGGACATTTTGGAAAGGTCTTGAAGTCCTATAACCAATGCCTTTGGTCCCATATCATTTTGATTTACCAATCTCAAGTTATGGTCTTTGACTTAAAATGCCTTTTTGTTGACTTTTGAAAATGACCTATAATGTTGAAATTGATAACTTTTTGTGAGAGCATTTCTTGGACTTGAAGTGTGAAGATGAGTTGTAGGAAATGTCATTCTCTTAAAAATGAGCTTTGGATGGGATTTTTCTGATAAACCATGAAGAAGTTATGCCCTGGTCAATTTGCAGTTGACTTTTTCAGCTGTCCAAAAATAGAAACTTTTGCATCTTGAGACTTTTTGAGCCATGCTTGTGAAATCATGATCAAGAATTGATCAAATGATGTTTGTGGCTTCAAAATAAGATGTTGACCAAAATTTTTGACTTTTGACTGTCAAATGACCATTTTGCCCCTGCAGTTGACTGTGAAGCAATTAGGGTTTTTGACTGTGCAATTTGATGCTGTGAGTCTTGAAACTTGACATATGGATGCTTGATAATGTATGTAGGCATATGGGACTTGATTGGACCCTTGAAAACGTCATTTTCTTTGCAAGGCCCAAAACCCTAGTTTTGACTGTGTTAGGAGGCAATTGGACTGTGCAATCCTTGAGAGATTTTGAATCATCTGAAGATTGATCTTGGAAAATCTTGAAGAATATGGGAGGGAAAATTTTGGGGTACAACACCAGGTCCCCCAAATATTTCATATATTTTGTCTTTCAGTGATTCAGTGTGCTTACAAGACCAAGGACCATCATGCGTCCTCATCATCCAGCCTGCCAGATGGCCAGATGGCCAAATCCAAGGGCCACCAATGGAGGAGCACTAGACGCCTAGTCAAACGCATGGCATAGGATCTCAGAAGTCAACATGGACCTCCTTGTTTTGGGCCTAGAAAAATGCTATCTGCACCCCCCAAGCTGCTCTTCTCAGGCCCATTTTCTCTATATCTTTTCTTTTTTTTATTTTGTTTTATTTAATTTAATTTATTTACTTTACTAACAAATTAATTTTTTTTATCAAAAAATCATAAAAATAATACTTTCTGCAAATTAGGTTTAGATTTTATTTTTTATCAAAAAATTAATTAATTTAATTAGGTTGTTAATATTAGATAACTTTAATTCTTTTTATAAATAAATTAAAATTAATTAGAACAATTAGGTTTTTACTTCTAACTTAATTATATTTTTCTTTTCCTTAAAATAACCAAAAACCAAAAATAGGCCATGTAATTATTTTCATTAATTAATTTAAATTAGATAATTAATTTGTATATTTAATTTAAAACCTAATTCTTTTTTTTTTTACAAAAAATAACAAAAACAATTTTTCTTTTAAATAGGTTAGAGGGGTCAAAACCCTAGTTCTCTCCCGATCTAAATTTCCTCGCGCGCGTTTTGTTATTTATTTTTATCCTATTAATGTAACTGCTCACAAGTTGTAATAGTTAATTAGGACTTTTATTTTCATTTTATCACTTTATTTATTAAGGGTTTGTTTTTGGCTATGTAAATACCCGAAGCCTTGTAATAGCATAGTTTAATTTCCGCACTTTAAATTCCGCAAAATATTAAACTGTTAGATGTATGATATTAGGATGCATGACAAGAATGTATGTAAAACTTTAAAACAGTTAGCAAACCCTAAAATGTGCAAAGATAATAATCTGAAATTGAATCACTCGCACATGCGCACTCCTAGGGTACACTCCCACTTGGTTGCCTTCGGTAAACGGCCATTGAGTATAAGATGCTTTAGTGGTCGTCCTTTTGTCTAAAGATCAAAGTTGCCTCGGAAAGGTTGCCTCGGATATTGTTGCCTCGGATAATTAATCTAAGACATTAGGGTTATTACTAAGACGTCCTAACATTGCTTTAGTGACCGTACGTCCTTTTTGAATTGACCCTCAAAACTCCAACGACGGTGTTACCTACTCACTAATAGTGGGATATCGCTGTCTAAAGGAAACGAACATAGAACGATTCTTTTTTCGAGTAGGTAGATTAGTTCTTAAGTACTTGCTCAATCAAAACAAACTTTTTCACACTTACACTCCTTTTCAAACAAAGTTTTCAAAAACGCTTCATTACACTCTTGAAGACAGAAGCAAGAGTTAAATCGAAGTCAAAACAAAAACTTTTCAAATCACACAAGCACACTGTTGTACCCCAAAATTTGCCCTCTCTTTTTCACAAGAAATCACAGCTTCGGGTTTTTCCTGATTTTTCAGATTGGCTTAAGAATCGGTCAAACAGACTTTTCTTAACAGTCAAACAAAATTAGGGTTTCCATTGACTTTTGAATCAGTCAGACAGATTATTAGGGTTTTTAGTGATTTGGTTGAGTTTGGCTCAGGGTTTGATCAAGCAGACGCTTCTTTGACAATAAATCAAGAATTAGGGTTTGCACGCGCATTTTCAGAAGAATTTGAATCCACGGTGTCTTAATTGACTGTCACATGGTTTTGACGTTTGTTCAAGATTTTTGTTTGTTTCTCAAAGTCTAAACATCTGGGATATGGGTTGAGGCTTCTGATTGAGAGTTCGAAGTGTTGGTTTAATCAGTGAAGTGAAAGGCGTATGGACGTTTGTTTGTTTAACTGTGCAATGCTTTTGGTTATTCAGAACGCCAAACGTTTATTGATTATTTATAATTTCTAAGTTAAAATTATTGGATAATTTCCAATTATTTTAATTCAAGAAATTTAAGTAATTAAATAAACAAGTGCAGAAGAATTAAAAGAGATTAATTGACAAAGGATTTTTTTATTCATTTTCAATTGTTGTTACAAATGTTTATTTGATACAGTAAATTTATTTACAGTGTTACAATGACATTTATTACAATGATTAAAAATAAATTAAATCTATATCCTAAGTTTCTTGAAGTCTTCATCTGCTACTGCTGCTTCCTTTGCTCAACTGATATTTACCTGCAAAGACAAAAAAGGAAGAAATCAGTACAGATAAATTAAAGGGCATTCTCAGACAGATAATCAAAAAAACTCATCATTAAAGGTTTTGGCCGGAATCAGTTTGTTCGTCCTCTCTGCAAATCGCAAGAAGATGTCTCTTCTTGGTTCACAAAGAGGAAAGCAAATTATTTGCAAGCATATGATTTAATCAAATACAAAGCTGCATAAATTCAAATTGGCAAAAAAAGGCAAACCAAACTGAAATGCCAAACAAACTGCATAAGTGCAAACCATCCAAGAGGCAATTCAAATTGTCCAAGAAACTAAACCAAATTGCATTGTCAAACTGAAAATACCAAACTAAGTCACAAGTACAAAACTGTCAAAAGCTGTCAAAGAAGCTTTCAATAAAGCTGTCAGCAAGTACACAAAAGCAATGCAGAAAATCTGGAGGTAAGAAGATATGCAGAGGAAAGACAAATATGCAAACAAACTTGTAAAAGCTTTTTTTCCCATCATTTTCTGGCCAAAACCTTTTCAGGAAAGTACTTCTAAAGCAAAATATTATGCTTTTCTGAAGAGAGAGAAAGAGAGAAAAGTAGCAGGCTTACAGTTTTTTAGGCAGGCTTACAGTTAGATAAATATAACAAATCTAAACTGTTAAGAAGGGGGGGCAGGATACAAAGAATAAAAAGAGAAGATACCACAAAACCTGTGTAACAATAAGCCTCAAAGCTTATTCAGTTTCAAACCTGCACAGCATCACAAGCCTGCCTCAAACCAGAAGCAAACAACAGTAAGCCTGTAGCCTCAAAACCTGTTTCAAACCACAAGCCTTTCAAACCTGTCAAACTGCTCAAGCCTGCAGAACCTCCAAGCATAAAACAGAACCTGCCTCAAAATTTCAAAAGAACAAAACCTTGAAGCCTGTTCAAGAAGCCTGCAGAACCTCCAAGCATAAAACAGAACCTGCCTCAAAATTTCAAAAGAAAAAAACCTTGAAGCTTGTTCAAGAAGCCTGCATAAACTCAAAACATAGTAACCTGTTCAAGCCTAAGCAAACCAAAGCTTGCTTCAAGCCAAAAAGCCTTACCAAACAAACAAAATCCCAACAAGCCTGTCAAAGCCTAAATTCCAACAAAGCCTGTCAAAGCCTAAATTCCAACAAAGCCTGTCAAAACCTATATCCTAAACAACATTCAACCTGTCTTCAAGATCAAGGAACCAAACTCAAAGCAAAGCCAAAAGCCCTCAGAATAAAATTCATCATAGGGCCAACATCAACATATCAGTAGCAACAGTAGCAAATACCCTCAGAATCAAATTCAACATTAAAAACCAACAAAAATAAACGCCTCAGAACATGTTCATCATAGGCTAAACAACAACAAGATTCTCAGAACTAGGTTCATCACAGAATCATCAAAATCCCAAGAGAGAGGAAGTAAGTCAGAAGTTAAGCAAAAAACAGCACCAAAATCATCAATATCAGAACCACAAAGTTCATCACAGAATGATCATCAAAAGCATCACAGAAGCAAAATCAGAAGAAGAAAAGAAGACTCAGAAATGGCTATCCTAGGGTTTTCAGATACTCATCACTAAACCATTCAAAGAAGAAAGATACGAGGTTACCAGACAAACCAGAACAAAGCCAGCATCACCAGTCCCTCGCCCGGCCGCCTAAGACGCCTCCTGTCCACTTCTCCGCCTCTTCTCCAAAAGCAGAACAAAGGTATTGTCCCTCTTTCCTTTTTTCTAACACCTCACACGAACACAAATAACATGTAAGAGTCAAAACATGTAAGAAATAAAACATGCAAGAGATAAGTCTTTGAAACCCTAAAACATGAAAAGCAGAAATCGTTACCTTTTTTGAATCATCGCCTTGAGTAAGTCGTGAAGAGAGGAGAGGTTGGAGGTGGCGTCCAGTAGCCAGGCATGGAAGGAGTTAGTCAGAAGCTCACGTTTGGTTGAGAACGAAGAGGACGATGAAGAAGGAAGGGAGCGACGTCGTTCAATACAAACCCAAACTCTGAAGCAAACAAATGTGAACCCTAACAACAAAAGCGTTGTAACCCGTTGGGCCTGTCCCTTGCACTAAACTGTTAAGCCCAACCTCCATTCAGGCGCCTTACCCCCCTTTTTTCTTACCTTATTTGTTATTTTATTTTCTTGGGCCAAGAACATCTTTTAAGGCCCATATAACCTTTTTTTATATTTTTAAATCAACACTTTTTTTTTAAATTTTTATAACCTAATTCTTTTGATTAAATAAAATATTAATCTTTCATGTAAAAAATTTATTAACGATACTTTTTATTATTACACCAAAAGTACATAAATCTTAGGTTTATTAAGTTTAAACAATTTTTTTTATTAAAACCTTTTTTTTTGTTTATTTAATTTAAACCTTGTGTATGAAACATTAATAAAGAATACATAAAAATAGAGTTTACTAGGTTAAATAATTTTCTTGTATTTCCTTTTTTAATTAAACCTTTTGTTTATATAATTAACAAAAACACAAAAATAATAATACTTAATACATTAGGTTAACATTTTTACTCATGTGTAAATAATTATATGCATGGCACAATACTTTTGTTTATCTTTGATTCTTATACCTTGATTATATTTTGCAACGATTCGATTTGGTTGTAAATAATATTTGGACACTACTATTCTGATGAGACTCATCCCCATTTGTAAACATTTGTACCCCCATCTCCGGATACTTATTTGTAATAGTTTAGACTTTAAATTCCCGCAATTTATCGCTTTCTATATACTGTATAGTAATTAGGGTTTGTATGCAAAAATTCAAAATCAACCGCTAGATAACCTAATACAAGACAAATGCATGAAAATCAATACACCATTCACACTTGCACCTCTAGGGTAACCTCGCCTGTTTCCTCGGAAAATGCAATCATGTCCCTAGAGTATGAGACACTCTAGCAAATGTCCCTTCGATAAACAAAGATTGTAGTCCCTCGATGACCCTCGATGTTGCCTTCGATAAAACGATCTCGTCCCTTACAAAATTGCTAGAGCATCTCACAAGTTGCCTTCAATGATTGTATACGATGACCCGCGCTTGTCCCGTTAACATCCTAACACTAGGTTGTTCACCAAATACAATGGTGAAACAACACTGTTAAAAGGGTTAAAACACAAGAAAGATCTTTGAGTAAATTAGGGTAGATAGCTCCTAGTTACTTGATCAAACTTGCAAAACACACTTGCCTACTTTCAAAACACACTCCACAATACAACTTTCAAAACAACTTTCAAAATATTAAAACATCTTTTCAAAAAGACAAACACCTTTGTAAAACATTCAAACAAGAATTGTTACAATGGTTGCCTAGACAAGGCATCTTTTTCAAAACATTTTCAAAAATCACACACACAAAGCACCATTTCAAACAATTGAAAAGCAAAGGCAAGTGATCTAAGCAAGTAACTAAGAGCCCGTGGATAACCATGGATAGAAAGGGTGCTAATACCTTCCCTTTCTATAATCTACTCCCCGAACCCACGAAAACATCTCAAAGGTTTTTCCTGTGCTTTTTAACCTTTCCTTAGGATAAAATAAAAAGTCGGTGGCGACTCTTGCTCAACCGAATATTTGCGAACACAGACGCAAAACCTCAAGTCAGTTCTCCCACCGTATCACAGAACTGGCGACTCTGCTGGGGAAATTTCTAAAAGTGGGGTTACCTTAGGGTTTTAGATCACCTATACATGCTTACTTTGTTTGCTTTGATTGCTTTACTTTTTGGGTTCCTTGTTTGGGTTTGTTGTAAATCCTACACCCGGATTTGGGGGCACCTTTTTAGGTAAATAGCAATAAACTGTGAGGGAACTGTGCGGGGTATACCGACATGGTTGAAGCAGTAGCTATGTTAGTGCGACATATTTGTGAGTACCGGTAGCCCTTGAGTAGTCAAGGAGAATACGGGGCCGCTGAGTGATGTCATGAAGCACTAACGAACTCTTAGAACCTTACTTGACCATCTTGCCCTTTTTAGGGGTAGTGAGATGACCGACTTTGGTGCAGTCCGAAGTTGGTAGATACTCGATACTACACTCATTGAGGATTGTTTTCTTGGAATATTTTGGTCGCCAGTTAAGTGGCTAAACCAAAACAATGAACACAGAAAATAATCCAATGATATTGAGCTCCTTAGAACCCAGTTTCTATTTTAGGACAGGATGAGCCAACTAACTTCAAGAGGGTACTTACCTACGAACCCCATGCAAGCCTAAACCTAAGGACTTGTCTGCTTTGTGTGAATATGATCACCTATATATACACTTACTTGCTTTTGCATACATGTACATAACATCATAACATCATACCATAGCATTTTCAATAACCATTTCAAGGATCTCGAGGGTCTTTTGATGCAGGGTCACGTTGAACCAGACGTCTACCAAGGGGCAAGAGGTTTTCTCCTCTAAACAAATTCCATCAAAGATCAAGTGCAACAACTTGAATCAAGGGCTATGAACCACTTGACATGGTGAGCTTGATTCTCGTGGAAGAACATCCAAAGTTCTCCAATCAAAGATGTTGATCAAAGTTCAACCTCTAACATTTTTCTTGTGTTTAGCCCAAGAGATTCTTGAAAACATGCATTCACATATCATGCATTGCATCATAACAGGTTCTCCTTTTCAGGTTTCCTTATTCTCCTACTGTTTATTTCAGTAGAGATGGCTCTAGAGAGGACTGTCAAAGATATCCAGGATCAAAATGCTCAACTTCAAGAAATGTTCTTGAACCTGTCCCAGGGGCAAGAAGAAGTGAAAGCTCTCCTCACAAGGGGCATGGTCCAGGGGAATTCAAGCAATGCTAGGAGTGATCAGTTGGAAGAACTTCAGTTTGAGTTGGCAACAATGAAGATCCAGACGATGGGACAGCTGGTGGGCCAGATGGCTCTCATCCAGGACTTGGCTCAAAGACAAGAGGAGCTCAGGGTTCTCGTCAACCAACTGCTTCGGGACAACCAAGTGGGGCAAACATCTGAGGTTGAAGAGCAAGTCATCATTCAAACCCCTTTGAGACAAGAAGACAAGGGAAAGGCTCCTCTACTTACTTCAGGGTCACAAGCCCATCAACAACCGCGTCAGCGTCAACGGGGTAATTGGCGTAAGCAAAATACGTCTGGAAGACAGTTCACTGAGACTGACATACCATCATCTCTAATACTGGAACGCTTGTTAGAGGTCAATCTGACTGCTTTGAGGGATCCTATTCGGAAGCCCAATACCTCTGCTCCTAGCTATCATCCTGACGCATTTTGTGTATACCACTCCTATAGTCCGGGACATGACACCGACGACTGTTGGGCCTTGAAGAACAAGATCCAAGACTTGATTGACAATGGAGTGCTGAAATTCATGCCAGATGGCGAGATGAAAATATTCCGTTAAGGGGTTCTCCACCTGAAATGACAAAGCTTGGACTGAGAGACTTTTGTTCCTTTTGAATTTTCAAGTTGTAATTTCTTTTGTAATTCATCTATTCATTTTCACTATTCTTGTGTTTTCTTTATGATATTCAACTCTTGATAAAAAGCTACAAGCCTTTAGAGGGAGGATGACGAAACAATACCATAATCTCATACAGTATGCTTTTGAACAGACCTTGCTGATGATGTACAGGCGTTTCTTTCAAATCCCAAACACTGGAGTTATAAGGAAGATAATCCCTAGTCAACCCCTTCGAGCCAAAGAGGTGGGAGTTTTCTGTTCTGAACAATTTGAAACCTTTGATTTAAACCTGGGGCAGGGTAGTCTCTCAGTTAATTCAAAAAAAGAGATGCGCATTGAAGTCGCAAAATCTCAGTTCGTAATACAACGAATGACATCAAAAAACATTCCTTTGGAACCAAAAGACGGCGATGGTTCTTTGTCTCATAGGCATTCATTACCTCTAAAAAGAGAAAAGCCCACTAAGCCAAAACCTATAAAGGAGGCTTAAGAAAGTGGGGCATCCCGCTGACTGTAATCTCGAAAACAAGAACAGTCAGGCAAAAGTTAGGGATAATAAATCAAAAGAACGAGGTCATTACAAATCCTCAATAACATGAAAAAATGTTGCAAAAACAAAATGATGGCTGCCTTCCCATAAAATTTAATTGGTGAACCATCACCCACAAGTCGCTCCAAACTCGAATAGAGTTCGACGCACAATTAACTGAGTTTAGGATTGAAGAACATCACGGAGAGCGGGTGGGTACAAATACACTTTGAGCCTTTATCCTTTGTTTCTTAAACCGTGAACCAAGCCACGTTACAACCCTTCAAAAGTCCTAATTGAAGCATGGGTTAGTTCGAAAGCATACTGTTACAAAAGGTATCCTGACTCCTGTAAGGCTTTGCCCTAAATCTTGTGTTGAATTTGTCTTATAAAAAGTTTTCTGCTAAAAAACGCACTTTTCAAAACTTTGAGACAGACATAAACTTTGCATTATTTGAATATCGTTGTTTGCACATGGTTTACTTGTTTAACAGCGAAGAAATTCATACAGTGAATGTTCGGAAGAATGAAAGCTCTCTCAGGGAGTAAAATCATTTCAAGTACAAAAATCTCCCGTCAACAAAAAGAGACTTGGTTTGGTATTGTCCAACAAATCTGGGGCAGTCCAGTCAAGATTTCAATAAATCTTTCAAAGTCCGTTTAACCTGGGGCAGTCCAATCAATATTTCAACAAATCTCTCAAAAGTTCAGTGAACTTGGGGAAAGTCTCCTTCATCATCACTTGGGGCATTCGAATGTCAATCTCAAGGTCGTTCAAAGTTTCCTTCATCACCTGCTGGAAGTTACGATCAACATCACAAATTCCTTCATCACCTGTTGGAACTCAAGGTCGTTCAAAATTTCCTTCATCACCTGCTGGAAGTTACGATCAACATCACAAATTCCTTCATCACCTGTTGGAAGATACAGTTTCAGATACGCTCCAGACACGGTAGCCATTCTGTCACTCATTCAGATCCCAGTTACAGTTTCAGATACACTCCAGATACGGAAGTCATTCTGCTACTCATACAGATCTCAACTCCAAGATACCGTTTCAGATACGCTCTAGACACGGTAGCCATTCTGTCACTCATTCAGATCCCAGTTACAGTTTCAGATACACTCCAGATACGGAAGTCATTCTGATACTCATACAGATCTCAACTCCAAGATACAGTTTCAGATACGCTCCAGACACGGTAGCCATTCTGTCACTCATTCAGATCCCAGTTACAGTTTCAGATACACTCCAGATACGAAAGTCATTCTGCTACTCATACAGATCTCAACTCCAAGATACAGTTTCAGATACGCTCCAGACACGGTAGCCATTCTGTCACTCATTCAGATCCCAGTTACAATTTCATATACACTCCAGATACGGAAGTCATTCTGCTACTCATACAGATCTCAACTCCAAGATACAGTTTCAGATACGCTCCAGACACGGTAGCCATTCTGTCACTCATTCAGATCCCAGTTACAGTTTCAGATACACTCCAGATACGGAAGTCATTCTACTACTCATACAGATCTCAACTCCAAGATACAGTTTCAGATACGCTCCAGACACGATAGCCATTTTGTCACTTATTCAGATCCCAGTTACAGTTTCTGATACACTCCAGATACGGAAGTCATTCTGCTACTCATACAGATATCAACTCCAAGATACAGTTTCAGATACGCTCCAGACACGGTAGCCATTATATCACTCATTCAGATCCCAGTTACAGTTTCAGATACACTCCAGATACGGAAGTCATTCTGCTACTCATACAGATATCAACTCCAAGATACAGTTTCAGATACGCTCCAGACACGGTTGCCATTCTGTCACTCATTCAGATCCCAGTTACAGTATCAGACTACCGCGAAGCCTGGATTACGACCAGATAGGGGTATCTCCTAAGAGCAAGCTATGAAGTCCGGATTTGACCGGATAATAGTTTAATCCCCAACAAATTATTGTGAAGCCTGGATTACGACCAGATAGCAATACAAGTTTCTGTGAAGCCTGGATTACGACCAGATAGCAGTCAAGAATACTACGAAGCCTGGAGTCGACCAGATAGTGGTATATCTTTAACACAAGCCGTGAAGCCCGGATTTGACCGGATAATAGCGTAGCAAGTTATTGTGAAGTTTGGATTACGACCAGATAGCAATACAAGTTTCTGTGAAAGCCTGGAGATCGACCAGATAACAGTTAACCGTTAACAGAATGAAGACTCTCATCCTTAAAACCTCAAAAGATTGGTATACTCCCAGTTTCTGACCGTTAACAGAATGAAGATTCTCATCCTTGAAACCTCAGAAGATTGGTATACTCCCAATTTCTGACCCTTAACAGAATGAAGATTCTCATCCTTGAAACCTCAGAAGATTGGTATACTCCCAATTTCTGACCCTTAACAGAATGAAGATTCTCATCCTTGAAGCCTTAAAAGATTGGTATACTCCCAATTTCTGACCCTTAACAGAATGAAGATTCTCATCCTTGAAACCTCAGAAGATTGGTATACTCCCAATTTCTGACCCTTAACAGAATGAAGATTCTCATCCTTGAAGCCTCAGAATATTGGTATACTCCCAATTTCTGACCCTTAACAAAATGAAGATTCTCATCCTTGAAGCCTCAGAAGATTGGTATACTCCCAATTTCTGACCCTCACCAGAATTGAGATTCTCATCCTTGAAACCTCAGAAGATTGGTATACTCCCAGTTTCTGACCGTTAACAGAATGAAGACTCTCATCCTTGAAACCTCAGAAGATTGGTATACTCCCAATTTCTGACCCTTAACAGAATGAAGACTCTCATCCTTAAAATCTCAGAAGATTGGTATACTCCCAGTTTCTGACCATTAACAGAATGAAAATTCTCATCCTTGAAACCTCAGAAGATTGGTATACTCCCAATTTCTGACCCTTAACAGAATGAAGACTCTCATCCTTAAAACCCCAGTAGATTGGCATACACCCAAGCTCCTGATATCCCCGACAGAATGAAGATTCTCATTCTCAAAGTGGCAGACAACCTGAATTCTTATTCCCCAAGCAGAATGAAGACTCTCATTCTTAGTTCCTCACAGAGTAGATATTCTCCAGTGAAGATCCCCTCAAGACAGGAATCCCCAGTAGATTAGCATACAACCCAACCTCCTGATTCCCCAACAATGGTTCCAAGACTTCTCATTTTCAACGATCAAAGGATTTTCAATCCCCTGCAGCAGTCAAGGATTTACTTTCCCCGACAGCAGTCAAAGATTTCATTATCCAGGATTTGTCTTCCTCAGCCAGACAGCTACTCAGCTTACATGCGCATCCATCACATTCATATCATAAACATTGATGAAGTACAATTCATTGCATCATACATTTCATGCAACATAGCTTTGTGTTTCAACTAACAATTTACCTTTTTCAGCGAAAGGATTAACACCTGTAACAAACCAGGACAGATATCTACTTGATCATCATCAGGCAACCCTACACCGGTTCCTTCTCCATTCCAAGACTACGGATAGAAAGGGTGTTAATACCTTCCCTTTCTATAATCTACCCCCCTCCCCCGTACTCAGAAGTATCTCGAAAAAGGAATTTTTCTGTGCTTTTTTCCTTTCCTTTGTTGGATAAAATAAAGGTCGGTGGCGACTCTTGCTTACCGCGACATTTTGAAAACACAAACGCAAAACGCAAACCAGTATTCCTAAAAAACAGTCCCGGTTCTGGCCACCGTATCACACTCACATTGATGTTCTCATCGACAACACCGCGCAACACAAGATCTTCTCCTTCATGGATGGTTATTCTGGCTACAACCAGCTCAAGATGACTCCTGAGGACATGGAGAAGACAACCTTCATTACACAGTGGGGTACCTTCTGTTACAAGGGAATGCATTTTGGGTTGAAGAATGTTGGGGTAACTTATCAGCGCGCCATGGCCGCTTCGTTCCATGATATGATTCACCACGAGATTGAGGTTTATGTTGATGATATGATCTCCAGGTCCCACACTGAGGAAGAGCACCTTGATCATCTCCAGAAACTGTTTGACAGGTTGAAGACGTACAAACTAAGGTTGAATCCGAACAAGTGTACCTTCAGGGTAAGGTCTGGTAAGCTTCTGGGTTTTGTTGTCAGTGACAAAGGTATTCAGGTGGATCCTGCAAAGGTAAAAGCCATACAAGAGATGCCGGCTCCCCACACAGAGAAAGAAGTTAGAGGTTTCTTGGGACGTCTAAATTACACCGCCGGGTTCATTTCACATCTGACTGCTACTTGTGAGCCAATCTTCAAGCCACTGAAGAAAGATCAAGTGGTAAAGTGGAATGATGAATGCCAGACCGCTTTCGAAAGAGTCAAGGAATACCTTCAAGAACCACCAATTCTGATGCCTCCAGTTGAAGGAAGACCTTTGATATTATACTTGACAGTGCTAGACAATTCAATGGGGTGTGTGTTGGGGCAGCATGACGAGTCTGGCCGAAAAGAGCACGCCATTTACTACCTTAGCAAAAAGTTTACCGACTGTGAGACCCGATACTCATTGCTCGAGAAAATTTGATGCGCTTTGGCATGGGTTGCTTGCCGGCTGAGACAGTATATGCTAACTCACACTATCTTATTTATATCAAAGATGGATCCGATCAAGTATATCTTCGAGAAGCCTGCTCTCTCCAGAAGGATAGCAAGATGGAAGATGATCTTAACCGAGTACGACATCCAATACACAACCCAAAAAGCAATTAAGGGGAGTGTATTGGCGGAACATTTGGCACATCAGGCAGTGGATGACTACCGGTCTATGAATTTCAAGTTCTTGGATGAGAATATCATGTTGGTAACCGACTGCGAAGAACCTGAACCGGATGAAGGACCCGAGGAGGGATCCCGATGGTCTATGTACTTTGATGGAGCCTCGAACATATTGGGTAATGTCATTGGCGCTGTAATCATATCTCTTGAGGGCTGTCATACTCCATTCACCGCTCGATTATGTTTTAACTGCACCAACAATATGGTGGAGTATGAAGCATGTATCATGGGTCTTCGAGTTGCTATTGACCTGAGGATTAAGTTCTTAAGTGTATTCGGAGATTCCTCTCTGGTGATAAGTCATATCAAAGGCGAGTGGGATACAAAGCACCCGAATCTCATTCCTTACAAAGAGTATGTACTGACGTTGCTCCCACAGTTTGAGGAAATAACCTTTGAACATTTCCCACGAGAAGAGAACCAGTTGGCGGACATGTTAGCTACCATGTCTTCTATGTTCAAAGTCAGGTGGGACAATGAAGCTCCCCAGATTACCATTAAGAGGTTGGATGAACCCACACATTGCTGCGACATTGAGGCTGAAGAGGTAGCGGATAAACCCTGGTTTCACGAGGTAAAGAGGTATCTTGAGGCTCAAGAATACCCCGAGGGGGCATCTGTTAATGATAAGAAGTTTTTGAGGAGGTTCGCTGCGAAGTTCTTCATCAGTAATGGAATTCTCTATAAGCGTAACCATGATTCAACCTTACTACGGTGTGTAGATAAGAGCGAGGCAGAAAGGATCATTGCAGAGTTACATGAAGGTACCTTTGAAACTCATTTTAGTGGACATACTATGGCGAAGAAAATCCTACGGGCAGGATACTACTGGTCCACTATGGAAGCCGATTATTACCAGCACTCTCGAACCTATCATAAGTGCCAAGTCTATGCTGATAAGGTGCATGTACCTCTGGTTCCCCTGAATGTTTTGACAGCTCCTTGGCCTTTTGCAATGTGGGGCATCGACATGATCGGCGAGATCAGACCTACTGTGTCTAACGGGCATCGTTTCATCCTTGTAGCCATTGATTACTTTACAAAGTGGGTTGAGGAAGCTTCCTTTGCTACGGTAACCAAGAACGTCGTAGCGCGGTTTATCTGACACAATCTGATCTGTCGATATGGTATCCCAAAGAGAATTATTACTGACAATGGTATAAATCTCAATAACACAATGATCACCTAGCTCTGCAAACAGTTCAAGATTCGGCATCATAACTATTCTCCCTACTGGCACGAGATGTTACCATTCGCTCTTCATGGGTATCGTACCTCAGCACGGACGTCGACAGGGGAAACACCCTGCTCTTTGGTGTATGGCATGGAGGCAGTCCTACCCATCAAAGTCCAGATACCCTCTCTCAGGATTATGAAGGATACGGGTTTGAACGAAGATGACTGGATCTAAACCCGACTTGATCAGCTGAATCTAATCGATAAAAAAAGACTTACTGCTATTTGTCATGGTCAGACGTATCAAAAACGAATGATCAAGGATTTTAACAAGAAAGTAAAACGTCAAGAATATCGATTCGGGGATCTAGTGATCAAACACATCATACTACCACAAGGTGATCCCAGGGGAAAATGGACCCCCAAGTACGAAGGGCCATCTGTGGTTAAGAACATTTTCTCGGGAGGAGCCATGATTCTAACCACCATGGATGGTAACGACCTTCCTCACCCCGTCAATGCAGACATAGTGAAAAGATACTAAGCATAATCAAAGACCCGCTAGGTTGACTGGCCTAGGCAAAAATAAGGGCTTCCCGGCGAACCAAAAGGGTTCGGGCAAAAGTAAGGGGTGAAAATGAAAAAAAAACTGTACACCCGGCAAGTCGAAAACCTGAAAAGGTAGCTTGGGATAAAAAGGGTATCCCGGTGGACCGAAAACCCGTAAGGGCGGTCCAGGCAAAAATTAGGGATTGAAGCGTAACATTATGTCTCATTTGATCATCTTGCAACCAGACTTCGGTATCGACTATCAAGCTCAGACGACGCCAATCAATCTGATCCACCTTCGGCCAAGTAGCAAAGTGATGAGACGCTTGAAGATATAAAGGCAATAGCAGAGTTGGAACCCAATGGAGTCGTTTCACATAGCTGTTTTTCTTTCTTTTACACAAATTGTATAATTTATGTCTTTCGGAGGCGTTCTCTTACTAGGACGTCAGCCTCTTTGTACAAAACGCCTATTATAGGCCAACTTCAAAATCAATACAAGTCATTTTCACAAAGCTTTGATTTATTTGTTTTTCTTGTTTTGTTTTGCTAAAACGTCCAATGATTTATTTTCGATATATGCATTTGAAAATAATTGCTGCTCATAAATATTCACATGAGAAACAAATACAGTTACTCGTAATTCTAGGAACAGGGAAAACAAGAAGTGCCCAAACCCTACAGTTACTCTGCCCATCAGGTACAGGGATAGAGCCAACTTGAGAATGTGAGCAGTGGTACATACACTCTCCACAGAGTAAAAAGTGTCCAAAGACAGTGGTGTTAGCTCTTTCAAATAGGACACAACTCTCCCCAGCTAAAGTTCATAATCGCGAGTTAGTTGGTAAATTTTGCCCCAAGCAGAGTTTATTTCTCTCATAAGCTGAAATTCAATCTCCAACAGAGTTCATTATCACCAGCAACAGAAATTCATCCCCAGTTGAGTTATTTCTCCAAGTCAGCAGATTTATCACCAGAATATTTCCTCTCCAACAGAGTTATTCCGCCGCAGAGTTATCCTCGGACAGGGTCTCTTCCGGCAGAATATTCACCAGCCGAGGGGCAAATCCCCAGCATAGTCATCTTTGTTCACCATCCCCAATAGAAATAGAGGAACCATGGCTTTTTTACAGCAGTCAAGAATACCATTTCTCATAATCTCCAAACAGCAGTCATGGATTTATTTTCCCGGACTCAGATTATTACGTCTGCATTTCATGTTCATACATCATGACATGTGCATACATCACATATAACATAGTCTCATTTATTTTGAGAACGTCATCATATAATACATCTCATGCATCGCACATAACTAACCATGTATTTCTTTCAGGAAAGACAATTATTATCAACAATTCCCAGCAAGTCCATGATTAACACTCGAAGCTAAACAGATTAATCATCGGTGCGACAAAAGCAACCTTGCCCAAGTTCCCTCTGCAGTTTTACCCAAACTTATATCGAAGTAACCCTACTATCCAGGTTCCTTCTCAAGCCCTACTATCCAGGCTTTCATATCGAAGTAACCCTACTATTCAGGTTCCTTCTCAACAGCCCTATTATCTAGGCTTTCATATTGAAGTAACCCTACTATCCAGGTTCCTTCTCACAACCCTACTATCCAGGCTTTCATATCGAAGTTACCCTACCATCCAGGTTCCTTCTCAAGCCTTAATATACAGGCTTTCATATCGAAGTTACCTTACTATCCAGGTTCCTTCTCAAGCCCTACTATCTAGGCTTTCATATTGAAGTAACCCTACTATCTAGGTTCCTTCTCACATCCCTACTATCCAGGATTTCATCTTGAAGTAACCCTACTATCCAGGTTCCTTCTCATAACCTTACTATCCAAGTTCCTTCTCACAGCCTTACTATCCAGGCTTTCATATCAAAGTAACCCTACCATTTAGGTTCCTTCTCACAACCCTACCATCCAGGTTCCTTCTCATAGCCCTACCACCCAGGCTTTCATATCGAAGTAACCCTACCATCCAGGTTCCTTCTCATAGCCCTACTATCCAGGCTCTCATATCGAAGTAACCCTACTATCCAGGTTCCTTCTCACAACCCTACTATCCAGGCTTTCATATCGAAGTAACCCTACCATCCAGGTTCCTTCTCAGAGCCCTACTATCCAGGCTTTCATATTGAAGTAACCCTACCATCCATGTTCCTTCTCACAGCCCTACTATCCAGGCTTTCATATCGAAGTAACCCTACCATCCGGGTTCCTTCTTACAGCCCTACTATCCAGGCTTTCATGTCGAAGTAACCCTAGTATCCAGGTTCCTTCGTGCAGCCCTACTATCCAGGCTTTCATATCGAAGTAACCCTACTATCTAGGTTCCTTCTCACAGCCCTACTATCCAGGCGTTCATATCGAAGTAACTCTACTATCCAGGCTCCTTCTCACAGCCATATTATCCAGGATTTCATGTCGAAATAACCCTATTATACAGGTTCCTTCTCACAGCCCTACTATCCAGGCTTTCATGTCGAAGTAACCCTACTGTCCAGGTTCCTTCTCACAACCCTACTATCCAGGTTTTCATGTCGAAGTAACCCTACTATATAGGTTCCTTCTCAGTAGCCCTACTATCCAGGCTTTCATATCGAAGTAACCCTACTATCCAGGTTCCTTCTCACAGTCCAATTATCCAGGATCTCATATTGAAGTAACCCTACTATCCAGGTTCCTTCTCATAACCTTACTATCCGGGTTCTTCCTCTCTTATCCCCAGACAGGAGTCCACAACACTGTAAGACTCGGACCCGATCAAACACAATTTTTTTCACATTTCCCCAGAAAGTCGCGGTGCTGCATATACCCCGACCAAACACACAAATTCACTTCCGCTTCTCAAACCGGAATTATTCCCCAGTAGAGTAACGGACAAATGAAGCTCCTAAAACTCTATTTCTCCCAAGAGAAAGACCGGCATTCCCTAGCGAAGTCCTCCTCAACAACAGGTATACGGGTTCTCGCAAAGGAATCTCTTGTGCGATTGACATCTCTTCGGATGGCATCTTTAAGCCCATCTCCAACAATTCTCTATCAATTAATAAATGGTATCTATAAGCCTATTCCCGATATCACAAATCAAGTATCACTTCATGCGAGTGCAAATTTCTGGGCACTCTAGTGTTCAATCATCTTCCACCTTCAGATCACGAAAGGCAGACGAGCCAATCTACACCTTCAGGTTTAAGAAGATTGAACAGGGGCATCTGTTGTACCCCAAAATTTTCCCTCCCATTTTTCTTAACACCTAGCAAGTGAGGTCCCCAAATTGCTCAAGGAAGTTCAAGAATTGACCAGACAAACTCTCTCCTAAGGAAGTCTACCTCAAATTAGAGTTTCATTTTTCATCAAGATCCTTGAGTCCAAAGGATCCCAAATTCCTTCCAAGGCCCTAATATGTTCTCAAGATCATCCATGTCAAGTTTCAAGCCTTGCAGAAGAAGTTTGCTCAGTCAATTGCTCAAATGCCTGAAAATCAACTATACTAGGTCAAAAGTCAATTATGGCCCACATACAGTCAAACTTCAAGAATTTTGGTCAATATCCTCATTTTGAAGTATTATTCATCATTTTATCAAGGGTTGATCATGATACCTCAAGGATTGCTCACAATTAATCAAAACCCAAAAGTTGGTAAATTAGGGTTTTGCAGGAAAAGTCAATTCAACTTTGACCAAGCATAACTTTCTCATACTTTATCAAAAATGACCATCCAAAGCTCATTTTTAAGAGGATGCAATTACCTACAATTCATCTTCATCTCCCAAGTTCAGAATATGCACTCACAAAAAGATATGAATTTTTACATTATAGGTCCTTTTGAAAAGTCAACAAAAACACCTTTTGGGTAAAAGCAACATACATGAACATAGAAGACTCAATTAAGATGATACCAAAAGGGTTGCTTATGGGACATCCTAATCTTTCTAAAAAGTCCAAGAACACCTCTCTAGGGTCAAAATTGAGAGAGTTATGCATTGGCCAAGTTGACTTTTTTGCAAAATTGCCAAAAGACAAATGTGCTCAAATTTGCATTTTTTGTCAAATGGGCCTAGTTTTTCATGATTGAATCTTTCTTATGACATGGTCCACGATCCAAATCAGCACCCACACACCTTTTGATTTATTTATTTTATTTTGATTTTTATCATTTAAAAGTCAAATTAAATCAAATAAATAGAAGAAAAAAATCAAAGATTTGTTTTGTGATCAGATTTTGGGTGGAATCAAATCCAATTATGCTGGAAAATCATATCCAAAACGTGCAAAAACAAATTGAACCAAAATTGGCATGATTTGGCTTGATATAGAAAGATATCATACAAGGATAAAGACAAAATCAAATCTTCATAATGGACAAAGATTTAGCTTGTTTTTGTTGACCTAATGCATTCTATAATATGTATTGAACATAGCCAATGCAAGAAAAGAGGTTAGAGGTCGTGCAGAGCCAAGAGCAAAACTGAAAAGTTCAAGAAAAGTGGTGATTCAATTTCCATCCTAGAGGCCGATCCAAGCCATTCTAACGATACCAACAGACTCCTGGACATCTCCAGAAGGGATCTCAATCAAGTGCAAGCCTTTTCACGCCTGGAATCGTAGGTACAAGGGCCACGGTTTGTCCCAAAATTTTGATTTTGGTTTCATTGATTTACTCATCATTAGCATGTTTGATTCATATATTCTTTTTTATCATTGAGTTTGCAAGCTTTTGGTATTGTTTAATTGCGTTTTTAGCACAGGAATCATGATACGCCATTGTTAGGGTTTCTTGGCTTGTTTTAGGGCTTTGCAGTATAGGTTAAATTGAGCTTGGATTCTGGTATCATGATACTCGTGAGGATGAGACGAGTTGATTGGTACCTTTGAATTTCATTTATGTTACTTGTATAGAATTTTTTTAATGGCACAGGTTTGTAGCTACAACAAAGCAACCATATGTAAAAGTTCTATTACCTAAAACAACGGTTTAGGGAAGAAGACAATGCGTGGCACTCACTGGTTGGGTGGTTTGAATTTTAGCGCGTTTTTTGAGTACGTTATTGGTTTTTGATTATATTATTTTACTTCCATTATGTGTACAACAAAAATGCGTGGCTCAGTTGGCAAACAGGCATTGGAGTTGGATATAAGGGCCTGGGTTCGATCCCCAGGTCCCAACCTTTGTTCATATTATTTTGTTTCATGAGATCAGGTACACCACAAGTCCTCACTTCCATCATATGCCACGAATATCTGGCCATCAAATTCACCAGCGATCTAGATCCAATGCCTCTCCATTGAAGGTCCACCATGTACCCCAGGTCAACGTATGCATCAGATTCAGCAAAGTCAAAACGGCTTGGATTTGTTGGGCCCAGACAATATACCCATCTCTTCAGCATTGCTATCAGGCCCATCATCCTTTTCTTATTTCTTTTATTTTATTTGATTCTTTTAATATTTCTTTTATTTATTTTTAATTAACAAATTAATCTATTTTTTTTATAAAAATCTTAAAATCGAAAATTCATTAAAAAAATTAGAATCAGTTTTTTTATATTATCAAAATTAATTTAATTTAGTGTTAACTTAGGGAAATTGTAATTTATTTTCACAAATAAAATCAAATAGAAAATTAGGTTAAACTCTTGATTTAATTTTGTTTTTTCTCTTTTTCTCAAGTAAATAAAATACAAAAATAGGTTTTAGATTAAATTAATTTATTTTTCTTAATTTAAAATTAATTAGAATTAGGATTTTCTTTTTTAAATTAGTTCATTATTTCCTTAAGTAACAAAACATGACCAAAAAAACATTTTTTTAATCAATCGCAATTAGGTTTAGTCAAGGGTCAAAACCCTAATCGCACTGTATTTAATTCGCCGCGCATTTATTATTTTTTCCAATATTTTTGTAACTGTTCATGGTTTGTAATAGTTAATTTAGGGCTTTTACTTATCGCTTTTTCCCTGGGTTTTGGGGTATGTAATTAATTCCCCTCCCTGAAGCCTTGTAATAGCGTAGATTTACTTTCTCGCATTTTTAATTTCTGCAAATATTTAACTGTCTAGATATATGCTAATAGGATTGTATGACAAGAATGCATGACAAATTAACACAGTTAGAAAACCCTAATGTGCAAAGATAAATAACTGAAAACAAATCACTTGCACATATCACTCTTAGGGTATACTCTCACTTCGGTTGCCTTCGGTAAACGATCATTAGGTATAGAGTGTCTTAGTTGTTTCCCTCCTGTCTAAAAAGATCAAATGTCCCATTCGAATGTTGCCTCGGAAATGTTGCCTCAGAAATGTTGCCTCAGAAATGTTGCCTCGAATATGATCTTAAGACTCTAGGGTTATTACTAAGATGTCCTAACATTGCTTTAGTGGTCGTACGTCCCTTTCGAATTGACCCTTACAACTCCAACGACGGTGCTACCTATTTCTCAATAGTAGGATAACACTGTCTAAAGGAAACAAGAATAGAAACAATATTTTTTCGAGTAGGTAGATGCTAGTAGGTACTTGCTCAAATTAAAACTTTTCACACTTACACTTTTCAAACAAATTTTCAAAAAACAACTTCGTCACACCTTTGAGGACTGATACAAGGATTATCACGAAGTCAAACTTTTTAAAAACAAAGCACATACACAAGCAATTTTTTAAAAGATGAGCAAGTACCTAAGATCCCATGGAAAACCATGGATAGAAAGGGTGCTAACACCTTCCCTTTCTATAATCTACCACCCGTACTCAGAATATCTCGAAAAAGGGTTTTTTTGTACTTTTTCCTTTCCGATTGGATGAAATAAAAGTCGGTGACGACTCTTGCTTACCGCGACATTTTGCAAACACAAAACGCAAAATGCAAACCAGCGTCAAACAGTCGATTCTGCCACCGTATCACAAACTGCAGGAAACAAAATGCCATAATCGAAAGTTCCTTTGAGATACCTTAGTATCCTCTTCACTGCTGCTAGATATGATACCTTTGGATTCTGCATGAATCTACTTACCATGCCTACACTATATGCTAAGTCAGGCTTTGTATGATAAAGGTATCTCAATGATCCAATAAGTCTTATATATTGGATTGGGTCGACATCATCTTCATCTTCATATTTCGACAGTTGTAGTCTTGGTTCTGCAGGTGTCGAAGTTGAGTTGCATTCTTCCATCTCAAACCTCTTGAGAATTTCTCCTGCATGTCTTCTTTGATGCATCATCAAACCTCTACTACTCTTGTAGAATTCGATACCAAGGAAATATGAAATCTCGCCCAAATTAGACATTTCGAGTTCCTTGTTGAGATCACCTTTGAAGTCTTCGATCTCACTTTTACAGCTACCTGTTATCAACAAATCATCTACATAGAGACATAGTGTTGTACCTCAATTTTTGCCCCTAAGAGTCCCCTATCATATCATACCATCACAATGCAACAAGACCACATTAGGGTTGATTCTTCCTCTTTTTCTATTTCCTATTTTTAAGTTTTCTCTTGAGGAATCTCCAAGCACCTTAGTTGTGTATTTTGTATATGTGTTGTTAACTAACTTCTAATCAAAATAAAAAAATATTTATCTTTGTCTTTGCATATTTGTGTTTTGTAGGTACTGAGTCAAAGCATCTGAAAAATAGGTATTTCTGGTATTATTTTCCTAAAATCTCTATTTGCAAGGAAAAATTAAAAAAATTCATTTTTTGTCATTGTACAATCGATTGCTCCTAGAGTGCAATCGATTGCACAAAGTGCATTTTGCGACATTTTTGAAAAAATAAACTGTGCAAATCGATTTGCATTGTAGTTCAATCGATTTGCAGAGTGAAAATTTGAAAAAAAATCAGCAATTTTAAGTTTTTCAAATTTTGTATCCAATTTTTCTTCATTTTTTTGAAAGATATATCATTAATTCAAATTTTGGTGCCAATCTTACATTTTTAAAAATATTCATTAATTCAAATTTTGGCTCTAATTTTTGAAAGAATTATCATTAATTCAAATTTTGGCTCCAAGAATCAATTACCAAATTACCACTAATCACAATCCTAAACTCTATAAATAGAACCCACATTTCATTCAAATGACAAGCTTTTGATAGCCAAAATCACTTTGCTAAAAAATCTCTCAATTCTCTCCATTTCCCAAATTCACTCAAAGCTCCATTTTCAAAAAAAAGTTAGTAAGCTTTGCATTGAAGCTTACTAATCTTTGAGCTAAACCTTCATCCAAACACTTTTTCTTTATCAATTCTCTACATCCAAGCTTAGGCAATTGATTCTTGTGGTTGAATTGAAGCAAATTCTTGAAGTTGTCTTGATAATTCTCTAGATCTACCTTTGGTAAGTTGGATAATTCATCTTTCACAATGTGATCTCTTGTTGATCTTTGGATTTGATTCATTGAGCATTATTTTTGTGATTCTACTGGTGCTATTTTCTCATAATTTGATGGAATTTTCGTGCTCAATTGGATCCATGATCATAAGGTATTTGATGGAAAGTTTGAACAAGAATTTGGCCTTTTGAAATGTTGATTTTCTATTTTTCACAGTGAGCAATCGATTGCTCCCAGAGTGCAATCGATTTCACTAAGTGAATTTCGCACAAATTTTTGAAAACTTGACTGTGCAAATCGCTTTGCATTGTAGTGCAATTGATTTTCACAGAGACAGAATGTATTTTTTTGCCTTGTTTTGGGGAAACTTTGATCCAAAATGCTTTTTCTACTCACTCCTTTTGATTGTTGGTTTGGATTGCAATTTTAAATGTTCAATTTCTCTTTAAATTCAATGTACTTTATGGTGTAGATGAAGTTTGTTAAATGTTCATCAATTCAAATCTACCAAAGAGTGAATTATTTAATTCATTTTTGGTGCTTTGGAATAATGATATGTTTAGTGCTTTAATCCATCTAGATGATTGAATGAATTTAAAGATGAAAGGAATTTGTGGTAGTGATCTAAATTAGCTTATCATTCCCCTCCCTCTTCATCTTATCCCTTTCTTTTTTAATTGTGATACATGTTAAGGGATGATGATCTCTATATCATTTATCCAAACATGAAGTACATAGATTGCTATTGACCGACCTCAAAATAGGTGCGACTTCTACATAAGTCCACTTTAACATAGTGCTAAATTTTGTCCTGATTCGAATAAATGATCATTCGTGGCCCAAACCTATGTTTGCAAGTCTAAGTATGTTAATTTGATCTCTTTGATCCAATAACCTTGAGATTCATTGTGTGGAGGCTTTGGTTCTACCAATGCTCTAATGGATCTACATCACTTTTGGTCAATGCAGATCACTTAAACATCGCTAATCATTAAATGTTAATTTTGAGGACTCCAAAATGGATGATATACTTGACAAAAAGCAAATGCAACTTGTTGTGTGGAGGCTTTGGTTCTACTAATCCTCTAATGAGTTCCAAATGTAAGTTTCAAGATGGTCATCCAAATAACCACTAAATTCTAACAATTGACTTTATTTTATGCTCTTTACTTCATGCTTTTATTTGTATGCTTTATGTACCATTTACTTTAGCATTTACATTTCATGCTATTTTCATCTTTGCTCACTTCAGCATTTACTTTTATGCCATTTTTATTTTGCTCACTTGAGCTTTTCTTTTTGAAGATACTTAATAATCAACATGAACCATAAAAAAACTTTAATGATACTTGGACTATTTGGTTACTATCCTTGGCATTATGGAGTATTGGACTTCTTGGACTTAGGATTAGAGGCCTTGACCTATGTTGGAGACCTTGTGACCTTAATTGATATTTTGTCTGGAGTTCTTCGGGTTTACCTCAAGACATTGGGTTGTTTGTTTGTTTTGTGTGCAGGTTATTGTGATTACATACTTTTTTTGTAATATGGAATTCACCCGTATACAGCCGTCACTCTGCCCAATTTTTGTGAAGACTTAATACACTTGAAGTTCGGTTCTCTCAAGAGGTCTAGTATCTTTTCTTGTTTGGTTTCAATCCAAATAATGGGAATTCTATCTTGACTGATAATGTCAAGTATTGGCTTTTTGTTGGTTAGATGGTTATTCTCCTTATCTCTTACCTTATGCTTTATGATAGTCCCTTCATTTCCTCCCATCTTCTTTAATTTCAAAAACATTCTCCCTCCTTTTGAAAACTCTTCTTGTTTTTTTAAAACTTGAACCACTTTCATAATAAACTTGAACTTATGTCCATGAATTTTCAAAATATTTTCATGAATAAACTCTAATAAATTTAATAATACCTTGACATTTTTTGTGAGAAGACTAAAAGTCCATCAATCTCATTTCAAACCATTTTTCCACTTTGGCTTTTTATTTTTAAACCTTTCTCAAAAGATTAGACTCTTGTCAATCCTTGTAGTGATGTAAACAATTATACTTCTATGATATGTAGTGAAGAGAGATATTTTCCACTTGGGTGTCGAGTGAGGCATTGTTGATTTTAAAATTCAAGTCATATCCTCCATTTTGAGATGATGCAAATTCTCATTTCTTATGATTGTGGGTAGTAAGTATGTTTTCCACACGGACAATGACGATGATGTCTTATCTCATAAAATTAACCAACACACTTGTGTTTTAAATTTTTTTAAAGATGAACTACGTGTACCCTGATCCCCTATTGCACGAAAGGTGGTACATAGACACTAAAGGTTCACAACTGCGGCGGGTGCAAAAATCATTAAAAAAAAATATTTCTTTTCTTACCTCCACCATCTATTTTTTATACAACATTTTATAACCAAAATATACAGATTTACAAAGAGGTTCCTGAGGAATACCGTAGATGTTTAGGATGCTAATACCTTCCCTTTTCATAACCAACTCCCTTACCTTGAATATTTCCCCCTCTTTTGGGGTTATTCGCTTTTTTCCCATTCCTTTGGAAACAATAAAGCATGGTGGCGATTTTTATTTTGATTTGTATAAGTCTAGTCAATTCAATGGCTTAGTCTTAAACATTTCTACCATTACACATAGTATAAGAAATTTACTCTTGCTTCTTCTTACATATACTCCATGTTCAGTTATGCACTTCACAAATTCCTCCTCCCTTAGGAAACTATCAATTTTCTTATTCCAAACCCTTGGAGCTTTTTTCAATCCATACAGGGTTTTATGCATCTTGTACACCTTTCTTTCTTCGTCATGTTTCACAAACCCAACTGGTTGTTTAACATAGACTTCTTCGTCTAAGGGTCCATTGAGGAATGCACACTTTACGTCCACCTGACATATATGCCAACTGTTTATTTCTGCTAGACCAACAACCAACCCGATTGTTTTGATCCTAGCAACAGGTGCAAAAACTTCATCGAAGTCTATTCCTTCTTTCTGTAGAAATCCTTTCGCCACAAGCCTTGCTTTGTGTCTAGTTACTTCCACTTTCGAATTTGATTTCACTTTTCATACCCACTTGACATTAATTTCCTTCTTTCCTTGAGGCAATTCGATAAATGACCAAGTGTTGTTGTCTTCGATAGACTTCACTTCTTCGTTCATTGCTTTCACCCACTTCGAATCCTTCAATGCTTCAGCTGCATTAACAGGTTCAACATCTGCATATAAAGCATAATGTATCAGCTCACCTTCATTATCTATCACATCATCTAATGTAATCACACAGTGTTGCAATCTTATAGGCATGCATCTTGTTCTTAGAGGTCTGCTTGTACTTGGTATATCTTCCGGTTCCTCTTGTCAAACTTCTCTTTCAACTTGAGTTTCTGGTTCTTCGAATAGGATTCCCATTGAATCTTTCTTGACATTTTCAGTCCAATCCCATTCTTTAAACTCATCTATGACCACGTCCCTGCTGATCACAATCTTCTTTTTCACTGGATCAAACAACTTGTAGCCTCTTGTCGAATGATATCCAACTAGAATCATTTGACATGACTTGTCATCAAGTTTTCTTCTCAACTGATATGGCACATGTCTATGTGTAATAGATCCAAATACCTTCAGATGACTCAAGCTAGGCTTCACACCATACCAACATTCATCTGGATTAATTCCTTCTAGCTTCTTTGTAGGACATCTGTTCAAAATATATGTTGCAGTCAAAACAACTTCACCCCAAAACTCTTTAGGTAAATTCTTGCCTTTCAACATACTTCTCACCATATTCATGATGGTTCGATTCTTCCTTTATGCAATTCCATTTTGTTGTGGAATATAGGGTGGCACCACCTCATGCACAATCCCTTCCTTTACACATAGCGTGTCGAAGTCTTTCGACACATATTCTCCACCACCATCAGTTTTCAAAACTTTGAGCTTTCGACCACTTTGTCTTTCGACCATAGACTTAAACTTGAAAAATACTTCGATCACTTCACTTTTCTTATTGATCAGGTAAGTCCACATCTTTTGACTGAAGTCATCTATGAATGTAACAAAGTATTTGTTACCTCTCATCGAATCCACCTAGATTGATCCACATACATCAGAGTATATGACTTCAAGACTAGCCTTCGACCTGCTTCCTGCATCCTTGCTGAAGTTATTCTTGTGTTGCTTTGCCTGGACACATTCCTCACATACCTCGTTTGGAATGTCAATTTCTGGAAATCCTGAAACCATATTTCTTCTCTTCAAATCTCTGATGTCTGTGAAGTTGAGATGGCCTAGTCTATAATGTTATATCCATTCATCTCTTCTAGATGCAGCCGAAAGGAACTTGTGCTCCATCACATTTAGTTCAATCTTGAAAGTTCGATTCTGAGACATAGGAGCCTTCAAGATTAATCTCCCATTTGCATTAACGACTCTCATCATCTTATCTTCGATTGAAACTTTATAATTCTTTTCGACCAACTGCCCTATACTGAGCAAATTGCTCTTCATGCCTGGTATGTACAATACATTGGAAATTACTGACCTCTTGCCATCTTTCCTCATAATCATAACATCACCAATACCTTCAGCTGCTAGGGTATTGTCATTTGCAAATTTTACCATATTTTTCGTTGGGGGCTTTTTGTTTACAAACCAGTCTTTCCTTCCAGACATATGTGATGAATATTCTGAATCCAAGTACCATTGGTCCTTGAATCTATCTTCATCTTTTGTTGTAACCATCATTATCATCTCTTCTTCTTCATGTTTTGTAAGCTTTGCATCACTTTCTTGATTCTTTCGTTTTTCTAGACAATCACTCGAATAATGACCATATGTCTGACAATTGTAACATTAAATGTGACTCTTATCAGGTTTTCAACCACCACCTCTTCCTCTATTTGCAACACCATCTCTTTTTTTGCCTTGGTATGGTCTTATTTTATTCGAGACATTTCCTTCGGTCTGTTTTCCTTTACCATTCAATTTTTTATAGCCACCTCTACCTCTGTCGAAACACTTTCCTTTGCCTTTGGTCTCTTTTGCTGAATGTGCCTGCAAGGCGACATCACTCTTCGATTTGCCTGAAGCTCTTTCATTCATTCATTGTTCATGGGATTCAAGCGTCCCTTGAAGCTCTTCCTTTGTAAATTTTGACAAGTCTTTCCCCTCTTCTATCTCCACCACTATGTCGTCGAACTTAGGAGCTAAAGATCTCAAGATCTTCGAAACAACAACTCTTGTTATTAATGTTTCTCCACATGCCTTGATTTGATTCACTAGTTTTGTAACTCTAGTGAAGAAATCAGATATGCTCTCTTTTGTACCCCAAAATTTTCCAATCTCACTTATTAAGAATTTGCTCACAAGATCTCCTTAGCTCAAGACTGCATTAGGGTTGATCAGCTCAAGACACCTCCTTAAGCACAAATGACCAATATTAGGGTTTGAGTTTGCACAAGGATTTTTGAACTTTCTATTCCCCATATGGTTTTCATGGATTATTATGGACCCCCAATATTACTCATGTCAAGTTTCAAGCCTTGGATCACATTTTTGATCAGTCAATTGAGTAGTTGACCTAAAAATCAGTTGTATTGGGGAAAAAGTCAACTATGGCCAATGTACAGTCAAACTTCATAATTTTTTATCCACGTCAACATTTTAAACTCACATGTATCATTTGATCAAGTTTGGATCACAACTCCTCAAGAAATTTGATCAAATCTCCAAAAGGGCAAATGGTCAAAATTAGGGTTTTGACTGGGAAAGGGCAATTTCTGATTTTTGACCTAGAAAATGATCAATTGGTTTAAGGCATGATCTCAAGAGTCCAATTGCATCATTTTAACTTAATTACATGGTTCAAAACATTACAATTCCAATGGATTGATAGATGAATTTTGCAGTCAACTGATCAAAAGTCAACTGTATACTGAAAATTCAAACTTTGACTTTTTAGTGTAATTCAAATGCCAAAGATCATAATTCATCAAAACATGTAAAAATATGAAAATTATTCATCAAGAAATAAAAAATTCAAGATTTCATTTTAAAAAGTTAAAATTTATAAACTTAGAAATTTTTGTGTTGAAAATTTCTTATTTTTTCATAACTTTGAGCAAAATTTTCACCATGATGCAAGATGATTCAAGAGAAACTTCCAACATGAAAGTTTTAGATCTCCATGAAATATACAACTTTTCTTTACACAACTTCTCCTAAAAGTTCTTAGATATCAAGTTATTATTTTAAGAACATGTGGTCATGAAACAAAACACTTAGTGAAATTTTGCCCTAATTTGGTCAGGATTTTGACCCAACTTCATGGCACTTTTTCATATAGTTCCAAGGAGAATCTTCAAAAGCAATCCAAATATGGGTTGCATAGAAAATTTTAAGCTTTCCAAAATGTCCAAGAACTCCTTGAGATCATTCTTGAGTAGGTAGAATCGAAGAGATAAAGTTAGGGTTTTATCACTTTAATTACAAGTCATTTTAGTGATGAACAAAATTCAAATTCAAACTATGCTGCATAAACACTACTTTGAAGGCCTCAAACTTGTTAGGCACTCCATAATGGTTTACACAGCTGTTAGAGGCCTCACTTCAAGCATTCAATGCATGTACATGCTTTATATATCCATTTTTGGAAGAAAGGTTACATTGCCATTTTGATAAAGTGACTTTTTGTACAAAACTTGTTCTTGAGCCTTGCACTTGTTCTCTTCTGATCAAACAGGTCCTATAACTCATGAGAAATGTTTCAAACACTTACAATCACCCATCCCATGCTTGTACCTCTCCTTGAAACTTGTTTCCCTCTTTTCTTCAAAATCAAGTAACCTAGACAAAAGCTAGAAACTTGTACTTCTGATTATCCAAAGCTCTCAAACACTTTTGTTTATACATACACAAACCATTTGACACAAACACACGAATGCTCAAGCTTTGAAAGAACCTAGAACTCAGAATCACACTTCACACTTCCATTTTCACACAAATTGACCAAAAACTTGAAACTCATAATCTACTCGTGCGTTTCTTGGCCTTTTGGTTTCTAAAGTTTCTAAACATCATATAGAGTTGATCCCACACCCTGTTATAGAACTGTAACACCATTAACACCATCCTCCATTTCCAAAAACAGAACTCTGCACATTGACTTCTCCAAACCATTTCAGCCATCCATTGCTCAAGCTAATCATTGCATTAGCTTCCTGGGACCTCAAGGAAGCTAACCTGATCATCACTATCACTTGAAACAAGCTTAAACTCAAAACACGATTTCCAGTTTTGAGGTAAGTTTTCTAACTTTGGAACTATTCATACAGGCATCATCAATGATTTATTTATGGATAAAACATGTAGATATCATTGCCCTAAATCTAACCATGTCCATAGTTTCCATTAATTTTGCACGAGCTTAGAGAATTTTGAAACTAAAATTTCTGAGATTTTTAGGGTTCAGATTAGGGCCATTAAAATTCATGCTTATCTTTGATCTATAGTTTTAATGCTTTACATTTCTGAAACCGTGAGAAAATTTGCTACAAGTTGGATGTTTGCAATTTTCATTTTTTATGAGAAATAAGCAAGTTACAATTGGTCTGGCTGGAGGTTGAAGATGAAGTCATCAGGGCACGTTTTGCCTTGTATATTTATTGTTTTGCTTATGTTAACGGATGTATAGCCACCCCTGTGGTAGAAGCACGCGCCTATAACCTTTGGGACCTGGGTTCGAGCCCCAGTGGTACCCTTTTTATTTTTTCACATCTTAGCTTTTTGATTTTTGTCTTTTTGGCATGCGCTGGGCCTCTTTGGGCCTGGCTTATTTTTTTTAATTTTTGCTAGCTAACCCCTGCAGGCTGTTTGCGCCCTTGGCCCAAGTTTATTTATTTTTCTATTTTTATTTTTATTTCATTTTTATTTTCTTAAATATTTTTCTTAATATTAAAAAATCACAAAAAATTAGATTTTCATTTTTACTTAGTTTATTTTATTTTTCTCACAAAAAATATTTTATTTAACTATACTTTATTTATTTTTATTAACTAGTCTTGTAAATTTAATTAAAATTAGGTTAGTATTTATTTTTCTTTTACACCTATTAAAATATATTTATTTATATATAAAAGAGGCCAAAATATTTTATAATGCTATAAAATTTTCAAGACAAAAATACCAAAAATACTTTTCTTAAACTTATTTTCTTTTGATCAATTAATAGAATTAGGGTTTTATTTAAAATCTTTTCTTAATAAATTTAAGTTTGATTAATTATTTTTCTTTAATTAATTAGGTTAAAACAAATTCCCTTTTTCTCATGAAAACCAAACAAATATCCATTTACTTCACATTTTGCATTTTTGTACATTTATTCATTTTATACTTTGTACTTATTTATTTCCTTGTACATTGATGTCAATTCAATATGGTTGTAATAGACTAACTAGGTTTAAAATTCTTGCAATCCCCATTCAATTTGTACAACCCCTCCCCACAAATGTTGTAATAGCATAATAACTTTAAATTCCACAATTTATCGCTTTTATATATAACATGCTAGTAATTAGGGTTTGTATGGAAAGACTAAAACCAATATTTAGAAAACCCTAATTCAAGACAAAAACAAACATGAAAATAATACATTTGCACACAAGCACCCCTAGGGTTATTCCACTTGGTTGCCTTATACAAAATGGCCATATTACGAATGTAAGGCATCTTAGCAAAAACAAAGCAAATGCAAGATCATAGTCCCTCGATGACGCTATCTAAGTTGCCTTTCAAATGATATTAGTCCCTAAAGAAAATGCTAAGATACCTTGTAACATTGCTAATCATGGTTATACGATGACCCACACCCATCCCATTTACATCCAAAGATAGGGTTGCTTACCAAATCAATGGTAAAACAACAATGTCAAAGGAAAAGAAAATGAACAAGAAAGACTTTTGAGTAGGTAGAATGCTCTTAATTACTTGCTCAATTTCAAACAAACATCCTTGCTATCTTCAAAGCAAACACCTACACTTTCAAACATCTTACAAACTTGAAAACATTTTCAAAATATCAAACATATTTGTATACATTCTTACAAACAAGAATCTTTACAAAGATTGCCTAAACAATGGCCTCTTTACAAAATACTTTCAAAAAACCACACCAAGCACAATTTCAAACAAAAGCAAGTGATCTAGCAAGTAACTAAGAGCCCGTGGAAAACTATGGATGAAAAGGGTGATAATACCTTCCCTTTTCATAATCTACCCTCCTAACTCAAGAAATAATCTCAAAGGTCTTTCATGTGCTTTTTCACCTTTCCTATTGGATAAAAGAAAAGTCAATGAAATATCTTGCTAACCGCAACATTTGCGATCAAATGCAAAATCTTCGAGTCAGTTCTCCCACCGTATCACAAAACCGGCGACTCTGCTGGGGAGTATTCTAAAAGTGGGGTTACCTTAGGGTTAGATCACATTTACTTGCTTTCATTGTTTGACTTGTATGCTTTACGTTATGGTTCTTTGTTTGGGTTTGAATCCTCTACCCGGATTTGGGATACCTTATAGGTAAGTAGCAATACATTGTGGAAACTGTGCAGGGTATACCGACATGGTCTAAGCAATAGCTATGTTAGTGCGACATATTTGTGGGTACCAGTATCCCTTGAGTTAATCAAGGAGAATACGGGGCCGCTGAGTGATGTCATGAAGCACTAATAAACTTTTAGGACGTAGTGAGATGACCGGCTTTGGTGTAGTCCGAAGTTGGTAGATACTCAATACTACACTCATTGAGGTTTGGTTTCTTGAGATATTTTGGTCGCCATTAAAGAGGCTTGTGCTGAGACAATGCTCAAGGAAACAAACCAGTGATATTGAGCTCCTTAGAACCCGGTTACTATTACTAGGACAGGTTGAGCCAACTAAACTTCAAGAAGGTACTTACCTATGAGACTCCATTCAAGCCTAAACCTAAGGACTTGTTTGCTTTGTTTGTATATACATACTTGTACATAACATCATGAACATCATAACATCATACACATTCACTAACCATTTCAAGGATTTTGGGATTTATCTTTGTTCTGTTTTGTAGGGTATGGATTATCTTCGCAAGAAAACTATTCAAGACAACCTTGTAAGGATCCCTCCACAACTTAAGGAGCTAGCTTCAAGGATTCCTGAAAACTCTCCATTCACCGAGAGACATGGTTGCCTACTCAACTTGGTCACCTCTAACATAGATGAGAACATGATGAAGGTGCTCTTTCAGTTCTTTGATCCTTTACACCATTACTTCACATTCCCCGATTATCAACTTGTGCCTACTTTGGAAGAATTCTCCCGACTCTTGAGGATTCCCATTCTCAATAAGCTACCTTTCAACGGTACGAAAAGAGACCCAAATCCAGAAGAGCTTGCTCAAGCTTTACACTTGCACTCATCTGATGTCACAACTCATTGGGAAACAAGGAGTGGTGTTAAAGGTTTCCTAGCAAATTTATTGTTCGAGAAAGCCCAAAACTGTTGGAACTCCTTGGATTTGCAAGCCTTTGAGGAAATTGTGGCTCTCCTCATTTATGGGATGGTTTTGTTTCCAAATCCTGACCAACTCATAGATGTGAACGCCGTCAAAATATCCATATCCCGCAACCCGGTGCCTACTTTTCTATGGGACATCTTACATTATTTTTACACTCGCACTATGAGGAAAAGAGGTGTCCTTATGTGTTGCACTCCTATCTTGGCAAGATGGTTTATTTCGCATCTTCCCCAATCTGTATTAAAGAACGAACGCGGTTTAAGGTGGTCATAAAGGTTGATGACGCTCAAACATTCAGACATTCATTGGTGCTCCCGATCCATAGAGAATGTTACTATTGTCAACCGTTGTGAATAATTTCCTAATGTCCCTTTACTAGGCATTAGGGGAGGTATCACCTATAACCCTTGCTTAGCCTTAAGACAGTTTGGTTACGCCCGAAGGGATGGCTCGCACGAGATGCTGATTCAAGGTTTGGTATTTGACTACGACAACGATGATCAATATCTTCGCCAGAGATTTATCCAAGCTTGGAGGATGTTGAACAAGGTAGATAGCAAGACATTGGGGAATAAGAATTCCATCCCTCTTGAGCCTTACCTCAAATGGGTATGAACTCGTGCTCAAACTCTGATGATGCCTTATCCCTCCATTCTCCCGGTAATCATTGAGCCTGCCATGGAAGGAGATGTTCCATACACAACCCTACAGCCTGACATGCCCACCTCTCTTGAAGACTTACAAAGAGATTAGATACAACTCAATGGGGAGAGATATACTTTCGAAGCCCAATTCTACGCAAGCAATAAGAAGGTTTTGGAACTCACTAAGCAACTTCATGAGGAGCAGACTCTGAATGCCTACATTGCGCCAAAAAGGATGCGTACTACCTTTTTATTTTAGAGTTTTTTGTATTATTTTTCCCAAGAAGGAATTGATGTACTCAAACTTTAATTTATTAATATAACGTGTGTTTCCTTTTTGTCTAAAACAAATTTAAATCTTAAAATCCTTGAAATCATTGCATACGCATTTACCATTCATCATAACATAAGCAGGTTTCTTGCAACAAGTCTCCTCATCTCTCTACTATTTATTTCAGTAAGATGGATCTCGAGCAAACGGTGAAGGACCTCCAAGCTCAGAATGCACAGTTTCAACAGTTGTTCTTAACTCTAGCCAAAGGACAATAAGAGTTGAAGACCTTGCTGGTTGAGGAGAAGAAAAAGAAGACGAAGAAAATAACCAGAATTCTGAATATGGGAAGAAGATTCCAAGGGAAAACAAGAAGGGCCTTAGACTTTGCAATGACATCCGGTGAGAAAGAAAATCAAGACGGGAAAGGCAAGGAAACATTTGTTCAGTCTGATTCAGAAGAGGAAGAGGAAGAAGAAGACTATTCTGAAGAACAATATCCTCCAGCTGATGACAAGTATAAGCATCTAGAAGAGCAGTTACGCGCAATGGAAATCTAAAAAGTGCCTGGATTGGACTTTGAGGAGTTGGGATTAGTATCAGGGATTTTCATTCCTCCAAAGTTCAAAGCACCTGTGTTCGCCAAATATGATGAAGTCTCATGCCCCAAAATGCATCTCCGGTCCTATGTGAGGAAAATCCAGCCCCATACCGCTGACAAGGATTTATGGGTACACTTCTTTCAAGACAGTCTGTCTGGAACTTAACTTGATTGGTTCTATCAGTTAGAAAGAGCCAATGTTCATAACTGGGAAGATCTGGCCACTGCCTCTTACAAACAATACCAATACAACGCTGATTTTGCGCCTACTCGTGCTCAACTCTAGAGTATGGCCATGGTTTCGAGTGAAGGCTTCAAGGACTATGCATAAAAGTGGAGGGACTTGGCCAAAAGAGTTTAACCTCCCTTATCTGAAAGAGAGTTGGTAGACATGTTTTTAGGTACCTTGTCTAGTCCCTTCTTCAATCACCTAATTGGGAGTTCATCGGCAGGTTTTACCGAACTGATATTGACCGAAGAAAGGGTAGAAGCCGGGATAAAGAATGGAAAGATTCAAAAAGATACATCCTCTGCTGCTGTAAGGAAGCCATTCATCGGAAAGAAAGAAGTGGTTGCTGTGTATCCTTAGAGAAATCAAGATAGGGTTGAACGTCGTCCAATGGTGGGGGCTGTTATGATTCCTAAACCTGCGCCTGATCAGCAAAGGAATAACCAACAAATAATGGAAAGACCAGTCTGACAATTCACCAAAATTAACATGACCCTATATCAAGTATTGCCACATTTGTTAAGGTTCAACCTAGTGACCTTGAAAGAAGCTCCAAAGAACCCTAACACAACCTCTCCTCACTATCATCCTAATGCCCGTTGTGCATACCACTCTAAGAGTCCCGGCCATGACACTAATAACTGTTGGGCTCTAAAGAACAAAGTACAAGACCTTCTTGAAGCCAAAGATATTGAATTCGATGCGCCAGAAAAGCCCAATGTCATTTCTGCCCCTATGCCCAAGCACGGCCATAATGCCAATGCCATTGAGTAAGATATGTTTGTTGCTTCAGTTGATGAACTTATGACCCCACTCCTGACTATCAAAGAGAACTTGTTGAATGGCAGTGTTTTCCCAGGCTGTGATAAAAGCTGCCATTTCTGTTTGTCCTCACCAACCAGTTGTCCTTTGTTGAAAGCAGGCGTTCAATGTCTAATAGATAACAAGGAAATTTTGTTCGAGAAGGCTTCAATTCCAACTATTTGTTATAAGGATGTTTCCATCGTGACCATTTCCGACAATTCTTCCAGGGTCTCCACCAAAAGACTCGTTAGAATTACATCAGTTCCAAAAGTAGCTCCTTTGATAATTACATTTCCTGGACTAATCCCGTATTCGTCAGACAAAATTGTACCATGGAATTATGGAGGGGATGTCTACTACCATGGTATCAAGCAAGATTGGCCAGCTGCTGAAGATTCAAGTTCTGAGAAGGTTGACTCTGATATCAGTAATATTGTAGGGACTAGCAAGATTACCCGAAGCGGAAGGATATTCTCTCCAGAAATTGCTCCCCTAAAAGCAGTTATGGACCCATAATCATTCATGTTACCGTTGCTCCTCCAAAGATTATTCCCAGTCCTGCAAATAATCCTGCTGACAAAGCTGTTACAATCCCTGTTATCACCCCTACTGATATTCCTACTGCCGAGTCAACTGAGACTCGAGGTAAAAGTATTCTGATTGAGCCTGTTCGGACGAAGGCACAATCATTGGATATCCCTGAGACCTCCCGGAAGGAGATGGTGGAAATTCTAAAGATCATAAAGAGAAGCGACTATAATGTAGTTCAACAACTGGGGAAAAATCCATCAAAAATTTCCATGATGGCTTTATTACTATGTTCCGAGGCTCATGCAAAGGCATTGGTAAAATTACTGAAAACTGCCCATGTACCCCAAGAAACATACGTCGATCAGTTCCAATACTGCGTAGCCAGCTTGACTGCAGATAATGGTTTAGGTTTTTCAAATGCTGATTTAACACCAAGAGGGAGGAAGCATAATGAGGCATTACATGTCTCAGTGGAATGCAGGGGCACGACTCTGGCTCATGTCTTGGTTGACACCGGTTCATCTCTGAATGTGTTGCCTAAAAAGGCTCTTGATAGGCTTGATTGTGATGGATTGACATTGAAACTAAACAACATAGTAGTGAGGGCCTTTGATGGCTCAAAAAGGATGGTGCATGGGGAAGTGGATATCCCCATAAAGGTTGGAACCCAAACATTTGATTCAACTTTTTATGTAATGGATATTCGCCCTTCATATTCCTGCTTGCTAGACCGACCATGGATTCACAATACCGGCGTTGTTACTTCTACGTTGCACCAAATGCTGAAATATCCAATTCAAGGGAAAATCATCATCGTTCATGAAGAAGAATAGTATATGGTCATCCATCTTAGTTCCTTCAGATATGTGGAGTTAGATGGTGAATTTATTTAAACTTCATTCCAGCACTTTGAAGAAGTCCCGCAAGATGTGGCAGTAACCAAGGTTGTGTCTCAAGTTCCCAAGATCACAAGGCCTCCGCTTAGGATGTCATCTTTAAAAGATGCCAAGGCAGTGATAGAAGAAGGTGGGTGCACTATTTGGGGACAACTCCCAGATATCCCATACAAATCTGACAAGTTTGGTCTGGGTTTCACTTCAGGTGCCTAGAAGTCTGTACGCCGCGCTCGTGTCGGAGGACCACCCCTGAAGATCAGCAACCACTAAGTCAATGCGGTGGAGGATGATGAAGACAGCTACAACCTGGAGGATTGGATTTTCCCAACTGCCATTGGAGGGCTCAACAACTGGGAGGCTAGAGATTTCGTCCAATCACTTTTATCCCATAATAATTTATCTTTACATTTTGTGGGATCTGTAATATTAAAACAATTCAGACTCTTAAAACCTTGTGTCTTACCCGAGGCACAACGGTCCATTTGTAAGGGTTATTATCTCATTTCCAAATGACATCAATGAATCATGGACGTTTTTGCATAGAAACTTTATGCTCATTGTTTTTCTTTTTATATTTTCATTTCTTTCAAATATAGATATACTCTTACACACACTCACACTCACAAATGCAGGTCTACATCCATTCAAGATTCCATGGGTAACGGTTCTGCTATGGCTTTTTGTGACTCTGAAAATCTAATCTACCAAGCCGAAGACGAAGGTGAGGAAGAGTATGAAGTACCAGGGGAACTTTCCAGATTACTACAACAAGAAGAGAGAACCATTCAGCCCTATGAGGAACCAGTGGACACCATCAACCTAGGTACCGAAGAAGACAAAAGGGAAGTCAAGGTGGGTGCCAATCTGGAACCCAGTATCAAGGAGCATCTGATTCAGTTGTTACACGAGCATGTTGAGGTCTTTTACTGGTCGTATAAGGACATTCCAGTATTTGATGCAGATATTGTGGTACATTGTCTACCTACAAAAGAGGATTGCCCACCAGTAAAATAAAAGGTTCGTCGTATGCGACCAAATATGTCGGAGAAGATTAAAGCAGAAGTCATAAAACAGTTCAACGCGGGATTCTTGGTCGTCACCTCCTATTCGCAATGGGTTGCCAATGTTGTTCCCGTGCCCAAAAAGGACGGCAAAGTATGAATGTGCGTGGACTACAGAGATTTGAATAGGGCAAGCCCTAAGGATGATTTCCCGCTTCCCCACATTGACATTCTAGTTGATAATACGGCACAGAACAAAGTGTTTTCCTTCATGGACGGTTTCTCAGGCTATAACCAAATCAAAATGGCGCCTGAGGATATGGATAAGACAACCTTTGTCACACAATGGGGCATATTCTGCTACAAGGTTATGCCATTCGGACTGAAGAATGTTGGGGCAACCTATTAGCGTGCCATGGTAGCTCTTTCACGACATGATACACCACAAAATAGAGGTTTATGTGGACGACATGGTAGCTAGATCTCAAACAGAAGAAGAGCATCTTGATCATTTACAGAAACTGTTTGAGAGGCTAAAGAAATACAAGCCGAGGTTGAACCCAAATAAGTGCACATTTGGGGTGAGGTCTGGTAAACTCCTAGGCTTTGTCGTCAGTAATAAAGGTATTGAAGTAGATCTTGCCAAGGTGAAAGTAATACAAGAGATGCTTGCTCCTCGTACTGAGAAGGAAGTCATAGGATTCTTGGGACGTTTGAACTACATTGCCAGATTCATTTCTCACCTGACAGCTACTTGTGAACCAAACTTCAAACTACTGAAGATAGATCAAGTAGTCAAATGGAATGATGAGTGCCAAACTGCTTTCGACAAGATCAAAGAATACCTGCAAGAGCCTCATGTGTTGATTCCTCCAGTCGAGGGAAGACCATTGATCATGTATCTGACTGTTTTGGAAAATTCAATAGGGTGTGTACTGGGGCAGCATGACGAGTCTGGCCGAAAAGAGCACGCTATTTATTACCTGAGCAAAAAGTTTACCGACTGTGAAACAAGATATTCACTGCTCGAGAAAACTTTCTGCGCTCTGGCATGGGCTGCTCGCCGGCTAAGACAGTATATGCTGACCCATACTTCCTTGTTGATATCTAAAATGGATCCGATAAAATACATCTTCAAAAAGCCTGCTCTCTCTGGGAGAATAGCGAGATGGCAGATAATCCTGACAGAGTATGATATACAGTATACTACTAGAAAGTAATAAAAGGCAGTGTGCTAACTGATCACCTTGATCACCAAGCTGTGGAAGACTACCAGTCTATGAAGTTCGAATTCCCAGATGAAGACATCATGATGGTAAACAACTATGAAGAATCCAGACCATACGATGAACCTGAACAAGGATCCCGATGGACCCTGGTTTTTGATGGGGCATCTAACGCACTCGGCAATGGTATTGGTGTTGTACTCATATTTCCAGAAGAATGCCACACTCCCTTTACGGCAAGACTCTGCTTCAATTGTACAAATAACATGGCGGAATACGAAGCGTGCATCTTTGGTCTCAAAGCTGCCATAGACTTGGGGATCAAATATTTGAATGTATTCAGAGATTCAACTTTAGTTATCATCCAGATCAAAGGGGAATGGGACACCAAACACCCTAACCTTATCCTTTACAAAGAACATGTTTTGACATTGCTCCCACATTTCGAGAAGATTACCTTCGAGCACTTCCCGCGAGAAGAAAATCAGCTAGCAGACGCACTAGCCACAATGTCATCTATGTTTAAACTTAAATGGGATAATGAAGCTCCCCAGATCACCATTGAACGAATGGATGAACTAGCACACTGTCACGAGATTAATACTAAAGAAGTAGTGGACCAACCTTGGTTTCACGAAGTCAAGAGGTATCTCGAGGCTCATGAATATCCAGAAGGAGCTTCAGTAAACGATAAGAAGTTCTTAAGGATATTCTCTGCTAAATTCTTCCTTAGTAATGGAATTCTTTACAAACGCAACCATGACTCTGTGTTACTTTGGTGCGTAGACAAGTTTGAAGATGAAAGGATCATGGCCGAGTTACATGAAGGCACTTTTGGCACCCATTCCAGTGGGCATATGATGGCAAAGAAAATCCTACAGGCAGGCTATTACTGGTCTACCATGGAAGCAGATTGCTATCAACACTCTCGAACCTGCCACAAGTGTCAGATTTATGTTGACAAGGTACACGTACCTCCGGTTCCTCTGAATGTCTTGACGGCTCCTTGGCCCTTTGCTATATGGGGGATTGATATGATTGGGGAAATCAAGGCAACAGCCTCTAATGGACACCGCTTCATCTTAGTGGCCATTGACTATTTTACCAAGTGGATGGAGGAAGCTTCTTTCACTTCCGTTACCAAGAACATTGTCGCCCGGTTCATCAAGCAGAATCTCATCTGTCGTTACGATATCCCGTGAGGATCATTACAGACAATGGTATGAACTTGAACAATACTATAATCACTGCCTTGTGCAAGCAATTCAATATCCAACATCACAATTCTTACCCTTATCGGCCAAAGATGAATGGTGTTGTCGAAGCCGCAAATAAGAACATAAAAAAGATCATACGGAAAATGACAGTCACATACAAAGACTGGCATGAGATGCTACCATTCTCTCTCCACGGGTATCGTACCACAGCTCGCACATCAGCCAAGGAAACACCTTATTCTCTGGTATACGGCATGGAGGCCGTTTTTCCTATTGAGGTCCAGATCCCCTCTCTAAGAATTATGAAGGATGCAAGGTTGAGTGAAGAAGATTGGATCCAGACCCGACTTGATCAACTGAACTTAATTGATGAGAAAAGGCTTACTGCTGTTTGCCATGGTCAAATGTATCAAAAATGGATGATCAAGGCTTTCAACAAAAAGGTCAGGCGCCAAGTGTATCAAGTTGGAGATCTGGTGATCAAACGTATCATACTGCCACAAGGTGACCCCAGGGGCAAATGGACTCCTACCTACGAAGGACCATTTGTAATCAAAAAAATATTCTCTGGTGGAGCGATGATCTTGACCACCATGGATGGCGACGACCTACCGCACCCTGCGAATGCAGACATAGTCAAAAGATACTACGCATAAGAAACCACTAGGTTGACACACCTAGGCAAAACAAGGGAATCCCGACGAACCAAAAAGGTTCGGGAAACAATTAGGGATAAAACAAAAAAATTTGTACACCCGACAAGTTGAAAACCTGAAAGGGCAACTTGGGCAAAAAAGGGTATCCCGGTGGACTGAAAACCCGAAATGGCGGTCCAGGCAAAAGTTATGGAATTAAAAGCGTATGACTATGTCCTGTTGATCACCTTACGAACAACCTGCAAACTCGACGGTTCTGATCAATTCAATCAGCTCCGGACAAGGCAACAAATAGACAAGACATTCAGAGGCATAAAGGCTATAGTAGAATGGGAACCCCATGGGATTATTGCACATAGCTATCTTTTCTTTGTATCAAATTTCATTTTTTACGAAGGCGTTCTCTTATTAGAATGTTTGTCTCCTTGTATAAAAATACTTACTCAAAGTCAATACAAAGATATCTCTTTGAAAGTGAAAAACTATATGTTTTTCTTTACTCTTGTTTTGTTTACAAAAACGTCCAATAATTTATTTTTGAACATATGCATTTGGACATAATTACTGTTTACAAATAAACAAAATATAAATACAGTCACTGATGGCTTTAAGAGGTAGGGAAATCTCTCTAAGCTATCTCCATGAAATCCCCCACAGTGTGCAGTTTAATCCCCAGCGGAATAAAACTTCCAGTTATCAATCCCCAGTAGAAGTCGTCCAATTTCTCAGGTTTCCCCAACAGGTTCTTACAAGCAGCACACAGCATTTCCCTTACAGCGGAGTTTATTTCTCTAAACAGAAATTCATCAACACTTTAACTTCACAACATGAAGATTTACACCCCACATCCTCAGCAGCAGTCAAGGATTTATTTTCCCCAATCCAACAGCAGTGCAACAGATTAGCTCACATACGCATACATCACATCCATATATCATAAACATCGATAACATCAATGCATGTATCACTATCTCATTACACCATGCATTTCATACAACATAACTTTACATTTTAGCTAACATTTTACCCTTTTCAGGATAAGGTTAACAACTACCATTAACAATGTTCAACTTTCAGATACAGTTCAGATACGCTCCAGACACGAATTCCATTCTGATACTCATTTAGATTCAACTTTCAGATACATTTCAGATACGCTCCAGACACGGATGCCATTATGATACTCATTCAAATTCAACTTTCAGATACAGTTCAGATACGCTCCAGACATGGATGCCATTCTGATACTCATTCAGATTCAACTTTCAGATACAGTTCAGATACGCTCCAGACACGGACGCCATTTTGATACTCATTCAGATTCAATTTTCAGATATGCTCCAGACACGGATGCCAGTCTGATACTCATTCCGAGTCCACTTTTCAGATACAGTTCAGATACGCTTCAAACACGAACGCCATTCTGATACTCATTCAGTTTCTCCTCCAGATTCAGCAATCACTTTTGAATGGCATCTTTAAGCCCATTCCCTCAACCATCACATCACCAAGTGCAAATTTTTGGGCACTCTGATGTCCAATCATCTTCCACCTTCGACTCACGAATGGCAAAACTTGCCAATCTAACTCTTCAGGCTTAAGAAGATTGAACATGGGCAGCTGTTGTACCCCAAAATTTTCCCTCTCATTTATCAAGAATTTTCTCACAAGATCTCCTTAGCTCAAGATTGTATTAGGGTTGATCAGCTCAAGACACCTCCTTAAGCACAAATGACCAAAATTAGGGTTTGAGTTTGCACAAGGATTTTTGAACTTTCTATGCCCCATATGGTTTTAATGGATCATTATGGACCCCCAAGATTACTCATGTCAAGTTTCAAGCCTTGGATCACATTTTTGATCAGTCAATTGAGTAGTTGACCTAAAAATCAATTGTATTGGGGAAAAAGTCAACTATGGCCAATTTACAGTAAAACTTCATAATTTTTTATCCATATCCATTTTAAACTCACATGTATCATTTGATCAAGTTTGTATCATAACTCCTCAAGAAATTTGATCAAATCTCCAAAAGGGCAAATGGTCAAAATTAGGGTTTTGACTGGGAAAGGGCAATTTCTGATTTTTGACCTAGCAAATGATCAATTGGTTTAAGGCATGATCTCAAGAGTCCAATTTCATAATTTTGACTTAACGACATGGTTCAAAACATTGCAAGTCCACTGGATTGATAGATGAATTTTGCAGTCAACTGATCAAAAGTCAACTGTATACTGAAAAGTCAAACTTTGACTTTTTAGTCAAATTCAAATGCCAAAGATCTCAACTCATCAAAACATGTAAAAATATGAAACTTATTCATCAAGAAATCAAAAATTCAAGATTTTATTTTAAAAAGTTAAAATTTCTAAACTTAGACATTTTTCTAAGTGTTGAAAATTTCTTATTTTTTCATAACTTTGAGCAAAATTTTCACCATGATACAAGATGATTCAAGAGAAACTTCCAACATGAAAGTTGTAGATATCCATGAAATATACAACTTTTCTTTACACTTCTCCCAAAAGTGCTTGGGTCTCAAGTTATAATTTTAAGAACATGTGGTCATGAAACAAAACACTTAGTGAAATTTTGCTCTAATTTGGTCAGGATTTTGACCCAACTTTATGGAACTTTTTCATATAGTTCCAAGGAGAATCTTCAAAATCCATTCAAAGATGGGTTGTAGGGAAAAATGCAGTTAAGTCCCCAGCTTAGTCAAAGACCTGACCAGTTCTTAAATCTCAATTGATTTATCCTCGATTGAATTTCAGATAAGGTCCTCAATCTCGACAGTTTCCCTACATCATAGTATGGACGAGTATTATAACCTCAACGGTATACTCCATTGAGCACGAGTCAGTTCCTAGATCTTGATGTTTTCCTCCGTCATAGTGTGGACGAGTTCTATAACCTCGACGGTATACTCCATTGAGCACGAGACAGTTCCTAGATCTTGATGAAGATGTTTCCCTACGTCATAGTGTGGACGAGTACTATAACCACAACAGTATACTCCATTGAGCACGAGTTAGTTCCTGGATCTTGATGTTTTCCTCCGTCATAGTGTGGACAAGTTCTATAACCTCAACGGTATACTCCATTGAGCACGAGAGAGTTCCTAGATCTTGATGAAGATGTTTCCCTACGTCATAGTGTGGACGAGTACTATAACCTCAACGGTATACTCCATTGAGCACGAGTCAGTTCCTGGATCTTGATGTTTTCCTCCGTCATAGTGTGGACAAGTTCTATAACCTCAACGGTATACTCCATTGAGCACGAGACAGTTCCTAGATCTTGATGAAGATGTTTCCCTACGTAATAGTATGGACGAGTACTATAACCTCAACGGTATACTCCGTGGACCACGAGTCAGTTCCTAGATCTTGATGTTTTCCTCCGTCATAGTGTGGACGAGTTCTATAACCTCAACGGTATACTCCATTGAGCACGAGTCAGTTCCTAGATCTTGATGTTTTCCTCCGTCATAGTGTGGACAAGTACTATAACCTTGACGGTATACTCCGTGGAGCAAGAGTCAGTTCCTAGATCTTGATGTTTTCCTCTGTCATAATGTGGACGAGTTCTATAACCTCAACGGTATACTCCATTGAGCACAAGACAGTTCCTAGATCTTGATGAAGATGTTTCCCTACGTCATAGTGTGGACAAGTACTATAACCTCAACGGTATACTCCATTGAGCACGAGTCAGTTCCTAGATCTTGATGTTTCCCTCCGTCATAGTGTGGACAAATTCTATAACCTCAACGGTATACTCCATTGAGCACGAGACAGTTCCTATATATTGATGAAGATGTTTCCCCCCAGTTGAATTATGGACAAGTTCTTAAGACTCAGCCGAGGCATTCTCTCAGTTGAAGTACATGCCAGATTCCTAAATCTCAACAAAAGTTAGACTTCCCCAGCGGAATCTTCTACAAACCATAAGTATGCAAGTTCTCGCTAAGGAATCTCTTATGCGATCGACACTCCTGCAGATGGAATTTGTAAGCCCATCCTCCTACCAACAATCTCCAAATGACATCTGTAAGCCCATTCCCGACATCACAATGCTGATGATACACCATGCGAGTGCAAATTTTTGGGCACTCTAGTGTTCAATTATCTTCTACCTTCGGATCACGAAAGGCTCGAAAGCCAATCTATATCCTCAGGTTTAAGAAAATTGAACAGGGGAAACTGTTGTACCCCAAAATTTTCCCTCCCATATTCCTCAAGACATGTCAATAAGAAGCTTCAAGTTGCTCAAGTTGGCTTAAGGTTTGGACAGTCAAATCACCTCTTAAGACAGTCAAGTCCAAATTAGGGTTTTGTGTGGCATCAAGGTCCTCACATCCAAATGACCTCAAGTGCTCCCCAATGTCCTAATATGTTCTTAAGTTCATCCATGTCAAATTTCAAGCCTTGCAGAGGAAGTTTGGTCAGTCAATTGCTCAAGAGGCCCAAAAATCGACTGTGCTAGGGCAAAAGTCAACTGTGTCCCAAATACAGTCAAACCTCAAGATTTTTTGTCAACATTCTCATTTTAGAGGTTAATTCATCATTTGATCAATGGTTGATCATGATTCATCAAGGATTGCTCAAGATTCATCAAGATTCAAAAGTTGCTAAATTTGGGTTTTGTAGGAAAAGTCAACTCAACTTTGACCATGCATAACTTTCTCATACTTTATGAGAAATGACCCATCCAAATATCATTTTGAAGAGGATGCAATTTTCTACAATCCATATTCACACCCCAAGATCAAGAAATGCACTCACAAAAAGTTACAAATTTGGACATTATAGGTCATTTTTGGAAGTCAACAAAAACACCTTTTATGCCAAAGCTTATAACTTGATAATGGAACATCAAAATGATATGATACCAAACGGGTTGGTTAGAAGACATCTCAAGGTTTCTAAAAAGTCTAAGAACACTTCCAAAAGTTCAAAATTGAAGAAGTTATGCATTGTTGAAGTTGGGCATTTTTCCAAAATTGCCAAAAGTCAACTATCCTCAAAACTCCAATTTTTGACAAAAGGGCCCACTTTTTTCCACTTAATATGGTCTTGTCATGCCACACACGTGTTCCATCTTTAATTTCATGGACATTCATCTATTTTTCTATTTTATTTCATTTTTATTGATTTAATTCATTATTAATCAATATTAAATTAAATAAAATCTAAAAAATTGATGTAGTAAGATTCTTGTGATCATTACAGCTTGCAAATATCATGTGCAACTCAATCAAACTCGTGCCAAGTTAAAACATGCACAAAATCTCAAATTTGATGCAATTATGGAAAGCTTATCAATGGTGATCATATCAAATATTCCATCTTCAATGCATAAGGATTATGGCCCAAATTTTGACCTAAACACATTCCATTATATGCACACAAGTGAGGCAGACCTAGAACACGCAAAAAGCTCTGTAGAAACGGCCAGACAAGAATTGAAAAAAGCTTGCAAAAGTGTGAGATCAAAATCTTGGTTAGGGCACGATTCAACCCAAGATCTCAACGCTACTCCCTTGCTTGACATCCAGTGGAGCTAAAGCAATCAAAACCAGGCCTTGAGACCACTTGAAACGCGCTGTAAGTCATCCTGAACATAGCCCTGTGCACGAATTTGTAACCTTGGATTCTTGCGTTTTCTTGCCAAAATATTGATATATTTGTGATCCTTGCATAATTTCCAAGCATTCTGCATTGTTTGATTTCATTCTTGTGGCTTATAACCCTGTATCCAAAGCTAGGGTTCGTGTTCTTGCTTTTTAGGTATTTCTTATACAGGCAAAATCAAGACCAACCATGGACATGGTTGTGTTCAGGGAAGCAAGACGAACACGATGATGACCTTAGCTTGCATTTTCATGGCCTAGAGTGAGTTTTGGAATCAAGCCACGGATCTTCCTGCGGATAAAAATCCGCAGGTAAATAACCAGGGTGTTTGAGAAAGATGATAACGTGTCCTAGCTCCATTGGTTCATTTGAATCATTAGCGCGTTTTTTTTTCTTCAGGCTTAGCGTTTTGTTTTTTTATATAATATTTACTTCTTATTCCAATAACAATTGAGCAGTTTGGCTGGAGTGGTTGAGCGTGCAGGCATATGAGCAATGGGACCTGGGTTCGAATCCCAGGTCCCCCAAAACTTTATTGCAATTTTATTTCAGGCGTTCATATGCAGCATTCCAAGTGTGGTGTACCATACGTCTCTAGATCTCAGCTGCCAAGTGGCCCACTAGGCAGATCTATTGGCCAAAGATGAAGGACCACCATACTCCCTGGTCAACAAGCACGCGTTGGATCCTGTTGTACCCCAAAATTTGCCCTCCCATAATCTCAAAAGTTTTGACAAGTTATCACCTCAAATGGTTCAAGGTCTACTAAGGGCTACACAGTCAAACCACTCCCCTAAAGCCAGTCAAACTAGGGTTTTGGTTCCTGCAAGGAAGTTGAGGGTTTCAAAGGCTCAATCAAGTCCCATATGCGCATACACATTGTCAAGCACCTACATGTCAAGTTTCAAGGCTCACAAGGTCAAGTTGCACAGTTAAAAACCCTAATTGCTCCACAGTCAACTGCAGGGGTAAAATGGTCATTTGGCAGTCAAAAGTCAAAAAATTTGGTCAACATCTTATTTTGAAGCCACAATCATCATTTGATCAATTCTTGATCATAATTCCACAAGAATGGCTCAAAAATCATCAAGGTGTCAAAAGTTTCTATTTTTGGACAATTGAAAAGTCAACTTTAACTTGACCAAGGCATAAATTTTTCATGGTTCATCAGAAAAATCCCATCCAATGCTCATCTTGAAGGGGAAGACATTTCCTACAATTCATCTTCACATTCGAAGTCCAAGAAATGCTCTCACAAAAAGTTATCAATTTCAACATTATAGGTCATTTTCAAAAGTCAACAAAAAGGGACTTTAAGTCAAAGACCATAACTTGAGATTGGTAAATCAAAATGACATGGGACCAAAGACATTGGTTAGAGGACTTCAAGACCTTTCCAAAATGTCCAAGAACATGTTCATAGCTTCAAAATTGAGCAAGATATGCATTGGAGAAGTTGGGAAATTTTTGTGAAATGGCCAAAGTCAATTATCCTTGAAATTTCATTTTTGACAAAAGGGGCCCACTTGATTCAGCTTGGCCATGCCTCCCACGTGTCCCACAATTTATTTCAAGATTTAAAATTAATTTTTTCATTTTTATTTAATTTTATTTGATTTAATTCATTTTAAATCTTTAAAATTCAAATAAAAATCAAAGAAATTAATGGAGGGATATATTTTGTGTTGATTATCTTTGATACACCTTGAAATACCTTCCAAATTCGTGCAAGGCCAATTATGGGCATAAAAATTCAAATTTTCACAAATATGGCAAATGGTTCAATGTTGGTTATGGAGGAAATCAAGAACATAATTGCATAAGCTTAATGACCATAATTTTGATTGATTCTCATTCATTACTATATATACAAGCCTTCCCAACCTCATTCAAAAAGGAGTGTGTGCAGAAACGGCCAAGAGCAAAACCAAAAATTATTCAAAAAGTGAGAGTTCTAAAACATAGTTGCGAGCATCTTCAGATCAAAACAAGCACGTGGTTCTATTCCTTGCCACACCCTGAAGCTAAAGCAACCTTTGCCAAGTCCTGAGGCTCATACCGCGCTGTAAGTTCTTCCCAGGTCCCCCATAATTCTCATATCATTTTTGTTAACGTGTTCTTGTGCAGTTTCTCAAGTAGTTTCCACCATAAGCCTCACCCATCCAACAAGCCAAGTGTCATTGGAGGCAGATCTAAAGGCCCAAAACGCAAGAGTACTATGCTCTGGAGTCAGCGCATGCGTAGGCAACCGAAAAAAGTCAAATAAGGCTTCTTGTTGTTGGGCCAGAATCACTTCAGAAAACCTCCATGAAGGCCATCTCACCCCCCTTGGGTTTATTTACTTTTTTTCTTATTTTATTTTGTTTTGTCATTTTCTTGTCTTTTATTTATTTGCCTTATTTTATTTTTTTAATAATTAGCATAATTAACATATTTTCATAAAAAATCAAAAAATAGAACTAACATCATCATTATTATTATTATATTATTTTGTAAATAAACATTAACTAAAATAGTTTAATTAGGCAATTTTAATTCCTTTTCTTAAATAATTAAAACAGATCTAGAATTAGGTAAAATTAACTTTTAATTTTATTTCATTTCTTTTATTTCATAACAACATAAAAACAAAAAAATATTTTCTTTTAATTAAATTAATTAGTCATTAGTTAGTTTTAATTTCATTTTAATTACAAAAAGACCAAAAAAAAATCAATTTCTTTTCTTAAAAGGGTCAAAACCCTTAGAACATTCCCGATTCTTCCTTTCGCGCGCATTTTAATTTTAATTATTTATTTTGATTATTTTTTGTAATTGCCTTCAAGAATGTAATAGTTAAATAGGTTTATCGCTTTATTTACTTTCCGTACTTATTTACCAAAAACGGGTCTTTGTAATTTTGGCGATGTATAGACCCGCGCCTTGTAATAGCGTAGGATTTATGTTTCCGCAATTTACTTTCCGCACCCTCTTAACTGCTAAACTTGCATGAAAGAATGTATGGTAAATAAAAACAAATCTAGCCCACAAAATAACATGTACAAGATAACATTAACTGAATACAACACACAATGCACACACCACTTCTAGGGTACGTCTCACTTGTTGCCTTCGAAACGTGGTCGTCAAGTATAGGACGTTTTAGCGGTCCTTATGTCCATGATTCAGTTGCCTCGAAACAGTTGCCTCGAAACAGTTGCCTCGAAACAGTTGCCTCAGATTAAAAAAGGATCAAGGACATAAGGGTAGCTTCTAAGGTGTCCTAACTGTTGCTTCGGTGACCACATTGTCCCTACAATCGAATTGACCCGAACACCTTCAACGGTGATGCTACCTACCTCTCAATGGTGGGATGGCACTACCTAAAGGACACTTACACAACTTAATTCCTTAGGGTAGGTAGATGACTCATGGGTACTTGCTCTTTTAAAAAAAAACAAACAAAATACTTTTCACACCTTACACTTTCAAAAGATTTCAAAACAAATTTTTTCAAACACTCTTGAGGACAGATACAAGAGTTATTCGGAAATCTTTCAAAGAAACTTTTTCAAGCCCACTCACATTTTGAAAAGCAAACATTTTGAAAACATAAGAGCAAGTACCTAAGAGCCCGTGGATAACCACGGATAGAAAAGGTGCTAACACCTTCCCTTTCTATAAATCTACCTCCCGAACCGAGAAACATTCTCATAAGGAATTTTGCTGTGCTTTTGTCCTTTCCATGTTGGAGAAAATAAGAGACGGTGGCGACTCTTGCTTCTGCGATATTTCGCGAACCAGCTAAAAATAGTTAGTTCTCATTTCCACCGATCACAGAACTGGCGACTCTGCTGGGGATACTTAAAGTGAGGTGTACCTTAGGATAGCTCATACTTGTGTTTTCAATTGTCTGAATTGTTTGCTTTATTATTGTGGGTAATGTCTTGGGAGTTCTATAGATCCTAACCCGGATCTGGGGAATACCTTCTTAGAAAGTAGCAACAAGACTGTGAGGGAACTGTGCGGGGTATACTGACACGGTTGAAGCAGTCTACTACGTTGATGTGGCACTTTGGTGAGTACCGGTAACCCTTGAGTCAAGTCAAGGAGAGTACGGGGCCGCCGCGTGGTGTCGTGAAGCATCAACTGACCTTAGGAACCTTAATTAAACCATCTTGGCCTCTTTAGGGTAGTGAGATAACTGACTATGGTGCAGTCCGAAGTTGGTTGATACTCGATACTACACTCAGTTAAGGGTTGTTTTCTTGGGATATTTTGATCGCCCGTTCAGTGGCTAAATCAAAACGATGAACACAGAAAACAATCCAATGATATTGAGCTCCTTAGAACCCGGTTACTTTGATAGGACAGGTTTGAGCCCACCAACTTCAAGAGGGTAGTACCCCAAACTTCATGCTGGCCTAAACTCTAAGGGCTCTTTGTGTGACTTGTGTGCCTTCAAAACTTGACTACTTGCATACTTGTTATCTGACACTTGAGTTTCTTACAGGTTTTGTTTACAGTCCTTAATCTGGACTCATAACAGGGTTTACCTACATTACTCCACAGCATAACATCATACCATCATACCATTGCATACATCCTACATAAGGACTAATCCATTTTAAGGATCTCAAGGGCTTGTGATGCAGGTCATGATGAATCAAATGTCTAGCAAGGGGAAAAGGGGATTTATTTTCCTCTAGCCAAAGTTAACAGCTTGAGTCAGGGGCTATGACCCACTCGATATGGTGAGCCTTGACTCTTGAAGAAGGACTCTCAACAATACGCAATTCCTTCAATCAAGCCACCGGATTCAAATTCTAACAAGCTTCTTTGTTTATCCCGCAAGGTCCTTGAAAACATTGCATGCATATCATACATATCATTGCATTACAGGTACACTTGTTGCAGGTCACTTACCTTCTTCGCTGTTTATTTCAGCAGTCATCATGAATCCTGAATCATCCAATGGACAAGCTATCAAGGCCCTCCAGGCCCAGAATACCCAGTTCCAGGAGTTGATTATGAGCCTAGCCCAGGGTCAAAAGGAATTGAAGACTCTGATTCAGAAGAAGAAGAACAAGAGGACTGTTTTGTTCAACCCTAGACGCATATCTGGGAACACCCTGCAGAATGAAGCTAAGAAGACTACTCCATCTGTGGGGGAAGGCAGTCACCAAGGGAGAGAGGTTCCTAGCCCTGTGGTCTCTGACACCGAGACAGACTTCAATGATGAACAATACCCCCTGCTAAAGACAGGTACAAACAGCTGGAGGACCGGTTAAATGCTATGGATATCCAACGTGTGCCTGGGTTGGACTTTGGGGACCTAGGTTTATCTTCTAGGGTGGTAATCCCACACAAGTTCAAGGCGCCTGCCTTTGTGAAGTACGACGGGGCTTCTTGTCCTAAGCTGCATCTCAGATCATATGCAAGGAAGATCCAGCCCTACACGGCAGACAAGAATCTATGGATCCATTTCTTCCAGGAGAGTCTTTCAGGGACTCAGCTCGATTGGTTCTATCATTTGGATGGAACCAGTATTCGTAACTGGGAGGACTTGGCAACTGCTTTTTATAAGCAGTATCAGTATAATGCCGACCTCGCTCCTACGCGTACCCAACTCCAGGGTATGTCACTTGGGACGAGTGAAGGCTTTAAGGAGTATGCGCAAAGGTGGAGAGATCTGGCTGGAAGGGTGCAGCCACCTTTGACTGACCGTGAGCTCGTTGACATGTTCTTGGGGACCCTGTCTGGTCCCTTCTTCAACCATCTGATGGGGAATTCTTCTGCTGGGTTTACAGATTTGATCTTGACCGGGGAGAGGATCGAAGCTGGCATCAAGGCTGGAAATATTCAAGAAGCTGCACCTTCTGATACTCACAAAAAGCCTTACACTGGGAAGAAAGAGGCCAATGCTGCGTACAGCCAAAAGGGTCGCCATGATCAACATGTAGGGGCAGTCCAGATCTCTAATCCTAGGCCTGCTCAACAAGGACAGGGGCAGCAACGTAAGGAGGTCGCACCCAAGAGACAGTTCACTAAGATCAACATGACACTGGATCAAGCGCTACAGCAAATGTTGAAGGAAGGGCTGATTACCTTAAGGGCTCCTCTCCGGAATCCAAACACTTATGCTCCTAACTATCATCCTAACGATAGGTGCGCATACCACTCCGATAGCCCGGGGCATACTACGGAGAACTGCTGGCCTTTGAAGAACAAGATTCAAGACATGATCGACGCCAGAGAGATTCAGTTTGAAGCTTCAGAGACTCCAAACATAATCAATGCTCCTTTGCCCAATCATTGAAGGCTTTTGTTTATTTGAATTTCCGAGTTGTAATTTTTTTTTGCTTATACAAACAATTAATGTCATAGCAAACTCTTTTATTTCACTAATGCACTGCATATGTCTGTTTTTGAATTAATCCAATTATTTTCATTATATTCAAATTGCTTTCATTTTTTGATGATCAACTCTCAATTAATAATTCTAAGCCTCTTGAGGGAGGATGACGAAAACGATACCATAATCTACAGTATGCTTTTGAATAGACCCCGCTGATGAGGTACAGGCATTGTTTCAATTCCTAAACACTAGAGTTATAAGGAAGATAATCCCTCGTCAACCCCTTCGAGCCAAAGAAGTAGGAGTTTTTCTTTTCCAAAATTAAAACCCTTAATCATAACCTGGGGCAGGGTAGTTCTCTCAGCTGATCCAAGTGCACAACGAATGGCACCAAAAGTCCTTACAAAACAAAAGACAGTGATGGTTCCGAATAATCACAAAGATAGTCAGTCATCATTTCTCAAAATAAAAGCCCAATAAGTCAAAACCTATGAAGGAGACTTACGAAAACTAGGGCATCCCGCTGACTGTCATCACAAAAGAAACAGTTCAGGCAAAAACAGGGATAACGAAATCAAAAAGAAAGAGGTCCTACAAACCCTCAACCAAAAAAAGGAATGACTGCCTATTCAAAATAAATCGTCAATGTCCGAACCATCACTGATATATCAAAGCAAAGATTCAACAAGGTCTAACACACGATTGGCTGAGTTTAGGATTGAAGAACATCACGAAGAGCGGGTGGGTACAGATACTTTGAGCCTTTATCTTTTGTTTCTTAACCCGTGAACCAAGCCACGCTACAACCCTAAAAAGTCCTAGCTAAAGCATGGGTTAGTTCGAAAGCATACTGTTACGAAAGGTATCCTGACTCCTTAGGGCTTGCGGCAAAATAAAGAGTTGACATCACAGTTTACAAAAAATTTCACTTGTTTTTATGAAAAAAAAATGGATTTTCAAAAACTTCAAGACAGACATGAGCTTTGCATTTTAATATAACATTGCTTGCATATGACTATTTGTTTGAACATCATAGAAGTTCGCATGACGAATGTCTAACGAACAAAAGCGCCTCCAATCAAGGAGCATGGCATGATCATTGTCCATCACCTGAGGCAGTTAAGTCAAGATTCGGAGAATCTCTCAAAAGGCCAACCAGCTTGGGGCAAATCTCCGTCTGAGTCACTTGGGGCATTGAACGATCAAACGAAGATCTTCTGGTGGCATGGCAACACAACAACAGGGGCACCCCCCTACATCCTGAGAGCGCGGACATAGTCGAAAAATACTGTGCATAATCGAAGACCCGCTAGGTTGACACACCTAGGTAAAAATAAGGGCTTCCCGGCGAATCAAAAGGGTTCGGGCAAAAATAAGGGATAAAATGAAAAAATCTGTACACCCGGCAAGTCGAAAACCTAAAAAGGCGGCTTGGGCAAAAATGGGTATCCCGGTGGGTTGAAAACCCGAAAGGGCGGTCCAGGCAAAAATTAGGGATCAAAAGCGTACGACTATGTCCTGCCATCTCATCACTCGCCTACCAAAAGAAGATTTGTCGAATCGGCAGTCGTCTAACACCTCACAAGGTATCTTCTTCTCTCACATCAGAAACAGGGGCAATAATGAGTTGTCCAAGCAATCTAGTTGCTCTGTCCACCAAGGTACCAAGGCAGGTTCGGCTGAAGAACGTAACCAAGATACCTCCACTCCCCAAGAGTAAGACCAGATTCAGCCATACTCTCCCCCGAGAAGAGTTGATCTCCCAGCAGCCCTGACAAGGCACATTATCTCTAGCAAGTCAGCAACGCTCTCCCCAAGCAGAGTTAGCCTACTGTCAGCCTTAAGGAAGATGGGTATCCCTAGAAAGTCTCAACATTCCCCAGCGGAGTATACAGACGTTCCCAAGCAAGCATCCCCGGCAGTCTTAATATAAGATTGTTCCCCGGCGGAACACCAGACACCCCAGTGGAGCCACTTCCCCAGTACAGTTCAAAATTTTCCCCAGGAGAGTTGAATCAATCCCCCCCAGTAGGAAGCTTATCCCCAGTAGATTCTGGAAGCTTATCCCCTGCAGAGCACGAACGCGTCTCCCCGGCTTTATCCAAAGGTTATTCCCCACCAGGGCTTATAACTGGGTTATCCTCAGCTAATGACCACGGAAAGATCGTCCTCGGCGAAGTTTCTTTCTACCCCCCAGCGGAGTTCATCAATTCCCTCAACAAAGCTTATCAACGGTATCCCTCAGCGGAGTTATCATCAAATTCTCAGCGAAGTATCCCTTCCCCACAGAGTATTCCCCGCAGAGTAGCTCTCCAGCAAGTTTATTCCCCAACGGAGTCATCTTCTCCTACCGGTTTGTTCTTGCAACCATCATCCCCAACGGAAACGAAGAACTATGTTCTTCAACATTAGCCCAGGATTCAACTTCCCGGCATTCGTCAAGGATTTATTTTCCTAGACGAAAATACATTCATAAACATATCACCTTTCATACATCTTGCTTACATACACAATGCATGCACATACGCGTCATATCACACAAATCTCAGTTATTTTTTAGAACATCTTAAAATCATGCAGTTCATGCATCATGACATTGCATACAACTGATGTTTTGCCTTTTCAGGAAAAAGGTCAATCCAAATATGATTACTATCAACTGTCGCAATTCCAGATTCGATACCTGTATCTAGCCAGGGCATATCTACATTAAAGAGATAGCTTAGAAATGCTCCAGATATGGATGCTGTTCTTTTGCTTATTCAAAACTCCTTCTAGATATAGTTCAGATGTGACCCAGGCATGGCGACGTTCTGATACTTATTCCAGATTTCTTTCAGAGATAGCTTGGAAATGCTCCAGATATGGATGCTGTTCTTTTGCTTATTCAAGACTCCTTCTAGATATAGTTCAGATGTGACCCAGGCATGGCGACGTTCTGATACTCATTCCAGATTTCCTTTCAGAGATAGCTTGGAAATGCTCCAGATATGGATGTTGTTCTTTTGCTTATTCAAGACTCCTTCTAGATATAGTTCAGATGTGACCCAGGCATGGCGACGTTCTGATACTCATTCTAGATTTCCTTTCAGAGATAGCTTGGAAATGCTCCAGATATGGATGTTGTTCTTTTGCTTATTCAAGACTCCTTCTAGAGATAGTTCAGATGTGACCCAGGCATGGAGACGTTCTGATACTCATTCCAGATTTCCTTAAAGAGATAGCTGGGAAATGCTCCAGATATGGATGATGTTCTTTTGCTTATTCAAGACTCCTTCTAGATATAGTTCAGATGTGACCCAGGCATGGCGACGTTCTGATACTCATTCCGGATTTCCTTTCAGAGATAGCTTGGAAATGCTCCAGATATGGATGCTGTTCTTTTGCTTATTCAAGACTCCTTTTAGATATAGTTCAGATGTGACCCAGGCATGGAGACGTTCTGATACTCATTCCGGATTTCCTTTCAGAGATAGCTTGGAAATGCTCCAGATATGGATGATGTTCTTTTGCTTATTCAAGACTCCTTCTAGATATAGTTCAAATGTGACCCAGGCATGGCAACATTCTGATACTCATTCCGGATTTCCTTTCAGAGATAGCTTGGAAATGCTCCAGATATGGATGTTGTTCTTTTGCTTATTCAAGACTCCTTCTAGATATAGTTCAGATGTGACCCAGGCATGGCGACATTCTGATACTCATTCTGGATTTCCTTTCAGAGATAGCTTGGAAATGCTCCAGATATGGATGTTGTTCTTTTGCTTATTCAAGACTCCTTCTAGATATAGTTCAGATGTGACCCAGGCATGGCGACGTTCTGATACTCATTCCGGATTTCCTTTCAGAGATAGCTTGGAAATGCTCCAGATATGGATGTTGTTCTTTTGCTTATTCAAGACTCCTTCTAGATATAGTTCAGATGTGACCCAGGCATGGCGACGTTCTGATACTCATTCCGGATTTCCTTTCAGAGATAGCTTGGAAATGCTCCAGATATGGATGTTGTTCTTTTGCTTATTCAAGACTCCTTCTAGATATAGTTCAAATGTGACCCAGGCATGGCAACGTTCTGATACTCATTCCGGATTTCCTTTCAGAGATAGCTTGGAAATGCTCCAGATATGGATGTTGTTCTTTTGCTTATTCAAGACTCCTTCTAGATATAGTTCAGATGTGACCCAGGCATGGCGACGTTCTGATACTCATTCCGGATTTCCTTTCAGAGATAGCTTGGAAATGCTCCAGATATGGATGCTGTTCTTTTGCTTATTCAAGACTCCTTCTAGATATAGTTCAGATGGGACCCAGGCATGGCGACATTCTGATACTCATTCCGGATTTCCTTTCAGAGATAGCTTGGAAATGCTCCAAACATGGATGTTGTTCTTTTGCTTATTCAAGACTCCTTCTGGAGATAGTTCAGATGTGACCCAGGCACGGCGACGTTCTGATACTCATTCCAGATTTCCTTTCAGGGATAGCTTGGAAATGCTCCAGATATGGATGCTGTTCATTTGCTTATTCAGATTCAAACTTCTATAGACAACTTAGAGATGCTCCATCCCGGATGCTATTCTATTGTTCAGTCCAGATACGATCCAGACTCGGATGACATTCTGTTACTCATGCAGTATGGATATACCCCAGACACGGAAGTCATTCTACCATTTATTCAGACGTCAGCAATCAGGCACAGACTAGATATGCTCCAGACACGGAAGCTATTCTATTTCTTATTCAGATTCGCATATCCACCATCTTTCCAAATGGCATCTATAAGCCCATTCCCGACAAGGTTCTGTCACACTTTCAGATGGCATCTTTAAGCCCATCCTCCTATCCACCATCTCTCCAAATGGCATCTGTAAGCCCATTCCCGCTATCACACTGTTGATACTCAACTATGTGAGTGCAAATTTCTGGGCACTCTAGTGTTCAATCATCTTTCACCCTCGGATCACGAAAGGCACAAAAGCCAATCTACATCCTCAGGTCTAAGAGGATTGAACAGGGGCAACTGTTGTACCCCAAAATTTGCCCTCCCATAATCTCCAAAGTTTTGACAAGTTATCACCTCAAATGGTTCAAGGTCTACTCAAGGGCTACACAGTCAAACCACTCTCCTAAAGCCAGTCAAACTAGGGTTTTGGTTCCTGCAAGGAAGTTGAGGGTTTCAAAGGCTCAATCAAGTCCCATATGCTCATACACATTGTCAAGCACCTACATGTCAAGTTTCAAGGCTCACAAGGTCAAGTTGCACAGTCAAAAACCCTAATTGCTCCATAGTCAACTGCAGGGGCAAAATGGTCATTTGGCAGTCAAAAGTCAAAATTTTTGGTCAACATATTATTTTGAAGCCACAATCATCATTTGATCAATTCTTGATCATAATTCCACAAGAATGGCTCAAAAATCATCAAGGTGTCAAAAGTTTCTATTTTTGGACAGCTGAAAAGTCAATTATAACTTGACCAAGGCATAACTTTTTCATGTTTCATCAGAAAAATCCCATCCAATGCTCATCTTGAAGGGGAAGAAATTTCATACAATTCATCTTCACATTCCAAGTCCAAGAAATGCTCTCACAAAAAGTTATCAATTTCAACATTATAGGTCATTTTCAAAAGTCAACAAAAAGGGACTTTAAGTCAAAGACCATAACTTGAGATTGGTAAATCAAAATGACATGGGACCAAAGACATTGGTTAGAGGACTTCAAGACCTTTCCAAAATATCCAAGAACATGTTCATAGCTTCAAAATTGAGCAAGATATGCATTGGAGAAGTTGGGAAATTTTTGTGAAATGGCCAAAGTCAATTATCCTTGAAATTTCATTTTTGACAAAAGGGGCCCACTTTTTCCACTTGATTCAGCTTGGCCATGCCTCCCACGTGTCCCACAATTTATTTCAAGATTTAAAATTAATTTTTTCATTTTTATTTAATTTTATTTGATTTAATTCATTTTAAATCTTTAAAATTCAAATAAAAATCAAAGAAATTAATGGAGGGATATATTTTGTGTTGATTAGCTTTAATACACCTTGAAATACCTTCCAAATTCGTGCAAGGCCAATTATGGGCATAAAAATTCAAATTTTCACAAATATGGCAAATGGTTCAATGTTGGTTATGGAGGAAATCAAGAACATAATTGCATAAGCTTAATGACCATAATTTTGATTGATTCTCATTCATTACTATATATACAAGCCTTCCCAACCTCATTCAAAAAGGAGTGTGTGCAGAAACGGCCAAGAGTAAAACCAAAAATTATTCAAAAAGTGAGAGTTCTAAAACATAGTTGCGAGCATCTTCAGATCAAAACAAGCACGTGGTTCTATTCCTTGCCACACCCTGAAGCTAAAGCAACCTTTGCCAAGTCCTGAGGCTCATACCGCGCTGTAAGTTCTTCCCAGGTCCCCCATAATTCTCATATCATTTTTGTTAACGCGTTCTTGTGCAGTTTCTCAAGTAGTTTCCACCATAAGCCTCACCCATCCAACAAGCCAAGTGTCATTGGAGGCAGATCTAAAGGCCCAAAACACAAGAGTACTATGCTCTGGAGTCAGCGCATGCGTAGGCAACCGAAAAAAGTCAAATAAGGCTTCTTGTTGTTGGGCCAGAATTACTTCAGAAAACCTCCATGAAGGCCATCTCACCCCCCTTGGGTTTATTTACTTTTTTCTTATTTTATTTTGTTTTGTCATTTTCTTGTCTTTTATTTATTTGCCTTATTTTATTTTTTTAATAATTAGCATAATTAACATATTTTCATAAAAAATCAAAAAATAGAACTAACATCATTATTATTATTATGATATTATTTTGTAAATAAACATTAACTAAAATAGTTTAATTAGGCAATTTTAATTCCTTTTCTTAAATAATTAAAATAGATCTAGAATTATGTAAAGTTAACTTTTAATTTTATTTCATTTCTTTTATTTCATAACAACATAAAAACAAAAAAAAATATTTTCTTTTAATTAAATTAATTAGTCATTAGTTAGTTTTAATTTCATTTTAATTACAAAAAGACCAAAAAAAAATCAATTTCTTTTCTTAAAAGGGTCAAAACCCTTAGAACATTCTCGATTCTTCCTTTCACGCGCATTTTAATTTTAATTCTTTATTTTGATTATTTTTTGTAATTGCCTTCAAGAATGTAATAGTTAAATAGGTTTATCGCTTTATTTACTTTCCGTACTTATTTACCAAAAACGGGTCTTTGTAATTTTGGCGATGTATAGACCCGCGCCTTGTAATAGCGTAGGATTTATGTTTCCGCAATTTACTTTCCGCACCCTCTTAACTGCTAAACTTGCATGAAAGAATGTATGGTAAATAAAAACAACTCGTAGACCACAAAATAACATGTACAAGATAACATTAACTGAATACAACACACAATGCACACACCACTTCTAGGGTACGCCTCACTTGTTGCCTTCGAAACGTGGTCGTCAAGTATAGGACGTTTTAGCGGTCCTTATGTCCATGATCCAGTTGCCTCGAAACAGTTGCCTCGAAACAGTTGTCTCGAAACAGTTGCCTCGAAACGGTTGCCTCGGATTAAAAAAGGATCAAGGACATAAGGGTAGCTTCTAAGGTGTCCTAACTGTTGCTTCGGTGACCACACTGTCCCTACAATCGAATTGACCCGAACACCTCCAACGGTGATGCTACCTACCTCTCAATGGTGGGATGGCACTACCTAAAGGACACTTACACAACTTAATTCCTTAGGGTAGGTAGATGACTCATGGGTACTTGCTCTTTTAAAAAAAAACAAACAAAATACTTTTCACACCTTACACTTTCAAAAGCTTTCAAAACAAATTTTTTCAAACACTCTTGAGGACAGATACAAGAGTTATTCGGAAATCTTTCAAAGAAACTTTTTCAAGCCCACTCACATTTTGAAAAGCAAATATTTTGAAAACATAAGAGCAAGTACCTAAGAGCCCGTGGATAACCACGGATAGAAAGGGTGCTAACACCTTCCCTTTCTATAAATCTACCTCCCGAACCGAGAAACATTCTCATAAGGAATTTTGCTGTGCTTTTGTCCTTTCCATGTTGGAGAAAATAAAAGACGGTGGCGACTCTTGCTTCTGCGACATTTCGCGAACCAGCTAAAAAACAGTCAGTTCTCATTTCCACCGATCACAGATCCCAAAGGTCAAAGCAGGCTGGATGTTTTGGGCCTGGAAATTGCTCATCATACTCCCTCTTCAGGCCCACACCCCCCTGAGTATTTCTTTACATTTTATTTCTTTTTCTTATTTATTTATTTTATTATTATTACTATCTTAATTAAAAAATTAACCAATTAACTTTTATTTCATAAAATCAGAAAAACAACAAAATAATATTTTTTAATTCCATTAATTTTATTATTTATTTTTGTAAATATCAATTAATTAATTTATTTAGTTTAATTAGGTACAATTTTAATATCTTTTGCATTAAATTAAAATTAACATAGAATTAGGGTTTTTAATATCTTTTAATCATTCTTATTTTATTTCCTTAATTAAAATAAAACCCAAAAATATTTTCATTTAATTAATTAATTCAATTATTAATTTAGAGTAATTTTTAATTCGAAAAATAACAAAAAATATGCTTTATTTAATAAAAAAAGGGTCAAAACCCTAAGACACTTCGATTTAATTTTTCTCGCGCGCGAATTATTTTTGATCCACATTTCAATATTGTAACTGTTCCGGGAATGTAATAGGTTTTAATTAGGATTTTATTTATCGCTTTTATTTACTTTTCGCAATTTAATTTTAAAGGGTTTGTTTTTGGCAATGTAAATACCCGACGCCTTGTAATAGCTTAGATTTATTTTCCGCAATTTAATTTCCGCAACCATTAACTGTTAGATGTTTGAATAATAGGCAATGTATGACAAGATTAACCTTTAAACCTAAAATCGACAGTAGCTCACCATAACATGTACAAAGATAATATAACTGAAAAACAATACACTCGCACATGCCACTCTTAGGGTACATCTCACTTGGTTGCCTCGAACGTGGTCATTGAGTATAGGAAGTTTTAGAGGTCGCCCTCTTGTCCAAAGATCATAAGTTGCCTCGAAACGGTTGCCTCGGATAAAATGATCTAAGACATTAGGGTTACCGCTAAGGCATCCTAACATTGCTTTAGTGACCACACGTCCCTTAATCGAATTGACCCTAAAACTCCAACGACGATGCTACCTACTCCTCAATAGTGGGATAGCATTGTCTAAAGGACACTTGTACAGATTAATTCCTTTTGAGTAGGGGTGTTCAAATCCAAACCAATTCAAATAAAAAACCAAAAACCGATCCAAAAAACCGAAAACCATAAAAAACCGAAAGTTATTGGTTGTGTTTGGATGTTATTTTATGAAAACCGATCGGTTCGGATTGGATTTCGGATGAATTTTTCAAAACTGATCCAAACCAAACCGAACCGCATAAATATATTTTGATACTTATTTACTTTTTATTAGTATGACATGTTATGTGAATTTATTATTAGATGATAATAATTTTTTTAATAATATTTATTAGTTTGGTATAATCTATTTATTTTTATTATTTCAAGCATAATCAATCACTCTCATTTTGTAATATTAACTTTTAATATACTATATGTTATATATTATATCAAATCTATGATTTATTAGTAGTTTTATAATATTAATAAAAATATAATGTGTAATTTGGATATCCAAAAACCGATCCAAATTAAACCGCATAAAATTGGATCAGATCAGATTGGATTTTTTTAAATATATCATCCAAAACCGAACCGAACCTTAAGTGAATTAATCTTTGGATCGGATGAGTTTTTGCTTTAAAACCGATCCAAACTGAACCGCGAACACCCCTACTTTTGAGTAGGTAGATGTTCTTAAGTACTTGCTCCTTTTAAAACAAAACAAAACTTTTCGCACTTACACCCCTTTCAAAACAAAAACTCTTCTCAAATCCACAAACACAAAGAAAAGCAAACTTTTCAAAACATAATGAGCAAGTACCTAAGAGCCCACGGATAACCACGGATAGAAAGGGTGCTAACACCTTCCCTTTCTATAGTCTACCTCCTGAACCCGAGAAATATCTCAAAAAGGAATTTTTATGTGCTTTTGTCCTTTCCTTGTTGGATAAAATAAAAGACGGTGGCGACTCTTGCTTACCACGATATTTTGCGAAAACAAACGCAAACGCGAACCAGCATTCCAAAACAGTCAGTTCTATTCCCACCGATCACAATCACCATCACTTGAAACAAGCTCAAACTCAAAACACGATTTCCAGTTTTGAGGTAAGTTTTCTAACTTTGGAACTCTTCATACAGGCATCATCGATGATTTATTTGTGAACAAAACATGTAGAAATCATTGCCCTAAAGCTAACCATGTCCATAGTTTCCATTAATTTTTCTTGAGATTAGAGAATTTTGAAACTGAAATTTCTGAGATTTTTAGGGTTCAGATTAGGGCCATTAAAATTCATGCTTATCTTTGATCTATAGTTTTAATGCTTTACATTTCTGAAACCGTGAGAAAATTTGCTACAAATTTCATGTTTACAGTTTTCATTTTTTATGAGAAATAAGCAAGTTACAGTTGGTCTGGCTGGAGGTTGAAGATGAAGTCATCAGGGCGCGTTTTGCCTTGTATATTTATTGTTTTGCTTATGTTAACGGATGTATAGTCACCCCAGTTCTAGAAGCGTACGCCTGTAACCTTTGGGACCTGGGTTCAAGCCTCGGTGGTACCCTTTTCATTTTTTCACATCTTACTTTTTGATTTTTGTCTTTTTGGCAGGCGCTGGGCCTCTTTGCGCCTGGCTTGTTTTTTATTTTTGCTAGCTAACCCCATGCAGGTTGTTTGCGCCCCTGACCCAAGTTTATTTATTTTTATATTTTTATTTTTATTTTATTTTTATTTTCTTAGATATTTTTCCTAATATTAAAAAATCACAAAAAATTAGATTTTCATTTTTACTTAGTTTATTTTATTTTTCTCACAAAATATATTTTATTTAACTATACTTTATTTATTTTTATTAACTAGTCTTGTAAATTTAATTAAAATTTGGTTAGTATTTATTTTTCTTTTACACCTATTAAAATATATTTATTTATATATAAAAGAGGCTAAAATATTTTATAATGCTATAAATATTTTCAAGACAAAAATACCAAAAATACTTTTCTTAAACTTATTTTCTTTTGATCAATTAAAGGAATTAGGGTTTTATTTAAAATCTTTTCTTAATAAATTTAAATTTGATTAATTATTTTCTTTAATTAATTAGGTTAAAACAAATTCCCTTTTTCTTATGAAAACCAAACAAATATTCATTTACTTCACATTTTGCATTTTTGTACATTTATTCATTTTATACTTTATACTTATTTATTTCCTTGTACATTGATGCCAATTCAATATGGTTGTAATAGACTAACTAGGTTTAAAATTCTTGCAATCCGCATTCAATTTGTACATCCCCTCCCCACAAATATTGTAATAGCATAGTAACTTTCAATTCCACAATTTATCGCTTTTATATATAACATGCTAGTAATTAGAGTTTGTATGGAAAGACTAAAACCAATACTTAGAAAACCCTAATTCAAGACAAAAACAATACATTTGCACACAAGCACCCCTAGGGTTATTCCACTTGGTTTCCTTATACAAAATGGCCATATTACGCATGTAAGGTATCTTAGCAAAAACAAAGCAAATACAAGATCATAGTCCCTCGATGACGCTATCTAAGTTGCCTTTCAAATGATCTTAGTCCCTAAAGAAAATGCTAAGATACCTTGTAACATTGCTAATCATGGTTATACGATGACCCACGCACGTCCCGTTTATATCCAAAGATAGGGTTGCTTACCAAATCAATGGTAAAACAACAATGTCAGAGGAAAAGAAAATGAACAAGAAATACTTTTGAGTAGGTAGAATGCTCCTAATTACCTGCTCAATTTCAAACAAACATCCTTGCTATCTTCAAAACAAACACTTACACTTTCAAACATCTTACAAACTTGAAAACATTTTCAAAAGATCAAACATCTTTGTATACATTCTTACAAATAAGAATCATTACAAAGACTGCCTAAACAATAGCCTCTTTACAAAATACTTTCAAAAAATCACACCAAGCACAATTTCAAACAAAAGCAAGTGATCTAGCAAGTAACTAAGAGCCCATGAAAAACCATGGATGAAAAGGGTGATAATACCTTTCCTTTTCATAATCTACCTCCCGAACTCAAGAAATAATCTCAAAGGTCTTTCCTGTGCTTTTTCACCTTTCCTTTTGGATAAAAGAAAAGTCGATGGCGACTCTTGCTAACCGCAACATTTGCGATCAAACGCAAAACCTTCAAGTCAGTTCTCCCACTGTATCACACTCTCACTATCTTCCATCTGAAGCAATTCATATATTCTCTTGTGAGTTTGTAACCTCACATCTTTTACCTTTTTTGCACCTCCAAAGAATTTCTCAAGAACGTCTCAAGCTTCTTTTGCAGATTTTGAATCACTCATTTTTTCAATGTTTTCTAGACTCATACATTGATGAATTATAAAGAGCGCTTTATAACTCAGCTTCTCAATTTCTATGTGTTTCTTATTTTCTTCTTCTGAAGCATTTTCTTCAAGCACTTCGACTCCATATGTTACAAGGTCCCAAAGACCTTGACACCTGAATAAGACTTTCATCTGTTTACACCAATTCTCATAGTTGTCTACTTTTAGAATTGGTAGAGTTGTTGGATAATTTGCATTCCCATAATTTGCCATCGCGAATTCTTCAATCTTTCTTGATTGATACGTCCTCGAATCGAAACAAAGATTTTGATACCAGATGTTAAAAACTCATCAAAGTCTATGATGAATTTCTACCATAATGACAATTTAATTATGAGACAAACAAAGAAAGAAGACAAGACAAATAATTTCTGCAGAGTTTCTCTCTGCTCACAAACTGTGAAAACTTTCTTATTCACTTTGCAACTGCAAAATACTGTGAATGACTTGCTTGACTTGCTTACAAAAAATAGGGGTTACTCCCTCTATTTATAACTGAGCTTGTACCTTAAGCCCAAAGCCCAAAATATATATTTTGTTACTAAATCAAATCTAATCTATTCTAGACTTAAATCAAATCTATTTAAATCTAAACAAATCTAATCTTTTCGACACTATGAATTATAATTTAACAGAAGCCTCCATCGCCAGTCAACCCAGATCACCGTTGCAGATCCCTGCAATCTCAGCCGTCTTCAACAAGACGCGTACGCTTCCACATAGAGGCAACCCTAATCGAGGCGTTTTGAGGCTGAAGAAGAAGAAGAAAACAATTGTTTCAACATTGATGAACGGAAGCCATCACAGATCCGCAAGCTTCTTTGTTTAGAAGACACCCTCTGAGCACTTCGCTGCACGCAGAATCACGCCTCCTTCGACCCTCATCCATCTCTGCCTCTACGAGCCATCTCTGTTTCCAGCGACTCAGCTGTCCACAACCTCAGTTACCCGTCTTTAGTAACCTCTTTTCTTCTCCATTAAACAATTTTGTGATTTCTGTGTTGATTTTATAAGTTAAATTGATATGGTATGGTTGGATTTTAAAAGAGGAGTTTATTTGTTTATGATTGTTGTGAGAGAGGGAAGAAGGAATATAAATAAGAAATGTGACGTTTTTTTTCCGATTCTAATACCATTCTATCAAAATCAAAATGTTGTTATTGTTATTATTTTTATTTCACTATTACTCATATGCCACGTGTCTTCATGCTACTCTCTAAGGCTTTGGTTTGAAAGTAAGAACTCTTAACTAAGGAGAGTAAGTGTACGTATTTACTTTCTTTCTTTTTTCCAGTAATGGATTAATCTTGTTTGTATAATAAGCTCTCTTTGTTTTTTATTATAGTTCAATTTAGTTAATTATTTTAGTCTAGTTTTAGAATAATCATCTTAATTAGTTAGTTAAGCTTAATTAATTTAGATCATTTTATTCAATTAAGTCTCCGTATTTTATTTAGTTAATCTTGTTTATTTAATATATATATATATATATATATATATATATATATATATATATATATATATATATATATATATATATATATATATATATATATATATATATATATATATATATATATATATATATATATATATATATATATATATATATATATATATATATATATATATATATATCAAAAGTATCTAACTTCCTTAGTCAATAATAATAATAACATAAATCACAAATCAAATTATTTAAATCTTTTTATAGTAGGATTGATAGATTTTTCATCCACCATGTCCTCGAATAAGCGATTGGTCGACTCATCGTCTTTCAGTCAATTATTCAAAATTAAATATTAAAACCCACACAATTCACCAAATACCTCACCCGCGTCCTTCATAATGAGCGACACGTGATCAATATATGGCCACGTGATGAATAGATTTTATCAGACTTCCCTGCACTGTGTCATACCACACACTCTTTAATCAAATCAAAATTCAAAACAGTTAACCAACAATATCAAATCATTTTCTACTAACTTAACAAAAAACCAAGATGTTTTCGAAAAAGGATTAAGGAAAATTTCTTTCAAAATTAACTGCGGACTACGTCTACACACACATAATTTATAACCCAGACAAAGTTCAAGGATAAATTCGAAAGCAATTCTATACAATCCTATAAAAAACACCAACCAACTGCGTACTACAAATTGAGACTCTGATTCCTCATAAGAGGATACGTAGACATACGACTAAAATCGTGGCGAGTTCCCCTAATAAAAAATTAAAATCCTGTCTCCTAAGCCATAAATCTAAACCCTACTATCCTTGTGAACAATGTAGATGAGGGGTGCCTAACACCTTAAGGGAGACGACTCAATTTAAAACTGGTTACAACAGACGGCAATTGTGGATATTATGTACTTTCATCTTTGCTCGGTAAAGGAAGGGAGAATCATATACTTGTCTGCCAACAACTTCTCAAAGAGTTGAAGGAGCGTAAAGAATGATACACAAAAGTTATACATGAAAAAAGAACATTTCGATGCAATTCACGAATCTCTTATTCCTTGTGTTAGCGGTCTGGCACTGGAGGAAAATGGATGCACTTCTCTAAAATGAGTCATCTTATAGAAATTGCATATAATAGGGTGTGTATTAATCTCACAAGATATAGATTCTCGAAAACATTTTCCCACTTCGAAGTGACCCACCTTAAAATCCAAAGGGACGCATTATTTGTATTAGGTGTCATTCTAAATCACTGCATTACATTCAAGTTTATTTAAAATTGGGATGCATTATACCACAAACAGCGTCAGACTTAACAACTCATTCCACAAAGGAAGTTGAAACTTGGCTGGAGTATTTTTTGGATAGGATGCAAGAATTCACGAAGTTGAGCGAGATTGAAAGAGAGTTGAATAAACAAAAGTCAAAAGCGGAACCACTCATAGATATAGATTTAAGTGGTGACACATGTTTTGATTCATTTTAGCTTTTATCTAACAACTAGTAGGATACCCGTGCGTTCGGCATGCGCGGGTACCGGTATAGTACGCGCATTTGTTCCTAAAATATAATAAAAATAAAATAAATTTTTTTTAAATAGTTAATATATAAAAATATTTGAATCAATAATATATATATATATATATATATATATATATATATATATATATATATATATATATATATATATATATATATATATATATATATATATATATATATATATATATATATATATATATTATTTTTGTTTTAGAATTATTGTCAAAAATATTTAAAGTAAAGTTGTTATATTATTATTCAATATTTTTATTAGTAACTTCATCTTTCCGTTATTATTCAATATTTTGATCAGTAATTTCATATCTCTGTTATTATTAAATATTTTGATCAGTAACTTCATGTTCCCGTTAATATTCAACATTTTGATAAGTAACTTCATGTTCTCGTTAATATTCAATATTTTGATCAGTAATTTAATATTTTCGTTAATATTCAATATTTTTATGAATAATTTCATGTTCCCGTTAATATTCAATATTTTGATTAGTAACTCATGTTCTCGTTAGTATTCAATAGTTTGATCAATAATGTCATGTTCCCGTTAATATTCAATAGTTTAATTAGTAACTTCATGTTCTCGTTAATATTATATATGTTTATCAATATCTTTACGACTTATGAATATTGGAACAATAGTTTGGTATGGTTACACATGCAGTCACACGGTAATTGTATGTTATCCGTGCACTCGCATAAGTATTGGTGTGTTACTCACATTTTTTTCAAAGATATAATAAAAAATGAAATAAATTAGTATAAAACAACACATTTTTCTCGTGTTTGGATTAATATGTTATTTTTATTTTTGTTTTCTTTAATTATACAAAAAATATAATAACACGTGCATTCACACAGATTTTGGTATGGTTACCCGTGCGTTCACACGGTACTAGTGTGTTATCCATACGTTCACACGAGTATTGATGTGTTACACGCATTTGTGTTTAAAGATATAATAAAAAATGAAAGAAAAAAAAAGACAAAAATGCCAAACCAACATAGTTTATTATTTTTTAAAAAGACAAAAAATTGGTTTCTATAATTTCGTTTGTATATAAAAATATTTGAATTAACAATATAATTATTCTTTTATATAAATGTTTTTGTTTTAGAATTATTTATAAAATATATTTAAATCTATAATAAATTTTTCTCATTATTATTCAATATTTAAATTAATAATTTAATATTAATATTATATCGTGTACTATATCAGCATCCTTTTTACTCACACAAATATTTGAGTGGTACGCACAATTTTACTTTTGAAATGTGATAAAAATTTAAATAAGAAAAATAAAATTATTTTACCAAAATTTTTTATTATTTTTAAAAGAAAAACAAAATTATTTTATCAAAAAAATTTATTATTTTTAAAATAAAAATATATTTTAATTTTTATATACATTATACATGTAACTCCTACTATTAAATTAAAATTTCTATAAAAAATTTAAATCAATTTTAATTATTGTCATATTCAATTCTTCTTATTTCTGTTAATTAATAATTATTTTCATTTGGATATTTGAGTTATATTTTTCCTTTGAAAACTTCATGTTGTGTATTTTAAATTACTTTTTTATGACATTTCATCAACAAAATGAAAAGAATCAGTATTTGTTGGAAATAAAAAGAATTGAAAAAGAATTGAAGAGTTAAAAATAGTTTAAATTAAAAAGTCATAGTATTATGAGGAACTAATATCATTCTTTTTTAGATAAGTACGTTGTAAAGGATTATAGTATGCAAAAATAAGAGTCAATTAAATTATATTTATTGATATAAAAATGAATCGTAAATTAAACAGTTACATATCAAAAAAGTCAATTAAATTATATTCATCGTATACAAAAATAAATAAATTAAAATCATTACAAATTGAAGACTAATCCCAAATGATGAGTAATATTATCCAAAAAGAATAATAGACAATAAATTAAAATGCTATTGATTGAATGAGTCAATTAATTTATATTTGATATTATATATTTACATATTACTTGTGCCCACCTTTATAAATAAATAAGTTTACAATAAATTAATATAAATGAATGATTTTGGATTTGTGATTTTTTTAAAATACACATGTACAATATAATAAATTCACATATAAAAAACATAATCAATATAATTTTTTTATGAATATTTTTATTTATTTTATATTATGTATTTACATATTATTGTGCTCACCTTTATAAATAAATAAGTTTACAACAAATTAATATGATTGAATAATTTTGGATTTATAATTTTTTTAAAATACGCATGTGTAATATAAATAAATTCAAATGTAAAAACATAATCAATGTGATTTTGTTTATGAATATTTTTATTTATTTTATGTTATGTATTTACATATTACTTGTGCTCACCTCTAGTAAAAATAATGAGGTTGTATTTTAAAAAGTTTATTTTTTCTAAATTTTATTTAAGATCGAAGTGTTAAAAATTTATTTGAATTTAAATTAATAAATTGAATTTTGCATAAATAAATATTTGGGATTATTTAGTCAATGAATATGACTTATCAAGTATTTATTCAAAAAATAAATAAATAGTTGGTTTAATATGATGATGAATAATTTTTTAAAATATAAAAAATTAAAATAAAAGATAAAATTACTTAAGTAAAATAATTTATTATTTTTAAAAAAGATAATAAATAGAAACCTATAATTTTTGTAATATGTAAAAATATTTAAATCAAATAATATATTTTTTCGTATATAAATATTATTTTATTTTGATATTATTAATAAAAAATATTTAGGTAAATAGTAAATTTATTTTTATTATTATTTAATATTTTAATCATTTGCTTTATTTCTCCAGTTTCATATGATTTTCATATTAAGATAAAATAAATTTTATTAAAAATTTTAATAAATAAAATTTTTCTGATTATCTATTAAAATTTCAAGCAAACATCAAATTTTAACATTTTAAATATATATATTGGATTACTTATAAGAAAGATGCGAATAAACATAAATGTTCTAAATGGATGTGAATATTTTTATTGGTAAATTTTAAATAATTTGGTATCATAATCATTTTGAAAATTGAAAGTAATAATTTAATTAAATATATTTGTTGTGACGTGGAAGATATTTAGGAAGGGCATAGGAATTCAAATTTCAAACATATGAATAAAGAAAAATTAAAATCAATAAATGAGTTTAAATAGGAGGTAACTTAAAATAGCCCAAATTTAATATTAAAATATTCCACTTGATTGACATATAATGATTTTTTTTGTATGTTTTTGTTAAATTGAATAGTAATCTTTCACAATTTTCTAAAAAGGAATTAACAAATTAATTAACTCAATAAATGAGGAATTATAACATATTAAAAATCTCATTAAATTTTAAAAGAAACTTTCTTGTTACAACTATTAAAAAATAAAACTCTTTTCGCTATCCCATTAATTCATTAATAATATTTTAGTACATATTATTCATTTATAATTTTTAAATAATAGTACTAATAAAATGTATTCAGTACATATTATTCATTTATAATTTTTTAAATAACCCTATATCATATATCAATGACTATATTATTATTATTTTATATTTTATTTATGATACTAATTTATGTTAAATGCAATATTATATAAATGATGACAATCTAAAAAACCTAAATTTTAATGAATTAATGAATTATTTCTTTATTTAATTATGAGTATAAGAAAAATTAATTATTACTTTTATTGAAAATATTTTCTTTGTACTTAAATGCATTTTATTTTCTATTAAATGTATAATAAATGTAAGATAGCAACCAAATAAAGAAAAAGAAAAATCTAATGAAAATGAAAGGAATTAACATAGCATCCCAGCAGTATCATATCATAATAAACATGATTAGACACATACCTAAATCATGAACAACACAAATCACTAAGAGTGGTATAAAATTTATAAAGTAAACAAATTATTATATTATAATACCATTAAAAGATATGCAAAAGTAACTATTTTTCATTAAGAAGTGTACCAGTTGTCTCTGGATCATAAAAGGCTTACCTGGTGGCTCTATCACTGAATAACAACATACTTCACACACCTCAAACAATATAAATTATATCAAAGAACTTAATAACTCTATCACTAAATAACAACATACTTCACACACCTCAAGCAATATAAATTACTCAAAATGCATATTAAAAACAAACAAAAAATTATAGTATAATGAGTTTGTGTAAATGATAAATTATTTGTTAAATTGAAAAACTATATTACATGGTTTTGATAAAAATCAAATAACAAAATGATAAGATAAATTATTTGTTAAATTGAAAAACTAAATTACATGAAAAGAATTATACACCATAAATTGTCTTAAATGTGATCGATTACAAATAAACTATCAATCAGTATAATAAATTTTCCATCGACATTAATCCAAAATTATTCAATCATATTAATTTATGATTGAATAATGTGTTACTAACATTTGTCTGTCAAATACTTTAAAGTGATCCATCCATGCACAAGAACATTGGTAATGATTTGCCTTCAATACCAGCAGTAGGAACACCTAAGATATATCAATATAATTCTTTTAATAATTGATTTCAAAATAGATTTCTGATCTGCCGATGAAAAATGCAAAAATAACCTATCTTTTCATGGTGGTGTTGGCATCATCGATACACCGACTTGTAATCATTGAACATACTCGTAGTAAATACACTGCTGCAGTTGCAACATATCGTTGTCAAATGTTAACTACACACTATCACGACCGTAATATACTTGTCGTAGAATCAAGTGTTAACTACACATTGTCAAGACTATAATGTATTGTCATACTTGCCGTTAACATACCGCTACAGCTGCAACATTCTTATAATACGTAAAATTGTGCTACTGGTGCTACCAAAAGTGTCATATTAGCAAGATTCTAATGACTCTAAACTTAGCACTTGTATGATTTTCTTAATCACCATCACATAAAATGATGTGTTAGTAATTTTGAATACGGTCAGAACCGTAATATACTGTCATACTCGTCCTGAATATATCGCTAGAGCTACAATATTCTTATAACAACGGGATACGAAATTATAACTCCAGCATATTCCTGAAATTAGTACCGCGAGAGAGTGTTTTACAATGTAAAGTTTGTTGCAACCAGGAAAACATTATAATTGTTGCATTAAAGATACAAATAACTTTTTTATTGTCATAATCCCAAGCTATATAATACATATAGGTTCAAGAATCAAAATTTAACATATTAATAGAGGAAAAAGGAAAACAAAACAAAAAAGTAAAAGTATTAATCAAAAACCTTCAATAATGTATGATATCAAACATTAAATTAGTAGCTATTGAGAAAACCAAACATTGAATTGGTTATACTCACAGAATGATATTTGATGATAAACAAATTCAAATAGATATACCAAAAATTTTTATTCATCGTTTTTTAGATTAAAACATGAAATTAACACAGTTTTGAATCTGACCAGTACCATAGTCGCCGCTGAAAACATGTTGCCGTCACCACAGAACAATGCCGAAAACGCGTTGCTCTGATCAATTCATGATAACTAAAAAACAATAGTTTTACCCGTTTTCCTTCAAAACAAAGAGATAAGTAAGAATCTAAACAACTCATATGAGTTTTTGAGTACTAAATACAAATAAACACAAAACAAATATAACACGAAAATCAAAAAGTATAAATTGAACGCTAACATCAAAAATAATTATTCAAAATGCAAGTTTCTAAAACTAAAAGAAGCAGAATACCTTCATTAGGTTAAGGGCTTTCAACTACAACCTCTTCAGAGTGAGGAACCGACATTCCAGAATCCTTTTTATATTATGTTGCTGCAAAAAAAGAATACAAAAAAATCAGATCAGATGTCAGAGATTATCGCTTGTTTCCTTTTGATTTCAAAAAGAAAAAGAGGAATAAGGAAGAAGAAAAAGAGGAAGATGGAAGAAGATGTGGAAGAAGGAAGCAGCGAGTGAGAGAGAAAGAGAGAAGGAAAGTAGATTGCATAGTAATAATGGAGAAACCGTTTTCGATGTTGGAATAGAGATGGAATTGCATATAATGGAAGGAGATGGAAGATCAATAACCTTAACCTCTCATAGTCTTTAACTGCCCATAATGATGAATGAAAATCGTGAAACAATTGAGGTGAAATCATGAAATAAATGAATAAGGGAAAAATAATTAAGAAGAGAATAAGGTTGAGGCAAGCAGAATTCTTGCTTCTAAGCAAGCCACGTGTCGAAGCCAGAGACAGTCTATAGAAATTATAAATTTTTCTTAATTGTAGATGTATTTAAGTGGTGACACATATTTTGTATGTAATGTTGGGTTGATATTAACGATGTAAATTGTATAAATTTTCATATATTTTAATGTATATTTAGTTTTTCTAAATTTTTCTATCTTTTTGTATTTCAAAACAAGTTTTGTGCGAACAATATGGAGTGAATCCAGAATGCATTTTCGGACGCATCCTTTATTCTAAAAAAGTTCACTGAAGTTTATTTGAAACTACATTTCTCTATGCACTCTGATTTTACTAAACAAAACAGGGTGGAGCAAGAAGTACATATCTGAAATATTTTCAGAAATATTCTCTGAAACATGATTGACTTTCTAAGGTCAATATTGATATAAAACTTATATAAATATGAGTTACCCTTATCTTGTTAGCACAAACACACACAAAATATCTCAATATGCATTTCTAGCTTTTGTATACTTCAACAGCGAGAAGCCCCCTCTTGAATTTAGATTCACAGAGATTACTTGTCTTGTCGATTTAAAATTCATACTAGACAATTTGTACTTAGACAATCAAATAATTGTGAAGTTCTGTTATCGTTCACCCTCAATTGACAATAAAGAGGAGATACAACTGAGTTGAAGAGGAATAAAAAATTAATTGTTATGTGGAGTACATTTTATCGTTACAAAACAAAATGTCTGATTGAAGTGGATGCGAAGATTGTGAGATAAACTAAAAATATTCTAAAGATATTGAAACATCTTGCTTAATGATAAAATGCATTGTTAAATTTACGTTAATAATTATTTATGTAATGTTACATTTTTAATATATATCATAACATAATTTATATTAATTTATACTAATTTTATGTATTTATTTTTGATTTATCAAAGACGACAATTTCCAAAAATATAATTACAAATTTTTTCTAAAGTTTGATTGCATCCGAAAATATATTTTTATACTTTATTGGAATTTGGATTTTTCTAAAGGTGAAAAAAATAATCTCCATTATATATAGCATATATTATAGGGTAATTTAGTATTTGTCATTTGTTGGATATTCTCTTTAGACCCTATGTGACATTCTTATCTTTACTACTTTTGTGTATAAATAGGTGTACTAGGTTTATATTTAATACAATCAATTTTCTTCAATCATTTGTGGCAGCTTTTAGCATTTATTCCTTTTCTCTCTTCTACCTCAATTTCATCACCTTGCACCAATAAATTGGTATCTAGAGCTCTTGGTTTGTTCTGAAATTCTGGGAAACACGAGTGATAGTGAGCTGTGTGTTTGATTTTTGAATCTTGAACAAAAATCTGAAACAGAATCACACTGATTCTGTGGGTTTGGGAAACACTGAGTGAGAATCTGAGATCTGAGTTTTTGTGCAAGGTTTAAGATGAATGGAGGCAGTAGTTTGAACACTAAACTTCCAGTTTTGATGGAAAAAACTGGAATAGATGGAAGATACAAATGCGTGTGTTGTTTGGTGCTCAGGATGTTCTGGACCTTGTTTCTGAAGGTTATGTTCCAGTTGCAGCAGATGCTACTGAAGAACAAAAATCAGAAGAAAGAGCTACGAGGAAGAGGGATCAGAAAGCTCTGTTCTTTATCCATCATTGTATGGATGAAAATGTGTTTGAGAAGATTGTTGATTCGACGACGTCGAAAGGGGCATGGGATATACTGGCCAGATGTTATGGTGGTGACGTGTCAGTAAAGAAGGTAAAGCTTCAGTCCCTGCGGAAGCAATATGAAAATCTCAGCATGAAGAATAGTGAGGAAGTTTCTGAGTACATCTCCAGAATGATTCTGATCACTAATGAGATGAAAGCTTATGGAGAAACACTTTCTGAACAGGTAATCATAGAAAAGATTCTGAGGTCACTTACTCCTCAGTTTGATTACATTGTTGTTTCTATTGAACATTCTAAAAAACTGAAAACCATGAGAATAGAAGAGTTGCAAAGCAGTCTAGAAGCGCAAGAGTTGCGTCTGACTGAAAGAACTTCTGAGAGGGAAGTGGAGCAAACTCTGAAAGCTTCTTTTGTCAAGAAGGACCAGAAGCAGAATAGACGTGGTGATAAATTCCAGAAGTCAGAAACCTCAACTTCTGATGAAAAGAAATATCAGAAGGGAAAGGAAAGGTATGACAAGAAGAAGGTTCAATGTTACTGTTGTAAACAGTTTGGCCATTTTGCCAGAGATTGTAGAAACAGAGGAAGGATATCAGAAGAAGTAAATATAGCCAGAGGAGATTGTGATGATGAACCTGTGCTACTGATGGCTTCTGATTCTGATGGAAATTGTTCAGAAGATTGGTGGTATATGGACACTGGTTGTTCAAACCACTTGACTGGGAACAAACAATGGCTGATAGACTTTAACTCCAGAAGAAGAACAAAGATCAGATGTGCTGATGATAAGTACCTTAATGTAGAAGGTATGGGAAATGTCAGAGTTAGAGTGAATAATGAAAAAAACATTCTGATCAAAGATGTTTGGTATGTTCCTGGAATTAAAAGCAATCTGATGAGTGTGGGTCATCTTATTAAGAAAGGTTTTTCAGTGGTTATGAAGGACAACCTCTTGACGTTGTATGATTCTAATCAGAAGTTGATTATGAAGTCTGAGCATGGAAGCAACAGAACATTCAAGGTGAATGTAGAAACTTCTGAAGTGGAGTGTCTTAGTGTAGAAGGCGTTGAAGCTGACAGTAAGTTGTGGCACAAGAGGTTAGGGCACTTGAACTATAGAAGCTTAGGGCATCTAAGTTCTAAGAAGCTCGTACATGGCATTTCGAAGATTGTGAAGCCTCAGAAGTCATGTGATATATGCATGAAAGGCAAGCAACCCAGATTGCCATTTGCATCAGAAGTAGCCCCTAGAGCGAAGCATGCTCTGGGAGTAGTACATTCTGATGTGTGTGGACCATTTTCAGTACCTTCACTTGGAGGAAACAAATATTTTATGTATTTTGTGGATGAGTTCACAAGAATGACATAGATAACACTCATCAAGTTCAAGCATGAAGTGTTTACTGAGTTCCAGAAGTTCAAGGTGAAGGCTGAGAAGCAGAGTGGTCAGAAGCTGAAGATTCTGAGAACATATGGTGGAGGTGAGTATAACTCTACAGAGTTCTAGAAGTTCTGTGAGGAGAATGGAATAGAACATGAGGTTACTGCTCCATATACTCCTCAGCACAACGGTCTTGCTGAAAGAAGAAACGAAACTTTGCTTGATATGACCAGAAGTATGCTGAAAGAGAAGAAGTTACCTCACATGTTATGGGGAGAAGCTATTGCCACATCAGCATATGTTCTGAATAAGTGTCCAATAAAGAAGCTGAAGGAAATTGTTCCTTTAGAAAAATGGACTGGAGACAAACAAAGTGTTAGCCATTTGAAGGTGTTTGGTTCAGTATGCTACAAATACGTTCCAGAGGCTAGAAGACGAAAACTGGATGATAGAAGCAAAACAATGTTACTGGTGGGGTACCACAGTACAGGTGCCTATAAGCTTTATTGTCCAAAAACCAACAAAGTTGAAATCAGCAGAGACGTCATTGTGAAAGAGTTAGAAACATGGGATTGGAACAAGCTTCAATCAGATTCTAGTGTAGCGCCAAGACCAGGGTTAGTTTCTGAAGATTCTTCAGAAAGTTCTGAAGACGAGTCAGAGTCAGAAGATGAAGACTCTGAAGATGAGTCAGAATCTCAGGGAGATTCTGATAGTGGATCTAATTCTGATCCATATTCTGATGATGATCCAGAATCTGGTGGTGATTATACTTTTGGAAGGGAAAACTCTGAAGACATGGGGTTTGGAGAACAAGTTTCCAGAAGTAACTCTGAAGGTGGTAATTCTGAAGGAAATAATTATGGACAAAGTCCAGAAGCTAGCATTGTTCCGAGTTCTGGAGAAGCTTCAGAACAAGATCAGAGGCCACATAGAATCAGACGAATACCAAGTAGGTTTGTAGATTTTAGCATGTTGCATGATACTGAAGTAGATTCTGAAGGAGAAATCGTTCAGTGTGCCATGCTAGTAGATTCTGAACCAGTGGGTATTGAAGAAGCTCTCAATAAGAAAGTATGGTTGAATGCCATGAAAGAAGAAATTGAGGCTATTGAAAGAAGCAAGACTTGGAAGCTAATAGAACTTCCAAAAGGAAAGAAAGTCATTAGCGTCAGATGGATTTTCAAGCAGAAGCTAAAGCGAGATGGATCAAATGGCAAACACAAAGCGAGACTAGTGGCCAGAGGTTTTCTTCAGAAACCTGGACTAGATTACTTTGAGGTATTTGCGCCTGTAGCTAGACACGAAACAATCAGACTGGTGATTGCTTTAGCTGCAAACAGAAATTGGCCTTTGATACATCTGGATGTGAAGTCTGCATTTCTGAACGGTCCATTACAGGAAGAATTTTATGTGTCACAACCTCCTGGATTTGTGAAAAAGAATCAGGAAGGGATGGTATACAGGTTAAATAAAGCTCTGTATGGACTGAAGCAAGCGCCCAAAGCTTGGAATTTGAAGATTGATTTGTTTTTCAAGGAACAAGGGTTTCAGAAGTGTGAGATTGAGTATGGTGTTTATGTTCAGCATACTTCATAAGGTAATATGATTTAGGTCTGCTTGTATGTTGATGACATATTACTCACAGGAAGTTCTGAACAAGAAACAGCTGAGTTCAAGAAAGTTCTGATGAATCCGTTTGAGATGATAGATCTTGGAAAAATGAGTTTCTTTTTAGGGATGGAATTTATATACTTTGAGAAAGGAATCATTTTACATCAGAAGAAGTATGAACTAGAGCTTCTGAAGAGATTTGAGCTAGCAAATTGCAAGGTTGCTATCACACCTGTTGATACGAATCAGAAGTTGGACTCTGATTCTGATAGAGAGGATGTGGATGCTACAACCTTCAAACAGATGGTTGATTCTCTGAGGTATTTGTGTAATACCAGACCTGATATTTGCTATACAGTTGGAATGGTCAGCAGATATATGAACAAATCAAAGTGGTCTCATTACCAAGCTGCTGTCAGGATTCTGAGGTATGTAAAATGAACTCTGAAATATGGAGTGTTATTTCCTTCTGGAGGAAAGATCAAATCAGAACTTCTGAGTTATTCTGATTCTGATTGGTGTGGAGATAGAGTTAACAGAAGAAGTACTTCTGGGTACTCGTTCAAGTTTCTGGGAGGTCCAATTTCTTGGAGTTCCAATAAACAGTCTGTTGTGGCTTTGTCAACATATGAGGCTGAATACATTGCAGGTGTTGTAGCTGCTTGTCAAACAGTTTGACTTCTGAATCTCTTGCATGATCTGAAGGTTGAAGTTGAGGAACCTCTGAAGCTGATGATTGATAATAAGTTTGCAATTAATCTTGCCAAGAATCCAGTGCTACATGGAAGAAGCAAGCACATTGAGACGAAGTATCACTTTCTCAGAAGTCAAGTGCAGAAAGGTGTGTTAGAAGTTCTGCACTGTAGCATTCAGAAGCAGCTGGCAGATGTTCTGACAAAGGCGATAAAAACATATCAATTTCTTAGCTTGAGAGATGAAATTGGTGTTGTTAACTTCTGATAGTTACTAAATTACGGGATGGTATTAGAGGGTAATTTAGTATTTGTCATTTGTTGGATATTCTCTTTAGGCTCTGTGTGGCATTCTTATCTTTACTATTTTTGTGTATAAATAGGTGTACTAGGTTTACATTTAATACAATCAATTCTCTTCAATTATTTGTGGCAGCTTTTAGCATTTATTCTTTTTCTCTCTTCTACCTCAATTTCATCACCTTGCACTAACAACATATGATTAATTTGAGTGACCCTTATTTTCACCAATGTGGTCTGGAAGTAGAGAAACTATTCTCCATGTTGTTAAGAGATCATCCCATTGTTTTTGTTGAATGGACTCACCTGATTTGATTATATGTTAGTCTTGTCGTTAGTCACTTGTCTATGGTTAGTTGGTACCTTATACATTTTTTATAATATCTTTTAAAAATCAAAAATATAAAATATATCTTGAAGATACTCTATAATGAAAAGAAATATCTTATACATTTTTTATAATATCTTTTAAAAATCGAAAATATAAAATATATCTTGAAGATACACTTCAGAAAATTCCTCCAATTATGTTATATTAATGGAGTTAAAAATAGCATGATCTAAAAATAATAGAATAATGAATAACCATCCCCATATGACAGTTTAGGACCAAAAAAATCATCATTAAAAGTTCACACATAAAAGTACATATTTGCTTTTTGGGAACAAACAAGGATCGGTAATTTAGAGCTTCATCTTCAATACTTCTGGTAAAATCTGCAACGAAGAAAGATATACAACAGAGTGAAAGGGGATTGTTAAACAAAAGTCATACCGAGAATCACATAAATAGGTTAAAATCAAATGATTAAATTTTATTTATTGCAGACTGTGCTAACCTACAAATTTGAAACAAACTACCTTTAAAAAATGAGGTGAAAATAGTATTATCATTCATATCATAATTGGAGGTTTATTTTCGGAAATTTTTTTAAGTAGATTTCCAAAATAGATTTTGTCGTAAAATAAGGCGAATCTAAAAAATGAATGAATTATGTATGTGCGAGTATACACCAGAAATATATTTTCAACTTTTAAAAATAATTTTGAAATTTCGCGAGATACGCTAGAAAAGTATAGCGTATAAAAAGAAATTATTTTGTATAATAAGGTGTTGCGTGATGAACACTTCATTAGATCCATCTTTTCATGGCCAAATATTAGAGAAGTTAACTTGCCACCTGCAGTCATACTTGGCACCTCTCATATTTTTTTAATGACAAAATGTCCTCTGCTATTATTTATCCTAAATAAATTTTCAACTATTAAAAAAATTCATTATGATCAGATAGTAAAAACAAATTTTCTAGTAGCAGACTTGAAATTTCTGATACGAGGTTTTCTCATTTTTCAGTCAAATTTGCGTTTTTATCGAAAATAGTGTGGGAATTTTCGGTGTAACAAAAACTTTTGGAATTTTATAAATTTCTAATATATCAGAATTTTAGAAATTTTCAGTATATCGAAAATTTTGCTTACATACAAAATTTTCGATAGTGGTGCAGAAAAATATTTTACTTGTGTGGTCCAGAATTAACAGCTTCTACTACGAATTCCTGTATAAATTTTACGTAGTTCTTCACCACTGACGTTGTATGTTTTCCATGTAACAAATTTAATTTTTAAATGTTTTTCCATCTATATGATATTGATAATTTAATCTTTATATGTTGTAATTAACAGATATTTAAGTCTCGGTCTGAAGTTTTAGCATGGGTACGGACTACTGATAAATGACATGGTATTATTGTTGTCACTATTCGTTCTGATTATGCCAATGGAAAGTGAGAGATGAAAGATAAATTGATTATGGATTGTGAGAGAGAAGAAAATTACAAAAGAAAGAATGCATCTGAACACAATAATTTCTCAGAAGACATTTAAAGTATGAAAGTTAAATGTCTTTTTTGGCTTAAATTTGTACCAAGTGGTATTGGTTGGAAGGTGATTGCTAAGTGCGGAATACACACTCATAAACTATCTAAGAATTTAGAAGGTCATGGTATATTAGATCATCTAAAAGATCATGAATGACAGTTTATGAATGACATATGACAAAGTAAAATATAGATCCAAGGTACATAGTTGTTGCTTTGAAAGACAAAGATTCAGAAAAACTCATGAGTGTTACCCAAATGTATGAATCTAGAGCTACATACAATACGAGCAAGAGAGGTTCATTGACGAAAATACAGATGATGTTGAGTCTTATTCATAGAGAGAGATACATGTGTTGGACTAGAAATAAGGGCGACTCAAATGTTGTTGCTGATATCTTTTAGACACATTCTGATTAAGTGAAGTTGTTAAATATGTTTTATTTGGTGTTGACTTTTTATTGCACATAGAAGACAAATAGGTAATGACCACCACTGCTTATTAAAAAATGCATATTTTGATTTATCCGTTTTTTGATTATGTGCATCGTGATCATACAAGTATCGAATACCACTACTTGAGATTGTTGGTGTTACGTCAATGAAGTTGGCGTTTTCAGTTGGGTTTGTCTATTTAGAACATGAAAAGGGGGAGAAATTCAAATGGAAACTATAGAAGCTTAAAGAGTTGTTCTCTTTTGAGAAATTGCGTTGATGAATGTCATAGAAATTGTGTTCCCAAATGCAAATCATTTATTGTGTTTGTTCTATATTTCAAAAAAGTTAGTATGAACTGTAAAGAGTATGTTAAATCAGAAAGATAAGAACATGTCATGGATATACGGAACAACACCATGCATTTAATTAGAGAAATTAAGTTTGTCGTACACTTGAAGCACTTTGAGACTGTTTGTGTTGATATTCCTTTATTTGTTATGTATATGAATAAAACATGGTTGATACTTTATAAAGAAATTTTTGTTGCTGCTTGAACTAGCAGAGTCACTCATTTAGGAAACACAACAACAAAGAACATGTCAGTTTGATATTATTATATTACTAATCATAATTTAACATATATTTCTATTTACGGTTTTTAGGGTGGAGTATGCTCATTGGAGACTAAAAAACATGTTGACTACAAGCCAGAGAGATTTATGCCGAAGTTAGAATTATGTGAACACCATATTGAAGTTGCAGCTAGGTTCAATCAGAGCGTCGTTTCAAAAAAGTATTGTCAATATTGAACATTGGTATAACACTACATTCTATGCTAACTTGCATGGTTTTATTTCAAGACAGTGTATACAGCTCATTGAAAAGGAATTAGAAAGGATAAAATTTGTTGGTGCAAGTCAAGATGTATGTGGTTGCTTCATTAAAACAACACATGGGTTATCGTGTACGTGTCAGCTTATCAATTTCTAAATACAAGGAATCTTGTTCCTTTAGACTCAATTCATGTATTTTGGATGAAATTACACATTGAAGAGCATGAGGTCGGTCATGAAGAAAATGGTACACAATTGAATTTAAAAGTAACGTGTGGAGAGTTGAAGACGTACTTCAATATTTTGGATGTTGTAGACCAGAGGGTGTTGAAGAAAAATATTCGAAGACTAACACATCCATCCACAACTTATATGGGAGTATGTTGACGGCTCGCAGGGGAGTCAGACTATAAAGATATTGTGCACAAAACCAACTAAAAGTCAACTGTCAAGTATGTCGGTTGGCAGTCAATCGTGAATCTTCAAGACATGTTTACTTGTCTCAACTTTCTAATTTCTTACATCCGTACATTGATGACATTATTGATATTGGTACAGGTGAAAATTGTGATTTATGTGTTATTGCAACTTTACTTGGATGGGGTGAAGAGTTCATCAAGACACTCAAGTTCATCAAGACACTCAATTATTTGTTCTATGACACGGTCTCTATATTTAGGAATGTGTTACAAGTAAATCACTTGGGTGTGCAGGATATGGATAAATGGATGACGATTCTTAAAATGGGTTACCACATTGCTTCTAGATATAGTGTCGTGTTTGTCTCCCTTTCCAAAAGACATAACATCATATTTTTTCCTAGCTGACATAAAATTATTGTTGTTGATTTTGTCAACAACAATCATTGAATTCAAGTAAAATTGAAATTTGATTGCCCATTGCCTCCAACCACTAACCATTAGAGACAAAATTGTACTGAAGATGCAAAAGCATGGGAATCAGCAGATGCGGATCGCTTTAAGTACTAAGAATACGAAGTTAGGAAGTCGTCCTAATTTGTTTTGTATTCTTATATGTAGTACAATTTTTGTGTTTATTTTTTCGGATAACTTTTATTGATTCAGTTATTCAAGAAAAAGTAATGAAAAAAATAGAAAAGACAAACTGACTGTATAGAGAAAATTTCACATTTCCATAATTTGTTTTGTTAATATAAGAAATTTCAAAATTTTCAGTAAGAGTGTGCATGTGTCCAAAAATTCCAAATTTCTAGTATCGAAAATTTCAAATTTCCGATGTTTTTAAATTTGTTGCAATAAAAATTATAATTTTTTGAAAAATTCCAATACTGATTCAAAATTTTCGATAACTTACGGTAATTTTGATAAGATTTGATTTTTAGTGGAGGGTATAAGGGTAAAAGCACTATAAATGTGAGGTATGAGAGAGTGGCAAGTTAAATCCTCCAAATATTATCGCCTTCTCTAGTGATTATCGTAAGGGAGTTGTCATGCAGGAAAGGGCCAAGGGCCAAGGTGGTGACTATATCTCGGGTGGATAATCTTTGTGTTTTGCCTCTTATTGGGTGGGTGCACTTCAACATTGATGCGCACAATGGTATGCATGTTGGTTGTGGTAGGTTAATTAAAGCAAGTGACGGAGGATGGTTATGTGGTTGCTCTAAATCCGTGGGCAGATTTAGTGCTTATATCACAGAATTATGGAGTATGTATTGAATCACATAAACTAAAAATGAAAGCATGCATAATCAAGCCAGCCAAACATCATCTAAGCTTACGTTTCTCAGAATTTGTAAGAGAAAAAAATACATTTCTATCAAAAAAAGAAAATCAAATTTAATAAGGTTTAAAATGTAATTAGGCAGGTAATTATTTTTAAAAAAAATAATCAGGTGCAACAATAGAAATCACTGCATCCTGTCTTTCCATGTCAAGTAATTGCAGGGACTAATCTTTTTGTCAAAGACAGCAGAGGTTGATACCTTTTCTACAGTGACATTACCATCCTGAGTAATTCTATAGTGGACATTGAGTCCCTCCAAGAAGAGGTGATAAACTACTTCGGCAGAATTTAGAGAAATCTGCTCTCTTTCATGGACAATAGCTGTTTCATCTAGGTGCTCATCTACATCAGAAGTATCATCCGAGAGTTCATTCTTTTCTTTCATCGGGATAGCTTCATGAGGTCTATTTCGCTGACTCAGTGACCGGATATCCCATGATAGAACCTGCTTTATTAAGCTTTGGAATTCATCTGGTGATGCATAGAGTGACTTCGTTTCCTAAAACATTAAAGGATGATAAATGATTGAGAATTGTAGCTAAAGAAAAATTAAACAAACCAGATCTTCAATAACATACTCATTTTGCAAATCATCTTAGGCCATCCCTGCCTTTTTCCAACAGGCAAGGATGGCCAATTCGACTCAACAACACTTATATATACTCTTAAGAACAAAATCTTCAGAGATATCATTTGATTAAATCATTTTAATAGCTTTACTAAGCATTTTTGGTCTTTCGCTATCTTAATTAAATAAGCTGTGAAAGATGTGTACACTGGCAGGAAGTTATAGCCATGAAGAGTTAAATTATACTTTAGTAAAGACCAATGGGGTGGGAGTACATATTTTCTGGTATACCAACCAAAGTTTAAACAAATAATAAATAAAAACTGAATTGAGTTTTAGTCGTTATATTTTAGGCCATGTTCATTTCAGTACCTGATTTTCTAATTTTTAAATTGACCCGCTTAAGTTACCATCTGTTTTCAATGTAATCCTCACTGCTAATTGTTATCCAAATGAAATAGTTAAGGGTTCACTAAGGTTTTGAATGTGTCAAGGTTGAAAAAAAAAAGACCTTTTTGGAGGTCAGGAAAAATAGATATGATACAGAAACTTAATACTTCAAGCAAGACAATAATATCAACTCACTGCCATTATCCAGCAATTTTCAAGTGATGAAGTGAAGTCCTCTGAAAAGCTAACAGAAGCTACTGAAAGCAAGTTATCCCCCTGAAGAAATACAAGTATTATTTTTAGAATGAGGTAATCACTTATTAACATTCTACAAAAAATAGGTGAAAGAAAATACAATACAACTCGTATTTCTTTGCTGACTTTTAATGTGGACCATATTATAATTATGCTAGAGTCACAAAACTGAATAATAAAGTTTCATAGACTAGTAACAAGTAATGATGATTGGTTACTTGGTATATTTCGTTCTTCCCACATGGAGATATTATATTTGTTATTTGGGTAAGAATTGCTTGAATTTATCAATAATCATCAAAGAGTCAGAATGACAATCTGTTGATATTTAAAAAAAGATTGCAGTCAAATAGTACTTTGTAGCACTGACACCACTGAATAAAGGTGTGTCCAGTGTTCGACATGTGTCGATGGTATCCGATACCGGCACACGTGATTACCTTAATTTATTCACTTTTTAAAATGATGTAGGAAGGCTGGCTGCACATATCGAAGAAGAAATTGTGCATCTTAGAGCATTTTAATATTTAAGCAATTTTAGTTTTAATATTTAAGCAATTTTCTGTTTTAATATTTAAACAATTTTTAGTTTTATTTCTGTTTTGGATTAAAAGCTCATTAGGGTTTCTTTGTTTTCTATATTTAAAGACTTTTGGCGTAGCCATAAAGATTATCTTTCATTATAATAAAATCCAAAGTTTTCTTTATTCCCGGTGGACTCCAAAGCTTATCTGACAGGTTTTGCAAGCTTGCAACCCTGTTTTTCTTACAGGTTTATTCCTGGTGGACTCCAAAGCTTATCTGACAGGTTTTGCAAGCTTGCAACCCTGTTTTGCTTATCTTACAGGTTTTGCGCTTGCAACCCTGTTTTCATTCTAGGTTTAGCGCTTGCTATTTTCTAGGGCTTCCGACTGTGTCATAAAGCCTTACATGTGTCAAATTGTCAGTGTCAGTGTTTGTGTCCATGTATGTGCTTCATGGGTCAAATAAAGCTAAAGGATAATGAAAAATTACCATAAGCCAGTTTGGCACCGCAGCATCTTGGATGCTGTCACAAAAGGGTATATAAGGCTTGACATCAAGTACCGGCTGTTGATGAGAATCATAGAATCAGTATAATCGTCAAAAAGCATCATGCTTTCAGACTCGCGGAAAAAACATCAAATTCATAGGTATAGCAGCAAATAAACAAGAACTAAAATGGCACATACTTGCTGTAAATTAAGCATAAAAAGCAGAGATCAGAAATGGAGACTTACAGTTCCATCAACCAGATCCACACCAGAAAGCAAAACCATATCTCCCTGGACCGCCTCTACCTATAGTACACAGTTAAATCAAACAAAAGTTATAATACTTAGTCCATCATTTTATCTTTGATTGATTGAAGACAGAAAAGGTTGAAACTCTAAGGATCTCATGGAGAAGGCAACAGAGTAACACAATAAAATATTGGTTTATTTATTTTTTTTAAGGCATGACTTTCAGTTTATTTGGATTTCAACACCTAACAGTTTAAGCTATCTCACTCTATTATGTAACAATTCCATACTTCTCCTATAACCCCGTCCATTTTTAGGAAGTAACATGTGAGAGTCACGTGTTTACACAAATCAGTGTGGTTGTTAGTTACACAGTGAAGTGTGTCAAATTATCGTAATTTTATGTTGGATGTGATTAACACATGCATTTGACAATGAAAATTACTGTATGGATTAGTGTTATTAATACCGGATCACCAAAATCTAATATAAAAATAGCGGATAGCATAGTGGGCAAATTGCAGAAATTTTTTAAATAAATAATTATATAAAATAAAGCATGTTGCACACATATAAACAGAAACTAAAAAAGTGACTGGCATAAAACTCCAAATCTCAATAGTTCAAACAACTAATAAAGCATGATGCATTATGCATAGTTGCATACATTGCCGCAGAAAGCCAGAAACAGAAGCTTGAAGTGACTTAAAAAGAGATGAAGTGAAGAGAGAAGATGGAGAGGCAGAGACGGTTTAGTGATGAGAAATTACCTAGGTCGTGGGATTTAGGGGTTATATACAAGATCCCGTCTTATCGCCAACTCAACTTTATATTACTTATAATGTTTTTAAAAATATGCCTTGTGCATGATATTTTTAATGTTTTTATTATGGTAACAGCATAAAAAACAATAACTTTTGATATGCAAGCCATAACCGCTATCATCGCTATTACAGTGGTAGCAGAACTGCAATAGCGTTTTGGCTTTTGTGGCAGTTGCAATTGTGGTACAGCACCAGCACTATACCGGTTATTTAACAACATTGCTATGGATTCTAGATAACTGCATAATAAAATAACAATTTGTACTAAATCCATACTTTGGTAGGTGTGAGATTATTTAGTACATATAAATAAACATCATAAATGTTGACACTAAAATTATTTACTTAAAAAGTACTGAATCCCTTCATTCAAGACATTAAATGAAACATATATTTAGTAAGAATTGTATGAATCCCAAATTCTACTTTAATGAATGTCACAGGTTTGCAAATTTGTACAACCCAACAAAGCTAAGAGAAAATACCACTCTAGAGAGAAAAAACGAAGTGGTACTTTCTGAAATGTTAAGGGCCAATATATTTTTTAAAACACTCTCAATTTTCCTTTCATTATGATATGGAAGGAAGGCTACTGCGTTCAGCAATTGTGATAGAGAGAAGATAGACGACTAACTTGGAAGAGTGAAAATGGATTTTAGGGAGTTTCCAAATTTCTGGAAATACTGGATCTGTCATCCAGAATGCATTTTCAAAAATGTGTAAAATGCATTCTTCTGTGCTTGTTATTGCCAATGAAACTGAAAATAGGAACCAATGGAAGTAAACATGCCCTAAGTTCATTGCGGTTTGCTGGTCTCTAAATTGAATAATATGCATTAAAACAGAGTTATATCAATGAAGAGAACTATACAAAATACTATCATTTCTGAGGGCATGTCAGAAATATTCCACAAGGCCAACATGTGTCCTTACCTTTGCAACTGTGAGTCCAATGGGGCACGGACGATGTGGGGATCTCGTGCCAAACACTCCCACTCTTCCACCATTAAGTCTAGGGACCTTCACCTATCCACCCACTGATCCGTAAGAAAAAGTTACGAGGAAAGAAATATCGAGGCAAAAAGATGATGAATCATATAGATAATAAGACATCAATTAACACCAAAATCACTTTCACTCACACACCTTTGCCTTGATTCCTGATTTAGATGGATGTTTCCACATCTTTTCAAGATTGGTATTTAAATGAAATACATATATAATCCAGCAATGAGAATATTCGGATAGACCCTCAAGAGACGCTGGAGGAACACGGCTTGTATTGAAAAGCAAACATGCTCTAGCAAGTGGTACAAGTAATGGTTGTCTCGGTGTCCCATTCCTACACTAATATAAAAACAATTGTTCATGAATCACAAATAGGACACTCTGCCTGCATATAACAACTTCAAAAAAAAAAGACTATTAATTACTACCTTCGTCACACAATAATGGTCCTGTCACACTAGCTTATTTCTTGTATGTTTGGCTTAATATTTGGAAGAGGCAAAAGTAATTCTAAAGAGGTAGAAATTCTAAAGATGTAGAATTGATTTTGAGGTGTTTGGTTCTTCTAAAGTAGAATTGATTCTGCCTCAATAATCGATTCTATTTTAAACTAGAATTTGTAGCTTTTGAGTTTAAAATTTAAGCTAGAATTTGTAGCTTTTGAGTTTAAACGTGACTTTTACATTGAAATTTACTGTTCAATTCTATTTTGCATAAAGTTATCCAAACATAAATCACTTTAAATTCTACTTACTATTTACCACAATCAATTCACTCAAAATCAATTTTTTTCCCACAAAACCAAACATACGCTTCATAATATAACCTATGAAGCACGGAACACGACATCGAGACTGACACGTCGCGTCGGTAATAATTTGAAAAAATGAATAAATTAAAACATAATCATAAGTATCGATGTCGGTTTCAGACACTGACACGCCTTGGTATTGGTGTCGGTTTCGGACCCTTATTTTCAGAAGTTTCGGTGCTGAAGAGCATATAACATTTTACAAAACAAACTGAGAAATTATTATTAATTAACATTTCATGAACTAATTTTGCCAAACTAACCTAATGAATTATTGATGAACATTTATTCCCAAAAATGTTATAAAATGAATGAACAATAATGAACAAAAATTGAACCTGGTAGAGAAGCAAGACTGAATGGTGCCAATGGGGATCATAGGATAATAAGTGAGGTTTAGGTTTTCAGATTTAGGTTTCGTTAATTCTTTTCTCAACAACTGCAAATGAATGAATGAATCAATCAGCAAAATAATTAACTAAGAATGAAAATCAAAAGACAAGATTAACAAGGAATGTAGAGAGATACCTGTTGAGCCCTAATTCGGCCTCGGCGTTCGGAGGTGCATTGATCGGAGGAAGATTTGAGAGATGATTCGAGTTCGTGGAATTTGGATTTGAGAGCGTTGAATTTACGCTTGAATATGTATGCTGCGAAGTTAGGAATAGCATGATGTAAGAGAGAGAGAGAGTAATGAAAAGTAGTGGTAGATGCATGCATGCGTGCATACCGGAGATGGTGATGGCGGAGAGTGTTGTTATTGTTAGGGTTACTGCAAACCATCTTGCTTCTGAAATGTTGCTGCTGCAGCGCATTGCTTCACCGCCGTAACTTCAATTCAAACTGCGTAGGGTTGGGTTTGCTCAATGTGTAACCAGTTGCCTAGTAATAGATCTTTACTTTCATCTCTGTCTCCATTAAATTGAAAGAAAAAATTAGTTATTATCTATTTATTAAAAGACTTGTATAAATACATCTCTTTCGAGAAAACATCGACTTTTGAATTTATTTTTTTAAAATAAAGAGACTTTAATTAAATTAAAAAAATAATAAAATATAAAACAATCGCAAAGATTCAGTCAAATCAACAAACAAAATCAATAATAAAAATCAGGAATTTTGATTAACATTAAATTAGCTATCCTATTTTTAAGTTTTATAGAGTACCACCCTCTAAACACAATCATGTCCATAATGCCCTTCAAGATTTGATCATTATTCAGACGATTATCAAAATAAACACCATTCCTATAAGACTATAAGTCAAAAACAGTTTTGTTATCGCAAGCTTCATAAGGATGGCTCTCCATCCTTTCCTATTTCCATGACCAAGAACCCAAAGCAACTCTTAATCCCAACCTTTAGGAATGTGTTGAACATGAACCCAATTAAGAATCTTGCACCAAACTTTCTTCATCTCCTCACACTAAAAAAATCAAGTGATTCAAAGTTTCTTTTTTACCACAGAAGGAACAGCTGATATTATCAATGAATCCAAACCTGAAAAGCCTACTTTTTGTAGCAAGCTTCTTGTGGCACACAAGTCAAAGGACTAAAACAGCTCTAGGTCTCGCTAGATTATACCGGACAAGCCTATGCCAAGCAACTTCGTGGTAATTAGCAATCGAAATGTAGACAACTTTCATGTTAAAATTCTCCTTAGGACACATATCCTCCCAAAGGCTAGCAGGGCTACTGATAAAATCCCACTGATCCAGGATTTTCCTCATAATCCAAGTACTACTAACTTTCACTTTAACATGCATGATATCTTGGTTCTTTAGGTAACAAGCATGGACCCATTTGACCGACAAAGAATCAGATTTGTTACAAATATTCCAGAGGAGCTTTATCATGGCATACTTGTTCCACATACTCAAATCGATAACACCCAAATTGTCATGCTTAAGAGGCTTACACTCAGAAGACCATGCAACCAAACTCTTTCTACTAATAGCTTCCTTACCAGTCCAGAGGAATAGGCAACATATGCTATCAATCTAAAATTAGGAAGCGGAAAACACATAAGCTAGAAATTAGCAATAGCAAAGGAAATACTCTTTATCAATTGGAGACGCCCTGCATAACTCAGCAACTTGGCAGACTAATGACTAATCCGGCTAATAATCTTCTCAACTAAAATCATATAGTGGCAAATACTCATTTTCTTACAAGTGAGGGGACTCCTAAATACTTGAAAGGAAGGCACCCTTTCCATGAAACCATTCAAATGGAGAATGGTATCTTTAGAATGCGAGTCCACTGAGCCAAAATAGATTTTACTCTTATTATTGTTGCTCTTCATTCTTGTCGAGTCAGAGAATTTATAGAAAGCATTAAGAATAAGCTCAATAGACATTATGTCACCTCTAGCAAATAAGAGAACATCATCAGCAAACATCATGTTAGTCAAACCTAATTTCTCACACTTAGAGTGGTGATTGAAGTTGGGAACCAATTGCATTTGGTGCATACAACGGTGAAGGTATTCCATTAAAATGGCAAAGAGGTGAGGGGAAATGGGGTCCCCTTGCCTAATACCTCGATTGGCTTGTAGCAAGGTGGAGGTGGAACCATTGATGTTGAATCTATAGGAGACTGATGACATAATAGCCATAATCCAGCTAGTGAACCTTTGAGGAAGGCCAATTTCCGGCATGATAAGCTTTAAGGACTACCAGTTAACCATATCATAAGCTTTTTGCATGTCTAGCTGGATCATACATCTAGGGGGCCCTTTTCTACTATAACCTTTTATGAGTTCATACGCAAGCAGAATGTGGCTATGAATTTGCTGACCAGGGATGAAAGTTGTCTGATTTGGGCTAACAATACTCCCATTAAATTTGCCCAATCTCATAGTCAAAATCCTCGAAATAATTTTATAAATTGTAGTGCAGACTGATATAGGTCTAAAATCTTTAACATGTATAGTAGATTCAGTCTTGGGGATAAGAGATACTAAGGCACAATTAAAGGCTTTAAACAAATAACTTTTATCAAAAACTCCCTGATAGCAGCTAGCAGGTCATGTTTAACAATTACCCAACTACTCTTGAAGAATCTAGCATTAAAACTATCTATCCCAGGGGCTGACATATCATTGATCCCTTTAAGGGCCTGAAAAACCTCATCTTTAGATACAAGAGCCTCCAAACTATCTCTCTGCACATTCTGGAGTTAGGGCCTTTTCTCATGGCTTTAATGTCAATACAGTACAGGTCATCATCACACATGCCCATAAGATTTCCATAGAAGTTTAGAATTTCTTCTGCAATGTCTTGCTGAGAGAATATGTATGAGCCATCATCTTTCATCAACATGTTTAGAGATCTCTGGTTTTGCTTTGCTTTGACTGTAGCATGAAAAAAGGAGTTGTTCCCATCACCATCTTTCAGCCAATTGTTCTTAGCTCTTTGTCTCATAATAGAATCTTCTATATCATTCCATTTCATAAGATCATCAATACACATCTTAACATTTTGAATTTGTTATTCAATCTGTCAACAGCTAAGGCATCCTGAGCTTTGGAGAGGTTGTTACAAGCTATTATCACATTCTGCTTTGCAAGGGTCAGGGACTTGTTCAACTTGTATAAAACAGGTTTCAATCTTTTCAATTTTTGCCACAAGACAAAATTGGGTCTACCATCAAGAGGAGCATCCCAATTTGCCTTGACAGCATCAGCATAGCCCTCAACATCAGTCACACAATTGATAAATTTAAATATGGAATTATGTTTATGGGGATCCTGATGGGTCTTCAAACAAAGAAGGGCATGGTCAGAAACACGAGGGGGTATAATTTACAGGGTAGTGTTCAGATGAAGTTGGAACCAGTCAGAATTAGCCAAGACTCTATTGATCCTAGAGTAAATGGTGCCAACACAATGTTTATTAGACCAAGTGTAATAATCACCAATGCTATCCACCTCTAAAAGGTTATTATTGTACATCATCTAATGCAAATCTTTGTACTCAGCTTCAGTTACAATGTTCCCATCTAATCTGTCTTGAGATTTCAAAACATTATTAAAATCACCTACAAGGCACCAAGGCCCTTGTTGGTTCAGATTATCCAAATATCTCCATAAAATCTTCCTTTTCTCAAGCTTATTTAAGGCATAAATGGCAGTCAACCAAAATCTAATATTGCCTTGAGTATCATAAATCCCACAATGAACCATTTGACTGGTACAAACTGAGACTTTGACATCAATATTATTTGAATTCCAATGCACCCATATCCTGCCATTTTACCTAAGAAAGATTTGTGAATATTTTGAATGTTGTTTGTTAATATTTATGAACTAATCAACTATCTTACCTAAGAAAATTAACTACTGGCATTAATCCTATAATACCAATTTCTAATTTTATTTTTACCCTTAAACATGTCCATTTTGTAAATAGCATATTCAACAACATTATTTGATCTTTCCCACTTCTCTATTGTCATATGTTTTCATTTCATTGCTCGATTTATTTAAAAATCATTTTCCCTTTCTGCATTCCCTCTCTCACGAAAAGCAGACGACATCTATATCTTTACTTTCCTCTATACACTTCAATCAGATTCATCTCTTCTCTTTCCTCTTTTCCATCTCCCCTTCTATCACTTCATCTATTCTCTTCCCTCTCTCATTCATATTTATCTTCATCTTCATACACATTAAAATGTCTTCATATAAACATTGCAGCAAACTAAGCATGTAAAATGAAAATAAAATAGGGAAAAGAAGAAGAAAGGATTCCAAACCGAAATAACCGTTGAAAGCGGTGTAGCGGAAAGCAACAAAAGTTTTGGAAATATTTATCCAGGAATTTATCGTGTTCACGGAGATTAGTTATTGAATTGTCGTTCGATAAATTGTCGCGTTTATGAGTTTGGTTTTAAATGGGTTTTTGTATGTAAGATGCTGAAATTAAAAGTTATACACAAGAAGAATTTCATCATTCGAATAGAATAGAACTCTCGAGTTTGTATTTCGTCTACCCCATCAAATACTTAAACTTACTAAACAGTTGTACTTAACCTTAACTACTCGTCAATATCATCATGTATCACTCACATAGAGGTCATTTCTAACACAAAGCAAGATATCAATCGTGTCGCTCCATGTCGACGATCTCTCAGCATAACACAAAACAACACAGAGGTATTAAGAGTCGATACCTAAGTGATTACTAAGCCTAAATCTATCTCTAGAATCCAAGCCCAATAGATATTCATCCTAAATTCAGATTCAATTTGTCCATCTCTACAACAACTCAAACCCAGACACTTAGCAAGCTAATAAGGATAAACATAAATAAAGATTTGTAAAGAAAGTTTCATACAACACCATGAGCAATAAATATACATATAATCAAGGTAAAGTTACATACAAAGTCCAACAAATAATGGTTATAAAGAGAGGGAGAGGAGAAGAAACCATATTTTATGCGGTGTCAAACACAATCTGTCAAGCTCACGATCCCAGATCATCCATTTGTAGCCACGAATGTTGTTGTCTAAGTCTAACTATCAAAAAATGAAGGATGATGGAGTTGGGGTCAAAAATACCCAAAAACATACCCAAAAAATGTGTTTTGCCCCTAAATACGCATTTCTGACTGTCCCGCGTCGCCTGGCGGCCAAAAAACGTCACCCGGCGACCAAAACTGCGTTTTTTCATGCTTCACGTCGCTCCAGAATTGCCCGACGACCAAAAAGCATCGCACGGCGACAAATGATAGAAAGTTGAAAAAACAACACAAATTCAACCATAAGTTTTGAACCATAACTCTGATTTGCGCACGGCCGAAAGCGTTAGAAAGTGTATTCAACGCTCTATCAAACAATGCCTAAATATCAATGCTTGAATACCTACAAAAATAAGATAAAATCAATTAAACTCAATGCTATTTACACAATAACACAATAAATACACTATAACGTAAACTATACCGAATATACACTAAAGTTTAGGTTTATTGACAAAAGGAAAACGAATTAAGCCGATGAGTGCTAATTATTCACACTCAAATTCATAACAATTTAGCACTCATCAAACTCTCCCCAACTTAAAACATTATTTGTCCTCAAACAAAGTCAAATAAACTTAAAGAAGCAAAAGACGATAATCAAAGAATCACGAATCAACATGTTTTTAAAACGGAAAACAAATGTATGGTTCAAAATAAAAACGTACACACAAGGCAAAAATTTACCACTAAACTACAGCGATAACATGAAAATGAAACAACTCCTAGATACAAAGCACATGTCAAAAATTCTAAAACAACACAATGTTCACAAGTGAATCACACCTAGCACACACTTCATTGGTAGATGATAAACACAAACATGAGGTGCTCAACTTTCACCCAACAATCTTACTAACAACAACTAAATTATGCATTCATCAAAGCAAATTCATATTGAAAAGCACAAAAGCAAAATCACAAGGGCTTCAAGGGTTGTAACGTGGTCAGGTGAACAAATAAGGGATAATTCCTAAGGCTAATCGAAACAAAAACTTGCCTAAACCTAAGGGAGTGATAAATTCACCAAAGATTCAAACATAAAATTCCAATTAAACTTCTTCTGAATCCTAAATTTCACACCAAAGCACCATACTTATTCGCACAATTATTCGAACTCTTTTTGTTTTTCTTTTTCAAAACTTTTCTATTTTCTTTCTTTCTTTTTCTATCACTTCTTTTTCACATTTTTTTATTTTCTTTTTCAACCTCATAGGAATCAACCAATAAATACACAATCATTTTTCTCCCCAACTTGAATTCAACCGTATCATTATGTGAATACTCCCTACATTCTAAGGCAAGGCAAAAATTTATACAATAACACAAAATTGAGGGCTCGGGAAAAAACAACAATCAAAATTCATTCAAAAAGTGAATTCAATACTCATAGACAAGCATCAAGTTCAAACAACATGGATAGTGACAAAAGGCTCAAAGGGGTTACAACTAATCACACACTCACAAGGTGAAATTGACTATTTAGCTAGGTAGTTGTGCTCAAAATGAAACGAAATGTTTTAATAATATCATGCTTTCATATGAACACTACTAAAAAAAAGACATTTCAGAAAAAAGTTTTTACATCGGGTATCAAAATATGTGATGTAAAAAATACAGTTAACAAACTTTTTACATCAGGTATTTATTTACAATGATATAAAAAATAAGGAAAAATTTTTTTTTCGTCACCTATTACATCGGGCAATCTCATCCACCGATGTAAAAGATTTCCAAAAAAACACGGTGGCATTTTTGTAAATAAGAAACAAGGTGTCTAAAACGTTAAAAAAATATAAGCAAGCTATTACATCGGTTGAACTTTCCACCGATGTAATAAACTCGCTTGATTTAATATATAAAATATATTTAAAAAATGATAAAAAGGCTACGCGTGTCACCTATTAAAAAATGATAAAACGTTAAAAAAATATAAGCAAGCTATTACATCGGTTGGTCTTTCCACCGATGTAATAAACTCGCTGGATTTAGTATATAAAATATATTAAAAAATGATTAAAAGGCTACGCGTGTCAACACAAGCTATTACATCGGTTGGACTTTCCACCGATGTAATAAACTCGCTCAATTTAATATATAAAAAAATGAAAAAAAGCCAACGTGTGTCAAGATATTACATCGGGTTCAGTATCCACCGATGTAAAAGCAAACGCGTGGCAAGAAGGGTGTATCGGTTGGACTTTCCACCGATGTAAAAGCCCAACGCTTGTATCGGTTGGAAAGTCCACCGATGTAAAAAATAATAAAAACAAAATTAATATCTTGAAAAATGTACAGTCTCCTCCATTTTTACTACCCATTTTTTCCGACCCATTTTCTCCGCGACAAGATTTTCGCCGCCACGCCCACCACTGCCATTTTCTCCGCGCCATTTCGCCGTCTCTCCTCCGACCCACCGTCGTCGCCGTCAACGACCGTCCCACTTCGTCGTCTCTCCTCCGATGCACACCGCTGCCCACCGTGATGCCGTCTCTCCTCCGACCCACCGTCGTCTCTCCAACACCGTCAACGACCGACCCATTTTATCATCTCTCCTCCGACGCCCACCGTCAACGACTCACCTTCACGACTCTTCGCTCGCCGTTTCAACTGTAAGTGCAAATTTTTGTTTAAAAAATGAATTATTAGCATTATTCCTCTTTGAGTTTCAACTGTAAGAGAGAAATTTTTGTCGATTGTTCTGATCGAAAAAACTCTAAGTACTATGTTGATGTTGTTCTGGTTATGTTTTTTATTTTGTTAATCTGTTTTGTTGGATTTTTTGTGGGTTAGTAAGGGTTTTAATGCGAGTTTATATTTAAAGTATGTTAGATTGTAAGAAGAGATTGAAAAGAGAGAAATAGTGGAAGGGAGTATCTAATATTAGTAGTATAGATATAATATTTTATTTAAATGATAAAGTTGTTAGTGTTAATATATTATTTTTGTTTAGAAAAAATCTAATATAATAACTATATAGGCCATTAACAATGTAATACCATTTGATAGATACATAATAGTGTAAGAAAATAAGAAGTTGCATATAGGTGATATATAGGGATGCAGCACCACATTTTTAAGTGACTTTAGTAGCTCCTGTGTAATAAAATCAGTAAACAAAGGTTAAGTCTCAATTTCATACACAAACATGGTTTTAATTAAGAACAAAAGTTAATGATTTTTAATTATTTTAATTAAAAATGTTTAATTATTTTAATTAAAACAAAAGAAAATAAAGAGAAAATATGATTTTTAGTGCAGAATAATGCTATCCTAAAATGCAGATACATATATGCTCTCCAACAAAATTTACATGTAAAAAAGTATTCATTCCACTCAATTGTTACTCAAGAGTAAATTAACTATATATGTGGATGAACACAACAGTAATTAAAGTAGTTTCTTAAAGGTGTTCTTCTGTAATAAAAAAATAACATGTAACCAATTGTGCTAAAAGAATTAATGGTCCTCTCAGAAACACATTGTTTATCTTTAACCTATCAAACTTAATAGAGTTATCACCTTGCCATTGAAATTTGATTCTATTTTTCTTTCTCCGCGAAGCAGCGCAACTTGCAATCTCGGAATCTCCGTGAAGTAGCGCAGTCGCGGACACATCGTTCGTCAGACCTTCCTCCGTGTGAACATAGTTATGGATCGTAGTTGGATGAGAGCTAATCGATTAAGTGACGAGTACGAACATGGAGTGATGGAATTTCTACAGTTTGCTGAAAGTAATGCTGACAAAAGTCTTCCTACACTTTTTCTCTGTCCATGTATTCGTTGTGCAAATAAAGAACCAAAACGTAGTAAGAAAGAAATCATGGATCATATAATTTGTGTAGGGATTTGTCAAAGTTATACAAAATGGATATGGCACGGTGAAGTAGTAGCAAAGTCTAACGTGTCTCAAAGATGAAATTCTGGTGTATGCCAGAATTCAGATGTTATACTCAATGTCTAGACATCTGATATGACATAATCAATACACTGCAAGGTAGATACCCAAATTTTTGTGAATCAGTACTGAAGAGAAACAGAAGCACAGTTTATCCAAGCTGTGGCAGATATACTCCGAAGGTGCAGATGATAGATCAACTATGTATATGGTTCTGTTCATCTGTTGCACACAATCAGCAGAGAACAAACAACCTTCACAGTTCTGTTTCTCCTACATAGATATCAACACGATGTCTTAACATCTTCTGAGACATCATCTGTTACAATCATTACAGTTTTACCTTGATATATAACAGACAGAATTTGAAGGTAAAAACACAAATCGGTTGTTAACCCAGTTCGGTGAAATACACCTACTCTGGGGGCATACCAAGCCAGGAAGAAGATCCACTATTAGCAATATTAATTCAGGACTAAACTTCACAAGTTCCCATCCTTCACTTAATCATCTACCCAGTGCAACCTATACCTAGGAACTCCTAGATAGAAACCTACCAGTTTCCATTCCTATTGTCGCAACAACAGAAGTCTTACTCCTACTCAAGAAGCAGTGCCCTCCCACTTGGTTTCCTACATTACAATGAATATGAAGTAATGCAGAAATACTTAGACTTGCTTCACAGCTTCATCCAAGAACACTCAAACTCTTACCTACTGGTTTCGAGTTACATACATGGTAACCTTGCCACAGACCGACAGGTTTACCTAACGAAACATCCCTAATGTTACATTTTGTGAGCTATCTCAACCCTAGGTTACAATCTGCTATTTATAACCTATTACCCAACTGGATTTGGGCCTTCAAAAATCTCTGCAAGCTTTTCTCCTTGCTGTTACAACTCAGCAGCAAACTTCTCCTACAATCAAGGTCTTCAGTCTTCTAGTTCCTAAAATATCTCCATATTTAGAAACAGTATTTTCTTCATGTATTCTGATTGATTCTTGATTGATCTTCAGCTTCTCCATCAGAAACGCCACATATATTCCCAGAATATTTAAGTACCAGAACTGTAACTGAATTACCAATTCCGTTGGCGTGATGTCAAGTCAGATGTCATGACATTACAGCTAACATGTTGTCCCAGATGTTGAACTTCTTCAACATAACTTAATTGCAGGCGCGATGTCATATGCTGATGTTGTGACATTTTACATAACATGTTGGTCCAGATGTTGAACTTCTTCAACACCACATATTAAAACAACAGAGGGAATCTGGGTAAACTTGCTTTCTTATTTGTTTTACAAATGAAGCCAACTCTCCAGCCAGGGCACTTACAATCTCCCCCTTTGGCAAATTTTGGCTAAAACAAATAAGTGCAAGTTGTATTTTGGGACCAGGCCACAACACAGTTGAAATGTTACAACATCTTGTCCAACATCTTCTTTTGTAGAGGCTGATGTCCTTTGAGCAAACAACAACCTCTATCCTTCAACTGTGAGCAACTCCACTCCATCGATGCCCCAAGAGGATTTCTTTTCTCAAGATTATTACTTGTGATCATGTAACTCAGATCACAAGTCACAACTATCCTCTTAACTCAGAACACAAGACACAAACAAAGTCACTTACTTAGGGATCATGTTGCTTTCACCTGAGTCTTGCTGGACATTGCCGTCTGTTTCTTTCACCTGAGTCTCGCCTGAGTCGTCCCTACCTTTCTCCCCCTTTTTGGCCAGAATTTGACAAAGACTGCCCATACAGATCCATACCCATGCATAATTTTCCCAGATGCTAACAAACTTCATATTGCTGAAACCCTCTGATGAAGAGAAAGAATAGAGAGAGTCTTCATAAATAGTGCAACTTAGGCAGAGATAGTAACGACCTTGGTACTTTACTCTGACAGTTTCAGTACCCTAGGGCTGGTTTTAATGCAGGTACCTACCCTTGGGTTTGACCCTTTGACCATGTCAGGATGCCCTTTTAAAACAGACATTTGTCTTTTAGAACAGACCACTCCCTTGTCTTAGGATCCCTTTTCCAAGAAACATCGTTGGCATATTACACTCTGCATCAGTTATATAATACCTTTATTAGATGACAAGTTATCACCTAAACATTCCAGCTCACTAAACTGCTTCATAATGAGACACAACAGCCCTGTTTTCTTAGCAGATGAAAACATGCTCAAATCCTATGTCGTCATACATTCTGCTATTTTCAGATTAGCAGCTTGAAGCCATTCCATTTTCACAAAGAGGATGGTTACTCCCTCTGTACACACATGGGTTTATTAATAATACTCCACACTTCATCCAATTTTCCTCCTGTCTGTGGTTTTAGAGGAAATTAGGAACAATGTTATTACCAATGTGATGACATTCGATCAGACTTAGTCCTCTTCAGTCTTGAACACATCATCCCAATAGTTAATAAAGTGCCACACTTTATGTCCTACGAGTTTGATGAAGACTTTTTGTACAAACCAATACTCCCCCTGTTAGGGACAATCACTTCTCCTCATGGAAACAAGTAGGTCACATTCAATACTCAGTTGGACCTTCAAGACAATTTCTGATTCAAGGAAAATACGACCCCTTGATGAATGGAAAACATAAGACGCATCTTCATGTCTTCAAGAGCTCACCCTCTGTTCAACTATATTGGTTGAACGCATCCATACTCTGAATCAGACTTTCTTGATAATAATCAGCTGCCACATGTTGATTATCTTGATTCTCTGAATCCACTGCTGAGATAGACCAAATGCCACTGTTTGATTATCTCTATGTTTATCAGACTTCTTCCAAAGATATTCTGATCTTCCAATAGAGATTTGAACTTCAAGCTACAAGTTATCACAAAAGGCTTAGATACACTAAGACAGGAACATGTAACATCTTCTCCACCCAACAACTCCAAAGAGCTGCAAAGAGACAATCTTTTTGAAGTATCCAATCTTCAACTTCGTAGATCATCCTATCTTAAATTGAAGTGCCACTTCACCAACTAAGAATCTGAGGTTGAACCAAATGTCACAACATTATGTTATAACATCTAGTTGTTGAATTCAGCTCCTTCTCTAATTTACTTCCTTGCCTAGATCAGAACCAGACTGATCCAAGTAACCATCATCAAGATTATGATGTCTTCTTCTTCTTGTAGCTTCAAGTCTGAACTCGTTTCCAGAAACCTTTTTCAAGGATCAAATGATTTAGCTGTTACCAAGGAGATAGCTCTAAAGCATCACTCTTCCTGTGATTCTTCACTGGGTCTAGAAGAAGGAATGTTCCCTCATCTTTCAGAACATCAGTTATCTTGGACTCCAAGGATAATCAATTAAATACTTGTACTTGTCACAAATATAAATCCTTCCCATTTTCCTGTAAGATACTTTCACTATTTGAATACTTTGACATACTCTTCGTGTGTTAAAATCTTCTTCTTGCAAGCACTTTCTTTGAGAGACCAAAGAGTTGAGATATCTAGGTTGCCATCCTTGACTCAAGTAAATAGAATTTTCTCTGAACAAACTCTACTCACTTCAACAGATTTGAAACTCCTTCCAGATCAGATTCATCCTTAGGAATGAGAGAGATGAATCCTTCCTTGCAAATATGTCACACAACACCCAGAACCCATGTGACATAGGTCAACAGCCAGCTAAACACCAGGCTGAACTAGTGTGAGGAAGTTAAGCAAATCTCCCCCTCAAACTACCAATCATGGAAGCTCCACACAAAATATCCATGTATTGTACACAAATGTCTCGACATGACGTATGACATCCCTCCAAGAGTCATACCTGTTCATACTCCAATCACACCAATCAGACTTCAGCTGACCTTAAGTACTTCAGAGAAGACAACAACACCAATCATCTTGAAAGATCTTCCACTTCTAATCATGATGTTTAAATGACAAGATTCATGATCCCAATCTACTTCTATGAAAGAGCAATAATGCTGCACCATCATTGACTTTTATTAACCAATGAGCTTGTCTTTCTTCACACCATAGTACTCCAGGGAACAACTGCTCAACCCTGATCTATCTTCAGGAATAAGCCCACCAATAGAGATTCCACAATGTCACATCTCAACCAGCTTCACTTCTAGAGTTCTGACTCCTAAAAGTAACCTTCGGGAGCACACAGACATAGTTGACTCTACCATTGTCAACTTTGCACACACAGATGTCTCCTCTTCCAGGTCAGGAGTAGGTTCCAAACAAGAGTATCCCTTTGTTTGACACCCAAAACATATGCTCTTCAACTAGTAGCTGCATACTTGTTGAACACATGTTCCACCATCACACAGAACATCAGTTCCATCACCTTGGAATAAAGCCCTCCTTGAAATTCTTCAAGGTCTTCGTATAACACTAATTCGTGATTATGTGATTCTTACCATCCTGAACGAAGAACGTCTACATGAGTGGACTTGAGAGGACTCAAGTATCTGTGACATCTTCAACAGCTCATGTTGAAATCTTGAATACAGTAGCCTTCAATCCACAAGAGGGGAAACACATCAGAGCTTGAGTTTTGCCAAGTATTATGCAGCGGAAGAACATAATACAACTCAATCTTTGCACACACACTCCACCAGACTAGCCTTCAAAAATAGACCAAGTTTGACCATGGTTCAAACCTAGCATGACTACTACACACAACTTCAGGCGTACACAAATCCTAGGTTAGAAAATAAATCAAACCTAGAGCAGCTACCACACAACCAGGCCAGATGCCAATCACCAAAGACAAGTACACACAGTTCCTGTCATGAATAGTCCATCCTCCCACTTCAAGGGACCATTCAGGGAAATAACAAACCTTTCCAGGTTACAATCTCCAGTACTAAAATTGACCTTGCAGATACCAGAAAGTATCACCCATGGATCTCATCCAGAAACAGAACAGGATGCCTGCTCTGATACCAATTGAAATTCTGGTGTATGCCAGAATTCAGATGTTATACTCAATGTCTAGACATCTGATATGACATAATCAATACACTGCAAGGTAGATACCCAAATTTTTGTGAATCAGTACTGAAGAGAAACAGAAGCACAGTTTATCCAAGCTGTGGCAGATATACTCCGAAGGTGCAGATGATAGATCAACTATGTATATGGTTCTGTTCATCTGTTGCACACAATCAGCAGAGAACAAACAACCTTCACAGTTCTGTTTCTCCTACATAGATATCAGCACGATGTCTTAACATCTTCTGAGACATCATCTGTTACAATCATTACAGTTTTACCTTGATATATAACAGACAGAATTTGAAGGTAAAAACACAAATCGGTTGTTAACCCAGTTCGGTGAAATACACCTACTCTGGGGGCATACCAAGCCAGGAAGAAGATCCACTATTAGCAATATTAATTCAGGACTAAACTTCACAAGTTCCCATCCTTCACTTAATCATCTACCCAGTGCAACCTATACCTAGGAACTCCTAGATAGAAACCTACCAGTTTCCATTCCTATTGTCGCAACAACAGAAGTCTTACTCCTACTCAAGAAGCAGTGCCCTCCCACTTGGTTTCCTACATTACAATGAATATGAAGTAATGCAGAAATACTTAGACTTGCTTCACAACTTCATCCAAGAACACTCAAACTCTTACCTACTGGTTTCGAGTTACATACATGGTAACCTTGCCACAGACCGACAGGTTTACCTAACGAAACATCCCTAATGTTACATTTTGTGAGCTATCTCAACCCTAGGTTACAATCTGCTATTTATAACCTATTACCCAACTGGATTTGGGCCTTCAAAAATCTCTGCAAGCTTTTCTCCTTGCTGTTACAACTCAGCAGCAAACTTCTCCTACAATCAAGGTCTTCAGTCTTCTAGTTCCTAAAATATCTCCATATTTAGAAACAGTATTTTCTTCATGTATTCTGATTGATTCTTGATTGATCTTCAGCTTCTCCATCAGAAACGCCACATATATTCCCAGAATATTTAAGTACCAGAACTGTAACTGAATTACCAATTCCGTTGGCGTGATGTCAAGTCAGATGTCATGACATTACAGCTAACATGTTGTCCCAGATGTTGAACTTCTTCAACATAACTTAATTGCAGGCGCGATGTCATATGCTGATGTTGTGACATTTTACATAACATGTTGGTCCAGATGTTGAACTTCTTCAACACCACATATTAAAACAACAGAGGGAATCTGGGTAAACTTGCTTTCTTATTTGTTTTACAAATGAAGCCAACTCTCCAGCCAGGGCACTTACAAAAGAGATGATGTTAGTGTAGAAATGGATGATCGTCTAGAAGACATGATGCGTGATATTGGACAAGATTCGTTTAAGAGGGCACATACGTATGATACTATATGCAATGACAAGGATAAACCATTGTACCCGGGATGCAAAAAATTTACACGTCTGTCAGCCGTGTTAAAATTATTTAATCTGAAGGCAAAGAATGGGTGGACTGACAAAAGTTTTACCGAGTTGCTTGAATTGTTGACCGAAATGCTTCCAGAAGGTAATGTAATGCAAAGTCGTTATTACGAGGCGAAGAAAATATTGTGTCCAATGGGTTTGGAGTATGAAAAGATACATGCATGCCCTAATGATTGCATATTATACATAAAAGAGTATGAAAAGTATAATCATTGTCCAAAGTGTAAGGCTTCACGCTACAAAAAGAAAGATGGTGAGTCAATTGATGATGAGGTGGTAAAAAAGGGTCCTCCTGCGAAAGTGGTATGGTACCTACCAATAATTTCAAGGTTCAAGAGATTATTCGCCAATGCAGATGACGCAAAGAATCTTAGATGGCATGCAGAAGAAAGAAAATATGATGGACAAATTCGTCATGTAGCTGATTCTTTGCAATGGAAGAAAATAGATTCTTTGTTTCCAAATTTTGGCAAAGAGTCGAGAAACCTTAGACTTGGACTTGCTACTGATGGAATGAATACGTTCGGTAATCTGAGTACTAACCATAGTTCTTGGCCTGTTCTCTTGATGATTTACAACCTATCTCCTAGGTTGTGCATGAAGCGTAAATATATTATGTTATCGATGATGATATCGGGCCCAAAACAACCAGGAAATGACATAGACGTTTATCTAAGTCCACTGATTGATGATTTAAGAGTGCTGTGGGAGGAAGGGGTGGATGTTTTTGATGCGTATTCTGGCGAACAGTTCAATATGCGTGCCATGTTGTTTTGCACCATTAATGATTTTCCGGCATATGGTAATTTGTCTGGGTATAAAGTTAAAGGGCATAATACGTGTCCTATATGTGAAAAAGACACTTGTTACCATCAGCTTGAAAAAGGAAAGAAGACCGTTTATCTCGGGCATCGAAAATTTCTAAAACGTTATCATCCATATCGTAGATTGCGGAAAGCTTTCAATGGGGAACAAGAGCATGGTGTTGCTCCAAAGCCCTTGTCTGGAGAGGAAGTTTATCAGCGACAACAGGGACTTGATGTTATCTTTGGAAAGTACCAAAAACGATCTACTGTGAAAAATGTATGGAAAAAGAGATCGATTTTCTTCGATCTTCCATATTGGTCTAGTCTTGATGTAAGATATTGTATTGATGTGATGCATGTGGAGAAAAATGTATGCGATAGTGTAATCGGGACACTTCTCAACATTCAAGGCAAGACAAAAGATGGTATTAATGCTCGTCTGGATTTGGGTTTGATGGGTATACGAGAAGAGTTAACCCCACAATATATAGGTAACAAGACATATTTGCCTCCTGCCTGCTACACTTTGTCTAAAAAAGAGAAAACAAGTTTTTGTGAGTGTTTACAAAGTATCAAAGTGCCGCATGGTTACTCATCAAATGTCAAGAGGCTTGTATCAGTTAAAGATTTTAAATTAGTTGGCTTGAAATCTCACGACTGTCATGTCTTAATGCAACAACTACTACCATTGGCTATTCGTGGGATATTGCCTAACAACGTAAGGAAGACCATAACTAGGTTATGCTTATTTTTCAATGCAATTTGTTGTAAAACCATTGATCCACTAAAGTTAGACGATTTGGAAAATGAGGCTGCAGTTATCTTGTGCCAATTGGAGATGTATTTTCCTCCTTCATTTTTTGACATTATGGTTCACTTGATTGTTCATCTAGTAAGGGAGATTAGATTATGTGGTCCAGTTTTTTTACGGTGGATGTATCCAATAGAGCGATACATGAAGATTCTAAAAGGGTATACAAAAAACCCACACCGTCCAGAAGCATCGATTATTGAGAGGTACATTGCAGAAGAAGCAATTGAGTTTTGTTCTAACTATTTGTCAGGAGTGGATGTTGTAGGGGTTCCCAAGTCTCGTCATGATGGAAGATATGAGGGTGTGGGTACACAAGGTTTAAAAGTCAAGAGCTTAAGTATTGATGTGGTTGTTCAAGCGCATTTGTATATATTGAATAACATAGATGAAGTTCAACCTTACTTATCTGCTCACAAAAGCATCGTAAAGAAAAAGTACCCCAAGATGAATGAAATAGGGTTGTTAAAAGAGCATAATAAGAGTTTCTCTGAGTGGTTTAAAGAAAGAATTGCTAATGAAGATAGTGTTTCTAATACAATTAAGTGGTTGTCTTATGGGCCTAAATGTAACATAATAACTTGGAGTGGATATGATATTAATAAAACCTCTTTTTATACAAAGTCAAAGGATGACCGTAGTACCACGCAAAATAGTGGGGTAATGATTGTGGCCGAGTCCATGCACTTCTCTAGTGCTAAAGATAAAAACCCGGTTATGGAATCTACACCGTACTTTGGGGTGATTGAAGAGATTTGGGAAGTTAATTATGTTGTGTTTAAAGTTCCTGTATTTAAATGCAAATGGATTGATATCAACAGTGGTGTCAGAATCGATGAATTTGGAGTTACATTGGTTGATCTTAGCAAGTTAGCTTATGCAAACGAACCATTCATCATGGCATCTCAAGCAAAACAAGTGTTTTATGTCACAGATCCTTCTAATAAAAAGTGGTCAGTGGTTTTACAAGGAAAGGTCCATGATAGTGACGAAAATCATGATGAGAATCTTGATATTTCTGAAACTCATCCTTTCTCAACAAATGTGACTACATTCATTGAAGAAAATGAAGGGGATGATGTGCATGTTATTCGCATAGACCATGAAGGAGGGATATGGGAGGACTAGTAAGATTTTTTGTATAAGTTAATTCCACGTTACTTTATTTTCTAATTGTTTTTATTTTGTGCTTAATTTTATTTCTAATTGTTTTTATTTTGTGCTTAATATTATTTCTAATTATTTTTGTTTTGTGTAAACAGATACATGGGTGATTCAAACCCCAATAAAAGAACAGTTAGAGGTCCCACTTTAATGACACAAATTGACAAAGTTCATCAAACAGGTGAAAAGATAAAGGTCGAGTTTAATGCAAGAACCTATGAATGTATTGGTGTTGGTAAAAATGCTACACATTTCAAGAGTTATATAGTATCTCTTGCTCGACAGTATTGTAGCATTGTGAAAAATGATTGGAAAGAAGTAGATGAAGGCGTAAAAGATGCTATTTGGACTGATATTCAGGTATTTTAAATACAATACTTTATTATATTTTATAATCATATACTAATTAACAACATATGACATATACTACATTTGTAGGCTCATTTTACTATTCTAGAATGTAAAGATCCAAAGAAGGATAGGTTGAAGAAAGAATGGATTAAATATGCGGGAGAGCGATGGAGAGGTTTTAATACACAACTCACAGATAGATATATTCATCATCCCATAGAAAATGATCCTCCTCCATATGTCAAGTATAACTTTATTACAGAAGACGCCTGGAAAGAGTTTCTCAAGATTCGAGATACCCCTGAATTTAAGGTTAGTAGGAGTTATATGTTTTTGTGTGCATAACATTTTTATTATATTTAGTGATTAATTACTTGTTTGAGTTTATAATAGGAAAAAAGTCAGAAGGGTAAGGATAATGTGGCCAAGAATTTATACCCACATGTGTTGTCTCGTGGAGGGTATCGCTTACTTGAGGAGAAAATTATGAAAGAAAAGTCATCATCGAGAGATAATTCCACATTAGATGATAATGATAGTCCATCTCCACCATCACGCCATGAGTTATGGAAGAGAGCACGACAAAAGAAAGGAGGAGAATACACATCAAAATCTACACAAGAGGTTGCTGAAAAAATTGTAAGTAAACAACGAAAAATTATTCAAGTATCATTATATTTGTGATTGATTAATTGATGTTTTTGCATTTTGTAGGATTCTCTTGTTCAAGAAGCTGAAAAAGGTGCAATTGTTCCAGATGGACGTAACGATATCTTATCATTAGCCATTGGAACATCTGAGCATGGAGGTCGTGTTCGTGGTGTTGGAAAACACCATAAACAAAGCACTTACTTTGGAAGAAAAAGTCAACATATCGACGTAAATGAACAACTTGCAATATTGGAAACAAAACTTAGAGCTGAACTTGAAGAAAAGTTGGTTGAAGAGCGTAAGATGTTTCAGCAATCATTAATGGAGACACTTAAGTCTATGGGTTTATCACAAAGCACAGGTGATATTAAATGCATTCAAAAATTGGAAATTATCGATGGAAGTGGAAAAGGAAGTTGTTCAGCTGCAAAGGGAAGCACAAAAGAGAGCACAAAAGACGTGGAAGTTGATGATGTTCAGAGATTGTTACTCATGGTTTTGAAATTGGATGATAACCATTTGGCAATACAATTAAGTCATTGTGCGAGTGTCTCTAATTTTTATGTTTCAGCTAATTGTATCAGAGAGTTATTGGTGGGTTTAGGTCATTGGCTTGACGTGTCTATTCTGCAAATTTGGTGCACGTAAGTACATTTTATTGTTTTATTAAAGTCAATCTCTATTAATATGTTATATCTCTCATCACTTTGATTCTAATGTTAATTTTAAAATTATTCAGGTATATTCATCGTGTTTGTCTTGAGAATTCCATTTCAGAATTATATGGATTTATGGACCCTGCTAGGTGTATTTATAATGATAATGTAGCGAAATCTCAAGAAGATGTTAAAAATTACGTGCTAGAAAAGTTACGTGATGAAAACAGAGCGTGCCACTTACTACCATTAATTCATGGGTAAGAATTTTTATTAAATTGTGTTTTATATTATTTAATTTTGATAACATATATATTTTATGCGACTTTTCTGTTTCCACACACACGTACAGGAGACATTGACAATTAATAGTCATGTGTCCAAGAGACAATTTAGTTGTCGTATTTTGTTCACTTCATCGGGAAATTGACCAGAACACGAAGAAAAATATTACAAAGTAAGTTTATATCTTTCATGTGACTTTCATTGACAACTAATAGTTATGTGATTTTTCATTGGCGAGTATATTTAGTTATGTGATGTTTATATCTTTCTGTATTAGTTCTTTTGGGATTCATCAAATGGCAAATGGAAATAGAAAAAAGGCTACATGGCTTCATCCTAATGTAAGTGTGATGTAAATTGTAATTCTATAGTTAAATTTATGATAAATATTCACTAATTATGTCATTCAATTGTAGACAAGGCAACAACATAACTCTAATGATTGTGGATACTATGTGATGAAAAATATGTTGGATATTGTCTCTGCTAATATAACTGAGAATTGGATGCAGGTACTAAAAATAACTTTACTTTGTTATTTACTTTTTGTTTTTCGACTTAATATGAATTTTTTAAAAATAACTCTATATTGTTATATTTATGTATTATAGGTATTTGATGACCCAACATAATTAACACCAGATGATTTGTATGATTTGCGACTTCGTTGGGCAAAATGTTTCTTTAAGTTACATGGAACTTAAGTTTATCTTGGTGAGTTTTATAGAATTGTATAAGTTGTGGTTTTTGCACAATACATGTGGTTTTTGCTCATGTGTTGAGTTTCTTGATTTTTTTTGCTGATGTTAATTGTTATTATTTATTGTCAGGCAATATGATTTTGGTGTTGTCTACCGAAGATTTTATATTGGTAATTCAAGTTTGTAAACTTAGAAATAGTTGAATATTTTTGTATATGTATATTTTGTGAATATTATGTAATTGTAAGTTTTGAAAAAGACTTATAAATAGTTGAATATTGTTTTATATTTTGTGAAGAATTTGTAATTGTAAGTTTGTTTGTTGTAATACAATACAAGTTTGCAATACAATTGTTCAATTTGTAAGTTTGTTGTGAAAAATATGAAAACATCGACCTAAATGTGATATATGTGATGTTGGAAAGCTATGAAATCTATATAGCGACATAAATATAGTCTGTTTGATATTGGAAAAATTTGAAAAAATGGGTACAAATTATATTTGTATAGGGAAACCCAGAAAATAAATAATCTATTCCAAAAAAATTTCATACATTTTACATCGGTTATTAGTAAAAACTGATGTAAAAACTTTCAAAAAGGGACTTTTTACATCAGTTGGGGATAATAACCGATGTAAAAAGTCTCGTCACTGGGGACTTTTTACATCGGGTATTACTTCCAACCGATGTAAAAAACTGGATCAATTTTTTAAAAAAATGTGCATAATAACTGTTTCTTACATCGGTTCATATATTAAAACCGATGTAAAAAAGGGACTTTTTACATCGGGTATTACTTCCAACCGATGTAAAAAACTGGATCAATTTTTTAAAAAATGTGCATACTAACAGGTTATTACATCGGTTCTGATATTATAACCGATGTAAAAAAGGGACTTTTTACATCGGTCACAGAACCGGTGTAAAAAGTCCCTGATTTACTATATCGCCTGACTTTACATCGGACCTAAAACCGATGTAAAAAGTCAATTTCACCCGATATAAAAAGTCATTTCTGCACTAGTGGAATCAACATAAATGCAAGATTAAACATAATAAAATTGAGTTAAGATAAAATTGTCGGTCTCCAGTGCATATAGTAAACAATGGAAAACAACCTCACAGGGGGTTTAGTTCTAAAGTGATTCAAAAGTGAACACAATTAGCAAAAGAATGAATGACATGAATATTGTACAAAAGAAAAGTCTCATAAACATGCTATGTTTTAGAAAGCGATATTGAGTACCTAACATGTACCAACTTCAAAAACACTATCATTACCATACATCCGCAAGTTGAAACATTCAGACTTAGAAAATTGCCTCTAAATTCCTCAAGATATCAGACCAAAATTCGAGTCCAAACAACAACAACAAAAACAAACAAATGAAAGTGAAATAAACAAGTTGAAAAGTGAAGATTTGAGATTTTAGAACATGTCCAATTTTAACTTGTTTAAACAACAATCAACATACTACATAAACTAATAAAATGGAAAATGATAAAACATGTTTGTTTTACGTTATAAGCTCGACGCTTGTTATTTAAGAATGTTCCTCCAAGTTGCTTCCACCTGGTTATTCCTAACCAACACACAAGTAAACATGAAAGGAAACAAACAATGATATAACAAATTTATAAGTATAGTAAACATATACAAGTATCAATATACACAAGTAAAAATAGACAATATGTACGATATCTACAAAACTCAAAAATAAAAGAATTATGGCAATGCAAAAACAATAGAACCAATCCCCGGCAACGACACTATTTTGTTGAAAGCGGTGTAGCGGCAAGCAACAAAAGTTTTGGAAATATTTATCTGAGAATTTATGTGTCCATAGAGATTGGTTATTGAATTTCAGTTTGACAAATTCTCGCGTTTAGGAGTTTGGTTTTAAATGGGTTTTTGTAAGTAAGGTGCTGAAATTAAAAGTTATACATAAGAAGAATTTCATCATTCGAATAGGATAGAACTCTCGAGTTTGTATTTCTTCTACCCCATCAAATACTTAAACTTACTATCCAGTTGTACTTAACCTTAACTACTCGTCAATATCATCATGCATAGCTCATACAGAGGTCATTTCTAACACAGAGCGAGATATCAACCGTGTCACTCCATGTCGACGAACTCTCAGCATAACACAAAACAACACGGAGGCATTAAGAGTCGATACCTAAGTGATTACTAAGTCTAAATCTACCTCTAGAATTTAATCCCAATAGATATTCATCCTAAATCCATATTCAATCCGTCCATCTCTGCAATAACTCAAACCCAGACACTTAGCAAGCTAACAAGGATAAACATCAATAAATATTTGTAAAGAAATTTTCATACAATACCATGAGCAATATATATATATATATATATATATATATATATATATATATATATATATATATATATATATATATATATATATATATATATATATATATATATATATATATATATATATATAAAATCAAGGTAAAACTACATATAAAATCCAACAAATAATGGTTACAAGGAGAGGAAGAGGAGAAGAAACCATATTTCCCGCAGTGTCAAACACGATCCGTCAAGCTCACGACCCCGAATCATCCATTTGTAGCCGCAAATGTTGTTGTCTAAGCTCTAACTATCAAAAAATGAAGGGTGATGGGGTTGGGATAAAAAATACCCAAAACCATACCCAAAAAATGTGTTTTACTTCTAAATACGCATTTCTGACTGTCCCGCATCGCCCGACGACCAAAAAGCGTCGTCCAACGACCAAACCTGTGTTTTTTCCACGCTTTAGGTCGCCCCAGAATCACCCAGCAACCAAAAAACATCGCTCGGCGACAGATGACAGAAAGTTGAAAAACTAGCACATATTCAACCATAAGTTTTGAATTGTAACTCCGATTCACGCACGGTCGGGAGCATTGAAAAACTTATTCAATGCTCTATATAACAATGCATAAATAGAAATGCTTTAATACCTACAAAAATGAGAGAAAATAAATTAAACTCAATAATATTTACACAATAACGCAATAAATACACTATAACGTAAACTATACCAAATATACACTACATTTCATGTTTATTGATAAAAAGAAAACAAATTAAGCCGATGAGTGCTAATTATTCACACTCAAATTCACAGCAATTTAGCACTCATCAATAACAAACTTGTTTTTACCTTTGCTGGAATCTAGAAACTCTTGCTGGAAATTATCATCTTCGCTGGAAAATTCACACTTTCATTACTCTCATCGAAATCTGGAAATTTCTCACCGGAAAAAATGTAAGGCAGAGAAATGTAGAAACCACCATGAAAACGCTTTTCTGCCCCTTTGCATTGCTGGAAATTCATCACTCTCTGATATCTCTGTCGCACCTCCTTGATCTGGTCGTCGCATTTCCACACGCCGCTTTTGTCTTTGTTTCAGTCACATCCGTCAGTTCATCTCTTTTGTTCCTTCCTTCTTAGCGATTGACCCTTGTTACCCATGATTTTCCTTTGATTTTTTGTGTTATTTTTAGATCTGTTGAAAGAGGAAGAGATTTTGTGTGTTAATTTTCATTTGTAAAAAAGAGAGATGAGTTTGCTTTGATTTTTGAAAAGATTAAGAGAGTAATATTGAGAAGCAATTTTCTCCTTTTGTTTTTTTCGTTACAGTAAGAAAGAGAGAAAATATGGCTTTATCCGGGAGAAACTTTTCATTTTTGATACTGTGAACAATTTATATTTCAGAGAAAAGGTAAGTTATGAAACTTCATTCCTTTTTTGTGTTTTCATTCCTTCTTGATGTTATATGAGTTGCTTGTCAAAAACTCCTTACATCAATATAACTTTATTCGATTGGGTTCTCTGTTTAATTTCTCCTTGCTACCAACTTCAAATTACAATATTTGTTTTATTTCTCCTTGCCAATATTTGTTTTATTTTTGTTTTCTCTATCTCATGAGTTCTTTTGTTCCTTTTGTATAATTATTTAATATAATTAAATTTAAATGATTATTATTCATTTTATAATTAAATATATATTTTTTCAATTTATATGTATATTTAAATAAATTAAATATAATATCAAATTAATTTACCCATACGAACACACATGTATCTTACTAGTACGATAATATAAGTTATTAATTTAATTATATAATATCAATCTAAGATAAAAGATAGAAGAAAATAAAATGATATCACTTATGTCTTTAACAAGTTTAATCATGGGTATTTATACTACTACAAATATAAAAATTACATTAATATAATAATTGACATCTTAATATAAGAAAATTAAATATTCTGAAAAACAAATCTATGCCCTTGCTTTTGGAGCTGTCATATGTCTAAAATATGAATATTTGGTGTCTAAAAATTATTATTTTTTCAACCTATAATGTCACTTTGTTCTATTACAATTCTTTGTTCTTTTTCAACCAAAAGGTTTTTGATTCAAAAATAATATACATGAAAAAATATATTATTTATCTAAATATCTTTATATACGAAAATTTATTATTCATTCAGACTTTTTTGTAAATGATATATAAACAAAAATAATATTTGTATACGGGAAAAATCTATAATTGATCTAAATATTTTTATATATGAAAAATGGTATTTATGATTTAAAAATGCTATACGGAAAAAAAATTATTATTGATCAAAATATTTTTATATACGAAAAAATCTATTACTGCTATAAATATTTTAGTAAATAATACCTAAACAAAAATAATATTTGTAAACGAGAAAAAATCTATTATTGATCTAAATATTTTTATATACGTAAAATGATATTTATGATTAAAATATTTTTTATTCACAAATGGTATACGGGAAAAAAAATCTATTATTGATATAAATATTTTTATATACAAAAATTTACTATTCATTCAAATATTTTTGTAAATGATACTTAAACAAAAATAATATTTGTATATGGGAAAAATATATATTGATTTATGAAAAATGGTATTTATTATCCAAATATTTATGATTAAAAAATTATATACGGGAAAAAATATATTAATGATCTAAATATTTTTATATACGAAAAAATTTATTATTCCTCTAAATACTTTTTCTTTTTTAACCTTCTATTTTAAAATAAGTATATTATGTAAACAAATGCGCGTCCGAGACCAGAACCCGTGCGTATTCACGAATTTGTTACTAGTTATTATTTTAACTTTGATAAATTACACATCTACAATAATTAGCATTATTATTTTAAGTTTGACATTAAGATAGATATTTTTAAACAATAATCTTGTTTATTATAACACTCCCCCTTTGAAATATTTATCATGGTTTTTCATTGAAGTTTTGTCGAGAATCTTATGAGAACATATATTGTCTCGTTAAAAACCTTATTAGAAATAATTTATTGAGATAAAAACATTAATAAGGAAAAAAGAGTACAATATTATGCTCCACCTCAACTGAACATATTTAATCATTCTTTAAAGATCTCGAAGGTGACACATTCCAATATTTTGTACATGCTTCTTGAAAATTGATGTAGAAAGTGTCTTTGTGAAAAGATCAGCCATGCTATCACTTGAACGAATATATTGAATATCAACCTCTTTGTTTCTTTCGAGTTCTTATGTGAATGAGAAGAACTTTGGAGGAATATGCTTGGTTCTGTCACTTTTTATGTAACATATTTTCATCTGAGTAACACATGCAACATTGTCTTTGTGATATCATGGGAGAACTGACTTAGAGTGTTTTGCGTTTTATCGCAAATGTTGCGGATAGCAAGAGTCACCACCGACTTTTCTTTTATCCAAAAGGAAAGGCTGAAAAGAACAGGAAAGACCTTTGAGATTATTTCTTGAGTTCGGGAGTAGATTATGAAAAAGGGAAGGTATTAACACCCTTTTCATCCATAGTTATCTATAGTCTCTTAGTTGCTTGCTAGATCACTTGCTTTTGTTTGAAAATATGCTTTGTGTGGTTTTTGAAAGTATTTTGAAAAGGATCATTCGTTTAGACAAACTTTGTAATAGTTCTCGTTCGTAAGAACGTATACAAAGTGTTGATCTTTTGAAAATGTTTCATGTTTGGAAAATGTTTTGAAAGTGTTTTTGAAAGTGTTTGGTGTTTGTTTTGAAAATAAGCAAGGATGTTTGATTTGAAAATGAGCATTATGCCAAACAAGGGATTAAACAACGCTTTTTTTAGGCCTTTAACAGCGCTGCTAAAGGTATAGACATCGCTTATGTAATTTCAAAAGCGCTGCTATAGGTACCCCCCTTTAGCAGCCTCTTTAGCGGCACTTACACTTTAGACAACGCTTTTAATGTGGAACTTTAGACAACGCTTGGTAAAAGCGCTGTCTATTCCCCCCTTTAGCAGCGCTTTTCCTTATTATTTTTTAATTTTTTTTTTCAATCACTTTAGACAGCGCTTTCATTAAAAGCACTGTCTGTCCCCCCCCCCCCCCCCCCCCCCCCCCGTTAGCAGCGCTTTTCCTTATTATTTTTTTAATATAATTTTTTTCTAACACTTTAGACAACGCTTCTCATTAAAAGCGTTGTTTATCCCCCCCCCCCCCCTTTAGCAGCGCTTTTCCTTATTATTATTTTAAATATAATTTTTTTTCATTTAAAACAAAACGCTGCCTATCAAATTTAATCTCACCATTTTTGCACCAGAATTTATAGCTTCATTATAACATTTTAAACAACAACAACATCAATATACCACAATGAAACAATATTATAACAACATCAATATTCATCTCTTCAATCCTTTTTGCACAATATACACAACAACAACATTAGTATATACAACAATGAAACAAAATCAACAATGAATTACAAAATAACTCTATCTTCTACATCGAGTTGCACCTATATAACCTAAAACAAAATCAAAAAATCAAAATTCATACAAGTTACCAAATAACAACAACAAAAACAATAATATTGTAACACAACTATAACGACATATATTATATTCTCAAAACTCAAAGTTATACCTTATAATAAAACTCTCAACTCCATAACAAATTGACACCAATCCTCCATAAGTTCATCCAATTGATCTTTTGAGTATGAAGCACACTTGAATTCATCAAAGTACTACATAATAATATAACATAGTATGATTTAATTAAAATACTAAGTCATTTTATGAGAAATATTAAAATAATTCCTAAGTTAGAAATTCATACCGTGGATGGAATCTCTAATCGGTCCAAAAGAATAGTTTCTTTCATAAACCTCAACATAAAATAACCGCAATCTACACCATTACGCTGACGAGGACACGGAAAGAAAATACGGATATACATCAAGATATACACCTTAACTTGTTTTATCAAGTATCATCGCTATATAATCAAAATTGTGAAAATCTATACCTCCACTTTGATCCAAGAAATATTGTTGACTCTACTCCTTGGTACTTGAATATCTCTTTGTGCTCGAAAACTTTGTAGAATGCTATAATAAAATAATAACGAATATTTAGAACTACCGCACATAAATAATTAAATATACACAGTAATATTTTGGAACAATCTCACTTACGTGTCAATCGTCTTCTTCATATCTGGGTATGTTGTCCAATCATTGCCCAATGAATCCAGATAATATACAATTTCTCTCACAAGATTAATTGCAACCAATAACCAGTGTCCACTGGAATATTAAACAAATGTTAGATGGAAATTTTCTGCACAACGTTAAAAAACGAAAAATTATAATAGAGGAAATTTAGAATGAAAATCTTACTTGGGGCCATTATTATATGGTAAAAAGAACAATTTTTCTGTATCTTTGCTGGCCATAAATAAACTGAGCATAAATGTTATTACTTCATCTGGTTTTGAGATGATTGACCCTGCGTGGACAATGTTGGGATTTATGAAAGCGAATCTGGACTCCAATCCATGCGGGCGAATCAACTTGTCATACAGAAACCTTAAATAAAAACATCATTAACATTAATTATTCATTGAAATGAGTAAATAAATTCTGCAATTAATTAAACAAAGTTGATTGGAGTATACCTGATGTATGTATTGATAAGAGCGATGCCTAATGTCAAGTGTCCAAAAACTTCTTCCAAATCCTGCTTACCAATTGTTGTCATGCCTTCAGAACCATAAATCCCTTCATCCAGGGATATAAGAGAAGTACCACCTTGCGAAATAGTTGTGAAGCTTATATATGTCTGAAGGCACGACCTATATTGTGAAGTAGTTTTCTTTCTAGCCCTGATCCTCTTAGCAACACTCTTTGTTTCTGTGGGAATGTTGCTAATTACAGGCTCCTTACCCCTACTTACAGCTTCAATCTCTTTAGCAGGAATAATCTAAATATCATAAAATTAGAGTGGTCAAGTATAGGACGACAAATTAACATTATCTAAGCATAAATATCATATAATTGTGTTGTACCTATTTTTTTGTTGTCACTGACTCCTTTGGCGGCGTAATCCCTTTATCTTTTGGTTTGGGTTTTGTAGGAGTCTAACATTACCATGCAAAAAAAATGTAAGTAAAGCGAACGTAAAAAAATTGAGTATTAAAAGGTCCATAACGGTTTTAATTATACCTCATCATCTATGCGAACGAGTCTTGACGGCCATGCAACAAACCCTCCTATTGCCTCTCCCACCAATGTTGCATCCGAAACTTCATCTGGGATTGGTAATAACGCACCCTCCTCTAAAGCAATATCAATCGACACTTTCAAATATCCAGAAGGGAGCGGTTTATGATGAAGTACTTCTCCCAGAGTGTTATGGACTTTTCCCTTGCCAACCATGCGATAAGTTGGTGTCTCTAAAAAGAGTTGACAAGGTGAAATGCCCTAAAATCAATAATAAATATGACATCGTTAATGTGTATATATGTCAGTTAAATAAATTACACTAATTTAATTTTATAATAATATATGTAAGTACCTCGGGAATACTCGGTTGAGCTCCACAATTGACACTAGCTATGTCACTAGTTTCTTTAACACCCGAAGCTTCCCTTTCTGATTGGTACTGTCTTGCTTTTTCCTTCCTTAATTCAAGAACTTCAGCTTCTAATGCATCCAACCTTGCCTGCAGTTCTTTATTGCTAGCGAATTTTGTCTTTGGGTTGTTCTTTTTCAAGGAGCTTGGAGTAACCCCATGTCCTTTACCCCTCACCCGACCAGAATACTCACGAACATCTAATGCTCGACTAAGTATGCTCCTGCAATCATCTGGTGGAGATGTAGACTGAGACAGACTCTCCTGAAATTCATATGAATATTGGAAAAACATGAATACTATATGTTAATAAAATTTTGATTTAATTAGAATTAATTTTATACTTACGCATTTTTCAAAAATTTGTTGTACATCTTCTTTAAGAACTCCATGCTTACCCACACGGGCAGCCTTCCACAAAACATGCTCCGGAAGAGATGTTTCAGAACTACTCTCCTCTTTTAACTACACATTAACACAAAAAACAAGCTCAGTTATAACTCTTGATGAACAAGTATATCATTGCAATTTGTAAATACTTACTATTTTTTGTTCTAATCGTGCATATCCCAAACGCCCTTTTTTGTATGGATATGCGGGAGATGATGCTCTTTGACGATTCACGTCACTTACACTCTAAAATTTTGGGGTTTTCCGTTTGGCTTTAAAAACATCCCATTCTTTAACTGAAATCACATCTGCATATTCTGCTGGACGCTCTGCATCAACAAAAAAATTTCCGGCATCTCTAAGATATTTTCTGTTTAAATATGTTCTAAACCCTCTTAGTATTTTGCCGGCCAATCCAAGACAATAATATTTTCTTGTATCATCAATGTTGAAAGACCTCTACAAAAAGCATACACAAAGTGCGTTAGTATAAGTAATTTAAAGACATAATTTAAAGTACATAATCGTAATTTAAAGACATAATTTAAAGTACCTGTATCTCACTTCAGATTTTGTTTTTAGCATCATCCAGCTTATCATCTCTCCACTCATCACAAGTTATTAGAATTTCTCTCCTGACAATTGTACCAATGTAACTTGTCAATTTAGAACCGTTAGGCTCAATTAATTGGTCATTTGGACTCCAATGCACATCGTATTTTATACTTCTATCTCTATCACGAATGATATTCTTCATAATAGTTTTTCCTATTTTAATTTCTTTTTCCACTCCCTTACTGGATTTTCCTCCATCATTGTCTCCATCATTAATAGAATCATCGTGTGGGTGCTCCTCGTTACTAGCCATCTAACCTGTAATAAAGAAAAACATTAGTATCTAATGACAAATATTTAATTCCAAATATATAATTCCAAATATCTATTCAGTATATAAAATGACAAATATCAATTGAGTATATAAAATGACAAATATATCATTTATTAAAAGTTTGCTAAGTGTTAACAGGTATGGAGGAATATATATTACCTCTTTCACTAACATCTCTTTCTTTTCTTGGTTGGATTCCGAATTACTTGTCTCTTAAGAAAGCGGATGGAGGGATTGATCCAAATTCCCTCATCATGATCTTTTCTGATATATGATTCATCCGTTGTAGTATTTTCATCTCGATCGTTTCTAATATACGACTCATTCTCAACATCAACATCACCTTGATCCACACTTTTATCATCAATCACTTTGTTAGATAAAAGCACTATAGACCATTTCGTACTCTTCGGGTCTGTGACATAGAACACTTGTTTAGCTTGAGAGGCTAGAATAAAAGACTCGTCTTTGTACCCCACCCTACTAAGATCCACTTGCAAAAACCCTGACTTATCCATTCGTATGCCACTAGTATGTACCCACTTGCAACCAAAGATAGGAATCTGAAACTTCTCGTAATCAAACACCCAGATGTGATTGATAACCCCAAAATATGACAAATTTTCATATTTGGGGTTTAAGTCCTTCATACTAGAAATGTGCATTGCTTCACATACCACCGTGACACCACTATTTTGCATAGTACTTTTCTCATCTTATTCTTTGGTATAAAATGTGTATCCATTAATTCTGTATCCTCTATAAGAGAACACAATCGAACTTGGATCATATGCCAAACATATCAACCTGTCTGATATTGAAGCGGGATCTGAATGAAACTTTGAATATATATGATCCTTAAACCACTGTATAAAACTTTGATTGTGCTCTCGTACTATCCAATTTTCATTTCTACTTTGATTCTCACCTCGGAGTATAGCCTTGTGCATTTCAACAAATGGCTCAACCTCAGTGTCATTGTGCAGAACATACAAATGCACTTGATCCCATTCATCCCTTGATACTTTCACAATTTCATTTCAATTAATTTTTTACCTTCTTTTTTTTTTCGAAAAAATGAGATTTGGAGAGTCCAATGGATTGCACATTGGACAAAAAATCAGTACAAAACTCAACCGCTTCTTCAACAACGTATCGCTCAACGATACAACCCTTTGGACGACTTCGGTTTTTCACGTACCCTTTTAATACATTCATATAACGTTCAAAAGGGTACATCCATCTCATATAAGCTGGTCCACACAATTGTGTCTCTTTCACAAGATGAACAACAAGATGTACCATAATGTCAAAAAATGATGGAGGAAAATACATTTCAAGGTCACACAGAGTAATAACAATTTCTTTTTGTAATACTGGTAAGATCTCAGGATCGATCACCTTACTACAAATTGACCTGGAAAAAACACAATTTAGTTATAGCGCTTCTTACTTTTTTTGGCAAAATAGAACGTATACCTATTGGTAGAAAATGTTCCATTATGACATGGAAATCATGTGTCTTCAGGCTCTTTAACTTGAGGTCTTTCATGGACACGAGTCTTCTAATGTCTGAGGAGTAACCTTCTGGAACTTTAACTTCACTCAGAAACTTACACAATATTTTCTTTTCCTTTCTAGATAGAGTATAAGCAGCAGGTGGTAGATACGTTCGTCTTCCTTTCTTCACGGGTTCTAATTCAGTTCTTATTCCCATCTCTACCATGTCCTCTCTTGCTTTAAGGTCATCCTTAGACTTTCCTTTTATATTGAGTAACGTACCAATAACACTTTCAAATACATTTTTTTCAATATGCATAACATCAAGAAAATGTCTTACGTACAAAGATTTCCAATATGGCAATTCAAAAAAAATAAACCTCTTCTTCCACCCACCTGTGACAACTTTATGTGCAAAAGTCTTGCCAAATGAATACTCACATCTTTCACCTTTTCACAAATTTGATCACCTGTCAATCCAGGTGGAGCTCTACGTTGTTCGGTATTTCCATTGAACGCTTTTCTCCATCCATGATATTGATGTTTTGAATTTAAGAATCTACGATGACCGAGAAAGACATTCTTCTGACAAAGTTTCAATCGTGTCGTATCGGTTCCATCTTCACAGACAGGACACGCTTTTTCACCTTTAATGCTATACCCGGATAGATTTCCATATGCTGGAAAATCGTTAATTATTCCAAACAACATCGCCCTCAAATTGAAACTTTCTTTCCTATATCCATCATAAACCTCCACACCGTTCTCCCACAAAATCTTCAAATATTCGATTAAAGGTTTCAAGTATACATCTATGTCATTCCCTGGTTGTTTAGGCCCAGAAATTAACATAGATAACATCATGTACCTACGCTTCATACATAGCCATGGAGGTAGGTTATAAATCATAAGAATCACAGGCCATGTGGAATGTGAGATACTTTGAATACCATGCGGGTTCATTCCATCCGTAGATAATGCCAAGCGAAGGTTTCTTGTTTCTCCTCCAAAATCAGGATAATCATTATCAATTTTCTTCCACTGTGGTGCATCTTTCGGATGTCGAAACTTTCCATCGATAATTCTTTCATCTGCATGCCAAGTCAAGTGTCTAGCATCGGTTTCACTACGAAACATGCGTCTAAATCTCGGAATAATAGGAAAATACCATAAGACTTTCGCTGGAGATAATTTTTTCTTATATCGAGATAAACCGCACGTTGGGCACTCATTCAACGATGCATATTCGTTTCGAAACAAAATACAATCATTTAGACATGCATGTATCTTATCATAGCTCATGCCAGTAGAGCACAACATTTTTTTGGCCTCGTAGGTTCGATTAGGAAGAACATTATCCTCAGGAAGCATATCTCTCAAAAGGGCTAATAACTGTGTGAAACTTTTATACGACCATCCATTGCGCGCCTTTAAGTTGTACAATTATAATACCGCAGACAATCTTGTGAATTTGGGGCAATCTTTATACAACGGTTTCTCCGCATCGCTTACCAACCTCTCAAACATTTTAGGACAATCTTGAAGATCTTCTTCAAGTGCTTATGCAATCTCTTTGACTCGATCACAATCATATGTATCTGTGGCATTGTCGTACGAAACATAGGTCGCATTACTTTTCACCCCCGGTTCAACATTCTCGATGCTTTTCTCACCATGAAATATCCAACACGTATAACTTCGATCAATTCCGTGCATTAGTAAATGCGATTTCAATCCATCTGCGTCAACCCGACCCACATAACCACAACCCAAGCAAGGACATTTCATTCTATTCGGGTCTTCAGCGTGTTCAACAGCAAACTTAACAAACTCTAATACCCCATTCTCGTACTCTTTTGACAATCGATCGGCACACATCCATTTTTTATCCATGGTTTTAACTATTATCTAAGTTAAACAAAAACACTAATTAGGGCACAAAACGGTATAATGCGTTTCTGTCAAAACACAAAGTATACACGGATTTAAAATAAATTTGAGTTCTAAAAAATCAATTCGAAGAAAATATAAAAATTGATCTAAAGTTCCAACATAACTAAGGAATACCATATCATAAGTAAGGGTAGTTAATTACGGTTTGGTTCAGCAAGTTATGGTTTGGTTAACTATGGTTTCAGTTCGGTTATTGAACTGTTTGATGATATGTGGTTCGGTTCATAAACCATGAATAACGGTTCAGTTATTTAAAAACGGTTCAGTTCGGTTTTGTGGTTCAGTTCAGTTCTTGGATTTTTTGAACACCCCTAATTATGATTTATTTTTTCTTCACATTATCAATACCATAACCACAAGTTCACGAATCTCACTACACATTATTTGGCTGCTGGTAATTGCTATTTAGTTAGCAGGTGATAGACAAGTTTAAAAAAATAATATGCTTTTATAAACATATTAAAATTGCACAATAAATAATCACATGTTACAAAATTGAACTAGTTTTGTTTTTTACCATAGAGGTTTACTATAGTAATACAAAACTTGGAAGCAAAGAAATAGAAAGAGCAAGAGTTTCTCACCGTAGTGCCTGCAACCAGGAAAATTGCACTAGATAAGCTTCCTGTTAATGTCAACAACAAAAAAAACATGAATAAGTTAAATTCACACACAAAAGCACTTATTTACAAAAGCACTGACATTCTTGAGATTCTTGAAAGCACTTATTCACAAAAGGGTGCGTTATCCCCCAAACAAAAGCACTTATTCACAAAAGCACTGTTTCCTTCCTACCCAGCTCTAGCTAGTATCATGACCACCCACATTTTTATTCAATAGAAAAGAACAACTTAATAATGTAAAAGTGCATAAATGGTGTTATCGGAACTGACCTGTTGTTGTTATCGGAACACCGGAGAGAGTTGCTTCTGTGCGGAGGAAGAACCACCAAAGTACGGTTGGACGGTGAGGAGACGAGTTGGAGAAGAGTTGGAGGAAGAACCACGGTTGGACGGTGAATAGGAGGAGACGAGTTGGAGAAGAAGATGAACAGGAGTGATTTCTGGGTGTGGGGTTTCGTTTGTACGATTTGGGATTTCTGGAAATCTGATAACCAATTTAGGGATTAAGACACTATTTAATTACCTTAGACAGCGCTTTCAAGAAGCGCTGCTAAAGGTATTACCTTTAGCAGCGCTTTAGGCTTTAGCAGCGCTTCTGGAAAGCGTTGTCTAAGGTATACCCTTTAGCAGCACTTTTGGAAAGCGTTGTCTAAGGTATACCCTTTAGCAGCGCTTTAGGCTTTAGCAACACTTCCTAGAATAACACCTTTAGCAGCGCTTTTAGTAAGCGTTGTCTAAAGTATAACCTTTAGCAGCGCTTATTCTAATTTTTTAATTTTTTTTACTGAAAACCTATAGCAGCGCTTAGGGAAAGAAAGCGCTGTTTATGGTAAGGCCTATAGCATCGCTTATAATAAGCGTTGTCTATAGTATACCTTTAGCAGCGCTTCTCCTTTAATTTTTAATTATTAATTTTTCTAAAAACCTATAGCAACACTTTAGGCATAAGCGATGTCTATGTGGCGCTGTCTAAAGTCAATTTTGGCATAGTGGAGCAAGCAAACTAGGAACAATCTACCTACTCAAAAGTCTTAGTTCATTTCTTCATTTACTTTGATATTGCTATCTTACCATTGTTTTGGCAAGAAGCCTTATCTTTGGATGTAAAGGGACGGGCATGGGTCATTGTATAGCCATGATAGCAATGTTGTGAGATATCTTAGCATTTCTCTTTGAGGGACTAAGATCATTTTTGAAAGGCAACATTGATAGCGTCATCGAGGGACTATGATCTTGTATTTTTTATTTATTTTTGCTAAGATATCCCACATGCATAACATGACCATTTTTGTAAGGAAACAAAGTGGAATCACCCTAATGGTGCAAGTGTGCAAATGTATTTAATTTACATGCATTGTTTATCTCGAATTAGGGTTTGCTAACTTGTTGATTTTATCTTTCCATACAAACCCTAATTACTAACATTTATATAAAGCGATGAAAGTAAAATTACTAAGTTATTACATCATTAGGGGGGTGTATAAATTTACAAATGGGAATTTTGTAAGAAAATTAAATCTAATTATCTATTACAACCATATTGAATATTATACAAGAATTGAAAAGAAAATAATGCAAGAATGTAAATGGATAAATAAATGATTTTTTGTTTGATTGATTTTAATGAAATGGTTTAACCTTGACCTAATTAAGAAAATGATTATTTAAGAATAAACAAAATTAAGTTTAAACTAATTAAGAAAGAAATTAAGTTAAAAATGATTTTTTAATGAAAATGTTTTAACTTAATAAAAATAATATGAAAAATAATTTTTAAAAAAAGAAATCTAAGTTCTAAGTTAATTTTAATTTAAAAGAAAATAAAATAATTATTAAACCTAAATCTAAATATTAATTATTTAAGAAAAAGAAATTAATTATTAAGAAGAAAAGTTTTTTTGTTCTTTTTTTTTTGTTTTATAAAGAAAGTAAATAAATAAGTGTAAATAATTAAAAAAGAATATTTTTATATTTTTTAATAATAAAAAAAATAAAAATAATAATAATAATAATAATAATAATAATAATAATAAAAGAGACTGAAACAAAATAAAAATAAGAAGAAGAAAATAAATAAAAATGAAATAATAAAAATAAATTGGGTTAGCCTGCAAAAGTAAACAAGGGGGTTAGAGAAAGCAAAAATGGAAGGCTCAAAGGGGGAGGCCCAGCGCTGGTGTTTGGAAACAAAAAAAAAAGAGGAAAAATGTTGAAAAATACACAAAAGATAGCGCTGGGTGTTGAACCCATGACCTCCAACACAAACGCACGCTATCTTTGCCACTAGGGTGGCTGTATGTCCGTTAACTTAACTGAAATAATAAATACATAATACAAAACAAGTTCCAGAAATGAACTTCATCTTCAACCTCCAGCCATGGATCCTGTAACTTCACCATTTCTTAACAAAAATGAAAGATACAAACATGAAAGTTACTCCATTTTTTCATATGAATCCAATCATATAAATATCATAAGCTATAAATCAAAGATGAATGAGAATTTTTTAAAGTACCAAATTTTGACCTAATTATTTCAGCAAGTTCAAACTTAAAATTCTCACTACTCAAGCAATATAAATGAAATCTATGGACATGTACAGTTTCAGGGCAATGATGTCTATATTTTATCTTCACAAATGTAAGCCTAACAATGCCTAAATAATGAGACGAAAAGTCAAAAAATGTACCTCAAAAATAGAAATCATGAAATGAGTTTGAGCTTGATTCAAGGTGCTGCAATGATCAGGTTAGCTTCCTCAAGTTTCCAGGAAACTAATGTAATGATTAGCTTGAGCAATGGATGGCTGGAATGACTTGGAGAAGTCAATGTGCAATGCTCTATTTTTGGTTATGAAGTTTGATGCAAATGGTGTTACAGTCGTGTAACAGGGACAGGGACAAGTTATATTTGATCTATAGGAGCTTTAGGAACTAAAAGGCCAAAGAACGCACGAGGGAAATAGAAGATGCAAGTTAAGGCCAGAACCTGCACAAAAATGGAGTTTGTGTGAAATTTATGGCCAGGGGGAGTTTGGGAGTGTTTCAGGCTTGCCAAAATCATGTCCTAAGTTGCACATGAGTGTCTCAATGTATAGAAAAAAGGTTTGGAGACTTGAGATGGTCAGAAGTACAAGTTCACATGTTATGGCTTTTTGGCTTGTTTTTAAAGCAAGCTTGACAAACATTGTTCCAAGGCAAGGTACAAGGCTATCTAAAGTGGTTAGAAACTTTAAACATGCTTATCTGATTGTGTAGAGGATGCTTGTGTAGAAAGAACAAATGCAAAGCTCAAGACAAGTTAACTTTGTGATTAAAGCCACTTTACTAGAATGGCAATGTTACTTTGTGCCATTAATGGAAATGCAACTTGGGTAATGACTCAAATGCTTGGAAAATGGCCCTATCAGTTGGGCAAAACATTAATTATGGAGTGACAAACAAGTTTGAGGCCTGCAAAGCAAATATTATGCATCCTAGAATGGATTTGGTTCATGTGTTCATCAAGAAATGGCTTGTAATTCCAGAATGAAATCCTAAATTCTTGCCTTCGATTCTCCTTGCTCAAGCATGATATTAATGATTTCTTGGAAATTTTGGAAAGCTTGTAACATACTCTACAACTTCTATGTTGTAAATTTTTGAAGATTCATCTTGGAACTATGTGAAAATTTTCCATGAAGTTAGGTCAAAATCCTGCCTAAACTAGGGCAAAATTTCACTAAGTTTCCAAGTTTCATGAACATGTATTCTTAAAATTATAACTTGAAATACATGCATTTATAGAAGAAGTTGTGTTCTACAATGTTTTATATCTCATTGAGATATACAACTTTCATGTTGGAAGTTTTCTTTGAATCATCTTGCATCATGGTGGAAATTTGGCTCAAAGTTGTGAAAAAATATTAATTTTCCAACACTTAGAAAAATTTCTAAGTTTAGAAATTTTGACTTTTCAAAATGAAATCTTGACTTTTTGATTTCTTGATGAACAAGTTTCATATTTTGACATGTCTTGATGAATTGTAATCTTTGATACTTGATTTTGATTAAAAAGTCAAAGTTTGACTTTTCAGTATACAATTGACTTTTGATCAGTTGACTGAAAATCAACTATCATTCAATTGATCTTGAGGAACGTTTTGAGCCATTCCATTAGGTCAAAATGAAGCATTTGAATCCTTGAGATCATGTCTCAAACCAATAAGTCATTTTCTAGGTTAAAAATCAGAAATTGCACCTTCTCAGTCAAAACCCTAATTTTGACCATTTTTCCCTTTTGATGATCTGGTCAAATTTCTTGAGGAATTATGGTTCAAACTTGATCAAATGACATATATGAGTTCATAATGTTGATATGGACCAAAAATTATGAAGTTTGACTGTAAATTGGCCACTGTTGACTTTTTTCCCAATACAAATGATTTCAGGTCAACTGATCAATTAACTGAGCAAAAATGTGATCCAAGACTTGAAACTTGACATGAGCAATCTTGAGGGTCCAAAATGATCCATGAAAGTCATATGGGGAATTAAAAGACAATTTTTCCTTGTGTAAACTCAAACCATAATTTTCAGTTATCAGTGCTTAAGGAGGTGTCTTGAGCTGATCAACCCTTGTGCAGTCTTGAACCAAAGGAGATCTTGTGAGAGATTACTTGAGAAGTGAGAAGGAAAATTTTGGGGTACAACAGATGCCCCTGTTCAATCTTCTTAAACCTGAAGAGTTAGATTGGCAGATCCGCCATTCGGGACTTGAAGGTGGAAGATGATTGAACACTAGAGTGCCCAGAAATTTGCACTCGAATATGGATTGGGAATGGGCTTATAGATGCCATTTGGAGGAATGATGGTAAATACTGGAAGAAGTATCAGCACAAATATTTGGTCGATTCATACTAAAACCTGATGTTTCACCTGTGGGAAAAAAGGGTTAGTAAAATGCAGATATATGCAGGATGTTCACAAAATGTGGTATTATGCTAAATGAATTTCGTATGTATATGCTATGATGCATGAATGCGGGATGAGTATTTGTCCGGGAAATAAATCCCTGGCTGCTGATGAGGAGTTCTGGGATATGGGATCCCAAATTGCTGTTTGTGGATTTAAGAATATACATATCTTCAAACTTGGTTGAAAGAATGCTTCCACTGAGGAATATCTCTTGAATGTCAGTTGTTATCTGGTCGGATCTAGGCTTCACAATTCGCTGAGGATGAGGAATTCAATTGCTATTTGGTCGGGTTCCAGGCTTCACGGTGACTTACTGGGGAAGAATAAATTAACTGTTATCTGGTCGGATCCCAGGCTTTGCAGAAAATTTCTTGAAATTGAACTGTTATCTGGTCGGATCCAGGCTTCACAACAACTTGATGGGGATAAGGAAATTATTTGTTATCTGGTCGGATTCTAGGCTTTATAGTAACTTGAAATGGTAACTACTATCTAGTCGGGTCCAAGCTTCATGGTTTTTTTTTTTTGAAAAGTTATACTATTATTCGGTCGGGTCCAGGCTTCATAGTGCCTTGCTGGCATTATAGCTAGTTATTATTTGGTCGGACTCCAGGCTTCACAATAGCTTGCTTGAATAGACGAGGTTGAACTGATATCTGGTCAGATCCAGGCTTTACAATAACTTAATGACATTGCACTACTATCTGGTTGGATTCCAAGCTTTGCAGATTTATGAGGTGGATGAGGTTAATTGCTATCTGGTTGGGTCCAGGCTTCACAATAAACTAGTTTAAAGAAGAAAGGGTTGAACTGATATCTGGTCGGGTCCAGGCTTTACAGTGACTTGCTTGAAAATATGAAATTGAAAAATGATATTTGGTCGAATCCAGGCTTCACAATAACTTGTTGGGGTAGAGGCAAACTCTACTGGGGAATAGAAGTTAAACCTTGGTCTGGTTGAGTCCAGGTTCTTCTATATCTCGAAGAGTTAAACTATTATCTGGTCAGGCCCAGGTTTCATAATATTTGGAAGTTATACTATTATCTGGTCGGGGCCAGGCTTCATAGAATCTAAAAGGTTTTCATTATTATCTGGTTGGGTCCAGGCTCTATAATGACTTGAGAAGTTAACTATTATCTGGTCGGGTCCATGCTTCATAGTAGTTTAAAATGGTACTATCATCTGGTCGGGTCCAAGCTTCATAGTATCTTTTGGAGATAGTAAAGGCTTTGTTGACGTCTTTACCAGGGAAAAGGGGTTATGGCCCTATGATTTGTAATAGTCTGAAAGGCAAACTCAAACTGGGGAGTGTGGACTCAGTCGGGGAAGACAGACTCAGCTTGGGAGGATAGACTCAGTTGGGGATAACGGTCTCAACTGGGGAGGAGAGACTATGTCGGGGGAATTTGTTGTTCGTTGATTGTTGTATGTTGGGGAAATAAACCATGTTGGGGAAATAAACCCTGTTGATGAGTACTCGATGAACTGCTAATGAGGTGAGTTCTTTGAGGAAGAGATCCATAAGGCTTCTTCTTGTAGGATCAACTTAGCTGGGGAGAGAGATGCCAAGAGATTGAGACTCTGGTTGGAGATCAACTTATGCAAAGAGACTTTGTGGGTAACTCTGTTGAGTAACCGGTCTTATGGGGATAATGCTAATGAAATAGCTCTGTGGGGATATTCCATATACATTAAAAAGACGCTTGTTACTGTTTAGCAGGACACATGTGCCAAATAATTTTAATTATGTTCATATGTATATGTTCGTTCAATTTTAGTCATCGGACAAGTTTGCATTCAAAATAAAAACAGAAAGTTTGCACTTCAAAGTATATTTGTATTGATATTTTTCCCATGAATAGGCATTTTTGTACAAAGAGATGAAGATCCTAGTAAGAGGAAATCGTCGAAAGGAAAACAAAGATTGAAAACAAAAACAAATAGCCATGTGAAATGATCTCATTTCATTCCAACTCTACTATTGCCCCAACATCTTCAAATGCCTCTTGTCATTGACAGAAGTTGATTGGATTAATCTTGGACCATTTGAACTTGGACCTTGGTGATAAAATTGACTATGGAGATTCCACGGGACATAGTCATACGCTTTCAATCCTTAACTTTTGCCTGGACTTCCCTTTTGGGTTTTCAACCCACCAGGATACCCATTTTTGCCCAAGTCGCCCTTTCGGGTTTTCAACTTGTCGGGTGTATAATCTTTTGCACAAATCCCTTATTTTTTCCCAAACCTTCTGGTTTGCCGGGATGCCCTTATTTTTCCTAGGTGTGTCAACCTAACGGGTCTCTTATGCGTAGTATTTTTTAACTATGTCCGCGTTTATAGGATGTGGGAAGTCTTCACCATCCATGGTAGTCAGCATCATGGCACCTCCAGAGAACACTCTCTTGACAACAAATGACCCTTCGTAGGTGGGAGTCCATTTGCCTCTAGGGTCGCCTTGTGGCAGAATGATGCACTTTATCACCAAGTCACCAACTTGATATGTTCGAGGCTTGATATTTTTGTTGAAATCCTTGATCATACGTTTTTGGTACGTCTGACCATGACAAACAGAATCCAGTCGCTTCTCATCGATTAAGTTCAACTGATCTAATCTCGTCTGAATCCACTCATCTTCGCCTAAGCCTGCTTCATTCATAATCCTTAGTGAGGGAATATGAACTTCCACAGGTAGAACAACTTCCATTCCATAAACCAGAGAAAAGGGAGTTGCCCCAGTTGATGTTCTAGCTGAAGTACGGTAGCCATGTAGAGCAAACAGTAACATCTCATGCCAATCCTTATAGGTTACTACCATCTTCTGCACAATCTTCTTAATGTTTTTGTTGGCCGCTTCGACCGCGCCATCCATTTTAGGTCTATATGGAGAAGAATTGTGATGGTTGATTTTGAACTGAGTGCAAAGTTCAGTGATCATAGCATTGTTGAGGTTAGTCCCATTGTCGATGGTGATCCTTTCGGGGATACCATAGCGGCAGATGAGGTTATGTTTGATGAATCTGGCTACCACATTCTTGGTGACTGAGGAAAATGAGGCGGCTTCGACCCATTTGGTGAAATAGTCGACATCGACAAGAATGAAGCGATGCCCATTAGAAGTTGTGATACGGTGGTAGAACCGACTGTTTAATACTAGTTTGCATTTTGCATTTTTTATTCGCAAAATGTCGCGGTAAGCAAGAGTCGCTACCGACTTTTATTTCATCCAACCGGAAAGGAAAAAAGTACAGAAAAAATCATTTTTCGAGATTTTGAGTATGGGGGGTAGATTATAGAAAGGGAAGGTGTTAGCACCCTTTCTATCCGTGGTTTTCCACGGGCTCTTAGGTACTTGCTCATTTTTAAATTGCTTGTGTTTGTGTGCTTTGTTTTTTTTTTTTGAAAAAAATGTTTTACTTCGTGATAACCCTTGTATCAGTCCTCAAGGGTGTGATGAAGTTGTTTTGAATATTTGTTTGAAAAGTGTAAGTGTGAAAAGTTTTGATTTGAGCAAGTACCTACTATCATCTACCTACTTGAATAAAGATCGTTTCTATTCTTGTTTCCTTTAGACAGCGCTATCCTACTATTGAGAAATAGGTGGCACCGTCGTTGGAATTTGTAAGGGTCAATTCGAAAGGGACGTACGGTCACTAAAGCAATATTAGGACACCTTAGTAGTAACCCTATAGTCTTAAGATCTTTTTCGAGGCAATATTTCCGTGGCAACATTTTCGAGGCAACATTCGAATGGGACATTTGATCTTTTTTAGACGGGAGGGCAACCACTAAGACACCCTATGCTTAATGATCGTTTACCGAAGGCAACCAAAGTGAGAGTATACCCTAAGAGTGAATATGTGCGAGTGATTTATTTTCAGTTTATTATCTTTGCACATTAGGGTTTTCTAACCATTTTAATTTTGTCATGCATTCTTGCCATACAATCCTAAACATACATCTAAACAGTTAAATATTTGCAGGAATTAAAAATGCAAGAGAATAAACCTAGCTATTACAAGGCTTCGGGGAGGGGGATTAATTACATAACCAAAAAATCGGGGATTTAAACAATAAATAAAAACCCTAAGTTAACTATTACAAACTCTGAACAGTTACAAAAATAATAAAAATAAATAAATGCGCGCGGTAAGTTAAATGCGAGGCGATTAGGGTTTTGACCCTTTGACTAATCCTACTTGCGATTGATTAAAGAAAAAATGTTTTTTGTCATGTTTTGTTATTTGAAAAAAATAAGAAATAATTGAATTTAAAAAAGAACCTAATTACTAATTAATTTTAATTAAGAAAAATAATTAAGTTAACCTATTTTTTGTGTTTTTGTTTGAAAAAAGAAAATAATTAAATCAAGAATTTAAACCTAGTTTTCTAATTGATTTTAATTATAAAAATAATTTAAAGTTACCCTAAATTAAATTAAGCTAATTAATTAAATTTGATAATAATAAAAAAACTATAAATTTGTGAATTCTTGATTTTGGGATTTTTTATGAAAAAAAAGTGGGTTTTAAAAATAAAATAAATAAACAAATTGCAAAGAATAAGAAAAAAAAATAGGAGTGGGCCTGTATTGAATAGCAATGTTGGGGTGTGGAATTGAAAATCTTTGGCCCATTAAGATCCAGGCCTGGTCAGCGCTAGATCTGGTGCATCGTTGACTTTGAGGAATACCATGGACCTTCATTGCTGGCACGTTGGATCTGACTAGCTGGGCATCCGGTGGCCAGGCGTTGAGGGTGTATGGAAGGCGTGTGAGGGAGTATTGTATTGGATCTGCAAAGGTAAAACAAGAAAATGCATTTTTTGGGACCTGGGATCGAACCCAAGTCCTTGTACTCCCTACCAATGATGCGTTGCCAACTGAGCTACGTTGTTAACTTGTTATTATAATAATAATAAAACATAATATAAGAAAAAGAAAAGAGCTGATTCCAAAGCGCGCGGATTTTCAAACGAACGAATGGCTGGCTGACACGTATCTTCTTCTTCGTTGCAACCGTCGTTTTAGAAAAAGAGACTTTTATCTACAGACGTCCACTGCAGGTGTAACCCTGCACATTTCAAAAATGATGTACACGCAAGATAAATGAAAGGTAATGGTATCAATCAACTCGTCTCATCCTCACGAGCATCATGATACCTGATTCAAGGCCCAATTGTTCTTGCATCAAGAAACCCTAAAAATAACACAAAAACCCTAGCAATGGCAACATCGTGTACAGGCTTCAAAAACGCAATTAAATGACATGGTTAGCTTGCAAACATGTTGATAATCACAAATATGACAATTAAAATTGCTAATGATGCAAGAATTGGGATAATCGATTCTGAAATAAATAAAAAAACACAAACCGTGTAAGTTACAGTTGGTGTTTCTGGATGCTTCAAGCCTTGCAACTGATTGAGACAACTTCCTGGGACGTCCAACAATGTTGATTTATGCACTGGGAAGTAAAGTATAGGAGCTTTTGGTTGTCCATTACTCTATTGGGGAATTAACTCTTGATTGAAGAGGTGAAAGTGGATTGTATACTTGGTCAAGGTTCCAGCTGTACAACAACTCGCTAGGGGAATGTGAAATCGACCGTATTTGATCGGGTCCAGGCTTTACAGTTTTGTAACCTATTGTCTGGAGATAAAGGAGAAGGAACCTGGATAGTAGGGCTGTGAGAAAGAACTTGGGTCGTAGGGTTACTTTGAAATGAAAGCCTGGATAGTAAGGCTGTGAGAAGGAACCTGGATAGTAGGGTTACTTCGGAATGAAAGCCTGGGTAGTAGGGCTGTGAGAAGGAACCTGGATAGTAGGGTTACTTCAGAATGAAAGCCTGGATAGTAGGGCTGTGAGAAAGAACCTGGATAGTATGGTTACTTCGGAATGAAAGCCTGGATAGTAGGGTTGTGAGAAGGAACCTGGATAGTAGGGTTACTTCAGAATGAAAGCCTGGATAGTAGGGCTGTGATAAGGAACCTGGATAGTAGGTTTACTTCGGAATGAAAGCCTGGATAGTAGGGCTGTGAGAAAGAACCTGGGTCGTAGGGTTACTACGGAATGAAAGCCTGGATAGTATGGCTGTGAGAAGGAACCTGGATAATAGGGTTACTTCGGAATGAAAGCCTGGATAGTAGGGATGTGAGAAAGAACCAGGGTCGTAGGGTTACTTCAGAATGAAATCCTGGATAGTAGGGCTTGTGTGAAGGAACCTAAATAGTAGGGTTACTTCGAAATGAAAGCCTGGATAGTAGGGCTTGTGAGAAGGAACCTGGGTAGTAGGGTTACTTCTAAATGAAAGCCTGGATAGTAGGGCTTGTGTGAAGGAACCTGGATAGTAGGGTTACTTCGAAATGAAAGCCTGGATAGTAGGGCTTGTGTGAAGGAACCTGGATAGTAGGGTTACTTCGAAATGAAAGCCTGGATAGTAGGGCTTGTGAGAAGGAACCTGAGTAGTAGGGTTACTTCGAAATGAAATCCTGGACAGTAGGGCTTGTGTGAAGGAACCTGGATAGTAGCGTTACTTCGAAATGAAAGCCTAGATAGTAGGGCTTGTGTGAAGGAACCTGGATAGTAGGGTTACTTCGAAATGAAAGCCTGGATAGTAGGGCTTGTGAGAAGGAACCTGGGTAGTATGGTTACTTCGAAATGAAAGCCTGGATAGTAGGGCTTGTGTGAAGGAACCTTGATAGTAGGGTTACTTCGAAATGAAAGCCTGGATAGTAGGGCTTGTATGAAGGAACCTGGATAGTAGGGTTACTTCAAAATGAAAGCCTGGATAGTAGGGCTTGTGTGAAGGAACCTGGGTAGTAGGGTTACTTCGAAATGAAATCCTGGGTAGTAGGGCTTGTGTGAAGGAACCTGGGTAGTAGGGTTATTTCGAAATGAAAGCCTGGATAGTAGGGCTTGTGTGAAGGAACCTGGGTAGTAGGGTTACTTCGAAATGAAAGCTTGGGTAGTAGGGCTTGTGTTAAGGAACCTGTATTGTAGGGTTACTTCGTTTGATCGTGTAGATTAGTTGACCCATTTGGTTTTGGGAACTGATTTTTCCTTGGTTGCCTGTAGATATGACATGTATAACTGCTGGTATTATTGGTGATAACTGTCTTTCCTGAAAAGATAACAGGGTTAGTTATATGCGATGCATGAAATGCATTGTGAGATGATATTCTCAAAATAAGCGAGATTATGCCGTATGTGATGTGCATGTCATGATGTATGAACACGAAATGCTATTGTGACATATCCAAGTCTGGGAAAATAAATCCCTGACTACTGTTGGAGAGTACTGGAAAGTGAATTCCTGACCGTTGTAGAAAAAAATGGTTCTTCTACTTCCACTATGGATGATGAATGGAAGTGATTGTGCTGGGGGTTTGCTCCTTATTTACGAATGTTCTGTCGGGGAAAGAATCTGCTTGAGAATAACTCTGCGGGGAACCACTTGAAAGGTGAATTTCCGATAGCTAAAGTAATGGCCTATGTCGGGGGTGGAGCTTCTGTATCCAGAGAAATAAACTCTGCTTAGGGAGTCAGAAATTTGTGATGATCCACTCGTGATTATGAAATCCGACTAGGGGACATGGGTGTCAGGTTTCTGGATGACTCTCGGATAAGGAGATTACTTTCCGTTTTGAGAGGATTGTTATTGATGCTTTGATTACTTCTTCCCTGGTGGGGAGTATAGATGTTACAAGGTCACATGTACTGACGATTGTGCTCCAAAGTTGTCTCTGCCCTGGTACCTGCTGGACATGGTAACTGTCGACTTTGATATTTTTTTATTTTCTGTCTCTGTTTCTTAAGTTATTAGCAATTGTCTTTTGTTTCCTATGCAAATATTTGTAAACAACAATTATATTCAAATTCATATGTCAAGAATAAATCATTGGACGTTCTTGCAAAAACAAAATAGAAAAAGAAAAACAAAATAGTTTTGTAAAAATGACTTGCATTAATTTTGAAGTTGGCCTATAACACGCGTTTTTGTACAAGGAAGCTGATGCTCTAGTAAGAGAACGCTGCCATAAAAATGAAAGATATACAATATTTTATATAACAGAAAGAAAACAGCTATGTGCAACAATCCCATTGGGTTTCAAATCTGCTATTGCCACTATGTCTTCAAGTGTCTCCTCACTTTGCTGCTTGTCCGAAGTTGATTAGATTGATTGATGTCGTTAGAGTTTGATAGTTGATACTGAGGTCAGATTGCAGGGTGATCCAATGGGACATAGTGATACACTTTCCATCCCCAACTTTTGCCTGGACCGCCCTTTCGGGTTTTCGGCCCACCGGGATACCCTTTTTTGCCCAAGCCGCCTTTTCAGGTTTTCGACTTGCCAGGTGTACAAATTTTTTTATTATTTTCATCCCTTATTTTTGCCCGAACCCTTTTGTTTCTTCGGGAAGCCCTCATTTTTGCCTAGGCAAGTCAACCTAGTGGGTCTTTGATTATGCGTAGTATCTTTTCACTATGTCTGCATTGATAGGATGAGGAAGGTCGTCGTCGTCCATGGTGGTCAGAATCATGGCTCCACCTGAGAAAATGTTTTTAACCACAAATGGCCCTTCGTATGTGGGAGTCCATTTGCCCCGGGGGTCACCTTGCGACAGTATGATGCGCTTGATCACTAGATCTCCGACTCGATATTCTTGACGCTTGACTTTCTTGTTAAATGCCTTGATCATCTGCTTTTGATACGCCTGACCATGGCAGATAGCAGTAAGTCTCTTTTCATCGATTAGATTTAACTGATCAAGTCGGGTTTGGATCCAGTAGTCTTTGTTTAGGCCTGCATCTCTCATAATCCTTAGGGAGGGAATCTGAACCTCAATGGGTAGGACTGCCTCCATGCCATATACTAGAGAGTAGGGTGTTTCCCCTGTCGATGTCCGTGCTGAGGTACGATACCCATGAAGAGCGAATGGTAGCATCTCATGCCAGTCTTTGTATGTCACCGTCATCTTTTGTACAATCTTCTTGATGTTCTTGTTAGCTGCTTCGACAACGCCATTCATCTTCGGTCGGTAGGGAGAAGAGTTGTGATGATGTATCTTGAATTGTTTACAGAGCTCGATGATCATTGTATTGTTGAGATTTGTACCATTATTAGTAATGATCCTCTCTGGCACACCATATCGACAGATTAGATTATGTCGAATAAACCGCGCCACCACGTTCTTGGTTACTGTGGCAAAAGAGGCTGCTTCAACCCATTTCGTGAAATAATCAATGGCTACTAGGATGAAGCGATGCCCATTAGAGGTTGTGGGCCTGATTTCTCCAATCATATCGATGCCCAACATTGCAAAGGGCCACGGGGCTGTCAAGACGTTCATAGGAACCGGGGGTATATGCACATTATCAGCATAGATTTGGCATTTATGACAAGTTCGAGAATGCTGATAACAATTGGCTTCCATGGTGGACCAGTAGTATCCTGCCTGTAGGATCTTCTTAGCCATGGTGTGTCCACTGGAATGGGTTCCGAAGGTACCTTCATGTAGATCTTTCATAATCCTTTCTGCTTCGCTCTTGTCTACACACCGCAATAAGATAGAGTCATGGTTGTGTTTATAGAGGATTCCATTACTGAGGAAGAACTTTGCGGCGAACCTTCTCAGAAACTTCTTATCGTTGACAGATGCTGAAGGAAAATTGCGATCAAAAGCGCAGCGGAATTTAAAATTTTCCTTTAGCGATCCTTACGAATGAGCATGGTCAGTGATAGAAATATTTACCTCTTGTGGCGATTCAGACCTTTGATGTTGTGATCACGAGCGTTGATGAAGAACAACGCCTCTACTCAGTCCACACGAACAGACCGCTTCCGGTCACAGTGCTAGCTGATCACGAATGGAAACCTTGAGTGAGAGAGAGAATCAAAAACAAAATTGCATCAAGTGAAATTTCTTCATCACAAGGGATCTATTTATAGAATCACTCGTGTGGGCTACAAGCTAAAAGCCCAATTAAGGCTATAAGCTAAAAGCCCAATTAAGCTTATGGACATCATACCTTATGATGTACCATATATCACTTATCCACGTGGTACCTTACCACTTTCCGTATTACACTTAAGTGCACCGTACCTTACGGCGTCCCTTATTTATTCTATCTCTCATCAACCTGTCCTTATGTGTGTGACCCTGTAGGTTTTCGCGACGTTGGCAATTATATTAAATCACACATTTAATATAATAAACAGTGAGCGGTATCTAGCAACACATCACTGTTACCCAAGTCACGAAAATGTCATGTGATCTGACCAAACCTTTTCCGTGATGATATTTGTGTTGTACAATTACCCTTTTGCCCTCATGTCTATATTGAACACAAGGCATACACTGTGTCACCCTTGTCCAGTTCAATATTTGGGCCCTTAGACATTTATCCTGTTATGCAGGATGAGCAAATTCCATCTAGGTCACTCATGTCCCTTAGCATGCTTTGTGAAGTACCCATCAACCGTCTTTATAGTCATCTAGTTACGGATGACGTTTGATCAGCAATAAAGTACTTGACTCTACATCTAGGGTCCATAGTGGTTTCAGGTCGAAGGGTGGTATACACCATTATCATCATGAGAATAACTTATGACACTTTGCATAACATTCTATGTAGTATTCTCATAGCGGGTCAATCCAGTATAAATATTACTCCTAATATTCATACCTATGTCAAGACTTGATAACTCCTTATCTATGATCCATGAGATGTGATCATCAATCTATCTTCATAATAATCTTAATGCTTTAATGTTATCCCACTTCACATTAAAGCTTGACTACGGATACTTTAAGAATAGTTTCTTATGTTTAATGGGATCTCATGATTAAGTCACATTTAACATTTCATTAAACCAATAAACCATTCTAGGGACTTTATTATTTTGGAAAGCAAACATAATAAAGAAATGCCTTTTATTATTAATAAATAATTTGATACAAGTACCAAAAGTATTATCCTCTAGGGCTTACACCAACAGATGCCCCTTCGAGATACTCTTGAGCCTCGAGATACCTTTTGACTTCGTGAAACCATGGTTTGTCTGTTACCTCTTCGGTATCGATTTCACAGCAGTGTGTCGGTTCATCCAACCTTTTAATGGTGATTCGGGGATGTGATGCGGTGGGAGAAATGACTTGAGGTTTCGCGTTTGGTGTTCGCATTTGTTCGGTTTAGCAAGAGTCGCCACCGACTTTTTATTTTATCCAAAGGAAAGGTCAAAAAGCACAGGAAAGACCTTTGAGATGTTTTCTTGGGTTCGGGGGGTAGATTATGAAAAGGGAAGGTGCTAGCATCCTTTTCATCCATGGTTTTCCATGGGCTCTTAGTTATTTGTTTTAGATCACTTGCTTTGCTTTTCAATTGTTTGAAATGGTGCTTTGTGTGTGTGGTTTTTGAAAATGCTTTGAAAAAGAGGCCTTGTCTAGGCAACCTTTGTAATGATTCTTGTTTGAATATATACAAAGGTGTGTGTCTTTTTGAAAAGATATTTCAATGTTTTGAAAGTTTGTTTTGAAATTGTGTTGTGATGTGTGTTTGAAAGTAGCAAGGATGTTTTGCAAGCTTTTGATCAAGTAACTAAGAGTTGTCTACCCTATTTTACTCAAAGATCTTTCTTATGTTTTCAACCCTTTTGACAGTGTTATTTCACCATTGTGTTTGGTGAACAACCTTGTGTTAGGATGTTAAACGGGACAGGCGCGGGTCATCGCATACAATCATTGAAAGCAACTTGTGAGACGCTCTAGCAATTTTGTAAGGGACGAGATCGTTTTATCGAAGGCAACATCGAGGGTCATCGAGGGACTACGATCTTTGTTTATTAAAGGGGCATTTGCTAGAGTGTCTCATATTCGAGGGACATGATTGCATTTTCCGAAGCAACGGGCGAGGTTACCCTAGAGGTGCAAGTGTGAATTGTGTTTGTCATTTTCATGCATTTGTCTTGTATTAGGTCATCTAGCGATTGATTTTGAATCTTGCCATACAAACCCTAATTACTATACAGTATATTGAAAGCAATAAGTTGCGGGAATTTAAAGTCTAAGTTATTACAAAAGTATCCAGGGATGGGGGTACAATTATTTACAAATGGGGATGAGTCTCATAAGAATAATAATGTCCAAATATGTGTTACAACCAAATCGAACTGTCGCAATTCAATGTAAAAATTATAACGAATTATAAAATAAGAAAAATAAAAAAAACTATGAGATGCATGTATTTATTCACAAATAAACAAATAAAATTTAACCTAAGAAAGCTTAAGTATTGTTATCATTTTGTTTTATTAATTATGAAAAGAAAAGTTTTAAAGAAAGAAAAATTATTTAAATTAAAGTTTCTATTATTTACGTATTTTTATTAGTATAACAAATATTAATTAATAAAGAAAATTAAAACTATGTATATATGAAAATCAAAATAGTTAATCAAAATAAGATTTTAATGTATTGTTTGGTTTTATCATTAATAAAGAAAAGAAAATAAATTATTTAAAATGATATTAGTAAAAAAAGTATTAGTTTGAAGAGATTAAAAAAAGAAAAAAAGATGGGCTTAGGAGTTTATGGCCCAAATAAAAAATGAAGAAGAACAATTTAGCAAGTCAGAAATGAAGAAGGGGGGGGGGGGTGCGTGTTCAGTAAGAACATTGTGGGATTAAGGTTTTCGTTGGAGCGGGTCAGGCCCAAGATGAATTGTACAACGTTTTTTTTTGGGGTTTGCTCATTGTTTAGGGTTTGTTGTTTGGCTTATAGCGGCGCCGCTCTTGCTCTTCTTCTCCGTTTCTTCATCCTTCTCAAGCACGCTGATTCTCTCTTCAAACCTAGCTACCGGAGCGCCACCCCTTTCTATTCTCTCATCCTCTCACAGTGGTCCAAGCTTGGTTCGAATGGCATGGTTCGTTTTCTGTCTTTTTAGGGTTTTTTACAATTTTGTTCATTTGTTTGCATGTTCATGTTTTACAGTTTAATCTCTTAACCAATTTTGTTCATTTGTTTGCATGTTCATGTTTTACAGTTTAATCTCTTAACCTATGATGTTCATGAAGTTTATGTTTGCCTTTCAATTTGCTTTGTTACTGCAGTTTTGTATAGCATGGCCCATGTTTTTGCATTTGAACCAATTGTATGCTTGCATTTTATATCTTTTATTTTTCTCTCTGTGAACCAAGAAGAGCGATCTTCTTGTGATTTGCAGAGAGGAAAATAAAACATGATGAACAAATGGCATTCTGATTCCGACCGACAAACTTTAATGATGATTTCTTTTCTTCTGCTTGAAAATTCTTTTCAGTTAATTGTGCTAATTTATTTCCTTTCTTCTTTTTCATGTGAATGCATCCTGGGCAATAGAGGAAGCAGTAGAAGCCAAAGATCTTAGGAGATTAGGCTTAGATTTATTTTTTTCATTTATTGTAAACAAATATTATTTTAAATACTATAAGTTGTAATCTTATAATATTCAAATAAATTTTATAACAACATTTGAAGTAAATAAAAGTCTTTACCCAAAAGAAAATTTCTACTGTCAAATATCTTTTCAATTCTTCCTTGCATGTTTATTTAATTATTTAAGACTCTTAAATCAAAATAATTGAAACTGTGTCGCAATAATTCTAATCCAGATAAAATAAATAATCAACAAACTTTGCAGTCTCGCAACCTTCCATCAATCACAATACGCATGGTATTCCAATTAACATATGCATTGTACAGTTAAACAAACAAGCATTCCATTAAACGGTAATCCTTTCACTCCACTAATCAAGCAGGGGCCTTAATGTTCCAAACAAAAGTCTCAACTCTTATCCCAGATAATCAGGCTTTGAGAACAATCAGTAAATTTGAACAAGCAACTTTTGAGGATTCAATTTCTTTTGTGAGATGTGAGAGAAAACCCTAATCCTGGATTAACTGCTAAAGAAAAGTCTGTTTGATCGATTCCTGAGCTAATCTTAAAAATCAGAGAAAACCCTGGGATTGTAATGTTCTTGTGAAAAAGGGAGGGCAAATTTTGGGGTACAACAGGGGAGCTTCGTTGTCCCACTTGACTTTGAACATGGAAGACATGGTGGCTAACGCGTCCGCCAACTGATTCTCCTCTCGTGGGAAATGTTTAAAGGTCACCTCCTCGAAGTGTGGGAGCAATGTCAGTACGTGCTCTTTGTACGGGATAAGATTCAGATGTTTTGTATCCCACTCGCCTTTGATCTGACTTATCACCAAAGCAGAATCCCCGAATACACTCAAGAACTTGATCCTTAGGTCAATGGCAGCTCGAAGACCCATGATGCAGGCTTCATACTCTGCCATATTGTTGGTGCAGTTGAAACATAATCGGGCAGTGAACGGAGTATGACAACCCTCAGGAGATATGATTACGGCACCAATGTCGTTACCCAATGCGTTTGAGGCCCCATCAAAATACATAGACCATCAGAATCCTTCTTCAGGTCCTTCATCCAGTTCAGGTTCTTCATAGTTGGTTACTAACATGATATCCTTATCCGGGAACTCAAAATTCATGGACTGGTAGTTATCCACGGCCTGATGTGCCAAATGATCAACCAATACACTCCCCTTTATTGCTTTTTGGGTTGTATATTGTATGTCGTATTCAGTCAAGATCATTTGCCACCTTGCTATTCTTCCAGAGAGAGCGGGTTTCTCGAAAATGTACTTGATCGGATCCATCTTAGATATCAACAAGGCAGTGTGAGTCAGCATATACTGTCTCAGTCGGTGAGCAGCCCATGCCAAAGCGCAACAAGTTTTCTCGAGCAGTGAGTACCGTGTCTCACAGTCGGTAAACTTTTTGCTAAGGTAGTATATTGCATGCTCTTTTCGACCAGACTCGTCATGCTGCCCCAACACACACCCCATTGAATTGTCTAATACTGTCAGGTACAATATCAAAGGTCTCCCTTCAACTGGAGGCATTAGAATTGGTGGTTCTTGTAGGTATTTCTTGATTCTTTCAAAAGCGGCCTGACATTCATCATTCCACTTTACCACTTGATCTTTCTTCAGAAGCTTGAAGATTGGCTCACAAGTAGCAGTCAAATGTGAAATGAATCTGGCGATATAATTCAGGCGTCCCAAGAAACCTCTAACTTCCTTCTCTATGCGGGGAGCTGGCATTTCTTGTATAGCTTTTACCTTTGCAGGATCTACTTGAATACCTTTGTCGCTGGCGATGAAACCTAGAAGCTTACCGAACCTTACCCCGAAAATGCACTTGTTCGGATTCAATCTCAGTTTATATACCTTCAATCTGTCGAACAACTTTTGGAGATGATCAAGGTGCTCTTCCTCAGTCTGAGACTTGGCTATCATATCATCGATATAAACCTCAATCTCGTGGTGAATCATGTCGTAGAACAAAGCGACCATGGCGCACTGATAAGTTGCCCCGACATTCTTCAACCCAAAAGGCATCACCTTGTAGTAGAAAGTGCCTCACTGCGTAACAAAAGTTGTCTTTTCCATGTCTTTGGGAGTCATCTTGATCTGGTTGTAGCCAGAGAAACCATCCATGAAGGAAAAGATTTTGTGTTGTGCGGTGTTGTCGACCAGAACATCAATATAAGGAAGCGGGAAGTCATCCTTGGGGCTTACCCTGTTCAGATCTCTGTAATCCACACACATTCGTACCTTACCGTCCTTCTTAGGCACCGGAACGACGTTAGCAACCCACTACAGATAGGAGGTGACAGCTAAGAATCCCGCGTCGAACTGCTTCATGACCTCTGCCTTAATATTCTCTGACATTTCAGGGCGCATACGACGAACCTTCTGCTTAACTGGAAGGCAATTTTCCTTAGTCGGCAAACGATGTACCACAATATCAGTGTCCAAACCAGGCATGTCTTCATAGGATCAGGCAAATATCTCAAAGTAGTCGTGCAATATTTGTATCAACCTCTGTTTGACGCTAAGCTCCAGATTTGCACCTATTTTGACCTCTTTTCTGTCTATTTCTGTACCCAAGTTTATTGTCTCAACTGGCTCTTCATGAGGCTGTATAGCCCTCTCTTCCTGCTGTAACAGTCTAGCAAGCTCTCCACGTACCTCACAATCGTCCTCATCTTCGTCTTCAGCTTGGTTGATCAGATTTTTGAAGTCATAACTAGCAATAGCATGATTGTTGTCAACGGGATCCAGAGTGGATATGGATCTGCAGTTTGATATGTGAGTGTGTGTAAGAGCATAGCTGTATTGATAAAGCAAAGACAAAAAAGAAAAACAGAGAGTGCAATATTTGTATGCAAAGAAAGTCCAATGTTTCATTGATGATATATGAGATGACACATAATAACCCTCACAGATAGAGCCATCGTGCCTCGGGTAAGACACAAGGCTATAAAGTTTAAATTGTTCATTACAAATTTAAAAACAAATAAGACAAATTACTGTGGAACAAAATAAACTGGTATGAAATCTCTGGTCGTCCAATTACTCGGTCCACCGTTGGTAGTCGGGTAAATCCAGTTGTCGAAATTAGAGTCTTCTTCACTGTCTTCAATAGCATTGACCTCTCGATTACTGATGCATAGGGGAGGTCCTCCAACTCAAGCGCGTCGAATAGCTCTCTGAGCTCCTGAAGTAAATCCTAAGCCAAACTTGTCAGTTTTGTGAATAAACTCAGGAAGTTGTCCCCAATCGGTGTTCCTGCCTTCTTCAACTAATGCTCTTGCATCCCTGAGAGAAGCCATCTTCAGAGGAGATCTGGTACTGGTAGTGGTCTCGGTTGATGCTAAAATCTGGGGGACCTCTTCAAAGTTTTGACAAGGAGTCTATATAAATTCTCCGTCCATCTCTACGTAGCGGAAGGAATTGAGGTGGATCACCATGTATTCCTCCTCGCCCCGTACTGTGACAATCTTTCCTTTCACCGGATACTTCATCATTTGGTGAAGTGTGGAAGTAACAGTCCCGACTTCGTGGATCCAAGGACGACCCAACAAACAAGAGTATGACAGCCTGATATCCATCACGTAGAAGGTGGACTCGAACATCTGAGAGCCTACTTTGACAGGGATATTCACCTCCCCATGCACCATTCTCTTTGATCCGTCAAAAGCCCTTACCACAATGTTACTAGGCTTTAAAGTCAAACCCTCGCAATCCAAACGGTCAAACGCTTTCTTTGGCAGAACATTCAGTGAATACCCAGTATATATCAGTACGTGAGCCATAGTAGTGCCTCTGCATTCAATCGAGACATGCTGAGCATCATTATGCTTTCTTCCCTTCGGTGTCAAGTCGACATCTGAGAAACCCAGCCCATTGTCGGCAGTCAGGCTAGCCACAAAATCTTTGAATTGATCAACTGGAGTCTCTTGCGGCACATACGCAGTTTTGAGGAATGCAATCAAAGCCTTCACATGGGCCTCGGAGCACAACAACAAGGATAACATGGATATCTTTGAGGGGGTCTGCCCCAACTGTTCGACCACATTGCAATCACTCTTTTTGATTATTTTCAAAATTTCCTCTATCTCTTGCTTAGAGGCTTCCACAACAATCTTTCTAGGTGCCTCCATCTGGGGGAGGCTCACCTACAACTTCTTTGCCGCGAGTCCTAGATGACTTATCGGCAGGGGCGACAGCTGGAGTGAGAATAGGAAAAGTAGTTGATGTGCTAGCAGGAACAACAGATGGAATGATAACAGGCTTGTTGACAGTCTTAGGGGAAATCTCAGGAGAGAAAACCCTTCCACTTCTAGTAATCTTGCTGGTCCCGACAATGTTACAGACATCAGAATCAACTCTTCGGCCTTCAAGTTTTGTTTAACGCCGTGATAGTAAATATCGGCGCCATAATGCCAAGGGACGACTTTGTCCGAGGCGTACGGGATAGGACCAGGACATGTGATTATCAACGGAGCAAATCTCGTAGCGGGTGTAATCCTAACAGGTCTTTTCGAGGAGGCCTTGGAAGGACTGGCGGAAATGGTTATAATAGCAATGTCTTCAAATGGAATGACGGGAACCAGAGTTTTATCGAACAAAATTTCTTTACTGTCCATCAGGCGTTGAACACCTGACCTCAGCAAATGGCAACCAGAAGGTAGGAATGAACATATGTGGCAACCTTCACCACAACCCGGAAATAAATCGACCAACAACAAATTTTTCTTAATAGTCATAAGAGGAGTGGAAACTTCGTCCACCGAGGTTACAAATGGATTAGTATCAGTGACATTAACTCTATGGTTGTGCTTAGGCATGGGAGTAGTTATGAAATTGGGCTTCTCCAGAGCGTCGAACTCAATCTCCTTAGCTTCAATCAAGTCTTGTACTTTATTTCTTAGAGTCCAACAATCATTTGTGTCATGACCAGGACTCCCAGAATGATAGGTGCACCTAGCGTTCAGATTGTAACGAGGAGAATAGGTATTAGGATTCTTGGGAGCCTCTTTTAAAGTTACCAAGTTGGATCTAAATAGATGGGGTAGAACCTCTGCCAATGTCATGTTGATCCGGGTGAACTGCCTTTGTGGTCTTTCCACCCTTTGCTGATTGTTGCGTTGCGGGGCAACTGCAGGCATAGGTATTATTACAGCACTTACCGTTGGACGGTATCCTGCTCTGCTCCGGTCACTCAGGTCATAAATGGCATTGGCCTCCTTCTTACCAGTGAAAGGCTTCTTTGTTGTGCTCAAAGATGCATCCTTTTAAATTTTGCCACTTTTTATACCGACTTCGACTCGCTCACCAGTCATGATTAGTTCAGTAAATCCAGCCGAGGAACTTCCGATCAGGTGGTTGAAGAATGGACCTGATAAGGTGCCTAGGAACATATCCACTAATTCTCTGTCCGATAGAGGGGGCTGGATTCTGCCTGCGAGATCCCTCCATTTCTGAGCATAGGTTTTGAAACCTTCACCTGTTCCCATAGACATGCCTTGCAATTGCGTTCGAGTCGGAGCTAAATCAGCATTGTACTGATATTGTTTGTAGAAGGCGGCAGCCAAATCTTCCCAATTGCGAACATTTGTCCCTTCCAATTGATAAAACCAATCCAACGGTGTCCCTGACAAGCTCTCTTGGAAGAAATGCACCCACAAATTCTTATCAACCGTATGGGGTTGAATTTTTCTGACGTATGACCTTAGATGTAGCTTGCCGTTGTATTTGGAGAAAGTGGGGACCTTGAATTTTTGTGGGATGACAACCCCTGAGATGAGTCCTAATTCTTCAAAATTCAAACCTGGTACCCTCTGAATCTCCATAGCATTCAAACAATCCTCTAGTTGTTTGTATTTATCATCAGCAGGAGGATATTGCTCCTCAGAGTAATCAGGTTCTTCCTCTTCCGTAGATGCTAGATCGTCGTTCACTTCCTGGGTTTGATTATCTCCTTCACCCGATGATGTTGCAAAGTCCAAAGTTCGTCTGGCTTGTCCTTTAAACCTTCTTCCCATGATCACAACACCGATTGACTTCTTCGCTTTCTTCTTCTTCTCTTTGGCCAGTAAAGTCTTCAACTCCTCTTGTCCTTTTGTCAGAGCTAAGAGCATCTGTTGAAACTGGGCATTTTGCGCTTGAAGATCTTTCACTGTCTGTTCAACATCCATCTCACTGAAATAAACAGTAGAAGGATAAGGAGACCTATTATGAGAAACCTGTATGATGTTATGATGAATTAAGATGCAATATGCAAATGATTTCAAGGAAATTAGAGATTTAAATTTGTTCAAACCAAAAAGAACACACGTTATATTAAATCCAAGTTTGAATACATCATGCCTCTTCGGGCTTACAATGAAAGGAACAAAAATACAACAAAAACTCCTAAGACAGGAAGGTTGAACGCATCCTCTTTGGAGAAATGTAGGCGTTCAAATTCCGCTCTTCATGAAGTAGCTTGGTGAGTTCCATAACCTTCTTCTCACTGGCATAAAACTGGGCTTCAAAGGTGTCTCGCTCTTCCTTCAAATGAACCCAAGCTTTCTGCAAGTCTTCGAGAGAGGTAGGCATGTCAGGATGAAGGATGATGTATGAGACGTCTCCTTCAACAACAGGCTCTATGATAACAGGGAGGACAGAAGGGTAAGGAATTACGAGACTCTGAGCACGAGCTCGCACCCACCTAAGATAAGGCTCGAGAGGGATAGAGTTTTTGTGTCCTAAAGTCCTATTGTCCACCTTGTTCACCATTCTCCAAGCTCGTGTAAACCTCTGTCGGTAACCTTGGTCTTCTTTGTCGTAGTCGAACACCAGACCTTGAATGAGCATCTCGTGAGGGCCGTCTCTTCGGGCATACCCAAACTGTCGAAATGCTAAGTAGGGATTGTAGGTGATACCTCTCATAATACCAAACAGAGGTACGTTAGGGAATTCCCTACAGCGGTCAATGATAGAGACTTCTTCCAAGGATCTCGAACACCAACGAATGTCAGAATGGGTGAGGGACATCATCCTTTGAGAACATGTCAGCCATTGCTCGTTCTTCAATGCTGATTGAGGTAGGTGTGAAGTGAACCACTTAGCGAGTAGGGGAATACAACACAAAAGAGTACCTCTTTTCTTCATGGTGCGGGTATGAAGGCAATGCAAGATGTCTCCTCGTAAGGTAGGTACATGATTGCGAGAGAGAAAGACTTTAATGGCATTAACGTCTATGAATTGGTCCGAATTGGGGAACAAAACCAGACCATAAATGAGAAGATCCAGGATGTCTTCAAAAGCTTGGAAATCCATGTCGTCCCAGAATGAACGAGCATTCTCCAATAGAAACTTGGCTAGGAAACCTTTGACCCTGCTTCTTGTCTCCCAATTGGCTATGATGTTTGCTCTCTTTAGATGCAAAGCTTCAGCGATGACCTCAGGTTCTGGAATCTCTTCTAGGCCGGTGAATGGTATCTGATCAAGCACGGGCACCCCTAAGAGTAGAGAGAACTCTTCCAGTGTAGGTACCAACTGATAGTCCGGGAAAGTGAAACAATGATGCACGAGATCAAAGAATTGGAACAATATACACATCATCTCTTCTTAGAAAATGGATGTAGCCAAACTGAGGAGTCGACCGTATTTCTTGGTGAAAGGAGATTCCCCGGGAACTCTTGAGGCTAACTCTTGAAGTTGAGGGTGTGCTTTTATGAAGCTGGTTCGAATGGTGTTTCTTCGGACAGAATTCATGACCTACAAAACAAAAACAAAGATAAACTTCTAAATCCTTGAAATGGTTAGTGAGCATGCTCATGATGCTTATGATATTTATGATGTTATGTACAAGTATATACACACAAAGCAAACAAATCCCGATGTTTTAGGCTTGCATGAGGCTTTATAGGTAAGTACCCTCTTGAAGTTTATTTGGCTCAAACCTGTCCTAGTAATAGTGATCGGGTTCTAAAGGATCTCAATATCACCGACCTTTCTCTTGGGCGTTGTCTCAACACAATCAATCTTTTCTTGCGGCGGAGATATCCCAAAAGTCTAGCCTCAATGAGTGTAGTATCGAGTATCAACCAATTTTCAGCTCTACACCGAAACCGGCTATCTCACTACGTCTTAATGGCCAAGTTTGTTCAATTAGGGTTCTAAAGTTCGTTAGTGCTTCATGACGCTACTCAGCGACCCCGTATTCTCCTCGATTCACCATAAGGGATACCGGTACTCACAAATGCGTCACACTAACATAGCCATTGTTTCAACCACACCGGTCTATGCCGTACAGTTTCTACAATCTATTGCTATTTACCTAAAAGGTGTCCCAGATCCGGGTGGAGGATCAAAGCAAGCCCAAACAGAGAACCAAATGTAAAGCATACAAATCAAATAATGAAAGCAAGTAAATGTGATCTAACCCTAAGGTAACCCCACTTTTAAGTAATCCCCAGCAAAGTCGCCAGTTATGTGATACGATGGGAGAACTGACTTGAGGTTTTGCGTTTGTGTTCGCAAATGTTGCGGTTTAGCAAGAGTCGCCACCGACTTTTCTTTTATCCAAAAAGGAAAGGTGAAAAAGCACATGAAAGACCTTTAGAGATGTTGTCTTGAGTTCGGGGGGTAGATTATGAAAAGGGAAGGTATTAGCATCCTTTCCATCCATGGTTTTCCATGGGCTCTTAGTTACTCGCTAGATCACTTACTTTTGTTTGAATGGGCTTGTGGTGTGTGTTTTTGAAAGTATTTTGAAAACGTCTTTGTAACGGTTCTCGTCTCTATAAGAACGCGTACAAAGTGTTTGTTTGGAAAATAGTTCAAAGATGAAGGTGTAAGTGTAAAAAATGTTTTTTTGTGAGCAAGCGAGTAACTGAGAGTGAACCTACCTACTCGAAAGGTCTTAGATATGCTTTTCCTCTCCCTTTAGATGTTGCTACCTTACCATTGATTTGGTAGGAAGCCCCATCGTTGAATGTAAAGGGACGAGCGTTTGGGTCATCGTGTGACCATGATAGCAATGTTGTGAGATGGCTTAGCATTTTTTAGGGACTAAGATCATTTCGAAAGGCAACTTTGATAGCGTCATCGAGGGACTATGATCTTATATTTCGATTGTTTTTGCTAAGACACCCCACATGCATAACATGAATTTTTTTTAGGCAACAAGTGGATTTAACCTTAAGGGTGCATGTGTGAATAATGTATTTGATTGCATGCATTTTAATCTTGATTAGGGTTGTCTATTTTGTTGTTTTCATGTCTTGCCATACATCCTATTTACTAGCAATATATGAAAAGCAAATAAAACGCGAAAAACAGAACCTAAGCTATTACATCGCTTTAGGGGGATAGGGATACATATTTATGAATGGGGTTGCAAGTAAAATTAAATCCTAAGTTATTATTACAACCATATCGAAATGGATCAGAATGTGCAAGAAATGTAAATTGCTTATTTATTTAAGAAAAGAAATAAGTTTTTTTGTCTAAGGAAATATTTTTTGGTCTTTTGTTTTAAGAAATAAAGTAAAGCATGAAAAAAATGTTTTTGGTGTTTGTTGATTGATGAAATAGAAAGTGATGGCAAAGATAGTGAGAAAAAGTAAAAATAGAATCAGCGTGTTGCTGATAAAGGGAGGTCAGAAGTTCTGACCCTGGCGCACTGTAAAACAAAATTCCTGTTAGTAAAAAAAACATAACTAGAGTCAGAAGTTCTGAGTCCATTGGGAGCACATCAGCCTTCAGAAGTTCTGATACCACCGGCAATAGAGGAGGTTTCAGAAGTTCTGATACCGCCAACAACAGAGGAGGTTTCAGAAGTTCTGATACCACCAGCAACAAAGTGGATTTCAGAAGTTCTGATACCACCGGTAGAACTTGGTCTCTCTTTCCATACTAGTAAGAACATCTGCAACTTAGTCATTTCTTCACAAAACAGAAGATGTGCATATGACAATTATGGCATGTGTCATAATGTTTCAGAAATAAGAAATACCAGAACTACAAATCAGAGGTAAGTATGAATACTAATCCTAATTCTGAGTTCTAATTTCTTCCAGAAGTTCTGAATTATTTTATTCCATACTTAGGCAAGCAGATACGTGAAGCCTCAGAATATGTATAACGTCAGAAACATGATATCTATATTGTTTTTTTTGAACATGCAAACTGATAATGCTTAAGCAACGTGATAAGAGTCAGCAGAAGCTTACCTTGCAGCTGGAAAAGATTCTGCAAACTGGAGGTTGGTCCTGTACCCTGGTGACGTTCTGAGCAACTTCTTCACGTACTCAACAGGATTGAGGTTTTCAACTTATAGAACAACCAAGAGGTGATACTCTGACCTCTTTGAGGTGGAGGTGAATGGAAAGTGTATGGCAGTATGAATACAGAAGTTAGAATGACTTCTAATATATGAATCAGTAACGGTGGGGATGGTTTTAGTCAAGGAACAATGGAGTTTTGATGCTAGAATCAAATGCTAAGGTTTGGTATTTTAGTGTTTTTAGCTTTTCGGATTCTTGGAATTTTACAAAGATTCAAGGCTTTTTCTTTCTTTTGGTGATTCTCTCTCTCCAAAAACTAACCCTTTGAACGTGTGATGGAACAAACTATTTATAGATGGATTTGCTGTGATTTTTTTTTTGGGGGGGGGGGGGGGGGGGGGGGGGAACAAATGAGTTTTAAACATTTTTGGCATACTGTCCCTTTTTTTTTAATCACATTTTTCATAGGCCAATTTGGTGTAAGAAAAACGCAGGCGTGGACTGGATCAGCAACACCTTGGAGTGTTGTGGCAGCTGGTTGTAGGACTGTGCCATAGCAGGGCATCAGGTTATTTAAACGAGGTTTTGATGATGTCTGATCGCAGAATATCAGAAGCATAACCTCTAAATGCTGAAGGGACATCTTCTGACTGGAGCGTTGAACATAGCCTTCATATGCTGAAGAATCATGTTCTGACTGAAGCATTATGTTTTGACCAAAGAGCAACGCTTCTGCATGTTCTGATTAAAGCGTTATGTTCTGACCAAAGAGCAACGCTTCTGCATGTTCTGATTGAAGCGTCATGTTCTGAACTGTGTTTGCAACTTCTGACGGCACTTACATAGAGACTGGCTCAGAAGTTCTGAAGTATCACATTCTCTAGACACTTAGAAAATTTTCTAAATGTTTAGAAAATTTAATTTTTTTTCAAAGTAACTTCTGACTTCTGATTTTTGACGAACCAATTTCATGCCTTGATGGAATATTATTCTTGGAACTTGATTTTGATTTAAAAGTCAAATTTTGACTTTTTCAATGTACTTTTGACCATTTTACCCTTATGGATGATTTCTTTGGAAAATTTGTAATTTCAGATTTGCAACTGGATGGAAGCAAACTTGAGGGTCCAGGTTGATCCTTTGAGAAATGAGAGGGCAAATTTTGGGGTACAACACCCGTCGTCGCCAATGATGGCTTTTATCATAACGTGCGCTGTCGTATAATGATGAGCGATTACGCCCTTAATGGGCCGGTCATTGCGTAACGGCTCCATTAAGGCCGAGCTCGGGGTAACCTCTGGATCCAGGGTATGAGCCCGACTGCCACCTCCTCATCTTCTCCCACGTCCGATTACATGATCCTCCGATCATACAACCCGATTTAGGCCTTTGGACTCGATCCGGAGTGGTAACCGGCTGATTGCCTACATGTTTTCCTTGGCCTAGCAACCACGCCTTGCCTTTTATCTCATCTAGCCCGGATAATAGATCTGTGTATGAACATAAGCCCCACGAGCATATGGCTTTTGTCCGAAGCCTTATGGTCGGTCAACGTAGAAATGGATTCTATGCTCCGGGCTGATCCTTCAAGATCAGACGATGATACCTTGGCGTGCGTGTTACCCACACCAAAGTTTCTCAGCAGTCTCCTAGTCTCCTAAGCGCAATCATCGTTGAGGCCAAATTTAAATGTTTATACACGCTTCCTCTTCTTCGAGCGTTTCATTTCTCATTACTTTTCTTTTATAAAAACCTTTTCTTTTCCGTTTTCGAAAGACTCTGTTACTTTCCTTTGCAGGCATTCTTGTCAGTTTCTTCCTAAATCTCTCAATCGACCACTTCCTCCCCTGAGATCTCCTCATCTTCTTCTATCACACCCTCCTCTTCCTCATTGGAGAGAGGTATGTTCCTCCATTTCTCTATTAAGAAACAGAAACCAAGCGCAACTACCAACTCACCGGAAGAGACCGGAGCTAACTCCAAAACAAGGAAAGAGTCTAGGATAAAATATTCCACCACAAAACCTAAGCTAGTTTTTTTAGGGAAGAGAAAATGCATGATAAGTTTTCAGAGAGTCTAGAAACACGTGGCGAACACTAACATTTTCAATAGGATAGTAATTTTGTCACAAAATGTTATTAAAAGTGTAAGTAGTATAAATTTAATACATGCTGTCAAACTGTCAATGGATTACTCCCTCCGGTCTCATTTATAAGAAAAAATTAACTTTTTAGATACATTAAATAAGTAATGTATTTGGACAATATATTGTCCAAATACATTACTTATTCAATGTATCTAAAAATTTAATTTTTTCTTATAAATGAGATCGGAGGGAGTAAGACTCAACAATAAATAACCGGAGCTACAATCATTGAACCGAGAACCTAGATTACCGGATCTGTCTGAAAAGAGCATCCGAGTTCGCTGATTCGGTTTGGTTTTTAGATACACTTTTTTTTCTCTTTCTTTTCATTCTCTGCTTTTTACTCTCCATTATTGAAATCAATGCATTTTGTGCTTTGTATCTAAAAATCTAGATTTCCTTTTTGCATTACCACTACACATGTGATTTTGAAGCCATTTTTGTGCCAAAAACCAATACAAATCAATAACATTTCTATCTCACTCAATTTCACATTTCTATTTTTCCAATACTGAAACAAGTACTATATGACTTCAAACTTGGATCAATATTTTGCAGGAGATTGTTTCAAAACTCATCAACTGCACAAGTTTACTTTTAGGAATGGCAAACAACTGTCCTTTAAAGGGGCCACTGCTAGAAGAGTTAACATTTCTTGAAGGCTCAGCTCCTTTCAAGAGTTGTCATGCTTCTACCATTGTTGAGGTTATGGGATAAAAGTTCAAATTTCCCCTTATAACAAGATGTTATATTGGAAAGAAAAAAGAACACTCGATAAATAAATACAATGTTGTTTGGTTTCTGCAGGTTGATAAGGATCATTTTTTGGTTTCCTATTTTGGGGGCTCATCAGAAGGAGCACCTGATGTCAAAATATGGTTGCAAACTTACAAGGTAAAATAACCAATACATGGGTCAATGTCGTGTTTCTGGTGTCTGTGTTTTGTGTTTCATAGGTATTTATAAGAGTATTTAGCTCTAACATTTTGAATGCTGCATTAAATTTCTGAATACAAATTTTGTGGATAGAATGGAAGATGGGAATCACCTGTTATTGCTGATGAACAACCAAATGTTCCTATGTGGAACCCTGTACTATTCAAACTTCCATCAGATGAGATACTTCTGTTTTACAAGATAGGCCAAGAAGTTCAGAAGTAAAGCTTTCAATTCTGTGGACTTACATTCTTACCACACTACTTTGTTGTAGCAATGTGTTAGTTTGAGTTTGTTATTTGTCTCCCTTTCGCGTTAGTATACTTAGTTTGTTCGATTTCAGATGGAGTGGATTCGTCAAACGCTCGTATGATAAAGGAATTACTTGGACAGGAAGAGAACAACTTCCTCCTGGTATATTAGGACCTATAAAGAACAAGGTACAACAGAATCTATTTCGATCTATTCGTTAAATGATCTATAAATTATTTACTAGTGCTGAATTTGATTACTATACTTCTCAGCCCATTTTGCTAGAAAATGGCCAATTGATTTGTGGATCGTCTGTTGAAAGCTGGAACTCTTGGGGCGCTTGGGTGGAGGTTTTAACTTTAACGATCCTACTTCTGCAGTTTGTTTCAATGATGCTTCGAAATGTTGGCCGACTGACATTTATTGTTTTTCCGTGTGCAATAGGTCACAACAGATTTTTGCAAGTCATGGAGCAAGCACGGCCCAATTTACATTGAAAATAAACCTCTAAGTGTGATTCAACCAGTACCTTATCAGACTGTAGACGGGAAATTACGTGTCTTACTGCGATCCTTCGATGGCATTGATAGAGTATGCATGTCTGAATCATCTGATGGTGGCCTGACTTGGGGACGTGCGAAACAAACTCACCTCCCTAACCCAAATTCAGGTCAGTTTTGCTAGCTATATATCGAATGCTATTTCTGCTGCAGAGTTATGACAGTTGTGTTTAACGAGTACCGTAAGGACTAGGTTGATCAAGGATTTGATAAATTTTGAAGTTCTTTACTAGGTATTGACGGGGTTAAGCTTAGAGACGGGCGTATATTGCTTGTTTATAATACAACATCGAGGGGTGTGCTTAAAGTTGCACTCTCTAATGATGATGGTGATTCATGGTATGAAGCTCTCACATTGGAGGATTCATCTGGAATGGAATTCTCATATCCTGCTGTTATTCAAGCTAGTGATGGGCTAATACATATCACCTATACATATAAAAGAACACAAATTAAGGTACACTCTTAAGTTGTAGGTTTCAGTTTAAGAATACTTGAGTTTCTTTCTATAAACTAATGTGAGATTTCTTTCATGAATTTTGCTGATAATATTAATCTCCTAACCTCATTTTCATTGGCAGCATGTTATTCTTGGGCCAAATTGATGTGGAGTAAATTGTTTCAAGTAAGAAGAAATAAGTAACCTTGTCGTCTCTAAGTATTGAATCTAATGTAGATGTGTTATTGTTTATGTTATGTGTTTGCAGAACATTTATGCTTCAGTCTTCATATATATTTTTGTTTATAATATTTCAAACGGAAGAAAAAGTTATCCTTACATATAGCACAAGAGACATAGCTATAGACATGGACATAGTTTCAAAAATGGATTATTTTCTCCCTTTTCTCCCAACTATTAACTTTATCTATATTATGAAAGAGTTGTGATTGAAAAATTAAATTGTTGAGAATATTTTGCGAGTTTAGAGGGAGTTTTTTTTTTGCCGTGGGTTTAGAAGAACTGATTCTGGTTACATGATAAAATGGTACTCCCTCAATTCCAATCTACTAGTAGTTTAAGACTAATTCACAAAGACCAGAGAAACACTTTTGTGGAATGATGCCTCAAAAAATCAAGTGATAAAGGGGGACTTTTTTCAACATAATTGACTTTAGTCAAAATTCAATTTCCGGTCAACATGCAACAAGTTTATTAGGTCAATGGTCAATGAATTGACTAGGTGAATGGTCATTGGGTCGACTTGTTAACTATTCAATTCATCCACGGGAGACTTGAGCTCATTTACAGTTTAGGTTTGGATTTCTGACCCATTAAGGTTGTAGGATATTAGAAATATGAGTCTATATAATTTTTGTTAGTAAGAGAATCAGTATCTCGTGGTTCGGAAATAAAGTTCTAATGACATTTTTTAAGGAGAAGATTGCGACTTCGATGTAAACAAAATTTAAATCATTGTATATGACCAAGACTTTTAGCTCTTAGGTTGTGTATGAAATAATAACTCTACTCGTTTTAGAAAGATAGAGAACAAATTCATTAAGAAACAATTGACATAATTTCATAAGATCATTTGGGATCTGGAGAATATTAAGGTGAAGATTAGTGATGAGAATAAGACTATGCTCTTGCTAAACTCATTATGCAGGTCCTTTGAACACTTCAAAGATTCTTTATGGTAAAGAATGTACCATTATTTTGGATGAAATCCAGACGAATGTGAGATCCAAAGATTTTTTAAAGGTGAAAGGTTTGAAAGTTTCACTATAGTGGTGATGACTTAAGTGTCTCAAGAGGAGGAAGTGAGCGTTGAAGGATGTCCAAATTCAGGAGTTTTAATAAGTCAAACTTAAAATGATTTATTTGTTAGAAAACAGTCAAGAGGTTCCAAGTACTCTAACAAATTTTTACATTTGTCTCTCAAACTTAGATTACCATATTTTTTCGATATCTTATATCTTATAAAACAAAAGTGACAGAGAAATTCATATATATAATATCCTATGGCCATAATAGATGAGATATCTAAGTTCGGTCTGCAAACTAGCTCAAGACTCTCATATGTCGTTGAATTGTTAACTAGTTAACCAATTGACCCATTCAATTTTTCGATTGTTAAGGGTTAACAAGTTGTTAATCGAGTAAACCATTGTATGAGCATTGAATTTGAACAAAAGTCAACTATTTTGAAAAAAATTCCCCCATATCACTTGAGTTTTTTTAGGCATGCTTCCACAAATTTCCATGTTACTTAAAATTAGAGTTATTAATAACGTTCACTCCATGCGCTATCCCAGGATTCCCTCCCGGTGCAGTTACCCTATACTACGAAGTAGTGGCATGCATTCCAATTTTGAATAGTGATCGAGAAAGCTGGGGATAACGGGCTACGGGAGCGGTCTGCTTCCCGATCCGAAGCGATTTTTAACTTTTAGGCATTTTTTGGAGTGCGAAAAGATCTTTTTACCCTTAAAAATTTTTAAAAATAGAAAATTTATTGTAGTTATTCGTGTTTTCTCCCCCTTCATTCACGTTTTCACCTTTTCTCATCGTGTTTCTTCTATTCACTGCTTCTTGCATTTTTCGTTAGCTGCTCCTCTTGCCCTAACTTCTCCTTTACCTCAAGTGATTTATGTTTCTCTCTATTTTCTTCTATTCTTTCTCTTCTCTACTTTTGTTTTCTACTTTTCTATTTTGTTCTATATCATGTTCTTCTCTATTCATTATTTTTCTATTCATTTTCAGTTTGTTTTTTTCCATATAATTAGTCCAAAATTTATTTACTCTACATTAAATATATACGTAGGTTATTCATATAATTAGTTCAAAAATTTATTCCACTATCCCTCCCATTTTTGGGGTCGGCCGCTCCACTAATTGAAACTAATAACTTTGCTCAAAATTGATTATGATGTCAATTTAACCGTCAAATACGTTTCTCTCTCCAAAAAATAACAACCAATGTCAACATAAATGTATTCATGAGATGATACAATTTCTCTCCTTACCTTATCACGAGTCAAATGATAATCATAGACCACTGTAAATTCTCCCTCATTAGTACTATTACCCCTAACAAGAACCTCCAACTAAACTAAGTCTTCTCCTCCATAGTTTTTGGCACCTTCATCTTTAAGTCTTTACTATTCCTCCCCTTACATGTCTCATTGAAAGTAATATACATGTTTATGACGAACTTCGATTCTTTAGATTCCAGTTACCACAATTTATAATTCTCTCCACCTTTTGAATAACTATTTAAGACACCTTATACAACTTTATCATCAAGTTGAACTAGCTTGATTTGCACAAATGAAAAAGCTTAAAAGATCTTCAAATTATAGTAGTTTACATGTTTCCTACTTCAAACCTTCTTAGGCATCTATAAATCTATTCCCATGAATGAATATATATCGATCAACTAAGTTGCTTTGTTACCATGCTTACCTTAGAAACTCTTTGGAAACTAAGCTCCTAGCATTATGACAAAAGCAATCAAATATATTTTTATCCATTCTCTTCTGCGAATTTATAAAGTGTTCTAAAACACCTCCATACATCTATTATGTCTTGACCTTAAATCTTATAGCTTTGTCTTGTCATGAAATTTTTCGGTAGCCAACGATAAATGACCAATAACATTGAAACCATCTAAAATATATAATCCACATTTTTTATTCCCTTTAGCCACAATCAATTCACCATGCAAAATTTACAATATCTCATGTCCAATTCTAATGCATTAGTCTAATCATTAAACATGTTTATGAACAACAAATTTTACTTGAGCTTGAAAACATTCTTTCACATTGTGTAGAATGAATTCACAATCATCAAACATATTAAATTATACGGTGCGTACACTATGAACCTTACAAGCGTGATTGTAAGATAGTCGAATGACTCTCCTATCTTTCAATTTCAAAATCTAAATATATTATTTTTGTAAAAGCATGTGATAATATAAATAAAAATGAATGTTGTTATAAATGAATGAATTTATCAAATTATATTTTTCTAAGATATACAACTGAGTATATATACATATATTACATAGTAAGAATTGAATAGAAAATGCTTGAATTAAGCCTAAACTTTTGCTGCTTGGCTGTTACTGCTTGGCAGAGTTATATGCTTCTAAATGCTAATAATAACCAAATAACTCTCCTTTAATATTTGATGACCAATTCAAATATTCTTTAATTGCTTGATTATTCAAATTGATTCTGTTTGTCCATTACTCCCCCTCAAGATGAAGGTTCCATCAATGACCTTTATCTTGAACACGAGTTCAATGAACTTGGTTGTGGGAAGTGGTTTAGTAAGTCGATTTGCCAGCTGATCCTTGGTAGACACATGTGTTACGATGAGCTTGTTGGTTTGAACCTGTTCCCTGACAAAATGATAATCTAATGATATATGTTTCATTCTTGAATGAAGTACAGGATTGGAACAAAGGTATGTAGCACTCACATTGTCACACAATAGTCGTGGAGATTCATGTATGGGTATTCTTAGCTCATGAAGTAAGTTTTGTAGCCACATGAGCTCAGTGGTAGCAGTAGCAAATGCACGATATTCAGCCTCAGTAGATGACCGTGAAATAGTTATTTGCTTTCTTGAGAGCCACGAAATTGGGTTGCCTCCAAAGAAAATGATGTAAGCTGAGGTGGATGTGCGATCATCATTGTTCCCACCCCAATCTGCATCCGAGTATGCTAACAGGTTGTTTGCAGCAGTTTTTCGTAGCATGAGACCATGATTAATGATTTGTTTGATATACTGAATGATGCGTTTCAAGTGCTACAAGTGAAGGGAGGTTGGTTTGTGCATAAATTGAGATAACTTATTGATGCAGTATGATAAGTCTGGATGAGTAAGATTAAGGTATTGAAGTCCACCAATAATTCTACGAAATTCTGTCGCATCGGTGGATAAAGTACCATCGTGAAGTTGTAGCACTGCCGTGGAAGAAAGTGGTGTGGGAGATGGTTTCGCCCCATCCATGTCAAACTTTTGTAAGAGGTCACGAATGTACCAGTGTTGAGAAAGAAAAATGCCAAAGCTTGTTGGTATTATTTCAATACCTAGAAAGTAGTGAGGTTGTCCCATATTTTTCAATGAAAATCGTTGAGATAATGCCTTGATGAAGCTTTGAAGGAATGTAGAGTTGTTACCGGTGAGCAGTAAGTCATCTACATAGACTAGAAAATAAGCCTTAGTATCACCCAAGTGATAAATGAACAATGATGGATCACTTTTTCTTGTTTGAAATCCATATGCGATAATAAATTCTTTCAGAGAGTCATGCCATGCTCTTAGTGCTTGACGTAGGCCATAGATGGGCTTGTGAAGTTTGCATACATAGTTGGGGTGTGATGCGTCTTTCATACCTGGAGGTTGGTCCATGAAGACCTCTTCAGTAAGAGCTCCTTGTAAGAATGCATTATTCACATCAAGTTGATGCATTGACCACTGATGAGAGATTGCAATGGTAAGAATAATCTTAATTGTTTGTGGGCGAAAAACTGGTGCGAATGTCTCCTTGAAGTCAATACCAGGACATTGTGTGAACCCTTTAGCAACAAGACGTGCCTTGTAGCAAGCAATAGAACCATCACTGTTTCTCTTGATACGAAATAACCATCTGCATCCAACAATATTTTTCCCTGCCTTAGGTGGTACAAGAGAGAATGTGCCATTTCTTATTAATGCTTCAAACTCATCGGCAATTTCCTGATGCCAATGGGCGTGTTTTATTGCCTCGCGAAAGTTTAAAGGTTCCAAATTCTCAGGTAGAGGATGTTTTGTTGCAGTTTACATTCTTTTTAGCTTGAATATATTATTCTTGGACCTTGTGATAATTTGGTTTATTTCAGTAGTAGGGGCTGCAAAGGTATTAGACGTGACAATAGGTGTAGTAATAAGATTAGGTGTATGAGTATCATTACCTGACATTGCATTTAAAGTCAAAAGATCCTCCTCATCATGGGGCATAACTTGTGACTCGATTGGTGATTGTTGAAGGATAGGTATGATGGTATGAGGGGGTTGTGGCATGTTGGGTATGGTTAGAGATGGTGGTGGTGTAGGTTTGACAAGTTGGTAGTATGGAAAAATGTGGTCATAAAATTTGACATGCTGAGAGGTGTATATTTTGTGATTTGTTGGGTTAAGACATATATAATTGTATTGGGATTCTGCATAACCTAGGAATATGCATGGTTGAGACCGGGATTGAAGTTTATTTGAGACATAAGGTCGCAACCAAGGAAAACAAAGGCATCCAAAGGAATGAAGATGTGAAGTTGTTAGGTTTTTCTTGTGTAAGACTTGATATGGTGATTTCATGTTAAGGATAGGGGTTGGTAACCTATTGATTAGATACACTGCTGTCTTGAATGCAAAGGAGCAGTATTCGAGTGGTAAGTTTGGCATATGTAATAAGGCTCTTCCAGTTTCAACTACATGTATGTGTCTCCTCTCAGCTGGAGCATTTAGTTCTGGTGTATGTGGTGGTGTGGTGAGATGATATATACCATGTGTGTGGAGAAATGATTTTAGTTTGATGAATTCTCCTCCATTATCATAGTGCAATGAAATAATTTTTTCTTTGAAGTAGTTTTCAACAAGATTTTTGAATATGGGAAACAAAGTAGAGACATCTGATTTATTTCTTAATGGATATAGCCATACATATTTGGTGAAGTGATCAACAAAAAGTAAATAATATGAGAAACCATCTAAAAACTTGATGTGGGCTGGACCCCATACATCAGTATATATGATTTCTAGTGGTTTTTGTGTTTTGTTACTGGAAATGGAAATGGGTAACTTGTGACTCTTAACACTATTACATGATAGACAAGGTTGTTGTTGGATCTTTATTTTGTGAGATGGTAAGAGATGTCTAAGTATGCGATCAGATGGATGCCCTAATATGTGATGCCATGGCGGAGGAATGTATGTAGTTGTGACGAATGTCTGTGGTAGAGATGATGGATGGGGCATGTGGTAGAGTCCATTGCTATGCTGTCCTTTTTGAAGAGGTTCCCTTTTCTTCAAATCCATTATCAAGAAATGATCAGAAAAAAATTCAATAGAAATTGGATTAGTGTGACATAGATATGAAACATACAATAGTTTTTGAGTAATTTTAGGCACATGTAAAACATTTGAAAGATGAAATGATTGAGAGGGAGTTTTTAAAATAATTTTACCAATGTTGGAGATGGTGTGTCCAGATCCATCACCAACCAGAAGCTGATCTGAACCCGTGTAAGGTTGAGACAAGTGCATGTTGTCCAACTCATTTGTTATATGGTGGGAAGCTCCCGAGTCTAAGATCCAATCGGATGCATCTGAAGGCATGACCCTAGTATGAAGAGCAGTAGGTGGTTGATTCTTTGGAGGGTAGCCATGCAATTTGTAGCAGACCTTGGTTGTATGGCCTGGTTTGTCACAAAATTGACATACTACACGCTTTGAGAAGCCCGACAATATTGACCTGGACATTGTGTGATTATGATACTGTTTTGGTGTTTTGTTGTAGAATTGTTTTCCCTTGTGTGTAGTGTTTGCAGTAGCAATGAGAGGAGTTTCTTGCACACTTGCATCCCTCTTTAAATAATTTTCAAAATCAGAAAGGAGGTCATGAAGATCATCAAATCCGATAGGATTTTCTCTGGTTCTTAGAGAAGTAGTCACTTCTCAATAGTCAGAGCCAAGGTCATTCAAAGTGTGGATGACAAGATCCACATCGTCCACTGGGGAGTTGATGATGGATAATTCATCGGATAAAGCCTTGATACCATTGAGGTATTCAGAGATGGATTGTGATCCTTTTGTGAATCGAGAGAGTCTCTCTTTTAGGTGCATAATTCTTGCACGAGTTTTACTTGAAAACATCTTAGTGAGAATGTCCCAAGCTTGTTTAGAGGTCTTGACATTCCCCAACATGGTAATGATGCTTGGATCAACAGATGATATGATTGCATGCAGGATCGATTGATCCCGTCTTTTCCAACGTTTGTATGTTGGATCTGTTTGGGCTGGAATGGCAGTGGTGCCATCAACATAGCCAGTGAGATCATACCCTACAAGGAGTGCGTTGAACTGCACGTGCCAAGTAGGAAAATTGTTACTGCTCAGTTTCACTGACGAGTGAGTGTTTAGGACAATAACAGAGTTGGCATTTGGGGTAATTGAAATTTCAGATGTTGTTAAGGAAGGCATGGTGAGATTGAGGATCATTTTGCTGTAAAGCTTAGTGAACTACTGATACCATATAAATGAATGAATTTATCAAATTATATTTTTCTAAGATATACAACTGAGTATATATACATATATTACATAGTAAGAATTGAATAGAGAATGCTTGAATTAAGCCTAAACTTTTGCTGCTGGTTGTTACGGCTTGACAGAGTTATATGCTTCTAAATGCTAATAATAACTAAATAACCCTCCTTTAATATTTGATGACCAATTCAAATATTTTTTAATTGTTTGATTATTCAAATTGATTCTGTTTGTCCATTAGTTATCGCTATAAATTGAAACATAAATAAATAAGTTATAATTCATTCAACTTAAGGAGTAGAGTTGATCAATAAAATAATTAAAAGAAAATATATGTTCATAAACTATAACATTAGAAACAAGATCCATTGAATTGGATGCCCTCATACTCTCACAGGGGTTATAGGTTTGATGAATTACTTTCCATTTTAAATATCTTTAGTGGAAATATTATAGTAGATAACGTTGGCCAATAAATTATATATATATATTTTATTTTATTTTAAAATTTTATTGAATAATTTTATATAAATTTTTATATGTTAAAATATAATTAATGAGATTCATATCAATTTGTGTTAATTTGAATTATGTGTAAAATTCAAACAAAATAATGTATACATGTTTCATAATTAAAATCTAGAGTATTGTTAAAAAACAAAATAAACTGTTTCATTATGAAAATAGTGCTTTTTTTTTTTCTTTCTAAAATTAAAATAAAATTTTTAAATACATTTCAAATAAAAAAAATTGGAACTTGATTGATTTGAACCATAAACTTTTAAACTAAAATAAAGATATCAACTAAACGAGAAAATTTTCTTCCCACCCTCACTTGTAAGTTATACCTGTCATTTCATATGAGGGTTATTATTATCTTTATATCCTTATTAAATATTATTGAGTTTTTTTTTGTATCTATCGATTTTTTCGAAGAAATATCAATTTTTATTTTTATAAAAATACATTGATTTTTGGTTAATATTTAAAGAAATATTGATAGTTCATATTGTTAGAACAAACACAAAACCTTGTATGTGAATCAATGGAGATGATGGATAATTTTGGTGAAATTAGAGGATTGGGGAAGATCAAGTTTAGCGAGAATAGAGATTAATTGAGAGGATAAAAAATCATATGACATTAATTCCATTCAACATGTTACAAAATGTATATATAGTGTCTGCTAACACTAAACAAAGTAACAAAACAGAGTTTCCTGCAGCATACTGGCAGCTTTTCCAAAATAGCTTCTCAAATAAGATATTCTCCAAAAACACTTCAAAACCAATTACACTGCATTTGACTTATTCTAATCATTCAACACACCACCTTAAGTCAAATGCTCAATGTTCTTCATGCCCAACCTCACCACGAGTCGCTTGAAAACATCATTCGTAACCGCTTTCGTCAACAAGTCCGCGACCTGTTCTTCACTTCTGCAGTAGCTCAAACGTAACTGTCCAAAACTTACTAAATCTCTCAAGTAATGGAATCTCATCTCAATATGCTTGCTCCTCCCATGTGCTATGGGATTCTTAGCAAGGTTGATGGCTGAAACATTGTCCACCAACAGCAGAACAGCTCCTCTCGTGTTGCTGTCCAGCTCACGCAGCAGGTTCACTAGCCACACAGCTTGGCATGCACATAACGAAGCTGCGATATACTCCGCCTCACAAGAAGAGAGAGCAACCACCGGCTCCTTTTTAGAACACCAAGAGATTGGTGCTCCTCCGAACATAAAAACATAACCGGCCGTTGATTTCCGATCGTCCTTATCTCCGCACCAATTGGAGTCGGTGTATCCGAGTAATTCGCAACTTTTGCCCATGTCACTTGCAGGAAATAAAATCCCACAGCCAAGAGTACCTTTCACATATCTAAGGATCCTCTTAACCGCTGCCAAGTGTGATACCTTCGGCCTCTCCATGAACCTACTTGCAATACCGACACTAAACGCTAAATCTGGTCGCGTATTGCACAAGTAACGCAATGATCCTATCAATCGCCGGTATTGAGTAGGATCCACATCTTGCTCATCTTCACTCTTGGACAGCTGTAAACGTGCCTCGGCTGGTGTTGTGGCAGCATTACAATGCTCCATATCACACCTCTTCAAAATCTCCATTGCATACCTTCTTTGATGCATGAGCAGTCCCAACTTTGTTTTTTGGAACTCTATGCCTAAGAAGTATTTCATAGAGCCAAGATCACTCATTTCAAACTCCCCCATAAGCTCTTCTTTGAACTTTGAAATGTACTTTTCACAACTGCCCGTAATCAACAAATCGTCCACATAAAGACAAAGTATGATTACTCCTTTGCTTTTATCCGACTTCACATACACACCGTGTTCGGATACGCACTTCTTGAAACCAATGTTGATAAGAAAAACATCTATGCGTTTGTTCCAAGCTCTTGGAGCTTGTTTCAAACCATAGAGTGCCTTCCTTAATTTGTAGACCCTTTCCTCTTGATTTTGTATCACAAAACCAGGTGGCTGTCCAACATACACTTCCTCATCCAATGGACCATTCAAAAACGCCGATTTGACGTCCATTTGATATAACGACCAGCTGTTGTTATTTGCAATCGCAACAACTAACCGGATGGTTTCATGCCTTGCAACCGGTGCGAATACCTCATCAAAGTCTATGCCTTCTTTTTGCAAAAATCCCTTTGCTACCAATCGAGCCTTATGCTTGATTATCTCGCCTTTCGGATTTGCTTTTACTTTGTAAACCCATTTCACACCAATCGCCTTTTTACCTTTCGGTAAATCAACCAACATCCAAGTATTGTTCTTCTCAATCGATTTCAACTCTTCCTTCATTGCACACATCCATTTTGGATCGCTTAATGCCTCCTCCGTATTTACCGTTTCGGATTCGGCCATTAAAGCGAAATGAATAAGATCACCATCATTGTTGATCTCACTATCTCGGAACAGTTCACAATCTCGGAGTCTTTGAGGCATACCTCTATGCCTTGTTGGTCTACCCTCATTCACAACATTGTTTTCAGCTGCTGTAGGTGCTGGTACAGCGGCATCAGACAACTCCGGATCAGAGATTTCAAAAAACTGCTGCTGCTGATTTTCTGCTGCTGTTTCTGCACTTTTGATTTCATCAAAAGTCACGTCCCGGCTTATCACGATCTTCCGATTCTTCTCATCAAACAGCTTGTAACCACCAGTAGAGTGATATCCAACAAATATCAACTTCTCACCTTTATCATCCAACTTCTTTCTAAGTTGATTTGGTACATGACGATATGCAATCGATCCAAAAACACGCAAATGAACCACACTCGGTTTGAAACCACTCCAAACCTCTTCCGGTGTGATTTTCTCCAGCTTCTTAGTAGGACACCTATTCAATAAGTAGGTGGCTGTAGATACGGCCTCACCCCACAATTCTTTAGGTAACTTCTTCCCACAAAGCATGCTACGCACCATGTTCATTATTGTACGATTTTTCCTCTCGGCAGCCCCGTTTTGTTGAGGTGTATATGGAGGCACCACCTCACGCACAATACCCTCAAGATCACAAAACTTCCCAAATTCACTAGAGGTATATTCACCTCCACCATCCGTTTTGAGAATTTTGAGCTTCCGGCCGCTTTGACGCTCCACCATGGATTTGAAACTCTTGAACACTCCAAATACCTCATCCTTTCTCTTGATAAGATAAGTCCAAAGCTTCCTACTAAAATCGTCAATAAACGTAACAAAATATCGATTGCCGCCATAAGTCTCTACTTGCATCGGTCCACAAACATCGGAATACACCACCTCAAGTAAGCCTTTGGTTCTTCGACCCGCATCCTTGCTAAACACATTCTTGTGTTGCTTACTCTTCACACATTCCTCACATAATTCTGTCGGAACACTAATATGTGGCAGTCCCGTTACGATTTCACTTTGTTGCAACATTTTAAGATCCCTAAAGTTTAGGTGACCAAGACGGTAATGCCATAACCACTCATCTCTACTTGCCGCGGTAGCTAAACAACGATGTTCCATAACCTTTAACTCAACCTTAAAAGTTCTATTGGCATCCATCGGTGCTTTTAGAATCAACACACCATTTGAATCTAAAACGCGTAACATCTTATTCTCCATTCGAATTAAGTACCCTCTTTCAAGCAATTGGCCAATGCTTAAAAGATTGCACTTAATTCCCGGTATGTACAAGACATCTTTGATCCTAGAGTGTCCACCATTCTTTCTTCCGATCAAAACATCTCCTACCCCTTCGGCGCTTAAAGTAGTGTCGTCGGCAAACTTGACTTTACTCTTTGTCGCTTGATTGATTTGCACAAACCAATCCTTTCGACCCGTCATATGTGTTGAACAACCGGAATCCAAGTACCATTCATCTTTAATTTGGACTCCCTCACGCACGGTAACTAATGCATTTCGATCCGAACATATTTTTTCGCCACTTTCCAAAACAGTACAGCTGCTGTCCCACACACTATCATCACAGTAGCTGCTGCCCGGAACATCAACAATGCCATAATTCTCTTCCGTAATCATCACAAGAAGGGTATCTTCATCATCTACCTCTTCCCTAGCAACCTTCGCCTCATCCGCATCCTTTTCCTTGCGTTTTGAGCGACATTCTTTCGCAAAATGCCCAAGCTTTTGACAATTATAACACTTCACAGAACTTTTGTCAAATGGTTTGTGGGCGCTTTGATTACCATCTTTGGAGCTTCCTTCACCCTTTGAATTTTGTGGATCTTTTCCACCAAAATTCTTCTTATTTTTTGAAGTCCACTTCCCTTTCGATCTCTTGTTCTTCTCATGTAAACGCGCTTGCAAAGCGATCTCCGCTTTGGCTTTGTCGGCACTTCTCTCATCCATCCTTTGTTCATGCGCCTCTAACGAACTTTGCAACTCATCTTTACTCAAAGTTGTTAGATCCTTTGACTCCTCAATAGCCACAACAATGTTATCGAAATGTGATGTTAACGAACGCAACACTTTCGATACAACATTCTGCTCAAGGATCGTTTCGCCACATGACTTGATTTGGTTGACTAACCGGGTAATGCGCGTTATGTAATTGTTGATCGTTTATTTGTCCTCCATTTGCGTTAACTCGATTTGACGTTTGTAAGTTTGTAACCTTACCACCTTCGCTTTGACGGCACCGGCATACGCTTTCTCCAAGATTTCCCATGCTTGCTTCGCGGATTCACAATCACCAACCTTCTCGAAATTGTCGTTATCAACACAAGAGTGAATCAAGAATAGGGCTTTGTAATCCTTTTTCTTTTCTTCCTTGTGTGTAGCCCTACGAGCATCGGTAGCATCTGCCCCTAATGGTGTAACTCCATTGATGACGATCTCAAGAACCTCTTGATAACCAAACAGAACCTTCATTTGTTTCGCCCATTTGTCATAGTTCTTCGAATCAAGAATTGGGAGATTGGTGGGAATTCGATCATTGGAAACGGTAGCCATTGTTGGTGTTGCAGCGGATTGGGATCAATAACCAATGCTCTTGATGCCAAATGTTAGAACAAGCACAAAACCTTGTATGTGAATCAATGGAGATGATGGATAATTTTGGTGAAATTAGAGGATTGGGGAAGATCAAGTTTAGAGAGAATAGAGATTAATTGAGAGGGTAAAAAATCATATGGCATTAATTCCATTCAACATGTTACAAAATGTATATATAGTGCCTGCTAACACTAAACAAAGTAACAAAACAGGGTTTCCTGCAGCATACTGGCAGCTTTTCCAAAATAGCTTCTCAAATAAGCTATTCTCCAAAAACACTTCAAAACCAATTACACTGCATTTGACTTATTCTAATCATTCAACACATATTTGACAAACAATTTTTTAACACTAACAGAATTTTTTAAAAAGTCGATAAAATTACAACACTTTTCGAATGTAATTAGGGGTTTTGTGAAGTTATACTCGCACGAGCTTTTAAGTTAAATATGTGCCCCAGTGCAATAATACATTTTTCCTTTTTGTGAGTTTTTGTTGATCATCTATTCATTTTCAACTAATAACAGTTTATTGAAGCTGTCAAGTTTGTTGGTACTATAAATTTTTTTAAAATAAATTTGTGCTTTTGACACAATTTAAATATTTAACTTTAGTTAATATACCAGGTTGATGATAGATGCATAAAGGTCACAATACACCACTGTTGATGATTGATGATATATTTATCTTGATAATTACTAACCAATAACATAAGAAGTTAATGTAAAATTAGTCACAACCTACCGATATTGCATTCCGACTTATCTTGGTAATTTGTTTATGTTGCAGAAAAACATGCACGTGGATCTCACTTTGTTTTCGGTAAAAGCATGGAATTTTTTTAATTGGAATGACACTTCTATTTCTCACACCTTTCTTGCTTCCACCTTCCTGTAATTATAGATTGTAATGTTATCACATTACACGTTTATAGAAGGAAATCAAATTGGACTGTGACTTATGCTCTTTCTTTCTTGACACTCTTACAGGGCTTCTGCTGATTGTTTTTCTTGATGATGCTCTAAGAGAATTCTTGCTTCGGCGGGATCTAACAAGGCTCTTGCTGACACTTTTAAGAAGACAAGATATAACAAGACTTCTACTCACATTTCTCCACTTTCTGCTCCTTACTGGGTTCCTGTTAATGATAGGACTTCTGCTCATTGTTTTTCTTGATGTTATCATGGCTACCAAAAGCCAAGGATTCCTCCAAGGTGGTAATGTCCTCAAGCTATTCTCTTCTGATAGAGCATTCAAATAAGAAGAGATTATTATCGCAATTCAAGCGATTCATACTTGGTTATCGATGTATAATGACTTACTTATGTGGTAAAGTGGTACCGAAATTCTGTAGCTTGCTTAGGCATACAAACCTGTGATCAAATTTTGGTGGTCATCAAATGGATCGCATATAGGAGCTCCGGGAAGAGATCATATCATATGTTTGAAATAGAGTTGGAAGTGATGTATTTTGCTGTAACTATTGGATGATATCTTAAATATCAGGTGGTTTATTGTAACTGGCCGTATCAATAAAGGCCACCAAACAAATCAATCTGGTGGGGACTTTGGGTGAAAAATACTCTCTCCACAAGAGCATAATATTTCAGACATAAAAAAGTAAGAAAATTGAGACTTAATGCCCCTCATAGGTTGGTGGTTGGCCTAACCAAATCTTGCCCTGATGAGCATCAGTATAAGGTTGAATTAGCTTAGTGAATTTATTAGAGACTTTGATATAAACATGCAAAGTTAGAGTTGTATTTTGATTCTCAATGTAAAATATATTTTCTTACTAGGTAACGAAAAATAACCCAAATACTTATAAGGGCATCATCGCTTTTGCAACATGTGGTATTATGATAAGATGGTGAAATCTTATTTTAATCTTTATTATAGAAATATATAAGTTTGCAGTGTGTTTCTGGATTTGGTAAATAACGCTGATCTTTTGAAAATAAGTTTACATGCGAGATCGATCAGGGAATTTCAGAACAGTGTCTCAGTTTGTATGCGTAGTCAAAGCGTTTTCAAAAGGGTGCATTCGACTCAGAGTCAAACGTTTTAAAATTGTAAAAGATAATGACGAAAAGACAAAGTAAATAAGACGAAAAACGTTTTAATTTGTAAAAGATAATAACATAACATTAAAGAAAGGTTGGAAATAGGTTGGTTCAAATATACATTGCCTTTGTCTGACTCATTTTGCTTGTTCGCTTGGTTATTTTGAGTGACTAGCGTGCAAGAATGTGAAAAGTTTGACCTTTTACAAAGTGCACTAAGTGTTTTATTTATAATACATAGAAATAACTACTTTCCAAGTGGGTTTTGTTTCCTTGCATGCCATGTGTTCTTCATAACTTCCCCTCACGAAACCACGTTCTCTATTGTAACTTCTCTTTATGAATCCATGTTCTCCATTCTTGTGGTTGAACCCACGTTCTCTGTTGTAACTGTCGAACCCACGTTCTCCCTCGATAACGCTTCACCTTTACACTTTAGGCGCTTATGGACCTTTTAACTCTTTGGGCCTCTCATATCTCCTGGGCCCAATCCATTCACCATGAACTTTTCTCTGATCGACTGCACTTACGAAACATTGATCGACTACCTGTGAAATCATCTATGGTCGACATGCTTATGTAGTCGACTCCTCATAATTTAATTCTTTTTAATGCTCTTAAAAGATCCTTTTTAACTTTTGGTTTGAATTTCTCTCGTTATGAAAATCTCAGCCAACAAACTATCCCCAAAATGTCCTTTTCGACTGAAAGGACAAAAACAGACATTTTAATCCTTTTCTCTTAGTGTGAAGTGACGTCTTTGTAATCATAACTTTATTTTTCAAACGTTACATCAACGATCACACATCCACTTCTCTACTTTCTAGCTTCAACTTTCTTGGACAATCATGGCCTCCAACTTATCAACTTCCTCACCTCAATTTCCATCTGTTTGATACGTGCCGGTCATGTAGCCATAATTTTCCCCACTTTCTTCCCAAATGTTTGGTTTCTCTGGTGGTATAAATTCCCCTCTCAATACTTCATTTTCTTTTTACGCTTTCTTTGTATCCTTAATCTTTTAGCTTCCAAACTCAACAAATAAACCCACCTTCATTTTTACTTAAAGCTTCCAATCACCTTCCATGGCGTCTCTAAACCAAGTTATTGAACACATTAACGCTTCTCACGTAGTTGAGTAGGTTTCCACCATGTCTGATTTCCTCGCTGTTGATAGACAAACCTTTGTGTTGGAACAAAACCCAGCACACAACATTGCTACTTTTCGTTCGAACATATTGCTTCTATTTATCTGTAACCAAACTGCATATGCTCTCACGGGACCTACCCCTAATGAGATTAGGGCACCAAAAAATCTGAAAAAGTGCTTCCCTGTTCACAGAAGCACAAGACCCCCCCATTGCCTGGAAGTGTCCTTTAGATTTCTCCCACATCTATAGGACCTCAAAAGTTTTCCACTCTACTCCTGCTATCAACCAGGATTACATTGCACGGTTAAATAAGGTGGAGAAAGTTAAGGGTGATGTTTGGAAATTCCAAGGAATTTTTGACTTGATTCAACTTTCTAGAGATGAACCTAGTTATTGCAACTATATGATGATTTCTTTCCTCTACTTCTGGGAGAGTTCCACAAACACTTTCCACTTTACGACTGGTATGCTAACTCCCACACTGTTTGATGTTGCGGCCATCACTGGCCTTCTCCCTACAGGTGAAACTTTCATCCCTACCACAGCTGATGAAGACGTTATTCCTTTTAATAAGGATATTGATGGTTTCACCAAGTACATGGAGCATTTTCATGCTAAGGATGTCGACACGGTGTCTGATGAAAAGAACATCGCCTTTATGGTCTTGTGGTTCTCTAAGTATATTTTCTGCAACAGATCTTTGAAGGTGGCCAAACATTTTATTGTGTTGGCGCATAACCTCCACATGGGTCGAAACACTTGCTTGAGCGAACTCATCTTGGGGTCACTTTATGAATAGCTTAGTGTGGGGGTCGACCAAATGACCTCTCTTATACAAACTACCAGCTATCTACTTGCTGGTCTATTTTGATTGTTGCCATTGTGGCTAAATGTCACCTTTAGGGATCATCTTAAATTGAAGCTTTCATAAGCACAAGAGGCATTCTTTGCCATTCGTGCCATTGAAGGTCCTCGTCTTGCTGCACTGACGCCTTCCAACAACAACCTGACTCGATAGGAGGTGCTTAACATGTACTTGAAGTTTTTCTTCAGGTGTACCTCTTTTTACCCCAGTATGGTGCCATTTGCTTTAAGACCATGTGGTCCTGAATGGTTTACTCGACCATTTCCCCCTGCTGACCTTGATCGATGAAAAGCAACTGGCTGCTGTTTGTCATGGTCAGATGTACCAGAAACGTATGATCAAGGCTTTCAACAAAAAGATCAGGCCTCAAGTATATCAAGCTGGTGACTTGGTAATAAAGCACATCATTCTTCCACAAGGTGACCCCAGGGGAAAATGGACTCCCACCTACGAAGGGCCATTTGTTGTCAAGAAGGTTTTCCCATGTGGTGCCATGATGCTGACTACTATGGACGATAAAGATTTCCCACACCCTGTGAATGTGGATATAGTTAAAAAATACTATGCATAAGAGACCCGCTAGGTTGACACACCTAAGAAATATAAGGGCATCCCGGAGAACCAAAGGTTTGGGAAAAAAATTAGGGATATATGCAAAAGATTGTACACCCGGAAAGTCAAAAACCCAAAAGGACAACTTGGGAAAAAAATGGGTATCCTGTTGGGCTGAAAACCTGAAAGGGCGGTCCAGGTAAAAATTAAGGATTGCAAGCGTATGATTATGTCCAGTGGAATCACTACAGTAGACTTTATTACCAAGGTCCAGGTTCAGACGGTCCAAGATCAATACAATCAACTTCTGTCAATGGCAAGGGACGTTCGAAGACATTGGGGCAATAGTAGAGTTGGAACACAATGAGATCATTTCCACATGGTTGTTATTTTTGTTTTCAATTTTGTTTTCCTTTCGAAGATTTCCTCTTACTAGGATCTCTGTCTCTTTGTACAAAAGCGCATATTCATGGGCAAAACATCAATAAAAATATACCTTGAAGTGCAAACTTTTTGCTTTTGTTTAGAGTGCAAAGACGTCCAACGACTAAAATTGAATGAACATATGCATATGAACATGATTAAAATATTTAGCAAATATATGCTGCCAAGCAGCACGAGCATCTCTTTAATACAGTTGAGATGTCCCTACATAGTTATCTCATTAGCATTTTCTCCATATAGCCTGCTACAATAAACCTTTTCCCCAACAAAGTTGCCCACAAAGTTGGATTTATGCAACCCTCGGTCAGAGTTTTAAATCTCTCAACAACCCTCTCCCCAACTGAGTTGGTCTTAAAAGAAGAAGCCTTGTGTATTTCTTCCTAAAGAAATCACCTTGCCAGCAGGTCATCGAATATTATCTTCAACAAGGTTTACTCCCCAACAAAACAATACACTCCCCAACAGAATCATTCCTATTCAAATAATTTCCAGTTGCTGTAAAGCCTGGAATCTGACCAGATATCAGTTCAACTTCGTTCTTTCAAGTAGGTTACTGTAAATCCTGGACCCGACCAGATATCAGTTCAACTTCATTCTTTCAAGCAGGTTACTATAAAGCATGGACCTGACCAGATATCAGTTTAACTTCATTCATTCAAGAAAGTTACTGTAAAGCCTGGAATCCGACCAGATATTAGTTCAACTTCATTCATTCAAGAAAGTTACTATAAAGCCTGGACCCGACCAGATATCAGTTAAACTTCATTCATTCAAGAAAGTTACTGTAAAGCCTAGAATCCGACCAGATATCAGTTCAACTTCATTCTTTCAATCAAGTTACTGTAAAGCCTGGACCCGACCAAATATCAGTTCAACTTCATTCATTCAAGCAAGTTACTGTAAAGCCTGGAATCCGACCAGATATCAGTTCAACATTCATCCTTTTAAGTAAGTTGCTGCGAAGCCTGGAAATCGAACAGATGACAGCTTAACTTCACTCTCCCAAGTAATTTCTTGCAAAGCCTAGAATTCGACCAGATAATAGTTAATTTAATCTTCCCCAGTAAGTCGTTGGGAAGCCTGGAATACAACCAGATAACAGGAAACTTCATTATCCCCAACAAATTGCTGCCAAGCCTGGATTTCGACCAGATAACAACTAACTTTAGATGCTCTCTAGTTAGGAATAACTCCCTAGTAGAGCAATGGACAACCAAAATTCCTAAACTTTATTCCTCCAAGCAGAAATCAACACCCCCACAGAGTTTCCTTCTGCAAAGAGCCAAAGTCAATTTCCCCAGCGGATTTCTCCTCAAACAATAAAACAGGAATTCCCAGCGGAAACATTCTAAAAAAAGTTAAAGATACACCTATTCTCCAACAACAACTCGGGATTCAGCCTCCCAAGGTTCCCCAGCATGTTGTCAAGGATTTATTTTCCTAGACAAAGACACGCTGCAATAAATGAGTCACATTCATAAACCATAACACATACATGACAAATGCATACAACATAATCTCATTTATTTTGAGAACATCATTACACCGTGCATACATCTGCATGCAACTAATCCTTTCTTCCTTGCAGAAAAAATCAATCATCAAATGAAGACCTCTTCTGGTTAGATTTATCTCTTCCAGTTTTAAAAACAGGCAAAAGACATCTACCACCTCAGTATAAATTAAACAAAAGATTTATCCTGATACCTTCCCCAGTCACTCTAAATGGCATCTTTAAGCTCATTTCCTACACAGTCAACTAACACATCATCGAGTGCAAATTTATGGGCACTTTAGTATTCAATCATCTTCCACCTTTAAGTCACGAATGGCGGGCTCGCTGTTAGCTCCTAAATTTGACACCTATAACAAGTTGGTCTTATGGGCCAAAAATAGATTGAACAAGTCTAAGTTGAAAAGGCTTCGACAAAGTAGAAAAGTACTTAGAGAAATTCTAAGTTAAATGAGTCTTCGACCAAAAGATTCTCGCATCCTTCAACCGAAAGGGTTCCAAGGTCTTCGACTAGAAGGAAACTTCGTATTTGCAACTGAAGATTTTGAATCTGAAGAAAGGAGGGAAAAGCCGTTCGCTTGGCAGTTGAGGAAAGCAACGTGGCATGGAGAGAGGGGTCGAGGCGCATGCAGAAGACACTTGTCTTCATCCTAGAGCAAGGCAAATCCTCGACAATTACCTAGTTTTAGTATAAATATAGGAAGTTTGTGTAGATTTCTGTGTGTTCAATTGATCGTACAAATTATTCAATACTATTCAAGTACCCGTTGCGTGATAAAGAATACTGAAAATGTACATTTGAAACACCACATTTTACAATCAAAGTCTTTTATTTCTCTATTTACATTTCTTGCCTTTTTATCTTATTTGTACTTTATCTGCACTTTTACCCAGATTCCTGCACCTAAACTCTCCTCAACCCCTTTTTTCTATTTACTTTCCGCACTCAAACTCACCCCTTTCCTAGTCGAACGTGCGTTCTTCACTTACATTAGCATTTATGTCCAAACAACATAAAAAATTAGCATATGTCCTAGGATCAAACTGATCGATCCTGCGAGTAACCAAAAAGCTACCCTTTTTGGAAGATCAGCGGTTGTTTACCAGAAAACACGATGAACAAATTGGCACACCTGGAGGGACCTTGCTAATTATTGCTGCTTTATTTATTTTGTCTTCCGATTTTTCTTATTAATCTTGATATAAATGCTTCGCATAATTTTCTTTCTTTTACAAAGTTTTGCATGCTATTAAGAAGTGGTAAAGTAACCACCAACGAGTGTACAACTAGAAAGAGAAATAGTGAAAGCAATATGGCTAATCAGCTAAATAATGGAGAAATACCTCCACTAATTACTACGGGAACAACGGTAATACCAACCATTAGTGAAATTGTCTCGTCAATTGTTGGTTCAATACCAACGTTAACAGCAACCCAAACGGGACCAATACTTTCGTATGCAGGTCCCAGAGATCCAACAGAAACACCCCACTAAGAGTGAATCCAGGATCTCGATCACACGCTCCCCCAGGATTTTCAACAGCCTGGATGGATCGAGACCAGCCTTATAGCATTCCAACTACTGAATCGGCTAGCCTTATGAACGTTGCGCCTACATTTTCAGAACCTTTGGTAAGTGTGCCTTCGCCATTACAGGGATCTGGAACTGGTATGGGTTGGAACCAACTTTTAGGAGGGATATCCCATGCAATGCCAAGCCTCACAAACGCTTCCACAGCAGTTTTGAGGCAATAGATGGATGAAAGCAACCATGACACGGTACAAATGTTGGCCCAAACTCTAAGTACAATATTGAACCCTCTAATACAAAATACCACTCAATCAAACCAACAAATGACAACGTAAATGGCGCGCATGACTGAATTTTTTGGGGTTCCCCAACCTATTCGACAACCCTAGAGAGCTCCTATGAGAGAGGATCAAGGTATAGTCTTAGAAGAAGATGTAACTATTAACCAAAATCCATAATTCGATAGGAGGAACCACATAGTAGAAATCGAACAACCTAGGGTCGAAAGACCCAGACTTCCCCCGCAGATCCTTAGAGATGGTGATCAAGGTTAATGATGGTAAATAAAAACCAAAATGCTGACGAACTGATACAGCAAGTTCAACACCATAATTATGGCACAGAAAATAATCTGACAGCCATGATCAAAAGGATCATGATACAAAATGGAATGAACGTTGGCTTTCATAGGCCAAATTTTACACCCCCACTATCAGAATATATCTTGCAAACAGATTTACCCCCTAGGTGAAAAGTTCCAAAGTTCACTAAATTTTCAGGGGATATGACGGAATCAACTGTCGAACATATAACGAGATATTTGATAGAAGCTAGGGAAATATAAAATAATGAGAGCCTTAGGATTAAATACTTCCCAAGTTCTCTAACAAAAAACGCTTTTACTTTGTTTACCACCCTCCCAGCAAATTCAATCCACAATTGGAATCAATTGGAAAGATTGTTCCATGAACAACTTTACATGGGACAAACCAAGATAAGTCTGAAAGAACTGGCAAGCGTGAAAAGAAGATTCACCGAGCCAATAGACAAATATCTAAATAGGTTTCGACTGCTCAAAGCCTGATGCTTTACACAAGTGCATGAGCATGAATTGGTCGAAATGGCTGCATGGGGCTTAGACTATTCTATTAGGAAGAAACTAGATACCCAATATCTGAGGGACATGGCCCAATTGGATGATAGAGTTCGACAAGTAGAACGTCTTAAAATTGAAAAAGCTAAGGCAACTAAGACTCATCGGCAAGAAAAGGTATCCTATGTCGAAATGGACGATGATGATCCAGAGACACCTAGTAATCCTATAACTGTCGAAGAGAGCGAAATAGATTTAGCAGAGTTAAAACATGGGCCTCCATACTCTTGTAGAGTGTTACTGCCCTCAGATGGGAAGAATACTACTGAGTCTGAAAAGAACAACGATAGATTTCCAAAAAAAACATATAGTTTCGACGTTACAAAATATGGTGTGATATTCGATTTGTTAGTGAAAGAAGAGGTTTTTGTAAGTATCATAATTTTTTGGGCCATAAAACTTCACAATGTTTTCTTTTCAGGGATCTCGTTCAAGGAGCAATCAAAGAAGGCAGACTTAAATTTGCTGACAAACCCCAAATGAAAATTGATGCAGACCCACTGAGTGTTGATGCCCACTATGCTGAACCAACATGCATCAATATGGTCGAAACTTCTGAAGACTTCGTCAATATGTCGGTCTTTGGCAGTTTTACTGGGAACATCTCCTGAAAGACTGCAGAAGTCGTTAGAAAAGCCACTGAAGGCCTAAACAAGAAGGCTACTGAAATCCTAAGCAAAGGAGTTCCTGAATACTCAGACAAAAGGACTACTGTAAGTTCTTATGTGGCTGCCGTCAAGGGTTCAATAGAGGACCTTGAAGCCAAAATGCAAAAAAATGAATCTCGCTACCAAGAGCAACGTACAAGTCAACATGGTCGAAGTATCTGAGGCAAAGGCTTCAGAGGAAGACATTAGACAAGAGGAAGTGAATAAAACTGCATTTCCAAAAGAAAATGAGAATTTGGCAGACTTTCTACAACGATGCCAGAAGAAGAAGTCTGAAGTTATGTTGTGTCCAAGATGCAGCTCCATCTTCATCAAAAAGGCTGCAGAACACATACAAGGCATAAGGAAAGTAAAGGAAAAAAGGGCCACCAATTCCCAACCCCACTTGGTTTCTGAAGTTAGATACGATCCCAGAAGAGGACCAATGAACCAGGTGAAGAGGCCATCAACTTTCAGGCCTCCAACAAATGTCCCCGTGGACACTTGGCTAAAGACAACAAACAGGAAAAGGCCAAGCGAAGAGAAATGGAAAACCTTCGATGTGCCAAAAGGGTCATCCTTGGCATATAGGAAGGAGTTACAAACTACAACTACAAACAAAGTGGCTCATGTGTCGAGCAATTATAAGGGGAAGAACCCCATGTCTCTCTCCCAGTGGAGAAGATTTCAAAGACGGTGAAAAGCCGGAAGAGAGGCTACAGAAGAGCTTCAACTAGAGTCAAGCACCAACTTACCACAAATAATGGACAAAGGCAAACAAATTGGAGTGGCCAGATTGAGGTGAATCAGATGACGAAGGTAACTATGAATCTGATGCTACTTTAGACATTATGGTAAATGTAGTATCAGTGCTACCCAGAGAATACGACTGCCAAGTCGAAGTCGAAGAGACCGACTGGGAAGTCGAACAGGAGATGGCAAAACATAGGCCAATGTGCTATTATGTGATGAACAATGGTTGCGTCAAAGAGCAAAATGCATTCTTCGATCCACCTACTGAGGCGATGAAAAATCACCTAAAACCCTTGTTCATAAGAGCAAAGATAGGGGAAATAACAATCAATAAAATTTTGGTTGATTGTGGATCTACAATAAATATAATTCCCCAATCTATGCTGAGGAAAATGGGCAAAGGAGATGAGGATATCAAACCCACAACATGGTTTTGTCGAACTATGATAGAGGTACTGGAACTACTATGGGGGTGATAAAATTAGATCTCAAGGTTGGAACAATACTTCGACCAACTATGTTCATGGTCATTTCAGCGAAGCCCAACTACAATTTACTCTTAAGTAGAGAGTGGATACATGGCATAGGTGCAGTGCCATCTTTGATGCATCAACGGGTCATGATTTGGCGCCCTGATGGCATTGTAGAGAATATAGAAGCCGACCAAAGTTATTACTTGGGTGAAGTTAATAACGTTGGAAAAAATAGCTTCGATAGAAACTTGGCTCATATAGGGCCATGTAATCCTCCTGAGTTCGATTTGGCACCAGCACCAAATGCCTTTTAGTCCCTCTACCTGTATTTTGACCATGGTTTCCAGTGGGATAGAGAAGACTTATCAAACTTTGACTATGGAGGAGTTGATGACATACGGCCAATAGGCTGGGGAAGTGAATTTGGTGATGATGACTGAATCACAAGCTTTACAAAATATTTCGACATATGTAGCCGAAAGTAGAATGATAGCGGCCTTAGAGGCTGAAGTCAAATACATGGCTCTTAAAGCCAATGAACAAGTATCTCTTCCATAGGGTCCTGGGAAAGACTTCGACCCAGAACCACCTGATGCGAAGGAGGAAGAAATGAAAAACCAGAAACAAAGGCTAGATGCTATCTATGATGATGAGCCTTTGGGTTTTGAAAAGGACCCCTTAGCAAACAATGCTAAAATGCTAGCGAAAGATCCTTTAGAAGAAATAAATCTGGGCGAAGGATTGACGAAAAGACCAACATACATTAGCACAAAGATAGATCCAGAGCTCAGGATCGAAATAATCCAATTGTTAAAGGAATTCAAAGATTTCTTCGCATGGGATTATGATGAAATTTCTGGTCTCAACAGGGAAGTGGTAGAACTTCAACTACCAATAAGACCTGGGAAAAAGCCTGTCAAGCAAACTCCAAGGCGTTTTGCACCAGAGGTCTTGTCGAAGATCAAGACGGAAGTCGAAAGACTGCTGAGATACAGGTTCATCCGAACAACCAGGTATGTCGAATGGATTGCAAACATAGTACCTTTTATTAAAAAAATGGTACCTTAAGAGTGTGCATCGATTTTAGAGATTTAAATGCTGCAACGCCCAAAGATGAATATCCAATGCCTGTGGTGGAAATGCTTGTCGATTTTGCCGCTGGTTTTGAAAACATGAGTATGCTTGATGGATACTCAGGGTATAATCAAATTTTTATTGCTGAAGAGGATGTGTCAAAAACAGCCTTTCGATGCCCTGGGGCTTTAGGAACTTACGAATGGATAGTGATGCCTTTTGGCCTAAAAAACACAGGGGTAACATATCAAAGAGCAATGAACTCTATCTTCCATGATTTTATTGACACCTTTATGCAGATTTATATTGATGATATTGTTGTTAAATCTGTTTCAGGGAAGAATCATATAGACCATCTTCGACAACCCTTCGAAAGGATGAGACACTATGGTCTGAAAATGAATCCTCTAAAATGTGCTTTTGGCGTAAAAGCAGGGGATTTCTTAGGATTTGTGGTCCACAAGAAGGGAATTAAAGTAAACCAGAACAAGACCGAAGCCATTTTGGAAGCGAAAGCGCCAACTAACAAGAAGGAGTTGCAATCTCTACTTGGTAAGGTAAATTTCCTGAGGAGATTTATTTCCAACTTAAGTGGGAAAACGTAAGCCTTCTCACCTCTACTTAGACTCATCAAAGGAGGCTTCGAGTGGGGGCAAGAACAAGAAGAGGCTTTCGACAAGATCAAAGAATACCTCACCAAACCACCCATTATGGTACCTCCTTGTAGAAATAGAAGTATCAGATTGTACATAGCTGCATCCGATAAAACTTTAGGAAGCATGTTAGCTCAAGAGTATAAGAATGGTGTCGAAAGACCCATTTATTACCTCAGTAGAGTTTTGAACGATGCATAAACTAGATATAGCAAAGTTGAAAAACTATGTTTATGTCTTTACTTCTCGTGTACAAAGCTCAAGCAATATATTAAACCAGTTGATGTTTTTGTTTCGTCTCATTTTGATGTTTTCAAATATATGTTGTCGAAACCCATCTTGCACATTCGAATTGGAAAATGGGCACTTGCATTAACTGAGTATTCGTTAACTTTTATGCATCTTAAGGCTGTAAAAGGTCAAGTGGTAGCAGATTTTGTAGTTGACCACTCCATAAATGAGGAATCAATCAACTACTTGGAGACCGAGCCTTGGAAGTTATACTTCGACGGTTCTAGTCATAAAGATGGAACTGGGGTAGGGGTTCTAATTATTTATCCAAACAAAATTCCAACAATATTCAAGTACAAGATCGAAGGTTCTTGTTCGAACAATGAGGTTGAATACGAATCTCTAATTGTAGGCCTTGAAATACTGTTGGAATTGGGGGCAAATCGAGTCGTAATAATGGGAGACTCAGAGTTAGTTATAAAAAAGTTACAAAAGAATATAAATTCATAAGAGAAAATCTTATCATGTATTTTGTAATAGTCAATCGCTTATTGAAAAACTTTGAAAAGATCAACATCCGACATATACCAAGACTGGAGAATCAAGTGGCTAATGACTTAGCACAAATTGCATTCGGGTATAAAATTTTGAAAGAGAAATTACAACAGGTAACCGAAGTTAGAGGAAGAGTGACATTGACTAAGTTGTCTCTAACAGATTTGAAAATAACAAAGTTAGGGTACGCTGATCACGAAAACTTCGAAATTTCGTTCATAGATAATCTAACAGAACAAGATTGGAGAAAGCCTATAGTGGATTATTTGAAAAATCCCGTAGCTTCGACATAACAAAAGATAAAGTACAGGGCGCTGAGTTATACCCTAATGGGAAATGAGTTATTTAAAAAGACGCTTGAAGGGGTGCTATTAAAATGCCTAAATGAAACAGAGGCATATATAGCCCTTTCAACTACACATGCTGGGGCATGTGGAGCACACTAAGTGGGCCATAAAATGAAGTGGTTATTGCTTTGACAAGGACTATATTGGCCCACTATGTTGAAAGATTGTGTTGAGTTTGCAAAAGGATGTCAGGAATGTCAAGTACATACAAGTATCCAGCATGTACCTGCAAGCGAACTTCACTCAATTGTGAAACCGTGGCCTTTTAAAGGATGAGCTTTGGATCTTATTAGAGAGATTCGACCAGCGTCATCTAAAAGCCAGAAGTACATATTGGTGGGCATTGATTATTTTACTAAATGGATTGAAGCAGTTCCTTTAGTCAATGTAGACCAGGAAAATGTCATTGAATTCATTCAAAATCACATTATATACAGGTTTAGAATCCCTGAGACAATAAAATCTGATCAAGGGTCAGTCTTTATTGGTCGAAAAATGCAAGAATTCACTACAGAATTGGGGTTCAAATTATTAACATCTACACCTTACTATGCACAAGCCAATGGTCAAGTCGAAGTGGAAAACAAGGTAATAATCAGCTTAATAAATAAGCATGCAGGAAAGAAGCCAAAAAATTGGCACAAGACTTTAGATCAAATTTTATGGGCTTATTGATGTGCGATCGACCTAATGTGTCTAACGATATCTTAAATGCAAGTGCACAACCTATCGCGGTAGTAATAAAAAGATGTCGAACCCACAGGGACTTTGTAATCACTCTAGTGCTATAAAGGTTTGCTAGTTTAGCTAAGGCGGATGTTGTCACGTTTGGTTTTTAGAAGTTAAAGTAGAGGAAAACTAAATCGAACTAAGGAAATAATAATAATAAAGCGGTCGGTATGTAATATAGTGAACCTAAGCAGATTTAATCGAACCTAAGCAAATATAGATGTTTAACTTAAATGGTTCTGTAGAAATTATCAGTTTAAAAACCCTCAACTCACAATCTCGTGGTCTTATCTCGGATTATACCCCTAAAGCCCTATGCCTGCTCTCACTAGCCCATAAGTGTTTAGAAAATACTCTTTGAAAACTTAATAAAGTCTAATTCGTTTTAAAGCGCTCTCGCTGTATTTAAATCAAATGCCTAGCTTTAGCTATCCGGTTAAAACCTCACACTCTCGTGGTCTTGATCCTAACCTATTCTCTTTTTCTTACTCTCGTAACAAAAAGATTGATTTTAATTATAAAAAGTCACAACCAGAAATTAAGTTAATTTGGATTTTAGCTTAGGGACAATTTAATCCATTCAGTTACTATTATCATATCCCGACTCTAGAAATTTAGCTAGCCATGGTACTTGAAACAGACAATCAGGAAATATAATTGGAAAGCAGTGAAACATTCATGATAAATAAATAACAGTAACTGAACGTAAACAAATTTTACTTAAAATTAAATTAAATGCGATTGAAACCTGAATAATAATACTATTCCTCAAGCTCCCTCTTCCACAAGTCGGCAAGATTGGAACCTTCGGAATCGAAACTCGAAACGAAGTCTGAGGCTAAAAACAAATTCTAACTAAGATAAATATTTCCTAATGTTGGAAATGGTTATTAAATGGTAAAAGGGAAATAAAAAAAAGAACAACAGGAAAAATGCAAACTGGGAAATGGTTCGTAAATTCGGCAGAGCTTCCGCAAGAAATTTGTGAAAATAAAACTTTGTCTCCCCTTTCTTTATCGAAATCACTCGTATTTATAAAGGCGAAATTGACAGTTAAAAAAAAAATAAGAACGTGGCTTTTGCACTTCAGTTGTGGAGAAAAACCAGGAAGACTGGGCGTTGGTGAGGTTGAGAGATTGTAGGAGTATCTGAAGACTCCTTTCTTTTCGTTGCCCACGTCTCCATGTCTTCGCCTCAGTTAGATTAAGCGTGTAACGGTTGTAACAAGTGTGTTACGAGCATTCTTCATGTAATAAGCGTGTTACAGTCGTAACACCAAGGTGACATGCGTAAGACGCTTAGCAGCGCGTTACGTTCGTAAGTGATGTGTGACGACCGTCACAACATCAAAAACTGCAGAACTTTGCAGAATTGTCCCTTTTCTTCTGGTTTTCATGTTAACTTTCTTCATATGATCTTTTTCCACTAAATTGACTTGAGACATGTTGTACCTGTGAAAAGACATAAAAACTCTGAACAATCGGGAGTTAAATGGATTAATGCAGTATGAAAATGGACTAAAAACGTAGCAATTATAAGATACAATTTCTCATTATCAAATTCCCCCATACTTAAACCTTTGCTTGTCCTCAAGTAAATAATCATTTAGAAAGATCAGACAAGTTTTATCAGATGCACATGCATAACATACCTTTGGTTTTCAAAACAATTACGAGAAATCAATCGTTAGTTCGACCGATACTTAAGTAAAACACTAATGATACACTAATGACACAAGCAACAAGCTAAGTCGTGGACTTCCATTTTAAATAAACTGTCTAATAATTCTGTTATAATTCTACCCAGAGTCTCTTGTACCTATTTCACCCGGTTTGTTCTAGCCAATCACATTAAGCCATTTGTCTTAGCACACACGTAGTGGAGTAACCGGTTAGTGACTTTGATCCTTTTTAGCACATGGTCTGGTACACGAATGTGGCAACCCTACACATATTATCCAAATTAGAGGTTGTGGGGGATCGAGCCGTAGCACGCCCTACCAAGTTCAGAACCAGATACCTCTGAACCAACCAACAATGGACTCCTTCATTATTTGCTCATCTCTTATATGTGACCTTGTACTTTGGTGCAAATTTTCCTTTTTAGCAGTGAGATAAGAAGGATATTTCATTGATTAGGCATCAAACACTTATATTCATCGGCTCCCCACGTGGTTTGTGTTTAGACGGTGCTGACTGCTAGTATAAACTACTAGGGGCTACTTTAGAACTAAAACTCAAGATATAGGTATAACGGTTATTAAAACGGATCGCGTAAGTAGGAAGTCTAAGGTGTCATAACCGTATCGATCTTGTTGAATCGTTCTCGGCTTCTTAACTAGGATTTCGTTAAGGTAGGTATGTCGGGCTATGCGAAGATAAAGCAAAAAATTTCGGTATGGCTAAATAAAGCGGCGAAGAATTGAAACAGAGAAATATCGTAAAAATTACTTGTTTAATGGAAAATGCGGAAAGGGAAAGGTACCTCTCCCACACTATATCAGACATTGTCCTCAATGTTGTGGTATAATAGCGGGGAAATACAAATACAAAAAGAAACAACAAAAGAAAACTAATTAAGAATAAAGACTACTGATGTCCACGTCCTCTGCTCCTGGTGCGTGATTGCCTGGTAGGCGTGGCTTCGGAATCAATGTCATAGGAGCCAAGAGTGCTGACGTCCATCCTTAAAGAGTTTAGTTCAGACAAGGCCTCGTCTAACTTCTCGTTCATGCTCCACTGGCCACTCAAAATCTGAGCGTTCTGTGCACATAAACTGTCATACTGTTCCTGTTGTTTTCTTTCAAGTGCTGCACCCATTTGATTCTATTGGTGGATGGCTCGGAGAATTTCTTCAAGAGTGATAGGAGGTGGTGCGGATGAAGTTTCCAGAATGTCATGAATGGGGGCAGCTCGGTCCAACTCTTCTTGTATCTCGTCCGCGGGGGCATCAGTCTGTTTTTCATGAATAGGAACATGGCCCTCGGGAGCTGCAGGATTGAATAGCCAATTGGCTCTGTTTTAAGGATCAATTCGGTCCCTGCAAGGCAAAATAATATTATTATAAATGATGTTTCGGATCACAGGGTGGAATTTTCCATCTTCCCGCTCATAGATGAGGTGGGCAGACTTATAGTGGTCCAGAGTAAGCAATGCCGGTGCCATAGAAGGCATATCAGTGAGAGCGGCACCATGATTCAAAGCTAAAGCAAGAGAAGTGACAATCCCTCCGAAATAGAAGGGTTTGCCGCCTCTAGCACAGATGGAGTGAATATAGGCCAATAGAAATGGAGCAGCGTTGATCTTCTGGCCGATAAATGCACAGTGCATGAAGAAAAGCTCCTTGGAGTTGAGCTTGTGGTTGCTATCTCTGGCGAAGACGGTGTTGCAAAGGATGCGGTGAAAATATCTGATGGCTGGATTATAGATATGGGTGGCGTTGAGGTGGTCATAAGAGCTTGCACGATTGTTTGTCATGCTGTGCCATAAGTTGAATGCTTCCTCGCTGAAATTATCCGGCACACGAAGGTGGACACCTTCATCGGAACTGAAACCGAGCAGCCGTGCGATATCAGTTTGTGATAGCTGATACTTAGTGCCGAACATGCGGAATTTGGTCACGCCAGAGAGTTGGTTGGTGGCGCCAGTAGGGGTGATGTACGAAAATGAACTCAGAAACTCCAAAGTGAGAGTTTCATAGATAGGTTGTGGTTGGCTGCACAGATTCCACAAATTGACATTTTGCAGAAGTTGTTGGATGCTCTCAAGCAGTCCCAAATCTCTCAGACAGTCGAGGTCGACATCCCAAGTTGGTTGGAGACCGCGGCGTTGGAATTTTTGGAACTTTGTTCTCTGGGTTTCTCCTTGGTCTCCTTCTCTGAGAATGATGTTAGGCATTTGCTGCTGGTTGTTGGCCATTGCATGCAAGGGGATTGAAACGTGAAAGGGGTTGGATTTGAGAGATATGGAAGATATGAAGAAATGGGTTGAATATATAGTGTAGGAAGAAATGTGGGAAGTTGGAATGTGAATGGGTGGTGGATGGTTTTGGGAAAAGGAGGGAGAAATGGGAAGGAGAGACTGCTTCTGGAATAGCAGAAGACGTGTTTCAGACGCGCATGACGATCGTCACAGGAGGCTGACGGACGTAACACGGTGAAACGCGTGTTACGATCGTCATAGGTGTACTACGATTGTTACAACTACAATATTTGCAATTCCAAACCGGACATCACTTATTTCATAAATGAAGCAGATTAATTCCAACACACCTTATATTCCAACACAGTAATTCAGCGATATATATTAAACATAATATCAGTCAATTTGAGTACACATCCCAATTATCATACAACCAATCAATCTGAACAACATTTGCAAAATGCTAGTATCAGTATAATAGGTTACTGATAATAAATATGTAGTGAATTGAATTTTGTTGTAGCATGCACTAAATTTAATGAAACTTGTAAATAAAAACAAACTGAAATTTGCATTGAAATGAATATTTGTTCTTTAACAGAAATTTAAAAGTTGCAGAAAGTAAACTTATGCAGAATTAAAATGAAATCTTAAATTTGCAGAAAGGGAAACTACCTAGAAACAAAAAAACAGAAAGAAAAGTAAAAACAAATGCTGATCACTGCTACTTCATCCAAGTCTCGTTTTTAAATATTCTAAAGCTGAATTCATGTGATAAAATTGCTCCACAGTTATGTCAGTCAAGCCTATTATGTCCAGACGCATGCTCTTCAATTCGCCCTTGATTCTATTAATGTCAGTTTAATAAACATCCAGTGTGGTTAAGATTTTGTTCGAATTCTCAGTGTATTCTCCTTTGGTTATTTCAGAGGCTTCAGTATCCTCTGCAATGTTGTTAATGTCATAGTAACCAGGAGGGTCTCAGGATCACTCTCATCAGACATCTTATCATCAGTAACTTGGTAAGATTGTGGTGTTTCAGGTGTTGAAGGATGGCCAGGAGGGTTTAGCTCATAAACCCAGTTATCGCGATTGTAGACACTCACTTTAGCATGGTTTGGAAGGGTAAATAAAGTGACAACTTCATTCCTTATCAGGTATTCAAAAGGTGCAGGACCTAGATTTCCTATTATGCGTAGGTCGAAACAGAAATCAATATTCATAGGGCGAATCAAACCGAAGTGTGTACACTTATGCAGTTGGTATCTAAGTCCGAGGGCATTGGCAATCATGGTGACTGGGCCTCCTACGATGATCGGTTCATTAGGGTCCTGAACAATGTGAGAAAAGGTTTGCATCATGAATGGAACAACATTAACAGGTCGGCCTTGGGTCATACAGTGCAGTAAAAACATCTCATCCTTAGACACTGCAGTACGGTTCTGTTCCTTTCCGAATATAGTATGGGCTAGAATCTTATGAAAATAGCGGATAGCGGGGTTGTATATTTCATTGTTCTCCATGCTATCCAGCTCAGGGTGATAGTTTCCGGTTAAGGTTCCCCAAAAGTAATCTAGCTCAAAATCCATTAATTCCACCTGGGTGGTAGTAAAAGCAAAAGGTCCGCTAGGGAATCCTAGTAGGTCAGCTAATTCCTTATAGTTATAAACGAATTCAATACCGAATAGTCTGAAACCTATAAATCCTTTTCTGGCTCCGAAACCGTGCTCAGGTATATGAACTAGGGAGCTCAAAAATTCAAAGGTAAGCTCGCGGTATGTGACAAACTTAGACTTAATGTGGGCTTTTTCACATCCCAGTTGGTTAAACAAATAAAGGACACTATCCTTAATACCTAAGGTGTCCATGGTTGGTTCATCATAATACAGAGTCATACCGATGTTCCTTTGTGACAATTCCTCAAATCTCCTCATTTGGTTCATTCCTCTAAAAGTGGTTTCCATAATAAATGTTAAATGGGGAAACAAATCATGGGAGAAGGTAAGATAGAAAAAGAATTTTCAGAAATCCTGTAGCAAGTAAAGTTGTTTTAAAATCAGCAGCAGTTTTATAAAGATTTTTAGAAAAAATGGAAAAGAAAATAATGAAAATAAGGCTTTAAAAGAAATAAATACAGAAACAGAAAAGAAAATCAAAAGTAATAAATGGAAACAAACGGAAACAATAACAAAAACAAATAGGTGGGTTGCCTCCCACTAAGCGCTGTTTTTAACGTCATAAGCCTGCCATAATGCTTAGCAGTAGATCATTCAGGGGAAATAGTGGGTAATTCTAAAAGTTTTAGACTATTCGCAATGTGATGATATTGTTTTAATCACTATCCGTTCACTGTGAACGAGTCACTATTCCTATCCTTAATTTCTATTGCTCCGTTAGGGAATACTTTTGTAACTTCAAAAGGACCAGACCATCTGGATTTCAGTTTTCCAGGAAAGAGCCTAAGTCTAGAGTTGAATAGTAGCACAACGTATCCCACACTGAATTCTTTCCGGGATAAGCGCTTATCGTGCCCTCTTTTGGTTCTTTCCTTGTTTATCTTAGCGTTCTCATAAGCGTCTAATCTCAATTCTTCCAGTTCATTTAAGTCGAGGATTCACTTCTCTCCAGCAGCAGTGTAGTTTATATTGAGCATTTTGATTGCCCAATATGCCTTGTGCTCTAATTCTACCGGGAGATGACAGGACTTTCCGTACACAAGCTTGAAGGGTGTAGTTCCTATAGGAGTCTTATAGGCTGTCCTATAAGCCCATAAAGCCTTGTTAAGCTTAGATGACCAATCTTTCCTAGATATGGTGACAATTTTCTCTAGGATTTGTTTAATTTCTCTGTTCGAGACTTCGACCTGTCCACTGGTTTGTGGATGATACGGTGTTGCTACGCGGTGTTTGACTCCATACTTAGATAATAATTTGTCTAATATCTTCGAAATGAAATGAGAGCCACCATCACTAATGACAAGTCTAGGCACACCAAATCTTGGAAAGATTGTATTTTTAAAGAGCTTAATTACTACTCGTGTGTCATTTGTAGGAGATGCTATAGCCTCAATCCATTTTGAAACATAATCGACAGCTACGAGTATATACTTGTTTCCGAAAGAAGATGGGAAAGGTCCCATGAAATCGATTCCCCAAACATCAAAGACTTCTACTTCTAGTATTCCTCTTTGAGGCATTTCATCGCGTCTTGAAATATTACCGGTGCGTTGACACCGATCACAGTTTTTAACAGTGATGTGGACATCCTTCCATAAATTAGGCCAGAATAGGCCGGCTTGTAGGATCTTTGCACAGGTTTTAGAAGTGCTTGCATGTCCGCCATAGGGAGATGAATGACAGTGAGAAATAACATCTTCTATTTCTTCTTCAGGCATGCATCTGTGAAAAATTCCGTCCGGTACTCTTTTAAATAATAAAGGTTCATCCAAATAATAATACTTGAGATCATGGAAGAATTTCTTTTTCTGTTGATAAGTTAAGCCCGGTGGTAGCGCCTGCAGCTAAGTAGTTAACTATGTCAACATACCATGGCAGTCCCATGGTTGTATGAATCGCTTCCACGGCTTCCTTGGCTTTTGGTTTGTTTAGATCCAGTTGAGCTAGATCGCTTCTTATTTGCGCTATCAGCTGTTCATACAGAAAATCATCGTTAATCGGTACTTGTTCGGGTTTTACACCTTCTAATCTTGACAAGTGGTCTGCTACAACGTTTTCGGTTCCTTTCTTATCCTTAATCTCTAGATCAAACTCTTGCAAAAGTAGGATCCATCTGAGGAGTCTTGGTTTTGCATCCTTCTTGGTTAGTAGATATCTGATAGCAGCGTGGTCTGTGTAAATGATTATCTCTGCTCATACTAGGTAAGAACAAAATTTATCAAGCGCAAAGACAACTGCTAACAGCTCTTTCTCAACTGTGGCGTAGTTCATTTGAGCTGAGTCTAGCGTTCTACTGGCATAGTAGATTGCGTGAAGTTTCTTGTCCTTCCTTTGTCCAAGAACTGCGCCTACGGCGTAGTCACTCGCATCGCACATGATTTCAAAAGGTAATCTCCAATCGGGTGGTTGCATGATTGGTGCGGTGATACAGGCTGATTTTAGAGTTTTAAACGCTTTAAGACAATCTTCATCGAATATGAACTCAACGTCTTTCATTAATAGGCCGGTAAGTGGTTTAGTGATCTTCGAGAAATCTTTGATAAATCATCGGTAGAAACTGACGTGTCCTAAAAAACTTCGTATTTCTCGAACGGTCTTAGGTGGTTGAAGTTCTTTTATGACTTCTATCTTAGCTTTATCAACTTCAATTCCCTTATTAGATATAACATGTCCTAGTATGATTCCTTCTCTGACCATGAAATGGCATTTTTCCCAGTTAAGCACGAGGTTCACTTTCACACATCTTTCTAAAATCTTTTCTAGGTTTGATAGGCATCCTTCAAAACTTTGCCCGCACACAGAGAAGTTGTCCATGAACACTTCCATGATGTTATCGATGAAATCTGCAAAGATTGACATCATACATCGTTGAAAGGTTGCTGGGGCATTGCACAATCCGAAGGGCATTCGTCTGTAAGCAAACGTTCCATAGGGACACGTGAATGTAGTCTTCTCTTGATCATCAAGGTGAATAGGAATTTGGAAAAATCCGGAATAACCATCTAGATAGCAGAAGTAGGAATGTTTGGCTAATCGCTCTAACATTTGATCTATGAAGGGTAGAGGAAAATGGTCTTTTCAAGTAGCTTTGTTTAGTTTTCTATAATCAATGCACACTCTATGCCCATTAACAACTCTTTGTGTTATCGGTTTGCCTTTTGCATTCTTCACAACAGTGATATCTTCTTTCTTCGGTACGACGTGTACTGGGCTAACCATTTACTGTCAGAGATTGGATATATGATTCCTGCTTCCAATAGCTTCTTAATTTCATCTCTGACTATAGTGCTAAGGATTGGGTTAATCCTTCTTTGAGGTTCTCTAGAGGTTTTGCAATCTTCTTCTAGCATAATACGATGCATACAAATTGAAGGACATATTCCTTTCAAATCAGATATGTTATAACCTAATGCAGTCGGGTACTTTCTTAGGACGTCTAGAAGTTTCTTAGTTTCGAGCGTTCCTAAACTGGAATTGACTATTACTGGTCGCGTACATTCGGTATCTAGGAATTCGTATCTTAGGTTCCTGGGTAAGGTTTTTAATTCTAAACCCAGTTTCTTTGGACATGGCATATGATCAGGTGTAAGTGCTAGACTTTTGCTTAGACTATCATCTTGATATGGTTCACGCCAATTGTCGTCTTCGAATATCAGAGGGGTTTGGATTTTCATTATTTCAGAGTATGTGGTCTGTTCTGCTTCCATCTCTCTTACGCATTCGTCTATAACGTCGATTAGATAACATGTGTCATTCATGGCCGATGCTTGTAAGAATTGAGTGAGGATAAATTCCACTTTTTCCTCTCCAACTTCGAATGTTAGTCTGCCCTTCTTTACGTCAATTATAGCTCCAGCTGTGGCTAGGAAGGGTCTTCCTAATATGATTGGAGTAACTGAGTCCTCGGTAATATCCATGATTATGAAATCGGTCGGGATATAAAATTGACCTATTCTAACTGGAACGTTTTCCAGTATACCTACAGGGTATTTAACTGATCGGTCAGCTAATTGAACGGACATTTTTATGGGTCTAAGTTCTCCCATCTCCAGCTTTTTGCAAATAGAAAAGGGCATGATACTGATACTTTCTCCCAAGTCACACAGAGCTTTGTCTATGACAAACTTTCCAATGTTACAAGGTATAGAGAAACTACCTGGATCTTTTAACTTAGGGGGCATATCGTTTTGAATAATAGCGCTACACTCAGCAGTAAGTGTAACTGTTCCGTTGTCTTCTATCTTTTTCTTGTTAGATAGGATTTCCTTGAGAAATTTAGCATACGAGGGCATCTGAGTGATAACTTCTGTAAACGGTATTGTGATATTCATTTGTTTCAAAAGTTCAACGAATTTCTTGAATTGGCCCATCATTTTGGAATTGGTAAGTCTCTGAGGGTACGAAATCGGTGGTTTATAGGGTGGTGGAGGCACATAAGGCTTATCTTTCTCCACTGCCTCTTGGTTTTCCTTTTCCTTTTCCTTTGGTTCATTCTCATTTTCAGTTGGCTTATTCTGCTTTTGGTACATGGCTGGATTTTTGAGTCTTGGATCAACAAGTCCGTCAAGTTCTTTTCCACTTCTCAGTATCACAGCGTTAGCATGTCCTTTTGGGTTAGGTTGTGGTTGACCAGGGAAAATTCCAGCTGGGGAAGCAGTAGGCGCTTGTTGTTGAGCTACCTGTGAAATTTGAGTTTCAAGCATCTTATTATGGGTAGCTAAAGTGTCAACTTTACAAGATAATTGTTTAATTTGCTCATTAGTATATAAATTCTGATTTAGAACATCTTTATTAGTCTGAGATTGAGAAGCAATGAAGTGTTCTAGCATGATTTCAAGATTAGATTTCCTAGGGACAATGGATGTATTAGGTCCATTATTAGGGTGATTTGGGATAGCTTTTGGATAGGCAGGTGGTGTGGTAGGAGCTTGTCCAGCTTCGTACAATGCATTGTTGCTTTTATACGAAAAATTCGGATGATTCTTCCAACCAGGGTTATAGGTATTACGATAAGGGTTTCCCTGTACGTAATTCGCTTGTTCAGCTGGAACTCCTGTTAGAAGTGGGCATTCTAGAGCAGGATGTGATTAAAGACCACATAGATTGCAAGTTTGAGCTACTGCAGCTACGATAGCTGCGAGAGCGGTGGTAAGATTTTCTAGCTTTTGGGTAAGGGCTTCCACTTTAGCGTTGACTTGATCCAGACTATTCACTTCAACCATGCCACCTTTTGTTTGAGTTTTTTCCATATTAGCTCTTTTGCTTCCCCATTGATAATGGTTCTGAGCCATGCTTTCGATAAGTTGATTTGCTTTGGTATACGGTTTATCCATCAATGCACCACCAACAGCAGCGTCTATAGTTAATCTTGTGTTGTACAAGAGACCGTTATAGAACGTATGAATGATCAACCATTCTTCTAAACTATGATGAGGACAGCGTCTAATCATGTCCTTATAGCGTTCCCATGCTTCGAAAAGTGATTCGTTTTCTTTTTGTCTGAAACCATTGATGTTGGCTCTGAGCATAGAGTTTTGCTTGGTGGGAAATATCTAGCCAAAAAGACCTTCTTCAACTCATCCCATGTGGTGATTGAGTTTGAAGGAAGAGATTGGAGCCATGCTCGAGCTCTGTCTCTTAAAGAAAAATGAAATACACGCAATCGTATCGCCTCGGGGTTTACACCATTCGCTTTTACAGTGTCTGCATACTGCACAAACACTGACAGATGCAGGTTTGGGTTGTCAGTAAGAGATCCAGAAAATTGGTTCTACTGAACAGCGGATAGAAGCGAAGGTTTCAGCTTGAAATTGTTTCGAGCGATAGCAGGAGTGGCAATGCTGTTGTGAGGTTCCGCTTGAGAAGGAACTGCGTAATCCTTAAGAGGACGAGGTGGAGTTGGTGCGTCAGCCATCTTCGATTCTTCAATTAACTCAGGGATTGAGATATCAGGAAGCTTAGTCGGAGGAAGATTGTTGAGATCACGGTATTCTTGAATTCAGCGTCTTACTCTGAGATAGCGCTTGATATCGTTGATTTGTAGATGCAAAGACTCGCTTCGGGAGCGAGTATTTGGCATACAACAGAGGGAAAAATAAATAGTTGCCTTAGTCTATACAGTGCTACTTTATGAGTGCACTAGTGACTAAATCAAAGTCCCCGGCAACGGCGCCAAAAACTTGATGCGCGGTCGACCTAATGTGTCTAACGGTATCTTAACTGCAAGTGCACAACCTATCGTGGTAGTAATAAAAAGATGTCGAACACACAGGGAATTTGTAATCACTCTAGTGCTATAAAGGTTTGCTAGTTTAGCTAAGGCGGATGTTGTCACGTTTGGTTTTTAGAAGTTAAAGTAGAGGAAAACTAAATCGAACTAAGGAAATAATAATAATAAAGTGGTCGGTATGTAATATAGTAAACCTAAGCGGATTTAATCGAACCTAAGCATATAAAGATGTTTAACTTAAATGGTTATGTAGAAATTATCAGTTTAAAAACCCTCAACTCACACTCTCGTGATCTTATCTCGGATTATACCCCTAAAGCCCCATGCCTTCTCTCGCTATCCCATAAGTGTTTAGAAAATACTCTTTGAAAACTTAATAAAGTCTAATTCGTTTTAAAGCGCTCTCGCTGTATTTAAATCAAATGCCTAACTTTAGCTATCCGGTTAAAACCTCACACTTTCGTGGTCTTGATCCTAACCTATTCTACTTTTCTTACTGTCGTAACAAAAAGATTGATTTTAATTATAAAAAGTCACAGCCAGAAATTAAGTTAATTTAGATTTTAGCTTAGGTACAATTTAATCCATTCAGTTACTATTATCACATCCCGACTCTAGAAATTTAGCTAGCCATGGTACTTGAAACAGACAGACAGGAAATATAATTGGAAAGCAGTGAAACATTCATGATAAATAAATAACATTAATTGAACGTAAACAAATTGTACTTAAAATTAAATTAAATGCGATTAAAACCTGAATAATAATACTCTTCCTCAAGCTCCCTCTTCCACAAGTCAGCAAGATTGGAACCTTCGGAATCGAAACTCGAAACGAATTCTGAGGCTAAAAATAAATTCTAACTAAGATAGCAATTTCCTAATGTTGGAAATGGCTATTAAATGGTAAAAGGGAAATAAAAACAAGAACAACAGGAAAAATGAAAACTGGGAAATGGTTCGTAAATTTGTCAGAGCTTCCGAAAGAAATTTGTGAAAATAAAACTCCGTCTCCCCTTTCTTCATCGAAATCTCTCGTATTTATAGAGGGGAAATTGACAGTTAAAAAAAAACAAGAACATGGCTTTTGCACTTCAGTTGTGGAGAAAAACCAGGAAGACTGGGTGTTGGTGAGGTTGAGAGATTGTAGGAGTATCTGAAGACTCCTTTCTTTTTGTTGCCCACATCTCCACGTCTTCGCCTCAGTTGGATTAAGCGTGTAACGGTTGTAACAAGTGTGTTACGGGCATTCTTCATGTAATAAGCATGTTACGGTCGTAACACCAAGGTGACAGGCGTAAGACGCTTAGCAGCGCATTACGTTCGTAAGTGATGTGTGATGACCGTCACATCATCAAAAACTGCAGAACTTTGCAGAATTGTCCCTTTTCTTCTGGTTTTCATGTTAACTTTCTTCATATGATCTTTTTCCACTAAATTGACTTGAGACATGTTGTACCTGTGAAAAGACATAAAAACTCGGAACAATCAGGAGTTAAATGGATTAATGCAGTATGAAAACGGACTAAAAATGTATCAATTATACGATACGATTTCTCATTATCACTTTTCGAACGTCTCCTAAGGAAGCTACCGAAACAACACCCTTTCGACTAACTTACGACCATGACACAGTATTTCCAGTAGAAATCTGTCTGCAGTCAACAAGAATTCAGAAACATCAAGACATCCCTTCTGAAGTTTATTGGAATATGATGTTAGAAGAATTGATTGATTTGGACGAAGAAAGACTAAGGGCTTTGGATCTCTTAAGGTCACAAAAGAGGAGAGTTGAAAGATCTTACAATAAAAGAGTAAAACCCAAGGAATTTTTACCTGAGGACTTGGTATGGAAAGTAATCCTCCCAATGGATCGAAAAGATAGAAATATGGGGAAATGGTCTCCTAAATGTGAAAGACCTTTTAAGATCATCCAAACGTTATCTGGTGGCGCATATGAGGTCGAGGAGTTAAATGAAGACCAAAGGCTCTTGAGAGTAAATGGTAAATACTTAAAAAAGTATAGACCTGCTGTGATCGGTGGATCTGGAACTGACTGTTTTAAAGCTGGTTTCGCGAAATGTCGCGGTAAGCAAGAGTCGCCACCGTCTTTTATTTTCTCCAAATGGAAAGGACAAAAGCACAGAAAAATTCCTTATAGAGATATGCTCTCGGTTCGGGAGGTAGATTATAGAAAGGGAAGGTGTTAGCACCCTTTCTATCCATGGTTATCCATGGGCTCTTAGATACTTGCTCATTGTGTTTTCAAAAGGTTTGCTTTTCAAGTGTGAGTGGGTTTTGAAAAAGTTTCGTTTGAAAAATTTCTAAGTGACTCTTGTATCTGTCCTCAAGAGTGTATGAAAAATTTGTTTGAAAACTTTTAGAAAGTGTAGGTGTGAAAAGTATTTTGTTTGTTTTTGAGATGAGCAAGTATCTATGAGAATCTACCTACCCTAAGGAATAAAGCTGTGTAATTGTCCTTTAGGTAGTGCCATCCCACCATTGAGAGGTAGGTAGCACCACCGTTGGAGGTGTTCGGGTCAATTCGAGTTTGTAGGGACATGGTGATCACCAGAGCAATGGGAAGACACCTTAGAAGCTACCCTCATGCCAGGTTCCCGGATCATGAGGACTTACTAAGACATCCTCTACTCGACGATCACCTTTCGAAAGGCAACAGTGAGGCGTACCCTAGGGGTGGTGTGTGCGAATTGTGTGTCGTTTTCATTGATATTTGTCTTGTCATGTTTGTTGTGATCTACGCTTGATTTTATTTTAAGTCCATACATTCTTTCATGCTTATTTAACAGTTAAAAGTTGCGGGAAAATAAATCTACAACTATTACAAATGGCGCGGGTCCACATCGCCAAAATTAAACCGGACCCGATTTGACGGAAAGTAAATAAAGCGAAAGAAATAAAAGTGCGAGAAGTTTAAGTTACATGGCTTTGAGAGAGATACATAATGAATTAAGCGAAATAAAATAAATGTGCGAATTAAAATTAAGAACATGGGCGTTGGACCCTTTTGCAAAATTAAAATTAATAAGGAATTAATTAATTAGAATTAATGAGGACTAAAAAATTAAAAATTAAAAAGGAAAGTTTTTGGTATTTTTGTGTTTTTTGAGATTTAATGAAAAAAAGATTTAATTAAAATTAAAATGTCAAACCCTAGTTCTAATTATTTTTTAGTTATTAAGAAAATGTTGAAATTTTTAACTAAATGAAACCCTAATTTAATTTACATGCATTTTTAATTATGAAAATAAATAAATTAAATATTATTATTGTAAAAAAAGGAAATTAAAAGGAATCAAAATTAATTAAACCTATTTCTACATATTTTTTGTATTTTTGTTATTTAAAAGAAATTGAAATTATATCCTAATTAGAACTAAATATTTACATGTTAATTTATTTATGAAAATAATTAAATTAAAATAATTTATTATGTTTTTTATCTTTTTCTGATTTTTTGATATGTTTATATATATGATAAAAATAATTTATTAAATTAAAACAATAAAATAAATAAAATAAGAATTGAAAGCAAAAATAAATAAAAAGGAAATTGCAAACCAGGGGGGGTTCAGTCCCAATGGTGAGGTGTTGATCCAATAAATTGAGCCCAATGACCTTCAGCATTCGTTGACTTTCCAGGCATTATGTGGCACGTTGACTGGGGTTGAGGGTGTCCATCAATTCTCCACCCTTGGATTACTGAAGCTAACCACGTGGCCGGCTGGATTTGGTGAGTGTATGGTAGTCCTCAACAGAAGCGCTGCATAGGAGTTATTAATGAAAAATAATATTGAAGTTATTCAGACCTGGGACTCGAACCCAGGTCTTTAACATTGCCAGCACAACCACCTTGCCACTGAAGCGCTTCATGCATTGTTAATATTACATAAGCAACAATTATTATAAAAAGAACAAACGCATTAGTAATCTAAACGCGCGAAATTTTAAATCAACGAATCACTGCCGGCCAACACATCATCTTCTCCGTTTTGTTTATTTCCTGAAAATGTAAAAGAAATTAGCGGGGGTTCTGAACCCCCTCAATACACGCTTGTTTTCAAAATAGCGATTAGCACGCCTTGGTTCAGAAATTTGGCGCGACCATTGCAATCACTTCGTCCAAGCTTCCTGGTTTTGATCATGGTACTATTGTGTCTCAATTTTACAGGATAAGAGAATCCCTAATTGGGAGCTTAAGAAACCCTAGACTGCATTCATGGCAACATCACGTATATAGCACAAAAACACAATCAAACTGTATGGTTAGCATCAGAAACTCATAACAAACATGAATCAATGAATCAAAATGGCAAAGCATGTATAAATTATGATGCACGATTCCAGAAATTTTTGGACACAGTTGAGGTTCAATCTACCAGTTCTTGGCGTGTTGATGGATGTTTGGGATTGGAATACGTTCAGGAATTGCCAAGGAAGATTTTAGAATAGGTTTTGTGCTTTTAATCAATCTAGAACACTGATTTCAGTTTTGAGTTTTATGGAGTTTTTTTCAAGTTTGTATCTTGTTCTTCTGCGCAGCTTAGGGTCTTCTAGGATTAGGGTTGTGTTTCTGATTATGTAGTGAAGCTTTTAGGTCAACAAAACTCAATAAAATCCAATGCCATAATGGTTTTGCATATTTGATTTTCTAAGGATCTTCCATATCTTTTTTCATGTGCATTTTTGTTCAATCATGCTCAAATCAACCAAATCTTGCCATATTGGGATGTGCACGAGATCTTGACCTTAAAACATGTATAAAAAGATTTTTTAGGTCAAGTTTTATATTTTCCACATATTTATATAATTTAAATGAATTAATATGAATAATAATTCAAATAAATAAATAAAAAATGAGAAAATACTTCCCTTTGGGCCAAGTGATCGTGCACATGCTTGGAATGATGAATCATGGAAGAAAAATGGGCCCATTAGCAAATTTAGGTCATTTGGATCAAAGTTGACTTTTCAAAATATTCAAAAATTTCCCAACTTCCACAAGGCATAACTTGCTCAATTTTTAATCTTTTCTCATGTTCTTGGACATTTTGGAAAGGTCTTTGAGTCCTCTAACCAATGCCTTTGGTCCCATGTCATTTGGATTTACCAATCTCAAGTTACGGCCTTTGACTTAAAGTCCCTTTTTGTTGACTTTTGAAAATGACCTATAATGTTGAAATTGATAACTTTTTGTGAGAGCATTTCTTGGACTTGAAGTATGAAGATGAGTTGTAGGAAATGTCTTTCTCTTCAAAATGAGCTTTGGATGGAATTTTTCTGATAATCCATGTGAAAGTTATGCCCTGGTCAATTTCAGTTGACTTTTTCAGCTGTCCAAATATAGTAACTTTTGCATCTTTGATGATTTCTGAGCCAAATTTTGAGAATCATGATCAAGCATTGATCAAATGATGTTTGTGGCTTCAAAATGATGTGTTGACCAAAAATTTGAACTTTTGACTGTCAAATGACCATTTTGCCCCTACAGTTGACTGTAGTGCAATTTAGGGTTTTGACTGTGCAATTTTGAGCTGAATGCCTTGAAACTTGATATGAGGATTCTTGACCATCTTTGTAGGCATGTGAGACTTGATTGGGCCTTTGAAAACTTCAATTTCTTGATCAGAACACAAACCCTAGTTTTTGGCTGTATAGGAGACTGTTGGACTGTGCAACCCTTGGGGAATTTTATGACTTGGCTTGGCAATTTCTTGAAGAATATGGGAGGGCAAATTTTGGGGTACAACAGTTGCCCCTGTTCAATCTTCTTAGACCTGAGGATGCAGATTGGCTGACGTGCCTTTCGTAATCCGAGGGTAGAAGATGATTGGACACTAGAGTGCCCAGAAATTTGCGCTCACATAGTAGCAGTGATGGTGGAATGGGCTTATAGATGCCATTTAGAGGTCGCTTGGATAGGATGATGGGCTTATAGATGCCATCTGGATGTTGATCGCATAGGAGATTCCTTAGCGAGAACCTGCATACCTGCAAAACAGAAAAATGAGTACCTGACACGTTGCAAGAGCTGATTTTAGATGCTTGGTATAAATATGTCCTGACTGGTTACAGGAGCTGAGTCTGGAGCTTCAAAAGATGATGAATGGACCAGATATGGTTGCTGCCTTAGCGTGAATGGTAAGAGAACCTTGTGTGACTTTAACTTCAACAACGCTCGTTGAGAAAAATCTTGGCGGGAATTACCATCTTTGCAGTATCGGGAAGAGAACCATAGGCCATTATAATCTGAAAGGGAATCACCTCACTCGCTGTTGGAGAGAGAATCATAGGAAAAGGAATTGTCACCTCACACACTGTCGGAGAGGGAACCATAAGAGACTATCACCTCACACTCATCGTCGGAGAGGGAAATATCTGAAGAAGGAATTACCACCTCACGCACTTGCCGGAGAGGGGACCATAAGAGATTATCACCTCACACTCATCGTCGGAGAGGGAAACATCTGAAGAAGGAATTACCACCTCACGCACTTGCCGGAGAGGGGACCATAGGAGACTATCACCTCACACTCATCGTCGGAGAGGGAAACATCTGAAGAAGGAATTACCACCTCACGCACTTGCCGGAGAGGGGACCATAAGAGATTATCACCTCACACTCATCGTCGGAGAGGGAAACATCTGAAGAAGGAATTACCACCTCACGCACTTGCCGGAGAGGGGACCATAACTTCTGCTGAGTCTTTATCAGAAAAATCTGTTGGGAGTCGATTTAGCTGGACTATAGAAGGCTCTGAAATATGTTTAAGCATTTTAACTGCATCTTTCCTGAAAGGTAAAGGTCAGTCATATGCAATGCATGATATGGCTCAAGCAATGATGTTCTCAACATAAATGAGATTTGTATGATATGATGCGTCTATGCATGCTATAATGATGTATGTGATGTTTTATGAATGTGTTTTTCGTCTAAGAAAGTAAACTCTTTGACGGGTGCCAGGAAGTCATATCCTGGGCTGATGTTGAAGTATTGATTTTGCTTCCGCTGGGGATGATAGCTGCAAGAATACCGGTAGGAGAAGATGACTCCGTTGCGGAATAAACTTGGCGAATAGATTCTGCGGGGAGACAAGATATTCTAGCGACCATGCTGGGAAGCAATACTCTGTGGGGATAGAGATGCTTTGCTGAATGTTGATAGTAACTTGCTGGGGATACCCTTGTTGTTAGAAGTGTTGATAGACTTCGCTGGGGTAAGAAGACTTCGTCGAGGACGCTCTTTCCGTGGCTTTTGGCTGAGGATAACCCAGTTATATCCTGTTAAGGAGATAACTCTTTGAATAAAGCCGGGCGACGCGTTCGTGTTCTGCGAGGGGATAAGCTTCCAGAATCTATTGGGGATAAGCTTATTGCTTAGGGATATGAATTCCAACTTTCCTGGGGAACTTGGGTTGGACTCTTCTGGGGAGTTTTGACATGCTTGGGAAGTGATTCCTTTTGAATGTTATGCCGCCGGGGAACAATCTTTAGACCAAGACTGCCGGGGATGCTTGTTTAAGAATCTGCTGGGGAAGTATTGAGATCTACGGGAGGATAATCAACTTCCTTGAGATTTATCAACTCTGTTTGGAGAAGAATGTACTGTTTTGCTGAACCACTCTCTGGGGATTTAAGATGTACCGGTTATGTTCTTTAACTGAACCTATCTTGGTACCTTGGAGGATAGAACAATTAGACTGCTCAGACAATTCTTTTATTGCCCCTGTTTCTAGTGTCACCTGCAATTAATTCCTTTGTTTCGTATGCAAATATTTATGAGTTAGCAAATTATTGTCAATGCATATATCACAAATTGAACCTTGGACGTTCTTCGCAAAACAAAACAGAAAAAGAAAAACACTTGGCACGTTTAACTGAAAATATATTTGTATTGATTTTTTGAATAGCCTGTGAATAGGCGTTTTGTGTACAAGAGGCTGACGTCCTAGTAAGAGGTACGCCGCCGAACAAGAGAGTTTATACAAATTTTGTACAAAATAAAAATAAAACAGCTGTGTGAAGTATGAATGATCCCACTGGGTTTCAACTCTGCTATTGCCTTTATAACTCCGAGCGTCTCATCACTTGATGACCTTGGTTGAAGGTGAAGCTGACTGATCGATGCCGTCTGAACTTGATGTAGGTACCGGATTCTGGATGCAAAGTGATCAATGAGACATAGTATTACGCTTTTATCCCTAATTTTTGCCTGGACCGCCCTTTCGGGTTTTCAGTCCACCGGGATACCCATTTTTGCCCAAGCCGCCTTTTCAGGTTTTCGACTTGCCGGGTGTACAGATTTTTTCATTTTCATCCCTTCATTTTGCCCGAACCCTTTTGGTTCGACGGGAAGCCCTAATTTTTGCCTAGGCATGTCAGCCTAGCGGGTCTTTTTTCATGCGTAGTATTTTTTAACTATGTCTGCATTGGCGGGGTGAGGAAGGTCGTCACCATCCATATTGGTTAATATCATTGCTCCTCCTGAGAACACATGCTTAACCACAAATGGCCCTTCGTATGTAGGGGTCCATTTTCCCCTTGGATCACTCTGAGGAAGAATGATTCTCTTGATTACCAGATCCCCAACTCGATATTCCTGTGGTCTGACCTTTTTGTTAAATGCCCTGATCATCTGTTTCTGATACGTCTGACCATGGCAGATAGCAGCAAGTCTCTTTTCGTCAATGAGGTTGAGCTGATCAAGTCGTGTCTGGATCCAATCATCTTCGTTCAGATTTGCATCCTTCATTATCCGGAGAGAGGGAATTTGCACTTCGATCGGCAAGACTGCCTCCATGCCATAAACCAGAGAGAAAGGAGTTGCCCCGGTTGACGTCCTAGCTGAGGTACGGTACCCATGCAGAGCGAACGGTAACATCTCGTGCCAATCTTTATAAGTTACTGTCATCTTCTGCACGATCTTCTTGATGTTCTTATTCGCTGCTTCTACAGCCCCATTCATCTTCGGCCTGTAAGGAGAAGAATTATGGTGCTGTATCTTGAACTGTTCGCAGAGCTCAGCAATCATCTTGTTGTTCAGATTGGTACCGTTGTCTGTAATAATCCGCTCAGGGACGCCGTACCGACAAATCAGGTTATGCCGAATGAACCGTGCCACAACAGTCTTGGTTACCGTAGCATAGGATGCTGCCTCAACCCACTTCGTAAAATAGTCGATCGCCACTAGGATGAAGCGATGTCCATTGGATGTCGTAGGTTTAATCTCGCCGATCATGTCTATGCCCCACATTGCAAACGGCCAAGGCGTAGTCAGAACATTCAGGGGAACCAGAGGAACATGCACCTTATCCGCATAAATCTGACACTTGTGGCATGTCCTAGAATGTTGGTAGCAATCAGCTTCCATGGTGGACCAGTAATATCCTGCCCGTAGGATTTTCTTAGCCATAGTATGCCCACTGGAATGCGTACCAAAGGTCCCTTCATGTAGCTCTTCCATGATTCTTTCCGCTTCAGTCTTATCCACACAACGCAGTAGGGTTGAATCATGGTTTCGCTTGTACAAGATGCCGTTGCTAAGGAAGAACTTGGCTGCGAACCTTCTCAGGAATTTCTTATCATTGATAGAGGCACCTTCGGGGTATTCCTGAGCTTCCAAATATCTCTTCACCTCATGGTACCAAGGCTTCTCAGTTACCAATTCAGTTTCGAGATCACAACAGTATGCCGGTTCGTCCAGTTTCCAGATGATGATCCGGGGAGCTTCATTATCCCATTTGACCTTGAACATTGAAGACATTGTAGCTAACGCGTCCGCTAACTGATTCTCTTCTCTTGGAAAGTGTTCAAAGGTTATCTCTGTAAAGTGGGGGATCAGGGTCAACACACATTCTCTGTAAGGAATCAAGTTTGGATGTTTCGTATCCCACTCTCCTTTGATCTGATTGATCACAAGAGCAGAATCTCCGAAGACACTTAAAAATTTGATCCTTAGGTCAATCGCAGCTTGAAGACCCATGATGCACGCCTCATACTCCGCCATGTTGTTGGTACAGTTGAAACACAGCCGGGCAGTGAGTGGAGTATGAGTACCTTGTGGAGATATGATGATGGCGCCGATACCATTTCCCAAAGCATTGGATGCCCCGTCAAAGTGCATAGACCATCGGGATCCTGGTTCAGGTCCTTCATCCGGTCCAGGTACTTCACAATCAGTCACAATCATGATGCTTTCATCCGGAAACTCAAAGTTCATTGATTGATAGTCATCTACAGCTTGGTGAGCTAAGTGGTCTGCCAATACACTTCCCTTGATGGCTTTCTGGGTTGTGTACTGAATGTCGTATTCCGTCAAGATCATTTGCCATCTTGCAATTCTCCCAGACAGAGCAGGCTTTTCGAATATGTACTTTATAGGATCCATCTTTGAGATCAACAAAGTAGTGTGAGTCAGCATATACTGTCTCAGCCGGCGAGCAGCCCATACCAAAGCGCAGCAAGTTTTCTCAAGCAGTGAGTATCGGGTCTCACAGTCGGTAAACTTTTTGCTAAGGTAATAAATGGCATGCTCTTTTCGGCCAGACTCGTCATGCTGCCCCAGCACACACCCCATTGAGTTGTCAAGCACTGTCAGGTATAGTATCAGAGGTCTCCCTTCAACCGGTGGCATTAGGATAGGTGGTTCTTGGAGATACTCTTTGATTTTGTCAAAAGCAGCCTGACATTCATCATTCCAACGTACTACCTGATCTTTCTTCAGTAACTTGAAGATTGGCTCACAGGTGGCAGTCAGATGAGAGATGAATCGAGCAATGTAATTCAGGCGTCCTAAAAAGCCTCTGACCTCCTTCTCTGTCTTAGGAACTGGAATTTCTTGAATAGCTTTGACCTTAGCAGGGTCCACTTGAATACCTTTATCACTGACCACGAAGCCTAGCAACTTCCCAGATCTTACCCCGAAGGTGCACTTGTTCGGGTTCAATCTCAGCTTGTACAGTTTCAGCCGGTCAAACAACTTCTGCAGATGATCTAGGTGCTCTTCCTCAGTCTGGGACCTAGCGATCATGTCGTCCACATACACTTCTATCTCGTGATGGATCATGTCATGAAATAAAGCAACCATGGCACGTTGGTAGGTTGCCCCAGCGTTCTTTAATCCAAATGGCATGACCTTGTAACAGAAGGTGCCCCACTGAGTAACAAACGTAGTCTTTTCCATGTCTTCAGGTGCCATCTTGATCTGATTGTAACCTGAAAAACCATCCATGAAAGAGAACACCTTATGCTGAGCTGTATTATCAACAAGGACATCAATGTGAGGCAAGGGGAAGTCATCCTTGGGGCTGGCCCTGTTCAGATCCCTGTAATCGACACACATTCTGACCTTACCGTCCTTCTTAGGTACTGGCACCACGTTAGCAACCCACTGAGGGTAAGAAGTTACTGCAAGGAACCCGGCATCAAACTGTTTCATGACCTCGGCCTTAATCTTCTCAGACATCTCTGGACGCATCCGACGGACCTTTTGTTTGACTGGAGGGCAGTCTTCCTTAGTCGGTAAGTGATGGACCACAATATCGGTATCCAACCCGGGCATGTCTTCGTAGGACCAGGCAAAGATCTCCATGTAGTCATGTAACATCTTGGTTAACCGTTGCTTCACACTGAGCTCTAGGTTGGCACCAATCTTTACCTCTTTCCTGTCTGCCTCAGTACCCAGGTTTATTGTTTCCACTGGCTCTTCATGGGGTTGAATTGCCCTCTCTTCCTGAAGCAACAGTCTTGCAAGCTCGCCAGGCACTTCGCAATCGTCTTCACCTTCGTCTTCGGCTAAGTTGATCGGATTTTCGAAGTCATAATTGGCAGTAGCAGAGTTGTTATCAGTGAGATCCAGAGTGGATTGGAACCTGTATGAGTGAGTGTGTGTGTAAATACAGCTGTTTTGAAAATTATGTAAAGGAAAAAAAAGACAGAAAAGGAACACAATATTTGCAATGCGAAAAACATCCAAGATTTTCATTCATGATGTATAAAATGACAGTTTGTATGCCCTCACAAATAGAACCACGGTGCCTCGGGTAAGACACCGGGCCATAGAGTTTATCATTGTTTATTACAAAATAACAAAACATAGGAATTCATTACTTAGTAACAAAAAAAACAGGGAGATTGTCCTTTGCGCTCCAATTGTTAAGTCCTTCGTCAGTCGCCGGGTAGATCCAGCTATCAAACTCAGCTTCATCAACTTCCTCTCCATCCCCGATAGCATTAACTCCATGAGCAGGCAGGGGAGCTGTCACCACGTTAGGCTTGTCAGATGCCTCAAACTGTACCTCCTTAGCGTCAATGAGGTCCTGCAGCTTGTTCTTTAGTGCCCAACAGTCATCGGTAGAGTGCCCCGGGCTATTTGAATGGTAAGCACAACGAGCATTCGGGTTGTACTTGGGAGATGTTGTGTTTGGGAACTTCGGGGCTTCCCTGACAGTCACTAAGTTGGTGGCTAGCAACTGTGGCAGAATCTGTGATAGGGTCATGCTTAACCGGGTAAACTCTCGCCGGGGTCTTTCAGCCCTTTGAGGATTATTCGACCGAGGAGCGGCAGCAGGCTTAGCAATCATCACCGCGCTGACAGATTGGCGGTGCTCAGGTCTCTCTGATTTCCTAGAACCATACACGGCACTAGACTCCTTTTTGAATGGTTTCTTTTCCGAACTAGATGATGCACCCTTTGCAATCTTCCCAGACTTCAACCCAGCTTCAATTCTCTCTCCAGTCAGAATCAAATCAGTGAACCCAGCAGAAGAATTCCCAATGAGATGGTTGAAAAATGGCCCAGATAGGGTCCCCAAGAACATGTCTACCAGCTCCCGGTCAGTCAATGGTGGCTGCACCCTGCCAGCCAGGTCTCTCCACTTCTGAGCATACTCCTTAAAACCTTCGCTTGCACCTAACGCCATACCCTGGAGTTGGGTACGTGTGGGGGCAAGGTCGGCATTATATTGATACTGCTTGTAGAAAGCAGTAGCCAACTCCTCCCAGTTACGAACCTTGGTCCTATCCAGCTGATAGAACCATTCGAGATGAGTCCCTGAAAGACTCTCCTGGAAGAAGTGGATCCATAAATTCTTATCCGCAGAGTACGGCTGAATTTTCCGAACATAGGACCTTAAATGCAGCTTGGGACAAGACGCCCCGTCATATTTGGAGAAGGATGGCACTTTGAACTTATGCGGGATAATCACACCAGTCGACAAACCCAGATCTCCGAAATCCAGCCCAGGTGCCTGTTGAACCTCCATAGCCTCCATAGCCTTCAACCTGTCCTCCAGTTGCTTATATCTGTCGTCTGCAGGAGGGTACTGCTCTTCATCAAAATCTGTCTCGTTGTCGGAGACGACCGGACTAGGAACCTTTACTTCTGCCTGAGAAGGACTCTTGCCAACAGAAGAACCAGCCTCTTCATGTTGCAGAGTATTGCCAAACCTTCGGCCCGAGTTGAACAGAACAGTTCTTCTCTTCTTCTTCTTCTCCTTCTTCAGGAGCATAGCCTTTAGTTCTTCTTGGCCTTTAGCCAGACCCTTGATTAGTTCTTGAAACTGCGCATTCTGCGCCTGAAGAGCCTTGATTGAGGTCTCGGTTGATGCAGATTCGGGATTCATGATGCTGAAATAAACAGCGAAGAACTGTAAGCAACCTGAAAAGAGGAAAAACCTGCTATGCACATGATGTATGAAATGCGTATGCAATGCATTCAAGGGTTCGAAAGTTCAAATTTGTTGTAGACAAAAGGAACACACGTTATCATTAAAGAAATCATTGTTTAATACATCAAAGCCTCATGGGCAAAAAGTACAAAAATCAAATCAATCCCAAAATACACTGCGCATCCTCTTCGGAGCTATGTAGGTGTTGAGATTCCTCTCCTCATGCAACAGGCGAGTGAGCTCCAAGACCTTCTTTTCGCTGGCATGCAGACTAGTCTCAAGAGAACTCCTTTCCTCCTTAAGCTGGATCCAGCTCTTCTGCATCTCTTCCCAGGATGTGGGCATATCAGGGTGCTGAATAGTGTAGGACACTTCCCCTTCCAAGACTGGCTCTTTGATTACCGGGAGCATATGAGGATAAGGCATCACTAACTTCTGGGAGCGGGCGCGTACCCATTTGAGATAAGGCTCCAAAGGGATGGAGTTCCTGTGCCCCAGTGTCTTGCTGTCTATCCTACTGGGCATCCTCCAGGCTCTGATAAATCTCTGGCGAAGTCCTTGAGGATCATTGTCGAAGTCAAAAACTATATCAGGAATTAACATGTCATGAGGACCATCCCTCCGAGCATAACCAAACTGTCTCCAAGCCAGGCATGGGCTATAAGTAATACCTCCTCTGATTCCAAGTAAAGGAACATTAGGGTACTCCCCATAACGATCAATGATGGTGACATCTTCTCTGGACCTAGGGCACCAATGTATATCTGCATGTGTAAGAGTCATCAACCATTGTGACCATCTCAAACCCCGCTCATTCTTCAGGACTGATTGGGGAAGGTGTGAAATAAACCACCTTCCCAGGAGAGGAGTGCAACACATAAGGACACCTCTTTTTCTCATGGTTCGAGTGTGACATGAGTGAAGGATGTCCCCCAGCAACGTAGGTATAGGATTCCTGGACATAAAGATCTGGACAGCACTGATATCAATAAGCTGATCTGGGTTAGGGAACAACACCAAACCATAAACAAGGAGGGCCACCACTTCTTCAAAAGCTTGTAAGTCAAGGGAGTTCCAACATTCAAGGGCCTTCTCAAACAGAAACCTGGCTAAGAACCCTTTGATACCACTTCTAACTTCCCAATGTCCCTTGAGGTCAGATGACTGTAGGTGCAAGGCTTTAGCAATCTCTTCAAGCTTAGGTTCCCTTTCTGTACCGTTGAAAGGTAGCTGATCAAGGATAGGGATCTTCAGGAGCCGGGAGAACTCCTCCAATGTAGGTACCAACTGATAGTCCAAGAAGGTAAAGCAGTGATACAGAGGGTCAAAGAATTGGAACAGGACCTTTATCATATCTTCCTCAATGTTGGCGTTGACCAAGCTGATGAGGCTTCCATGCCTTTCACTGAATGAAGAGTTCTCGGGAATCCTGGATATAAGCTCCTTAAGCTGAGGAGGGATCCTTACAAGACTGACCTGAATTGTCTTTCTACGAACAGTTTCCATGTCCTACAAAACAAGAACAAAGATGAAAATTCGAACCCCTGAAATGGTTAGTCAATGCATATGATGCTGGATGATGTCATGATGCTATGATTAAACACACCACAGATATTTACAAAGACAAACATGTAAGGCACACAAGGCACACAAGACAAGCCCTTAAGGTTTAAGGCCAGCATGGGGTCTGGGTAGTACCCTCTTGAAGTTGGTGGGTTCAACCTGTCCTAATCAAAGTAACCGGGTTCTAAGGTTCCCAATATCACGGGATTGCTTTCATTGTTCATCGTTTCGATTTAGCCACTGAACTGGCGACCGAAATATTCCAGGAAAGCAACCCTCAATTGAGTGTAGTATCGAGTATCATCCAACCTCAGACTGCACCAAAGTCAGTTATCTCACTACCCTAAAGAGGCCAAGATAGTTCAATTAAGGTTCCTAAGGTCTGTTGATGCTTCATGACACCACGCGGAGGCCCCGTACTCTCCTTGACTGAACTCAAGGGTTACCGGTATACACCAAAGTGCCACATCAACGTAGCAGACTGTTTCAACCATGTCGGTATACCCCGCACAGTTCCCTCACAGCCTTGTTGCTACTTTCTAAGAAGGTTTCCCCCAGATCCGGGTTAGGATCTATAGAACTCCCAAGAAACCCACAATAATAAAGCAAGCAAAGAAGACAATTGAAAACATAGTTATGAGCTAGCCCTAAGGTACACCTCACTTTATAAAGGGTCCCCAGCAGAGTCGCCAGTTCTGTGATCGGTGGATCTGGAACTGACTATTTTAAAGCTGGTTTCGCGAAATGTCGCGGTAAGCAAGAGTCGCCACCGTCTTTTATTTTCTCCAAATGGAAAGGACAAAAGCACAGAAAAATTCCTTATAGAGATATGCTCTCGGTTCGGGAGGTAGATTATAGAAAGGGAAGGTGTTAGCACCCTTTCTATCCATGGTTATCCATGGGCTCTTAGATACTTGCTCATTGTGTTTTCAAAAGGTTTGCTTTTCAAGTGTGAGTGGGTTTTGAAAAAGTTTCGTTTGAAAAATTTCTAAGTGACTCTTGTATCTGTCCTCAAGAGTGTATGAAAAATTTGTTTGAAAACTTTTAGAAAGTGTAGGTGTGAAAAGTATTTTGTTTGTTTTTGAGATGAGCAAGTATCTATGAGAATCTACCTACCCTAAGGAATAAAGCTGTGTAATTGTCCTTTAGGTAGTGCCATCCCACCATTGAGAGGTAGGTAGCACCACCGTTGGAGGTGTTCGGGTCAATTCGAGTTTGTAGGGACATGGTGATCACCAGAGCAATGGGAAGACACCTTAGAAGCTACCCTCATTCCAGGTTCCCGGATCATGAGGACTTACTAAGACATCCTCTACTCGACGATCACCTTTCGAAAGGCAACAGTGAGGCGTACCCTAGGGGTGGTGTGTGCGAATTGTGTGTCGTTTTCATTGATATTTGTCTTGTCATGTTTGTTGTGATCTACGCTTGATTTTATTTTAAGTCCATACATTCTTTCATGCTTATTTAACAGTTAAAAGTTGCGGGAAAATAAATCTACAACTATTACAAATGGCGCGGGTCCACATCGCCAAAATTAAACCGGACCCGATTTGACGGAAAGTAAATAAAGCGAAAGAAATAAAAGTGCGAGAAGTTTAAGTTACATGGCTTTGGGAGAGATACATAATGAATTAAGCGAAATAAAATAAATGTGCGAATTAAAATTAAGAACATGGGCGTTGGACCCTTTTGCAAAATTAAAATTAATAAGGAATTAATTAATTAGAATTAATGAGGACTAAAAAATTAAAAATTAAAAAGGAAAGTTTTTGGTATTTTTGTGTTTTTTGAGATTTAATGAAAAAAAGATTTAATTAAAATTAAAATGTCAAACCCTAGTTCTAATTATTTTTTAGTTATTAAGAAAATGTTGAAATTTTTAACTAAATGAAACCCTAATTTAATTTACATGCATTTTTAATTATGAAAATAAATAAATTAAATATTATTATTGTAAAAAAAGGAAATTAAAAGGAATCAAAATTAATTAAACCTATTTCTACATATTTTTTGTATTTTTGTTATTTAAAAGAAATTGAAATTATATCCTAATTAGAACTAAATATTTACATGTTAATTTATTTATGAAAATAATTAAATTAAAATAATTTATTATGTTTTTTATCTTTTTCTGATTTTTTGATATGTTTATATATATGATAAAAATAATTTATTAAATTAAAACAATAAAATAAATAAAATAAGAATTGAAAGCAAAAATAAATAAAAAGGAAATTGCAAACCAGGGGGGGTTCAGTCCCAATGGTGAGGTGTTGATCCAATAAATTGAGCCCAATGACCTTCAGCATTCGTTGACTTTCCAGGCATTATGTGGCACGTTGACTGGGGTTGAGGGTGTCCATCAATTCTCCACCCTTGGATTACTGAAGCTAACCACGTGGCCGGCTGGATTTGGTGAGTGTATGGTAGTCCTCAACAGAAGCGCTGCATAGGAGTTATTAATGAAAAATAATATTGAAGTTATTCAGACCTGGGACTCGAACCCAGGTCTTTAACATTGCCAGCACAACCACCTTGCCACTGAAGCGCTTCATGCATTGTTAATATTACATAAGCAACAATTATTATAAAAAGAACAAACGCATTAGTAATCTAAACGCGCGAAATTTTAAATCAACGAATCACTGCCGGCCAACACATCATCTTCTCCGTTTTGTTTATTTCCTGAAAATGTAAAAGAAATTAGCGGGGGTTCTGAACCCCCTCAATACACGCTTGTTTTCAAAATAGCGATTAGCACGCCTTGGTTCAGAAATTTGGCGCGACCATTGCAATCACTTCGTCCAAGCTTCCTGGTTTTGATCATGGTACTATTGTGTCTCAATTTTACAGGATAAGAGAATCCCTAATTGGGAGCTTAAGAAACCCTAGACTGCATTCATGGCAACATCACGTATATAGCACAAAAACACAATCAAACTGTATGGTTAGCATCAGAAACTCATAACAAACATGAATCAATGAATCAAAATGGCAAAGCATGTATAAATTATGATGCACGATTCCAGAAATTTTTGGACACAGTTGAGGTTCAATCTACCAGTTCTTGGCGTGTTGATGGATGTTTGGGATTGGAATACGTTCAGGAATTGCCAAGGAAGCTTTTAGAATAGGTTTTGTGCTTTTAATCAATCTAGAACACTGATTTCAGTTTTGAGTTTTATGGAGTTTTTTTTCAAGTTTGTATCTTGTTCTTCTGCGCAGCTTAGGGTCTTCTAGGATTAGGGTTGTGTTTCTGATTATGTAGTGAAGCTTTTAGGTCAACAAAACTCAATAAAATCCAATGCCATAATGGTTTTGCATATTTGATTTTCTAAGGATCTTCCATATCTTTTTTCATGTGCATTTTTGTTCAATCATGCTCAAATCAACCAAATCTTGCCATATTGGGATGTGCACGAGATCTTGACCTTAAAACATGTATAAAAAGATTTTTTAGGTCAAGTTTTATATTTTCCACATATTTATATAATTTAAATGAATTAATATGAATAATAATTCAAATAAATAAATAAAAAATGAGAAAATACTTCCCTTTGGGCCAAGTGATCGTGCACATGCTTGGAATGATGAATCATGGAAGAAAAATGGGCCCATTAGCAAATTTAGGTCATTTGGATCAAAGTTGACTTTTCAAAATATTCAAAAATTTCCCAACTTCCACAAGGCATAACTTGCTCAATTTTTAATCTTTTCTCATGTTCTTGGACATTTTGGAAAGGTCTTTGAGTCCTCTAACCAATGCCTTTGGTCCCATGTCATTTTGATTTACCAATCTCAAGTTACGGCCTTTGACTTAAAGTCCCTTTTTGTTGACTTTTGAAAATGACCTATAATGTTGAAATTGATAACTTTTTGTGAGAGCATTTCTTGGACTTGAAGTATGAAGATGAGTTGTAGGAAATGTCTTTCTCTTCAAAATGAGCTTTGGATGGAATTTTTCTGATAATCCATGTGAAAGTTATGCCCTGGTCAATTTCAGTTGACTTTTTCAGCTGTCCAAATATAGTAACTTTTACATCTTTGATGATTTCTGAGCCAAATTTTGAGAATCATGATCAAGCATTGATAAAATGATGTTTGTGGCTTCAAAATGATGTGTTGACCAAAAATTTGAACTTTTGACTGTCAAATGACCATTTTGCCCCTACAGTTGACTGTAGTGCAATTTAGGGTTTTGACTGTGCAATTTTGAGCTGAATGCCTTGAAACTTGATATGAGGATTCTTGACCATCTTTGTAGGCATGTGAGACTTGATTGGGCCTTTGAAAACTTCAATTTCTTGATCAGAACACAAACCCTAGTTTTTGGCTGTATAGGAGACTGTTGGACTGTGCAACCCTTGGGGAATTTTATGACTTGGCTTGGCAATTTCTTGAAGAATATGGGAGGGCAAATTTTGGGGTACAACACCTGCACTTCAGGAGGTTAGAGTAACCAACACTTGATCTTAGTCAAGTTAAAAAGCCAAGATGGAAAATATATTACAAAGGCAAAATGGCTAAAAGTCATTACAAAATATATAAGCATACAACTAAAAAATAAAGGCGAAATTAAAACGGGAGGTTGGCCTTGATTTGGAGGTATTTTATCTTCTGTAGCTCCAAGCGTCTTTCGCACACGGATTTCGACTGATGAAGAGTCTCAATTTTGACATCCAATGCTTGGGCTCGTTCAACATATGCTAATCCCTCGTTGAGTTCCTCTTTACTCTCTGAATCAGTGATGACAGCAATAAGTTCTTCCTTTCGTTTATCGTTGGTAGCAATATTGGCTTCTAACTCTCTGATCTGAGCCTTCATACTGGCTGTATTTTGATCAAGCTCTTCTACTTCTTTCTGCCTAGCTTCTTGCGCCCTCGACAGCTCCTTCGGCTTCGAAGCTGATTCAGCAGCAGCACCCCAGGAAGCAGCTACATGGCCATTGTGATACGGTGGGAGAACTGACTTGATGTTTTGTGTTTAGTCGCAAATGTCGCGGTTTAGCAAGAGTCGCCACCGACTTTTATTTTATCCAAAAGGAAAGGTAAAAAAGCACAGGAAAGACCTTTGAGATGTTTTCTTAAGTTCGGGGGGTAGATTATGAAAAGGGAAGGTGCTAGCACCCTTTTCATCCATGGTTTTCCATGGGCTCTTAGTTACTTGTTTAGATCACTTTCTTTGCTTTTGCAATTGTTTGAAATGGTGCTTTGTGTTTGGTGTGATTTTGAAAGTATTTTGAAAAGAGGCCTTCCGTTTAGGCAATCTTTGTAATGATTCTCGTTCGTAAGAATGTATACAAAGATGTTTGTCTTTTAAAAAATGTTTCAATGTTTTGAAAGTTGTTTGGAAATATTTTGAAATGTGTGTGTGATTGTTTTTGAAAATAGCAAGGATTGTTTGGAAGATAGCAAGTAACTAGGAGCTATCTACCCTACTCAAATGTCTTTCCTATACATTTTTATTCCTTTGACATTGTTGATTTACCAATGCTTTGGTAAACAACCCTATCTTTGGATGTTAAACGGGACGGGCGTGGGTCATCGTATGACCATGATAGCAATGTTGCCAAGTATCTTAGCATGTTTGAGGGACCAAGATCGATTTGTTTTAGGCAACCTTTTGATAGCGTCATCGAGGGACTATGATCTTTTTTGTTTTGTTTTGCCAAGATACTTTGCATGCATACCATGGCCATTTTTATTTAGGCAACCAAGTGGGTGAAACCCTAAGGATGCTTGTGTGCAATGTGTGTCATTTTACATGCATTTGATTGTCTTGGATTAGGTCATTCTATTTGTTTGACTTTTGTCTTGTCACGCAAAACCCTAGTTTTTACTAAACATGGTATAAAGCGATAAATTGTGTAAAAGTAAACTAAGCTATTACAATAATTATTATGGGAGGGGGGATACAAGATTTTGAATGGGAATATTTGCACAAAATAAAAACCCTAAAATACTATTACAACCCAATTAAATATTTGCAATTTAGATAAATGCACAAATATTAAAAATGCAATAAGAATGTAAATATGCAAAAAATGTTTTGTATTTGTTTTATGTATGAGGAAATAAAATTATTTAAGTCCTAAAAAATAAGAAAAATAACATTGTTATTTTTGAAAGGGAAAACCCTAGTTTTTTTTATTAAAAGAAAAATATGTTCTATATTATTTATTTATCTATTTTTTGTATAAGAAAATATAAGTAATATTATTTACAAATATTACAAATTAAAAATATGTAAGAAAAATAAATATTTAATGTGTATAACTAATATAATAAAAATATTAAGTATTTATTTATTATTTACAAGTTAATTAAGAAAATAAAGTATATTGCCCTAATAAACTATTTTTTATGTCAATTTTTTTTTTAAAAATAAAATAAAAGTATGAAAATAATAAATTATTTTTTTGGGGATTTTTATCATTAGAAAAAAAATATGCAAGCAATAAATATAAAAATATGCAAGAAAATATAAAAATAAAAGAAAATGGTCAGGGGGTGTAAAAGCAATACAGGGGGTGTGGAAAACAAAAGCAGGCAGGCCCAAAGGCGCCAAGGCCCAGAACATCATCTTCATCCCTGTCCTTCAGCTTGCGCGCGTTCTGAGTTCAAATCTGTAACTTGTTATAGCTTGCATAAAATCAAAAACTCATAACATAAAAAATGTAGCTTGTAAACTCACGATTCCAATGATATAAAATTCATGACCTAACTCTCAAAGATCAGGGAGAATTTTAATGGCCCTAATTTCTGACCTAGGTTTTTCAGCATGTTCAACAATCAAATTCTCTTAGCTTAGTTAATATAAATGACAACTATGCATATGTACAACTTCACCATGCTAGAGACTACATTTTTGCTTCACAAATCGTGGCTTGAGGATGCTTAAATAGAGAGATAGAGTTTTGAAAAATACCTCCTTCAGCTGGATTTGGATATGGCAATGTAGGGACTTTGAGTGAGACCTGAGGATCGTGTGAGCTTCCTTGAAGTTCCCTCAAGCTTTTCCAATGCTTAGCTTGCCTTGAGGATGCTTGAAACTCCCTGTAGAAGTCAACCTGCAACCTTCAAGTTTGAAAATGGTGATGTCTGAAACAGGGAACACAGTTGCAGTGCAAAGGCTTGGATGGTTTGGATGTGATGTATGGAAGGTGTTTGAAGTGTTACAAGGCAAACACACGAGCAAATATTGAATTGGGAAGAGTTTTGCAGAAGCTGCCCTGTTTGGGCAAAAATTTGTGTTTTTGAGTTTTGGAATGTTTCAGAGCATAAGCCTTCGTGTGCTAGCTTGAGATAAGTTTGTCCAGTTGTTTTGAATGATGCCAAGTCTATCCTTTATCAGATGTACAAGTTATCTACCTTTTGGCCACTTTTCTTGTTTTTGAAGAAAAGTGACAAGACTTATGCCAACATGCTTGTCCTTGTTTGCTTGCTAGCTGCAGAGGGTTGGTATGCTTTGCCTGATATCTGTGGACATTTCTTGTGACAAAAGAACAGGTCCAAGGCTCAAGGATAGCAAAGTTGCAAAAAGCTTACTTTATGAAAATGACAATGTGCCCTTTATGGATTTATTCTTTGTACAATACTCCAAAAGCCCAAACAAAGCCATTATCTTATGAGTTTACATTTAATTATGGAGTGTAGAAGGGATTTAGGACCTGTAATGCAAGTTACAAGCATGCTTGATATATTTGCAACTTGGTGCATTGTAAAAATGGCTTGAACAAAAGTGACAAAATGCCATTTTCTCTTCTTCGATTCTGCCTAACCACAAATGATCTTGGAGATTTCTTGGACATTTTAGAAAACTTGCAACACGATCTACAATCCATATTTGAAATGCATTTTGAGATACCTCTTGGAACTATGTGAAAAGTGTCCATGAAGTTGGGTCAAAAACCTGCCTAGATTAGGGCAAATTTTCAATAAGTCTTTTAGTTCATGGACCCCTATTCACAAATTCATAACTTGAGATCCAAGCATCTTTTGGGAAAACTTTGTGAAGCAAAGTTATAGATTTCATGGAGGACTACAACTTTCATGTTGGAAGTTTCCTTTGTATCAAATTGCATCATGGTGAAAAAATGGTGCAAAGTTAGGAAAAAATAAGAAAATTTTCATACTTAGAAAAATTCTAAGTTATGAAAAATTTCAAATTAAAACCCTAATTTGCAAATTTAGGTTTCTTGGCCAACAAGTTTCATATTTTGACATGTCTTGATGAATTATGACCCTTGGCACTTGATTTTGACCAAAAAGTCAAAGTTTGACTTTTTAGTGTACAATTGACTTTTGATCAGTTGACTGCAAAATTCATTTGTCAATCCAATGAACTTAAGATATTTTGAACTATGTAATTAGGTCAAGATGATTCCATTGAAACCTTGAAATCATGCTTGAACCCAATTTGTCATTGGCTAGGTTAAAAATCAGGAATTGCCCTTTCTCAGTCAAAACTCTAATTTTGACCGTTTTGCCCTTTTGATGATCTGATCAAATTTCTTGAGGAGTTGTGACCCAAACTTGATCAAATGGTACATAGGAGTCTAAAATTTTATTGTGGGTAAAAAATTATGAAGTTTGACTATAAATTGGCCATGATTGACTTTTCCGCCAATACATCTGATTTTTAGGTTAATTGTCCAATTGACTGGGCAAAAATGTGATCCAAGGCTTGAAACTTAATGTTGTACCCCAAAATTTGCCCTCTCAATTTTCAAGATTTCCCCTCACAAGACTCTTTGAACTCAAGACCAGATTAGGGTTTGCTCTGCTCAAGACATCTCCTTGCACCGTTGACCTGAAATTAGGGTTTGAGTTTGCACAAGGATTTTTAGACTTCCAATGCTCAATGTGACTTTCATACTTCATGTTGGACCTCTAAGATTTCCCATACCAAGTTTCAAACCTTGAATCAAATTTTTGCCCAGTCAATTGGACAGTTGACCTAAAAATCAACTGTATTGGGAAAAAAGTCAACTGTGGCTAATTTACAGTCAAACCTCCTAATTTTTTATCCACATCAACATTATAAACTCATATGAACCATTTGATCAAGTTTGGACCACAATTCCTCAAGAAATTTGATCAGATCATCAAAAGGGCAAAATGGTCATTTTTAGGGTTTTGACTGTAGAAGAGCAATTTCTGATTTTTCACCTAGCCAATGGAAAATTGGGTTCAAGAATGGTTTCAAGGACTTAATGGCATCATCTTGACCTAGTCATAAGGTTCAAAAGATCTCAATTGCATTGGATTGACAGATGAATTTTCCAGTCGACTAATTAAAAATCAACTGTACACTGAAAAGTCGAACTTTGACTTTTTGGTCAAAATCAAGTGCCAAGGGTCATTTTTCATCAAGATATGTCAAAACATGAAACTTGTCCACCAAGAAACCTAATTTTGAAAATTAGGGTTTAAAATGGAAAATTTTCATAACTTAGAAATTTTCTAAGTTATGAAAATTTCTTATTTTTTCCCAACTTTTCCCAACTTTTTCACCATGGTGCAATTGGATTCAAACAAAACTTCCAACATGAAAGTTGTATTCCTCCACAAAATCTACAACTTTGAATCACAAAGTTTTCCCAAAAGATGCTAGGATCTCAAGTTATGAGTTTGTGAATAGGGGTCCAAAAACTTTCTAACTTAGTGAAGTTTTGCCCTAGTTTAGGCAGGATTTTGACCTATCTTCATGGAAATTTTTCACATAGTTCCAAGTGTAATCTCAAAATTAATTTCAAAGATGGATTGTAGATCATGTTATAAGCTTTCCAAAATGTCCAAGAACTCTCCAAGATCATTTGTGGTTAGGGAGAATCGAAGTTTTGAAAATGGAAAATCATCACTTTTGTCCAAGGCATTTTACACCATGCTACAAGTTGCAATGCTGTCCAAACCTTGCTTGTACTTGTTTTACAGGCCTTAAAATTTCCGCACTCATAAATTAAATGCAAACACATTGGATTAAGGCTTTATTCTGAGCTTTAGAGCATTATACAAAGAATTAATTCATTTTTGGCAAAAAGGTAGCATTGCCACTTTGGTAAAGCATGCTTTATGTCAAATTGAATTTCTTGAGCCATGGACCAAAGCTCTTGCAACGAACAACATCCACAAACTTGGGGCAAAGTACACCAACTATATGCATGCTTGGAGCTAGCCTGTACAAGCCATAGCATTGTCAATTCCACCTTTTACTTCAAAAATAAGTCATTGTGCAAAAGGTCAACAACTCTTCAATCTGATAAGAGCAAGTGTTGTATTCATTTCAAACAAGTTTTACAAATTACACTAAGCCAGAAACACGAGCTCACCACCTCTCAAACACCCTTGTACACCAAAAACCCCATTTTCTGCCAAAACAGGGCAGGTTCTGCAAATCATAAGCCAAAACCAAATCCACTCGTGCGTTTTGCTTGAAACCAGTTCCAACACACTCCATACAACACACCTAAACTATCCCAACCATTCTCAAGCCACTGTAACTCCATTTTCACACTTCACCATTTTTGCTTTGAAGCTTTGCAGGTTGAGTTCTACAAGCATATTTAGGCCATTTCAAAGCAAGCCAAGCATTGAGAAATATTGAGTGAACCTCAGGCAAGCTAACACGACCTTCAGGCCTCATCAAAAACACCTACATTGCCATATCCAAGCTTGGCTGAAACAGGGAAATTTCAAACTTCTATCTCCTTATTTAGGAATCATTAGGCTTAGGTTTGTGAAGCAAAAATGTAGTGCTCATTTCCCTTGAGCTGTACATATGCATAAAATTCATTTATGTTAACTGAGCTAGGAGTATTTGATAGTTGAACTTTCTGAAAAAACTAGGTCAAGATTTAGGGCCATTAAAATTCTCTCTGGTCTTTGAGAGTTAGATTAAGTTTTTTACATGGTTAGAATCGTGTGATCAAGAGCTATAACTTTCATGTTGCAAGTTTTTGTTTTTGAGCACGTATGCAGGAGTTCCAGATTTGTACATAGCGCGCGCATTTTCTGACTCAAAGGACTAGGATGAAGTGGGAACGGGCTGAGCTTGGATTGTTTCTCCTATTGACACCCCCCTTGCTTGCTCTTTGCACCCCCTTTGACCCATTTGATTATTTTTGTATATTTTTTTATTTCTTTTATATTTCTGAATTTTTATTTATTTTTCTAAATATTTAAAATCACAAAAAATATTCTCTTAATTTTTCACATTTTATTTTATTATTTTTTGGACATAAAAATAGTTTATTAAATAATATATACTTTCATTTTCTTAAATAAATTTATAAATAAAATTAAAATACTTACATATTTTTATTTTATTATATTATATACTTAAAATATTATTTTCTCACAAATATTATTTTTTAACATTTATATATATATTTTTATTTATTTTCTTGTACATAAATGAATAAATAAATAATTAGAATTTATATTTTCTTTTAAAACCAAAATTAGGGTTTCCACCCCTTTTCAAAAATAATCATTTTTATTTTCTTATTTTTAGACAAAAATAATTTATTTTACATACATAAAAATAAATACAAAAACATTTTTGCATATTTATATTTATTTGCATATTTAAATATTTGTCCATTTGTTTATCTTGTGCAATATTCAATTTGGTTGTAATAGTTGAATTAGGGTTTTATTTTCTTGCAAATATCCCCCTACTCAAAACTTGTACCCCCCTCCCCATATCAATGTTGTAATAGTTGTAGATTTACTTTTACGCATTTTTATTGCTTTCAAATATGCATGATAGTAAGATTAGGGTTTGTATGCAAAGAACCAAAATCAAAACAAATAGCATGACTAATACAAGACAAAAATGCATGAAAAATGATAACACAATGCACACAAGCATCTCTAGGGTTTCATCCACTTGTTGCCTTAAAAATGGCCATGGTATGCATGCTAGGTATCTTGGCAAAACAAATCAAAACAAAAGATCATAGTTCCTCGATGACGCTATCTTGGTTGCATATACAAAAATGATCTAGTCCCTCAAAAAATTGCTAAGATACTTGGAAACATTGTTATCATGGTCATACGATGACCCACGTCTGTCCCGTTTAACATCCAAACACAAGGTTGTTTACCAAATACAATAGTAAAACAACAATGTCAAAGGGTTAAAAATGTGTAGGAAAGATCTTTGAGTAGGGTAGATAACTCCTAGTTACTTGATCAAACTTGCAAACCATCCTTGCTATTTTCAAAACACACATTTTCAAAACAATTTCCCAAAACAAACTTTCAAACATTGAAACATTTTTCAAAAGGCAAACACCTTTGTATACATTCAAACAAGAATTATTACAAAGGTTGCCTAGACAAAGGCCTCTTTTCAAAATACTTTCAAAACCACACAAAGCACCATTTCAAACAATTGGAAAAGCAAAGCAAGTGATCTAAACAAGTAACTAAGAGCCCATGGAAAACCATGGATGAAAAGGGTGCTAACACCTTCCCTTTTCATAATCTACCCCCCGAACCCAAGAAAACATCTCAAAGGTCTTTCCTGTGATTTTTGACCTTTCCTTTGGATAAAATAAAAAGTGGGCGGCGACTCTTGCTAAACTGAAACATTTGCAAACAAAAACGCAAAACCCCAAGTCAGTTCTCTCACTGTATCACAGAACTGGCGACTCTGCTAGGGATGAATCTAAAAGTGGGGTTACCTTAGGGTTTAGATCACCTTTACATGCTTATCTTGCTTGATTTGATTGCTTTACATTTGGTTCTATTGTTTGGGTTTGAATCCTCTACCCGGATTTGGGAAACATTCATAGGTAAATAGCAATACGTTGTGGAAGCTGTGTGGGGTATACCGACATGGTTGAAGCAATAACTATATTAGTGCGACATATTTGTGGGTACCGGTAGCCTTTGAGTTAATCAAAGAGAATACGGGGCCGTTGAGTGATTTCATGAAGCACTAATGGACTTTTAGAACCTTTACTTGACCATCTTGGCCTTTTTAGTGGTAGTGAGATGACCGGCTTTGGTGCAGTCCGAAGTTGGTAGATACTCGATACTACACTCATTGAGGGTTGTTTTCTTGGAATATTTCGGTCACCAGTAAAGTGGCTAAACTGAAACAATGAACATAGAAAATAGTCCAGTGATATTTAGCTCCTTAGAACCCGGTTACTATTTATAGGACAGGTTGAGCCAACTAAACTTCAAGAGGGTACTTACCTATGAAACCCCATGCAAGCCTGAAACTAGGAACTTGTGTGATTTGCTTGTACATATATACTTGTGCATAACATCATGAACATCATGAAGCATCATATGCATCCACTAACCATTTCAAGGATTTTGGATCTTCATATTTGTTCCTGTTTTATAGGTAATGGATTCCCTTCGCAGGAAAACTATTCAAGTCAACCTTGTGAGAATTCCTCCTCAACTCAAGAAGCTTAATTCCAAGATTCTAGAGTATTCTCCATTCACTGAAAGACATGGTCGACTTCTCAACTTGGTCAACTCCAACACAGAGGAAGACATGGTGAAAGTTCTCTTCCAGTTCTTTGACCCCCTACACCACTGCTTCACATTTTCTGACTACCAGCTAGTGCCTACTTTGGAGGAATTTTCTCAACTCTTGAGGATTCCTATTCTCCATCAACTACCCTACAACGGTACGGAAAGATATCTAAAGCCTGAAGATGTTGCTCAAGCCCTACACTTGCAACCATCTGATGTCATAGGTCATTGGGAAACCAAAAGTGGTGTCAAGGGTTTCTTGGAAATGTTCCTATTTGAGAAAGCTCAAGAATGTTGGAATTCTCTAGATCTGCAAGCTTTTGAGGAGATTGTAGCACTTCTCATCTATGGGTTGGTCTTGTTCCCAAACCCTGATCAGCTTATAGATGTGAATGCTGTCAAGATTTTCATATCTCGGAATCCTGTGCCTACATTGCTTGGGGATATCCTCCACTCATTTCACACTCGAACAATGAGGAAAAGAGGTGTTCTCATGTGCTGTACTCCTCTTCTAGCAAGGTGGTTTATTTCTCACCTTCCCCAATCAGTCTTGAAGAATGAGCAAGGCTTAAGATGGTCACAATGACTGATGACTCTTACATATTTAGATGTTCATTGGTGTTCTTGATCCAGAGAAAATGTTATCATCATCGACCGTTGTGGGGAATTACCTAATGTCCCTCTACTTGGCATTAGGGGAGGCATTACCTACAACCCCTGCTTGGCTCTGAGACAGTTTGGGTATGCCCGAAGGGATGGCCCACATGACATGCTGATTCCAGACTTGGTTTTTGACTTCGACAACGATGCTCAAGGACTTCGACAAAGGTTCATCCGAGCTTAGAGGATGCCCAACAAGGTGGACAGTAAGACCTTGGGACACAAGAATTCCATCCCCCTTGAGCCTTACCTCAAGTGGGTATGAACCCGCGCCCAAAGTCTTATGATGCCTTACCCCTACATTCTCCCTGTGACCAAAGAGCCTGTTATGGAAGGAGAGGTTCCATACACCCTCCTATATCCTGACATGCCAACATCGTTGGAAGATTTACAAAGGAGTTGGATACAGCTCAAGGGAGAATGCGATACGTTTGAAGCCCAATTCTACACCAGTGAGAAGAAGGTTTTAGAGCTTACTCGTCAACTTCACGAAGAGCAAACTCTCAACACCTACATTTCACCAAAAAGGATGCGCAACGTCTTTTTACATTAGAATTTTGTATTGTTTTTCCCATGGGGCATTTATGTACTAACAAATTCTATCTTATTAATATGATGTTTGTTCCTTTTTGTTTAAAAAAATTTGAATTTCTGAATCCTTGAATGCATTACATGAATACATATCATTCATCATATGCATAAACAGGTCTTCACACCAGGTTTCCTTATCTCTCTGATGTTTATTTCAGCAAGATGGATATAGCGCAGACGATCAAAGATTTGCAAGCGCAAAATTCACAGTTCCAACAACTACTCATGACCTTGGCAAAGGGTCGGGAGGATCTTAAAGCTCTGTTAGAGAAGGAAAAGGAGAAAAAGAAAAAGAAGGGAGTTGGTGTAGCTACTTTGGGTAGAAGATTCAAAGGTCAAGCCAGAAGGGTCCTGGATTTCCCCTCAACATCTGATGAAGGGGTAGGAAAAGGAAAGGGAGCTGCAGTGCCATCTGAGTCTGAGGAAGAAGAAGAAGAAGAGGATGAAGAGTATTCTGAACAGCAGTACCCTCTTGCAGATGAGAAATACAAGAACTTGGAAGAACGTCTGGCACCCATGGAGATTCAAAGAGTTCCTGGGATGGACTTTGAGGAGTTGGGTTTGGTTTCAGGAATAGTTATTCCTCCGAAGTTTAAAGTACCTCTATTTTCTAAATACGATGGGGTGTCTTGCCCAAAGATGCACTTGCGGTCCTATGTCAGAAAAATTTAACCACATTCTTCTAACAAAGACCTGTGGGTACATTTCTTCCAGGACAGTTTGTCGTGGACGCAATTAGATTGGTTTTACCAGCTAGAGAGGTCTGATGTGCACAATTGGGAGGATTTGGATGCTTCCTTCTACAAGCAGTATCAGTACAATGTGGACTTAGCACCAACCCGTAGTCAATTACAGAGTATGGGCATGGTTTCTAATGAAGGCTTTAAGAAGTATGCCCAGAAATGGAGAGACTTGGCGGGACGAGTTCAACCACCTCTATCTGAGAGGGAGCTTGTAGATATGTTCTTGGGTACACTGTCAGGCCCATTTTTCAATCACCTGATTGGAAGTTCGTCTGCGGGGTTCACCGAGTTGATTCTAACTGGTGAGAGAGTTGAAGCCGGAATCAAGAGTGGTAAAATTCAAAAAGATGCATCTGCTTCCGCTGCCGTCAAAAAGCCTTTTCCAGCAAAGAAAGAAGTCTCAGCTGTCTACTCCCAAAGAAGTCAAGGAAGAGTTGAGCGCCGGCCAGCGGTGGGGGCCGTAATGATTCAGAAGTCTGCAGTCGATCAGCCCAGAAACAATCAACCCAAAACCAACCAAGCAAGGGCGGAAAGGCCTGTAAGGCAATTCACCCAGATAAACATGACTCCTGCTCAGGTTCTTCCCCATCTCCTGAAGTTAAACCTTACCAGTTTGAGAGAGGCCCCGAAAAATCTGAATACAACTTCTCCTTACTACCATGCCAACGCCAAATGTGCTTATCATTCAGACAACCTGGGGCACGACACCAACCATTGTTGGGCCCTCAAAAATAAGATTCAGGATTTAATAGATGCTAAAGAAATTGAATTCGACGCCCCTGAAAATCCAAATGTGATCTCTGCTTCAATGCCAAAGCATGGTCACCATGCCCATGCTATTGAAGAGGGTCTGTATGTTGCTACTGTTGATGACTTGATGACTCCGTTACCAATAATCAAGCTGAATTGGTTGAAGGCTGGGATTTTCCCAGGTTGTGAAGAAGGTTGCTATCTTTGTTCATCCTTACCATCCGACTGTCCGTTGTTGAAGTTAGGCATCCAACGCCTAATGGATAACAAAGAAATCCTTTTTGAGAAGACTCCTGTTACACCGACTCCTGTCAATGATGTTTCAATAATTACCATATCCGCCAATCTTTCCAAGGTCTCCAAAAGACCTGTTAAGATTACATCCTATCTAAAGATTGTACCTTTGAAGATAACCATGCCGGGGCCTATCCCGTACAAGTCCAATAAATCAATACCATGGAACTATGGGGGAGAGATCTTCTACCACAGTATTAAACAAGTTGAATCAACTGAAGAGAGTTCTGATGAAGAGACTTCCGACATTGGAAACATTGCCGGAACGAGTAAAATCACCCGCAGTGGAAGAATTTTCTCTCCGGAGATTGCGCCTCCAAAGGCAATCTTCGGACCCTCAGCTGCTCCTAAGGTTAGCCCTGTGCCGGTCAACATATCTGCGAGAACTCCAATTATTGAAGAAGTTGTAACTCCTGTGGTTGTCCCCTCTGCTGTTGCTGATGATAGAGGAAAAGGGATCCAAGAAGAGCCCGTCAGGACGAGGGCTCAGCCGTTAATCATCCCTAAAACCACTCAAAAAGAAATGGAAGAGATTTTGAAAATAATCAAGAAAAGCGATTATGATATTGTGGAGCAACTGGGGCAAACCCCCTCAAAAATCTCTATGTTGGCCTTGATGCTTTGTTCAGAAGCTCATGCCAAAGCTTTGATCCGATTCTTGAAGACGGCCCACGTGCCACAGGAAACCTCCGCGGATCAGTTCCAGGAATGTGTAGTTATCCTAACGGCTGACAATGGTCTAGGATTCTCCGATGCCGATCTAACAATCAAAGGGAGAAAATATAATGACGCTTTGCATGTCTCGGTGGAATGCAGAGGAACTACTCTAGCACACGTTCTGGTAGACACTGGTCCATCGCTGAATGTCTTACCAAAGAAGGCATTGGATAGGCTAGATTGTGAAGGTTTAACCTTGAAGCCCAGCAATATCATTGTCAAAGCCTTTGATGGTTCTAAAAGGATGGTCCACGGGGAGGTGGACATCCCGATTAAAGTGGGAACTGAAGTCTTCAACTCCACATTCTATGTGATGGACATCCGTCCTTCCTATTCTTGCTTGCTGGGAAGACCTTGGATTCACCATGCTGGAGCCGTCACTTCAACTCTGCACCAAAAGCTCAAGTACCCTGTCCAAGGGAAAATTGTAACTGTTCACAGTGAAGAGGAATACATGATAAGCCATCTAAATTCTTTCCGCTATGTAGAATTGGGTGGTGAATTCATTGAAACCCCCTTTAAGCATTTTGAGGAGGTAGCTCAGGAAATTGTAGCAACCAAGACAGTGTCTTCTGTACCCATGATTACCAGACCTCCGCCTCGGATGTCGTCGCTCAAAGATGCAAAGACTGTGATTGAAGAAGGAGGAAGCACAATCTGGGGGCAGCTTCCCGATTTTCCTTTCAAGTCTGATAAATTCGGTTTAGGATTCACTGCTTCTGCTCAAAAGGCTGTGCGTCGCTCCTGGGCTGGAGGACCACCGGTGAAGATCACCCATCAAGGAGTCAATGCTTTGGAGGATAGTGAAGAGGAGAGAAATCTGGAAGACTGGATTTTCCCTACTGTGGATGGAGAACTATGCAATTGGGAGGCAAAGGACTTTGTTCCCATTACTTTCATGAATCAATAATTTATCTTTCAAACATTTCTGTTGGTTTGTAATAATTCCTAAACAATTTGTACACTTTTAGCCCTGTGCCTTACCCGAGGTACATAGGTCCATTTGTAAGGATTTGATTTTTCATCTTCATATGACATTTTAATGAATCATAGACGTTTTCACATATAAACTTTTGTGTTCATTGTCTTTCTTTTTACATTTTATTTGTTTAAAGGTGGCTATCCCTTACACATACCCACACTCACAAACTCAGACTGAACCCTAACAAGTGCACTTTTGGAGTCAGGTCCGGTAAACTCTTGGGTTTCATAGTCAGCAACAAAGGAATCGAGGTTGATCCTGCCAAAGTCAAAGCTATACAAGAAATGCCTGCCCCTCGCACTTAGAAGGAGGTCAGAGGTTTCTTGGGACGCCTAAACTACATTGCAAGGTTCATTTCTCACCTAACATCTACCTGTGAGGAAATCTTCAAGCTGTTGAAGAAAGATATGGTGGTTAAATGGAATGATGACTGTCAAGTTGCTTTCAATAAAATCAAGGAGTATTTGCTAGAACCTCATATCTTGATGCCTCCCGTCAAAGGAAGACCGCTTATCATGTATCTGACTGTCTTGGAGAATTCAATGGGGTGCGTACTGGGCCAACATGACGAGTCTGGCCGAAAAGAGCATGCCATTTATTACCTTAGCAAAAAGTTTACCAACTGTGAGACCCGATACTCACTGCTCGAGAAAACTTGCTGTGCTTTGGTATAGGATGCTCGCCGGCTAAGGCAGTATATGTTGACTCATACCACTTTGCTGATATCTAAGATGGATCCGATCAAGTACATCTTTGAGAAGCCTGCTTTATCTGGAAGAATAGCAAGGTGGCAGATGATCCTTACAGAGTATGATATACAGTACACGACCCAAAAAGATATAAAGGGGAGTGTGCTAGCCGATCATCTGGCCCATCAAGCTGTCGAAGATTACCAATCCATGAAGTTCGACTTCCCCGACAAGGACATTATGACTTTGGACAACATTGAAGACTTCAGACCATATGACGAACCTGAACAAGGATCCCGATGGACCCTGTACTTTGATGGTGCCTCAAACGCACTTGACAACGGTATTGGTGCTGTACTTATCTCTCCTGAAGGTTGCCATACACCTTTCACCGCCAGACTCTGCTTCAGCTGCACCAATAACATGGCCGAGTAGGAAGCTTGTATCTTTGGTCTCAAGGCTGCCATAGACTTGGGAATCAAATCTTTGGTTGTATTTGGGGACTCAGCTTTGGTCATCAGTCAGATCAAAGGAGAGTGGGATACTAAACATCCAAACCTCATCCCTTACAAAGAACATGTCCTGACATTGTTACCACATTTCGAGCAGATTACCTTCGAGCACTTCCCGCGAGAAGAAAATCAGCTAGCAGATGCTCTAGCTACAATGTCATCCATGTTTAAACTTAACTGGGATAATGAGGCTCTTCAAATCACCATTGAATGGATGGACGAACCTGCACATTGTCACGAGATTAATACCGAAGAAGTAGTGGACCGACCCTGGTTTCATGACGTCAAAAGGTATCTCGAGGCTCAGGAATACCCCGAAGGATCTTCAGTCAATGACAAAAAGTTCTTAAGGAGATTCTCTGCCAAGTTCTTCCTGAGCAATGGTATCCTATACAAGCGCAATCATGATTGCATTCTGCTTCGTTGTGTGGACAAGGTTGAAGCTGACCAGATTATGGCTGAATTGCACAATGGTACCTTTGGCACTCACTCTAGCGGACATACGATGGCTAAGAAGATTCTACGGGCAGACTATTACTGGTCTACCATGGAAGCTGATTGCTATCATCATTCCCGTACATGCCATAAATGTCAAATCTATGCGGACAAGGTACACATACCTCCAGTTCCTCTCAATGTCTTAACAACTACTTGACCATTCGCTATATGGGGAATCAACATGATTGGAGAGATCAAGCCTACAACATACAATGGACACCGCTTCATCATGGTGGCCATTAATTACTTTACCAAATGGGTCGAAGCAGCTTGCTTCGCATCCGTTACAAAGAATGTGGTTTCCCGCTTCATCAAACAAAACCTCATTTGCCGGTATGGTATCCCCGACAGGATCATCACTGACAATGGTACAAACCTGAACAACACTATGATCACCGCCTTGTGCGATCAGTTCCAGATTCAACATCATAATTCATCTCCCTATTGGCCAAGGATGAACGGTGCTGTCCAAGCTGTGAACAAAAATATCAAGAAGATCATTCAAAAGATGACAGTCACCTACAAGGACTGGCATGAGATGTTACCGTTTGCTCTACACGGATACCGTACCACGGCGCATACATCAATTGGGGAAACACCCTATTCTTTGGTATACGACATGGAAGTTGTTTTACCTATCGAGATTCAGATTCCCTCCTCGAGAATCATGAAGGATGCTGGTTTGAGTGAAGACGATTGGATTCAGACCCGACTTGATCAACTTAACTTGATTGATGAAAAGCGACTTACTGCTGTTTGGCACGGTCAAACGTATCAAAAATGGATGATCAAAGCTTTCAACAAGAAAGTCAGGCGCCAGGTATATCAAGTCGGGGATCTTATAATCAAGCAGATCATCTTGCCGCAAAGTGATCCCAGGGGAAAATAGACTCCTACCTACGAAGGACCATTTGTGATAAAAAATATCTTTTCTGGTGGGGCAATGATATTAACCACCATGGACGACGACGATCTGCCGCACCCTGCGAACGCGGACATAGTCAAAAGATACTACGCATAAATGACCCGACAAGTTGAAAACCCAAAAGGGCGACTTGGGGAAAAATAGGTATCCCGGTGAATCGAAAACCCGAAAGGGCGGTTCAGGAAAAAATTAGGGATAAATAAAGAAATCCGTACACCCGGCAAGTTGAAAACCCGAAAGGGAGACTTGGGCAAAAAAGGGTTTCCCGGTGGATCGAAAACCCGAAAGGACGGTCCAGGAAAAAGTTAGAGAATTAAAGCATATGACTATGTCTCGTCGAATCACTTTAAAGACAAGCTCCTGGCTTCTAATCAACTCAATCATCTTCGAACGAAGCAACGAATGGACAAGATATTCGGAGTTACGAAGGCTGTAGCAGAATGGAAACCCCATGGGATTTTTTACACATAGTGTTGTACCCCAAAATTTGCCCTCCTATTTTTCCACAAGAAATCACAGCTTCGGGTTTTCCCTGACTTTTTTAGATTGGCTTAAGAATCAGTCAAACAGACTTTTTCTTATCAGTCTATCCAATTTAGGGTTTTCATGGACTCTGGAACAATTCAAGCAGATTATTAGGGTTTGATTGAGTTTGGCTCAAGGTTTGATCAGGCAAGCGCTTCTTTGAAAATAAATCAAGAACTAGGGTTTATGTGCGCATTCTCAGAAAGAATTAATTCTATAGTTCTTTTCAATTTACACTGGGACATGAGCTGAGGCATTTGAATTGAGAACTTGCAGTGTTTGGTATAATCAGTAAAAGAAGAGACATGTGGACGTTTGTTGTGATTAACTGTGCATTGCTATGATTAATTGGAGTGCTGGGTTTATTATTGATTGATGCTAAGTGGCAAGACCACAGTGTTTATTAATTATTTATTTATTCTAAGTTAGAATAGTTGGGATTTACTTCCAGTTATTTTAATTCAAGAAAGCTTAAATAATTAAATAAACAGCTGAGATAAAAGAGATATCTGACAATAAAAAGACTTTTATTTATTTTTAATTATTTGTACAAATGTTATTTAAATACAGTAATTATTTACAAGTATTTATAATAATATTTATTACAATGATTAAAAGTAAAATAAAATTGCGTCCTAATTTTCCTAAGTCTTCATCTTCTACTGATGCTCCCCATTGCCCAACTGACTTTCATCTGTAAAAACAAAAAAAGGAAAAAGAAGTCAAATACAAATGAAATCAAAGGCAGATAGTTAATTTAAAGCTCACCATTAAAAGTGACTGGCCGAAATAAGTTTATTCACCCTCTCTGCAAATCACAAGAAAACTCTTGGTTCACAAAGAGGGATAGAAATATGCTTGCAAAAAAATATGAAATGCACAAAGCTACAATACTGCATAAATCCAAATTGTCAACCAAAGAGGCAAATTGAACAAGCAGCATAATTGCAAACCAACCAAATTACAAAGGCAAACTGAACTGCACATGGAAAACCAAGTCCAATGTCAACCAACTGTCCAAAAGCTATCAAAAGGCTGTCAAAAAGATATCAAGAAGTACACAATATGCAGGAAATCTGGAATGTGCAGAGGAAAGATACAAATGCAAACAAACATTTCAAATATTGTTCATCATTTTCAAGGCCAGCACTTTTTCAGAGCAAAAAGTACATATTTAAGCAATATTATATGCTTTTTATCTATGGAGAGAGAAAGAGAAAAAAGAGGAAGAGGCTTACAGTACAGCAGGCTGGAGGCTTAAAGATATAACAAGACATATCAGAACAAGCAAAAAGGAGGAGGCAGAATATCACAAAAAACAAGTTCACACAAACTGTAACATTTCTCAAACATTGCAAACTGCCTCCAACATAAACAAACTATCTCAAACCTGTTACATAACACAAGCCTCAACCTGCCTTAAACATTCAAACACCTCAAAACCTGTTACATAACAATGGCCACAAAACTGCATTAGAAGCTTGCAACCCCAGCCTGTCAAAAACAAGCCTGAAGCCTAAACCTTAAGTTTTCAAAAAGCCAACATATTACAAACAAAGCCTGTCAAAACCCAGTTTCAAACCATACAAACATTCAACCACAAACCTGTGGCCAAATCCTAAACATCCTGCAACATACAAGCCTCATAAACCAGAAAAAAACTGTTTAAGCTTGCCTCAAAGTCGTTTGCCTACAAAACCTGTCACAACAGCCAGCCTGTGACACAAATAAACAAGCAAACTGATAAGCCTTAAAGCCTGAAGCCAAAGCCTAAACTTCAAGCCTGTCTCAAGCCTTTCAGAGCCAAAGACACCCTCAGAGCAACCTCATCATAGGGCCAATAACCACATAAACATACTCAGAAGCTATCATTATTGATAAGAAGGAAGAGGAAAAAGTCAATAGCAACTAAGAAATCTCAGGGCCAATATCATCATTTTACAGAGGCAAAATACAAATACCAGGAAAAGCAAAGCCAACATCACACTCCCTGCCTTGGCCGCCCTAGGACGCCTCCTGTCCACCTCCAGAACCTCCGTCTCCAAGAGCCAACAAAGGTATAACTCCTTTTCTTTTTTCTTTTCACACCTCATACAGAGAATAATAATAATCAAGATCAGAACACACATAACTAATTAATCATGCAAATCCGAAAACCCTAAGAATGGTTAGAAGCAGAAATCATACATATTGTGTCATCACTGCCTGAGTAATCCATGGAGGGAGGAAGATATGGACGGTGGCGCCTGGTGGCCACAGGCGGAGGCGTTCAGAAAGCTTGAAGAGGCGAAGAATGAAGACAAAGATGAGAGCGTCGTTTGTCCACACAAACCCTAGTTCTGAGGCAAAACCCACCGAACCCTTACAAAATATTATCAAAACTGTCTGGGCCTTGCCCCATCATCTGCTTAAGCCCATAAATTACAGGCGCATACCCCCCTTTTTTCTTAACTCTGCCTATTTTTGATTGGACCAAGCAAATTCCTTTAAGCCCATTTCCTTTTCTTTACATAAACCAATATCCTTTTTTACTTATCATTTTATTTTTTCTTTTTTAAACTAATATATTTTATTTTTGTTTGTAAATAAAATAATACCTTAACTCTTTTTATATAAAATTTTTCTTAATTACCTTTTTTTATTTTTAGTATAGTTAAAAATATATAAAGAATAGAATTTTGAGTTAAATAGCTTTCTTGTATATAAAACATTAAAAGATACATAAATGATTAGTTTGTTTTAAGTTAAATACTTTTTCTTTAAAACCCTTTTGTTTATATAACATCAACTAAAATGTATAAATATTAGTTTTCTTTAACTTAAAACATTTTTTTTCCGTTAGAATATTTGTCTATACTTAATAAACACATATTTGCATCACTTGTAAATAATCATATACACTTACACCAATACATTTACTTGTCTTTTATTCTTATACATTGATATACATTACATTTGAGAATGCGATTCGATTTGGTTGTAAATATTATTTGGACACTACTCTCCTAATAAGTCTCATCCCCATTTGTAAATATTTGTACCCCCATTCCCGGATACTTATTTGTAATAGCTTAGACTTTAAATTCCTACAATTTATCGCTTTCTATATACTGTATAGTAATTAGGGTTTGTATGCGAAGATTCAAAATCAACCGCTAGATAACCTAATACAAGATAAATGCATGACAATCTATACACCATTCACACTTGCACCCCTAGGGTAATCCCGCTTGTTGCCTTCCAAAATGGGCCATGCTTGCATGTTGAGTTTCTTTGGCAAAACAAAAACGATTCAAATGATCATAGTCCCTCGATGACGCTTTCGAAGTTGCCTAAACAAAATGATCATAGTCCCTTAAAGGAAAAATTGCCAAAGACACTTGGCACCATTGCATTCATGGTCCATACGATGACCCGCGCCCGTCCCGTTGACATCCTAACACAAGATTGTCCACCAAATGCAATGGTGGAACAATACTGTTAAAAGGGTTAAAACATAGGAAAGATCTTTGAGTAAATTTAGGGGTAGACAACTCTTAGTTACTTGATCAAACTTGCAAAACACACTTGCCTACTTTTCAAAACCCACTCCACAACACACTTTCAAAACAACTTTCAAAACCTTGAAACATCTTTTCAAAAAGACACACACCTTTGTAAAACATTCGAGTAAAGAATTGTTACAACGGTTGCCTAGACAAGGCATCTTTTTCAAAACATTTTCAAAACCACACATACAAAGCACCATTTCAAGCAATTGAAAATCAAAGGCAAGTGATCTAAAACAAGTAACTAAGAGCCCATGGATAACCATGGATGAAAAGGGTGCTAATACCTCCTCTTTTCATAATCTACCCCTGAACCCACGAAAACATCTCAAAGGTTTTTCCTGTGCTTTTTAACCTTTCCTTTAGGATAAAATAAAAAGTCGGTGGCGACTCTTGCTAAACCGAACAAGTGCGAAAACAAACGCAAAACCTCAAGTTAGTTCTCCCACCGTACCACACATAGCCATCTTTATTTGTATAAATTTTTTCCCATTTTTTATGACAACATTCTCTTACTAGGATGTGTGTCTCCTTTGTACAAAATACTTACACAAAGTTAATGCAAAGATACTTCAAAGTTCATAAAAATATTTGCCTTTTCTTCTTTTTTTTACGCTTGTGTTTTATTTGAAAAAAACATCCAATGATTTATTAAATGAGCATATGCATTTGAATATAATCACTATTTACAAATAAACGAAATGGGAGAGAATAATTACTGACAAGTTGAAAGTATAGGAAAACGTCTTTAGGCTATTCCAAGAGAAATCCCCTGTAGTACATCATCTAGATCCCCAGCGGAGTTAAATTTCAAAATCCCCGTCAGAGTTAAAACTTCAGACTCCCAATCCACAGCGGAGCCAAAACTTTGAACTACGGACCCTCAGCGAAGATGAAACCTTCTTCCCCAGTCAAGTCAAGACTATCAATCTATAGCGGAAACCATTCAGTTTTCCCCAGATTCCCCTGCAAGTTATCTTAGAGCCTGATAATTTCCCAGCAAGTTGCTTTGAAGCCTGACAGCTAACTAGACGATAACTTCTGATAGTTCCCCAGTAGATTGGCATACAACTCAAACTCTTGAAAGCTCTCCAGCAGTATAGCTATCCCCCACAGAGTTTTTACTACTCGCCAACAAAATAAACTTTCTCCCCGCAGAGTTATCCTTATTTCCCAGCAGATTGAAGATTCTCAATCCCCAGCCACAAACATCAAAGTTCTCGAGATTCCCCAAGCAGGTTTCTCAAGCAGCACTCTGCATTATTCTTACAACATAATGTCTATCATCTTCCAACTTCTAAGGACTTGAAGGATCCCTATATCCCCGGGAAAGTCGTGAAGGATTCTCACATCCCTACATAAGCTGTTAAAGTTTTTGATAATCCTCGCGAGTTTCCAAGGATTCTCACATCCCCACAGCAGTCAGCAAGGATTTTTCATCCTCAACAATCAAAGATTTTGAATCTCCAGCAGCAGTCAAGGATTTATTTTCCCCGACAGCAGTCAAGGATTTTATTATCTCCAGCTATCAAGGATTTATTTTCCTCAGCAAGACAGCGAATCAGCTTACATGCGCATACATTACATTCATATATCATAAACATTGATAAAACACATATATTGCATCATACATTTCATGCAACATAACTTTGTGTTTTAGCTAACATTTTACCCTTTTAAGGATAAAATTAAAAGCTATCTTTAACAAATATTCAAAGCTCAAATACTGCTTATAGATGCTCCAAACACGGATGCTATTCTATTGCTTATTCAAATCAATGCTCGGATTCCTGTTCCAGTTCAAATTATGAAGCCCGAATTCGACCGGATAACATCTTGATCATACTGAAGCCCGGAGATCGACCGGAAAATAGTTGAATCCCCAGCAAATTACTGTGAAGCATGGAATCGACCAAATAGCAGTACAAAGTACCATGAAGCCTAGACTCGACCAGATAGTGGCACACCTTAGATTCAAGTTATGAAGTCCGGATTCGACCGGATAGTATCTTGATATCTCCAAATACCGTGAATCTTGGACACGACCAGATAATGGTAAAAGACACTGAAGGCTGGACTCGACCAGATAACAGTTTAAGACACTGTGAAGCTTGGATTTCGACCAAATAGCAGTTTACTTGGCTAATTACTGAGAAGCCCGGAATCGACCGGATATTAGTGTGCCTTAAATTCAAATTGAAGCCCGGAGGCGACCAGATAACAACTTAATTCCTTCTAAAGCCTGAAGTACGACCAAATAAGAATTGAGAAATTGTGAATCCTGGAGAGCGACCAGATAGCAAGTTTAATCTCATCCCCCCAGTAAGTCACTGTGAAGCCTGGAATCGACCAGATAGCAGTCAATTTTATTTTCCTCAACAAACACTATAAAGCCTGAAGCACGACCAGATAGCAGTTCATTTTCACCCCTTCAACCAAGAGATGATTCCCCAATAGAATAACGGACGACTGAAGCTCCTAAAATTCTATTTCTACCACAACAGAGACCAGCATTCCCGGTGTAGTCCTCCTCAACAACAGGTATACGGGCTCTCACAAAGGAATCTCTTATGCGATCGACACTTCTTGGATGGCATCTTTAAGCCCATCTCCAACAAGGTTCTATCACATCTTTGGATGGCATCTTTAATCCCATTCCCTCAACTACATTTTGACGAGTGCAAATTTACGGGCACTCTAGTGTCCAATCATCTTTTACCTTCGAGTCACAAACGACAAACTCGCCAATCTCACTCTTTAGGTTCAAGAAGATTGAACAGGGGCAGCTGTTGTACCCCAAAATTTGCCCTCTTATTTTATCAAGATTTCCCCTCACAAAACTCTTTGAACTCAAGACCAGATTAGGGTTTGCTCTGCTCAAGGCATCTCCTTGCACTGCTAACCTGAAATTAGGGTTTGAGTTTGCACAAGGATTTTTGGACTTCCAATGCTCAATGTGACTTTCATACTTCATGTTGGACCTCTAAGATTGCCCATACCAAGTTTCAAACCTTGAATCAAATTTTTGCCCAGTCAATTGGATAATTGACCTAAAAATCAACTGTATTGGGAAAAAAAGTCAATTATGGCCAATTTACAGTCAAACCTCCTAATTTTTTATCCACATCAACATTATAAACTCATATGAACCATTTGATCAAGTTTGGACCATAATTCCTCAAGAAATTTGATCAGATAATCAAAAGGGCAAAATGGTCATTTTTAGGATTTTGACTATAGAAGGGAAATTTCTGATTTTTCACCTAACCAATGGAAAATTGGGTTCAAGCACGATTTCAAGGACTCAATGAAATCATCTTGACCTAGTCATAAGGTTCAAAAGATCTCAATTGCATTGGATTGACAAATGAATTTTCCAGTCAACTGATCAAAAATCAACTGTACACTGAAAAGTAAAACTTTGAATTTTTGGTCAAAATCAAGTTCCAAGGGTCATTTTTCATCAAGATATGTCAAAAAATGAAACTTGTTCACCAAGAAACCTAATTTTGAAAATTAGGGTTTAAAATGGAAAATTTTCATAACTTAGAAATTTTCTAAGTTATGAAAATTTCTTATTTTTCCCCAACCTTTCCCAACTTTTTCACCATGATGCAATTGGATTCAAACAAAACTTACAACATGAAAGTTGTAGTCCTCCACAAAATCTACAACTTTTATTCACAAAGTTTTCCCAAAAGATGCTTGGATATCAAGTTGTGATTTTGTGAATAGGGGTCCAAAAACTTTCTAACTTAGTGAAGTTTTGCCCTAGTTTAGGCAGGATTTTGACCTATCTTCATGGCAATTTTTCACATAGTTCCAAGTGGAATATCAAAAATCATTTCAAATATGGATTATAGAGCATGTTACAAGCTTTCCAAAATGTCCAAGAACTCTCCAAGATCATTTGTGGTTAGGGAGAATCGAAGATTTGAAAATGGAAAATCATCACTTTTGTCCAAGGCATTTTACACCATGCTACAAGTTGCAATTCTGTCCAAACCTTGCTTGTACTTGTTTTACAGGCCTTAAACCTTTCTACACTCATAAATTAAATGCAAACACATTGGATTAAGGCTTTATTCTGAGCTTTAGAGCATTATACAAAGAATTAATCCATTTTTGGCAAAAAGGTAGCATTGCCACTTTGGTAAAACATGCTTTATGTCAAATTGAATTTCTTGAGCCATGGACCAAAGCTCTTGCAGCAAACAAGATCCACAAACTTGGGGAAAAGTACACAAACAATGTGCATTCTTGGAGCTATCCTGTACAGGCCATAGCATTGTCAATTCCACCTTTTACTTCAAAAACAAGTCATTGTGCAAAAGGTCAACAACTCTTCAATCTGATAAGAGTAAGTGTTGTATTCATTTCAAACAAGTTTTACACATTACACTAAGCCATAAACACGAGCTCACCACCTCTCAAACACCCTTGTACACCAAAAACCCCATTTTCTGCCAAAATAGGGCAGGTTCTGCAAATCATAAGCCAAAACCAAATCCACTCGTGCGTTTTGCTTGAAACCAGTTCCAACACACTCCATACAACATACCTAAACTATCCCAACCATTCTCAAGCCACTGTAACTCCATTTTCACACTTCACCATTTTTGCTTTAAAGCTTTGCAGGTTGAGTTCTACAAGCATATTCAGGCCATTTCAAAGCAAGCCAAGCATTGGGAAAGATTGAGTGAACCTCAGGCAAGCTAACACGACCTTCAGGACTCATCAAAAACACCTACATTTCCATATCCAAGCTTGGCTGAAACAGGTAAATTTCAAACTTCTATCTCCTTATTTAGGAATCATTAGGCTTAGGTTTGTGAAGCAAAAATGTAGTCCTCATTGCCCTTGAGCTGTACATATGCATAAAATTCATTTATGTTAGTTGAGTTAGGAGTATTTGATAGTTGAACTTTCTGAAAAAACTAGGTCAAGATTTAGGGCCATTGAAATTCTCTCTGGTCTTTGAGAGTTAGATTAAGTTTTTTACATGGTTAGAATCGTGTGATCAAGAGCTATAACTTTCATGTTGCAAGTTTTTGTTTTTGAGCACGTATGCAGGAGTTCCAGATTTGTACATAGCGCGCATTTTCTGACTCAAAGGACAGGGATGAAGTGGAAATGGGCTGGGCTTGGCTTGTTTCTCCTATTGACACCCCCCTGCTTTCTCTTTGCACCCTCTTTGGCCCATTTGATTATTTTTGTATATTTTTTATTATTTCTTTTACATTTCTGACTTTTTATTTATTTTTCTAAATATTTAAAATCACAAAAAATATTCTCTTAATTTTTCAGATTTTATTTTATTATTTTTTGGATATAAAAATAGTTTATTAAATAATATATACTTCCATTTTCTTAAATAAATTTATAAATAAAATTAAAATACTTACATATTTTTATTTTATTATATTATATACTTAAAATATTATTTTCTCACAAATATTATTTTTTAACATATATATATATATATATATATATATATATATATATATATATATATATATATATATATATATATATATATATATATATATTTATTTTCTTATTTTTAGACAAAAATAATTTATTTTACATACATAAAAATAAATACAAAAACATTTTTGCATATTTATATTTATTTGCATATTTAAATATTTGTCCATTTGTTTATCTTGTGCAATATTCAATTTGGTTGTAATAGTTGAATTAGGGTTTTATTTTCTTGCAAATATCCCCCTATTCAAAACTTGTACCCCCTCCCCATATCAATGTTGTAATAGTTGTAGATTTACTTTTACGCATTTTTATTGCTTTCAAATATGCATGATAGTAAGATTAGGGTTTGTATGCAAAGAACCAAAATCAAAACAAGTAGCATGACTAATACAAGACAAAAATGCATGAAAAATGACAACACAATGCACACAAGTATCTCTAGGGTTTCATCCACTTGTTGCCTTAAAAATGGCCATGGTATTCATGCTAGGTATCTTGGCAAAACAAATCAAAACAAAAGATCACAGTCCCTCGATGACGCTATCTTTGTTGCCTATACAAAAATGATCTAGTCCCTTAAAAAATTGCTAAGATACTTGGCAACATTGTTATCATGGTCATACGATGACCCACGCTTGTCCCGTTTAACATCCAAACACAAGGTTGTTTACCAAATACAATGGTAAAACAACAATGTCAAAGGGATTAAAAATGTGTAGGAAAGATCTTTGAGTAGGGTAGACAACTCCTAGTTACTTGATCAAACTTGCAAACCATCCTTGCTATTTTCAAAACACACAATTTCAAAACAATTTCCCAAAACAAACTTTCAAACATTGAAACATTTTTCAAAAGACAAACACCTTTGTATACATTCAAACAAGAATTATTACAAAGGTTTCCTAGACAAAGGCCTCTTTTCAAAATACTTTCAAAACCACACAAACACCATTTCAAACAATTGGAAAAGCAAAGCAAGTGATCTAAACAAGTAACTAAGAGCCCATGGAAAACCATGGATGAAAAGGGTGCTAACACCTTCCCTTTTCATAATCTACCCCCCGAACCCAAGAAAACATCTCAAAGGTCTTTCCTGTGCTTTTTGACATTTCCTTTGGATAAAATAAAAAGTCGGTGGTGACTCTTGCTAAACCGAAACATTTGCAAACACAAACGCAAAACCCCAAGTCAGTTCTCCCACCGTATCACACTTAACATGAGCAATCTTAGGGGTCCCAGATAGTGTATGAAAGTCACATGAAGCATTGGTGGTCCAAAAATCCTTGTGCAAACTCAAACCCTAATTTCAGGTTATCAATGCAAGGAGATGTCTTGAGCTGAGCAAACCCTAAATTGGTCTTGAGTCCAAGAAGTCTTGTGAGAAAAATCTTGATAAAATGAGAGGGAAAATTTTGGGGTACAACAGCTGCCCCTATTCATTCTTCTTGAACCTGAAGAGTTATATTGGCGAGCTTTGCCGTTCGTGACTCGAATGTAAAAGATGATTGGACACTAGACTGCCCGTAAATTTTCACTCATCAAAATATAGTTGAGGGAATGGGCTTAAAGATGCCATTTGAAGAGGGGATAGAATCTTGTTGGAGATGGGCTTGTAGATGCCATCCAAAAAATGTTTGTTGTAAGTCGAAATAATGAGCATCAGAATGGTGTCCGTATCTGGAACGTATCTGAGCTGTATCTGAACTTTGTATCTAAATAAGTAATGGAATAGCATCCGCGTCTGGAGCATATCCGAGCTGGGGGAAATCAAAATAAGTGGCAGAATGGCTTCCGTGTCTGGAGCGTATCTGGACTGGTATCTGAATAAGTAGCAGAATGACTTCCGTGTCTGGAGTGTATCCGTACTAGAATCTGAATAAGTGACAGAATAACTTCTGTGTCTAGAGTGTGTCTGTACTGTTTCTCGAAGTTGGTGCCTGAATGAGTAACAAAATGACTTCCGTGTTTGGAGTGTATCCGTACTGTATCGGGACTTTGAATTCTGAATGAGTAATAGAATGAATTCCATGCCTGGAGTTTATATTTACTGTATCTGAAGTTGAAATCTGAATGAGTATCATAATGGCATCCTTGTCTGGAGCGTATCTGTGCTGTATTTGAAATCTTTTGAGCATTGTTAATGGTAGCTGTTAATCTTATCCTAAAAAGGGTAAAATGTTAGCTGAGACACAAAGTTATGTTGCATGAAATGTATGATGCAATATATGTGCCTTATCAATGTTTATGATATATGAATGTAATGTATGCGCATGTAAGCTGATTAGCTATTTTGCTGATGAAAATAAATCCTTGACTGCTGAAGATAAGAAGTCCTTGGCGACTGGGGATAATAACTCCTTGACTGCTGCCGGGGAAAATAAATCCTTAACTGCTGCTGGAGATAAAAAGTCCTCGATTGCCGAGGATGAGAAATCCTTGGCGACCGTTGGGGATTAAAAATCCTTGATGACTTTCCTGGGGATATAGGTATCCTTCATGTCTTGAAGTTGGAGTATTGACAAAAATCTGCTGCGAGCAATGCCATATACTGCTTGAGTAATCTGCCTGGGGAGTCCAAGGAATTTCAATGAATTCTATCGGGGATTACACAATGGGAAACCTTATTCTGTTGGGGAATAAAGAAAACTCGGATGACTTCTGTGGGGAATTAAGAATGAGAATCTTCATTCTGTTGGAGAGCGATGAAAACTTTGGCGACTTCACTGGGGAATCAAGAATGAGAATCTTCATTTTGTTGAAGAGTAAAAACTCTGTGGGGAAGAAAGCTTACTGCTGGGGAGTGGGTCCAGGATTTTCGATAATCTGCCACTCTACTGGGGAATTATCCTAGGTTGGGGAGAGACAAAAGTTTACTGTTATCTGGTTGAGTTTCAGACTTCAAGACAACTTGCTGGGGAATTTGGAGAAAACTGAATGGTTTCCACTGGGGGTTGATAGTTGGAAATTTTGGCTCTGCTGGGGATTGAAGGTCTCAGCACCGCTGGGGATCTGGGAGTTTGAAGTTTTAACTCTGATGGGTATTAAGGGTTTGAAATTTTTAGTTCCGCTGGGGATCTAGATGATGTACTGTATGGATTGCTTATGGAATAGCCGAAAGACGTTTTCCTATCCTTTCAACCTGACAGCAATTGTTCTTTTTCCATCCTGCTTATTTGTAAATAGTAATCATATTCAAATGCATATGTTCATTAATGAATCATTGGACGTTTTTGCAAATAAAACACAAGTGTAAAATAAAAAAGGTAAATAGTTTTCTGCACTTTAAAGAGATATCTTTGTATTTACTTTGAATAAGTATTTTGTACAAAGGAGACAGACATCCTAGTAAGAGGATGGTGTCATAAACAATGAGAAAAATTTATACAAAGAAAGATAGCTATGTGTGAAAATCCCATGGGATTCCCATTCCGCTATAGCCTTCGTATCTCCGAATATCTTGTCCATTTTATTCATCCGAAGATGATTGGATTGATCAGAAGCTCTGAGTTTGTTTGTGAAGAGATTGTCCTTAAAGTGATCCGACGAGACATAGTCATACGCTTTAATTCCCTAACTTTTGCCGGGACCGCCCTTTCGGGTTTTTGATCCAACGGGAAACCCTTTTTTGCCCAAGTCGCCCTTTCTGGTTTTCAACTTGCCGGGTGTACAATTTTTTTTATTTTATCCCTAACTTTTGCCTGAATATCCCTTTCGAGTTTTCGATTCACCAGGATGCCCTTTTTTGCCTTGGTGTGTCAACCTAGCGGGTCTCTTATGCGTAGTATCTTTTGACTATGTCTGCGTTCACAGGGTGCGGCAGGTCATCGCTGTCCATGGTGGTTAAGATCATTGCCCCACCAGAAAAGATGTTCTTGATTACAAATGGTCCTTCGTAGGTAGGAGTCCATTTGCCCCTGGGATCACTTTGTGGCAAGATGATGCGCTTGATTACAAGATCTCCAACTTGATACACTTGGTGTCTGACTTTCTTATTGAAAGCCTTGATCATCCGCTTTTGATACGTCTGACCATAACAAACAGCAATAAGTCTCATCTCGTCAATTAAGTTTAACTGATCAAGTCGGGCTTGAATCCAATCGTCTTCACTCAAACCTGCATCCTTCATGATTCTTAAAGAGGGGATCTGAATCTCAATAGGTAAAACAGCCTTCATGCCATAAACCAAAGAATAAGGTGTTGCCCCAGTTGATGTGCGAGCCGTGGTATGGTACCCGTGGAGAGCAAACGGTAGCATCTCATGCCAGTCCTTGTAGGTGACTGTCATCTTCTGTATGATCTTTTTCATGTTTTTGTTCGCAGCTTCGACAACACTATTCATCTTTGGCCGGTAGGGAGATGAATTGTGATGTTAAATCTTGAACTGCTCACACAAGGCGATGATCATAGTGTTGTTAAGGTTTGTACTGTTGTCAGTGATGATCCTTTCGGGGATACCATACCGGCAAATGAGATTCTTCTTGATGAAGCGGGCAACAACATTCTTAGTAATGGATGCAAAGGAAGCTGCTTCGACCCACTTTGTGAAATAATCAATGGCCACTAGAATAAAGCGGTGTCCATTAGAGGATGTAGGCTTGATCTCTCCAATCATGTCGATTCCCCACATAGCGAATGGCCAAGGAGCTGTTAAGACATTTAGAGGAACCGGGGGCACGTGTACCTTGTCTGCATAGATTTGACATTTATGACAAGTCCGGGAGTGTTGACAGCAGTCTGCTTCCATGGTAGACCAGTAATAGCCTGCCCTTAGAATCTTCTTAGCCATCGTATGCCCACTAGAGTGAGTACCAAATGTACCTTCATGCAATTCAGCCATAATCCTTTCAGCTTCAATCTTGTCCACACAACGGAGCAAAATAGAATCATGATTGCGTTTGTACAGGATGCCATTACTTAGGAAGAATTTAGCTGAGAATCTCCTTAAGAAATTTTTGTCATTGACTGTAGCTCCTTCAGGGTATTCTTGCGCTTCGAGATACCTTTTGACTTAATGGAACCAAGGCTGGTCCACTACTTCTTTGGTATTAATCTCATGACAGTGTGCAGGCTCATCCATTCGTTCAATGGTGATCTGGGGAGCCTCATTATCCCAATTAAGTTTAAACATGGATGACATTGTAGCTAGAGCATTTGCCAGCTGATTTTCTTCTCACGGGAAGTGCTCGAAGGTAACCTGCTCGAAGTATGGTAACAATGTCAAGACATGTTCTTTGTAAGGGATGAGATTTGGATGCTTAGTATTCCACTCTCCTTTGATCTGACTGATGACCATAGCTGAGTCCCCAAACACAATTAAAGATTTGATTCCCAAGTCTATGGAAGCCTTGAGACCAAAGATGCAAGCTTCGTACTCTGCCATGTTATTCGTACAGTTGAAGCAAAGTATGGCTGTAAAAGGAGTGTGACAACCCTCTGGGGATATGAGTACCGCGCCGATACCGTTACCAAGTGCATTGGAGGCCCCATCAAAGTACAGGGTCCATCGAGATCCTTGTTCAGGTCCGTCATATGGTCTGAAACCTTCAACATTATCCAATGTCATGATGTCTTCGTCAAGGAAGTCAAACTTCATGGATTGGTAATCTTCTACAGCTTGATGGGCTAGATGATCAGCTAACACACTGCCCTTTATAGCTTTTTGGGTCGTGTACTGTATATCGTATTCCGTTAGGATCATCTTCCATCTAGCTATCCTTCCAGACAAAGCAGGCTTCTCGAAGATGTACTTTATCGGATCCATCTTAGATATCAGCAAAGTGGTATGAGTCAACATATACTGCCTTAGCCGGCAAGCAGCCCATACTAAAGTGCAGCAAGTTTTCTCAAGAAGTGAATATCTGGTTTCACAGTCGGTAAACTTTTTGCTAAGGTAATAAATAGCATGCTCTTTTCGGCCAGACTCGTCATGCTTCCCCAGTATGCACCCCATTGAGTTCTCTAAGACGGTCAGATACATGATTAGCGGTCTTCCTTCGATGGGTGACATCAAGACAAGAGGCTCTTGTAAATACTCCTTGATTTTATCGAATGCAAATTGACAGTCATCATTCCATTTAACTACCTGATCTTTCTTCAACAACTTGAAGATTGGTTCACAAGTAGATGTTAGGTGAGAAATGAACCTAGCAATGTAGTTTAGGCGTCCCAAGAAACCTCTGACCTCCTTCTCAGTGCGAGGAGTAGGAATTTCTTGTATAGATTTGACTTTGGCAGGATCAACCTTGATGCCTTTGTTGCTGACAATGAAACCTAAGAGTTTACCGGACCGGACTCCGAATGTACACTTGTTTGGGTTCAATCTGAGCTTGTACTCCTTCAACCTGACAAACAGCTTTTACAAGTGATCAAGGTGTTCTTCTTCAGTTTGTGATCGGGCTATCATGTCATCTACATAGACCTCTATCTCATGATGTATCATATCATGAAATAAAGCTACCATGACGCGTTGACAGGTTGCCCCGACATTCTTCAGTCCGAATGGCATCATTTTGTAGCAGAACGTACCCCACTGTATGAGAAAAGTAGTTTTCTCCATGTCCTCAGGTGCCAATTTGATCTGGTTATAGCTTGAGAATCCGTCCATGAAAGAAAATACTTTGTGCTGAGCTGTATTGTCAACCAGGATGTCGATGTGCGGAAGTGGAAAATCATCTTTAGGGCTGGCCCTGTTTAAGTCTCTGTAGTCCACGCACATTCTCACTTTGCCGTCCTTTTTAGGCACGGGCACAATGTTAGCAACCCATTATGGATAAGAAGTAACAGCTAGAAATCCAGCATTGAACTGTTTCATAACTTCTGCTTTGATCTTCTCTGACATGTCAGGTCTCATGCGGCGGACTTTTTGTTTCACTGGTGGACAACCTTATCTTGTGGGTAGACGGTGTACCACAAGGTCTGTATCGAGTCCCGACATGTCTACGTATGACCAGGCAAAGATCTCAACATAATCATGAAACAACTGAATTAAGCTCTCTTTGACACTTGAATCTAGGTTGGCACCCACTCTGATTTCTTTTTTGTCTTCCTCAGTACCCAAGTTGATTGTGTCTAACAGCTCCTCATGAGGCAGAATAGCTCTTTCCTCTTGTTGTAAAAGTCTGACTAATTCCCCTGGCACCTCATAGTCTTCCTCACCTTCGTATTCGGCTTGGTAGACCAGATCTTCAGAGTCACTGAAGGCTATAGCAATATCGTTACCCATGGGTTCCGGAGTGGAAGGGTACCTGCATTTGTGAGTGTGGGTGTGTGTAAGGTCATAGCCATCTTAAAACAACAAAATGTAAAAGAAAGACAATGAGCACAAAAAGTTTATATATGAAAAGCGTCCATGATTCATTAAAATGACATATGAAAGTGAAATAAGAACCCTTACAAATGGACCTATGTGCCTCGGGTAAAACACAAAGTTGAAAAAGTACGAATTGTTTGTGAATTATTACAGATCCAACAAAAATGGAAAAGATAAATTACTGCGGTATGAAAGTAATCGGAACAAAGTCTTTTGCTTCCCAGTTGCACAGTCCTCCGTCAACAGTAGGAAAAATCCAGTCTTCCAAGCTGCCCTCTTCTTCACTGTCCTCTAGTGCATTAACCCCTTGGTGGCTGATCTTCACAGGTGGCCCTCCGGCACGGGCGCGGCGCACGACCTTCTGAGCTATCGAAGTAAATACCAAGCCGAATTTGTCTGATTTTAAAGGAAAGTATGGAAGTTGACCCCAGATAATGGACCCGCCTTCTTCCACTACTGCCCTTGCATCTTTTAGAGAAGACATCTGAGGTACAGGTTTTGCAATCACTGGAGTTGAGGACACCACTTTGGTCGCTGCTATTTCCTGAGAGACTTCTTCAAAATGTTGGAAAGGGGTCTCAATGAATTTGCCATCCAATTCCACGTATCGGAAAGAATTCAGATGACTAATCGTGTATTCCTCTTCGCCATGGACAATTATGATTTTCCCTTGGACGGGATACTTTAGCATCTGATGAAAAGTGGAGGTGACCGCACCGGCATTGTGAATCCAGAGGCGTCCCAACAGGCAAGAATAAGAAGGACAGATGTCCATCACGTAGAATGTTGAATTGAACGTCTGGGTACCCACCTTGATCGAGATGTCCACCTCCCCATGGACCATTCTTTTAGAGTCGTCAAATGCTCTCACAATGATGTTACTGGGTTTCAGGTTTAGGCCTTCACAATCCAATCTATCCAAGGCTTTCTTTGGAAAGACGTTCAGAGATGATCCCGTATCAACCAAGACATGAGCTAGGGTGGTTCCCCTACACTCCACTGAGACATGTAGTGCGTCGTTATGTTTTCTCCCTTTGGAGGTCAAGTCAGCATCGGAGAAACCCAAGCCATTGTCCGCTGTCAGACTGGCTACACACTCTTGGAATTGATCTGCAGACTTCTCTTGCGGGACATGAGCCATCTTCAGAAACTTTACCAAAGCTCTAGCATGTGCCTCAGATCACAGCAGCAGGGCTAACATAGAGATTTTGGAGGGGGTCTTCCCCAGTTGTTCTACCATATCATAATCACTTTTCTTAATGATCCTCAGGATTTCTTCCATCTCCTTCTTGGATGTCTCAGGAATGGCTAGTGATTGAGCCTTCGTCAGGACAGGCTCCTCTTGAACATTCTTTCCTTTATTCTCAGCAGCGGAAGTAGGGATAGGAATTGCATTGTCATTGTTGGCGGGTACACTTGCAGGTGTAATCACTGGTACAACTGTAATCTTCGGAACGACCACGGGTCCAGAGACTGCCTTTGGAGGCGCAATCTCTGGAGAGAAAATTCTCCCACTACAGGTAATTTTTCTTGTTTCGGCAATGTTACTGATGTCGGAATTGTCTTCTTCAGAACTCTCGTCTTCGGCAGTCTGTTCAATCTATTTGACACCATGGTAGTAGATTTCTCCACCATAGTTCCATGGTACCATTTTATCTGATTTGTATGGGGCTGGCCCAGGCATTGTTATCTTCAACAGAGCAGTCATAGGAGCGGGTGTAATCCTAACGGGTTTTTTAGGAACCCTGGAAGGATTTGCGTATATGGTTATTATTGAAACTTTTGGAACTGGAATGGGTGAAATAGGAGCTTTCTCAAACAAAATTTCCTGATTATCAATCAATTGTTGAATACCTTTCTTCAACAGAGGACAATCAAATGAGGAGGATAGACAAGTATGGAAATCTTGGTCACAACCTGGGAACACCCCAAGTTTCAACAAATTCAACTTGATGGTTAGGAGAGGATTTAACAGTTCATCCACAGTAGAAACAAATAGATCTTCTTCCACAACACTGGCATTATGTCCATGCCTAGGCATTGGAGCGGGGATAACATTCGGATTTTCTGGAGCTTCAAATTCAACTTCCTTTGCATCGATCAGATCTTGAATCTTGTTCTTCAGAGCCCAACAGTTGTTGGTGTCATGCCCTAGACTTTCTGAATGGTAAGCGCACCTGGTATTCAGATGGTAGTGGGGAGATGCAGTATTGAGATTTTTAGGGGCCTCTTTCAACATGGCAAGATTCAACTTCAGGAGATGTGGTAGGACTTGAGCAAGAGTCATGTTTATCTTGGTGAATTGCCTTACATGCCTTTCCACCCTTTGCTGGTTATTTCTCGGCTGATCATTTCTCGGTTGGTTGTTTCTTGGCTGGTCTGATGCAGACTTTTGAATCATAACGGCCCCCACTGTTGGTCGTTGTTCGGTTCTTCCCTGATTTCTCTGTGCATAGACAGCAGACACTTCCTTCTTTCCAGTGAAGGGCTTTTTTTACAGCAGCAGAGGTAGACGCATCTTTTTGAATTTTCCCGCTTCTAATACCAGCTTCCACCCTCTCGCCAGTTAGAATTAACTCAGTGAAACCTGCGGAGGAGCTTCCAATCAGGTGATTAAAGAAAGGACCGGACAGAGTCCCCAAGAACATGTCCACTAGCTCTCTTTCAGATAACAGTGGTTGCACCCTTCCGGCTAAATACCTCCACTTTTGGGCGTAGTCTTTGAAGCCCTCATTGGACACAATAGCCATACTCTGGAGTTGAGTACGGGTTGGTGCCAAGTCAGTGTTGTATTGGTACTGTTTATAGAAGGCGGCTGCCAAGTCTTCCCAATTATGGACATCTGCTCTCTCCAACTGGTAGAACCAATCCAGTTGCGTCCCTGATAAACTGTCCTGGAAAAAGTGAACCCACAAGTCTTTGTCCATAGAATTTGGCTGCATCTTTTTGACATATGAGCGGAGGTGCATCTTGGGACAAGACACCCCGTCATACTTAGCAAAAAAAGGTACTTTAAACTTAGGAGGGATTACTATTCCAGACACCAGCCCTAATTCCTCGAAATCCATCCCGGGTACTCTCTGTATCTCCATAGCAGTTAGACACTCTTCCAGATTTTTGTATTTGTCATCGACCGGAGGGTATTGTTGTTCAGAGTAATCCTCTTCTTCCTCTTCTTCAACTTCAGAATCAGATGGTACTGCTGTCTCTTTACCATTTCTCTCTCCTTCCTCAGAGGTTGATGGAAATTCTAAAGTCCGTCTGGCTTGTCCTTGGAACCTTCTGCCCATAAGAGCCACCCCAGCTGGCTTCTTTTTCTTTTTCTCTTTTTCTTTTTCTAGCATAGTCTTGAGCTCCTCCTTCCCCTTGGCCAAGGTCAGGAGTAACTATTGGAATTGTGAATTCTGAGCTTGCAAGTCTTTAACCGTTTGTTCAAGATCCATTTTGCTGAAATAAACAACAGAGGGATGAGGAAACTTCTTGCAAAGACCTGCTTATGCTCATGATGCATGATATGTATTCATGCAATCTTTTCAAGGATTTGAAAAATTCAAATTTGTGTTAAACAAAAAGGAACAAACGTTATATTAATAAAATAGAATTTGTTTACATCAATGCCCCTAGGGAAAAATAGTACAAAATTATAAGATAAAAAGACGTTGCGCATCCTCTTTGGTGCAATGTAGGTGTTGAGAGTCTGTTCTTCGTGGAGTAGTCGAGTGAGTTCTAAAACCTTCTTCTCGCTTGTGTAGAATTGGGCTTCAAAAGTATCGCACTCTACCTTGAGCTGTATCCAACTCCTTTGTAGATCTTCTAGTGATGTTGGCATGTCAGGATGTAGGAGGGTGTATGGAACCCCTCCTTCCTTAACAAGCTCTATAATCACTGGGAGAATGGAGGGGTAGGGCATCATAAGACTTTGGGAGCGGGTTCGTACCCACTTGAGGTAAGACTCAAGGGGGATGGAATTCTTGTGTCCCAAGGTCTTACTGTCTACCTTGTTAGGCATCCTCCAAGCTCGGATGAACCTTTGACGAAGTCCTTGATTGTCGTTGTCGAAGTCGAAAACCAAGCCTTGAATCAGCATATCATGTGGGCCATCCCTTCGGTCATAACCAAACTGTCTCAGAGCCAAGAAGGGGTTGTAGGTGATGCCTCCCCTAATTCCAAGTAGAGGGACATTAGGGAATTCCCCATAATGGTCGACAATGATAACATTCTCTTTGGATCGAGAACACCAATGAATGTTTGAATGTGTAAGAGTCATCAATCGTTGTGACCACCTCAAACCTTGCTCATTCTTCAAAACTGATTGGGGAAGATGAGAAATAAACAATCTTGCCAGGAGAGGAGTGCAACACATGAGAACACCTATTTTCCTCATTGTACAAGTGTGAAAAGAGTGTAAGATATCTCCAAGCAATGTAGGCACCGGGTTATGAGACATGAAGATCTTGACAGCACTCACATCTATGAGTTGGTCAGGATTAGGGAACAAGACCATCCCATAGATGAGAAGGGCTACAATCTCCTCAAAAGCTTGTAAGTCCAAAGAATTCTAGAAGCTTTGGACCTTTTCAAACAGAAACTTTGACAAGAAGCCTTTGACACCACTTCTAGTTTCCCAATGGGTTGTGACATCAGATGAGTGAAAGTGCAGGGCTTGAGCAATCTCTTCTGGCTTTGGATCTCTTTCCGTACCGTTGAAAGGTAGTTGATTGAGAATAGGAATCCTCAAGAGTTGAGAGAATTCTTCCAAAGTAGGTACAAACTGGTAGTCAGGAAATATGAAGTAGTGATGCAAAGGGTCAAAGAACTGGAAGAGAACCTTCATCATGTCTTCCTCTGTGTTGGAAGTGACTAGGTTGAGTAGACGACCATGCCTCTCGGTGAATGGAGAATTCTCAGGAATCCTTGAAGCTAGCTCCTTGAGTTGTTGAGGAATTCTTACAAGGTTGACTTGGATAGTTTTCCTGTGAAGTGAATCCATAACCTACAAAATAGGAACAAAGATGAATTTCCAAAATCCTTGAAATGGTTAGTGGATGCAAATAATGCTCATGATGTCCATGATGTTATGCACAAGTATATATGTACAAGCAAATCACACAAGTTCCTAGTTTAGGCTTGCATGGGGTTTCATAGGTAAGTGCCCTCTTAAAGTTTAGTTGGCTCAACCTGTCCTAGATATAGCAACCAGGTTCTAAGGAGCTCAATATCACTAGATTGTTTCCTTGTTCATTGTTTCAATTCAGCCTCTTTACTGGCGACCGAAATATTCCAAGGAACCAACCCTCAATGAGTATAGTATCGAGTATCTACCAACTTCGGACTGCACCAAAGTCGGCCATCTCACTACATCCTAATAGGCCAAGTTGGTCAAGTAAAGGTTCTAGAAGTTTGTTAGTGCTTTATGACATCACTCAGCGGCCCCATATTCTCTTTGATTGACTCAAAGGCTACTGGTACCCACAAATATGTCACACTAACATAGCTATTGCTTAGACTATGTCGGTATACCCCACACAGTTTCCACAACATATTGCTATTTACCTATGAATATTTCCCAAATCCGGGTAGAGGATTCAAACCCAAACAATAGAACCAAAGTGTAAAGAAAACAAGGCAAACATGGTAAGCAAATAAAGGTGATCTAAACCCTAAGGTAACCCCACTTTTGTAATTTTCCCCAGCAGAGTCGCCAGTTTTGTGATACGGTGGGAGAACTGACTTGAGGTTTTGCGTTTAGTCGCAAATGTCGCGGTTTAGCAAGAGTCGCCACCGGCTTTTATTTTATCCAAAAGGAAAGGTAAAAAAGCACAAGAAAGACCTTTGAGATGTTTTCTTGAGTTCGGGGGGTAGATTATGAAAAGGGAAGGTGCTAGCACCTTTTTCATCCATGGTTTTCCATGGGCTCTTAGTTACTTGTTTAGATCACTTGCTTTTGCAATTGTTTGAAATGGTGCTTTGTGTTTGGTGTGATTTTGAAAGTATTTTGAAAAGAGGCCTTTCGTTTAGGCAATCTTTATAATGATTCTCGTTCGTAATAATGTATACAAAGATGTTTGTCTTTTAAAAAATGTTTCAATGCTTTGAAAGTTGTTTGGAATTTTTTTGAAATGTGTGTGTGATTGTTTTTGAAAATAGCAAGGATTGTTTGGAAGAGAGCAAGTAACTAGGAGCTATCTACCCTACTCAAATGTCTTTCCTATACATTTTTATTCCTTTGACATTGTTGATTTACCATTGCTTTGGTAAACAACCCTATCTTTGGATGTTAAACGGGACGGGCGTGGGTCATCGTATGACCATGATAGCAATGTTGCCAAGTATCTTAGCATGTTTGAGGGACCAATATCATTTTGTTTTAGGCAACCTTTTGATAGCGTCATTGGGGGACTATGATCTTTTTTGTTTTATTTTGCCAAGATACTTTGCATGCATACCATGGCCATTTTTATTTAGGCAACCAAGTGGGTGAAACCCTAAGGATGCTTGTGTGCAATATGTGTCATTTTACATGCATTTGATTGTCTTGGATTAGGTCATTCTATTTGTTTGATTTTTGTCTTGTCATGCAAAACCCTAGTTTTTACTAAACATGGTATAAAGCGATAAATTGCGTAAAAGTAAACTAAGCTATTAAAACAATTATTATGGGAGGGGGATACAAGATTTTGAATGGGGATATTTGCACAAAATAAAAACCCAAAAATACTATTACAACCCAATTGAATATTTGCAATTTAGATAAATGCACAAATATTAAAAATGCAATAAGAATGTAAATATGCAAAAAAATATTTTGTATTTGTTTTATGTATGAGGAAATAAAATTATTTAAGTCCTAAAAAATAAGAAAAATAAAATTGTTATTTTTGAAAGGGAAAACCCTGGTTTTTTTTATTAAAAGAAAAATATGTTCTATATTATTTATTTCATCTATTTTTTGTATAAGAAAATATAAGTAATATTATTTACAAATATTAAAAATTAAAAGTATGTAAGAAAAATAAATATTTAATGTGTATAACTAATATAATAAAAATATTAAGTATTTATTTATTATTTACAAGTTAATTAAGAAAATAAATTATATTGCCCTAATAAACTATTTTTTATGTCAAAAAATAAAATAAAAGTATGAAAATAATAAATTATTTTTTTGGGGATTTTTTATCATTAGAAAAAAAATATGCAAGCAATAAATATAAAAATATGCAAGAAAATATAAAAATAAAAGAAAATGGTCAGCGGGGTGTGGAAAACAAAAGCAGGCAGGCCCAAAGGCGCCAAGGCCCAAAACATCATCTTCATCCCTGTCCTTCAGCTTGCGCGTGTTCTGAGTTCAAATCTGTAACTTGCTATAGCTTGCATAAAATCAAAAACTCATAACATAAAAAATGTAGCTTGTAAACTCACGATTCCAATGATATAAAATTCATGACCTAACTCTCAAAGATCAGGGAGAATTTTAATGGCCCTAATTTTGGACCTAGTTTTTTCAGCATGTTCAACAATCAAATTCTCTTAGTTCAGTTAATATAAATGACAACTATGCATATGTACAGCTTCACCATGCTAGAGACTACATTTTTGCTTCACAAATCGTGGCTTGAGGATGCTTAAATAGAGAGATAGAGTTTTGAAAAATACCTCCTTCAGCTGGATTTGGATATGGCAATGTCGGGCTGAGGATCATGTGAGCTTCCTTGAAGTTCCCTTAAGCTTTTCCAATGCTTAGCTTGCCTTGAGGATGCTTGAAACTCCCTGTAGAAGTCAACCTGCAACCTTCAAGTTTGAAAATGGTGATGTCTGAAACAGGGCACATAGTTGCAGTGCAAAGACTTGGATGGTTTGGATGTGATGTATGGAAGGTGTTTGAAGTGTTACAAGGCAAAACGCACGAGCAAATATTGAATTGGCAAGAGTTTTGCAGAAGCTGCCCTGTTTGGGCAGAAATTTGTGTTTTTGAGTTTTGGAATGTTTCAAAGCATAAGCCTTCGTGTGCTAGCTTGAGATAAGTTTGTCCAATTGTTTTGAATGATGCCAAGTCCACCCTTTATCAGATGTACAAGTTCTCTACCTTTTGGCCATTTTTCTTGTTTTTGAAGAAAAGTGACAAGACTTATGCCAACATGCTTGTCCTTGTTTGCTTGCTAGTTGCAGAGGATTGGTATGCTTTGCCTGATATCTATGTATATTGCTTGTGAAAAAGAACAGGTCCAAGGCTCAAGGATAGAAAAGTTGCAAAAAGCTTTATGAAAAAAGGAATATGCCCTTTATGCCATTTATGGATTTATTCTTTGTACAATACTCCAAAAGCCCAAAAAAAGCCATTATCCTATGAGTTTGCATTTAATTATGGAGTGTAGAAGGGATTTAGGACCTGTAATGCAAGGTACAAGCATGCTTGATCAGATTTGCAACTTGGTGCATTGTAAAAATGGATTGAACAAAAGTGACAAAATGCCATTTTCTCTTCTTCGATTCTCCCTAACCACAAATGATCTTGGAGAGTTCTTGGACATTTTTGAAAGCTTGCAACATGCTCTACAATCCATCTTTGAAATGCATTTTGAGATACCTCTTGGAACTAGGTGAAAATTGTACATGAAGTTGGGTCAAAAACCTACCTAGATTAGGGCAAATTTTCACCAAGTCTTTTAGTTCATGGACCCCTATTCACAAATTCATAACTTGAGATCCAAGCATATTTTGGGAAAACTTTGTGAATTAAAGTTGTATATTTCATGGAGGACTACAACTTTCATGTTGGAAGTTTCCTTTGGATCAAATTGCATCATGGTGAAAAAATGGTGCAAAGTTAGGAAAAAATAAGAAATTTTTCATACTTAGAAAAATTCTAAGTTATGAAAAATTTCAAATTAAATCCCTAATTTGCAAATTTAGGTTGCTTGGCCAACAATTTTCATATTTTGACATGTCTTGATGAATTATGACCCTTGGCACTTGATTTTGACCAAAAAGTCAAAGTTTGACTTTTTAGTGTACAATTGACTTTTGATCAGTTGACTGCAAAATTCATCTGTCAATCCAATGAACTTGAGATCTTTTGAACTATGTAATTAGGTAAAGATGATTCCATTGGACCCTTGAAATCATGCTTGAACCCAATTGGTCATTGGCTAGGTTAAAAATTAGGAATTGCCCTTTCTCAGTCAAAACCCTAATTTTGACCATTATGCCCTTTTGATGATCTGATCAAATTTCTTGAGGAGTTATGACCCAAACTTGATAAAATGGTACATAGGAGTCTAAAATATTGTTGTGGATAAAAAATTATGAATTTTGACTGTAAATTGTCCATGGTTGACTTTTCCCCCAATACAGCTAATTTTTAGGTCAACTGTCCAATTGACTGGGCAAAAATGTGATCCAAGGCTTAAAACTTAACATGAGCAATCTTAAGGGTCCCAGATAGTGTATGAAAGTCACATAAAGCATTGGTGGTCCAAAAATACTTGTGCAAACTCAAACCCTAATTTCAAGTTATCAGTGCAAGGAGATGTCTTGAACTGAGCAAACCCTAAATTGGTCTTGAGTCCAAGAAGTCTTGTGAGAAAAATCTTGATAAAATGAGAGGGAAAATTTTGGGGTACAATAGCCATTGGCCTCCTAAATTTCACGAGTAAGAGTCCTTCGACAATTGTAGTCATTCGAAACTTGATCGATGATGGAAATCAAATCCAAGATGACGCTGGCAATGTCAGGCGAAGCAGCAAGAAGGTCGACAACTTTTAAAGTAGTCTTCAAAAAGGAAAGAGCTGTAGGTTATCCCTCTAAGCTCAACATTAAATCTCTTTTGAAAAGCTGCGCTTTAACCTTTTGAAGGGCTTCTTCAATAGGAGATGTTGAAGTGGATTTTGCAGACGCAGTCGAAGCACTCTGATCATAAGAACTTTCTCTACCCTCAAGGATGGCAGTCAAGAGGATTTTTCCGTTTCAGTAATGCAAAATCTTCCTTAGTATGATACCCTGTCGAAGTAACCCTCTCGTTTATAATACGAGCCACATTGGCTTCGACAAGAATCTGCACAGGGACATCTTTAACACGCATATAGTTTTCAGCTCCTCCTATGAGGTTTTCCCTCTCATCAGTTGTCGGAATATCTTCAGTCCGATTCCCTCTCACCGGTGTATTTTCCTTCTCCGTTTCGACCACATCATCAACAACCTCTTCTTCCCCATCCTTCTGTCCATCATCGTTAGCCTGCGGAGTCCCAAGATTCACATGTTCTTCACTAGGAACTTCTTCATTAGGCTTCCCAACGGCTTCGTACCCAGAAGTTTGGTTCACTTTGCTAGCAGAACTCAAAAAAGATCCTTTTGCTGAAGAAGGCCTGTAAGTAGGATCACCCTCACTATTTATTAAGGTGAAAAATTCTTCTACAGGGCTCTGTTTTGAAATACCAGCAGTGTCCTGAAGATTACAAGATGGTTATCAGAACCATTGAAAAAATAAAAAATAAGTCGAGCCAGTAAACACTCGTGAGGGATCGAAGTAATTACCCTAGGAGGAATTTCAGCACCAGGACTTGAGTTATCGCTCTCACTAGGATTGTTTAGCCTAGAAGCTATCTCCTACTCCGTTGGTTCTCTGATAACGACATGAGGAGGTATCGGCCCAATGACTTTAACCTTGACCTTGGTTTTTGGACGAGGCTCAGGAACATGGGCTGGTTTCTTTAACTTTTGTCTTTTTAGGGGGATATGAGGAGATTCTTCGTCTTCATCACTGGAAATTTCAATTTCTTGAACTTTCCTTTTCTGCGGATTAATTTCAAATGCCCAGAAAGAAAGGAGTCAAAGGCATTAACATCAAAAGTAATATGCCGGAAAGAAAGATATAGCAGCAGAAAGTTGTTTACCTTTGGTGAAGGTTTCACAGAAGGGTCTCCTCCCTTTGCACTTTCAGCGACTTTCTTGGTGACGGTCCTCTTGACCGCTAGAAAATGAACAAGTATAAATTAGATATCAAATGATTAGATTGAAGACGATAAAGACATTTGTTGTGAGAAAGAGGATTACCCTTTTTTTATCTTTTCAGATACTAGCGTAAACGCCTCTTGAAGATGAGCGGCGAAGTCTTTTTCGCCAAAAATTTCTTCATTATAATACTGCTTCCACTAGTCTTCGAAAAGAGGCGAACACAAGAAATTGAGATTGAAGTTGAACAAAGTTAGTACGGTTCGACTAACGTACCTACCAATATGCTTGGTAGTAGCATCCTCTGAATAGTCTGCATTGTAAAACAGCAGAAGCTTTTCTCGGGGGTAGATTGGTGAAGGGAGCGTTTGGATAATACCAAATTGTTGAGAGACAAGATTTGGTTGATAAGAAATTAAGCTAATTTGATTCTTCGAACTATTGAATCTCAGAGGCATGATTCTCGGTCGAAGAAACGACTCCCAGATAGCTACATATTCATCCACATGGTCATCTTCGTCAGACAAAGGATATGGTCGAATGAACCATTCCGGGCCAACCATTCTACTAGCAAAGAGAGCCATGGTCGAAAAAATTTCCCTCCGCTTTGAAAACATCATTACAAAGCTGGTAAACGCCTTTTGGAATTGTTGACCTTCGTCAGTTGGAGTTAACAGAACTAATCTAGTCCCTTCGACCCTTCTGTTCAGGACCTCTGGGGCGCTCTCATTAATCTTATTCTTCTACGGAAGAAAAGATTCAAAAGTGGCATTTAGCTAAAGTTGTAGAAGCCAAAAGGGGTCGGAAAGGAGTAAACTCGCCTTGTCTCCAATAACCTTAAGTTGAGTCACACCATTGCTAATGGACTCATACAGATTGGCTAGAATCAACTTAGCCAGACAAAAAGGATAGTAATGGTGAAGTTGTGTTGCAAGAGTAAGCATTTTCTTAGTGACTTGAAGTGACTTGGTGCAAAAAACAAAACGAGATAACCACAAAGTCAGAAAAGCTATGTGTTCCACTTCAGAGACAGTGGTACTCGATTTGTCGTGGAAATGATCGATGAATATGGTATACGTGGGCTTCGTGGCTGAAAACCCGATAGGATCTTCAGACGGATCCTCAGGGTCAAAGTAGTCACCATTGGTCGAAGATCAATAATAGCGGCTATATCAAAGAGAGTTGGAGTTACCATTCCATAAGGCAAATGGAAGGTAAAATGTGTGTTATCCCAGAAATACAATGAAGACACCAGCATGAGAGGGCAATAAGTCAACCCAGTCTTCGACAACATGATCAAGTCATAGATCCCCATATCTTTTCAGATTTAGGCTTGTACTTTTTCCATCTTGCTCAGCCAGTATGAGTATTCTGAAGTAAGACTAGGGCAAGATCGAAAGATATTATAGCCCTTGTTCATGAACTGAAGGTTGATATCTTCCTTTGTTTGAGAATGTTGCTGATTGGCAGGGGTTGTATCTTCAGGATCATTTCTGGGTTTATTCACACAACCTATAGGCTTGAGCCTAGGGTGAGTTGGGAAGAAGTTATTATTTTGTTTTGGGTTCTCGAAACATGTAGACAATGGGCCAGACATAGCATACATCTACCCAGAATACCTAATTGGGATAAGAAACTCGTAGTCATAAGCCTCACGCCACTCTTAGGCCATGGGTTTAGATATGACCCTTCGTTCCCCAGTCGAAATAGGTACAGGGTTAATGGAGAAAACCTCTGGTTGTCTTTGGAGATCAGAAACGTTCTTAGTTTTTGGATTGTTGGGTGCATTGGAAAGGAAAGCCATGGTTGAAAATAGTAGTAAAAGAATGAAGAAGATGAAGTTGTTAAGACTTTTTCTTTGCAAGGAAGTGAAGAATACTAGGAGTTGTAAAAGAATTCCAAAGAGAGGATTCGTCTATTTATACTGTTTAGGGAGGAGTGTATTGCCTCAAGATAATTTAATGCTGCAGAGTTAGTGGGGAACGTGGCGAGCGTTGAAGCAGTTATCGTACGAGTAATAAAATGTTTGCCATACTTTCCTAGGTTGTAGGGATAATGGCCATCATGGTAGCGTGGTAACGGCTGATTGACAGTGACGTGTTGGGAAAAAAAGGTAATGATGACTCCAAATACCAGCAGTGGTTGGTAGAAGGCGAAAAGCACACAAGCGATTTCTATGGTCAAAGAGAAGACAGGTGTCGAATGGGAATCTGAAATAATGATTATCTCTCCTTGCGTCGAAACTGATATTCTTGGGGGGAAATTTCTTAGCTCCTAAATTCGACACCTACAACAAGTTGGTCTTATGGGCCAAAAATAGATTGAACAAGTCTAAGTTGGAAAGGCTTCGACAGAGTAGAAAAGTACTTAGAGAAATTCTAAGTTAAAATGAGTCTTCGACCAAAAGATTCTCGCATCCTTCGACCGAAAGGGTTCCAAGGTCTTCGATTAGAAGGAAACTTCGTATCTGCAACTGAATATTTTGAATCTGAAGAAAGGAGGGAAAAGCAGTTCGCTTGGCAGTTGAGGAAAGAAACGTGGAATGGAGAGAGGGGTCGAGGCACATGCAGAAGACACTTGTATTCATCCTAGAGAAAGGCAACTCCTCAACAATTACCTAGTTTTAGTATAAATATAGGAAGTTTGTGTAGATTTCCGTGTGTTCAACTGACCTTACAAATTATTCAATACTATTCAAGTACCCGCTGCATGAGAAAGAATACTGAAAATGTACGTTTGAAACACCAAATTTTACAATCAAAGTCTTTTATTTATCTCTTTACATTTCTTGACTTTTTATCTTGTTTGCACTTTTACCCAGATTCCAACACCTAAACTCTCCTTAACCCCTTTTTTCTATTTACTTTCTGCACTCAAACTCACCCATTTCCCAGTCGAACGTGTGTTCTTCACTTACATTAGCATTTATGTCCAAACAACATAAAAAATTAGCATATGTCCTAGGATCAAACTGATCGATCCTGCGAGTAACCAAAAAGCTACCCTTTTTGGAAGATCAGCGGTTGTTTACCAGAAAACACGGTGAACACTCACCAATCTAACTCTTCAGATTTAATAAGATTGAACAAGGGTAATTGTTGTACCCCAAAATTTTCCCTCTCATTTCTTAAGAATTTTCTCACAAGATCTTTCATGACTCAACTTTGCAACACTAATACATCAATTTAGGTCTGAAATTGGCACAAGGGCAAAATGGTCAAAATGCACACTGAAAAGTTAAACTTTGACTTTTGGATCAAAATCAAGTTTCAAGAATCACGTTTCATCAAGACATGTTAGAATATGAAGTTGGTTCATCAAGAAAACCAAAATTCAAAGTTACTCTGGAAAAGTCAAAGTTCTAAACACTTAGAAATTTTTCGAAGTGTTAAGAAAGTATGATAAATTCAGAACTTTTGGCCATATTTTCATCATGATGCAAGATGATTCAGGAAGAACTTCTGACACAAGAGTTGTAGATCTCAATGAGATCTAAAACATTGCAGAACATAAATCTCCCTATAAATGTTTGGATTTCAAGTTATAAATCTTTGAAGACCCGTCTGTTGTACCCCAAAATTTTCCCTCCCATATTCTTCAAGATTTGACAAGATCAATCTCCAGATGCTTCAAAATCCCTCAAGGGTTGCACAGTCCAATTGCCTCCTAACACAGTCAAAATTAGGGTTTTGGTTCTTGCAAAGAAAATGAGGATTTCAAAGGTCCAATCAAGTCCCATATGCCTATATACATTGTCAAGCATCCATATGTCAAGTTTCAAGACTCACAGCATCAAGTTGCACAGTCAAAAACCCTAAATGCTTCACAGTCAACTACAGGGGCAAAATGGTCATTTGACAGTAAAAAGTCAAATTTTTTGGTCAACATCTTATTTTGAAGCCACAATCATCATTTGATCAATTCTTGATCATGATTCCACAAGCATGGCTCAAAAAGTCTCAAGATGCAAAAGTTTCTATTTTTGGACAGTTGAAAAGTCAACTGCAAATTGACCAAGGCATAACTTCTTCATGGTTCATCAGAAAAATCCCATCCAAAGCTCATTTTGAAGGGGATGACATTTCCTACAACTCATCTTCACATTCCAAGTCCAATAAATGCTCTCACAAAAAGTTATCAATTTCAACATTATAGGTCATTTTCAAAAGTCAACAAAAAGGCACTTTAAGTCAAAGACCATAACTTGAGATTGGTAAATCAAAATGACATGGGACCAACGGCATTGGTTAGAGGACTTCAAGACCTTTCCAAAATGTCCAAGAACATGTTAATAGCTTCAAAATTGAGCAAGATATGCATTGGAGAAGTTGGGAAACTTTTGGGAACTTTCAAAAGTCAACTTTGCCTAAAAAGCTTCAAATTTGCTAATGGGCCTCAAATTCTTTCTTGAATCATTACCCAAAGCCTATGCACGACCCATTGAACTTAAAATGATTTGTTTTCTTATTTTTAATTAATTAATTAATTGAATTTTTATTATTATTAATTCATTTAATTGGTTTTAATTGTAGAAAAATATCAAAGCATGGTTGTCAAATCTTTTTATGAAGCAAATACACTCCACACATGCTAAAGATTTCGTGCATCACTCAAGGGGACAAGATCTTCCATAATTGGCAAGGTTTTCATGGAAAAAGATTGAAAAATATATGATGGAAAATCAAGGATTGAAAACATTATTGCAATGGATTCATGGGCCTTATTCTAACCTAAATTCATTCACATACATATGCTGGGTGAAACCCTACTCAAGGACACACGTGAAAGCTGCTGAAAACTCTATAGCCAATTTGCAAAAACTCAAGAAAATTGTGAAACTGATTTCATACTTACAACGCGTTTCAAAGCCTAAAAAGGATTCTAATCCCTTGCTGAGAGTCTCCTGAACGTATTGCAAACACTTTCCAACCTCATAGCTCAAGGAAACGGTAAAACAAAGTCATGGTTTGATCAAATATTTTCTTAATCGAAATCTAATTTACATGCATCATTAACATGTTTTGCTTGTTGATTTGTATTACTGACACCTTCCTGAAGCGTTTGAGATAGCTTAATTGTGCTAAGGCTTCCTGAATCGAAATCCACCATGGACAAAACCTAGGGTTTAGAAGCTTGAAAATTAGGGCTTTCTTACTGAGCAAAAATCAGACCTTGAGACCTATACAGTTGCATTCAGAAGCTCAGTACGAACAAGATGGACCTATCACGCCTTTTTTATATTTCCTCTACTTCTATTCGCTATTTTTCACTATTATACTTAGTGGGGGTTTAAAACCCCCGCTATCTTATTCATGTTGCAGGTGAAAATGAGGAAGAAGATGGGCGTGGCATCACGTGATTGGGGAGTTTAAACCTTAGCGCGCTTTTTTTCATGTTTCAACATAATGGGCACTTTTCATATATTATATTTCTTTATTATTATGTATACAAACGCGCTTGGTAGCTCAGATGGTGGAGGACGTGTCTTGCAAGTATAGGGACCTGGGTTCGATTCCCAGGTCCCCCCACATAATTGATAATTTTTGTTCTAACGTATTCTAGTGCAGCGCCTCATCCAACGTCCCACCATACGTACTCACGCGTAGCTTGCCAGATGGTCTTGATCAATAATCCAAGGGCCACAGAATGAATTCCATGGTATGCTCCAGTCAATGAACGTGTATACGATCATGAAAGTCAAACGTGGCTTAGATTCCAATGGGCCAGAATTGCTTCAAGAAACCTCCACATGGGCCTTCACACCCCCTTGGTTTGCATACTTTTAATTTAATTTTCTTTTCTTTCTAATTCTTTTTAATTGTTTTAATTGTTTTTATTAATTCACCATTAATCAACTTTCCATAATAAAAATCAGAAATCATAAAATTGTAAATATATTTAATTATTTATTAATTGCACCATTAACATATTTTTGTAAATAACATGTAAATTAATTAATTAGCTTAAATTAGGGTAACTTTAATATTTTCATTAATAATTAAAATAAACTTAGAATTAGGGTTTTCTCTTGATTTTATTTTCTTTATTTCATTAAATACAAAAACATAAAAAACACACTTTCTTTTCTTTAATTAAATAATTAATTAGGCTTTAATTTAATTTAATTTCTCAAAAGGGTCCAACACCCTCGGACGTCCTGATTTTAATTCCTTTCGCACACTATTTTCTTATTGATTATTATGTAACTGCTTTCCGGATGTAATAGTAATTAGGTTTATTGTTTCTTTTACTTTCCGCATCTTTTATCAAAAACGGGTCTTTGTATTTTGGCGATGTATAGACCCGCGCCTTGTAATAGCGTAGCTTTTACCTTTCTGTATTTAATTTTCCGCACTCCTAACTTCTAAATCGCATGAAAGAATGTATGGTAATTAAAAAACAACTCGTAGCTCATAATGCCATGATCAAAGATAAAACATAACATGAAAACAACACACAATGCACACGCCACTTCTAGGGTACGCCTCACTCGTTGCCTTCGAAACGTGGTCGTCAAGTATAGGACGTTTTAGCAGTCGCTCTTATGTCCAAGATCCAGTTGCCTCGAAACAGTTGCCTCGAAACGGTTGCCTCGGATTAAAAAGGATCTAGGACATTAGGGTTGCTTCTAAGGTGTCCTACTATTGCTTCGGTGACCACACTGTCCCTACAATCGAATTGACCCGAACACCTCCAACGGTGGTGCTACCTACCTCTCAATGGTGGGATGGCACTACCTTAAGGACTTTTACACAGCCTAATTCCTTAGGGTAGGTAGATGACTCATGGATACTTGCTCTCTTCAAAAACAAACAAAAATCTTTTCACACTGACACTTTCAAAAGCTTTCAAAACAAATTTTTCAAACACTCTTGAGGACAGATACAAGAGTCACTCAGAAATCTTTCAAAGAAACTTTTTCAAACCCACTCACATTTGAAAAGCAAACAACATTTTGAAAACATAAGAGCAAGTATCTAAGAGCCCGTGGATAACCACGGATAGAAAGGGTGCTAACACCTTCCCTTTCTATAAATCTACCTCCCGAATCGAGAAACGTTCTCATAAGTAATTTTGCTGTGCTTTTGTCCTGTCCATGTTGGAGAAAATAAAAGACGGTGGCGACTCTTGCTTACCGCGACATACGCGATTCAGCTTTAAACAGTCAGTTCTATTTCCACCGATCACAGAACTGGCGACTCTGCTGGGGACTATAAAAGTGAGGTGTACCTTAGGATAGCTCATACCTATGTTTTCAATTGAATGTTTTGTTTGCTTTATTATTGTGGGCATTGTCTTGGAGTTTCATAGATCCTAACCCGGATCTGGGGATACCCCTTTTAGGTAGCATAAGCTGTGAGGGACCTGTCCGGCGTAGACCGACACAGGTGAAGCAGTGGCTACGTTGGTGTGGTGCCTTGGTCTGTACCGATATCCCTTGTGTTGCAACAAGGAGAATATGGGTCTTCTGAGGAGTCATTAAGCACCAACCGACCTTAGAACCCTAATTTGACCCAACTTGGCCATAGAATAGTAGCAGTATGCTACACTCATTGAGGCTAAACTCTCGCGATGGTTCTGGCCGCAAGAAAAGATTGCGATGCTGGAGTTATGACCGATTGAGGGTAGTCGATGATATTGAGATCCTCTAGAACCCGGTTATTATTTTCTAGGACAGGTCTTAACCAACGAAACTGAAAGAGGGTAGTACCTAAACTTCATGCTGGCCTGAAACCTAAGGGCTCTTTTGTGTGACTTGTGTGCCTTCAAACCTGATTACTTGCATGTTCTTGTTATCTAACACATGAGTTCCTTGCAGGTGTTGTTTACAGTCCTTAATCTGGGCTTATAACAGGGTTTACTCACATCACTCCTCGCATAGCATAACATCATACCATCATACCATTGCATACATCCTACATAAGGACTAACCCATTTCAAGGATCTCAAGGGTCTGTGATGCAGGTCATGATGAACCAACTATCTAGCAAGGGGCAAAGGGGATTTATTTTCCTCTAGCCAAGGTTGATAGCTTGAGTCAGGGGCTATGACCCACTCGATATGGTGAGCCTTGACTCTTGAAGAAGGACTCTCATCAACATGACGTTCCTTCCATCAAGCTACAAAATTCAAATTCTAACAATTTTCTTGTTTACCCCGCGAGATCCTTGAAAACATTGCATGCATGCATACACATCATTGCATAACAGGTACCCTCGTTGCAGGTCACTTACCTTCTTCGCTGTTTATTTCAGCAATGGCTTCCCAACAAGACAACCAGGATCTTCATGCTCAAGAGACTTGGTTCAGGGAGATCCTCCTAAATCTATCCAAGGGGCAGGAAGAGCTGAGAACACTCCTCATGGGGACTTTGGTCAGGAACAGTCCAAAAGACGATAAAGACGAACGGCTGAAACGTCTGCAAGTTGAGGTAGATACAATGAGAACCCAGATGCTGGGGCAGATGGCTCTCATTCAAGACTTAGCTCAAAGACAAGAAGAGATCAGGGTTCTCGTCAACCAACTGCTTCGGGATAACCAACTGGGGCAAACATCTAAGGTCGAGGAGCCAATCATCATTAAATTCCCTCTGAGACAAGAAGACAAGGGAAAAGCTCCTCAATGTGCTTCAGGGTCAAAAATTCAGCATCAACCTCACCAGCTTCAGTAAGACAATATGAAGCAAGCAGTCAGGGTTGGAGACCAAACCAGTAATCATCCCCCAAGAAGTCAAAGGTTTGGTTTGATGAATAGACCTCTCCAAGCTGCTACTACTTCACAGGTCCAACAACGACCTCGCCGAGAACAACGGGCTGATCAGAGCAAGCCAAACAAGCCTAAAAGGCAGTTCACCCAGCTCAACATGTCGCTGTTTCAAGCCTTACAACACCTGTTGAGATTGAATTTGATCACACTAAGGGACCCTCCTAAGAATCCCAACAAGACACCTTCAAGGTACAACCCCAACGCCCGCTGCGCTTATCATTCTGACAGCCCAGGGCATGCCACAAACGACTGCTGGTCTCTGAAGAACAAGATCCAGGACCTGATTGATGGAGGAGCAGTGGAATTCACCCCAGATAGTCAGGTCGAGTTCTTCTACTATCCCTAGACGAGAAGACCTTTTGTTCATTGGAATGTTAAAGTTGTATTTTTCTTTGATTTTTCAAACAATTATTGTCATAGCAAACTTTATTACTTTATCAATGCATCGCATATGTCTGTTTTGAATCAATATATTCGCATTCGCTATATTCAAACTACTTTCATTTTTTGTGATGTTCAAACTCTCAATTAATAATTCTAAGCCTCTTGAGGGAGGATGACGAAAACGATACCACAATCTACATTATGCTTTTGAACAGACCCCGCTGATGAGGTACAGGCATTGTTTCAATTCCTAAACACTGGAGTTATAAGGATGATAATCCCTCGTCAACCTCTTCGAGCCAAAGAAGTAGGAGTTTTTCTTTTCACAAAAAAATTAAACCCTTAATCATAACCTGGGGCAGGGTAGTTCTCTCAGTTAATCCAGGTGCACGACTAGCATCAAAGGAGTCCTTCCGAAAGAAAAGACAGTGATGGTTCCGAACAATCATAAAGGCAGGCAGTCATTGTCTCTCAAAATAAAAGCCCAATAAGTCAAAACCTATGAAGGAGACTTACAAAACTGGGGCATCCCGCTGACTGTAATCACAAAAGAAACAGTTCAGGCAAAAAACAGGGATAACAAAATCAAAAAAGAAAGAGGTCTTACAAACCCTCGACAAAAAAAAGAAATGACTGCCTATTCAAAATAAATTGTCAACATCCGAACCATCACTGGAATATCAGAGCAAAGACTCAAACAAGGTCTAACGCACGATCAACTGAGTTTAGGATCGAAGAACATCACGAAGAACGGGTGGGTACAAATAAAATTTGAGCCTTTATCCTTTGTTTCTTAAACTGCGAACCAGGCCACGTTATAACCCTTAAAAAGTCCTAGCTGAAGCATGGGTTAGTCCGAAAGCATACTGTTACAAAAGGTATCCTGACTCCTTAAGGCTCGCTGTAAAATCTTGAGTTGACATCACATCTTACAAAAATTCACTTGTTTTATTGAAAACTGCATTTTCAAAAACTTCAAGACAGACATAAGCTTTGCATTTTTAATATAACATTGTTTGCATATGACTTTTTGTTCAAACAGTAGAGAAATTCGCATGATGAATATCCAGTGAACAAGAATCTTCTCAACAAAAGGATCATCTCAAGTAGGAAGAGACACTTCCAATCAAGGGGCACGACATGATCATTGTCCATAATCTGGGGCAGTCCAGTCAAGATTCAGGGAATCTCTCAAAGATGCCAAATAGCCAGGGGCAAATCTCCGCCTGAGTCACTTGGGGCATTGGACAAGAATTCCAGCAACGAGTCTTGCATGATCAGACATCTTCTGGTGGTATGACAACACAACACTATTGACAGTGACACCTCTCTACATCCTGAGGGAATGGACATAGTCAAAAAATACTGCGCATAATCAAAGACCCCCTAGGTCGACTGGCCTAGGCAAAAATAAGGGCTTCCCGGCGAACCAAAAGGGTTCGGGCAAAAATAAGGGATGAAATGAAAAAATCTGTACACCCGGCAAGTCGAAAACCTGAAAAGGCGGCTTGGGCAAAAATAGGTATCCCGGTGGGCTGAAAACCCGAAAGGGCGGTCCAGGCAAAAGTTAGGGATCAAAAGCGTATGACTATGTCCCGGCATCTCGTCACTTGCCTACCAGAAAAAGATTTGTCAAATTGGAAGTTGTCAAGACCTCCACAGGTACCTTCTCCCACAGAAGCTGGGGCAATAAGAATTGTCCGAACTGTACAGTCGCTCTGTCCACCAGGTACCAAGGTAAGTTCGGCTGAAGAATGTAATCAAGATACCTTAATTCCCCAGAGAGTGAGCCAAGGTTAAGCCATACTCCTCCCGAGTAGACAAGGCACAGTCTCCCAAGCAAGTCCGCAACACTCTCCCCAAGCAGAGTTAACCTACTATCAGCCTCAAGAAGTAGGTATCCCCATAAGATCTCATCATTCCCCAACGGAGTATACAAACATTCCTAACAAGCATCCCCGACAGTCTTAATATAAGATTGTTCCCCGGCGGAATACCAGACATCCAGTGGAGCCACTTCCCTAGTACAGTCCAAAAGTTTCCCCAGGAAAGTTGAATCAACCTCCCCAGTAGGAAGCTTATCCCCAGTAGATTCTGGAAGCTTATCACCTGAAGAGTACGAATGCGCCCCCGACCATGTTCAAAGGTTATTCCCCACCAGAGCTTATAACTGGGTTATCCTCAGCCAATTGCCACGGAAAGATCGTCCCCGGCAAAATTCTTTCTATTCCCCAGCGGAGTTCATCAAATCTTCCAACAGAGCTCAAACGATGGTATCCCCAGCGGAGTTATCATCAACATCTCAGCAAAGTGCCTCTCTTCCCACAGAGCATTCCCCGCAGAGTAATCTCTCCAGCAAAGTTTATTCCTCAACGGAGTCATCTTCTTCTACGGGTTTATTCTCGCAATTATCATCCCCAACAGGAACGAAGAGCTCTACTCTTCAACATCAGCCCAAGATTTAACCTCCTGGCATTCGTCAAGGATTTATTTTCCTAGACAAAAAATACAGTCATAAACATCACATCTTTATACATTATAGCATGCACATATGCATCATGGACATACAATCTCATTTATTCTAAGAACATCATGCATGTCATACATCATGACATTGCATTTAACTAACGTTTTGTCTTTTCAGGACTAAGATCAATACAAAGATGATTACTATCAACTGTCGTAATTCCAGATTCAATACCTGTATCTAGCCAGGGCATATCTGTGAGCGATTATTTCCGGACTCGATTCCTGTATCCTTCCAGGGCACGTCTGAATAGTTTGAAGATCCGATTCCTGTATCTAGCCAGGGTGTATCTGTTGACGACTATTTTCTGGACTCGATTCCTGTATCTTGCCAGGGCACGTCTGAAGAGTTTGAAGATCCGATTCCTGTATCCTGCCAGGGTGTATCTGTTGACGACTATTTTCCGGACTCGATTCCTGTATCTTGCCAGGGCACGTCTGAAGAGTTTGAAGATCCGATTCCTGTATCCTGCCAGGGTGTATCTGTTGACGACTATTTTCCGGACTCGATTCCTGTATCTTGCCAGGGCACATTTGAAGAGTTTGAAGATCCGATTCCTGTATCCTGCCAGGGTGTATCTATTGACGACTATTTTCCGGACTCGATTCCTGTATCCTGCCAGGGCACATCTGAAGAGTTTGAAGATCCGATTCCTGTATCCTGCCAGGGTGTATCTGTTGACGACTATTTTCTGGACTCGATTCCTGTATCCTGCCAGGGCACATCTGAAGAGTTTGAAGATCCGATTCCTGTATCCTGCCAGGGTGTATCTGTTGACGACTATTTTCCGGACTCGATTCCTGTATCCTGCCAGGGCACGTCTGAAGAGTTTGAAGATCTAATTCCTGTATCCTGCCAGGGTGTATCTGTTGACGACTATTTTCCGGACTCAATTTAGGTATCCTGCCAGGGCACGTCTGAAGAGTTTGAAGATCCAATTCCTGTATCCTACCAGGGTGTATCTGTTGACGACTATTTTCCGGACTCGATTCCTGTATCCTGCCAGGGCACGTCTGAAGAGTTTGAAGATCCGATTCCTGTATCCTGCCAGGGTGTATCTGTTGACGACTATTTTCCGGACTTGATTCCTGTATCCTTCCAGGGCACGTCTGAAGAGTTTGAAGATCCGATTCCTGTATCCTGCCAGGGTGTATCTGTTGACGACTATTTTCCGGACTCGATTCCTGTATCCTGCCAGGGCACGTCTGAAGAGTTTGAAGATCCGATTCTTGTATCCTGCCAGGGTGTATTTGTTGACGACTATTTTCCGGACTCGATTCCTGTATCCTGCCAGGGCACGTCTGAAGAGTTTGAAGATCCGATTCCTGTATCCTGCCAGGGTGTATCTGTTGACGACTATTTTCCGGACTCGATTCTTGTATCCTGCCAGGGCACGTCTGAAGAGTTTGAAGATCCGATTCCTGTATCCTGCCAGGGTGTATCTGTTGAAGACTATTTTCCGGACTCGATTCCTGTATCCTGCCAGGGCACGTCTGAAGAGTTTGAAGATCCGATTCCTGTATCCTGCCAGGGTGTATCTATTGACGACTATTTTCCGGACTCGATTCCTGTGTCCTGCCAGGGCACGTCTGAAGAGTTTGAAGATCCGATTCCTGTATCCTGCCAGGGTGTATCTGTTGACGACTATTTTCCGGACTCGATTCCTGTATCCTGCCAGGGCACGTCTGAAGAGTTTGAAGATCCGATTCCTGTATCCTGCCAGGGTGTATCTGTTGACGACTATTTTCCGGACTCGATTTAGGTATCGTGCTAGGGCATGTTTGAAGAGTTTGAAGATCCGATTCCTGTATCCTTCCAGGGTGTATTTGTTGACGACTATTTTCCAGACTCGATTCCTGTATCTTGCTAGGGCACGTCTGAAGAGTTTAGAGATTCGATACCTGTATCTAGCCAGTGCATATCTACATAAAGAGTTTGAAGATCAACCCCTGTAACAGGACAGGTAATTATCTTTCTTTCTCAGGTACGCAAGTTCTCGTTAAGGAATCTCTTACGCGATCGACACCTAGATGGCATCTATAAGCCCATCCACATACCAACAGTCTCCAAATGGCATCTATAAGCCATTTCCCGACAAGGCTCCGTCACATCTCCAGATGGAATATATAAGCCCATCCTCCTATCCACCCTCTCTCCAAATGGCATCCGTAAGCCCATTCCCGTCATCATACTACTGATACTCTACTATGTGAGTGCAAATTTCTGGGCACTCTAGTGTTCAATCATCTTCCACCTTCGGATTACGAAAGGCACGCCAGCCAATCTACATCCTCAGGTCTAAGAAGATTGAACAGGGGGCAACAGTTGTACCCCAAAATTTGCCCTCCCATATTCTTCAAGATTTGACAAGATCAATCTCCAGATGCTTCAAAATCCCTCAAGGGTTGCACAGTCCAATTGCCTCCTAACACAGTCAAAATTAGGGTTTTGGTTCTTGCAAAGAAAATGAGGATTTCAAAGGTCCAATCAAGTCCCATATGCCTATATACATTGTCAAGCATCCATATGTCAAGTTTCAAGACTCACAGCATCAAGTTGCACAGTCAAAAACCCTAAATGCTTCACAGTCAACTGTAGGGGAAAAATGGTCATTTGACAGTCAAAAGTCAAAATTTTTGGTCAACATCTTATTTTGAAGCCAAAATCATCATTTGATCAATTCTTGATCATGATTCCACAAGCATGGCTCAAAAAGTCTCAAGATGCAAAAGTTTCTATTTTTGGACAGTTGAAAAGTCAACTGCAAATTGACCAAGGCATAACTTCTTCATGGTTCATCAGAAAAATCCCATCCAAAGCTCATTTTGAAGGGGATGACATTTCCTACAACTCATCTTCACATTCCAAGTCCAAGAAATGCTCTCACAAAAAGTTATCAATTTCAACATTATAGGTCATTTTCAAAAGTCAACAAAAAGGCACTTTAAGTCAAAGACCATAACTTGAGATTGGTAAATAAAAATAACATGGGACCAAATGCATTGGTTAGAGGACTTCAAGACCTTTCCAAAATGTCCAAGAACATGTTCATAGCTTCAAAATTGAGCAAGATATGCATTGGAGAAGTTGGGAAATTTTTGGGAACTTTCAAAAGTCAACTTTGCCTAAAAAGCTTCAAATTTGCTAATGGGCCTCAAATTCTTTCTTGAATCATTACCCAAAGCCTATGCACGACCCATTGAACTTAAAATGATTTGTTTTCTTATTTTTAATTAATTAATTGAATTTTTATTATTATTAATTCATTTAATTGGTTTTAATTGTAGAAAAATATCAAAGCATGGTTGTCAAATCTTTTTATGAAGCAAATACACTCCACACATGCTAAAGATTTCGTGCATCACTCAAGGGGACAAGATCTTCCATAATTGGCAAGGTTTTCATGGAAAAAGATTGAAAAATATATGATGGGAAATCAAGGATTGAAAACATTATTGCAATGGATTCATGGGCCTTATTCTAACCTAAATTCATTCACATACATATGCTGGGTGAAACCCTACTCAAGGACACACGTGAAAGCTGCTGAAAACTCCATAGCCAATTTGCAAAAACTCAAGAAAATTGTGAAACTGATTTCATACTTGCAGCGCGTTTCAAAGCCTAAAAAGGATTCTAATCCCTTGCTGAGAGTCTCCTGAACGTATTGCAAACACTTTCCAACCTCATAGCTCAAGGAAACGGTAAAACAAAGTCATGGTTTGATCAAATATTTTCTTAATCGAAATCTAATTTACATGCATCATTAACATGTTTTGCTTGTTGATTTGTATTACTGACACCTTCCTGAAGCGTTTGAGATAGCTTAATTGTGCTAAGGCTGCCTGAATCGAAATCCACCATGGACAAAACCTAGGGTTTAGAAGCTTGAAAATTAGGGCTTTCTTACTGAGCAAAAATCAGACCTTGAGACATATACAGTTACATTCAGAAGCTCAGTACGAACAAGACGGACCTATCGCGCCTTTTTTATATTTCCTCTATTTCTATTCGCTATTTTTCACTATTATACTTAGTGGGGGTTTAAAACCCCCGCTATCTTATTCATGTTGCAGGTGAAAACGAGGAAGAAGATGGGCGTGGCATCACGTGATTGGGGAGTTTAAACCTTAGCGCGCTTTTTTTCATGTTTCAACATAATGGGCACTTTTCATATATTATATTTCTTTATTATTATGTATACAAACGCGCTTGGTAGCTTAGATGGTGGAGGACGTGTCTTGCAAGCATAGGGACCTGGGTTCGATTCCCAGGTCCCCCCACATAATTGATAATTTTTGTTCTAACGTATTCTAGTGCAGCGCCTCATCCAACGTCCCACCATACGTACTCACGCGTAGCTTGCCAGATGGTCTTGATCAATAATCCAAGGGCCACAGAATGAATTCCATGGTATGCTCCAGTCAATGAACGTGTATACGATCATGAAAGTCAAACGTGGCTTAGATTCCAATGGGCCAGAATTGCTTCAAGAAACCTCCACATGGGCCTTCACACCCCCTTGGTTTGCATACTTTTAATTTAATTTTCTTTTCTTTCTAATTCTTTTTAATTGTTTTAATTTTTTTTATTAATTCACCATTAATCAACTTTCCATAATAAAAATCAGAAATCATAAAATTGTAAATATATTTAATTATTTATTAATTGCACCATTAACATATTTTTGTAAATAACATGTAAATTAATTAATTAGCTTAAATTAGGGTAAATTTAATATTTTCATTAATAATTAAAATAAACTTAGAATTAGGGTTTTCTCTTGATTTTATTTTCTTTATTTCATTAAATACAAAAACATAAAAAACACACTTTCTTTTCTTTAATTAAATAATTAATTAGGCTTTAATTTAATTTAATTTCTCAAAAGGGTCCAACACCCTCGGACGTCCTGATTTTAATTCCTTTTGCACACTATTTTCTTATTGATTATTATGTAACTGCTTTCCGGATGTAATAGTAATTAGGTTTATTGTTTCTTTTACTTTCCGCATCTTTTATCAAAAACGGGTCTTTGTATTTTGGCGATGTATAGACCCGCGCCTTGTAATAGCGTAGCTTTTACCTTTCTGTATTTAATTTTCCGCACTCCTAACTTCTAAATCGCATGAAAGAATGTATGGTAATTAAAAAACAACTCGTAGCTCATAATGCCATGATCAAAGATAAAACATAACATGAAAACAACACACAATGCACACGCCACTTCTAGGGTACGCCTCACTCGTTGCCTTCGAAACGTGGTCGTCAAGTATAAGACGTTTTAGCAGTCGCTCTTATGTCCAAGATCCAGTTGCCTCGAAACAGTTGCCTCGAAACGGTTGCCTCGGATTAAAAAGGATCTAGGACATTAGGGTTGCTTCTAAGGTGTCCTACTATTGCTTCGGTGACCACACTGTCCCTACAATCGAATTGACCCGAACACCTCCAACGGTGGTGCTACCTACCTCTCAATGGTGGGATGGCACTACCTTAAGGACTTTTACACAGCCTAATTCCTTAGGGTAGGTAGATGACTCATGGATACTTGCTCTCTTCAAAAACAAACAAAAATCTTTTCACACTGACACTTTCAAAAGCTTTCAAAACAAATTTTTCAAACACTCTTGAGGACAGATACAAGAGTCACTCAGAAATCTTTCAAAGAAACTTTTTCAAACCCACTCACATTTGAAAAGCAAACAACATTTTGAAAATATAAGAGCAAGTATCTAAGAGTCCGTGGATAACCACGGATAGAAAGGGTGCTAACACCTTCCCTTTCTATAAATCTACCTCCCGAACCGAGAAACGTTCTCATAAGGAATTTTGCTGTGCTTTTGTCCTGTCCATGTTGGAGAAAATAAAAGACGGTGGCGACTCTTGCTTACCGCGACATATGCGATCCAGCTTTAAACAGTCAGTTCTATTTCCATCGATCACACCGTCCATGAAACTAAAACACTTAATAAATTCTGATTATTTCTAAGTCAGAATTTGGTTAGAACTTCTGGGTCAGTTTTCATGTAGGTGCAATCAGAGTTTTCTAAAATGATTCAAAGAGGGGTTACAAAGCATGTTACAAACATTCTGAAAAGTCTGAGAACTCCTTCAGATCATGCTGGAGATGGGAGAATCAAATATCAGAAGTTGGATATTTGTTCTTAATCTAAGTTATGTTTATGCTGAACTTCTGATCCAGTTTCAAGCTATGTTGCATAATCTCATGTTACAGGCCTTATTGATTGTTAAATATCATCATTTAATTCTCACACCAACTTTTGAGTCTTTATCCCAGTGTATAAGCCTTTATCTAAAAGATCTTCTCGCGTGTGGCATAAAAGTACCACTGTTGTCCTTGAAAAGTAAACCTTTGTACAAAGTTTATTTTGAGCCCATAGTTTACTTTGTTTCTGAGTGTACTTCCACACAAATCATGCCTACAAACTCAGTTTAGGCTTGTTTAAAGCTGCTAACCACCCTACCTTGCCTAGAAACCATGCTTGTCTAAACTTGCTTCAAAAACAAGTCAATGATCCATAATACATGATGGTTGTACTCCTGACTTCTCCAAGCTTCTAAATCCTTTGCCTATAAATTAAACTTCATTTGCAAACTGAGAGGAGGATGGAAAAAAGCCCTGAAACCTTGCTGAAAATTCCTAAGAACCTGAAACTGCAACACAAACATAAAACCTGTTAGTTTCTGATTTTTGCATCCAAACTCTAATTTTCCTTGTGCATTTCTTGGCCAAATCATCCACACAATTTCTAGTATACACATAGAAGCCTTCCTAACTTCTATTTTCAAACGGTAATACAGTCTTCACCACTCTCCATTTCGAAAATCAGAACTTTGCATCTTGACTGCTCTAGAGTATTCCAACCAGGCATAGCTCAAGTTAAGGGTTGCTTTAGATTTCTGGGAACTTGAGGAATCTGACTAGAACATCACAACAGTCTGAACCAGGACTCTAACTCACAGAACAATTTCCAACTGCACGGTAAGTTTCTTCTGATTTTCATCTCATTACTCATGCATTGTTAGGCTTGCAATTTCAAAGACACAATGTAGATGTCATGGCTCTGAATCTGTACATATTTATAGATTTCATTTATATGGCCTAAGTAGAGAGAATTTCATATTAGAAATTCTTGAGGAAATTAGGGTTCAGAATTAGGATTAGCAAAATTCATGTTTGCTTCTGGTTTACAGTTTTGATGCTTTGTATTTCTGAAACCATGATGAAATTTTCCATAACTTCTATGTTTGCATTTTCCATTTTTGTTGAGAAATGACAAAGTTACAGATACTCTGGCTGGCACGAAGAAGAAGATGAAGTTCATCGTCAGAACTTAATTTGTAATATATGTTTATGTTTTTGTTTCTAATACCAGATGTATAGCCACCCCAGTGGTAGAGAGCACGCGCATAAGGCATTAGTGTTAAGGGTCCTGGGTTCTAGCCCTAGAAGCATCTTTTATGTTTATTTCTTAACATTTTTACCCCATTATTTGTCAAACAATATTCCTGGACAAGAACTTCTAGATAACCCCCCCATTTGTTTGTCAAAACAGTACTCCTGGACCAGAACTTCTAGGTATTCTCATCCAACAACATTGTCACCTCACTTACCCATTATCATAACTTCTAACCTTCCAGTAACACTAGAACTTCTAGGTTTCCAGCTGCATCAGAACTTCTAGGCTCTCTCAATAGTCAAAACTTCTAGGCTCTCTCAATAATCAGAACTTCTAGGCTCTCTCAACAATCAGAACTTCTAGGCTTTCCTTTGTTCCCAGCAACCCCAGAACTTTAGTGTGTCTGGATCCAGAACTTCTGCCTTTCCCCTTTTCTGCTAACATTTTCTTTCTGATCTGCAGCGTGCCTGAATCATAACTTCTGCTCTCTCTTATTTCTATTCTTTCAGCAACACGCTGACTCTAACTCTTATTCTCTTATTATTTTTATCATCACTTTTATTTTCATTAATCAAAAAACACCAAAAATGCTTTATATTCATATACTTTGCTTTATTTCTTTTAAAACAAAAAGACTAAAAACATTTCCTTAAGCAAATTTATTTCTTCTCTTAATAAGAACAAAAAAAATCTATTTTACATTCCAATTCTTGTACATCATTTCAATATGGTTGTAATAGATAATTAGGATTTTAATTTCTTGCAACCCCCATTTGTAAATTTGTTCACCCCATCCCCAAGTGATTATAATAGCATAGGATATTTACATTTCCGCAATTTATCGCTTTTGTATAAATGCTAGTAATTAGGTTTGTATGGAAAGATAAAATCAATACTTAGAAAGCCTTAATTCAAGATAAATCAAGTATGAAATATAAACACTTGCACACTTGCACCTATAGGGTTAAATCCACTTGTTACCTTATGAAAAATATTCATGTTATGTGTTGCACCCCAAAATTTTCCCTCCCATTTTACTCAACATGTGCTCATTAAGACCCTCAATTTGCTCAAGGATACCCAAGAGTTGACTAGACAAACTCTCTCCTAAAGCAAGGAACCTCCAACTAGGGTTTCCATTTTTATCAAGATGGGTGAGCTTAAAAGGCCTCAAATATTTTCCATGGTCCTAATATGTTCTCAAGATCATCCATGTCAAGTTGCATGCCTTGCACAAGAAGTTTGCTCAGTCAACTGCTCGTCAACTGTATTAGGTCAAAAGTCAACTGTGACCCACATACAGTCAAACTTCAAGATTTTGGGTCAAAATCAACATTTAAAGTGATATCCATCATTGTATCAAGGGTTGATCATGATTCCTCAAGGAATGCTCCTAATTCATCAAAACTCAAAAGTTGCTAAATTAGGGTTTCTCAGGAAAAGTCAACCAAACTTTGACCAAGCATAACTTTCTCATACTTTATCAGAAATTTCTCATCCAAGGCTCATTTTGAATATAATACAATTTCCTATAACTCATCTTCAGCCCTAAAGTTCAAAAGATGCACTCATAAAAAGATATGAATTTCTACATTATAGGTCCTTTTGAAAAGTCAACAAAAACACCTTTTGGGTCAAAGCTTCTTACATGAACATGGAAGACCCAATTGAGATGAAACCAAAAGGGTTGTTTAGGGGACATCCTAAGCTTTCTAAAAAGTCAGAGAACACCTCTCTAGGGTTAAAATTGGAGGAGATATGCATTGTGAAAGTTGGCCATTTTTGGAAAATTGCCAAAAGTCAAATATGCTCAAAAGTGTATTTTTTGTCAAATGGGCCTAGCTTTTCATGATTGTATCTTGTTGAAGACATAGTCCACGACCCAAATCAGCATCCATATTTTTTTTGTTATATTTATTTATTTATTTTATTTTGATTTTTATTTATTAAAAGTTAAATTAAATCAAATAAATGGAAAAAAATATAAAAGATTGATTTTTTGATCTAATTTTTGTTAGAACCAAATCTAATCAAGCTGGCATAATCAGATCAAATCAAATCAAGGCAAATTGAGGCAAAAATAACATGATTAGGATGGTTTTGGAAAGATATAATATTGCAAACAAATCACATTCAACTTCCATAATTCAAAAAGATTCAGTTGTTTTTTGTTGACCTAATACACTATATTACATATACACAACGCAACCAAGGCAAAAGAACAAGGATTGCAGTCGTGAGAGCTGAAGAACAAAACTCAAATTTTGGAAAAAAAAGTGGTAGATCGTTTTCTCACATAGAGGGTGATTCAACATATTTCGAAGCTTCTAAACAATTCTTGGATATCTCCTAAAGCTAACACGATCAATTGCAAGCATTCCCAAGTCCAGAATCACCCCATAGCCTTCACGCGGTTTACTCTTTGTTTCAAAATTGAATACGACAATTCTTGCATCATAAACATATTCTAATAATGTATTTGTGATTATTGACATATTTGTAACATGCTTGAATGATTTAATTGATGTTTTGATGCATATATTGATGATTGCCATGGCTAGGGTTTAAGAATCCATTTTGGGGCTTCTCTGTACAAGTGAAATTAGACCAAGAAAAGGATACCATGATACTCGTGAGATCAAGACGAGTTGATTCGTATAGTTAGAATTAATTTATCATGCGTCTTATGAATTTTTGAAGCTTGCAGGTTTATAGCTATGGAGTTCTGTCCGTAGGTAAAAGCCTGAAACCTAAGACGACACTTCTGGGAAGAAGATGAAGGCGTGGCAATCAACTACTGGTCCATTTGAAATTCGCGCGTTTTTGGTGGAAACTACGTGGCTTGTCATTAGAATATTATTTTCTTATTATATTAACAATTAAACAACGCAGCGCAGATGGCAAGGGGTATGGGCATGTGAAGCGAAGGACCTGGGTTCGATCCCAGGTCCAAACATTTTCTTATTTTCTGAACAATTCCTTGCAGATCTAGCATGCCTCATAGCTTAACGTCCACCGTATACCTCAGCGCTTCATCATTGATCCATCTCCAGCCAGATCCAACGCTCAGCATGCGTGAGCTCATGGTAGACCACCAGAAGATGATCCCACTGGATCAGGCACAGGACCTTTGGGCCAAAGAATTTGGGCCCAACCAATTCAGAAACACACCCACTGGATTGCTTAAACAGGCCCAATTCTTTTCTTTTTTATTTTAATTCCTTTTTCTTATTTATTAATAATTTTCTTTTTCAAATAATACCAAAAATCATGCTTTTTTTTTATTTAATCAAAAAATCATAAAAAACATCAAAAATCATTTTTTATAAAAATATTTTATTAATTAAGTAGTTTAATTAAATTAAGGTAATTTAATTCTTTTTGTACAATTTAAAATAATTAGAATTAGGGTTAAATTTGTACATAACCTGATTTTTCTCAAAAAATAAGTTAAATATTTTTTCAATTAGATTTTTAGGTTTTCCAATTATTTCTCGCATTTAATTCGCCGCGCACGCCTTCAATTTTCCTTTTTCTATTATTGTAACTGCTCCGAGTTTGTAATAGTAATTAGGGTTTTAAATTGCCACATCTTTATTTACAATCAAAATAATTATGTATCTGCGAAAGCCTTGTAATAGTTAGGACTTTAACTTCTCGCATTTTAATTTCTGCAAACTATAATCTGTTAGATGTATGTTAATAGGATTGTATGGAAAGACAAATTGCAATTAATACAGTAGAAAACCCTAAATGTGCAAAGATAAATAAACTGAAAAGAAACACACTTGCACATGCTCACTCCTAGGGTTTACTCCACTCCGGTTGCCTTCGATAAACGGTCATAAAGTATAGGGAATGTTAGTGGTTGTCCTCTAGTCCCAAAAGATCTAAAATGACCCATTCATATGTTGCCTCAGAAAAATATCTTTAAAGCTTTAGGATGATTACTAAAATTTCCTAACATTGCTTTTGTGATCGTATTTTGCATGATCAAACATCTTCTGGTAATACGGAGACACGACACTACTGACAGTGACAACTCCCTGCGCTCTGAGAACGTGGACATAGTCGGAAGATACTACGCATAATCAAAGACCCGCTAGGTCGACAGGCCCGGGAAAAAAATAAGGGATGAAAATGAACAAAATTGTACACCCGGCAAGTCGAAAACCTGAAAAGGCGGCTTGGGCAAAAAAGGGTATCTCGATGGACTGAAAACCCGAAAGGGCAGTCCAGGCAAAAATTAGGGATCAAAGCGTACGACTATGTCCCGTCATCTCGTCACTTGCCTACCAGAAAAAGACTGGTCAATCGGCAGTTATCAAGCACTCCACAGATACCTTCACTCCTCGCAGAGTAAGGAAAGATTCAACAATACTCTCCCCAAGAAGAGTTGGCCTCCCATCAGCCCCAAAAAGGCACAGTATCCCCAGCAAGTCAGCAATACTCTCCCCCAAGCAGAGTTGGTCTACCATCAGTCCTGAAAAAGTTGGGTATCCCCAGAAGATCTTAATATTCCCTAGCAGAGTATACAAATATTCCTCAGCAAGTATCCCCGACATTCTTAATATTCCTCAGCAGAGTATAAGAATATTCCCCAGCGGAATACAAGATACCCCCAGTGGAGCCATTTCCCGGCGCAGTCTGAAAAGCTTCCCCGACAGAGTTGAATCATCTTACCCAGTAGATTCTGGAAGCTTATTCCCTGCAGAGTACAAATATCTCTCCCTATCCATATTCAAAGGTTATCCCCCACCAGAGTCTAACTGGGTTATCCTCAACAAGTTGCGACGGAAGGATCATCCCCAACGAAGTTCTTTCTATCCCCAACAGAGCTTATCAACGGGATCCCCAGCGGAATTATCGTTAAAATCTCAGCGAAGCATCTCTTCCCACAGAGTAACTCCCCGCAGAGTAATCTCTTCACCAGGTTTATTCCCCAACGGAGTCATCTTCTCCTACAGGTTTATTCGTGCAATCATGTTCGTTCATCATCCCCAGCGGAAACGAAGAATTCAACATCATTCTCCAACAGCTCCGGGATTTACTTTCCTCAGCTAAAGCATCACATCTTCATACATCATGATACATGCATATACGCATCATATCATACAATCTCATTTATGTTGAGAACATCATTGCTTGATCCATCTCATGCATTGCATATGACTGACCTTTACCTTTCAGGAAAGATGCATTTAAATTCTCAGCCATATCAAAAGGCCTTCTCTGGTCCAGCTAAGTCGATTCCTAAAGATTTTTCTGATGCAGACCCAGTTGAAGATTCCAAGACCTTGCCTGGTCCAGTTAAATCGATTCCTAAAGATTTTTCTGACGCCGATCCAGTCAAAGGCCTTCTCTAGTCCAGTTAAATCGATTCCTAAAGATTTTCCAGATGCAGATCCAGTTGAAGATATTCCAGACTACTTATAGAGATAGTTCAGATATGACCCAGGCATGGCGACATTCCGATACTTATTCCAGATTTCCTTTCAGAGACAGCTTAGAGATGCTCCAGACCCGGATGCTATTCTATTGCTTATTTAGATTCCCTTTCAGAGACAGCTTAGAGATGCTCCAGACCCGGATGCTATTCTATTGCTTATTCCAGATTCCTTCCAGAGATAGTTCAGATATGATCCAGATATGGCGAAATTCTGATACTTATTCCAGATTGAATCAAAAGATGATTACCATCAACCCTTCTTAAGTTCTGGATTAATACCTGTAGCAAGCCAGGAAATATCAGTGGATGACTGATTGTAGATCTATACCTGAAACCAGACAGGAAAGTTATCTACATTGAAGAGATTGAAGATTAATACCTGAAACCAGACAGGAAAACTATCTTTCTTTCTCAGGTCATAGATTAATACCTGAAACCAGACAGGAAAACTATCTCATCGGCCAACCTTTTCAAATTCCGGATTAATACCTGTAGCAAGCCAGGAAATATCTGTGGACGACGGATTGTAGATTAATACCTGAAACCAGACATGACAACTATCTACGTGACCATCATGAAGCACCCTACACCGGTTCCTTCTCTTCCAAAATGCAGTTTTACACAGACTCATCATCAGGCAACCCTACACAGGTTCCTCCTTTCAACCTACCAAGTTACAATTCAACAGACAATCTCCAGATGGCATCTATAAGCCCATCCCCAACAAAATTCTGTCACCTCTCCAGATGGCATCTATAAGCCCATCCTCCTATCCACCATCTCTCCAAATGGCATCTGTAAGCCCATTCCCGACATCACATTGCTGATACTACACCATGCGAGTGCAAATTTCTGGGCACTTTAGTGTCCAATCATCTTCCACCTTCGGATCACGAAAGGCACGCAAGCCAATCTACATCCTCAGGTTTAAGAAGATTGAATAGGGGCAACTGTTGTACCTCAAAATTTGCCCTCCCATATTCTTCAAGATTTGTCAAGAATCATCTTCAAATGGTTCAAGATTTGCTCAAGAGGTAGACAATCAGATCACCTCCTAAGACAGCTGAAACTAGGGTTTTGATTCTTTCAAGGAATTTGGGGTTCTCAATGGCTCAATCAAGTCTCATATGCCTATATGCATTCTCAAGCACCTACATGCCAAATTTCAAGACTCACAGTGCCAATTTGCACAGTCAAAAGCTCCATTTGATCTACAGTCAACTGCAGGGGAAAATGGTCATTTTGCAGTCAAAAGTCAGAATTTTTGGTCAACATCTTATTTTTAGTCCACAATCATCATTTGATCAAGTCTTGATCATGATTCCACAAGGATAGCTCAAAAATCATCAAGATGCAAAAAGTTACTATTTTTGAACAGTAGAAAAGTCAACTGTATCTTGACCAGGGCTTAACTTTTTCATGGTTCATCAGAAAAATCCCATCCAATGCTCATTTTGAAGAGGATGTGATTTCCTACAATCCATCTTCACACTCCAAGTTCAAGAAATTCTCTCATAAAAAGTTATGAATTTTTACATTATAGGTCAAATTCAAAAGTCAACAAAAGTGAACTTTGAGTCAAAGGCCATAACTTGAGATTGGTAAATGCAAATGACATGGGACTAAAGGCATTGGTTAGAGGACTTCAATACCTTTCCAAAATGTCCAAGAACATGTTCATATGATCAAAATTGAGCAAGATATGTATTGGAGAAGTTGGGAAATTTTTATGAATTTGCAAAAGTCAACTTTGCTCAAAACACCTTATTGCTAATGGGCCTCAAATCTCTTCTTGAAACTTCATCCATGGCCTATGCACGACCCATCAAGCTTAATGGAATTTATTTTCTTATTTTTTATTAATTAGTTGGATTTTTAATTAATATTAATTCATTTAATTAATTTAAATTGTAGGAAAATAGAAGATTTGATTTTTTCAATCTTTTGGTGAAGCAAATATGGTCAAGATATGCTGGCAATTTCGTGTACAAATCAAAGATGCAAAAATCTCCAAAATTGGCAACTTTATTCAATCATGAAGATTCAAAAATATGTGATTTCTAATCAAAGATTCAATCATCAATTCAATGGATTTTTGTTCAAGATTTTAACCTAATTTCATTCCTCTATATATATTCAAGCTAACCCTGATGCCACACAGGTGAAAAAGCTGCAGACAAAGGCCATAGCATATTGCAAAATTTCAAGAAAATTGCAAAATTGATTTCTATATTCCAGGGCGATTCAAAGCTTTTTGTTGATTCTAACATCTTGCAGGAGTTCCCAGGAGTGTGTGGCAATCAAATTCAAGCCTTGAAGCTCAAAGAATTGTCCTAAACAGAACCACGGTTTGAAGCTTTTTTCCAAAATCGTAAATATTGATTCATGCATATTTAACATATTTTTGTGATTGGTTTGTGTTAATAGGGACCATACGAAGCTAGTGGTATAACTGAATTGAATTATAATGCATTAAATCAAAAGTTGCCATGGATGATTTCTAGGGTTCCTGAGCTTTGAATTTGGGGATTCCTAAACCAGGAAAAATTGAGACCACTAAGGCATATGGTTGAAACCGTTAGGACCAGACGAACATGATTCTATCCTCGTGAAATATTTATGTACCCTGTATCTCTATTCGCTATTTTTCGTCAAGATGAATTGTGGGGATTAAAAACCCCCGCTATCTAATGTTTATTTTACAGGGCAAAGGAAGAAGATGAGTACGTGTTAGTACATGATTAGCCAGTTCAAAAGAGCGCGCGTTTTTTTATAATTTCAGTCTATTAATTTTCTTGCATATATAATAATTACTTGTTATTTTACTAACGACTGAAGCATGATGGTGGAGTGGTTGACGTGTGGATTTGGAAGCATTGGGACCTGGGTTCGAATCCCAGGTCCCCCAAAACCTTTATTTCATTTTCTTTCACATAATCATATGCAGGTGTCAAAGGGTGTTCCACCATGTACCTCAAATATCCAGGCGCCAAGTGGCCACAAACTTGAATCTAATGGCCATGAGATAATGGTCACCATACCCCTCAGTCAATGCCTGCGTGGACAATCTCAAAAGTCAAACATGGCTGGAATTGTTGGGCCTGATAATTTCCAAACATACCTCCATATTGGGCCAGTACCCCCCTGGTTTATTCTTCTTTTTTTTCTTTTATATTTTTCATTTAACTATTTTACTAATTATTATTATTATTATTATTTAATTAACATAATTAGTTATTTTCATAATAAAATTCAGAAAACTAAAAATGTAATATTTTTATTATTATTATTATTTATTAATTTCACTTTATTTTTGTAAATAAATGCTAACAAATTCATTTAGTCTTTTTTAATTAGGTTAATTTCAATATTTTTGCAATAAATAAAATAAATTAGAATTAGGGTTTTTACTAACTTTTGACTTTTTTTTATTTATTTCCTCCAGACATTAAAAACTCAAAAAACATTTCTTTTTAATTAATTAATTAGTTTTAGGATTAATTTAATTAAATACAAAAAGGACAAAAACTTCTTTCTTTCTCAAAAAGGGTCAAAACTCTAAGGACTTCTCCAATTCAATTTTTATTCGCGCATATTAATTTTGACCATATTTATGTAATTGCTCCGAGGATGTAATAGCTTTAATTAGGACTTTTTATCGCTTTCCTTTAATTTCTCGCCTTTACTTTTCAAGGGTTGTTTTTGGCGATGTAAATACCCGACGCCTTGTAATAGCGTAGACTTACTTTCCGCAAATATTTAATTGCTAGATGTATGTTAACTAGGCTATGCATGACAAGACTTATCTCTTAAAATAAAATCAACCCGTAGCTCACCATAACATGTGCAAAGATAACTTAATATGAAACCTGACACACTCGCACATGCCACTCCTAGGGTACGCCTCACTTGGTTGCCTCGACGTGGTCATTGAGTATAGGGTGTTTTAGAGGTCGCCCTCCTGTCTAAAGATCCAGTTGCCTTGAAACGGTTGCCTCAGATAAAAAGGATCTAGGACATTAGGGTTACCGCTAAGGCGTCCTACTATTACTTTGGTGACCACATGTCCCTATAATCGAATTGACCCGACATACTCCAACGACGGTGCTACCTACTTCTCAATAGTGGGATAGTACTGTCTAAAGGACATTTACACGGCTTAATTCCTTTGAGTAGGTAGAGGTTCTTAGATACTTGCTCTTTCAAAACAAAAACAACTTTTTGCACTTACACTTTTCTGACAAAAGTTTTCAAACAAACACTTCATACACTCTTGAGGACTGATACAAGAGTTAAAATCGGAGTTTTCAAACAAACTTTTTTCAAAACCCACAAACATAAAGAAAAGCAAAACATTTTTGAAAACATAGTGAGCAAGTACCTAAGAGCCCGTGGATAACCACAGATAGAAAGGGTGCTAATACCTTCCCTTTCTATAATCTACCTCCCGAAACGAGAAACATCTCGAAAAGGAATTTTGCTGTGCTTTTGTGCTTTCCTTGTTGGAGAAAATAAAAGACGGTGGCGACTCTTGCTTACCGCGACATTTCGCGAACCAGCATTTCAAAACAGTCAGTTCTATTTCCACCGATCACAGAACTGGCGACTCTGCTGGGGAAATAATAAGTGAGGTATACCTTAGGATTAAATCATTCTATGTTTTCAATTTCATGCTTGGTATGATTTATATTTGTGGGCTTGTATCGGAGTTTTATAGATCCTAACCCGGATCTGGGGATACCCTTTAGAAGTAGCAACAAACTGTGAGGGAACTGTGCGGGGTATACCGACATGGTTGAAGCAGTGGCTACGTTGATGTGGCACTTTGGTGAGTACCGGTAACCCTTGAGTCAAGTCAAGGAGAGTACGGGGCCTCCGCGTGGTGTCGTGAAGCATCAACTGACCTTAGAACCTTACTTGACCATCCTGGCCTTTTTAGGGGTAGTGAGATGACCGACTTTGGTGCAGTCTGAAGTTGGTAGATACTCGATACTACACTCATTGAGGGTTGTTTTCTTGGAATATTTTGGTCGCCAGTTAAGTGGCTAAATCAAAACAATGAACATAGAAAACAATCCAATGATATTGAGCTCCTTAGAACTCGGTTACTATTGATAGGACAGGTTTTGAGCCAACTAACTTCAAGAGGGTAATACCTAAACTCCATGCTAGCCTAAAATCTAAGGGCTCTTTGTGTGACTTGTGTGTTTTCCAACTTGAACTATTTGCACATTCTTGTTATCTGACAACATGAGTTCCTTGTAGGTTCTGCTTACAGTCCCTATCCAATAAATTGGACTCATTGCAAGGCTTACTTACATGCATAGCATACACATCATAACATCATAACATTGCATACATCCTGCATAAGGACTAACCCATTTCAAGGATCTCAAGGGTTTGTGATGCAGGTCATGATGAACCAAATTTCTAGCAAGGGGAAAAGGGGATTTATTTTCCTCTAGCCAAGGTTGTTTGGAGATCAAGGCATGATAACTCGAGTCAGGGGCTATGACCCACTCGATATGGTGAGCCTGACTCTTGAAGAAGGACTCTCAACAACATGAAGTTCCTTCAATCAAGCTACCATATTCAACTTCTAACAAGTTTCTCTGTTTACCCCACGAGATCCTTGAAAACATTGCATGCATATATCATTCATCATATGCATTACAGGTACCCTTTTACAGGTCACTTATCTTCTTCGCTGTTTATTTCAGCAATCATCATGTCCACTGAACCTTCCGCTGAACAAGCTATCAAGGCCCTCCAGGCCCAGAATGCCCAGTTCCAAGAGTTGGTTATGAGCCTAGCCCAAGGTCAACAGGAGTTGAAGACTCTGATTCTGAAGAAGAAGAAGAAGAGGACCGTCTTGTTCAACACTGGACGCAGATTTGGGAATGGACTACAAAATGAGGTTGATCTGACTACTTCCTCTGTAGGGAAAGACAGTCCCCAAGAGAGAAGGGTTCCTAGTCCCGTGGTCTCCGACAACGAGACGGATTATAATGATGAACAGTACCCTCCTGCTGAGGATAGGTACAAACAGTTGGAGGACCGCTTAAGTGCTATGGAGATTCAGAATGTGCCCGAGTTGGACTTTGGAGACCTAGGCTTATCCTCTGGGGTGGTGATTCCCCATAAGTTCAAGGCACCTGCTTTTGCCAAATACGACGGAGCTTCCTGTCCTAAGCTGCACCTCCGGTCGTATGTAAGGAAGATCCAACCTTACACAGTTGACAAGAATTTCTGGATCCATTTCTTCCAGGATAGTCTTTCAGGGACTCAACTCAAATGGTTCTATCAGCTGGATGGAGCCAGTATTCGTAATTGGGAGGATTTGGCTACTGCGTTCTATAAGCAGTATCAGTATAATTCCGACCTCGCTCCTACGCGTACCCAACTCCAGGGTATGTCACTAGGGACGGGTGAAGGATTAAAGGAATATGCTCAAAAGTGGAGAGACCTGGATGGAAGGGTGCAACCACCTTTAACCGACCGTGAGCTTGTTGATACGTTCTTGGGGACCCTGTCTGGTCTGTTCTTCAACCATTTGATTGGAAATTCTTCTGCCGGGTTTATAGACCTTATCTTGACTGGAGAGAGAATAGAAGCTGGTATCAAGTCTGGGAAGATACAGAAAGGTGCCTCCTCGAGCACTGATAAGAAGCCCTTCAAGAAAGAATCTAGTGTTGTCTATGGTTCAAGGAGACAGAATAGACCGGAACGCCGCCAAGCTGTTAACGCGGTGGTTATTTCAAAACCTGCTGCTGCTCCTCAGAATCATAACCAACAAAGGGGCAAGAGACCTAGAAGGAAGTTTACTCGTCTCAGCATGACCTTGTCTCAGATGTTGCCACAGTTGCTGAAGACCAATCTGGTGACTCTAAAAGAAGCTCCAAAGAATCAAAATACAACGTCACCAAAGTATAACCCCAATGCCCGCTGCGCTTATCACTCTGAGAGCCCGGGGCATGATACAGATGATTGTTGGAGTCTGAAAAACAAGGTCCAAGACTTGATCGATGCAAAGGAAATTGAGTTCGAGGCGCCCGAGACTCCCAATGTGATCACTGCTCCCTTGCCAAAACATGGCTAGGACTGAAAGACTTTTGTTCATTTGAATCCTGAAGTTGTATTTTTATTTGCTTATTCAAACAATTATCATGTCAAACTCTTTTATTTCTTTAATGCACTACATGTGTCTGTTTTGAATTAATTGTTTTCACTATGCTTAAAATTGCTTCATTTTTTGTGATGATCAACTCTCGATCTAAAAATTTTAAACCTTTTGAGGGAGGATGACGAAAACGATACCACGATCTTTACAGTATGCTTTTGAACAGACCCCGCTGATGAAGTACAGGCATTGTTTCAAATCCTAAACAGTGGAGTTATAAGGAAGATAATCCCTCGTCAACCCCTTTGAGCCAAAGAAGTTGGAGTTTTTCTTTTCAAAAAATTAAAACCCTTAATCAAAACCTGGGGCAGGGTAGTTCTCAGTTGATCCAAGTGCACAATGAAGGGCATCAAAGAAGTCCTTCCGAAACAAAAAAGGAGACAGTGATGGTTCCGAATAATCATAAAGACAGGCAGTCATTATCTCTCAAAATAAAAGCCCAATAAGTCAAAACCTATGAAGGAGACTTACAAAACTGGGGCATCCCGCTGACTGTAATCACAAAAGAAACAGTTCAGGCAGAAAAAACAGGGATAACAAAATCAAAAAAGAAAGAGGTCCTACAAACCCTCAACAAAAAAAGAAATGACTGCCTTTTCAAAATAAGTTGTCAATATCCGAACCATCACCGGAATATCAGAGCAAAGACTCAAACGAGATCTAATGCACGATTAACTGAGTTTAGGATCGAAGAACATCACGAAGAACGGGTGGGTACAAATAAAATTTGAGCCTTTATCCTTTGTTTCTTAAACCGTGAACCAGACCACGTTATAACCCTTAAAAGTCCTAGCTGAAGCATGGGTTAGTTCGAAAGCATACTGTTACAAAAGGTATCCTGACTCCTATAGGGCTCGCTGTAAAATCTTGAGTTGACATCACATTTTATAAAAAAAATCACTTGTTTTATTGAAAACTGCATTTTCAAAAATTTCAAGACAGACATAAGCTTTGCATTCTTAGAATAACATTGTTTTCATATGACTATTTGTTCGAACATCAGAGAAATTCGCACGACAAATATCTAGTGAACAAAAACCTTCTCAACAAAAAAAGAGTCACCTCAAGTGGAAAAACACTTCCAATCAAGGGGCACGGCATGATCATTGTCTATCATCTGGGGCAGTCAAGTCAAGATTCAGAGAATCTCTCAAAAATGCCAAATAGCCAGGGGCAAATCTCCGCCTGAGTCACTTGGGGCATTGGACAGGGATTCCAGCAACGAATTTTGCATGATCAAACATCTTCTGGTAATACGGCGACACGACACTACTGACAGTGACAACTCCCTGCGCTCTGAGAACATGGACATAGTCGGAAGATACTACGCATAATCAAAGACCCGCTAGGTCGATAGGCCCGGGAAAAAATAAGGGATGAAAATGAAAAAATTTGTACACCCGGCAAGTCGAAAACCTGAAAAGGCGGCTTGGGCAAAAAAGGGTATCCCGATGGACTGAAAACCCGAAAGGGCGGTCCAGGCAAAAATTAGGGATCAAAGCGTACGACTATGTCCCGTCATCTCGTCACTTGCCTACTAGAAGAAGACTGGTCAATCGGCAGTTATCAAGCACTCCACAGTTACCTTCACTCCCCGCAGAGTAAGGCAAGATTCAGCAATACTCTCCCCAAGCAGAGTTGGCCTCCCATCAGCCCCAAAAAGGCACAGTATCCCCAACAAGTCAGCAATACTCTCCCCCAAGCAGAGTTGGTCTACCATCAGTCCTGAAAAAGTTGAGTATCCCCAGAAGATCTTAATATTCCCTAGCAGAGTATACATATATTCCTCAGCAAGCATCCCCGACATTCTTAATATTCCTCAGCAGAGTATAAGAATGTTCCCCGGCGGAATACAAGATACCCCCAGTGGAGCCATTTCCCGGCGCAGTCTGAAAAGCTTCCCCGACAGAGTTGAATCATCTTACCCAGTAGATTCTGGAAGCTTATTCCCTGCAAAGTACAAATATCTCTCCCTAGCCATATTCAAAGGTTATCCCCCACCAGAGTCTAACTGGGTTATCCTTAGCAAGTTGCGACGGAAGGATCATCCCCAGCGAAGTTCTTTCTATCCTCAACAGAGCTTATCAACGGGATCCCCAGCGGAATTATCGTTAAAATCTCAGCGAAGCATCTCTTCCCACAGAGTAATTCCTCGCAGAGTAATCTCTTCACCAGGTTTATTCCCCAACGGAGTCATCTTCTCCTACAGGTTTATTCGTGCAATCATCTTCGTTCATCATCCCCAGCGGAAACGAAGAATTCAACATCATTCTCCAAAAACTCCGGGATTTACTTTCCCCAGCTAAAGCATCACATCTTCATACATCATGATACATGCATATACGCATCATATCATACAATCTCATTTATGTTGAGAACATCATTGCTTGATCCATCTCATGCATTACATATGACTGACCTTTACCTTTCAGGAAAGATGCAGTTAAATTCTCAGCCATATCAAAAGGCCTTCTCTGGTCCAGTTAAGTCGATTCCTAAAGATTTTTATGATGCAGACCCAGTTGAAGATTCCAAGACCTTGCCTGGTCCAGTTAAATCGATTCCTAAATATTTTTCTGACGTCGATCCAGTCAAAGGCCTTCTCTAGTCCAGTTAAATCGATTCCTAAAGATTTTCCAGATGCAAACCCAGTTGAAGATTCCAAGACCTTGCCTGGTCCAGTTAAATAGATTCCTAAAGATTTTTCTGACGCCGATCCAGTCAAAGACCTTCTCTGGTCCAGTTAAATCGATTCCTAAAGATTTTCCTGATGCAGACCCAGTTGAAGATTCCAAGACCTTGCCTGGTCCAGTTAAATCGATTCCTAAAGATTTTTCTGATGCCGATCCAGTCAAAGGCCTTCTCTGGTCCAGTTAAATCGATTCCTAAAGATTTTCCTGATGCAAACCCAGTTGAAGATTACAAGTCCTTGTCTGGCCCAGTTAAATCGATTCCTAAAGATTTTTCTGATGCCGAGCCAGCCAAAGGCCTTCTCTGGTCCAGTTAAGTCGATTCCTAAAGATTTTTCTGATGCAGATCCAGTTGAAGATATTCCAGACTCCTTATAGAGATAGTTTAGATGTGACCCAGGCATTGCGACATTCCGATACTTATTCCAGATTTCCTTTCAGAGACAGCTTAGAGATGCTCCAGACCCAGATTCTATTCTATTGCTTATTTAGATTCCCTTTCAGAGACAGCTTAGAGATGATCCAGACCCGGATGCTATTCTATTGCTTATTCCAGATTCCTTCCAGAGATAGTTCAGATATGGCGACATTCTGATACTTATTCCAGATTGAATCAAAAGATGATTACCATCAACCCTTCTTAAGTTCCAGATTAATACCTGTAGCAAGCCAGGAAATATCTGTGGACGACTGATTGTAGATCTATACCTGCAACCAGACAGGAAAGTTATCTACATTGAAGAGATTGAAGATTAATACCTGAAACCAGACAGGAAAACTATCTTTCTTTCTCAGGTCATAGATTAATACCTGAAACCAGACAGGAAAACTATCTCATCGGCCAACCTTTTCAAATTCCGGATTAATACCTGTAGCAAGCCAAGAAATATCTGTGGACGACGAATTGTAGATTAATACCTGAAACCAGACAGGACAACTATCTACTTGACCATCATGAAGCAACCCTACACCGGTTCCTTCTCTTCCAAAATGCAGTTTTACACGGACTCATCATCAGGCAACCCTACACAGGTTCCTCCTTTCAACCTACCAAGTTACAATTCAACAGACAATCTCCAGATGGCATCTATAAGTCCATCCCCGACAAAATTCTGTCACCTCTCCAGATGGCATCTATAAGCCCATCCTCCTATCCATCATCTCTCCAAATGGCATCTGTAAGCCCATTCCCGACATCACATTGCTGATACTACACCATGCGAGTGCAAATTTATGGGCACTTTAGTGTCCAATCATCTTCCACCTTCGGATCACGAAAGGCACGCAAGCTAATCTACATCCTCAGGTTTAAGAAGATTGAACAGGGGCAACTGTTGTACCTCAAAATTTTCCCTCCCATATTCTTTAAGATTTGTCAAGAATCATCTTCAAATGGTTCAAGATTTGCTCAAGAGGTAGACAGTCAGATCACCTCCTAAGACAGCTGAAACTAGGGTTTTGATTCTTTCAAGGAATTTGGGGTTCTCAATGGCTCAATCAAGTCTCATAGGCTTATATGCATTCTCAAGCACCTACATGCCAAATTTCAAGACTCACAGTGCCAATTTGCACAGTCAAAAGCTCCATTTGATCTACAGTCAACTGCAGGGGCAAAATGGTCATTTTGAAGTCAAAAGTCAGAATTTTTGGTCAACATCTTATTTTGAGTCCACAATCATCATTTGATCAAGTCTTGATCATGATTCCACAAGGATAGCTCAAAAATCATCAAGATGCAAAAAATTACTATTTTTGAACAGTAGAAAAGTCAACTGTATCTTGACTAGGGCATAAATTTTTCATGGTTCATCAGAAAAATCCCATCCAATGCTCATTTTGAAGAGGATGTGATTTCCTACAATCCATCTTCACACTCCAAGTTCAAGAAATGCTCTCATAAAAAGTTATCAATTTTTACATTATAGGTCAAATTCAAAAGTCAACAAAAGTGCACTTTGAGTCAAAGGCCATAACTTGAGATTGGTAAATCCAAATGACATGGGACCAACGACATTGGTTATAGGACTTCAATACCTTTCCAAAATGTCCAAGAACATATTCATATGATCAAAATTGAGTAAGATATGCATTGGAGAAGTTGGGAAATTTTTATGAATTTGCAAAAGTCAACTTTGCTCAAAACACCTTATTTTTGCTAATGGGCCTCAAATCTCTTCTTGAAACTTCATCCATGGCATATGCACGACCCATCAAGCTTAATGGAATTTATTTTCTTATTTTTTATTAATTAATTCGATTTTTAATTAATATTAATTCATTTAATTAATTTAAATTGTAGGAAAATAAAAGATTTGATTTTTTCAATCTTTTGGTGAAGCAAATATGGTCAAGATATGCTGGCAATTTCGTGTACAAATCAAAGATGCAAAAATCTCCAAAATTGGCAACTTTATTCAATCATGAAGATTCAAAAATATGTGATTTCCAATCAAAGATTCAATCATCAATTCAATGGATTTTTGTTCAAGATTTTAACCTAATTTCATTCCTCTATATATATTCAAGCTAACCCTGATGCCACACAGGTGAAAAAGCTGCAGACAAAGGCCATAGCATATTGCAAAATTTCAAGAAAATTGCAAAATTGATTTCTATATTCCAGGGAGATTCAAAGCTTTTTGTTGATTCTAACATCTTGCAGGAGTTCCCAGGAGTGTGTGGCAATCAAATTCAAGCCTTGAAGCTCAAAGAATTGTCCTAAACAGAACCACGGTTTGAAGCTTTTTTCCAAAATCGTAAATATTGATTCATGCATATTTAACATATTTTTGTGATTGGTTTGTGTTAATAGGGACCATACGAAGCTAGTGGTATAACTGAATTGAATTATAATGCATTAAATCAAAAGTTGCCATGGACGATTTCTAGGGTTCCTGAGCTTTGAATTTGGGGATTCCTAAACCAGGAAAAATTGAGACCACTAAGGCATATGGTTGAAACCGTTAGGACCAGACGAACATGATTCTATCCTCGCGAAATATTTATGTACCCTGTATCTCTATTCGCTATTTTTCGTCAAGATGAATTGTGGGGGTTAAAAACCCCCGCTATCTAATGTTTATTTTACAGGGCAAAGGAAGAAGATGAGTACGTGTTAGTACATGATTAGCCAGTTCAAAAGAGCGCGCGTTTTTTTATAATTTCAGTCTATTAATTTTCTTGCATATATAATAATTACTTGTTATTTTACTAACGACTGAAGCGTGATGGTGGAGTGGTTGACGTGTGGATTTGGAAGCATTGGGACCTGGGTTCGAATCCCAGGTCCCCCAAAACCTTTATTTCATTTTCTTTCACATAATCATATGCAGGTGTCAAAGGGTGTTCCACCATGTACCTCAAATATCCAGGCGCCAAGTGGCCACAAACTTGAATCTAATGGCCATGAGATAATGGTCACCATACCCCTCAGTCAATGCCTGCGTGGACAATCTCAAAAGTCAAACGTGGCTGGAATTGTTGGGCCTGATAATTTCCAAACTTACCTCCATTTTGGGCCAGTACCCCCCTGGTTTATTCTTCTTTTTTTTCTTTTATATTTTTCATTTAACTATTTTACTAATTATTATTATTATTATTATTATTATTTAATTAACATAATTAATTATTTTCATAATAAAATTCAGAAAACTAAAAATGTAATATTTTTATTATTATTATTATTTATTAATTTCACTTTATTTTTGTAAATAAATGCTAACAAATTCATTTAGTCTTTTTTAATTAGGTTAATTTCAATATTTTTGCAATAAATAAAATAAATTAGAATTAGGGTTTTTACTAACTTTTGACTTTTTTAAATTTATTTCCTCCATACATTAAAAAATCAAAAAACATTTATTTTTAATTAATTAATTAGTTTTAGGATTAATTTAATTAAATACAAAAAAGACAAAAACTTCTTTCTTTCTCAAAAAGGGTCAAAACCCTAAGGACTTCTCCAATTCAATTTTTATTCGCGCATATTAATTTTGACCATATTTATGTAATTGCTCCGAGGATGTAATAGCTTTAATTAGGACTTTTTATCGCTTTCCTTTAATTTCTCGCCTTTACTTTTCAAGGGTTGTTTTTGGCGATGTAAATACCCGACGCCTTGTAATAGCGTATACTTACTTTTCGCAAATATTTAATTGCTAGATGTATGTTAACTAGGCTATGCATGACATGACTTATCTCTTAAAATAAAATCAACCCGTAGCTCACCATAACATGTGCAAAGATAACTTAATATGAAACCTGACACACTCGCACATGCCACTCCTAGGGTACGCCTCACTTGGTTGCCTCGACGTGGTCATTGAGTATAGGGTGTTTTAGAGGTCGCCCTCCTGTCTAAAGATCCAGTTGCCTCGAAACGGTTGCCTCAGATAAAAAGGATCTAGGACATTAGGGTTACCGCTAAGGCGTCCTACTATTACTTTGGTGACCACATGTCCCTATAATCGAATTGACCCGACATACTCCAACGACGGTGCTACCTACTTCTCAATAGTGGGATAGTACTGTCTAAAGGACATTTACACGGCTTAATTCCTTTGAGTAGGTAGAGGTTCTTAGATACTTGCTCTTTCAAAACAAAAACAACTTTTCGTACTTACACTTTTCTGACAAAAGTTTTCAAACAAACACTTCATACACTCTTGAGGACTGATACAAGAGTTAAAATCGGAGTTTTCAAACAAACTTTTTTCAAAACCCACAAACACAAAGAAAAGCAAAACATTTTTGAAAACATAGTGAGCAAGTACCTAAGAGCCCGTGGATAACCACAGATAGAAAGGGTGATAATACCTTCCCTTTCTATAATATACCTCCCGAACCGAGAAACATCTCGAAAAGGAATTTTGCTGTGCTTTTGTCCTTTCCTTGTTGGAGAAAATAAAAGACGGTGGCGACTCTTGCTTACCGCGAAATTTTGCGAACCAGCATTTCAAAACAGTCAGTTCTATTTCCACCGATCACAGGACATAACGAGATGGTCGGCTTTGGTGTATTCCCAAGGTCGACAAATACTCGATGCTACACTCATTGAGGTTTGACTCTTGAGTTTTTTTTGGTTGCGAGTCAATCGCCTATTGAACGAAGCTGGGGGAAAGATCGGTGATATTGAGATCCCTTAGAACACGGTTACTATTTATATGACAGGTTAAACCAATCCAACTTCAAGAGGGTATGGCCTTAAAACTCTTGTAGGCCTTAAACCTAAGGACTTAGTGTGACTTGCTTGTTGTTTGCTATACATGTGATTTTCTAGCATGATCATGACATCATAAGCATGGCATATTATAACTAACCATTTCAAGGATTTCCTTAGGCTCATTTGTGCTTTGTTTTGTAGGACATGGCATCCGCCCGTAGGAACACTATCCAGGTTAACCATATGAAAGTGCCTCTCTAACTAAAGGACCTGGCATTAAGGGTTCCTGAAAGTTCTCCATTCACTAAAAATCATGGTCGGTTGCTCAACTTGGTCACTGAAAAACCCGATGAAGAATTGTTAAAAGTGTTGTTTCAGTTCTTTGATCCTTTGCACCATTGTTTCACTTTCCCGGATTACCAGCTAGTACCTACTATGGAGGAATTTTCTCAGTTGTTGGGGGTACCTATTCTTGATCAGTTACCTTTCAACGGTACGGAAGAATATCACAAGCCTGAGGAGATTGCTAGAGCTCTGTCCTTACAACGATCTGACATAGTGACAAGTTGGGAGACTAAAGGAAGTGTCTAAGGAATCCCGATTAAGTTTCTATTCGAGAAGGCTACCCATTTTTGGGATACCATGGATTTACAAGCTTTCGAAGAGGTGCTGGCACTTCTCATTTACGGGGTGGTACTTTTCCCTAATGCGGATTAACTCGTAGATGTGAACACTATTAAGGTTTTTCGGTCTCATAACCCGGTGCCTACATTACTCGGGGATATTCTACACTCTTTGCATGCTCGCACTCTAAAGAGAAGAGGGACCCTCCTGTGTTGCACTCCTCTATTGGCTAGGTGGTTTATTTCGCACCTACCTAGGTCTATTTTGAAGAATGAACAGGGTTTGAAATAGTCTCGTAGGCTAATGTCCCTTACACATTCAGACATTCATTGGTGTTCACGGTTCTCGAAAGATGTTACCATCATCGATCACTGTGGTGAATTCCCTAATGTCCCTCTCTTAGGCATTAGGGGAGAAATCACTTACGACCCTTGTTTGGCACTGCGTTAGTTTGGTTATGCGAGAAGAGATAGTCCTCATGATACGCTTATCCAAGGAATCACCTTCAACTATGAGAATGATGCTCAGGGATACCGCAAAAGGTTCATAAAAGCTTGGGGTATGGTGCATAAAATTGATAGCAAGACACTAGGGCACAAGAATTCCATTCTTCTTGAGCCTTATCTCCGATGGGTACGAGCTCGCGCTCAAATTCTTATGATGCCTTACCCTGTTGTCCTACCAATAACTGTGGAACCAGTTATTGAAGGAAATACTACTTCCCTTGGTCATCATCCGGACATGCCAACTGATCACGAGGAGTTACAGAAGTCTTGGGTTCAACTTAAAGAGGAGCGGGACACATTTGAAGCTCAGTTCTATGCCAGCGAGAAGAAGGTCCTGGAGCCCACTAAGCTACTTCGTAAAGAAAAGAACATAAACGCCTACATCGCACCAAAGAGGACGCACTCCTGGGAGACCTAGTTTCTTTTTTGCTTTAAATTTTGTTTAATTGTAAGCCTAAAGGGCATTCTTTGTAACAATTCGAACTTATTAATATAATTAACGTGTGTTTCTTTTGGTTAAACAAATTTGAGCCTTTAAGAATCCTTGAAATCATTGCATACGCATCCCATCCATAACATTGCATAAATAGGTACCATTACAGGCTTCTCATCTTCTTCGCTGTTTATTTCAGCATAAATGTCTTCTGAGTAAAGCATCAAATATCTTCAGGCACAAAATGCTCAATTCCAACAGATGTTCATAAATCTGACGAAAGGGCAGGAGGATCTGAAAGCCCTCATCCCGAAGGAGAAAAAGAAAAAGAAGAGGGTCTCTGGTATTCTGAATATGGGCAGAAGGTTCGGGGGGCCGTTAAAGCAACAAGTCGATCTGACCTCTTCATCCAAGGAAGGGGAGAATCAAGAAAGAGATACAAGGGAAAAGGACCCCAGTCCTGAAGTTTTTGAAAATGATACAGACTACAATAATGAGCAGTATCCTCCCACTGAGGATAGGTATAAGCAGTTGGAAGATCGGTTGAGTGCTATGGAAATACAGAGGATACCTGGGTTAGATTTCGAAGAATTAGGATTGGTGTCGGGAGTGGTCATCCCGCAGAAGTTCAAGGCTCCAATTTTTGCAAAGTATGATGGGGTGTCTTTCCCAAAGCTCCATCTCCGTTCCTACGTCAGAAAGATCCAGCCCCACACCGCTGATAGAAATTTGTGGGTTCACTTCTTTCAAGACAGTCTGTCAGGGACTCAGCTTGAATGGTTCTACCAACTGAAGGGAACCAATGTCCGAAACTGGGAAGATCTGGATGCTGATTTTTATAAGCAGTAGCAATATAATGCCGACCTTTCTCCTAATCGTACTCAACTCTAGAGTATGTCCATGGGTGCAAGTGAAGGCTTTAAGGACTATGCACAGAAGTGGAGAGACTTGGCTGGAAGAGTCCAACCCCTGTTGTCTGATAGGGAGTTGTTCGATATGTTTATGGGGACGCTATCTGGTCCATTCTTTAATCATTTGATCGGCAGCTCTTTAGCTGGTTTCACCGAGTTGATTCTAACTGGAGAGAGGGTAGAAGATGGGATCCGGAGCGGTAAGATACAGAAAGATGCCTCTTCGAGTTCGGTAAAGAAGCCTTTCACTGGTAAGAAGGAGGCCAATGCCATCTATAGCCCGAGAGGTCAAAATAGAGCTGAACACCGTTAGACAGTAAGTGTCATAATGATACTTAGGCCTACGGCTGCTCCACAACGCAACAATCAACAAAGGGTGGAAAGACCATAACGGTAGTTTACCCAGATTAACATGACATTGGCTGAAGTGCTACCCCGTCTACTGAGATCCAACTTGGCAACCTTGAAAGAGGATCCCAAGAATCCGAATACCGCATCTCCCCGATATAATCCAAATGCTCGGTATGCCTATCATTTTGAGAGTCCTGGCCACGATACAAATGACTGTTGGGCTCTGAGAAATAAGGTACATGATCTGATCGAGGCCAAGGAAATTGAGTTTGATGCTCTGGAAAATCCCAATGTCATAACTGCTCCCATGCCTAAGCACAATCGTGGAGTTAATGCTATTGATACCGATCTTTTTATGACCCCAGTTGATGAAGTTTCTACTCCTCTTATGACGGTTAAGAAGAATTTGTTGTCAGCCTGTTTATTTCTGGGTTGTGGTGAAGGTTTCCACATGTGTTCATCTCTGCCCTCTGGTTGCCATTTGCTGAAGTCAAGTGTTCAGCGCCTAATGGACAACAAAGAAATTTTGTTCGAAAAAACTTTGATTCTCGTTGCTCCGTTTTAAGATGTTGCTATTATAACCATTTCCGCCAATCCTTCCAAGGTCTCCTCGAGAAGACCTGTTAGGATTACATCTTCTCCACGAGTCGCTCCATTAATAATCACCTTTCCTGGTCCTGTCCCATACGCCTTGGACAAAGCTGTCCCTTGGCATTATGGTGCCGATGTGTACTATCATGGCATCAAACAAGATCTGAAGAATGAAGAGGCTGATCCTGATGTCAGTAACATTGTTGGGACCAGCAAGGTTACCAGAAGTGGAAGGGTCTTCTCTCCCGAGATTTCACCAAAGACTGTCAATAGGCCTGTTGTTATTCTGTCTGCTATTCCTACTGGTACTTTAACTACTACTCCTGTGCTTACTCAAATTATCACTCCCGCCATCGAGTCATCTGGGACCCGAGGCAAAGAAGTTATAGGTGAGCCTGCCTGGACGGAGGCACCTAGAAAAATTGTCATAGAAGCCTCTAAGCAAGAGATAGAGGAAATATTGAAAATAATAAAAAAAGAGCGACTACAATGTGGTCGAGCAGCTGAGGAAGACCCCCTCAAAGATATCCATGTTGTCTCTGCTGTTGTGTTCTGAGGCCCATGCGAAGGCTTTGATCGCATTCCTCAAGACTGCGCACGTGCCGATGGAGACCTCAGCTGATCAATTCAAAGACTGTGTGGCCAGCCTAACTGTTGACATTGGGCTGGGTTTTTTAGATGCAGACTTGACACCGAAAGGGAGGAAGCATAATGATGCTCTGCATGTCTCGATTGAATGTAGGGGAACCACTATGGCTCATGTGCTGGTAGATACTAGGTCTTTGCTGAATGTTCTTCCTAAGAAGGCGCTAGATCGGTTGGATTTTGAAGGCTTGATCTTAAAGCCTAGTAACATTGTGGTAAGGGCTTTTGATGGGTCAAAGAGAATGGTGCATGGAGAGATGGACATCACTGTCAAGGTAGGGTCTCAAACCTTTGAGTCCACCTTCTATGTAATGGACATCCGGCCTTCATACTCTTGTTTGTTGGATCGTCCTTGGATCCATGAAGCTAGGGCTGTTACTTCTACACTGCACCAAATGCCGAAGTATCCAGTAAAAGGGAAGATTATCACTGTGCGTGGTAAAGAGGAGTATATGGTGAGCCACCTCAACTCCTTCAGGTACGTAGGATGAACGGGGAATTCATAGAGACTCCTTGCCATAATTTTGAAGAGGTTCCCCAGATCCTGGCATCGACTGAAACTACTACCAGCAACAAACCTCCTCTAAAGATGGCTTCCCTCAAAGACGCCATAGTAGTGGTTGAAGAAGGTGGGTATACCAATTGGGGACAACTCCCTGATTTTAGTCACAAAACTGACAAGTTTGGTTTGGGCTTTACTTCAGGAGCTCAAAGGGATGTTCGACACGCTCGAGCTGGAGGACCTCCCCTACGCATTAGCAATCGGGGAATTAACGCCATTGAAGACAGGGAGGAAGACTCATACATTGACAACTGGATCTATCCAACTACCAACGGTGGACCGAGTAACTGGACGACTAGGGACTTTATACCAATATCTTTTATTCCGCAGTAATTGTCTTGTTTTGAGATTTGTAATAAACAATTTAAACTCTACAGCCTTATGCCTTGCCCGAGGCACATTGGCTTTGTTTGTGAGGGCTATCATTTTTCATTTCATATATCATCAATAAAACATTGGATGTTCCTTGCATACAAACTTTGCGCTCTCTGTTTTTGTTTTTTGTTTTCACTTTATCAAAACAGCTATGCTCTTACACACACTCACGTATCATATTGCAGATCCATATCCACTATGGATCCCATTGATAACAGCTTTGCTACTGCCAGTTATGAGTTCGAAAATCCGATCAACCAAGCCGAAGACGAAGGTGAGGATGATTGTGAGGTGCCTGGAGAACTCACTAGACTATTACAGAAGGAAGAAAGGGCTATACAGCCTCATGAAGAGCCAGTTGAGACGATAAACCTGGGAACGGAGATAGACAGAAAAGAAGTCAAGATTGGTGCAAATCTAGAAGTTAAGATCAAACAGCAGTTGATACAAATGTTGCACGACTACATTGAGATCCTTGCCTGGTAATATGAAGACATGCCTGGTTTAGACACTAATATTGTGTTCATCGTCTGCCAGCTAAGGAAGACTGTCATCCGGTTAAACAGAAGGTCCTCCGTATGCGCCTTGAAATGTTAGAGAAGATCAAGGCAGAGGCCATGAAGCAGTTCGACACAGGGTTCTTAGCTGTCACCTCCTATCCACAGTGGGTTACTAACGTTTATCCGGTACCTAAGAAGGACGGTAAGGTACAAATGTGTGTGGATTACAAAGATCTGAACAGGGAAAGCCCCAAGGATGACTTCCCACTTCCTCACATTTACGTTCTGGTTGACAACACCATGCAACACAAAATCTTCTCCTTCATGGATGGTTTCTATGGCTACAACCAGATCAAGATGGCTCCTGAAGACATGGAGAAGACAACCTTCGTCACACAGTGGGGCACCTTTTGTTACAAGGTGATGCCTTTTGGGTTGAAGAAAACTGGGGCAACTTATCAGTGTGCCATGGTCACTTTATTCCATGATATGATTCACCACGAGATCGAAGTTTATGTTGATGACATGATAGCCAGGTCTCAAACTGAGGGAGAGCACCTTGATCATCTACAAAAGTTGTTCGACAGGTTGAAGACATACAAGCTGAGGTTGAATCCGAGCAAGTGCACCTTTGGGGTAAAGTCTGGTAAGCTCATGGGTTTCATTGTCAGTGATAAAGGCATTCAAGTAGACCTTGCGAAGGTTAATGAAACATCAATGAAGTCGCCACCTAACGTCTTTTATCCCGCCGAAAGGGAAAGGTAAACATCGAGAAAACCTGAAAAGAGAGAAATCACGGTCTTTCGAACGAGAGATTAGGTAAGGGAGTCTGTTACGCGAGGGAAAGGTGTTATCACCCCACACGCCCGTAGTAATCTTCGGTATCCACTCTTGTTGTCTAATCTAATGGGTGTGGTCAAATCCTATGTCTATGGCTTGAAACTGTAAAGGGAATGCATGCAAAAGAAAAAGAAAATAATGTAGGGAAAATAAAAGTTGTGCTCGGTTGGGTCCTACCCCAATGCCTACGTATCCCTTTTAAGGAATCAGAGCAGCCGTAGTTCGGCTTAAGTGTTTTGGTTGGTTTGTGTTTTTTAGTTAAGATAAACAAAGATAGTCAAAGATGGCAAGACATCGAATGATAGACGAATAACAAAACATCACACCTAGCAATGGTATTGGGAATCAAAGTAGGATAACAAACATGTGCGATGGCGAAACACCGGCTTCAAACAAATGTGCGATGGCGAAACATCGGCTAAGAGATAACATGGCAGAGATGGCAACACATCAATGAAACAAATGACGAAACATCACACCTATCAATGATATTGAGAATCAATGTAGGATAACAAACATGTGCGATGGCAAAACACTGGCTTCAAACAAATGTGCGATGGCGAAACATAAGCTAAGAGATAACATGGCAAAGACGGCAACACATCAATGAAATAGATGACGGAACATCACACCTATCAATGATATGGAGAATCAATGTAGGATAACAAGCATGTGTGATGGCGAAACACCGACTTCAAACAAATGTGCAATGGAGAAACATCGACTAAGAGATAACAAGATATCATGGAAAAGATTGGTTTGTATCTTTTACTTTGAAGAATGGCTTGAGTTCATTAGAAATGTCTTATAATTTTCCAAGAAACATATTTTTGTTTTAAGATGCAGAATGCATAGAAAGGGAAAACAACTAAGGGAAACTAACCTAGTACTATCCCTAGTGGTATCATACAATGGTTGACCCTAAGGTTGAGGGTAAAGGAAAGTCCTAGCCTATGTTAGCATACATGGATTCCTATCTTAATCAACATGCTAAAGGAAGCTTAACAAAACTATCCTATAGGGAACATGCAATGAGAGCGAAGTCGTGATCTCAATATCTAAATTGAGTGACTCATCGACCAACAATTAAAGATGAAAAACAATAAACATCCTATAAGGAGCATGCAATGAGAGCGAAGTCGTGATCTCAATTTCTAAATTGAGTGACTCATAGATCAACAATTAAAGAAGAAAAACAATAAACATCCTATAGGGAGCATGCAATGAGAGCGAAGTCGTGATCTTAATTTCTAAATTGAGTGACTCATCGATCAAAAGAAAACACAACACATATATCAGACAAAAACCAGAGGGCCTCCTGACATATATCAGCAACAGAGGTCCCATCATGCAATCAGAGAATTATGCAAAAATGAAAATGGGAGAAAGGAGGTAGTACAATACCAAACAGATAACTATCTGTAGCAATCAAGCAAGAACAAAAAAAACCCAGAGAAACTTCAAGCAAGTTGGCATTAGTAGAAAAAATTGAGTCAACAATTGCACCATCAAGATGTAAGTAATTGATCAGATATGAAAAAATCCCATGGGCAATGTATGGCATTCACAATCATAGATATGTGTATCCTGCATAAACCATCAAGCATGCCAAACACAAAAATAATGATAATATAATAAACTGTGTTCCACAAATAAAGTGGAACACAAAAGCCTCAAGCCAAAAGTGGCAACTTTATAAGAGTACCTCGCATATTCAACAACCAAGTTAGTATTCCAAAAGGTGAATAAGTGAGAATAACATGATGGCAATTACCAAATATTAGACATTATAAACAAGAAGAGACAAGCATATGCACAGATTAGGTCAAAAGAATCAGAGGAATGTTGCTCTTTCCTATCACCATGTTGAATTGACAATTGAGTATCAATTAAGGATCATAAGAGCTTGAGAATAATATGAACAAGAACCGTGGAGGTCATTAGCAATCATATTTTAATCATGCATAGCTAACTCAATCACAACTTCATGAACACAATAGACAATATAACCTACATAATGCATTAGATGGTTCAAAATATTCAAACATGAGGCTTCTAAGTGGAATGGCTTGAGCTAACATGGACAAGTCATAACCAACATGATCATTAGGTTCCCAGTTAGAAGCCTCACTCAAGTTCATTGGCCAACAAACAAATTGCAATAAGACATGCAAACATAATTGGGTACCTTCACTTCAAAATTACATCAAAAATAGAAATAAAGATCCATAATTCAAACCAAAAATATCTTAACATCTTGGAAGTGTTTAGAAGTCAGAATGCAAGCCCTAAGTTCATGAATGATTGGGGAGGAGGCCAAATGAAGTGCAAAGTTAAGACTAGTTGGCAAAACCATCAAATTAGACAAGTTTTCAAAATTATTTATGGAAAATATGTCAAACCAAGTCAAATAATTCAAGAAAAATGGTTTTCAAATTTACAATACATTCATGAACCATGATCAAGACCTGAAATCCAATAAAAGTCCAAGGCACAAGGGTTTTGAACATGAAACTTGCACCATAAGCAACAAAACCCTAGATTTTGACTTTTAATCCTAAATATTAATTAAATAGGATCAAAACCAAAACAAATCAAACCAAGGTCATACAAAATATCAAGAAACCCTAAATGTCAGAAAATACATTTTTTTCATATTTTTTTGAATTAGGAAAAGTCAAGAAAGAAAATAATATTCAAACAATTATGTAATTAAAAAATATTCACATATCAAAATAATATTTAAATCAAAAAGTCAGAAGAATGGCCAACAAAAAATATATTCAAATATTAGGGCTAAAAACATATATCCCTGAATTTTTGTGATTTTTTTGGATAAAAGGAAAATATTAAAAAAACAAAAAAACAAACAATTAATAATGAAATTATTATTTAAAGGCAAGAAAATACAAACAATACCAAAAAATCATGAAATGGTCAAAGTAAAAATATATTCAGATTCTATGATTAGAAACAAGATTACATGATTTTTTTTTTTTGAATTTTTGAATTAATAGAAGTATTAAAAATAAAAAAAACAAACAAGTACTACAAATATCCTTTGAAATTAAATTTTTAATCAAAAATAAGGAAAATGATGAACCAAGGTTAGAATCAATTTTCACATTATTTTGGGAGTCTCAAGTAATTTTTGTGGATTTTTTAGGTCAAAGGAACTATTAAAATAAAAATTATCTTTGATCAATTAATTAATTAAACCTAACAATTTTTGAACCAATCAAAATATTTTCCAAAAATTATCAAAAAAATACACAAAGTCAGAAATATTATTTTGAATTTATGATAATTTTTTCAGAATTTTCCAATCAATTTTGAGCAAGAAATAAAATCATGAAAATCAATTTATAAAACAAAAATTCAAATGATCCAAAAATTTCAAACGGACCAATCATGATGTGCCACCACATCATCTTCAACCTCTAGACATTCAAAAAACGCGCGCATATCTCAGGATTAGGGCTCACTTTCAGATAATCATAACATGTTCAATTTTGCATCATTTTTCATGAAATCAAAAGCAAATCAAAGATGGCATGGTAAGGAATTCATAGCAATTCAGAACATTCAAACATGCATAATTCATCAAATTAAATGCTATAAAGCTTCAGAATCGTTCCATAGACTTCAAACAACACGATTATAAACCTAAATCACACGAAGCATGGCTAGAAATCATAATTCAAAGTTGAGAATTCAAACCTTTGAGAAAAAATGGATCTACTGTCTCCTTCACTCCAGTTGCAATCCAAGCCTCGATCTTCAATCCTTATCACTTGGAGAAGAGAATGCAAGAAGAATTGGCCAAAACGCGCAAGGGAGATTGAAGAATTGAAGAAAAATGCAGAGCAACAAGCTATGGAGTTTCTGACTTTGATTGATGAAATGAGGCACAGACCCTTCAAACTGAGGCTTGCTTCTCAATATATAGAGCATCAGGAGGAGGGTAGGATAGGTTTTTCGTGCTGAAAGCTCTTGGAAAGAATGAAATCTCCTTTTGGCCAAAATCAAGTATGCACATGCAGCCTTGAAATCCCTCGTGCGTTGGCTTGCTTTTTGTGTGAATTTTAATCCATTTGTCCCCAGGAAGAGATTAGCAACAAGATTAGGACTTAAATCCTTGCATTAAGCTTGTGTTGGTGATTAGGCAACTTCATGCCATTTTTTGCAAAACCACGAATTCCTTGTTCATTTGCCCATGTGCAGCTCAAACCTGAGCATGATGGGTCTTGATACATTATGTGATCGGTGGAAATAGAACTGACTGTTTTGGAATGCTGGTTCGCGAAATGTCGCGGTAAGCAAGAGTCGCCACCGTCTTTTATGTTCTCCAACATGGAAAGGACAAAAGCACAACAAAATTCCTTTTCGAGATGTTTCTCGGTTCGGGAGGTAGATTATAGAAAGGGAAGGTGTTAGCACCCTTTCTATCCGTGGTTATCCACGGGCTCTTAGGTACTTACTCACTATGTTTTCAAAAATGTTTTACTTTTCTTGTGTTTGTGGGTTTTGAAAAAGTTTGTTTGAAAACTTCAATTTAACTCTTGTATCAGTCCTCAAGAGTGTGTGAAGTGTTTGTTTGAAAACTTTTGTCAGAAAAGTGTAGGTGCGAAAAGTTGTTTTTGTTTTGAAAGAGCAAGTACCTGAGAACCTCTACCTACTCAAAAGAAATTAAGTTGTGTAAATGTCCTTTAGACAGTACTATCCCACTATTGAGAAGTAGGTAGCGCCGTCGTTGGAGTCAATTTGATTATAGGGACATGTGGTCACCAAAGCAATAGTAGGACGCCTTAAAGGTAACCCTAATGTCCTAGATCCTTTTTTATCCGAGGCAACCGTTTCGAGGCAACTGGATCTTTAGACAGGAGGGCGACCTCTAAAACACCCTATACTTGACGACCACGTCGAGGCAACCAAGTGAGGCGTACCCTAAGAGTGGCATGTGCATGTCTGTCAGATTTCAGTTTAGTTATCTTTGTACATGTCATGGGTTATCTATGTTGATTTTAAGTTCATACATTGGATCTTGTCATGCATTCTCTATTATTAAACATCTAACAGTTAATATTGTGCAGAAATTTAATTGCGGGAAATTAAATCTAAACTATTACAAGGCGTCGGGTATTTACATCGCCAAAAACAAACCCTTTAATTTAAATTGCGGAAAGTAAAATAAAGCAATAAATAAATAAAGTCCTAATTAAAGTTATTACATTCCGGAAGCAAGTACAATAATATGGAAAAATGGATCGCGTGTGGGAAATTAAATCGGACGCGAGTTTTTTGGGGGTTTGACCCTTTTTTGAAAGAAAGTGATTTTTTTGGTTATTTTTGAATTAAATGGAATTAAATTAAATGAACAATTAAATTAAATAATGAAAATATTTTTGGATTTTTGAGTTTTTAAAGAAATAAAATAAATTGAATTAATGCTAATAAAAACCTAATATTCTAAATTGATTTTAAATATTGCAAAAAATATTAAAAGTTAAATCTAATTAAAGCTAAATTGATTAAATTAATTTATTTACAAAAATAAAAGTGATGAAATTAATTTTAATAAATAAAATATTTTTTTGTGTTTTTGATTTTATTAGGAAAAATGTTAATTGGTTAGTGATTAATAAAAAGAATAACGATTAATTAATTAAAAGAACATAATACAAATAGAGAGAAAGTTTAGGAGTATACGAGCCTGATTGGAGGGGTGAAACAACTATTGGTGTCATGTGTAAACTGTTTTGTTTTGGCCATTTATGTTTTGGCTTTTGACCATTTGTGTTCTGGCCTCAACGTTCCTTAACCTTCTCAGGATGTCTGCTTCGCCATGTATTGGTGTCATGTGTAAGCTGTTCTGTTTTGGCCATTTGGCTTTTGGCTTTTGACCATCTGTGTTTTGGCCTCAACGTTCCTTAATGAACCTGCATGGGATCCTGTCTAAATCTGCAGTGTTGAATCTCATGAACACATTAAATATCATAAAATACAAATAAAGCCAATATATGAAGAAATTTAATGTTTAGGTCAATATAGCATGTATGAATGATTATACCTTTTTGATCATGGAGATCAAATCAACCTTACCCTTACTGGAAAAGTAGTGACATGAATGCTTTTATGCCCTTTTGATCATGGAGATCAAGCCAGCCTTACCCTTACTGAAGAAGTAGTGAGATGTTGGTTTGTAACTGAGATGGCTTGTTTGTAGTGAGAGAGGAATTTGTAATAAGGATTTCAAGGTTTTAGGGTTCTTGAAAGAATTTGATATTCTGACAGTGTTGTGGCAAGGTTTTTTTTCTCTTCCTTTTTTTCTCCTCTGGTTTGTGTGAAAAGAATGTGATTATATAATGGAAATTAGGGTAAAGAAAATGAGCTTTGAATGTGCAATTGGGCCTCCAATGTTCACTTGAGTTCGTCACTTTTCAGGATAAATCGCAGGGACTTAAGTGCAATTTTTGAAGTTGAAATGTGAAAATAAAATGTAGCCGATATCAAGAACTAACTCCTGTCCGAAAATCGACTCAATCGGATAAACGGTGAATTAGTTATGAATTTTTGAAGTTTCAGCTCAGACAAACTTATTTTGGGCTCCAGTGTCGACTCTGACACGTTCTTCAATAAAAAACTGGTATTGATCGGAGCATAATTCGGTCTCGACTTTTGAAGAAAAGTTGTAGATCTATGAGTCAGTGACCTCGTGTAAAAATATGAGTCCAATCCGATAAAAATTGACCGAGTTATGAATTTTCGAAGTTTTGGCCCAGATGAAATAATATTCAGCATTCAGGATTTTCAGCATGCCACGCATTCTGAGCAAAAAACGAAGGCCTTTTGAATACCGTTTGAACTCAATACCTTCTGTGAAAATGTAGCCAACTCAATTTGTCAAATTTTGGCACCGGAACCAGCTCGATATGATGAAAATTGACCAAGTTATGATTTTCTGAACATGACGCAAATAAACTTCTGTCACAAATTTTCTGTATGAAAATGCTTGATAAATCCACATTTTTGAAGACCTTCTGATCTAAATTGGCTTCCAGCTGTGAGAGATGAAAACGTAGATAATGTCAAGACGGAATTTTGGCCACCGGAACAGGTTCAAAACGAGTCACGATCTCCAAGTTATGAATTTTTTAGCGCGTAAAAACTGCACTTTCAGCATACTTTTTCACCATATTTCTTCAAGAAAACTCACACATTCGGATACCTTCTTTAAAGAATTGACTCTTGAGCCGAACCTGAATTTGAGAATACGTTATCAGAGATATCTTGGTGAAAGAACACCTGAATATAACGCGCCGGGTTGGACTTGTGAATTTTTCTTGAAATATTTTGAGAAATATGAGAGGGCAAATTTTGGGGTACAACACATTGCATGTTAGTTATGGGCCAAATTTTAAGTGAAGCAAAATGCCACAAATCAAGTTATCAACAATTTGCATTTTGCATGGCGTGTATGAATTCAATGAAAAGTCTTAAAAATCCAAAATCCACAACTTGCTCATACTTTTGAATTTTGGCACAAATGAGCATAATTTGGAAAGGTCTTGAAAAGATATACAATCCCCTAGTTTTGAGTTTTTGCAATTGAATCCATTAAGGTCCTCAAAATTTGGCTTGAAATTCACTAAATTTGAAAAATGACCTATAATTTTGTGACTTCAAGAGACCATAACTTTTTATTCCTTGCCTATTGTGATCAAAGATGAATAAAATGTGAATTTTTGAAATTAGGCCCTTATTTTCCAAAATTAGTAACTTTTAGGGTTTCTTCAAGAACAAGTTTCATCCCAAACTCCAATCTCTTTGATCCAGTGACCAAAATGGACTTGAAATATGAAAAGTACATCCTTGAATTTATGGTTGGCCAAAAAATCCCTTGGTCAACTTTGACTTTGACTGATCTTGACCAAAATGATCATTTTGCCCCTCTGAATCAATTGATCCACTTCCCTTCAAAATTGATGATCAAAACTTCAAACATATGATCTTTCAAACATATAAAGGCCATGTGCAAAGTTTCACTTCAAAATTCTCAAGAAATCTTGATGACAACCAAAACCCTAATTTTGGTCAACACATTAGGAGACTGATGAATCATCTTCAAAACCTCAAATCCTCTGGGTATCTTGACCAATTCCTTGTACAAGGACCTTTCAGATATCAAAGAAATGTTGTAGCTCCCTAAATCAAGACTTGTATATTGGCCAATAGCCTTGCTCAAACAAAACCCTAATTTGACTGGTGAATCCAAAGAGTGATTCCCCTTGTGATCAAGCACAAACTTCAGCTCTCTGATGATCCAAAGAGATGGGTAAAAACATTTTGAGATATGCCATAACCTTTGAGCTTAAAAGATCCAGAGATTTGGATGGTAAGATGTTTCTTGAGCAACTTGTCCATGCAAAATAACCTTCAAGGCTTGAGGAAAACTTGACAACCAAAGTGCTTTGATCCCATCACAATGTATGAATGCAATGTAATATGATATTCATGATGAAACATAAGCCTAAATCAAGAGGGTAAATTTTGGGGTGCAACAAAAGGCCATACAAGAATTGCCAGCTCCCCATACAGAGAAGGAAGTTAGAGGTTTCTTGGGATGCTTGAATTATATCGCCAGGTTCATTTCACATCTAGCTTATACTTGTGAGCCCATCTTCAAGCTTCTAAAGAAAGATCAAGTGGTAAAGTGGAATGACAAATGCCAGAAAACTTTCGAAAGAATCAAGGAAGACCTTTAATATTGTACTTAACAGTGCTAGACAATTCAATGGGGTGTGTGTTGGGGCAGCATAACGAGTCTGGTCGAAAAGATCATGCAATATACTACCTTAGCAAAAAGTTTAACGACTGTGAGACACGATACTCACTGCTCGAGAAAACTTGCTGCGCTTTGGCATGGGATGCTCGCCGACTAAGACAGTATATGCTGACCCACACTACTCTATTGATATCTAAGATGGATCCAATCAAATACATCTTCGAGAAACCCGCTCTCTCCGGAAGAATAACAAGATGGTAGATGATCTTAACCGAGTACGATATACAATATACAACCCAGAAAGCAATCAAGGGGAGTGTATTGGTTGATCATTTGGCTCATCAGGCCGTGGATGACTACCAATCCATGAATTTTGAATTCTCGGATGAGAATATTATGCTGGTGACTGACTACGAAGAACCTGGACCGGATGAAGGACCCGAAGAGGGATCCCTATGGACTATGGTTTTTGACAGAGCTTCGAACGCACTTTGTAATGGCATCGGTGCTGTAATCATATCTCCGGAGGGCTATCATAATCCTTTCACTGCTCGGCTATGCTTCAACTGCACTAACAACATGGCAGAGTATGAAGCCTTCATCATGGGTCTCAAGGCCGCTATTGACCATAGGATCAAGTTCTTGGACGTTTTTGGGGATTCAGCCTTGGTAATAAGTCAGATCAAAGGTGAATGGCATACGAAGCATTCAAATCACATCCCATACAAAGAACACGTGCTGACATTGCTCCCACACTTTGAGGAGGTAACTTTTGAACATTTCCCGCGAGAGGATAATCAGTTAGCGGACGCGCTAGCTACCATGTATTCTATGTTCAAATTCAGGTGGGACAACGAAGCTCCCTAAATCACCATTGAGAGGTTGGATGAACCAGCACACTGCTGTGAAATTGATACTGAAGAGGTAGCAGATAAACCCTGGTTCCATGAAGTAAAAAGGTATCTCGAGACTCATGAGTATCCTGAAGGGGCATCTGTCAATGATAAGAAGTTTCTGAGAAGGTTCGCTGCGAAATTCTTCCTCAGTAATGGAATCCTCTATAAGCGCAATCATAACTCTACCTTACTACGGCGTGTAGACAAGAGCGAAGCAGAGAGGATTATGACAGATCTACATGAAGGTACCTTCGGAACCCATTCCAGTGGATATACCATGGTTAAGAAGATCCTACGGGCAGGATATTACTGGTCCACTATGGAAGCAGATTGTTATCAACACTCCCGAACTTGTCATAAGTGCCAAATCTACACTGATAAGGTGCATGTGCCTCTGGTTTCCTTGAATGTCTTGACAGCTCCGTGGCCCTTTGCAATGTGGGGCATTGACATGATCGGAGAAACCAGGCCCATTGCTTCCAATGGACATCGCTTCATTCTAGTCGCAATTGATTACTTCACGAAGTGGGTTGAGGCAACATCTTTTGCTACTGTGACCAAGAATGTTGTGGCGCAGTTTATCCGACGTAATCTAATCTGTTGATATGGTGTGCCAGAGAGAATTATTACTGATAATGGTACAAATCTCAACAACATAATGATCATCGAGCTCTGTAAACAGTTCAAGATACAACATCATAACTCTACTCCCTACTGGCCGAGATGAATGGCGCTGTTGAAGCGACTAATAAGAACATCAAGAAAATTGTACAGAAGATGACGGTGACATACAAAGACTGGCATGAGATGTTACCATTTAATCTTCATGGATACCGTACCTCAGCACAGACGTCGACAAGGGCAACACCCTACTCTCTGGTATAGGGCATGAAGGCAGTCCTACCCATCGAAGTCAAGATACCTTCTCTCAGGATTATGAAGGATGCAGGTTTGAATGAAGATGACTGGATCCAAACTTGACTTGATCAACTAAGACGAGAAGAGACTTACCGCTATCTGTCATGGTCATACGTATCAAAAGCGAATGATCAAGGCTTTTAACAAGAAAGTCAGACGTCAATAATATCAAGTCGGGGATCTAGTGATCAAGCACATCATACCGCCGCAAGGTGATCCCAGGGGAAAATGGACCCCCACATATGAAGGGCCATTTGTGGTTAAAAACATTTACTCAGGTGGAGCTATGATTCTAACCACCATGGACGGTGACGACCTTCCTCACCCTGTCAATGCAGACATAGTGAAAATATACTACACCTAATTAAAAGACCCGTTAGGTTGACTGGCCTAGGAAAAAATAAGGGCTTCCCAGCGAACCAAAATGGCTCGGGAAAAAATAAGGGATGGAAATGGAAAAATCTGTACACCCGGCAAGCCAAAAACCTGAAAAGGCGGCTTGGGCAAAAAAGGGTATCCCAGTGGACTGAAAACTCGAAAGGGCAGTCTAGGAAAAAGTTAGGGATGTAAAGCGTATCACTATGTCCCATTGGATCATCTTGTGACCAGACTTCGGTATCGACTATCAAGGTTGGACGACACCAATCAATCTAATCAACTTTCGGCCAGGTAGCAAAGTGATGAGACGCTCGAAGACATAAGGGCAATAGCAGAGTTGGAACTCAATGGGATTGTTGCACATAGTTGTTTTCTTTTACACAAAATTGTATATCTTCTATTTTTACAGCGGCGTTCTCTTACTAGAGCGTCAGCCTCCTTGTACGAAAACGCCTATTACAGGCCAACTTCAAAAATCAATACAAAATCATTTTCACAAGTAACTTTGAGTTTTTCTTTTTCTGTTTTGTTTTGCAAGAACGTCCAATGATTTATTCTTGACATATGCATTTGAATATGATTACTGCTCATAAATATTTACATAAGAAACAAAAAGACAATTACTCGTAATTCCAGAAACAGGGACAAAAACAAGAAGTGTCAAACACGACAGTTACTCTGCCCAGCAGGTACCGGGATAGAGACAACTTTGGAGCATAATCATCAGTACATACACTCCCCACAGAGTAAAAGTATTCAAAAGCATTGATGTCGGCTTTCCCGAAACAGGAAGTAGTCTCCCCAGCTAGGGTCACTCAAAAACCTGACGGCTGTATCCCCTAGGCAAATTTCATAATCGTGAGCGGATCAGTAAATTTTATCTCCAAAGCAGAGTTTATTTCTCTGGACACAAAAGCTCAATCCCCGACAGAGCTCATTACTTCAGCTACGGAAATTCACTTTCCAAGTTATTCCCCGAAGAGTTATTCTCAAACAGAATCTCTCCCTGATAGAATATTCATAAATAATAAAGAGTAAATCTCCAGCACAGCCATTTCCGTTCACCATACCCGACGGAAGTTGAAGAACCACAATTCTCTACAACATTCAGGAATGCTATATTCTCCAGCAGCGGTTAGGGATTTATTTTCCCAGACTCAGATATACCCCAATAGCATTTCATGTACCTACATCATGACATGCGCATACATGTCATATACAACAGGATCTCATTTATTTTGAGAACATCATGTCACAAGGCATTTCATGCATTGCATATAATTAACTCTGGTATCTTCTCAAGAAAGACAATTATCTTCAACAAATCCAGCAGCTATACAGGTCACGTCTGCAAACGACTAATGGAAACTCAGTTCCCGAAGCCAAACGGGTCAACTAATCTACACTATCACTTTGAAGTAACCCTACTATCCAGGTTCCTTCCTATAAGCCCTACTATCCAGGCTTTCATCCCGAAGTAACCCTACTATCAAGGTTCCTTCTCATAGCCCTATTATCCAGGCTTTCATCCCGAAGTAACCCTACGACCCAGGTTCCTTCTCATAGCCCTACTATCCAGGCTTTCATCCCGAAGTAACCCTACTATCCAGGTTCCTTCTCATAGCCCTACTATCCAGGCTTTCATCCCGAAGTAACCCTACTATCCAGGTTCCTTCTCATAGCCCTACTATCCAGGCTTTCATCCCAAAGTAACCCTACTATCCAGGTTCCTTCTCATAGCCCTATTATCCAGGCTTTCATCCTGAAGTAACCCTACTATCCAAGTTCCTTCTCATAGCCCTACTATCTAGGATTTCACCTCGAAGCAACCCTACTATCCATGTTCCTTCTCTCTTATCTCCAGATAATAGTTTACAACACTGTAAGACCTGGACCCGACCAGTTACAGTCGAGATCACAGCCACTGTGCAGCCTGGACCCTGACCAGATATGCAGTTCAGTTCCACCTCCTCAATCAAGAATTGATTCCCCAGTAGAGTAATGGAAAGCTGAAGCTCCTAGACTCTATTTCCCAAGACATAAATCAAATTTCCTCGGTGAAGTCCTCCTCAGCGGCAGGTACAGGAATTCTCGCAAAGGAATCTCTTATGCAACCAATTTCTTCTCTAGATGGCATCTTTAAGCCCATCTTCGACGATTCTTTGTCACCTTCCAAATGGCATCTGTAATTCCATTTCCTGTATTATTGATCGATCACCATGCACTTCATGCGAGTGCAAATTTCTGGGCACTCTAGTGTCCAATCATCTTCCACCCTCTGATCACGAAAGGCATAAAAGCCAATCTACATCCTCAGGTGTAAGAAGATTGAACAAGGGTAGTTGTTGTACCCTAAAATTTTCCCTCCCATTTTACTCAACATGTGCTCATTAAGACCCTTATCTTGCTCAAGGATACCCAAGAGTTGACTAGACAAACTCTCTCATAAAACAAGGAACCTCCAACTAGGGTTTCCATTTTCATCAAGATGGGTGAGCTCCAAAGGCCTCAAATCTTTTCCATGGTCCTTGTTGTACCCCAATTTTCCCCCCTAAGATCCCTTCATCATACCATGTTGTTTCACTCACAACAAGATCACACTAGGATTCTTGGTTCCCCTCCCTACATTTAGCTTTGCTCCTTTTGAGGAGTTACCAAGCACCTTGACTTATGTTCCTTTTGTGATCATGAATATTGTTTTTATTTCTCCACTTAACTAATGAAATACAATGTTGGCTTGTCTTTCTTGTTATCCATATAGGTAAGGGCAATGAGATTTATCAAGTTACTCCATGGGTTCATGAGTTTATTTCCATGCCCTAGTCAACATAGCTTGAGAAGTTCAAACCTCGCCATTGGATTGGTTTTGGAAGAATTGGCATGGCAAAGTTGCTTTGGTTCATCACATTTCAAGGTTATTAGATTTGACTCAAAAGTACAAGGGGTTGATTGGAGAAGTTGTCATGTTTGGACAAGGCCTTATTCCTATTGGTCACAAGAGCATATTTCTCTCAAATTTCAAGATATGGAAGTGGTTTTGGTGGCCATGAGTCCCCATCATCATCCTCAACAACTTCTATTCACAAAGCAAGAATATTGGCACAAGAAGTTTGTTCAAACTTGTCAAAGTTTCTCAAAGCATTCTCTTGATCTAGAAGCTAGGGTTTTGAAATTCAAAGGAGCATATCTTTCTGACCTTTTGGTATTTTTGAGTGATTCCAAAGATATCTTTCTCTTTAAAGGGTATCAACAAATCAATTCAAAATTTCCAAGGAGTTTTCATGTGGAAGGAACTTGGTGAAGAAGAAAGATTACAAGTTATCTAGATGAATCCACAATTTTCCATATGTGACTTCAAATGGTCATAACTTGGTCAATTTTTATCACCTTGAGTACATTATTTTTCCATAATGATCTTGAAGATGTGTACTTTATTCCTTCTTTTATGTGCAAAGTGAGAAAATGGAAGGAAGTTGTCTTAAATATGCAAAAGATTATAGGCCATTCCATGATCTTTGGCCAACTTCAACAAGTCATAACTTGCTCAATTTTTGGAGATTTTGAGTGGTTCAAGTTTCAAAATGCCATTCAAGATATTTACTTCATTCCATGTTTTTTGGTCAAGAGCAAACTCCAAGTGGAAGCCCATGTTTGGATGCAAAAGATTATAGGTCATTTTTGAAGAAGAATTTGAAATATTTCTAAGTATGGAAAGTCAACTCTTTTTCTTCAACTTTGACTCCATGTAACTTTCAGCTAAAGCATCCATTTGATTCTATTCTTTTTCCATTGCGAAGCTTGTAACCTCATCTTTCCAAAGCATTAAGAATCATTCCTTAAGACCCCTTGAGTTGGAAATTCCATGGATTTGAATTTGGTAACTTGAAACTGATTTTTTCACAAAGTCATAATTTTGAAATCCATAATGTGACTTCTAAACATAAGATTTATGCGTGTTTTTTATTTAAACTTGATTAGAAAAATTTCCAGAAGTGATTAGCACCCCAAAACGCAAGATTTGGTTGAGTTTTGATGGAAATGAAGTCACACTTCACTCGTGCTCGACCCTCACTCAAATTCCCTCCAAACTTACTTGTTTCTTCAAATTTTCATTCCCATTCACTTCCCTATAAATAGAGGGTCATTCCCCATTCATTTCTTCAAGCTTTAAGAGTCAAGAACACCCTGCCAAAACCTCACACGAACCCATCTTTTTTAAATTCAGTTTATGAGATTTAAGCCCCCTTTTCCAAAATTGTTTGCGCATTCATCATCCTTGATCATCATATAAACTCTCCAACACTTAAACCAATCAAAATGAGCCATAATTCAAGCTACAGAAGTCCAGTTTCAGAGCTTCTTCCTTGAACTTCAAAAAGGTAGAATTATCCACCATTTGGATCCAAATCAAGCACTAATCTATTCTACTCCTTCTCCTGATTCTCATGATGCTTACAATTTTTAAATCCATTTAGAATTGAGAGAGAAATCTCAAATTGAAGGTGCTCGCTATTTTCTGGGTTTTTGATTCATATCTCTCTCCATACCTTATATAAATTTAGCGCGATGGTTGTGTTAGAATCGTATTGAAGAGACGAGTTTAATGATGCTAGCCTGAGATCCTAACTTTTCCATTTGAAGGATCTCACAAAATCCCAATTGCAGGGTGTCTGGAGGTTGAAGACAATGACATATCTCGTCCCAGCCAATGATAGCGTGCCAAACGATTTAATTTCATTGGTTGCCCTTTTTCTAATCCCATGTGTATCTCACTAAGGTCCATATCAAGCACAACGCATCTGGTCCACTGGATTAGCTTACTAACGTGTTTTGACTATGATCTGATGGTCCACATCTTTTTTGTTTTATTTTATTTTCTGATTTTATATTTTTATTAATTAAATTTCCAAAAATTCATAACTCTTTTACATTTTATCTAAAAATTATGAAAAAATTCACAAAAATACTTTGAATTATTTCTGATCTCATGACTATTTTTTTACATTTTTATTTTTACATTTAGTTTTTTTTTTGTATTATTTATATTTTTTGCTTTCTTTTAATTATCAAAAAAATACTTTCTGACATTTTTTAATTCTGAAAAAATTCTTAAATGTTATTTTGCATATTTTTGACTTTCTGGAAATTTTATGGAATTTTATGTTGAGGTTTACTGTTTTTGACCTATTTTATGTTTGTTTGAGCAATTTTAAATAGTTTAAAAATATTTTATGACTTTTAAAAATTACCAAAATATTTATAAAAAATATTTGGATCCATTTCTGATTTTTCTATGGCCAGCTTACTTCTCACTTCTTGATTAATTTGAACATAATTGATATTTCTCTCATTATTTTCTATTTTTAAAACATTTTTTAATCCTTTTTTATATTAAATGTGATATTATTTTGTGATTGTTTTCTGGCTAATCTTGGGTTAGGTTTTGGATCATGAACTTTATTAACATCATTGGATCCATGGTGTTGAGTTTAACTCCACAAAAAATAGATGAATGATTTTAATAATAGTTTGATTAAAATTTAATTCAAATGTGGTTTGTATTTTTTTTTACCCTATCCCTCTTCATCTCATCCCCTTCTTATTGCACTAAATGTTGTTGGAGCATGATCTGTATATCATGTCTACAAACAAATGGTGCATAGATTGCTATTGACCGACCTCAAAATAGGTGCGACTTCTATATAAGTCCACTTATGATTGCTTAACATAGCGCTAAATTTTGTCCCGATTCGAATAAATGATCATTCGTGGTCCAAACTTATGATTGCAAGCCCAAGTATATTAATTTGATCTTTTTGATCCAATAAACTTGAGATTCATTGTGTGGAGGCTTTGGCTCTACCAATCCTCTAATGGATCTACAACACCTTTGGTCAACGCGGATCACTTAAACATCATTGATCATTAAATGGTACTTGTGAGAATTTCAAATGGATGATATACTTGACAAAAAGCAAATGCAACTTGTTGTGTGAAGGCTTTGGTTCTACGAGTTCCAAATGCAAGTTCCAAGATGGTAATCCAACTAACCACTAATTATTGACTTGTTTTATCTTATGCTTTTATTCTTTTTTATGCTTTATGTACTATTTACTTTTAGCATTTAGATTTCATGCCATTTTCATCTTTGATCATTTGAGCATTTATTTTCTTGCCATTTTTACTTTGCTCACTTGAGCTTTTCTTTTCCTTTCTTAAGATACTTAATAATCAACATAAACCCTAAAAAACCTTTAATGGCACTTGGAATATTTGGTTACTATCCTTGGCATTATGGAGCATGGGACTTTTCTTGGACTTAGGATTAGAGACCTTGGCCTATCTTGGAGACCTTGTGATCTTATCTGATTATTTTGTCTAGAGTTCTTGAGGTTTACCTCAAGACATTGGGTTGCTTGTTTGTTTTTGTGTGCAGGTTTTTGGGATTACATTCTTTGTTTGTAATCTGGAATTTACCCATATACAACCGTTACTCTGCCCAATTTTTTTGAAGACTTAATACACTTGAAGTTTAGTTCTCTCAAGAGGTCTAGTATCTTTGCTTGCTTGGTTTCAATCCAAAGAATGGGAATTCTATCTTGACTAATAATGTCAAGTATTGGCTTCTTGTTGGTTAGATGATTCTTCTCCTTAGCTTTTACTTTATGCTTTAGGATAGTCTCTTCTTCTCCTCCCATCTTCTTTAATTTCAAAAATCTTCTCCCTCCTTTTGAAAACTCTTCTTGTTTCTAAACTTGAAACACTTTCATAATAAACTTGGACCTAGGTCCATGCATTTTCAAAATATTTTCATAAATAAACTTCAATCAACTTAAGAATACCTTGACATTTTTTGTGAGAAGACTAAAAGTCAATCAATCTCATTTCAAACTATTTTGCCACTTTGGCTTTTTTATCTTTAAAACTTTTCTCAAAATATTGGACTCTTGTCAATCCTTGTAGTGATGTAACAACTATACTTCTACTATATGTAGTGAAGTGAGATATTTTCCACTTGGGTGTTGAGTGAGGCATTGTTGATTTTAAAATCCAAGCCATATCCTCCACTTTGAGATGATGAAAATTCTCCTTTCTCATGATTGTGGGTAGTAAGTATGTTTTCCACACGGACAATGACGATGATGTCTTATCTCTTAAAATTAACCAACACACTTGTGTTTCAAATTTTTAAAAGAGGAACTACGTGTACCCTGATCCCCTATTGCACGAAAGGTGGTACATAGGCATGAAAGGTTCACAACCGCGGTGGGTGCAAAAAACTCACCTCCACCATCTATTTCTATACAACATATTTTATAGCCAAAATATACATATTTTTTCAAAGAGGTTCCTGCAGAGTACCGTAGATGTTTATGGTGCTAATATCTTCCCTTTGCATAACCAACCACCTTACCTTGAATCTTTCCCCCTCTTTTTGGGTTATTCACTCTTTTCTCATTCCTTTGGAAATAATAAAGCGAGGTGGCGATTTTTATTTTTGATTTATATAAAGTCTAGTCAATCTAATGGCTTAGTCTTGAACATTTCTACCACTACAGAAAAATGGCGAATTCACTGGGGAAAGATTGACCTCTTGCTGGTCCATCCCTAAGTGGGTTGAGCCTATCTTTGTTTATATCTGTATATGTGCTATTGTTGTTTATGTGTTATATTTTATATATATGTTTGTTTGGATTTTCCTGGTTTTTAGGGTGCTTGGTGATTACTCATAAGTCCTATACCCGGTCTTGGGCAAACTTTAAGATAGGACGGGCGGTATAGTCATGTTAACTTTGAGGGAGTAATCCCAAAAAAGGAGGCATGAGATCCCCCACTCGGTGGAGGCCCCTTTGACTGTAGTGTCGTTTACTGAGTAATCGGGAAGACGTACTACTTTCAACCTGGGAGCCTGCTGAAATTGAGGACCGTAGAATACCTAATCCATATTGGCCTTTTAGGTGTAGTGCGGAAGCTATTTCGGAGTAATCCGGAAATAGTTGTCATGCAATACTACGCTCGGACGAGTCTTTCTTTAGAATATTACTAATTACCGAGTTAATTGGGAAGTTGGTAATATCCGAAGGAAGGATGTAGCCTCTGGGAACCTCTAGAACCTTGTTCAACAGGTGATAACTTTTAGACCAACACCTTATGGGTAATACCTTTGACCTCATGCTCGTGACGTTGAACCTATGAACCCTATATGTGTGATCTTGTGTGTGATTGTTACATCATGCATCCATGCACTCATAAGCATCTTTTGAAGAAAAATATATTTCAAGGGATTTAAAGGTTGACTATTTGTGAATATCTCAGGTACTTTTAAACATGGATTCTGGAAAGAGAAAGACCGGGAAATACAGTTTCAAGGATCCCAAGATAGATGAGTTGGTCAGTCTAATTCCAGAGATCGCGTGTTCTGCAGAATTTCGGAAGAAGTATGGATCCATTATTCCTCTCATGAAGTTGAAGATGAAGGAGGGTATTCTCTCAACCTTGGTCCAATTCTATGATCCGATGTATCACTGCTTTACTTTTCCCGATTATCAGTTGATGCCTACACTGGAGGAGTATTCTTATCTATTGGATTTACCCGTTACCAATCGTGTTCCTTTTACTGGTTTGGAGGGTGAGCCAAAACCACATGAGATTGCTGCTTTGATTCATCTGGGGAAGTCTGAGGTGGAAGCCCATATGACTACCAAAGGAGGGATTAGAGGATTACCAGCTCAGTTCTTATTGGAGAAAGCTCGTTACTTTGCCAGAATGAAGAGTACAGTTGATTTTGAGGCCATCTTTGCTCTACTTGCTTATGGATTATTCTTATTTCCTAATGTGGACAAGTTTGTCGAAATTAACGCTATCAGGATTTTCATGATTGGAAACCCAATTCCTACACTGTTGGGTGATGCTTATTACTCTGTTCATCTTCGGAATTCTTATCATGGGGGAATGATTATTTGTTGCACGCCTTTGTTGTACCAGTGGTTCATCTCTCATATGCCTCAGTCTGATGCTTTTTGGGATGTCAAGAAGGGACCCCATTGGGCTCCTAAGATCATGGCACTTACTCACTCGGATATTGATTGGTATCATCGAGCTTATCAGGATGTGGAGATTATTGAAAATTGTGGTAGTTTCCCCAATGTACCTCTTCTTGGTATAAAGTGAGGAATTAACTATAACCCTGTTCTTGCACGGCGACAGCTTGGTTATTCGATGAGGGATAAACCGAGTAGTATTCATTTGAGTAGTTTCTTTCTGAAGGAAGGAGAAGACCATAGGGAAGCTAGGGAGCAGATTGCGAAGGCCTGGCGTCACATTCATAAGAAGAGTAGGAAGGATTTGGGACCTAAGGGTGTTGTTTCTTTGGAGCCATATCTCCAATGGATCCGATTGAGAGCTATTTAGTTAAAGATGCCGTATACTCGGGAGACACCATGCCTGATCTATTTTTGAAGACCACCCCTCCCTTATTAGATGATCTAGAAGAGCTGCAACTTGCTTTGGTTAGGATGCAACAGGAAAGGGATGCTTGGAAGAACAATTTCCAGACTTTAGAGAGTTCATATGAAGCAGACTTGAAGGAGAAAGGTGATTTGATTGAGATCCTTAAGAGTCGAGCGGTGGAGTCTATGGAGAGGCAAGGGGATTTATTTTCTCCTAAGCCTCAAACAGGTGTTGATTACTCACTTCCTAATACAGATGATTGGAAGTAGGTTGCCATCAGACATGTGGAAAAAAACCAGAGGTTAAGGGCTCAGATTGCCAGGCTCACAGGGAAGGCCAGCGTACAGATTGATCTCCATCAGTTCTTTTTCTCAAGATTTTAGATTGTATTTTCATCTTGCACTTGAGATCATTAAAACTTGTAATCCATTTTGGAGTTATTATAAGAAAAATTTTAAGTATTTCAAAAGCTTTATTACTTTGATGTTCGCAATATGCCTATAAATCTTAAATCCCTTGAAATATTAAATAATGAAGCAAAAATAATCATATGCATTGCACATCATGCATCATATTGCACATATTTCTTGCATTTGTTATGCATACCCAGGTGTCTTACCAAACTTCTTTACTTCATTCAGCAAGCTGACTCATCACTACAACACTCGGGCTAATTTCAAAAAGAAGATGGACAACTTAGAACAGGAGAATCGCGAGCTGCGCGAAGAAGTTTCTGCTTTGAAGGCCGTCTTGGCCAATTTGACTACTCTGATGGAAGCTCTGGTGGCTGCTCAGAATCAGCCACTGAATGTTCAAACTTAACCAACAAGGGAAAATACTGAAGTTCCGACTGTTCCCATATCTGCCACTCTAGCTGTTATTCAAAATCGCATGCCTCAAGGTTATCCATGGGGAATGCCAAAAAATTTCATACCTGAAGGTTTCAATCTTGGTCCTCAAGATACTCCAGTGGTTCAGCCTATTGATACTCCAGCACCTCATGTGGTGCATGTTGTTCCTGCTGCACCTCCTTCGGTAAACATGGTTCCGTTTGTTAATGATGATTTGTGTCGTCCTTTCCCTCCGCCGAGTGAAGACTTGGGTCTTTATGATAGAATGGATGATTTTCAAGAGCAGTTTGATAAGATGCAAAGAGAGATGAAGGCTCTTAGGGGAAAAGAGCTATTTGGGCAGAATGTGAATGAGCTATGTTTGGTCCCGAATGTTAAGATACCTGCTAAGTTTAAGGTCTCGGAATTTGAGAAGTATAAGGGCAACACTTGACCGGCACATCACTGAAATAGTATATGAGTTTGGACAACGCCAACATCCATACTTTTAATGATTTGGGAGAAGCATTCATCAAACAATACAAGTACAATATGGACATGGCGCCCGACCATGACCAACTTAGGGCCATGGTTCAGAAAGACAGGGAATCGTTTAAAGAGTATGCACAGAGATGGCGCGAAGTAGCTGCCCAAGTGATTCCTCCCATGGAAGAGAAGGAGATGACTAAGATTTTTCTGAAGACGCTGGGTGCTTTCTACTATGAAAGGATGGTACCAAGCGCACCAAGTGACTTTACTGAAATGGTAGGAATGGGTATCCGCCTAGAAGAGGCTGTAAGAGAAGGCCGTTTAACGAAGAATGAAGGGTCTGGAGGTGCAAAGAAGCCATCTTATGGGTTTACCAAGAAGAAAGAAGGGGATGAAAATGATGTTATACAAGAGAGGAGGGTAAACGCTCCTAGAAGGAATTATCAGCGTAACCAGCAAGTCGCCTCAGTTACTCCTGTGATGAGTGCCGCTCCGACTACCGTTGCTTATTAAAGACCGTCCCAGCAGGGGAACCAAGGGAATAATCAGAGAAGGGAGAACTATGACCCTATTCCCATGAGCTATGTAGAGCTACTATCGGCATTGATTCAGAAGAAGTTAGTTCAAATCTGACCACCTCCCGCCATAGCATCACCATTGCCTTGGTATTACAAGGCGGACCAAACGTGTGCTTTTCATCAGGGAGCACCAGGGCATAGTGTTGAGAATTGTTATCCTTTGAAGACTAAAGTGCAAAAGTTGGTGAAGTCTGGAATTCTATCTTTCAAGGACATGGGACATAATGTGAAAGATAATCCTCTACCCAAGCACGAGGGAGTAAATGCTATAAATATGGTGGCCGGTTGTCCAGGCGACTTTCGGATTTTTGACATTAATCTGGTTAGAGGAGATTTGGTGAAAATGCATGCATACCTCTGAATTCAGCTACTATATGCATGACCATGCCGATTGTGCTATTTGCAGTACATATATACAGGGTTGCGAGAAGATAAAGGCTGATTTACAGGAGATGATGGATGAGGGCTTAATCCATATAATCAGGCCTATGGAAGAGTATGAAGAGGAAGTGAATATGGTTTCTGGATGTCCTGGTGAATTCATAATTCTTGATTTGGAGCATTTAAACGAGGATCTCGTGCAGTTGCATGCTACCTTCTGCCATACGGCTGGTCAGGTGGAACACCAATATGGATCTTGCCTGGTTTGTTGTCGAAATCCCCGAGGATGTTCAATTGTGAGGGAGGGTGTTAAGTTGCTGTTAGAAAATGGAACTATCAAGATCACAGGTCAGAGGGATGGTTATCATGAGGTTGATATGGTTGAAGTTTATTTAACGGAAGAAGAGTCAGAGGAAGAGTATGCCTCCGCGGATGGGTTTTTCTCTTCAGACAAAGATTTGTTTTGAAGAAATGACTTTTTGATGACTGATTATGTTGAAGAATGGGTAAACGTCATTGTGCCTTGTTTTGATGAACCCGCTCATTTTGAAGTGGAGTACCATAGCAAGCCAGCTGTTACCCCATTGGTAATTAGTTTTCCAGGCTCTATCCCCTACAAATCAAATAAGGCTGTGCCTTACAAATACAACGCTACAATCTTAGAAGATGGGGTGGAAGTTCCCATCCAGCCAATGCCTGATGTTGGAAATATAGCTGAAAATAGAAGGGTGACACGTAACAGTCGTGTGTTTGCGCCAGTTGTTCGAAGAGATGTTGCTGCTGGAAAGAAAATTGCTGAGAATGATGAACCTAAGAAGGCTACATGAGAGACTAGTGGAGCTAAATTAGAGAAATAAGTGGATGATATTTTGAAGATAATTAAGATGAGCGACTACAGAATTGTAGATCAGCTACTGTAGACTCCTTCAAAGATATCTATCCTAGCTTTATTAATGAATTCCTCTGCTCATAGAGAATCACTAATGAGGGTACTAGACCAAGCTTTTGTGGAGAGTGACATGCCAATAGATCAATTCAGCAGCGTAATTGGAAACATTACATCATGTAATAACTTGAGTTTCTGCGATGATGAATTACCATATGAAGGGAGGAATCACAACATGGACCTCCACATATCTATGAACTGCAAGAATGATTCGCTATCCAATGTTCTAATTGATAATGGAACCGCGTAGAATGTTATACCGAGGAGTACTCTCATGAAGTTAAAGTATCAAGGAGCACCTATGCGCCCGAGTGGCATCATTGTGAAAGCATTTGATGGGTCGAGGAAATCTTTCATCGGTGAAGTGGATTTACCCATCCATATAGGACCGCATTTGTTCCAGATAACCTTCCAGGTCATGGAAATTATTCCCGCATATAGTTGTTTGATAGGACGGCCATGGATACATGAAGCAGGGGCTGTCACTTTAACTTTACATCAGAAGCTAAAGTTTGTGCGTGAAGGGAAGGTGGTGATCATAAATGGGGAACATGTATTGTTGATATCTCATTTGTCCTCTTTCAGTATTATAGAAGCGGATGAGGCTGCTGTTGGAACCCAGTTCTAAGCCCTATCCATTGACAACATAAGGAGAAATGAGAATTCTGTGGTTTCACTAAAGGACACGCAACAGGTTGTGCGCAATAGTCATAATGCAGTTTGGGGACGAATTGTGGATCCACCCATGAACAATAACAAAGCTAGTTTGGGTTTCTCTTCAAAGAATGGAAAAGGCGAAAGTTTGAAGTCAAAGTCTACTATAAACAGTTATCATGATGTTTTCCGTAGCGGAGGCTACCTCCATCCAATTGATTATGGAATTAATGCTGTTGAAGAGGATGAAGCAGAGCAGGAAGTACCGAATTATGTGACACATGGAGTCAGGGTTCAGAACTAGGTCACCATTAATGTTCCTTCTCGCATACATGTTTCAAAGTAATTTGTTTTTTTAATCTTTTTTTTCTTGAAAAAGCTTTCACTCTGCCCAAGGTGGAAGTATTAATGTTGTAGGGCTTATCTGTTTGCTGTGACTTTTAAGATCATTAATAAAAGTTGCCTTTGCTTCCCGAATTATGTCTTTATTTTCTGCTTTTTCTTGGAAAATGGTAATAAAAAAAACCTTTCAAAGTAAATAATAACTGAAAATCAATCTGCATAATCACTTGTTATATGTGTCAGTTTCTAAAAGCAATCATAAATCATATGTGCAGATTAATTAAAAAACCTGTTGAATACAATGACCCTGCACCCTCTCCCAACTTTGAATGTCCTGTGTTTGGGGCTGAAGAAGAAGATTATGATGAGATCCCAGAAGAGGTCTCACGGTTGCTTGAGCACGAGGAAAATACCATTCAACCATATAAGGAGCCTTTGGAAGTGATCAATTTGAGTTTAGAAGAAGATCCAAAGGAAGTCAAGATTGGAGCATCGTTGCATCCCGATGAGAAGAGCGGGTTGATTGAGCTATTGAAAGAGTATGTGGATATTTTTTCTTGGTCTTACCAAGATATGCCCGGTCTAGACACAAATATTGTCGAGCATCGTTTGCCGTTGAATCCAGAGTGTCCGCCAGTTAAACAAAAGTTGAGAAGAACCCACCCATATATGGCAGTAAAGATCAAAGAGGAGGTCCTAAAGCAGATTAATGATGGCTTTCTTGTGACGTCAGTGTATCCTTAATGGATTGCCAATATTGTCCCAGTACCGAAAAAAGACGGAAAAGTCCGCATGTGCGTAGATTACAGAGATCTAAAGAAAGCTAGTCCAAAAGATGATTTTCCATTGCCTCACATCGACATGTTAGTGGATAACACAACAAAATTCAAAGTATTCTCATTCATGGACAGATTTTCCGGGTATAATCAAATAAGAATGACTCCAGAGGACATGGAAAAAACAACGTTTATCACACCCTGGGGAACATTCTGTTACAGAGTGATCCCCTTCGGGTTGAAGAACGTTGGTGCAACGTACTAGAGGGCTATGACAACCATATTCCATGATCTGATGCACAAAGAAATCGAAGTATATGTTGATGATATGATTGCCAAATCCCAGACTGAAGAAGGGCATATAGAAGATTTTTTGAAGTTGTTTCAGCGTTTGAGGAAGTATCGTCTCCGCTTGAATCCAAATAAATGCACCTTTGGTGTTCGATCGGGGAAGTTGTTGGGTTTCATTGTTAGCCAAAAAGGAATTGAAGTTGACCCTGATAAAGTCAAAGCAATTCAAGAAATTCCAGCACCAAGAACTGAAAAGCAAGTCAGAGGTTTCCTCGGGCGTTTGAATTATATTTCCAAATTTATTTCCCACATGACTGCAACATGTGAACCGATCTTTAAGTTGTTAAAGAAAGATCAAGGTTGTGTGTGGATGAATGAATGCCAAAGGGAATTTGAGAGTATTAAAGAATATCTGCTTGAACCTCCTATCTTGCTCCCTCCTGTAGAAGGAAGACCGTTGATTATGTATCTAACAGTGTTAGATAAATCCACGGGTTGTATTCTGGGACAACAGGATGAAACAGGGAAGAAGGAGTTCACCATTTATTATCTCAGCAAAAAATTCACTGATTGTGAGTCACGGTATTCCATGCTGGAAAATACATGTTGTGCTTTGGCCTGGGCGGCAAAGCGTTTGCGGCAGTATATGTTGAATCATACCACTTGGTTGATCTCCAAAATGGATCCAATCAAGTACATTTTTGAAAAGCCTGCTCTTACCAGGAGAATTGCCCGCTGGAAGATGTTGTTATCTGAATATGATATCGAGTACCGCACTCAAAAGGCTATTAAAAGTAGTGTGTTGGCAGATTACCTTGCTCACCAACCGGTGGAAGATCATCAGTCTGTAGAATATGAATTCCCCGATGAGAATGTGATGTTCCTAAAAGTGAAAGATTGTGATGAACCATTGCCCGAGGAAGGCCCTGACCCTGAATCTCATTGGAGTATGATATTTGATGGAGCTGTGAATGCTTATGGTAAAGGAATTGGTGCTGTGATTGTCACTCCTCATGGATCACACATTCCTTTTACTGCAAGGTTAACATTTAATTGCACTAATAATATGGCAGAATATGAGGCTTGCATCATGGGTCTTGAGGAAGCTATTGATCTTAGAATAAAAATTCTAGATGTGTATGGTGATTCAACTTTGGTAATAAATCAGATTAAAGGAGAATGGGACACTCGTCACCCTAGCTTGATCCCTTACAAAGATTATGCTAGAAGATTATTACCCTTCTTCAATAAAGTTGAATTCCATCACATCCCTAGAGATGAAAATCAAATGGCGGATGCTCTGGAAACTCTATCTTCCATATACCAAGTGAATACTTGGAATGATATACCCCGAATTACAGTTCGACGACTGGATAGGCCCGCTCATGTGTTTACCACAGAGGAGGTAGCAGATGAAAAACCTTGGTATTATGATATCAAGCATTTTCTTCAGACTCAGGAATACCCTATTGCTGTGTCGAAGAAAGATAGAAAGACGTTGAGAAGATTGGCAGGCAGTTTCTTCCTCAGTGAAAATGTGTTATACAAGAGAAATTATGACATGGTCTTGCTCAGATGCGTGGATAGGCACGAAGCGGACATGTTGATGCATGAGATTCATGAAGGTTCATTTGGCACTCATGCTAATGAACATTCGATGGCTAAAAAGATGCTAAGGGCAGGTTATTATTGGCTAACAATGGAGTTTGATTATTAAAAATTTGCAAAGAAGTGCCATAAATGCCAGATCTATGCAGACAAGGTCCACGTGCCTCCGACACTTCTCAATGTGATTTCCTCCCCATGGCCTTTCTCTATGTGGGGTATCAACATGATTGGGATGATAGAACCCAAAGCTTTGAATGGGCATCGTTTTATCTTGGTAGCAACTGACTACTTCACCAAATGGGTGGAGGTTGCTTCATACGTCAATGTTACCAAACAGGTGGTTGTGCGTTTCATCAAAAATAATCTTATATGCCGGTATGGTGTGCCGAACAGAATCATCACTGACAATGGCTCGAATTTGAACAACAAGATGATGACAGAATTATGTGAAGAATTCAAGATTGTCCATCACAATTCATCTCTATACAGGCCAAAGATGAATGGGGTTGTTGAAGCTGCTAATAAGAATATCAAGAGAATTATCCAGAAAATGGTTGTTACTTATAAGGATTGGCATGAAATGCTCCCTTTTGCTCTGCATGGATATCTAACATTTGTTCGCACTTCAACAGGAGCAACCCCATTCTCCCTGGTATATGGAATGGAAGCTGTACTCCCTGTCGAGGAAGAGATTCCCTTGTTGCGTGTGATAATGGAAACCAAATTGACAGAGGCTGAATGGGTCCAGAACAAGTTTGACCAATTGAATTTGATTGAGGAGAAGAGAATGACAACATTGTGTCATGGGAAGTTATATCAGAAAAGAATGAAGAAAGCTTTTGATAAAAAGGTCAAACCTCGTGAATTCAGAGAAGGCGACCTCGTGCTCAGGAATATCATGTCTTTTAGTGCTGATTCTAGGGGCAAGTGGACTCCCAATTTTGAAGGCCCATATGTTGTCAAGAAAGCCTTCTCAGGCGGTGCATTAGTTCTTGAAACAATGGATGGCGAGGAGTTCCCACGTCCCATGAATGGTGACGCACTCAAGAAATACTTCGCCTAAAGAAATAAAAGAACAACTCGCTAAGTTGAAAACCCGAAAGGGCGGCTTAGGCAAAAAGGAGTGTCTCGGTAGGCCGAAAACCCGAAAGGGTGGTCTAGGAAAAAATTAGAGACATAAACATAATAAATTTCCCGATAAGTTGAAAACCCGCAAGGGTAGCTTAGGAAAAAGTTAGGGATTTTCTTGGCAAGTAACTACGTCAGACAAGACTTGATCGTTAAAGCAACAATCTTCTCGGATCCTCACCATACTTCAACAAAAGTTGTTGCTCAGGATTTCAAAAGTTGTTAGAGGGGATAGTGGTCATTGTATCTCAATGTATCTTTTCCATTATGTATTACCATTTCCCAAACTTTGTAATCATCTATGGAGTATCGCCATTCGCAGACTACCATTCTATTAATTAAATCCGAGCTTTTACCCAATTCTTTGTGTTCTTATTTTATTTAGCTTGCAAAGACTCCATTTATTACTGATAATAACTTTCAAAGCAAAGAGATTAAATAACAAAATTGATTTTTCAAAAAAAAGCATTTTTACAATTTACTTTTACTTTGAGATTTGTGTTGAAACAATAACAACGAAAATGGTGATCCCGGGAATGGACAAACCCCGGTTGATTTGATAAGTTTTGTTCCCCCCGGGAAGGTCTACTCGAGTTGTTTTCTCCGTATTGGGATTATGGTTCCAGTATCCTCGAAGAAGTTTGGGTTCATTTCTCCTCTTTTCTGAGTTTTCATGATGTGATGTTTCAATCCGCGCTTTTCTCCAAGGAAGTAAGCTTGAATTCCCCAGCGAAGTTTGATTGTGTCAGTGTTAGTCTGCTTTATTTGAGACTGGTCTTGCAATCCCCAGTAGGCATGTTACTTTTGAGAAAAATTGGTTTCTACGATGAAGCCGGAAGAAGGATGTTCTATCCCGGTATCTGTTTGATTTGTCCACCTTCGAATTATATTTCTCCTTAGTAAAGTTAAAAGCAGACAGTAGGTTTGGTTTCCGCAGTTGGCCTTTACCTTTCTTGGAATGATCATTCTGGTTGAAGTTTAGCCAAGTGTTGTTAGTACCTGAGGTGGTTTTGTTTGTTTGTTCCTACTGATTGTGTATCTGTTTTGCCAACATACGCACGATAGCACTCATACATTCATACATACATCATGCATGGCTAAAATTGACAAATCATTGTTCATTGACATTTTGCTCTGGCCTTCCTGCAACGATCCTTGCTTAGATGGATTTGGTTTTCCCTCTTGAGTTTATTTATCAAAGGATGTATCTTCGTTAACTGTCTTGTTCCAGTTTATTTCTGGTTTGAATCCGTGGTTACACAATAATATTATTTACTTTGGATTTCTGAAAACTTTGAGTTTTAGTTTGTGCATTTATTTTGCGCGATAAGACTTTATCTCCTCAGCAGGAATATCGTGGCATTTCCCCAGGAAGTCATATTTCTTTCCCCAAGAAGTCATATTTCCATCCCCAGAAAGTCATTTCTTTTTGCAATCCTCCATGACAACAAGTAACAGGTCTCTTTATTTGAGCAACTTGTGTTTCCCTGTAAAAGTTGATTTAACTTTTGCTACCTCCTCTATGAAAGGATAGTTTACAGTTCGTCGTCAGTTTATGCCAGTGGATGTCAAGGCTTTCAAATTCGTAGAAATAACTCGTTGTGAAATATTTGCAAGTGGAAGTCTCTTTATTTGAGACAACTTACATATTACCCTTTCCAGGAAAAGTGCCTCGGTTAAAGAAGTTGAGACCCGTTCTAAGCAAAACAACAGAATCTTGGGGAAACTTGTTATCTTTCTTCTACCTTCAGTGAACGTTGGTAGTTCACCGTCAGTGAACGTAGGTGCTATATTTCTTTCTTCTACCTTCAGTGAACGTTGGTAGTTCACCATAAGTGAACGTCGGTGCTATATTTCTTCTCTTTCTACCTTCAGTGAACGTTGGTAGTTCATCATCAGTGAACAAAGGTGATATGATTATTCTCTTTCTACCTTCAGCGAAAGTTGGTAGACCATCGACAGTGAAAGTCGGTGTTTATTATCTTTTTGCTACCCTCAGTGAACGTTGGTAGTTCATCCTCAGTGAACGGCGGTGATATGATATATTATCTTTTTGCTGCCCTCAGTGAACGTTGGTTGTTAATCGTCAGTGAATGGCGATGATATGATATATTCTATTTTGCTACCCTCAGTGAATGTTGGTAGTTCATCGTCAGTGAACGGTGATGATATGATTTTCTCTTTCTACCTTCAGTGAAAGTCGGTAGAACATCGATAGTGAACGTCAATATCTGTTATCTTTCTCTCTGCCTTCAGTGAACGTTGGTAGCTTCGCCTTCAGTAGAAGTTGGTGTGTCCTTTGACCATCCTACTATTCTCTCTGATTCAGTTCTTTTGGTCCACCAGTGATTTATTTTCCTGGTGGGGTTGCTCCTTTATTTATTTATCATTGTTGCATCCCCAATGATACTTTGCGTCTCTTTGGTACTATTCATATGCATTCATATGCATAAGCATTTGCATGGCATCTTAAGGCCAAAAATAAGGTTTGTTTTATATTTAAGTATCTTCGATCGCATCGACACGAAGATTTTTAACCTTCGTATCTCCGGATAGAAGAAACTTAAATAAGGGAAACTGTTGTACCCCAATTTTTGCCCCTAAGATCCCTTCATCATACCATGTTGTTTCACTCACAACAAGATCACACTAGGATTCTTGGTTCCCCTCCCTACATTTAGCTTTGCTCCTTTTGAGGAGTTACCAAGCACCTTGACTTATGTTCCTTTTGTGATCATGAATATTGTTTTGATTTCTTCACTTAACTAATGAAATACAATGTTGGCTTGTCTTGCTTGTTATCCATATAGGTAAGGGCAATGAGATTTATCAAGTTACTCCATGGGTTCATGAGTTTATTTCCATGCCCTAGTCAACATAGCTTGATAAGTTCAAACCTCGCCATTGGATTAGTTTTGGAAGAATTGGCATGGCAAAGTTACTTTGGTTCATCACATTTCAAGGTTATTAGATTTGACTCAAAAGTACAAGGGGTTGATTGGAGAAGTTGTCATGTTTGGACAAGGCCTTATTCCTATTGGTCACAAGAGCATATTTCTCTCAAATTTCAAGATATGGAAGTGGTTTTGGTGGCCATGAGTCCCCATCATCATCCTTAACAACTTATATTCACAAAGCAAGAATATTGGCACAAGAAGTTTGTTCAAACTTGTTAAAGTTTCTCAAAGCATTCTCTTGATCTAGAAGCTAGGGTTTTGAACTTCAAAGGAGCATATCTTGCTCACCTTTTGGTATTTTTGAGTGATTCCAAAGAAATCTTTCTCTTTAAATGGTTATCAACAAATCACTTCAAAAGTTCCAAGGAGTTTTCATGTGGAAGGAACTTGGTGAAGAAGAAAGATTACAAGTTATCCAGATGAATCCATAATTTTCCATATGTGACCTCAAATGGTCATAACTTGGTCAATTGTTATCACCTTGAGTCCATTATTTTTCCATAATGATCTTGAAGATGTGTACTTTATGCCTTCTTTTATGTGCAAAGTTAGAAAATGGATGGAAGTTGCCTTAAATATGCAAAAGATTATAGGTCATTTCATGATTTTTTGGCCAACTTCAACAACTCATAACTTGCTCAAGTTTGGGAGATTTTGAGTGGTTCAAGTTTCAAAATGTCATTCAATATATCTACTTCATTCCATCTTTTTTGGTCAAGAGAAAACTCCAAGTGGAAGGGCATGTTTGGATGCAAAAGATTATAGGTCATTTTTGAAGAAGAATTTGAAATATTTCTAAGTATGGAAAGTTAACTCTTTTTCTTCAACTTTGACTCCATGTAACTTTCAGCTCCAGCATCCATTTGATTCCATTATTTTTCTATTACAAAGCTTGTAACTTCATCTTTCCAAAGCATCAAGAATCATGCCCTAAGACCCCTTGAGTTGGAAATGCCATGGATTTGAATTTGGTATCTTGAAACTGATTTTTTCACAAAGTCAGAATTTTGAAATCCATAATGTGACTTCTAAACACAAGATTTATGCGCATTTTTGATTTAAACTTGATTAGAAAACTTTCCAGAAGTGATTAGCACCCCAAAACGCAAGGTTTGGTTGAGTTTTAATGGCAATGAAGTCACACTTCACTCGTGCTCGACCCTCACTCAAATTCCCTCCAAACTTAATTGTTTCTTCAAATTTTCATTCCCATTCACTTCTTTATAAATAGAGGGTCATTCCCCATTCATTTCTTCAAGCTTTGAGAGCCAAGAACACCCTGCCAAAACCTCACACGAACCCATCTTTTTTGAATTCAGTTTCTGAGATTTAAGCTCCCTTTTCCAAAATTCTTTGCGCGTTCATCATCCTTGATCATCATATAAACTCTCCAGCACTTAAACCAATCAAAACGAGCCATAATACAAGCTACAGAAGTCCAGTTTCAGAGCTTCTTCCTTGAACTTCAAAAAGGTAGAATTCTCCACCATTTGGATCCAAATCAAGCACTAATCTATTCTACTCCTTCTCCTGATTCTCATGCTACTTACAATTTTTAAATACATTGAGAATTGAGAGAGAAATCTCAAATTGAAGGTGCTCGCTATTTTCTGGGTTTTTGATTCATATCTCTCTCCATACCTTATATAAATTTGGCGCGATGGTTGTGTTAGAATCGTCTTGAAGAGACGAGTTCAATAATGATAGCCTGAGATCCTAACTTTTCCATTTGAAGGATCTCACAAAATCCCCATTGCAGGGTGTCTGGAGGTTGAAGACGAAGACATGTCTCGTCTCAGCCAATGATAGCGTGCCAAATGTTTTAATTTCACTGATTGCCCTTTTTCTGATCCCATGTGTATCTCACTAATGCCCATATCAAGCACAGCGCGTCTGGTCCATTGGATTAGCTTACTAACGCGTTTTGACTATGATCTGATGGTCCAAATCTTTTTGGTTTTATTTTATTTTCTGATTTTATATTTTTATTGATTAAATTTCCAAAAATTCATAACTCTTTTATTTTTTATCCAAAAATTATGAAAAAATTCACAAAAATACTTTGAATTATTTATGATCTCATGACAATTTTTTCAAATTTTTATTTTGACATTTAGTATTTTTTGTATTTTTTGTATTATTTGCTTTCATTTAATTATCAAAAAAAATACTTTCTGACATTTTTTAATTATGAAAAAATTCATAAATGTTATTTTGCCTATTTTTGACTTTCTGAAAATTTTATGTTAAGGTTTACAATTTTTGACCTATTTTATGTTTGTTTGAGAAATTTTAAATAGTTTAAAAATAGTTTATGACTTTTAAAAATTACCAAAATTTTTATAAAAAATATTTGGGTCCATTTCTGATTTTTCTATGGCCTTACTTATCACTTCTTGATTAATTTGAACAAAATTGATATTTCTCTTATTATTTTCTATTTTTAAAACATTTTTTAATCCTTTTTTATATTAAATGTGATATTGTTTTGTGATTATTTTCTGGGTAATCTTGGGTTAGGTTTTGGATCATGAACTTTATTAACATCATTGGATCCATGGTGTTGAGTTTAACTCCACAAAAAATGGATGAATGATTTTAATAATAGTTTGATTAAAATTTAATTCAAATATGGTTTATATATTTTTTTACCCTATCCTATTCATCTCATCCCTTTCTTATTGCACTAAATGTTGTTGGAGCATGACCTTTATATCATGTCTCAAAACAAATGGTGCATAGATTGCTATTGACCAGCCTCAAAATAGGTGCGACTTCTATATAATTCCACTTACGATTGCTTATCATAGCGCTAAATTTTGTCCTGATTCGAATAAATGATCATTCGTGGCCCAAACTTATGATTGCAAGCTCAAGTATGTTAATTTGATCTCTTTGATCCAATAACCTTGAGATTCATTGTGTGGAGGCTTTGGTTCTACCAATCCTCTAATGGATCTACAACACCTTTGGTCAATGCAAATCACTTAAACATCATTGATCATTAAATGGTACTTGTGAGAATTTCAAATGGATGATATACTTGACAAAAAGCAGATGCAGCTTGTTGTGTGGAGGATTTGGTTATACCAATCCTCTAATGAGTTCCAAATGCAAGTTTCAAGATGGTCATCCAACTAACCACTAATTATTGACTTGTTTTATCTTATGCTTTTATTCTTTTTTATGCTTTATGAACTATTTACTTTTAGCATTTACATTTCATGCCATTTTCATCTTTGCTCATTTGAGCATTTATTTTCTTGCCATTTTTACTTTGCTCACTTGAGCTTTTCTTTTCCTTTCTTAAGATACATAATAATCAACATAAACCCTAAAAAACCTTTAATAGCACTTGGAATATTTGGTTACTATCCTTGGCATTATGGAGCATGGGACTTTTCTTGGAATTAGGATTAGAGACCTTGGCCTATCTTGGAGACCTTGTGATCTTATCTGATTATTTTGTTTGGAGTTCTTGAGGTTTACCTCAAGACATTGGGTTGTTGGTTTGTTTTTGTGTGCAGTTTTTTATGATTACATTCTCTGTTTATAATCTGGAATTCACCCGTATACAGCCGTTACTCTGCCCAATTTTTGTGAAGACTTAATACACTTGAAGTTTGGTTCTCTCAAGAGGTCTAGTATCTTTGATTGCTTGGTTTCAATACAAAGAATGGGAATTCTATCTTGACTCATAATGTCAAGTATTGGCTTCTTGTTGGTTAGATGATTCTTCTCCTTAGCTTTTACCTTATGCTTTAGGATAGTCTCTTCTTCTCCTCCCATCTTCTTTAATTTCAAAAATCTTCTCCCTCCTTTTGAAAACTTTTCTTGTTTCTAAACTTGAAACACTTTCATAATAAACTTGGACCTTGGTCCATGCATTTTCAAAATATTTTCATAAATAAACTTCAATCAACTTAAGAATACCTTGACATTTTTTGTGAGAAGACTAAAAGTGAATCAATCTCATTTCAAACTATTTTGCCACTTTGGCTTTTTCTTTCTTTAAAACTTCTCAAAATATTGGACTCTTGTCAATCCTTGTAGTGATGCAACAACTATACTTCTACAATATATAGTGAAGTGAGATATTTTCCACTTGGGTGTTGAGTGAGGCATTGTTGATTTCAAAATCCAAGCCATATCCTCCACTTTGATATGATGAAAATTCTCCTTTCTCATGATTGTTGGTAGTAAGTATGTTTTCCACACAGACAATGGCGATGATGTCTTATCTCTTAAAATTAACCAACACACTTGTGTTTCAAATTTTTAAAAGAGGAACTACGTGTACCCTGATCCCCTATTGCACAAAAGGTGGTATGTAGGCACTAAAGGTTCGTAACCGCGGCGGGTGCAAAAATCATAAAAAATATACTTCTCTTCTCACCTCCACCATCTATTTCTATACAACATATTTTATAGCCAAAATATACATATTTTTTCATAGAGGTTCCTGCGGAGTACCTTAGATGTTTAGGGTGATAATACCTTCCCTTTGCATAACCAACCCCCTTACCTTGAATCTTTCCCCCTCTTTTTGGGTTATTCGCTCTTTTCCCATTCCTTTGGAAATAATAAAGCGCGGTGACGATTTTTATTTTTGATTTGTATAAAGTCTAGTCAATCCAATGGCTTAGTCTTTAACATTTCTACGCTACAGTCCTAATATGTTCTCAAGATCATCCATGTCAAGTTGCATGACTTGCACAAGAAGTTTGCTCAGTCAACTGCTCAGATGCTTGAAAATCAACTATATTAGGTCAAAAGTCAACTGTGACCCACATACAGTCAAACTTCAATATTTTTTCTCAACATCAAAATATTGAAGTGATATCCATCATTTGATCAAGGGTTGATCATGATTCCTCAAGGAATTCTCCTAATTTATCAAAACTCAAAAGTTGCTAAATTAGGGTTTCTTAGGAAAAGTCAACCAAACTTTGACCAAGCATAACTTTCTCATACTTTATCAGAAATTTCCCATCTAAGGCTCATTTTGAAGAGAATCCAATTTCCTACAACTCATCTTCATCCCTAAAGTTCAAAAGATGCACTCATAAAAAGATATGAATTTTTACATTATAGGTCGTTTTGAAAAGTCAAGAAAAACACCTTTTGGGTCAAAGCTTCTTACATGAACATGGAAGACCCAATTGAGATGAAACTAAAAGGGTTGTTTAGGGGACATCCTAAGCTTTCTAAAAAGTTCAAGAACACTTATCTAGGGTAAAAATTGGAGGAGATATGCATTGTCAAAGTTGGCCATTTTTGGAAAATTGACAAAAGTCAAATATGCTCAAAATTGTATTTTTTGTCAAATGGGCCTAGCTTTTCATGATTGTATCTTGTTGAAGACATGGTCCACGACCCAAATCAGCATCCATATATTATTTTCTATATTTTTTTATTTTATTTTGATTTTTATTTATTAAAAGTTAAATTAAATCAAATAAATGGCAAAAAATATAAAAGATTGACTTTTTTATCTGATTTTTGTTAGAATCAAATATAATCAAGCTGGCCTAATCAGATCAAATCAAGGCAAATTGAGGCGAAAATAGCATGATTAGGATGGTTTTGGAAAGATGTCATATAACAAACAAATCACATTCAATTTCCATAATTCAAAAAGATTCAACTGTTTTTTGTTGACCTAATACACTTTATTACATATACACAACGCAGCCAAGGCAAAAGAACAAGGATTGCAGTCGTGAGAGCTGAAGAACAAAACTCAAATTTTGGCAAAAAAGTGGTAGATCGTTTTCTCACATAGAGGGTGATTTAACACATTCCAAAGCTTCTAAAGGATTCCTGGATATCTCCTGAAGCTAACACGATCGATTGCAAGCATTCCCAAGTCCAGAATCGTCCATAGCCTTCACGTGGTTTGCTCTTTATTTCAAAATTGAATACGACAATTCTTGCATCATAAACATATTCTAATAATGTATTTGTGATTATTGACATATTTGCAACATGCTTGAATGATTTAATCGACGTTTTGATGCATATATTGATGATTGCCATGGCTAGGGTTTAAGAAGCTATTTTGGGGCTTCTCTGTACAAGTGAAATTAGGCCAAGAAAAGGATACCATGATTCTCGGGAGATCAAGACGAGTTGATTGGTATAGTTAGAATTAATTTATCATGCGTCTTATGAATTTTTGAAGCTTGCAGGTTTATAGCTATGGAGTTCTGTCCGTAGGTAAAAGCCTGAAACCTAAGACGACACATCTGGGAAGAAGATGAAGGCGTGGTAATCAACCACTGGCCCATTTGAAATTCACGCATTTTTGGAGGAAACTACGTGGCTTGTCATTATAAGATATTTTCTTATTATATTAACAATTAAACAACGCAGCGCAAACATTTTCTTATTTTCTGAATAATTCCTTGCAGATCCAGTGTGCCTTATAGCTTAACGTCCACCGTATACCTCAACGCTTCATCATTGGATCCATCTCCAGCCAGATCCAACGCTCAGCATACGTAAGCTCATGGTAGACCCCCAGAAGATGATCCCACTAGATCAGGCGTAGGACCTTTGGGCCAAAGAATTTGGGCCCAACCAATTCAGAAACACCCCCTGGATTGCTTAAACAGGCCCAATTCTTTTCTTTTTTATTTTAATTCCTTTTTATTATTTATTAATTATTTTATTTTTCAAATAATACCAAAAATCATGCTTTTTTTTATTTAATCAATCATAAAAAACATCAAAAATCATTTTTTATAAAAATATTTTATTAATTAAGTAGTTTAATTAAATTAAGGCAATTTAATTATTTTTGTATAATTTAAAATAATTAGAATTAGGGTTAAATTTGTACATAACCTAATTTTTCTCAAAAGATAACTTAAATATTTTTTCAATTATATTTTTAGGTTTTCCAATTATTTCTCGCATTTAATTCGCCACACGCACCTTTAGTCTTCCTTTTTCTATTATTGTAACTACTCCGAGTTTGTAATAGTAATTAGGGTTTTAAATTGCCGCATCTTTATTTACAATCAAAATAATTATGTATCTGTGAAAGCCTTGTAATAGTTAGGACTTTAACTTCTCGCATTTTAATTTCCGTAAACTATAATCTGTTAGATGTATGTTAATAGGATTGTATGGAAAGACAAATTGCAATTAATACAGTAGGAAACCCTAAATGTGCAAAGATAAATAAACTGGAAAAAAAACACACTTGCACATGCTCACTCCTAGGGTTTACTCCACTCCGGTTGCCTTCGGTAAACGATCATAAAGTATAGGGAATGTTAGTGGTTGTCCTCTAGTCCCAAAAGATCTAAAATGACTCATTCAGATGTTGCCTCAGAAAAAGATCTTTAAGGCTTTAGGTTGATTACTAAAATTTCCTAACATTGCTTTTGTGATCGTACTTGTCCCTTCAAACGTCCCTTAAAACTCCAACGACGGTGCTACCTATTCCTTAATAATAAGATAGCGCTGTCTAACGGAAAACAAACAGACTTTTTTCGAGTAGGTAGATAGTTCCTAGGTACTTGCTCAAACAAACAAAATTTTACACAAACACTTTTCAAAACAACTTCGTCACACTATTAAGGACTGATACAAGGGTTATCACGAAGTAAAACTTTTCAAAACAAGCACACACAAGAAATTTAAAAATGAGCAAGTACCTAAGAGCCCATGGAAAACCATGAATAGAAAGGGTGCTAACACCTTCCCTTTCTATAATCTACCCCCGTACTCAGAAACATTCTCGAAAAAGGTTTTTTCTGTTCTTTTTCCTTTTCCTTTGTTGGATGAAATAAAAGTCGGTGGCGACTCTTGCTTACCGCGACATTTACGAACAAAAAACACAAACCAGTATAACAGTCGGTTCTGCCACCGTATCACATTATGCATGTGAGGCGTCTTAACAAAAAAACAATAAAAAAGTACAAGATCATAGTCCCTCGACGACGCTTCAAATGTTGCCTTACAATTGATCTTAGTCCCTCAAGAGAAATGCTAAGATATCTCACAACATTGCTATCATAACTATACGATGACCCATGCCCATCCCTTTACATCCAAAGATAAGGCTTCTTACCAATCAATGGTAAGATAACAATATCAAAAGAGGAAAAGAACAAATACTTTTGAGTAGGTAGAAACGTTCTGAGTTGCTTGCTCATCTTCAAGCACAAACACCTTTCTAAATGCACCAACACTTTCCATGAAATATTTTAAAAAAGTCCAACACTTTGTATACATTCTTATAGAGACAAGAATCATTACAAAGTTTGCCTAAACAAAGGCGCTTTTCAAAAATACTTTCAAAACCCACCACAAAGCACACTTTTAAACAAAAGCAAATGATCTAGCAAGCAATTAAGAGCCCATAGATAACTATGGATGAAAAGGGTGCTAACACCTTCCATTTTCATAATCTACCCCCCGAAATCAAAATAATCTCAAAGGTATTTCATGTTCTTTTCACCCTTTCCTTTATTGGATAAAAGAAAAGTCGGTAGCGACTCTTGTTATCCACAACAATTACGATAAAACGCAAAACACCCAAGTCAGTTCTCCCACCGTATTACAGTCACCCTGTCTTGTTTCGGGAATTGATCCATAATCAGCTGTTCATAGATAGTTTCCCTGTCTGGTTTCAGGAATTAATCCGGGACTTGCTTTTATTGGTCGTTGAGATAGTTGCCTTGGCTTGTTTCAGGAATTAATCTCTGACCTAAGAGAAAGAAAGATAGTTTCCCTGTCTTGTTTTAGGAGTTAATCTTCAATATGTAGATCGTTGTCCTGTCTTGTTTCAGGTATTAATCTATAATCGGTTGTTCACAGATAGTTTTCCTTTCTTGTTTCAGGTATTAATCTGGAACTCCCCTTTTATTGGTCGTAGAGATAGTTGCCCTAGCTTGTTTTAGGAATTAATCTCCGACCTTAGAGAAAGAAAGATAGTTTCCCCGTCTTGTTTCGGGAGTTAATCTTCAATCTGCTCATGTAGATAGTTGTCCTGCCTTGTTTCAGGTATTAAGCTACAATCAATCGTTCACAAATAGTTGTCTTGTCTTGTTTCAGGTATTAATCTGGAACTTTAGAGAAAGAAAGATAGTTTCCCCATCTTGTTTTGGGAGTTAATCATCAATCTGCTCATGTAGATAGTTGTCCTGTCTTGTTTTAGGTATTAATCTACAATAAGTTATCCACAGATAGTTGTCCTGTCTTGTTTCAGGTATTAATCTGGGACTTGCTTTTATTGGTTGTTGAGATAGTTGCCCTGGCTTGTTTCAGGAATTAATCTCTGATCTAAGAGAAATAAATATAGTTTCCCCTTCTTGTTTCGGGAGTTAATCTTTAATATGTAGATCGTTGTCCTGACTTGTTTCAGGTATTAATCTATAATCGGTTGTTCACAGATAGTTGTCCTGTCTTGTTTTAGGTATTAATCTGGAACTCGCCTTTTATTGGTTGTAGATATAGTTTCCCTAGCTTGTTTCAGGAATTAATCTCTGACCTTAGAGAAAGAAAGATAGTTTCCCCGTCTTGTTTCGGGAGTTAATCTTCAATATGTAGATTATTGTCATGTCTTGTTTCAGGTGTTAATCTATAATCGGTTGTTCACAGATAGTTGTCATGTCTTGTTTTAGGTATTAATCTGGAACTCGCCTTTTGTTGGTCGTAGAGATAGTTGCCCTGGCTTAGTGATGGTTCATCAATTGAACGTTTGTTTTGAGAAGGCACTCATCATTTTTTGTAATATTTTTGTGGAGGATTCGTAGCGACCTTTTTTTTTTATATTTTATTATCCCTACCTTTTGCTTGAATTGTTTCTTTTGTGATTACAGTCAGCGGGATGCCCCCGTTTTTTTTAACTCCTTCATAGGTTTTGACTTAGCGGGCTTTTCTTTTGAGATATAATGACTGTATATCTCTATGATTATATGGAACCGTCACCATATTTTGTGTTGGAAGGTGTTGTACCCCAAAATTTTCCCTCCCATTTTACTCAACATATGCTCATTAAGACCCTCAACTAGCTCAAGGATGTCCAAGAGTTTACCAGACAAACTCTCTCCTAAAGCAATGAACCTCCGACTAGGGTTTCCATTTTTATCAAGATGGGTGAACTCCAAAGGCCTCAAATCTTTTCCATGGTCCTGATATGTTCTCAAGAACATCCATGACAAGTCTCATGCCTTGAACAAGAAGTTTGCTCAGTCAACTGCTCAAATGCCTGAAAATCAACTGTGTTAGGTCAAAAGTCAACTGTGACCCACATACAGTAAAACTTTAATATTTTTGGTCAACATAAACATTTTGAAGTTATACTCATCACTTGATCAAAGGTTGATCATGATTCCTCAAGGAATTCTCCTAATTCATCAAAACTCAAAAGTTGCTAAATTAGAGTTTCTTAGGAAAAGTCAACCAAACTTTGAACAAGCATAACTTTCTCATACTTTATTAGAAATTTCTCATCCAAGGATCATTTTGAAGAGAATCTAATTTCCTACAACTCATCTTCATCCCTCAATTTCAAAAAATTCACTCATGGAAGGATATGGATTTCTACATTATAGGTCCTTTTGAAAAGTCAACAAAAACACCTTTTGGGTCAAAGCTTCTTACATGAACATGGAAGACCCAATTAAGATGAAACCAAAAGGGTTATTTAGGGGACATCCTAAGCTTTCTAAAAAGTCTAAGAACACCTTCCTAGGGTCAAAATTTGATGAGATATGCATTGTCAATGTTGGCCATTTTTGGAAATTTGCCAAAAGTCAAATATGCTCAAAAGTAAATTTTTTGTCAAATGGGCCTAGCATTTCAGGATTGTATCTTGTTAGGGACATGGACCACAACCCAAATCAGCAGCCATATATTATTTGCTCTATTTATTTATTTTATTTTTATTTTTATTTTTTAAAAGTCACAATAAATCAAATAAATGACAAAAAAATATCAAAGATTGGTTTTTTGATCTGATTTATGATAGAATCAAATCTAATTAAGTTGGCCTAATCATATCAAATCGAATTAAGGAAAATTGAGGCAAAAATAGCATGATTAGGATGGTTTTGGAAAGATATCGTATAGAAAACAAATCACATTTAATCTCCATGATTCTAAAAGATTCAGGTTGTTTTTGTTTCCATAATTTATCACACTACATATACTGAACATAAACAATTCAAAAGAACAAGGATTGCAGTTGTGAGAACTGAAGAACAAAACTCAAATTTTGGCAAAAAAGTGGTGGATCGTTTTCTCAGATAGAGGGTGAATCAAGACGTCCCAAAGCTGCTAACTGCTTCCTGGACCTCTCGTGAAGCTAACATGATCATTTGCAAGCTTTCCCAAGCCCAAAATCGCTCCTGGTAAACCCACGGTTTGCACATATCAGTTTGATTTTGATATTACAATTTACGCATGATTAACCACTTTTAAGCATATCATTGTATTTGTATCATCATTTGGAATGTTTTGGTTCAATTAATTTTGAGTTTTGAAGACTGTTTCGCTAATTGCCATGGCTAGGGTTTAAGAATCCATTTTAGGGCTTCTCTGTACAGGTAAAATTAGGCCAAGAAAATGGTGTCATGATACTCGTGAGATCAAGACGAGTTGATTGGTGTATTTAGAATTAATTTATCATGCGTTGTGTGGATTTTTTAAGATTGCAGGTTTATAGCTATGGAGTTCTGTCTGTAGGTATAAATCCGATACCTAAGACGACAGACAGGGAAGAAGACGATGACTTGTCACCATCCACTGGTCCATTTGAATGATCTGCGCGTTTTTTATTTTGTCCAGCCTATCCACTTTGTTTTATATATTATGGTTAAATCTTATTATAATAACAACTAAACAATATGGCTCAGTGGTGAAACGTGCATTTGATAGTGGAGAGGACCTGGATTCGATCCCAGGTCCCTGCGTTTTCTTTATTTTCTTAACAATCCTGTGCAGATTCTGTGAATACACATTCCAAGCGCCTATCGTGTGGTCTCAAAATCCAGCCACTGGATCATTGCCAACACAGATCCAACGCTCAAACCAAGGAAGGACAATGGTGCACTCTCCAGGTTTACCAACACAGGATCAGACGCAGGAATGGGCTCAACATTCATGGGCCTAACAAGAATTCAGAAACACACCCCCTGGATTGCTTATGCAGGCCCAATTCTATTCTTTTTATTTCAATTATTTTTTATTATTTATTAATTATTTCTTTTTTCAAATAACACTAAAAATAATGTTTTTTTTATTTAATCAAAAAATCAAAAAATCATAAAAACATCAAAAAATCATTTTTTATAAAAATATTTTTATTAATTAATTAGTTTAATTAAATTAGGGTAATTTAACTTTTTTTTCATAATTTAAAATACTTATAATTAGGGTTAAATTTGTACATAACCTAATTTTTTCTCAAAAAATAACCTAAATATTTTCACAATTAGATTTTTAGGTTTCCCAATTATTTCTCACATTTAATTCGCCGTGCACGCCTTTAACTTTCCTTTTTTTATTATTGTAACTGCTCCGAGTTTGTAATAGTAATTAGGGTTTTAAATATCCGCATCTTTATTTACAGTTAAAATAATTATGTATCTGGGGAAGCCTTGTAATAGCTAGGACTTTAATTTCTTGCATTTTAATTTCCGCAAACTATAAACTGCTTAGATGTATGTTAATAGGATTGTATGGAAAGACAAATTGAAATTAAAATAGTAGAAAACCCTAATTGTGCAAAGATAATTAACTGAAAAAAATACACTTGCACATGCTCCCCCCTAGGGCTTACTCCACTCTGATTGTGTTCGGTAAACGGTCATGAAGTATAGGGAATGTTAGTGGTCGTCCTCTAGTCCCAAAAGATCTAAAATGACCCATTCGGATGTTGCCTCGGAAAAAGATCTTTAAGGCTTTAGGATGATTACTAAAATTTCCTAACATTTCTTTTGTGATCGTACTTGTCCCTTCGAACGTCCCTTAAAACTCCAACGATGATGCTACCTATTCCTTAATAATAGGATAGCCCTGTCTAAAGGAAAAAGAACAAACTTTTTTCGAGTAGGTAGATTAGTTCCTAGGTACTTGTCCAAACAAAACTTTTCACACAAACACTTTTCAAAACAGTTTTCGAAATAACTTCGTCACACTCTTGAGGACCGATACAAGGGTTATCACGAAGTAAAACTTTTTCAAAACAAGCACACACAAGCAATTTTAAAAAATGAGCAAAGTACCTAAGAGCCCATGGAAAACCATGGATAGAAATGGTGCTAACACCTTCCCTTTATATAACCTACCCCACGTACTCAGAAACATCTCGAAAAAGGTTTTTTCTGTTTTTTTCCTTTTCCTTTGGTGGATGAAATAAAAGTCGGTGGTGACTCTTGCTTACCGCGACATTTTCAAACAAAAAACACAAACCAGTATTAACAGTCGTTTCTGCCACCATATCACAGAACTGGCGACTCTGCTGGGGAATTTAATAAGTGGGGTATACCTTAGGATCTAGGTCATTTAATTGCTTTTCTTGCTTGTATTGATTGCTTTACTTTTAAAGGATTGTTTGGGTTACTATAGATCCTACACCCGGATCTGGGGATACCTTTTAGGTAAGTAGTAATAAACTGTGAGGGAACTGTGCGGGGTATATCGACGCGGTTGAAGCAGTAGCTACGTTGATGTGGCACTTTGGTTGGTACCGGTAACCCTTGAGTCAATCAGGGAGAGTACGGGGCCGCCGCATGGTGTCGTGAAGCATCAACTAATCTTAGAACCTTTAATTGCACAACTTGGCCAGTAGGACGTAACGAGATGGCCGGCTTTGGTGTATTCCCAATGTCGACAGATACTCGATGCTACACTCATTGAGGTTTGAATCTTGAGTTTTGTTTGGTTGCGAGTCAATCGCCTATTGAACAAAGCTGGGGGAAAGATCGGTGATATTGAGATTCCTTAGAACCCGGTTACTATTTATAGGACAGGTTGAACCAATCCAACTTAAAGAGGGTATAACCTTAAAACTCATGCAGGCCTTAAACCTAAGGACTTGGTGTGACTTGCTTGTTGTTTGCTATACATGTGATTTTCTAGCATAATCATGACATCATAAGCATGGTATATTATAACTAAACATTTCAAGGATTTCCTAGGGCTCAGTTTTGCTTTGTTTTGTAGGACATGGCATCTGCCCATAGGAACACTATCCAGATTAACCTTGTGAAAATGTCTCTCCAACTAAAGGACCTGACATTAAGGGTTCCTAAAAGTTCTCATTTCACTAAAAAACATGGTCAGTTGCTCAATTTGGTCACTATAAAACCTGATGAAGAATTGTTAAAAGTGTTGTTTCAGTTCTTTGATCCTGTGCACCATTATTTCACCTTCCCGGATTACCAGCTAGTACCTACTATGGAGGAATTTTCTCAGTTGTTAGGGGTACCTATTATTGATCAATTACCTTTCAACGAAACGAAAGAACATCCAAAGCCTGAAGAGATTGCTAGATGTTTTGTCCTTATAACGGTCCAACGTAGTGACAAGTTGGGAGACTAGAGGAAGTACCCAAGGAATCCCGGTTATGTTTCTATTCAAGAAGGCTTACCATTTTTGGGATACCCTGGATTTACAAGCTTTCGAAGAGGTGCTGGCACTTCTCATTTATGGGATGGTACTTTTCCCTAATGCGAACCAACTCGTAGATGTGAACACTATTAAGGTTTTTCTGTCTCATAATCCGGTGCCTACATTACTCAGGGATATTCTACACTCTCTGCATGCTCGCACTCTAAAGAGAAGGGGGACCCTCCTGTGTTGCACTCCTCTATTGGCTAGGTGGTTTATTTCGCACCTACCCAGGTCTGTTTTAAAGAATGAATATGGTTTGAAATGGTCTCGTAGGCTGATGTCCCTTGCACACTCAAACATTCATTGGTGTTCACGGTTCTCGGAACATGTTACCATCATCAATCGCTATGGTGAATTCACTAATGTCCCTCTCTTAGGAATTAGGGGAGGAATCACTTACAACCCTTGTTTGGCACTGCGTCAATTTGGTTATGCGAGAAGAGATGGTCCTCATGATACGCTTATCCAAGGAATCGCCTTCAACTATGAGAATGATGCCCAGGGATACCGCAAAAGGTTCATAAAATTGATAGCAAGACGCTAGGGCACAAGAATCACATTCCTCTTGAGCCTTATCTCCGATGGGTACAAGCTCGCGCCCAAAGTCTTATGATGCCTTACCCTGCTGTCCTACCAATAATTGTGGAACCAGTTATTGAAGGAGATACTACTTCCCTTGGTCATCATCCTGACATGCCAACTGATCATGAGGAGTTACAGAAGTATTGGGTTTAACTCAAAGAGGAGAGGGACACGTTCGAAGCTCAATTATATGTCAGCGAGAAGAAGGTCCTGGAGCTCACTAGGCCACTTCATGAAGAAAGGAACATAAACACCTACATTGCACCAAAGAGGATGCGCTCCTGGGAGACCTAGTTTATTTTTTGCTTTAAGTTTTGTTTTGTTTAATTGTAAGCCTAAAGGGAATTCTTTGTAACAATTCGAACTTATTAATGCAATTAACGTGTGTTTCTTTTGGTTAAACAAATCTGAGCCTTTAAGAATCCTTGAAATCATTGCATACACATACCATCTATAGCATTGCATAAACAGGTACCATTACAGGCTTCTCATCTTCTTTGCTATTTATTTCAGCAGAAATGTCTTCTGAACAAAGCATCAAGGATCTTCAGGCACAAAATGCTCAATTCCAACAGATGTTCATAAATTTGGCGAAAGGACAGGAGGATCTGAAAGCCCTCATCCTGAAGGAGAAAAAGAAAAAGAAGAGGGTCTCTGGTATTCTGAATATGGGCAGAAGGTTCTGGGGGGCGTTAAAGCAACAAGTCGATCTGACCTCTTCATCCAAGGAAGGGGAGAATCAAGAAGGAGAGACAAGGGAAAAGGACACCAGTCCTGAAGTTTCTGACAATGATACAGACTATAATGATGAGCAGTTTCCTCCTACTGAGGATAGATACAAGCAGTTGGAAGATCGGTTGAGTGCTATAGAAATCCAAAGGATACCCGGGTTGGACTTCGAAGAACTGGGATTGGTGTCGGGAATGGTCATCCCACAGAAGTTCAAGGCTCCAATTTTTGCAAAGTACGATGGGGTGTCTTACCCAAAACTCCATCTCCGTTCCTACGTCAGAAAGATCTAGCCCCACACCGCTGATAGAAATTTGTGGGTTCGCTTCTTTCAAGACAATCTGTCAAGGACTCAGCTTGAATGGTTCTACCAACTAGAGAGAGCCAATGTCCGAAACTGGGAAGATCTAGCTGCTTCTTTTTATAAGTAGTATCAATACAACACCGACCTTTCTCCTACTCGTACTCAACTCCAGAGTATGTCCATGGGTGCAAGTGAATGCTTTAAGGACTATGCACAAAAGTGGAGAGACTTGGCTGGAAGAGTCCAACCCCCTCTGTCTGATAGGGAGTTGGTCGATATGTTTATTGGGACTCTATCTAGTCCATTCTTTAATCATTTGATCGGTAGCTCGTCAGCTAGTTACACCGAGATGATTCTAACTGGAGAGAGGGTAGAAGTTGGGATCCAGAGCGGAAAGATACAGAAAGATTCCTCTTCGAGTTCGGTAAAGAAGCCTTTCACTGGTAAAAAGGAAGCTAGTGCTATCTACAGCCCAAGAGGTCAAAGTAGAGTTGAACACCGTCAGACAGTAAGTGCCATAATGATACCTAGGCCTGCGGTTGCTCCACAATGCAACAATCAACAAAGGGTGGAAAGACCACAATGGCAGTTTACCCAGATTAACATGACATTGGCTAAAGTTCTACCCCATCTATTGAGATCCAACTTGGAAACCTTGAAAGAGGCTCCCAAGAATCCGAATACCATATCTCCTCGGTATAATCCAAATGCTCGGTGTGCCTATCATTCTGAGAGTCCTGGCCATGATACCAATGACTGTTGGTCTCTGAGAAATAAGGTACAGGATCTGATCGAGGCCAAGGAGATTGAGTTTGATGCTCCGGAAAAGCCCAATGTCATAACTGCTCCCATGCCTAAGCACAATCATGGAGTTAATGTTGTTGATACTGATCAATTTGTGACCTCAGTTGATGAAGTTTCTACTCCTCTTTATGACAGTTAAGAAGAATTTGTTGTCGGCCGATTTATTTCCGGGTTATGGTGAAGGTTGCCACATGTGTTCATCTCTGCCTTCTGGTTGCCATTTGCTGAAGTCAGGTGTTCAGCGCGTGATAGATAGCAAAGAAATCTTGTTCGAGAAAACTTTTATTTCCGTTGTTCCATTTGAAGATGTTGCTATTATAACCATTTCCGCCAATCCTTCTAAGGCCTCCTCGAGAAGACCTGTTAGGATTACATTTGCTCCAAGAGTTGCTCTGTTAATAATCACCTTTCCTGGTCCTGTCCCATATGCCTCGGAAAAAGCTGTCCCCTGGCGTTATGGTGCCGATGTGTACTATCATGGCATCAAACAAGATCTGAAGAATGAAGAGGCTGAACCTGGTGTCAGTAACGTTGTCGGGACCAGCAAGGTTACCAGAAGTGGAAGGGTTTTCTCTCCCGAGATTTCCCCAAAGACTGTCAATAGGCCTATTGTTATTTCGTCTGCTACTCCTGCTGGTACATCAACTACTACTCATGTGCTTACTCCAATTATCACTCCCACCGTCGAGTCATTTGGGACCCGAGGCAAAGAAGTTATAGGTGAGCCTGCCCGGACAGAGGCACCTAGAAAAATTGTCGTAGAAGCCTCTAAGAAAGAGATGGAGGAAATATTGAAAATAATAAAGAAGAGCGACTACAATGTGGTCGAGCAGCTGGGACATACCCCCTCAAAGATATCTATGTTGTCTCTGATATTGTGCTCTGAGGCCCATGTGAAGGCTTTGATTGCATTCCTCAAAACTTCGCATGTACCGCAGGAGACCTCTGTCGATCAATTCAAAGACTGTGGCCAACCTGACTATTGACAATGGGTTGGGTTTTTCAGATGCAGACTTGACACTGAAAGGGAGGAAGCATAATGATGCTCTGCATGTCTCGATTAAATGCAGGGGCACCACTATGTCTCATGTGCTGGTAGATATTGGGTCTTTGCTGAATGTTCTGCCTAAGAAGGCGTTGAATCGCTTGGACTGTGAGAGCTTGACCTTAAAGCCTAGTAACATTGTGGTGAGGGCTTTTGATGGGTCAAAAAGAATGGTGCATAGGGAGGTGGACATCCCTGTCAAAGTAGGCTCTCAAACCTTTGAGTCCACCTTCTATGTAATGGACATCCGGCCGTCATACTCTTGTTTGTTGGGTCGTCCTTGGATCCATGAAGTTGGGGATGTTACTTCTACACTGCATCAAATGTTGAAGTATCCAGTAAAAGGGAAGATTGCCACTGTACATGGTGAGGAGGAGTATATGGTGAGCCACCTTAACTCCTTCAGGTATATGGAGATGGACGGGGAATTCATAGAGACTCCTTGCCATAACTTCGAAGAGGTTCCCCAGATCTTGGCATCGACTAAAACTATTAGCAGCAACAAACCTCCTTTGAAGATGGCTTCTCTCAAAGATGCCAGAGAAGTGGTTGAAGAAGGTGGGTATACCAATTAGGGACAACTCCATGATTTTACTCACAAAACTGACAAGTTTGGTTTGGGCTTTACTTTAGGAGCTCAAAGGGTTGTTCGACGCGCTCGGGCTGGAGAACCTCCCCTATGCATCATCAATCAGGGAATCAATGCCATTGAAGACAGTGAGGAAGAATCTGATATTGACAGTTGGATCTACCCAACTACCAACGATGGACGGAGTAACTGGACGGCTAGGGACTTTATACCAGTTTCTTTTATTCCACAGTAATTGTCTTACTTGTTTTGAGATTTGTGATAAACAATTTAAACTCTACAGCCTTGTGCCTTTCCCGAGGCACATTGACTTTGTTTGTGAGAGCTATTATTTGTCATTTCATATATCATCAATAAAACATTGGACGTTCCTTGCATACAAATTTTGCGCTCTCTGTTTTTCTTTTCTGTTTTCACTATCAAAACATATATGCTCTTAGACACACTCACATATCATACTGCAGATCCATATCCACTCTAGATCCTATTGATAATAGCTCTGCTACTGCCAGTTATGAGTTCGAAAATACGATCAACCAAGCTGAAGACGAAGGTGAGGATGATTGTGAGGTGCCTGGAGAGCTTGCTAGACTATTACAGCGGGAAGAAAGGGCTATACAGCCTCATGAAGAGCCAGTTGGGACGATAAACCTGGGCATGGAGATAGATAGAAAAAAGTCAAGATCGGCGCAAATCTGGAAGTTAAGATCAAATAACGGTTGATACAAATGTTGCACGACTACGTTGAGATCTTCTCCTGGTCCTACAAAGACATGCCAGGTTTAGACACTGATATTGTGGTTCATCGTCTGCCGACCAAAGAAGACTGTCCTGCGGTTAAACAGAAGGTCCGCCGTATGCCCCCTGAAATGTCAGAGAAGATCAAGGTAGAGGTCATGAAGTAGTTCGACGCAGAGTTCTTAGTTGTCACCTCCTATCCACAGTGGGTTGATAACGTCGTTCTGGTACCTAAGAAGGACGGTAAGGTACGGATGTGTGTCGATTATAGAGATCTGAATAGGGCAAGCCCCAAGGATGACTTCCCACTTCCTGACATTGACATTCTGGTCGACAACACCGTGCAACACAAAATCTTCTCCTTCATGGATGGTTTCTCTGGCTACAATCAGATCAAGATGGCTACTGAAGACATTGAGAAGAAAACCCTTGTCACACAGTGGGGTACTTTCTGTTACAAGGTGATGCCTTTTGGGTTGAAGAATGTTGGGGCAACTTATCACCGTGCCATGGTCGCTTTGTTCCATGATATGATCCACCATGAGATTGAGGTTTATGTTGATGACATGATAGCCATGTCTCAAACCGAGGAAGAACACCTTGATTATCTACAAAAGTTGTTTGACAGGTTAAAAACATACAAGCTGGGGTTAAATCCGAACAAGTGCACCTTTGGGGTAAGATATGGTAAGCTCCTGGGTTTCATTGTCAGCGACAAAGGCATCCAAGTAGACCCTACGAAGGTAAAGGCCATACAAGAAATTCCAGCTCCCCGTACAGTGAAGGAAGTTAGAGGTTTTTTGGGACGCTTGAATTATATCGCCAGGTTCATTTCACATCTAACTGCTACTTGTGAGCCCATCTTCAAGCTTCTGAAGAAAGATCAAGTGGTAAAGTGGAATGAAGAATGCCAGATAGCTTTCGAAAGAATCAAGGAATACCTTCAAGAACCGCCAGTTCTGATGCCTCCGGTTGAAGGAAGACCTTTGATATTGTACTTAACACTGCTAGACAATTCAATGAGGTGTGTGTTGGGGAAGCATGACGAGTCTGGTCGAAAAGAGCATGCAATATACTACCTTAGCAAAAGGTTTACCGACTGTGAGACACGATACTTACTGCTCGAGAAAACTTGATGCGCTTTGGCATGGGCTGCTCGCCGACTAAGACAGTATATGCTGATCCACACTACGTTATTGATATCTAAGATGAATCCAATCAAATACATCTTCGAGAAACCCACTCTCTCCAGAAGAATAGCAAGATGGAAGATGATCTTAACTGAGTATGATATACAATATACAACCCAGAAAGAAATTAAGGGGAGTGTATTGTATGATCATTTGGCTCATCAGGCCATGGATGACTACCAGTCCATGAATTTTGAGTTCCCGGATAAGAATATTATGCTGGTGACTGACTACGAAGAACCTGGACTAGATGAAGGACCCGAAGAGGGATCCTGATGGACTATGGTTTTTGACGGAGCTTCGAACACACTTGGTAATGGCATTGATGTTGTAATCATATCTCCTGAGGGCTGTCAAACTCCTTTTACCGCCCAACTATGTTTCAACTGCACTAACAACAAGGTGGAGTTTGAAGCTTGTATCATGGGTCTCAAGGCCGCTATTGACCTCAGAATCAAGTTCTTGGACGTTTTCAGGGATTCAACCTTGGTAATAAGTCAGATCAAAGGCAAATGGGATACAGAGCATCCGAATCTCATCCCGTACAAAGAGCACGTGCTGACATTACTCCCACACTTTGAGGAGGTAACTTTTGAACATTTCCCGTGAGAAGAGAATCAGTTGGCGGACGCACTAGCTACCATGTCTTTTATGTTCAAAGTCAAGTGGGACAACGAAGCTCCCCAAATCACCATTGAGAGGTTGGATGAACCAGCACGCTGCTGTGAAATTGATACCGAAGAGGTGGCAAACAAACCCTGTTTTCACGAAGTTAAGAGGTATTTCGAGACTCAAGAGTATCCCGAAGGGGCATTTGTCAATGATAAGAAGTTTCTGAGAAGGTTCGCTGCAAAATTCTTCCTCAGTAATGGAATCCTCTACAAGTGCAATCATGACTCTACATTACTACAGTGTGTAGACAAGAGCGAAGCAGAGAGGATTATGACAGATCTACATGAAGGTACCTTCGAAACCCATTCCAGTGGACATACCATGTCTAAGAAGATCCTACGGGAAGGATATTACTGGTCCATTATGGAAGCCGATTGTTATCAGCACTCCCAAATTTATGGTGATAAGGTGCATGTGCCTCTTGTTCCCTTGAACGTCTTGACAGCTCCATGGCCCTTTACAATGTGGGGCATTGACATGATCGGAGAAATCAGGCCTACTGCTTCCAATGGACATCGCTTCATTCTAGTGGCCATTGATTACTTCACGAAGTGGGCTGAGGCGACCTCTTTTTCTACGGTAACCAAGAACGTTGTAGCGTGGTTTATCTGACATAATCTAATATGTCAGTATGGTGTGCCAGAGAGAATTATTATTGACAATGGTACAAATATCAACAACACGATGATCACCGAGCTCTATAAGCAATTCAGGATACAACATCATAACTCTTCTCCCTACCGACCGAAGATGAATGGCGTTGTTGAAGCAGCTAACAAGAACATCAAGAAAATTATGCAGAAGATGATAGTGAAATACAAAGACTAGCATGAGATGTTACCATTTCCTCTTCATGGATACGGTACCTCAGCACGGACGTCGACAGGGGAAACACCCTACTCTCTGGTATATGGCATGGAGGCAGTGCTACCCATCGAAGTCCAGATACCTTCTCTCAGGATTATGAAGAATGCAGGTTTGACCAAAGATGACTGGATCCAAACTCGACTTGATCAGCTAAATCTAATCAATGAGAAGAGACTTACTGCTATCTGTCATGGTCAGATGTATCAAAAGTGAATGATCAAGGCTTTTAACAAGAAAGTCAGACGTCAAGAATATCAAGTTGGGGGATCTAGTGATCAAGCGCATCATACATCCCCAAGGTGATCCCACGGGAAAAGGGGCCCCACATACGAAGGGCCATTTATGGTTAAAAACATTTTCTCTGGTGGAGCTATGATTCTAACCACCATGGACGGTGACGACCTTCCTCACCCTGTCAATGTAGACATAGTGAAAAGATACTACGCCTGATTAAAAGACCCGCTAGGTTGACTGGCCTAGGCAAAAATAAGTGCTTCTCGGTGAACCAAAAGGGTTTGAGCAAAAATAAGGGATGAAAATGGAAAAATCTGTACACCCGGCAAGCCGAAAACCTGAAAGGGCGGCTTGGGTAAAAAAGGGTATCCCGGTGGACTGAAAACCAAAAGGGCAGTCTAGGAAAAAGTTAGGGATGTAAAACATATCACTATGTCCCATTGGATCATCTTGCAACCAGACTTCGATATCGACTATCAAGCTCGGACGACACCAGTCAATCTAATCAACCTTCGACCAAGTAGTAAAGTAATGAGACGCTCAAAGACATAAGGGAAATAGCAGAGTTGGAACTCAGTGGGATTGTTGCACATAAATGTTTTCTTTTGCACAAAATTGTATAGCTTCTATTTTTACGGCAGCGTTCTCTTACTAGAGTGTCAGCCTCCTTGTACAAAAACGCCTATTACAGGCCAACTTCAAAAATCAATACAAAATCATTTTCACAAGAAACCTTGAGTTTTTACTTTTTCTGTTTTGTTTTGCAAGAACGTCCAATGATTTATTCTTGACATATGCATTTGAATATGATTACTGCTCATAAATATTTACATAAGAAACAAAAAGACAATTACTCGTAATTCCAAAAACAGGAGCAAAAACAAGAAGTATCAAACTCGATAGTTACTCTACCCAGCAGGTACCAGGACAGAGAAAACTTTGGAGCATAATCATCAGTACATACACTCCCCACAGAGTAAAATATTCAAAAGCATTGATGTCGACTTTCTCGAAACAGGAAGTAATTTCCCCAGCCAGGGTCATTCATAAACCTGACAGCTATATCCCCCATCCGAATTTCATAATTGCGAGCGGGTCAGTAAATTTCATCTCCCAAGAAGAGTTTATTTCTCTAGATACAGAAGCTCAATCCCAGACAGAGTTTATCCCTTCGGTTATGGAAGTTCATCCTCCAACAGAGTTATTTCCCCGCAGAATTATTCTCAAACAAAATCTCTCCCTGACAGAATATTCATAAATAACAAAGAGTAAATCTCCAACATAGTCATTTCCGTTCACCATCCCCGGCGGAAGTAGAAGAACCAAATTCTATACAACAGTCAGGAATGCTATATCCTCCAGCAGCAGTCAAGGATTTATTTTCAAAGACTCGGACATACCCCAATAGCATTTCATGTTCATATATCATAACATGCGCATACATATCACATACAGCATAATCTCATTTATTTTGAGAACATCATCCCACCATGCATTTCATGCATCGCATATAATTAACCCTATTATCTTTTCAGGAAAGACGATTATCTTCAACAAACCCAACAGTTATACAGGTCACGTCTGCAGACGACTAATGGAAACTCAGTTCTCGAAGCCAAACGAGTCAACTAATATACACTATCACTTTGAAGTAATCCTATGACCCAGGATCCTTCGCATAACCCTACTGTCCAGGCTTTCATCCCAAAGTAACCCTACGACCCAAGTTCCTTCTCATATCCCTACTATCCAGGCTTTCATCCCGAAGTAACCCTATCCAGGTTCCTTCTCACAGCCCTACTATCCAGGCTATCACTTCGAAGTAATCCCACGAACCAGGTTTCTTCACATAGCCCTACTATCCAGGCTTTCATCCCGAAGTAACCCTACGACCCAGGTTCCTTCTCATAGCCCTACTATCCAGGCTTTCATCCCGAAGTAACCCTACTATCAAGGTTCCTTCTCACATCCCTACTATCCAGGCTTTCATTCCCAAAGTAACCCTACAACCCAGGTTCCTTCTCATAGCCCTACTATCCAGGCTTTCATCCCGAAGTAACCCTACTATCCAGGTTCCTTCTCAGATCCCTACTATCCAGACTTTCATTTCGAAGTAACCCTACGACCCAGGTTCGTTGTCATAACCCTACTATCTAGGCTTTCATTTCGAAGTAACCCTACGACCCAGGTTCCTTCTCATAGCCCTGCTATCTAGGCTTTCATTTCGAAGTAACCCTACGACCCAGGTTCCTTCTCATAGCCCTACTATCCAGGCTTTCATCTTGAAGTAACCTTACTATCCAGGTTCCTTCTCACAACCCTACTATCCAAGCTTTCATCCCGAAGTAACCCTACTATCCAGGTTCCTTCTCACAGCCCTACTATCCAGGCTTTCATCCCGAAGTAAACCTACTATCCAGGTTCCTTCTCATAGCCCTACTATCCAGGCTTTCACCTCGAAGCAACCCTACTATCCAGGTTCCTTCTCTCTTATCTCCAGATAACAGTTTACAACATTGTAAGACCTGGACCCGACCAATTACGGTCGAGTTCACCGTTCCCCAGTAAATCACTATGCAGCCTGGACCCTGACCAGATATGCATTTCACTTCCACCTCCTCAATCAAGAATTAATCCCCTAGTAGAATAATGGACAACCGAAGCTCCTAGACTCTATTTCCCAAGACATAAATCAACTTTCCTCGGTGAAGTCCTTCTCAACGGCAAGTACAAGAATTCTCGCAAAGGAATCTCTTATGCAACCAATATCTTCTCTAGATGTAATCTTTAAGCCCATCTCTGAAGATTCTCCGTCATCTTCCAAATGGCATCTGTAAGCCCATTCCCGATATTATTGATCGATCACTATGCACTTCATGCGAGTGCAAATTTCTGGGCACTCTAGTGTCCAATCATCTTCCACCCTCAGATCACGAAAGGAAGACAAGCCAATCTACATCCTCAGGTGTAAGAAGATTGAACAGGGGCAGTTGTACCCCAAAATTTTTCCTCCCATTTTACTCAACATATGCTCATTAAGACCCTCAACTTGCTCAAGGATGTCCAAGAGTTGACCAGATAAACTCTCTCCTAAAGCAATGAACCTCCAACTAGGGTTTCCATTTTCATCAAGATGGGTGAAATACAAAGGCCTCAAATCTTTTCCATGGTCCTGATATTTTCTCAAGAACATCCATGACAAGTCTCATGCCCTGCACAAGAAGTTTGCTCAGTCAACTGCTCAAATGCCTGAAAATCAACTATTTTAGGTCAAAAGTCAACTGTGACCCACATACAGTCAAACTTCAATATTTTTGGTCAACATCAACATTTTGAAGTGATACTCATCATTCGATCAAAGGTTGATCATGATTCCTCAAGGAATGCTCCTAATTCATCAAAACTCAAAAGTTGCTAAATTATGGTTTCTCAAGAAAAGTCAACTAAACTTTGACCAAGCATAACTTTCTCATACTTTATTAGAAATTTCTCATACAAGTCTCATTTTGAAGAGAATCCAATTTCCTACAACTCATATTCAGCCCTCAAGTTCAAAAAAAGAACTCATGGAAAGATGTGAATTTCTACATTATAGGTCCTTTTGAAAAGTCAACAAAAACACCTTTTGGGTCAAAGCTTCTTACATGAACATGGAAGACCCAATTGAGATGAAACTAAAAGGGTTGTTTAGGGGACATCCTAAGCTTTCTAAAAAGTCCAAGAACACCTTCCTAGGGTCAAAATTGGAAGAGATGTGCATTGTCAAAGTTGGCCATTTTTGGAAAATTGCCAAAAGTTAAATGTGTTCAAAAGTGCTTTTTTTTGTCAAATGGGCCTAGCATTTCAGGATTGTATCTTGTTAGGGACATGTTCCACGACCCAAATCAGCAACCATATATTATATGCTCTATTTATTTATTTTATTTTGACTTTTATTTATTAAAAATCAAATAAATGACAAAAAATATCAAAGATTGGTTTTTTTATATGATTTTTGTTAGAATCAAATCTAATTAAGATGGCCTAATCAGATCAAACTGAATCAAGGAAAATTGAGGAAAAAATAGCATGATTAGGATGGTTTTGGAAAGATATCATATAACAAACAAATCACATTCAATCTCCATGATTCCAAAAGATTCAGGTTATTTTTGTTGCCCTAATTCATCACACTACATATACTGAACATAAACAATGCAAAAGAACAAGGATTGCAGTCGTGAGAACTGAAGAACAAAACTCAAATTTTGGCAAAAAAGTGGTGGATCGTTTTCTCACATAGAGGGTGATTCAAGACGTTCCAAATCTGCTAATCACTTCCTGGACCTCTCTTGAAGCTAACACTATCGTTTGCATGCTTTCCTAATCCCAGAATCGCTCTTGGTAAACCCACGGTTTGCACATATCAGTTTGATTTTGATATTACAATTTACGCATGATTAACCATTTTTAAGCATAGCATTGTATTTGTATAATCATTTAGAATGTTTTTGTTTAATTAATTTTGAGTTTTGATGAATGTTTCGCTAATTGTTATGGCTAGGGTTTAAGAAGTCGTTTTAGGGCTTCTCTGTACAGGTAAATTAGGCCAAGAAAATGGTGCCATGATACTCGTGAGATCAAGACGAGTTGATTGGTTTATTTAGAATTAATTTATCATGCGTTGTGTGGATTTTTGAAGATTGAAGGTTTATGGTTATGGAGTTATGTCCGTAGGTATAAATTCGATACCTAAGACGACAGACAGGGAAGAAGACGATGACTTGTCACCACCCCACTGGTCCATTTGAATGATCCACGCGTTTTTTATTTTGTCCAGCCTATCCACTTTGTTTTATATATTATTGTTAAATCTTATTATAATAACAACTAAACAATATGGCTCAGTGGTGAAGCGTGCGTTGGATAGTGGAGAGGACCTGGGTTCGATCCCAAGTCCCTGCGTTTTCTTTATTTTCTTAACGTTCTTGTGCAGATTCCGTGAATACACATTCCAAGCGCCTAGCGTGTGGTCTCAAAATCCAGCCACTAGATCATTGCCAACACAGATCCAATGCTCAAACCAAGGAAGGACCATGGTTCACTCTCCAGGCGTACCAATACAGGATCAGGCACAAGAATGGGCTCAACATTCATGGGCCTAACAAGAATTCAGAAGCACGCCCCCTGGATTGCTTATGCAGGCCCAATTCTATTCTTTTTATTTCAATTCTTTTTTATTATTTATTAATTATTTCTTTTTTCAAAAAAACTAAAAATCATGTTTTTTTTTATTTAATCAAAAAATCATAAAAAAATCAAAAAATCATTTTTTTTATAAAAATATTTTTATTAATTAATTAGTTTAATTAAATTAGGGTAATTTAATTCTTTCTTTTTTTTTCATAATTTAAAATACTTAGAATTAAGTTTTAATTTGTACATAACCTAATTTTTTCTCAAAAAATAACCTAAATATTTTCTCAATTAGATTTTTAGGCTTCCCAATTATTTCTCACATTTAAGCCACACGCGCCTTTAATTTTCCTTTTTTTTATTGTTGTAACTGCTCCGAGTTTGTAATAGTAATTAGGGTTTTAAATTTCCACATCTTTATTTACAGTTAAAACAATTATGTATTTGCGAAAGCCTTGTAATAGTTAGGACTTTAATTTCTCGCATTTTAATTTCCGCAAACTATAAACTGCTTAGATGTATGTTAATAGGATTGTATGGAAAGACAAATTAAAATTAAAACAGTAGAAAACCCTAATTGTGCAAAGATAATTAACTGAAAAAATACACTTGCACATGCTCACTCCTAGGGTTTACTCCACTCCGGTTGCCTTCGGTAAACGGTCATGAAGTATAGGGAATGTTAGTGGTCGTCCTCTAGTCCCAAAAGATCTAAAATGACCCATTCAGATGTTGCCTCGGAAAAAGATCTCTAAGGCTTTAGGATGATTACTAAAATTTCCTAACATTGCTTTTGTGATTGTACTTGTCCCTTCGAACGTCCCTTAAAACTTTAACGACGATGCTACCTATTCCTTAATAATAGGATAGCCCTGTCTAAAGGAAAACTAACATACTTTTTTCGAGTAGGTAGATTAGTTCTTAGGTACTTGCTCAAACAAAACTTTTCACACAAACACTTTTCAAAACAGTTTTCGAAATAACTTCGTCACACTCTTGAGGACCGATACAAGGGTTATCACGAAGTAAAACTTTTTCAAAACAAGCACACACAAGCAATTTTAAAAAATGAGCAAAGTACCTAAGATCCCATGGAAAACCATGGATAGAAATGGTGCTAACACCTTCCCTTTCTATAACCTACCCCCCGTACTCAGAAACATCTCGAAAAAGGTTTTTCTGTTCTTTTTCCTTTTCCTTTGTTGGATGAAATAAAAGTCAGTGGCGACTCTTGCTTACCGCGAAATTTACGAACAAAAAACGCAAACCAGTATTAACAGTCGGTTCTGCCACCGTATCACAGAAGGATACCTCTGACACTACTCGTCATGTACGAAGGCAAAACTTGCGACTGAATGCACCATTGAATTAACTGAGAAACTACCTTGCCCCAGGTTATGATTAAAGGTTTTAATTTGTGTGAAAAAGAAAACTCCTACTTCTTAGGCTCAAAGGGGTTGACTAAGGATTATCTTCCTTATAACTCCAATGTTTAGGATTTGAAAGAACGCCTGTACATCGTCAGCCAAGTCTGTTCAAAAGCGTGTTGTATAGATTGTGGTATCTTTTTCATCATCCTCCCTCTAAAGGCTTATAACTTTTAATCAAAAGTTGAATATCACAAAGAGGAAGTAAAAGCATAGTTTTAGTATAGTGACAACGAATGAATTAATTAAAGACAAACATATGCAATGCATTGATGAAATAACAAAGTTTGGAATAAATAAGTGTTCGAACAATCAAAAGAAGATTACAACTTGAAAATTCTAATGAACAAAAGCCTCTTTGTCTGAACTTGTCACTTCAGATGATGTGCCTTTGAGGGATGGCAGAAGAATTCAGTCTGACCATCTTGTGTGAACTCCAGCACCCCTTCGTCGATCAAGTCTTGAATCTTATTTTTCAACGTCCAACAACTATTAGCGTCATGTCCAGAACTGTTGGAGTGGTACGCACACCTTACATTTGGATTGTACAATTGAGAGGCAATGTTGGGATTCTGAGGAGGATCCTTCAACGTAACCAGCTTGGCTTCTAACATGTGTTGCAATGCTTGAGCCAACGACATGTTGATTTTGGTAAAGTGTCTTTTAGATGTATTCCGCTTACGTTGATTACCCTGTTGTCGTTGTTGCGCTGGTACTGGATCAGAGATGCGTACTGCCCCCACAGATTGGCTAAGATCGCTCTTATTACGATCCTTCTGGTCGTACACAGTATTGGACTCCTTCTTTCCATTGTAGGATCTCTTCTGAGTACTGGAAGATGAAATCCCTTGAATTTCAATGCTCCCAAGTTTATTTTCAATATGCTCCCGCATCAACTTGTCACCCAATTCCCTATCTGCCAAGAGAGATTGATCATTGACTATGCCCTAAGCCCTATCAGTTTTCCCCAGACGACCGTATCGGTCTTGATGAAGCTTGCTGATGAGAATCATTAACTCTTCTTGTTCCCAAGCTAAATTTTGGATAAGATCCATCTGACTACTCATCTGGATTCTCGGCCTTTCCATCTCAGCTTGCAGTTGTTTCAACTTGTCATCCGTGTTGTTGTCAGGATTTTTCTTGGTAAAGTTCCCATCGAGGAGTACTTTCAACTCTTCTTGCCCAATGGATAAATTTAGGAACATTTCCTTGAATTGAGCATCTTGAGTTTAGAGATCTTGGACAGTCTGCTCAAGAGCCATTTTCCTTGCTAAAATAAACAGCGAGAAAATGAGAAACCGATACTGGAAGACCTGTTATGTAATGACATGCATGCAATGTTTTCAAGGATCTCGCGGGGTAAACACAAGAAAATGTTAGAACCTAACTGCAACTTTTATGGAATAACTTTTGTATTGTTGAAGGTCCTTCTATGAGAATCAAGCTTACCATGTCGAGTGGGTCATAGCCTCTGACTCATGTTATCGCGCTTTGGTATTTTAACAACATTAGCTAGAGGAAAATAAATCCCCTTTCCCATTGTTATACCTTTGACTCATCATACTTTATGGCCTTTGGTTAGAGGAAAATAAATCCTCCTTCCCCTTTTTAGGCCTCTAGTTAATGATAATCTGCATCACAGGCCCTTGAGATCCTTGAAATGGTTAAGGAAATTCTATGGTATGATGCTATGATGTGTATGATATGCATCAAGCAAAAATGTAAGGTGATGAAGACAAGTATGTCTTGTAGGAAATCCAAGTTATTGGATAATGACTATAAATAAGTCTTGCAAGGAGTACAAACAAAGCCCTGCAATGAGTTCAAGTTGTTAGATAATGAAAGCAAACAAGTCACACAAGTAGCCTTAGGTTCAGGCTTGCATTGGGGTTTGTAGGTAAGTACCCTCTTGAAGTTTTAGTTGGTTCAACCTGTCTTAGAAAAGTAACTAGGTTCTAGGAAATCTCATTATCACTGATCTTTCTTTATCAGGCATTGTTTCAGCTCAAATGATCTTTTCTCGCGGCCGAAATATCCCAAAAGTATGATCTCAATGAGTGTAGCACCGAGTATCAACCAATCCTCAGCTTTATACCGAGGCCGGATATCTCACTACTTTCTAATGGCCAAGTTTGTTCAACCGAGGTTCTAAGTTCCGTTAGTGCTTTATGACACCACACAGCGGCCCTGTATTCTCCTCGATTTAACACAAGGGATACTGGTACCAAAAAATGTGTCACACTAAGCAGCTATCGTTTCAACCATATTGGTGTATGCTGTATAGTATCCACGATCTATTGTTGCTTACCTAAAAGGTGTCCCAGATCTGGGTGTAGGATCTTTTAGTAATAACCCAAACAAGCCCTCAAAGATAAAGCATGCAAACACACAATGTAAAACAATTTAAAAATGAACTAAGCTTTAAGGTAACCCCACTTTTTATGGATTCCCCAGCAAAGTCGCCAGTTCTGTGATACGGTGGCAGAACCGGCGGTTATACTGGTTTTGCATTTGTATTCACAAATGTTGCGGTAAGCAAGAGTCGCCGCCGACTTTTCTTTTATCCAACAAAGGAAAAGGTGAAAAGAACAGAAAAAGACCTTTCAAGATTTAGTAAGGGGGTAGATTATGGAAAGGGGAGGTGTTAGCACCCTTTCCATCCATAGTTTTCTACGGCTCTTAGAAGCTTAGCAAATTTTGAAATATTGTGTGTTTTTGAAAAGTATTTTGAAATGCCAATAGTAAAGAAGCTTACTTTATGATAACTCTTGTATCAGTCCTCAAGAGTGTTGATAAAGCGTTTTGAAAATGTTTTTTGAAAGAAGTTTGTGTATGTGTAAAAGTTTGTTTTTGAGCAAGCATCTAATCAACTATCTACTTTACTCGAAAGGGTCGTTCTTTTCCTCTTTTCCTCTAGACAGTGTTGTCCTTACTATTAGTGAGTAGGTAGCCCTAGTCGTTGGATGTTTGAGGGACATTAGAAGGGACGTTTATACAGTCACAAAGGCAACTGGGCAAGAAACTTTAGTAACTACCCTAGGGTTTTAAGATCATTTTTACCGAGGCAACATCGAGAGGGTCATTTTTTTTCTTTAAACCGGAGGGTAGCCACTAAAATCTCTAACGTTTCGAGAGTTGTGACTGTTTTTTCCAAAGGAAACCTGTTGTACCCCCAAAATTTTCCCTCTCATTTATCAAGATTTTTCTCACAAGATTTCTTTAACTCAAGGATGGATTAGGGTTTGGTCAGCTCAAGACATCTCATCATGCACTGATGACCCAAAATTAGGGTTTGATATTGCACAAGGATTTTTGGACTATCAATGCTTCATGTTACTTTTAAACATCATTATAGACCCCTAAGGTTGCTCATGACAAGTTTCAAACCTTGAACCACATTTTTGATCAGTCAATTGGACAATTGACCTAGAAAATCAGCTGTATTGGAAAAAGTCAACCATGGCCAATTTACAGTCAAACTTCATATTTTTTATCCACATCAACATTTTAGGCTCATATGTATCATTAGATCAAGTTTTGATTACAATTCCTCAAGAAATTTGATCAAATCATCAAAAGGGCAAAATGGTCAAAATTAGGGTTTTGACTGAGGAAGGGCAATTTCTGATTTTTAACCTAGCAAATGACTAATTGAGCTAAGGCATGATTTCAAGGATTCAATTGAATCATCTTGACCTAATGGCATGGTTCAAAACATTGCAATTTCATTGGGTTGACAGATGAAATTTACAGTCAATTGATCAAAAGTCAATTGTACACTGAAAAGTCAAACTTTGACTTTTTGGTCAAAATCAAGTGCCAAGGATCACAATTCATCAAAACATGTCAAAATGTGAAACTTGTTCATCAAGAAATCCAAGTTTGAAGATTAGGGTTTAAATTAAAAAAATTTCTTAACTTAGAAAATTTTCTAAGTATAGAAAATTTCTTATTTTTTCTCAACTTTTGGCCACTTTTTCACCATGATGCATAATGATTCAAAGAAAGTTCCCAACATGAAAGTTGTATACCTCCATGAAATATAAAACTTTGCTTCACACACTTTTCCCTAAAGATGCTAGGATCTCAAGATATAAATTTATGAATACATGCTCATGAACTAAGTAACTTAGTGAATTTTTGCCCTAATTTAGGCTGGTTTTGGACCCAACTTCATGGCAAATTTTCACCTAGTTCCAAGAGATATCTTGAAATGCATTTCAAAGATGAGTTATATAGAAAATTGCAAGGTTTCCAAAATATCCAAGAACTCCTCAAGATCATTTTTGAGTAGGGAGAATCGAAGAGATGAAGTTGGCAATTTCTCACTTTTGGTTCAAGCCATTTCATGAAGAACAATTTTCCAATCAGTACCTATGCTGCCTAATCCATGATTTACAGGTCCCAAACTTGTCCCTTACTCCATAATTTAATGCTTACTCAATTGACAAAGCTTTAATCCAATCCTTAGAACCATTATCTAATATGTAATTCCATAAATGGCATAAAGTGACCATTGCCACTTTGGAAAAGCTCCACTTTTGCAAACTTTACAAATCTTGAGAATTGAACCTGTCTCCTTGGAACATACAAGTACCACAGACCTAAGGCAAATTGTATAGAACATATACCAACCCTAAGCAATCCAGTACAAGCATGTAAAAGCCTTGTCTTGTCACTTTGCTTCAAAAGCAAGAAAGGTGGCCAAAAGTCTATAACACACAAACCTGTGAAAGAGCTGACTTAAGACCTTCTCCATACTAATATACAAACAAAATACAACCCAAGACACAATTACTTGAAGCCTGAAACACTCCCAAGCTCAAAAACACTAGAAAACTGTCAAAACCTGTAGTTTTTTCATAAGCATACCAATCTCTCATTTGGCTCGTGCGTTTCAAGTCTTGATCATCAAAACATCTTACCTACTTGATATCTAACCAATCCAGACCTTCATCCCTGTACTGTAACCCCTTCTCCATCATCTGCCATTTTTGTTTTCAAAGCTTGCAGGTTGACTTAGCCAAGGAGTTTCAGACACTTTCAAAGCAAGGCAAGGGTTGGAATACATTCATGGAGATTCAAGGAAGCTCCAGCAAGCATCAGGCCTCCATCAAACTCACTCCAGTTCCATCCATGATTTCAACTGAAGGAGGTAAAATCTCAAACTTCTATCTCCTTGTACAGGCAACCATTGGCCACGATTTGTGAATAAAAAATTGTAGTCCTCATCACAACGAAACTGTACATATCATTATCTTGCATTTATTTGACCTAAGTTGAGAGAATTTAGAACTTGAAGTTTCTGAAAAAATTATGTTTAAATTTAGGGCTTTTAAAATTCTCTCTGATCTTTGATTGTTAGTTTACATAACTTATATTGTTAGAATCGTGAGATCAAATACTACAACTTTCATGTTATAAGTTTTCATTTTCATGGAAGAATGAGAGAGTTACAGGGCATCCGGCCAGCTTGGGGAAGAAGATGAAGTACAGGGCAAGGACTTTGTTCATGTTATGTTATTTTCATTTCACTTAAGACAATGGATGTACAGCCACCCCAGTGGTAAAGTAGCGCGCTGGTAAGACCCATGTCCTGGGTTCGAATCTGGGCGCTACTTTTGTTTTTCACATTTTTCCTTTTTTCAAGTTTTTGGCTTTTTTTGCAGGTTTGGGCCTCCACGTTGGGCTTAGTTATTTTTTCTAACTTTCACCATCTGATTATTCAAGCACCCCCTTTGCCCAACTTTTTTTTTATATTTTATTTTATTTATTTTATTTTCATTTTAATACATTAGATATTTTCTTTGATGCATAAAAATCCTAAAAAATATAAATTTGATAATATCATATTTTACTTTATTTTATTTTGCACATAATAATATATTTCATCTTCAACATATATATATATATATATATATATATATATATATATATATATATATATATATATATATATATATATATATATATATATATATATATATATATATATATATATATATATATATATATATATATATATATATATATATATATATATATATATATATATATATATATATATATATATATATATATATATATATATATATATATATATATTATTTTTCCTAATAAACTTGTAAAATATAATTAGAACATGTTTAGTTTAATTTATTTTTCATTTCATACTTATAAATATTTATTTTTGCATATATAAAAAAATTTCATATTTTTATACAATATTATTTATTATTTCAATACAAAAAATACATAAAAAATAGTATATAAGAACTTTATTTTCTTTTAAAATAATAATTAGGGTTAAGCCTCCCTTCTAAAAATTAATTTCTTTTCCTTATATTTTTAGGTTTAGATTAAAATTTTCTTTTACATAAAAACAAGATAAAAATCTTTTCTTGCATGTACATTATATTGCATCTTTAAATATTGTATTTTATTTATTCTAATATTCGTACAAATTCGATTTGGTTGTAATAATTTATTTAGGTTTACATTCTTGAAAATCTCTATTCAAATTTGCATTCCTCCCTCCCATAAAATTGTTGTAATAGCTTAGTAATATTTACCTTACACAATTTACCGCTTTACATGCCATGATTAGTAATTAGGGTTTGAATGATAAGATCAAAACAAAGCAAAATAGAAAACCCTAAATACAAGATAAAACCAAAGCATGAAAATGATACACTTGCACACAAGCATCCTTAGGGTTTCTCCAGTTGGTTGCCTTATACAAAAATAGCCATGTTACGCATGCGAAGTATCTTGGCAAAACAAACAAGTACAAGATCATAGTCCCTCGATGACGCTATTCTAAGTTGCCTTACAAAAATGATCTTGGTCCCTCAAAAATGCTAAGATACTTTGCAAACATTGTTAATCATGGTTATACGATGACCCACGCCCGTCCCGTTTATATCCAAAGATAGGGTTGCTTACCAAATCAATGGTAAGACAACAATGTCAAAGGAATAGAAAATGCATAGGAAAGACATTTGAGTAGGTAAATTGCTTCTAATTACTTGCTCTATCTTCCAAACAACTATCCGTGCTATTTTCAAAACAAACACACACATTTCAAAACATCTTACAAACATTGAAAACATTTTCAAAAAAGACAAACATCTTTGTATACATTCTTTCGAACGAGAATCATTACAAAGATTGCCTAAACGAATGGCCTCTTTTACAAAATACTTTCAAAACCACACCAAACACATTTTCAAACAACAAAAGCAAGTGATCTAGCAAGTAACTAAGAGCCCATGGAAAACCATGGATGAAAAGGGTGCTAATACTTTCCCTTTTCATAATCTACCCCCCGAACTCAAGAAAACATCTCAAAGGTCTTTCCTATGCTTTTTCACCTTTCCTTTTAGATAAAAGAAAAGTCGATGGAGACTCTTGCTAACCGCAAAATTTGCGATAAAATGCAAAACCCTCAAGTCAGTTCTCCCACCGTATCACAGAACTGGCGACTCTGATGGGGAATACTTATAAAAGTGGGGTTACCTTAGGGCTAGATCATATTTATTTGCTTACATTGTTTGATTTGTTTGCTTTACATTATGGTTCTTTGTTTGGGTTTTGAATCCTCCACCCGGATTTGGGAAACATTATAGGTAAATAGCAATACGTTGTGGAAAATCTGCGGGGTATACCGATATGGTCTAAGCAATAGCTATATTAGTGTGACATATTTATGGGTACCTGTAGCCTTTGAGTCAATCAAAGAGAATACGGGGCCGCTGAGTGATTTCATGAAGCACTAATGAACTCCTAGAACCCTTTACTTGACCAACTTGGCCTTTAAGATGTAGTGAGATGACCGGCTTTGGTGCAGTCCGAAGTTGGTAGATACTAGATAATACACTCATTGAGGGTTGGTTTCTTGGGATATTTCGGTCGCCATTAAAGAGGCTTGATCTGAAACAATGAACAAGGAAACAATCCAGTGATATTGATCTCCTTAGAACCCGGTTACTATTATTAGGACAGGTTGAGCCAACTAAACTTCAAGAGGGTACTTACCTATAAAACCCCATGCAAGCCTAAACTAAGAACTTGTTTGCTTTGCTTGTATATGCATACTTGTGCATAACATCATGGACATCATGAGCATCATATGCATCCACTAACCATTTCAAGGATTTTGGAGATTCATCTTTGTTCTTTTTTTGTAGGATATGGGTTCACTTCGCAGGAAAACTATCCAAGTCAACCTTGTAAGAATTACTCCACAACTCAAGGAGCTAGCTTTAAGGATCCCTGAGAACTCTCCATTCACCGAGATGCATGGTCGTCTACTCAACTTGGTCACCTCTAACACATAGGAGGATATGATGAAGGTGCTCTTCCAGTTCTTTGATCCTTTGCATCATTGCTTCACATTTCCTGACTATCAACTTGTGCCCACTTTGGAAGAACTCTCTCAACTCTTGAGGATTACCATTCTCAATCAACTACCTTTCAACGGTACGGAAAGAGATCCAAATCCAGAAGAGATTGCTCAAGCTCTTCACTTGCACTCATCTGATGTCACAACCCATTGGGAAACTAGAAGTGGTGTCAAAGGCTTCTTAGCAAAATTCTTGTTTGAGAAGGCCCAAAGCTGTTGGAATTCCTTGGACTTGCAATCGTTTGAGGAAATTGTGGCTCTTCTTATCTATGGGATGGTCTTGTTCCCCAATCCTAACCAACTCATAGATGTGAGTGCCGTCAAAATCTTCATGTCACGCAATCCGGTGCCTACATTGCTTGGAGATATCTTACACTCTTTTCACACTCATACAATGAGGAAAAGAGGTGCCCTTATGTGTTCCACTCCTCTCCTGGCAAGATGGTTTATTTCTCATATTCCCCAATCAGTCTTAAAGAATGAGCAAGGATTAAGGTGGGCACAATGGTTAATGACGCTCAAACATTCAGATATTCATTGGTGCTCTCGATCCAAAGAGAATGTTATCATTGTTGACCGTTGTGGGAAATTCCATAATGTCCCTCTACTTGGCATTAGGGGAGACATCACCTACAACTCATGCTTGGATCTAAGACAGTTTGGTTACGCCCGAAGGGATGGCCCACATGAGATGCTAATTCAAGGCTTGGTATTCGACTACGACAACAACGATCAAGGTCTTCGCCAGAGATTCATCCGAGCATGGAGGATGCTAAACAAGGTGGATAGCAAGACTTTGGGACACAAGAATTCCATCTCTCTTGAGCCTTACCTAAAGTGGGTACGAACCCGCGCCCAAAGTCTTATGATGCCTTATCCTTCCATTCTCCCGGTGATCATTGAGCCTGTTAAGGAAGGAGAAGTTCCATACACTATCCTACAACCTGACATGCCCACATCTCTTTAATACCTACAAAGGGATTGGATACAACTCAAAGGGGAGCGAGATACTTTCGAAGCCCAATTCTACGCAAGCGAGAAGAAGGTTTTGGAACTCACTAGGCTACTTCATGAGGAATAGACTCTAAATGCCTACATTGCACCAAAGAGGATGCGCACTACTTTTTTATCTTAGAGTATTGTATTATTTCTCCCAAGGGGCATTGATGTACTCAAACTTTATCTTATTAATATAACGTGTGTTTCTCTTTTGTTTAAAACGAACTTGAATCTTTTAAAATCCTTGAAAACATTACATATGCACATATCATTCATCATAACATAATCAGGTCTTTTACAACAAGTTTCCTCACCTCTCTACTGTTTATTTCAATAAGATGGATCTCAAACAGACAGTCAAAGATCTTCAAGCTCAAAACATGCAGTTTCAACAGTTACTCACAACCCTGGCCAAAGGACAAGAGGAGCTGAAGACTCTGTTGGCAATAGAGAAGAAGAAAAAAGAGAAGAAACCAACCGGTGTTGTAATCATGGGGAAAAGGTTTCAAGGACAGACTAGAAGAACCTTGAATTTTCCAACAACATCTGATGAAGGAGAAGGGAAAGGAAAAGAAACAGCAGTTCCGTCAGAAATCTGAAGAGGAGGAAGATTACTCCGAGGAACAGTATCCTCCAGCAGATGATAAGTACAGATATCTTGAAGAGCTTCTAAATGCTATGGAAATACAGAGGGTACCAGGTCTAGACTTTGAAGAATGAGGGCTAGTATCAGGATTTGTGATCCCACCAAAGTTCAAAGTGCCGTTGTTCGCAAAATATGATGGGGTGTCATGTCCTAAAATGCACCTCTGATCATATGTGAGAAAGATCCAGTCGCACTCCGCTGATAAAGACCTATGGGTGCATTTTTTCCAAGATAGTTTATCTGGAACACAACTCGATTGGTTTTACCAATTAGAAAGGGACGACGTCTACAACTAGGAAGATCTTACGGCGACTTTCTATAAGCAATACCAGTATAATGCAGATTTGGCGCCTACCCGTACTCAACTTCAGAGTGTGGCTATGGTTTCAAATGAGGGTTTCAAAGATTACGCGCAGAAATGGAGAGATCTAGTTGGAAGAGTGCAACCCCCTCTGTCTGAAAGAGAGTTGGTGGATATGTTCTTGGGCACTCTATCGGGCCCTTTCTTCAACCATTTGATTGGAAGCCCGTCTGTTGGATTTACTGAGTTAATATTAACCGGAGAGAGGGTGGAAGCTGGTATGAAAAGTGGAAAGATTCAGAAGGATCCGTCTGCCTCTACAGCTGTGAGAAAGCCTTTCAATGGGAAGAAGGAGGTATCTGCTGTTTATCCATAAAGGAACCAAGGGAGAGCTAAACGCCGACCAATGGTAGGGGTCGTTATGATCCCAAAGCCTACATCTGATCAACCGAGAAGTAACCAACCAAGGTGGAAAGGCCAGTCCGGAAATTCACCAGAATTAATATGACTCTAGCCCAGGTTTTACCACATCTCCTGAAATTGAATTTGGCAACTTTAAAGGAAGCTCCAAAGAATCCCAACACTGCGTCCCCTCATTATCACCCAAATGCCAGATGCGCATACCATTCCGAAAGTCCGGGTCACGACACTAACAACTGTTGGGCCTTGAAAAACAAAATTCAAGACCTTATAGATGCAAAAGAAGTTGAGTTTCATGCACCCAAAAAACCAAACGTCATTTCCGCTCCGATGCCTAGGCATGGTCACAACATCAATGCTATCGAATAAGATTTGTTTGTTACCACAGTTGATGAACTCTTGACTCTGCTCCTAATCATTAAGATAAACTTATTAAAAGCTGGTATATTCCCAGGTTGTAATGAAGACTGCCATCATTGCTTATCCTCACCAACTGTTTACCCTTTGTTGAAGACAGGTATTCAACGCTTGATAGACAACCAAGAGATTCTGTTTGAAAACACTCCTGTTTCACCTATTCCTGTTGAAGACGTTTCAATCATAACCATCTCCGCCAATCCTTCCAGGGTCCCCAAAAGACCCGTTAGGATTACATCGGTTCCAAAAACTACCCCTCTTAAAATCATAATGCCCAGGCCGGTCCCGTATGAATCAGACAAAACAGTACCGTGGAATTACGGTGGAGACATTTACTACCATGGTATCAAACAAGATGGGCTGGCCGTCAAAGAAGTGAGCTCCGAAGAAGAAGACTCCGACATTAGCAATATTTTTGGAACCAGTAAGATTACCCGTAGTGGTAGAATCTTCTCTCCAGAAATTGCCCCTCCAAAGGCAGTTTTTGGACCCGTGGCGGTTCCAAAGGTTACCTCCATACCAATAATCATATTTTCAAGTGGTCCTACTGGAAAAGACGACATAACACCTGCTGTTACCCCTACCAATACTTCTACTGCTGAAATTCGAGGAAAAGGTATTCAAGAAGAGCATGTCCTAACGAAGGCTCAACCGTTGACCATCCCCGATACCTCCAAAAAGGAAATGGAGGAGATCCTGAGAATAATAAAGAAGAGTGACTATGACGTGGTTGAACAGTTGGGGAAAACTCCCTCCAAGATCTCCATGCTAGCATTGCTGTTGTGTTCTGAGGCACACGTGAAAGCTCTGGTGAAGTTTCTGAAGACAACCCATGTGCCACAAGAGACATCTGCTGACCAATTCCAAGATTGTGTGGCCAGTTTGACAGCTGATAACGGCCTAGGCTTCTCTGATGATGATTTGACACCAAAGGGGAGAAAGCACAACGAGGCATTACATGTCTCTGTGAAGTGTATAGGAACAACTATGGCCCATGTCTTGGTGGACACTGGCTCATCTTTGAACATTTTATCGAAGAAAGCTCTCGACAGATTGGATTGTGAAGGATTAACATTGAAACCCAGTAACATAGGTAACATAGTTGTGAGAGCATTTGATGGCTCAAAGAGGATGGTCCACGGGGAGGTGGACATCCCCATAAAAGTGGGAACTCAGACTTTCAACTCAACTTTCTATGTAATGGACATCTGCCCATTTTACTCATGTCTGCTAGGACGACCCTGGATCTATAATGCCGGTGTTGTCACCTCTACACTACACTAGATGCTGAAATACCCAGTCCATGGAAAGATTATCACTATCCACGGAGAGGAAGAGTACATGATTAGCCACCTAAATTCTTTCTGGTATGTGGAATTGGATGGCGAGTTCATTGAAACTCCTTTTCAACATTTCGAAGAAGTCTCTCAGGAGGTAGCAGTAACCAAGAAGGTATCCTCGATCCCGAAGATCACAAGACCTCCACTTCGGATGTCATCTCTAAAGGACGCCAAGGCAGTAGTAGAGGAGGGTGGATGCACCATTCGTGGGCAGCTTCCAGACATTTCGTATAAATTTGACAAGTTTGGCTTAGGGTTTACTTCAAGTGCTTAGAAGGCTATGCGTCGTGCCCGTGCTAGAGGGCCATCTTTGAAGATTAGAAACCAAGAGGTCAACACAGTGGAAGACAGTGAAGAAGATGGCATCTTGGAGGATTGGATATTTCCTACTGTCAATGGAGGACTTCGCAATTGGGAAGCCAAAGACTTTTTCCCAATAACTTTCATCTCTCAGTAATTTATCTTTTACATTTCTGTCGGACTTGTAATATTCACAAACAATTCGCGCATTTACAACCTTGTGTCTTACCCGAAGCGCAATGGTCCATTTGTAAGGGTTTTTATTTCATCTTCATATGACATTCAATGAATCATGGACATTTTTCACATACAAACTTTTTGTGCTCATTGTCTTTCTTTACATTTTATTGTTTAAAGATGGCTATACCCTTAAACACACCCACACTCACAAATGCAGGTACCCCTCCATTCTAGATCCCATGGGTAACGATACTTCTATGGCCTTTAGTGACTCTGAGATCTAATCTACCAAGCCTAAGATGAAGGTGAGGAAGATTGTGAAGTACCAGGGGAATTGGCCAGACTACTACAGCAAGAGGAAAGAGATATTCAGCCTCATGAGGAACCATTGGATACAATCAACTTGGGTACCGAGGAAGATAAAAAGGAAATCAAGGTGGGTGCCAATCTAGAGCCGAGTGTCAAGGAGCGTCTAATTTAGCTATTGCATGATTATGTTGAGATCTTTGCCTGGTCATACGAAGACATGCAAGGACTTTATACAGACATCGTGGTACATCGTCTGCCAACGAGAGAAGACTGTCCACCAGTAAAACAAAAAGTCCGCCACATGAGACCTGACATGTCAGAGAAGATCAAAGTGGAAGTCATGAAACAATTCAATGCTGGGTTCTTGGCTGTCACTTCCTATCCTCAATGGGTTACCAACATTGTTCCCGTGCCTAAAAAGGACGACAAAGTACGAATGTGCATGGATTATAGAGATTTAAACAGGGCCAGCCCTAAAGATGATTTTCCACTTCCCCATATCGATATCCTGGTTGACAATACGGCCCAGCACAAAGTATTTTCCTTCATGGATGGATTCTCAGGTTATAACCAAATCAAAATGGCACCTGAGGACATGGAGAAAACTATATTTGTCACACAGTGGGGCACATTTTGTTACAAAGTAATGCCATTCGGACTGAAGAATGCTGGAGAAACCTATCAACACGCCATGGTAGCTTTATTTCATGATATGATACATCATGAGATAGAGGTCTATGTAGATGACATGATAGCCCGATCACAAACTGAAGAGGAGCACCTTGATCATTTGCAAAAGTTGTTTGAGAGGTGGAAGGAGTACAAACTAAGGTTGAATCCAAACAAGTGCACATTCGGAGTGCGGTCCGGTAAACTCCTAGGTTTTGTTGTCAGCAACAAAGACATCGAGGTTGATCCTGCCAAGGTTAAAGCGATACAAGAAATGTCTGCTGCTCGTACTGAGAAGGAAGTCAGAGGATTCTTGGGACGCCTGAACTATATTTCCAGATTCATTTCTCACCTAACAGCTACTTGTGAACCAATCTTCAAGTTATTGAAGAAAGATCAAGTAGTCAGATGGAATGATGAATGTCAGATTGCTTTTGACAAGATCAAAGAGTAATTACAAGAGCCTCCTATTTTAATGCCTCTAGTAGAGGGAAGACCACTAATCATGTATCTGACCGTTTTAGAGAACTCAATGGGGTGTGTATTGGGGTAGCATGACGAGTCTGGCCGAAAAGAGCACGCTATTTACTACCTGAGCAAAAAGTTTACCGACTGTGAAACCAGATATTCACTGCTCGAGAAAACTTGCTGTGCTCTGGCATGGGCTGCTCGCCGGCTAAGACAGTATATGTTGACTCATACTACTTTGTTGATATCTAAAATGGATCCGATAAAGTACATCTTCGAGAAGTCTGCTCTGTTCGGGAGGATAGCTAGATGGCAGATGATCCTAACAGAATATGACATACAATACACTACCCAGAAAGCTATAAAGGGCAGTGTGCTAGCTGATCATCTTGCTCATCAAGCTGTAGAAGACTATCAGTCCATGAAGTTTGAATTCCCAGACGAAGACATCATGACATTAGACACCTGTGAAGAAATCAGACCATATGACGGACCTGAACAAGGATCCCGATGGACCCTATTCTTTGATGGAGCATCCAATGCACTCGGTAATGGTATCGGCGTTGTACTCATATCTCCGGAAGGGTGTCACACTCCCTTTACTGCCAGACTTTGCTTCAACTGTACGAACAACATGGCGGAATATGAAGCATGCATCTTTGGTCTTAAGGCTGCCATAGACTTGGGAATCAAATCTTTAGATGTGTTTGGAGATTCAGCTTTGGTCGTCAGTCAGATCAAAGGAGAATGGGACACTAAGCACCCAAACCTTATCCCTTATAAAGAACATGTTTTGACATTGTTACCACATTTTGAGAAGATTACCTTCGAGCATTTCCTACGAGAATAAAATCAGCTAGAAGATGCCCTAGCCACAATGTCATCTATGTTTAAACTTAATTGGGATAAGGAGGCTCCCCAAATCACCATTGAACGAATGGATGAACCAGCATACTGTCACGAGATTAACACTGAAGAGGTAGTGGACCAGCCTTGATTTCATGAAGTCAAGAGGTATCTCGAGGCTCAAGAATATCCAGAAGGAGCTTCAATCAATGATAAAAAGTTCTTGAGGAGGTTCTCTGCTAAGTTCTTCCTGAGTAATGGCATCCTGTACAAACGCAATCATGACTCCATTCTGCTCCGGTGTATGGATAAGATTGAGGCTAAAAAGATCATGGATGAATTACATGAAGGTGCTTTTGGCACTCACTCCAGTGGGAATACGATGGCGAAGAAAATCCTACGGGCAGGCTATTATTGGTTTACCATGGAAGCGGATTGCTATCAACACTCTCGGACCTGTCATAAATGTCAAATTTATGCTGATAAGGTGCACATACCTCCGGTTCCTCTGAATGTCTTGACGGCTTCTTGGCCCTTTGCTATGTGGGGAATCGACATGATTGGAGAGATCAAGCCTACAGCCTCCAATGGACACCGCTTCATTCTAGTGGCCATTGACTATTTTACAAAATGGGTCAAAGCAGCTTCCTTCGCATCCGTTACTAAGAATGTTGTTGCCTGCTTCATCAAGAAGAATCTCATTTGCCGGTACGGTATCCCAGAAAAGATCATCACTGATAATGGTACCAACCTTAACAATATTATGATCACCACCTTGTGCGAGCAATTCAAGATTAAGCATCACAATTCATCCCCCTATCGGCCAAAGATGAATGGTGCTATCGAAGCTGCAAATAAAAACATTAAAAATATCATGCAAAAAATGACAGTCACCTACAAAGACTAGCATGAGATGGTACCATTTTCTCTCCACGGGTATCGTACCACAGCTCGCACATGAACTGGGGCAACACCCTATTCTTTGGTTTATGGCATAGAGGTTGTCTTGCCAATTGAGGTTCAGATCCCCTATTTGAGAATTATGAAGGACGCAGGTTTGAATGAGGACGATTGGATCCAGACTCGACTTGATCAACTGAACTTAATTGATGAAAAAAGACTTACTGCTGTTTGCCATGGTCAGATGTATCAAAAATGGATGATCAAGGCTTTCAACAAGAAAGTCAGATGCCAAGTATATCAAGTTGGAGATCTAGTGATTAAGCGCATCATCTTTCCACAAAGTGATCCCAGGGGAAAATGGAATCCTACCTATGAAGGGCCATTTGTAATCAAAAACATATTCTCCAGTGGGGCAATGATCTTAACCACCATGGACGGTGACGACCTGCCACACCTTGCGAACGCGAACATAGTCAAAAGATACTACGCATAAGAGACCCTCAAGGTTGACACACCTAGGCAAAACAAGGGCATCCCGGCGAACCAAAAAGGTTCGGGAAAAAATTAGGGATAAAATAAAAAAATTTGTACACCCGGAAAGTTGAAAACCTGAAAAGGCGACTTGGGCAAAAAAGGGTTTCACAGTGGACTGAAAACCCGAAAGGGAGGTCCAGGTAAAAATTGGGGAATTAAAGCGTATGACTATGTCCTGTCGGATCACTTTGAAGACAACCTCTTGACTTCCACTGACAAACTTAGTGTTTCTGATCAATTCAATCATCTTTGAACAAAGCAACAAATAGACGAGATACTCGAAGATACAAAGGCTATAGCAGAATGGAAACCCCATGGGATTAGTACACATAGCTATCTTTCTTTGTATAAAGTTTTTCTTTCCCTTTTATGGCATCATTCTCTTACTAGAATGATTGTCTCCTTTGTACAAAATACTTATTCAAAAGTCAATACGAAGATATCTCTTTGAAAGTACAGAAAACTATTTATCTTTTTCTTTACACTTGTGTTTTATTTGCAAAAACGTCCAATGATTCATTAATGAACATGTGCATTTGAACATAATTATTGTTTACAAATAAACATAGTGGGAAGGATAATTACTGATAGGTTGAAGGGATAGGAAAATTTCTTTAGGCTATTCCTAGGTAATCCCCACAGTACGTCATTTGAATCCCCAGCGGAACTAAAACTTCAAACTATTAATCCACTAGTAGAAATCGTCAAATTTCTCAAAGATTCCCTAAGCAGACCTTACAAGCAATGCATGACATTACCCCCACAACAGAATTTACTTTCTCTCAACAAGAGTTCGTCCGTACTCCAACTTCAAGACATGGAAGTTTCAACATATCCTCAGTAGCAATCAAGGATTCATTTTCCTCAATCAAACAGCAATACAGCAAATCAGCTTACATACGCATACATTACATCCATATGTCACAAACATTGATAGAATCAAATACATTGCATCATACATTTCATGCAACATAACTATGTGTTTCAACTAACATTTTACCCCTTGAAGGATAAGATTGACAACTACCATTAACAATATGCTCTCAGATACAGTACAGATACGCTCCAGACACGGAAGCCATTCTGTTACTCATTCAGATTCAACTTCGGATACAGTTCAGATACGCTCCAGACACGGAAGCCATTCTGTTACTCATTCAGAGTCAACTTCAGATACAGTTTAGATACGCTCCAGACACGGAAGTCATTCTGTTACTCATTCAGATTCAACTTCAGATACAGTTCATATACGCTCCAGGCGCGGAATCCATTCTGTTACTCATTCAGATTCAACTTCAGATACAGTTCAGATACGCTCCAGACATGGAAGCCATTCTGTTACTCATTCAGATTCAACTTCAGATACAGTTCAGATACTCTCCAGACGCGGAAGCCATTCTGTTACTCATTCAGATTTCAAGTTCAGATACAGTATGAATATACTCCAGACACGGACGCCATTCAGATACTTGTTCCAAATTCAAATCCAGATACAGTTCAGATACGCCCTAGACACAGACGCCATTCTGATACTCATTATTTCAGCTTACAACTTACAATTCAACAAACATTCTTGGATGGCATTTACAAGCCCATCTCCAACAATATTCTATCACTTCTACAAATGGCATCTTTAAGCCCATTCCATCAACCACACATTGTCGAGTGCAAATTTATGGGCACTCTAGTGTCCAATCATCTTTCACCTTCGAGCCGTGAATGGAAAAACTTGCCACTCTAACTCTTCAGGTCTAAGAAGATTGAACAAGGGCAGCTGTTGTACCCCTAAAATTTGCCCTCTCATTTATCAATATTTGTATCACAAGATTTCTTTGACTCAAGGATGGATTAGGGTTTGGTCAGCTCAAGACATCTCATCATGCACTTATGACCCAAAATTAGGGTTTGATATTGCACAAGGATTTTTGGACTATCAATGCTTCATGTGACTTTCAAACATCATTATAGACCCCTAAGATTGCTCATGACAAGTTTCAAACCTTGAACCACATTTTTGATCAGTCAATTGGACAGTTGACCTAGAAAATCAGATGTATTGGAAAAAAGTCAACCATGGCCAATTTACAGTCAAACTTCATATTTTTTGATCCACATCAACATTTTAGACTCATATGTATCATTTGATCAAGTTTGGATTACAATTCCTCAAGAAATTTGATCAAATCATCAAAAGGGCAAAATGGTCAAAATTAGGGTTTTGACTAATTGAGCTAAAGCATAATTTCAAGGATTCAATTGAATCATATTGACCTAATGGCATGGTTCAAAACATTACAATTTCATTGGGTTGATAGATGAAATTTACAATCAATTGATCAAAAGTCAATTGTACACTGAAAAGTCAAACTTTGACTTTTTGGTCAAAATCAAGTGCCAAGGATCACAATTCATCAAAACATGTCAAAATGTGAAACTTGTTCATCAAGAAATCCAAGTTTGAAGATTAGGGTTTAAATTTAAAATTTTTCTTAACTTAGAAAATTTTCTAAGTATAGAAAATTTCTTATTTTTTCTCAACTTTAGGCCACTTTTTCACCATGATGCATAATGATTCAAAGAAAGTTCCCAACATGAAAGTTGTATACCTCCATGAAATATAAAACTTTGCTTCACACACTTTTCCCTAAAGATGCTAGGATCTCAAGATATAAATTTATGAATACATGCTCATGAACTAAGTAACTTAGTGAATTTTTGCCCTAATTTAGGCTGGTTTTGGACCCAACTTCATGGAAATTTTTCACCTAGTTCCAAGATGTATCTTGAAATGAATTTCAAAGATGAGTTATAGATCACATTGCAAGCTTTCCAAAATGTCAAATAACTCCTCAAGATCATTTTTGAGTAGAGAGAATCGAAGAGATGAAGTTGGCAATTTCTCACTTTTGGTTCAAGCCATTTCATGAAGAATAATTTTCCAATCAGTACCTATACTGCCTAATCCATGCTTTATAGGTCCCAAACTTGTCCCTTACTCCATAATTTAATGCTTACTCAATTGAAAAAGCTTTAATCCAAGCCTTAGAACCATTATCCAAGTTGTAATTCCATAAATGGCATAAAGTGACCATTGCCATTTTGGAAAAGCTCCACTTTTGCAAACTTTACAAATCTTGAGCATTGAACCTGTCTCCTTGGCACATGCAAGTACCACAGACCTAAGGCAACTTGTATAGAACAGATACCAACCCTAAGCAAGCCAGTACAAGCATGTAAAAGCCTTGTTTTATCACTTTGCTTCAAAAGCAAGAAAGGTGGCCAAAAGTCTATAACACACAAACCTGTGGAAGAGCTGACTTAAGACCTTCTCCATACTAATATACAAACATAATACAACCCAAGACATGATTACTTGAAGCCCGAAACACTCCCAAGCTCAAAAACACAAGAAAATTGTCAAAACCTGCAATTTTGGCATAAGCATACCAATCTCTCATTTGGCTCGTGCGTTTCAAGTCTTGATCATCAAAACATCTTACCTACTTGATATCTAACCAATCCAGACCTTCATCCCTGTACTGTAACCCCTTCTCCATAATTTTCCATTTTTGTTTTCAAAGCTTGCAGGTTGACTTGGCCAAGGAGTTTCAGACACTTTCAAAGCAAGGCAAGGGTTGGAATACATTCAGGGAGATTCAAGGAAGCTCCAGCAAGCATCAGGCCTCCATCAAACTCACTCCAGTTCCATCCACGATTTCAACTGAAGGAGGTAAAATCTCAAACTTCTATCTCCTTGTACAGACAACCATTGGCCATGATTTATGAATAAAAAATGTAGTCCTCATCACAACGAAACTGTACATATCATTATCTTGCATTTGTTTGACCTAAGCTGAGAGAATTTAGAACTTAAAGTTTTTGAAAAAATTAGGTTTAAATTTGGGGCTTTTAAAATTCTCTCTGATCTTTGATTGTTAGTTTAAACTTGTATTGTTAGAATCGTGAGATCAAATACTTCAACTTTCATGTTATGAGTTTTCATTTTCATGGAAGAATGAGAGAGTTACAGGGCATCTGGCCAGCTTGGGGAAGAAGATGAAGTACAGGGCAAGGACTTTGTTCATGTTATGTTATTTTCATTTCACTTAAGACAATAGATGTACAGCCACCCCAGTGGTAAAGTAGCAAGCTGGTAAGACCCATGTCCTGGTTTCGAACCTGGGCGCTACTTTTGTTTTTCACATTTTTCCATTTTTCCAGTTTTTGGCTTTTTTTTTGCAGGTTTGGGCCTCCACGTTGGGCTTAGTTATTTTTTCTAACTTTCACCATCTGATTATTCAAGACACCCCCTTTGCCCAACTTTTTTTTTATATTTTATTTTATTTTTTTTATTTTCATTTTAATACATTCAATATTTTTCTTTGATGCATAAAAATCCTAAAAAATATAAATTTGATAATATCATATTTTACTTTATTTTATTTTTCACATAATAATATATTTTATCTTCAACATATATATATATATATATATATATATATATATATATATATATATATATATATATATATATATATATATATATATATATATATATATATATATATATATATATATATATATATATATATATATATATATATATATATATATATATATATATATATATATATATATATATATATATATATATATATATATATATATATATATATATATATTATTTATTTTTCCTAATAAACTTGAAAAATATAATTAGAACATGTTTAGTTTAATTTATTTTTCATTTCATACTTATAAATATTTATTTTTGCATATATAAAAAACTTCATATTTTTATACAATATTATTTATTATTTCAATACAAAAAATACATAAAAAATAGTATATAAGAACTTTATTTTCTTTTAAAATAATAATTAGGGTTAAGCCTCCCTTCTAAAAATTAATTTCTTTTCCTTATATTTTTAGATTTAGATTAAAATTTTCTTTTACATAAAAACAAGATAAAAATCTTTTCTTGCATGTACATTATATTGCATCTTTAAACATTGTATTTTATTTATTCTAATATTCGTACAAATTCGATTTGGTTGTAATAATTTATTTAGGTTTACATTCTTGCAAATCCCCATTCAAATTTGTAGTCCCCCTTCCCATAAAATTGTTGTAATAGCTTAGTAATATTTACCTTACACAATTTACCACTTTACATGCCATGATTAGTAATTAGGGTTTGTATGATAAGATCAAAACAAAGCAAAATAGAAAACCCTAAATACAAGATAAAACCAAAGCATGAAAATGATACACTTGCACACAAGCATCCTTAGGGTTTCTCCACGTGGTTGCCTTATGCAAAAATAGCCATGTTACGCATGCGAAGTATCTTGGCAAAACAAACAAGTACAAGATCATAGTCCCTCGATGACGCTATTCTAAGTTACCTTACAAAAATGATCTTGGTCCCTCAAAAATGCTAAGATACTTCGCAAACATTGTTAATCATGGTTATACGATGACCCATACCCGTCCCATTTATATCCAAAGATAGGGTTTCTTACCAAATCAATGGTAAGACAACAATGTCAAAGGAATAGAAAATGCATAGGAAAGACATTTGAGTAGGTAAATTGCTTCTAGTTACTTGCTCTATCTTCCAAACAACTATCCTTGATATTTTCAAAACAAACACACACATTTCAAAACATCTTACAAACATTGAAAACATTTTCAAAAAATACAAATATCTTTGTATACATTCTTACGAACGAGAATCATTACAAAGATTACCTAAATGAATGGCCTCTTTTACAAAATACTTTCAAAACCACACCAAACACATTTTCAAACAACAAAAGCAAGTGATCTAGCAAGTAACTAAGATCCCATGGAAAACCATGGATGAAAAGGGTGCTAATACCTTCCCTTTTCATAATCTACCCCCCGAACTCAAGAAAACATCTCAAAGGTCTTTCCTGTGCTTTTTCACCTTTCCTTTTGGATAAAAGAAAAGTCGGTGGCGACTCTTGCTGACCGCAACATTTGCGATAAAATGCAAAACCCTCAAGTCAGTTCTCCCACTGTATCACACAACTAAAGTGGGGGTACCCTAGAGGTGCGCATATGAAAGTGTGTTGTATTCAGTTATTTATCTTGGCCTTTAGGTTTACTAGCGTTTTGATTATTAAGCTCTTGTCATGCAATCCTATTACCATACATCTAAACAGTTAATATATGTACAAGAAATATAAAGTGTGAAAATTAAATCCTACATTATTACATGGCTTCGGGGAGGGGGATTAATTACATATCTAAAATTGGGGAAAAGCAGTAAAGTAGAAATTCCTAGTTATTCTATTACAAACCGGGAAGCAAATACAATAATAATAATGCAAAAGTAACTAAATGCGCATGAATTGAAGATAACGTCTAAATTAAAAGGAAAAAAATCTTTTTTTCTTTAATAAAAGAGAATAAAAATCTAAGTGTAGACTTAATTTTAATTTTAAGAAAGTGTTAAAGTCATTAATTAATTAATTAATTAATTTGAGAAAATGCTAACCTAATATTTTTTGTGATGTTTTTGATTTAATGTTGGTTAAAAAAAAGAGTAAAGCCATTAAAAGAAATAAACAAAACAAAATAAAAGTATAAATGGGCCAGGACAACAAATAGAAACAGGTGGGTGTAAGTTTAAAAAACGCAGGCCCATATCAAGGAAGAGGCCCAGGTTGCCTTCTGATCCAATCAGGGAGGCTTCCTTTTGATCCAAGGAGGGAGGTTTCCTTTTGATCCAAGGAAGGAGGTTGTCCTTCGATCCAAGGAGGGGGCTGCCTTTCGATCTAACGAGAGAGGTTGTTGATAGTGTATGATGGATTTCCTGTGGAGGGTACTGGATCTGAACTCCTTGTCATCCATTGGCTGGAGCTTGAAGGCGCGTGGGAAGTGTTTGAAACGCAGCATACTGTATTTGCAAGATAATTGTTAGAAAAAACATAATACACGACCTGGGTATCAAACCCAGGCCCTTTCCACTACACACGTTCCCCTTTACCATCTGAGTTGTTTATTTATTCGTTAATCCAAACACAAAACAATGATTATATGATAAACTGCAATAAAATACTGAATGCAAACCCGCCACCTTCTATCAAGCATAAATATGCCTGAACATGGTGATTCATGGTTCATGAAGTATGAGGGTTCATCTAATGGCTCGAACCTGCATATTTGGGTCTCAGCAACACAATAATATGGGTGATATGCACTGAAACACATAAAAATACAAATACAAATTCACATGATTATTGAAACTGATGATGCATATGTGTGCGTTTTTAACAGCTTTACTGTCAATAACGACCCATTCTTATCCTATGAACCTTATAGAGATGATTTCAACGCTTGGTTTGGATGGAAATGGGTTGAATCGAATTGTAGGCGCCTGCACTGAGTTTAGAAAATTTGAAACAACTTCAAGGTTTTATGGAGTTTTTAGTGAGGCAATTTGTACGTGTAGGAAATTCGTTGTGTATAGGCAATATGTGTCTTCTCTTTTACTCGCGCTTTAGCTCTGCATTTATACGGGTTCCGTGATGAACGAAAATGGTAAGAATCGTCCATTAACCATGGCTTTGAAGGCATAATCGAAAGTCTTAAAAGGTTGCCATTGTTGATGATTTTCTACCATTTTGGGTTTTTGAGTGAACCTGGACAGGTTTCACTCCCACATCTTGACTTTTCGGATGCTCCCAAGTTTTGTTCTTCGATGGTTCTGAGTTCCAATTCGAATGGTCCAAGACTTCATCATTGTGGCTTCTTCAATTGAGCCAATATATGCCTTATTTGCTTGATCTGAAAACTATCCAATTAGCCCAATCAAACCGTTCTTGTTCCTTTTGATTTCCTTTCCTTCAATTCGACAACCTATTCCTCATGGTCTGTCAAAGCTTCACTTTGTCATCTCCTTCGAATGTAGTTGTGCATATGGCTCTTTGATTCCAACTCCCACCCTTTGCTTATGTCTACAAAAATATCTTTCTTGCTGATCACTAGTTCACCTTCGATTGGTGAATATAGCTTATATGCGCCAATCAAAGGATGAATTATGAGCACCAAGCCTTTACTTTGATTACCCAACTCCTTCCTTTCCTGTTCAACACATGCCTGAAACACATTGATCCCAAAAACTCTAAGATGACTCATATTTGTCTGATTCATCTCTAACTATCCTTCGATCATGCCATGCTTGAAGATGGCATGTCCATCGAACCAATAGATTTCCACGTTTTTCTTTGGATAAGATAAGAGCTTTTTAAATTCCAAATATTCTTCTTTTTGAAGCGCCCATTCAGGCAACATGTCAATCGAAAGGTGTCTTCCTTGTAACGCTTCGAATGGCTTACATCTCCGTATTCGAAAACAAACCTTTCGATGGCGCTCATTACCAGCTATCCCAATTGAAGGATTCATAAAATCCTTCTCACACTTTCTTTCTAACTAGCCCTCTTTCGATCCTAGTGTTTCGTTGGGCATTAAATTAGCCTGCATATTTCTATCGAAGCTACTTCAACCCAAAAGCCCTTAGGCATATTTTCAGCCTTCGACCTACACTTTGTCATGTACACTTCTTTTCTTTATTTCAGCTGTGCCATTATGCTGAGGCATATAGGGTGTCATGGAAATCATTTTAAGCTCTTGAACTCACACATCTTAGTGAAAAGTGAAATTAGTTGAAAGGCTATTGCTTAAGAGGAGAATGTATTTGATCAATTCTTGGTCAACCTTGAGCAATTGGGGACCTTAATGAGTATGCCTTGAATAAAAGTAGGAGGGAAAATTTTGGGGTACAACACCGAACAACAAACGGGGCCATCTTTTTCTGCAAACACTCAAGCAAATCCGAAGGAGCATTGCAAAGCAATTATAACAAGGAGTGGAAGAGAAGTTGGTGGAGAAGAAAATGTAAATAAGGGTGACGAGGTTGTTGAGGAGGACATTGTGGTAGAAGAGGAAGTATAAGATGAGAAAGTGGTAGGAAAAAGTGTTGAGGAGGAATTAGTTGAAAATAACAAATTGGAGAAGGAAGAAGTAGAAAAGAAAGATATAGAAGAAAAAATGATAAAGGGGAAAGGGAAAGGGAAAATGAATACTATTCTGGTTCAAAATTTTCCGTATCCTCATTCTCCTTCTGTAACATGGTGGGAGAACTGACTTGGATGTTTTTCTTCTAATTAAAAATATTGCGGTTAGCAAGAGTCGCCACCGACTTTTCTTTTATCCAAAAGGAAAGGCTAAAAATAACATGAAAGACCTTTCGAGATTATTTGAGTTCAGGGGGTATATTATGAAAAGGGAAGGTATTAGTACAATTTTCATCCATAGTTATCTATGGGCTCTTGGTTGCTTGCTAGATCACTTGCTTTTGTTTGAAAATTTGCTTGTGGTGTGGGTTTTGAAAGTATTTTGAAAATGTGACTTTGTAATGGCTCTCGCTTCTATAAGAACGCGTACAAAGTGTTATTTTTGAAAATAGTTCAAAGAGGTGTTTGTGGAATGTGTTTTTGAAAGTGATTTTGAAAAGGTGTCTTTGTAATGGCTCTCGTTTCTATAAGAACGCGTACAAAGTGTTGTCTTTTGAAAATGTTTCAAAATAAAAGTGTGGGTGTATAAAATGTTTTTGTTGTGAGCAAGCGAGAAACTAGGGGCAATCTACCTACTCAAAAGGTCTTAGATGTTCTTTTTCCTCCTCCTTTAGATGTTGCTATCTTACCATCGATTTGGTAAGAAGCCCCATCGTTGGATGTGAAGGGACGGGCGTGGGACGTTTGTATAGTCATAGAAGGCAACCTATGAGACGTTTTAGCAATGTCGTTTAGGGACTAGATCATTTACCGAAGGCAACAACGAGGGGCATCGAGGGACTACGATCTTTAATCGAGGATCTTTTCTAAAACGCCCATGTTCGAGGGACATGACTATTTTTTCGAGGCAACAAGTGAGGTTATCCTAAGGGTGCATGTGTGCAAAGTGTGTTTGATTGCATTTTTTGTCTTTGATTTTTGAGTTGTCTACTTGTTCTTTTTATCTTGCCATACATCCTAGTTACTAGAATTTATACAAAAGCAATAAAAAATGCAAGAAATAAAACCTACAATATTACAACCATATTGAATTGCATGGAAATATAAAGGCAAAAATAAAATAAATGCAGGAAAAAATGGACCCTTTGATTTGGGTTGAAACACCCTTCAATTCTGCATTTCCTGGCTTCCTTCGATTTGGATTCTGAAGTCAGTGGAGTCATGCCCTTCGATTTTATTTTCTCTCTCCTTTGACTGAGGGTTGGAATCAAGATGGTCACGCCTTTCGCCTAGGCCTGGAAGTCGGTGTAGTTATGCCTTTCGCTTGAGGCCTGGAAACAGCCAGGTTCTGGCCTTCGTTTGAGGCCTGGAAACAACAAGGTTTTGGCCTTCGTTTGAGGCCCAGAAGCAGAAACAGTCATACTTTGCCACAAGGTCCTTGCTGACCATTTGTAAGCATATTGGGTCCTCATAGTATAATTCGAAAGGCTTGTACAACTAGCCAATAGAAGGGTACAACAAACCTGTCTTAAAATCTAAGAATGCAATATCCAAATATAACTACAATCCAGGGGTTAGCATGAAAAGTAATGGGTCTCAAAGTCCAAAGCATTACTAAACTAAGGTTGAGTTTTCAACATACAGGAAGACAAAATTGAAAGCTAAAACATAGTCTAGAAATGTCTACATTTTTCTTTATTGGCATATGCACATGATATTAAAATAGATTAGACTCAAGCTTGAAAGAGAACTTACCTCTTGAGGTCCTTAAATAGAAGGGAGATGTAAGTGCTTTCTCTGATGGAAAATGAGAGTTCCTTGGGACCCTCCTAAGGCTATCCCAGTTGCTAGTTTGTGAAAGCGGTGACTGGGTCGAAAGAGGTTGTGTGAGTGGATCGAAAGATATTTTATCACAAGTGATGGGACAACTCAAAAGCCTACTGTATGATAGCTGGGTGAGTGGGTAGAAGGGTGGTTTGATGGTCACTTGGAGGGTGAATCAAAGGTTTTTTATTAGTGTATAGAAATTGTGATACGGTGGGAGAACTGACTTGGTTGTTTTGCATTTTATCGCAAATCTTGCGGTTAGCAAGAGTCACCACCGACTTATCTTTTATCCAAAAGGAAAGGCTGAAAAGAACAGGAAAGACCTTTGAGATTACTTCTTGAGTTCGGGGGGTTGATTATGAAAAGGGAAGGTATTAACACCCTTTTCATCCATAGTTATCTATGGGCTCTTATTTGCTTTCTAGATCACTTGCTTTTGTTTGAAAATGTGCTTTGTATGGTTTTTGAAAGTATTTTGAAAAGGCGCCATCGTTTAGGAAAACTTTGTAATAGTTCCTATTCGTAAGAACATATACAAAGTGTTGATCTTTTGAAAATGTTTCAAGTTTTGAAAGTGTTTTGAAAGTGTTGGTGTTTGTTTTGAAAAATAAGCAAGAGTGTTTGATTTGAAATTGAGCAAGCAACTAGGAACAATATACCTACTCAAAAGTCTTAATTCATTTCTTTCTTTCCTTTGATATTGTTATCTTACCATTGATTTGGTAAGAAACCTTACCTTGGGATGTAAAGGGACGGGCGTGGGTCATTATTTAGCCATGATAGAAATGTAGTGGGATATCTTATCAATTCTCTTTGAAGGACTAAGATCATTTTGAAAGGCAACTTTGATAGCGTCATGGAGGGACTATGATCTTGTATTTTTTATTGCTTTTTGTTAAGATACCCCACATGCGTACCATGACCATTTTTGTAAGACAACAAAGTGGAATTACCCTAAGGGTGTAAGTGTGCAAGTGTATTGATTTACATGCATTGTTTCGTCTTGAATTATGGTTTGCTAACTTGTTGATTTTATCTTTCCATATAAACCCTAATTTACTAGCATTTATATATAAAGCATTAAATTACAGAAAATAAAAATACTAAGATATTACATCATTAGGGGAGGGGGGTGTACAAATTTACAAATTGGGGATTTTACAAGAAAATTAAATCTAATTAACTATTATAACCATATTGAATATTGTACAAAATAGAAAATAAAATACATGAATATATAATGGAAAAAGAAATGATTTTTGTTTGGATTTTTATGAGGTTCTAATCTTGACCTAATTAAGAAAAATGATTAAATAAGAATTAAACAAAATAAAAACTTAAAATAATTAACAAAGAAAATAAGTTAAAAATGATTTTTAGGGTTTTTTATGAAAAGGTTTTTAAATTAAAATGCATATATGAAAATTAATTAATTTAATTAAAAGGAAACCTAAGTTCTAAATTATTTTAATTTACAAGAAAATAATGATATAATAATTAAAACTAATTATCTAAGTATTAAAAAAGAAATTAATTTACTAAAATAAAATGTTTTTATTCTTTTGTTTTATGAAGAAAATAAACTAAATAAATATAAATAATAAAATTAAAATATTTTTATATTTTTTTAGTAAAATAATAATAATCATGATATTAATAAGAATAGTAATAAAAGTATGAAGAAAATATGAAATAGAAATAAAAATAGAAAATAAATAAATAATAAAATGGGCCAGGAGTATGAAACATAATCAGGGGGGAAAGTCAGCAAAAATAAAGGCCCAGGGAGGAGGAGGCCTAACACCTGTTGCAAACAAAAAAAAAGATAAAAAACATAAAATATGCAAAATAATGGAAAAACAGACGCTGGGGCTCGAACCCAGGTCCAAGGGGTGGCAGGCGCGCGCTTTAACCGATGGGGTGGTGATACATCTGTTAACTTGTACACAACAATTAATATATAACATAAATTTTGCCCTGACTGTACTTCATCTTCAACCTCCAGCCAAAGGATCTCAAACTTGTTCATTTCTCAACCTTTTTCAAAAATGTAAACATGAAACTTGTGCATTTTTCCATCACGAATCCAACCATATAACTAACTTAAGCCAACATTCAAAGATAAGGATGAATTTATGAAAGTACCAAATTCTGACCTGAATGTTTCAGCAAGTTCAAACTCAAAATTCTCCATGCTTATGCAACATAAATGAAATCTATGGACATGTATAGTTTCAGGGCAGTGATATCTACATTCTATCTTCACAAATGCAAGCCTAACAATGCCTAAATAATGAGATAGAAGTTCAAGAAAAATATCATAAAACTCAAATCGTGAAATGAGTTTGAGCTTGTTTCAAGTGATGGTGATGATCAGGTTGGCTTCCTTGAACCTCCGGGAAGCTAATGCAATGCTTACTTGATGCTGGGAGTGCTTGAATCGTGCTAGAGAAGTCAAGATGCAAGCTCTGTTTTTTGGTTATGGAAGTGGATGAAGATGGTGTTACAGTTGGATAACAGGTGTTGGGATTGTTTATGTATGATGTTTAGAAGCTTTTGGAAGCAAAAGGCCAAGAAACACACGAGGGAAATAGAAGTTTGAAGTTCTTGGTCAGAATGTGCAACAATGGTGGTTTGGGAGCATGTGTGTGATACGGTGGCAGAACCGACTGTTTAATACTGGTTTGCGTTTTGCGTTTGTGTTTGCAAAATTTTGCGATAAGCAAGAGTCACCACCGACTTTTATTTTATCCAACTGGAAAGGAAAAAAGCACAAAAAAATTCCTTTTTTCGAGATTTTGAGTACGGGGGGTAGATTATAGAAAGGGAAGGTATTTGCACCCTTTCTATCCATGGTTTTCCACGGGCTCTTAGGTACTTGCTCATCATTTTTAAAAATTGCTTTCGTGTTTGTGTGTTTTGAAAAGTTTTTGTTTTACTTCGTTTTAACCCTTGTATCAGTCCTCAAGAGTGTTACAAAGTGTTTTTGAAAACTTTGCTTGAAAAGAGTGTAAGTGTGGAATTGAGCAAGTACCTACTAGCATCTACCTACTCGGAAAAAAAGAATGTTTTTGTTCTTGCTTCCTTTAGACAACGCTATCCCACTATTAATGAGTAGGTAGCACCGTCGTTGGAGTTGTAAGGGTCAATTCGAAAGGGACGTACGATCACTAAAGCAATGTTAGGACGTCTTAGTAATAACCCTAATGTCTTAAGACCATATTCGAGGTAACATTTTCTGAGGCAACCTTTCCGAACAAGACTTTTGATCTTTGTTTAGACAAGAGAGCAACCACTAAGACACCATATACTTAATGATCGTTTACCGAAGGCAACCGAAGTGAGAGTATACCCTAGGAGTGCGCATGTGCGAGTGATTTAATTTCAGTTATTATCTTTGCACATTTAAGGTTTGCTGACCGTTTTAAAATTAACATACATTCTTGTCATGCAATCATATTATCATACATCTAACAGTTAATATTTGCAAAAATTAAAATGCGAGAAATAAAACTACGCTATTACAAAGCTTCGGGGAGGGGAATTAATTACATAGCCAAAAACCCGTAAAACTATAAATAAAAGAAAAATCCTAATTAAACTATTATATACCATGAGCAGTTACATTAATATTTGCAAAAACTAATAAATGCGCGCGATGAATCGAGAACGAGAAAAAATAGGGGTTTGACCCCGTCTAGGCCTAATTAAAAGAAAAATCATATTTTGTTATTTTTGATTATTTTTGAGAAAAATAAGGTTTTAATTAAATAAATACAAACCTAATTACTAATTAATTTAATTTAAGAAAAATAATTAATTTGACCTATTTTTGTATTATTGTTATTTTAAGAAAATAAAATAAAAATTAAATCAAACAAATCCTAATTTTCTAATTGATTTTAATTTATTTACAAAAAGGTTAAAATTACCCTAAAATTAAATTAAACTAATTATTAAATTTTGATAAAAAATAAAACCTAAATCTAAATTGTCGAAAATTGATTTTATGAGTTTTTTGTAAAAAAAAGAATTAGTTTTATGTTAGAAAATAATTAATCAAAATAAATAACTAAAAGAAAAAAATATAGAAAGAAAAAGAAATGGGCCTGGTGTCAAAGTAAAAAGGGGGGTGTTAATCTGACTTTTAAGCCCAAAACTCCTTGGCCCACGTTGACTTCTCATGATCCAATGCATTGGCTTGACTGATGTTCATGGTAGACCTCCATTATGAATCCTTGGATCTAGTGCGTGGGTGATCTGATGGTTGAAGGATGATGGAGTATGGTAGTCCCTTTGCCTGTACATGTGCCTGATCATGCAAGAAATAAAATCATGAAATAATATGGGGGACTTGGGATTCGAACCCAGACCCTTTGGCTTTTCCAAGCGCCTCCTGACCAACTGAGCTAGCGTGCATGTTTGTATATGGAATAACAATCAAATATTATATTGGAAAAGCAAATTAATTCATCAAAAATGCGCGAATTTTGAATAGAAGAATCACTGCCTGCCACACCACCTTTCTTCTTCCTCGCTCCTTTGGCAAAAGTCCAGACTTTTACCTACAATTTTCTGGGCGTAGGTATAAGCATGTGTTTCTCCAAAATCTCATACGAACCAGATAAATGCCCAACAATGGTACCAATCAACTCGTGGCAACCTCACGAGCATCATAGTACAAATTTCCATGGCCAATTGTTCTTGCAATGAAAACCCCCAAAAACGAGCCAAGAACCCTAATTATGGCATCTTGCTTTACAATTAATAAAAATGCAATTGAATGTTACCATTAGCTTGCAAATGTTTCAAGTATGCAGAATATATAAACAAATCTTGCTAACAATGCCATATTGATGAGATTCGATTTCAATAAAACATGGAGTTCGTGGGATACTAACAGTGCGTATTTGGACACGAAAATGCTTGTTGGTGGTTGGGATAGAATCCTTAGATGCCCAGCAAACGAATGATGTGCTTGGAATGGCTTGAAAGAGCCCAGAACTATGAAATCAGATTGCCATTTTTCTATGGAATTTTGAGATTTGTTCTTCCCTTCTCACGCCTCCAATCCTTGTTCTTTTTGTCTGCCCATGTTCTATATGTACTCTAGAATAAATTAGGTCAAAAACATGCTTCAAATCTTTCTCAATTAAGAGGATTGAATCATGATTTGATTCTCATGTAAATCTTTCCAAATCAAGCCAAAATCCAATCTTTTTGTGTACATTTGAAGCTTGCACGATTTGATTCTCTTCCCAGCTGTATAAGACCCCTAAACATGTACAAAATCTCAAGCTTTGATTAGTTTTGATATTTTCATGATTTTATTTTGATTTAATTTGATTTAATTGAAGTAAAAATCAAAATAAATGACAAAAATAAAATAAAGGCAAGTGGGATGGATCATGGGTCGTGGATCATGTTACCAACTCAATGCAAGCACAGAAAGTTGGGCCCATTTGACAAAAATTGCAATTTGAGACACATTTGACTTTTGGCAATTTTGCGAAAAAAGGTCAACTTCACCAATGCATAACTCCTTCAATTTTGACCCTAGAGATGTGTTATTGGACTTTTTAAAAATCTCAAGATGTCCTATAAGCAACCCTTTTGTTCTCATATCAATTGAGTCTTCCATGTTCATGTATGAAGCTTTGGCAAAAAAGGTGTTTTTGTTGACTTTTCAAAATGACCTATAATGTCCAAATTTATATCTTCTTGTGAGTGCATTTTTTGAACTTGGGAGATGAAGATGGGTTGTAGGGAATCACATCCTATTCCAAATGAGATTAGGATGGGTCATTCTTGATAAAGTATGATAAAGTTATGCTTGGTCAAAGTTGAGTTGACTTTTCTTATAAAACCCTAATTTGGCAACTTTTGGGTTTTGATGAATTGTGAGCAATCCTTGAGGAATCATGATCAAACCTTGATCAAATGATGAATAATACTTCAAAATGAGGATGTTGACCAAAAATCTTGAAGTTTGACTGTATGTGGGCCACATTTGACTTTTGCCCTAGCACAGTCGATTTTCAGGCCTTTGAGTAATTGAGTGAGCAAACTTCCTCTACAAGGCTTGAAACTTGATATGGATGATATTGATAACTTTTTAGGACAATGGTGAGCATTTGAGACCCTTTGGACTCAAGCATCTTGATGCAAACTGAAACCCTAATTTGAGATAGACTACTTTATGAGAGGGTTTGTCTGGTCAACCCTTGGACTACCTTGAGAAATTTGAGGACCTCACTTGACATGTATTGAGAAATATGGGAGGGAAAATTTTAGGGTACAACAGCTGCCCCTATTCAATCTTCTTAAATCTGAGGATGTAGATTGGCTTGTCCGCCTTTCGTGATCCGAGGGTGAAAGATAATTGAACACTAGAGTGCCCAGAAATTTGCACTCACATGAAGTGGTATCCATCTTGAGATGTCGGGAATGGGATTATAGATGCCATTTGGAAGTTGAATTTGGAAGATGGGCTTAAAGATGCCATCAGAAGAAGTGTCGTTCGCATAAGAGATTCCTTTGCGAGAGCCCGTATACCTGTTGTTGAGGAGGACTATGTCGGGGAATCCTGGTCTTTGTCGTGGTAGAAATAGAATTTTAGGAGCTTTAGTCGTCCATTATTCTACTGGGGAATCATCTCTTGGTTGAAGAGATGAAAATGAACTGCTATCTGATCGTGCTCCAGGCTTTACAGTGTTTTGCTGAGGAAAATAAGATCGACTGCTATCTGGTCGATTCCAGGCTTCACAGTGACTTACTGGGGGGATGAGATTAAACTTTCTATCTGGTCGTTTTCCAGGCTTCACAATTTCTCACTTCTTATCTGGTCGTGATCCAGGCTTCAGAAGGAACTAAGTTGTTATCCGGTCGCCTCCGGGTTTCAACTTGAATTTAAGGCACACTAATATCCGGTCAATTCTAGGCTTCTTAGTAATTGGCCAAGTAAACTGCTATTTGGTCGAAATCCAAGCTTCACAGTGTCTCATACTGTTATCTGGTCGGGTCCAGGCTTCAGTGTCTTTTGCTGTTATTTGGTCGAGTCCAGGCTTCGTAACGTCCTATACCATTATCTGGTCGATTCCAGGCTTCACGGTGTTTGGAGAAATCAAGATACTATCCTGTCGAATTCGGGCTTCATAACTTTCATTAAATATATACCAGTATCTGGTCGATTCCAGGCTTCGTAGTATTTTTTTCTGTTATCTGGTCGAGTCCAGGCTTCGCAGCGTCCTATACCATTATCTGGTCAATTCCAGGCTTCACGATGTTTGGAGAAATCAAGATACTATCCGATCGAATCTGGGCTTCATAACTTTCATTAAAGATATACCACTATCTGGTCGATTCCAGGCTTCGTAGTATTTTTTGCTGTTATCTGGTCGAGTCCAGGCTTTGCAGCGTCCTATACCATTATCTGGTCGATTCCAGGCTTCACGGTATTTGGAGAAATCAAGATATTATCCGGTCAAACCCGGGCTTCATAGCTTGAATTTAAGATGTACCACTATCTGGTCGGTTCCAGGCTTCATGGTGCTTTGTAGAGATCAAGATACTATCTGGTCGAATTCGGGCTTCATAGCTTGAGTTTAAGATGTACCATTATGTGGTTGATTCCAGGCTTCATGGTGCTTTGTAGAGATCAAGATAATATCCGGTCGAATCCGGGCTTCATAGCTTGAGTTTAAGATGTACCATTATCTGGTCGATTCTAGGCTTCATGATGCTTTGTAGAGACCAAGATACTATCCGGTCAAATCCGGGCTTCATAGCTTGAATTTAAGATGTACCACTATCTGGTCGGTTCCAGGCTTCATGGTGCTTTGTACTGCTATCTGGTCGATTCCAGGCTTCATAGTAATTTGCTGGGGATTCAACTATTTTCCGGTCGATTTCTGGGCTTCATAGTATGATGGAGGAATCAAGATATTATTCGGTTGAACCTAGGCTTCATAACTTGAACTGGAACAGAAATCTTAGCATTGATTTGACTGAACCAGAGAGCTTGTGAGAATTTGATTGTATCTTTCCCTGAAAGGTAAAGAGTTAGTCGTATGTAATGTCATGATGTATGCCATGTATTGAGTAATGATGTTCTCAAAATAAATGAGATTGTGTTGTATGATGCATATGTGTATGCCATGATGTATGGATATGCAATGTTCTTGTGATGTTCTTTAGCTGGGAAGAATAAATCCTGGACTGCTGTTGGAGATTTCCAGGAGTTGAGTTCTTCGCGCTTTCTGGGGATAATGACCGAAGATGAATTGAGAATAAATTGGCGAGAGAATAACCCTACTGGAGAATAAACTGGCGAGAGAATGGTTATGTGGGGAAGAGAGATACTCTGCTAGAAGATCTGTTGATTTGGAGAAAAACCTTGGCTGGGGATAAATTACTTTCGCTGGTGATAATGAATCTTTGTTGAGGACTGAGTTTATGCTTGTGGAAGAAATACACTCCACTGGGGATAATCTTATAGTGCTCGTGATAGATAAATTCTGCTTGGGGAGAATTTTGCCGACTCATTCGCGATTATGAACTTCGGCTGGGGAGAGCTAACACCACTATCTTTAGATGTCTTTTAACTCTGCGGGGAGTGTATGTACCTTTAGTCATATTTTCAAACTGGCTCTATCCCTGTACCTGGTGGGTAGCGCAACTGTAAGGTTTGGACATTCCTATTTTCCCCTGTTCCTGGAATTACGAGTAATTGTCTCTTGTTTCACATGTAAGTATTTATGAGCAGCAATTATTTTCAAATGCATATATCGAAAATGAATCATTGGACGTTCTTGCAAAACAAAACAGAAAAAGAAAAACAATTTTTGAAACTTATTGTAAAATGAAATGTATTGATCCTTGAAGTTAGCCTATAATAGGCGTTTTGTACAAGAGGCTGACGTCCTAGTAAGAGAACACCGCCGAAAGATAGAAATTATACAATTTGTGAAAAAGAAAAACAGCTATGTGAACAATCCCACTGGGTTCCAACTCTTCTATTGCCTTTATATCTTCGAGCATCTCATCACTTTGCTACTTGGTTGAAGGTAGATCAGATTGATTGGCGTCGTCCGAGCTTGATAGTCGATGCTGAAGTCTGGTTGCAAGATGATCTAATGAGACATAGTGTTACGCTTCAATCCCTAGTTTTTACCTGGACCGCCCTTTCGGGTTTTCAGTCCACCGGGATACCATTTTTTGCCCAAGCCACCTTTTCAGGTTTTCGACTTGTCGGGTGTACAGTTTTTTTTTTCCATTTTCATCCCTTACTTTTTCCCGAACCCTTTTGGTCCACCGGGAAGCCCTTATTTTTTCCTAGGCCGGTCAACCTAGCGGGTCTTTGATTTATGCGTAGTATTTTTTTCACTATGTCTGCATTGACGGGGTGAGGAAGGTCGTCACCATCCATGGTGGTTAGAATCATAGCTCCTCACGAGAAAATGTTCTTAACCACAAACAGCCCTTCATATATGGGGATCCATTTGCCCCTAGGATCACCTTGCGGCACAATGATGCGTTTGATCACCAGATCCCCGACTTGATATTCCTGACACCTAAATTTCTTGTTAAAAGCCTTGATCATCCGCTTTTGATACGTATGACCATGACAAATAGAAGTAAGTCTCTTTTCATCGATTAAGTTCAATTGATCAAGCCGGGTCTGGATCCAGTCATCTTCGCTTAAACCTGCATCCTTCATAATCCGGAGAGTGGGTATCTGGACTTCGATGGGTAGGACTGCCTCCATGCCATATACCAGAGAGTAGGGTGTTGCCCCTGTTGACGTCTGTGCCGAGGTACAGTACCCATGAAGAGCGAATGGTAGCATCTCGTGCCAGTCTTTGTATGTCATTGTCATCTTCTGCACAATTTTCTTGATGTTCTTATTAGCTGCTTCAATAGCCCCATTCATCTTCGGCTGGTAGGGAGAAGAGTTGTGATGCTGTATCTTAAACTGTTTGCAGAGCTCGTTGATCATCGTGTTGTTGAGATTTGTACCATTGTCCGTAATGATCCTCTCTTGTACACCATATCGACAGATCAGATTATGTCGGATGAACCGCACCACGACGTTCTTGGTTACTTTAGAAAAAGAAGCTGCCTCAACCCACTTTGTAAAATAATCAATTGCTACCAGAATGAAACGATGTCCGTTGGACGCAGTAGGTCTAATATCGCTGATCATATCGATTCCCCACATTGCAAAAGGACAAGGAGCTGTCAAGACGTTCAGAGAAACTGGAGGTACATGCACCTTATCAGCATAGACTTGACATTTATGACAGGTCTGAGAGTGTTGACAACAATCGGCTTCCATAGTGGACCAATAATATCCTGCCCGTAGGATTTTCTTTGCCATGGTATGCTCACTGGAATGAGTTCCGAAGGTACCTTCATGTAACTCTGCCATGATCCTTTCTGCCTCGCTCTTGTCCACACATTGCAGTAAAGTCGAATCATGGTTACGTTTGTAAAGGACACCATTACTGATGAAGAATTTCGCGGCAAACCTTCTCAAGAACTTCTTATCATTAACAGATGCACCCTCAGGGTATTCTTGAGCCTCAAGATACCTCTTTACTTCGTGAAACCAGGGTTTATCTGCTACCTCCTCTGTCTCAATGTCACAGTAATATGCGGGTTCGTCCAACCTCTCGATGGTAATCTGGGGAGCTTCATTGTCCCATCTGACCTTGAACATAGAAGACATGGTAGCTAGCGCATCCGCTAACTGATTCTCCTCTCTGGGGAAATGTTTAAAGGTTATCTCCTCGAAGCGCACAAGCAATGTCAGTACATACTCCTTATAAGGAATAAGATTTGGGTGTTTCGTATCCCACTCGCCTTTGATCTGACTGATCACTAGAGCAGAATCTCCGAATACACTCAAGAACTTAATCCTCAGGATAATAGCAGCTCGAAGACCCAAGATGCATGCCTCGTACTCCGCCATATTGTTGGTGCAGTTAAAACATAACCGGGCGGTGAACAGAGTATGACAGCCCTCCGGAGATATGATCACAACGCCAATACCATTACCCAAAGCGTTCGAGGCTCCATCAAAATACATAGACCATCGGGATCCTTCCTTAGGTCCTTCATCCGGTCCAGGTTCTTCACTGTTGGTCACCAACATGATGTTCTCATTCGGGAACTCGAAATTCATGGATTGGTAGTCGTCCACGGCCTGATGCGCCAAATGATCTGCCAATACACTTCCCTTGATTGCTTTCTGGGTTGTGTATTGGATGTCATACTCAGTTAAGATCATCTTCCATCTCGCTATTCTTCCGGACAAGGCAGGCTTTTCGAAGATATACTTGATTGGATCCATCTTTGATATCAATAGGGTAGTGTGAGTCAGCATATACTGTCTCAGCCGACGAGCATCCCATGCCAAAGCGCAGCAAGTTTTCTCGAGTAGTGAGTATCGAGTCTCACAGTCGGTAAACGTTTTGCTAAGGTAGTAAATAGCATGCTCTTTCTGGCCAGACTCGTCATGCTGCCCCAACACGCACCCCATTGAATTATCCAACACCGTTAAGTATAAGATAAAAGGTCTTCCTTCAACCAGAGGCATCAGAATTGGTGGCTCTTGGAGATATTCTTTGATCCTTTCAAAAGCGGTCTGGCATTCATCATTCCATTTTACCACTTGATCTTTCTTCAGCAACTTAAAGATTGGTTCACAAGTAGCAGTCAGATGTGAAATAAATCGAGCGATGTAGTTCAGACGTCCCAAAAAGCCTCTAACTTCCTTTTCCGTCCGGGGAGCCGGCATCTCATGTATAGCCTTCACCTTTGCAGGATCCACTTGAATACCTTTATTGCTAACAACGAAACCCAACAGCTTACCAGACCTTACCCCGAAGGTGCACTTGTTCGGGTTTAACCTTAGCTTATACATCTTCAACCTGTCAAATAGCTTCTGTAGATGGTCAAGGTGTTCTTCCTCAGTTTGGGACCTTGCGATCATGTCATCAACATAAACCTCAATCTCATGGTGAATCATGTCATGGAACAAAGCGACCATAGCACGCTGATAAGTTGCCCCAGCATTCTTCAACCCAAAAGGCATTACCTTGTAACAGAAGGTGCCCCACTGTGTAACGAAGGTTGTCTTCTCCATATCTTCGGGAGCCATCTTAATATGATTGTAACCAGAGAAACCATCCATGAAGGAGAAGATCTTGTGTTGTGCGGTGTTGTCGACGAAAACATCAATGTGAGGTAGTGGGAAGTCATCCTTGGGGCTTGCCCTGTTCAGATCTCTATAGTCCACACACATCTATACCTTACCATCTTTCTTAGGTACCAGAACAATGTTGGCGACCCACTGCAGATAAGAAGTGATAGCTAAAAATCCGGCATCAAATTGTTTCATGACCTCAGCTTTGATTTTCTCAGACATTTCAGGGCGCATACGGCGAACCTTCTTCTTTACCGGAGGACAGTCTTCCTTAGTCGGCAAGTTATGAACCACAATATCGGTGTCCAAACCAGGCATATCTTTCTAAGACCAAGCGAAGATCTCAACATAGTTGCGTAGCATTTGTATTAAACTTTGTTTGACACTAGGCTCCAGATTCGCACTTATCTTAACCTCTTTCTTGTCTTCGTTTGTACCCAAATTTACTGATTCAACTGGCTCTTCATGAGGCTGTATGGCCCTCTCTTCCTGCAGTAACAGTCTAGCGAGTTCTCCAGGAACCTCACAATCATCCTCACCTTCGTCCTCAGCTTGGCTGATCGGATTTTCGAAGTCATAACTGGCAGTAGCAGAGTTGTTATCAATGGGATCCAGAGTGGATATAGATCTGCATTATGATACGTGAGTGTGTGTAAGAGCAGAGCTATTTTAATAAAGTGAGACACAGAAAAGAAAAACAAGGAACGCAAAATTTGTAATGCAAGAAACGTCAAATGCTTTATTAATGATATATGAAAATGACAAATAATAAGCCCTCACAAGCAAGGCCAAGGTGCCTCAAGAAAGGCACCAGGCTGTAAAGTTTCAAACTGTTTATTACAACTCTTAAAACAAAAGTCAATTACTGTGGAATAAAAGAAACAGGTATGAAGTCTTTCGCCGTCCAGTTGTTAAGGACACCATCGGTTGTTGGGTAGATCCAACTGTCGATATTTGAATTCTCTTCACCATCTTCAATTGCATTCACTCCCTGATTACTGATGTGTAGAGGAGGTCTTCCAATTCGTGCGCACCAAACAGCCCTTTGAGCCTCTGCAGTAAATCCCAAACCAAACTTGTCAGTTTTGTGTGTGAAATCAGGGAGCTTACCCCAATTTGCACACCCATCTTTTTCAATTACAACCCTGGAATCCTTGAGAGAATCCATCTTCATTGGAGATTTATCGGTAGCAACTTCAGTTGACGCCAAAGTCTGGGGGACTTTTTCAAAGTTCTGACAAGTGGTTTCGATGAACTCCCCATCCATCTCCACATAGAGAAAGGAATTGAGATGACTCGCCATATATTCCTCTTCACCCTATACCGTGACAATCTTCCCCTTTTTCCGGATATTTTAGCTTTTGATGGAGCATTGAAGTCACTACCCCAGCCTTATGAATCCAAGGACGACCCAGCAAGCAAGAATATGATGGTCTGATGTCCATTACGTAGAAGGTGGATCCAAAAGTTTGAGAGCCAACCTTAATAGGGATGTCCACTTCCCCGTGTACCATCCTTTTTGACCCGTCGAAAGCCCTGACCACAATATTACCCGGCTTCAGAATCAAACCTTCACAGTCCAGACGGTCTAATGCTTTCTTTGGAAAAACATTCAAGGAGGACCCAGTATCCACCAGTACATGGGCCATGGTGGTGCCCCTGCACTCGATCAAGACGTGCAGAGCATCATTGTGATTTCTTCCTTTAGCAGACAGATCTGCATCTGAGAAACCCAACCCATTGTCAGCAATCAAACTAGCTACGCAGTCTTTGAATTGATCGATAGAAGTTTCCTGCGACACATGGGCAGTCTTGAGGAATGCAATTAGAGCCTTTGCATGGCCTTCAGAACATAACAATAAGGACAACATGGAGATTTTTGACGGGGTCTGCCCCAGCTGCTCGACTACGTTGTAGTCGCTCTTCTTGATAATCCTCAGAATTTCTTCTATCTCTTGTTTAGAGGCTTCCAACACAACCTTTCTAGGTGCCTCCGTCCGGGCAGGCTCACTTGTGATTTCTTTGCCTCGAGTCTCAGATGGCTCAGCGACATGAGTGATAACTGGAGTAAGAATTGGAACAATAGCTGATGTATTGGCAGATGGAATGACAACAAGCTTTTAAACAGTCGGAGGGGAAATCTCGGGAGAAAAGAGTCTTCCACTTCTGGTAACTTTGCTGGCCCCGACAATATTGCTGACATCAGTATCAGCTTCCTCATTTTTAAAGTCTTGTTTAACTCCATGGTAATACACATCAGCACCATAGTGCCAAGGGACAGCTTTATCTGAAGTGTATGGGATAGGACCAGGAATAGTAATGATCAACGAAGCGAGACTTGGAACGGGTGTAATCCTAACAGGCTTTCTTGAGGAATCCTTGGAAGGATTGGAGGAAATGGTTATGATGGCAACATCTTCAATCGGAACTAACAGAATCATAGTCTTTTTGAACAGGATTTCTCTATTATCCATCAGGCGTTGAACACCTGATTTCAATAAGTGGCAACCAGCAGGCAGAATTGAACATATGTGGCACCCTTCGCCACAACCCGGAAATAAATCGGCCAACAATAGATTCTTCTTAAATGTCATCAAAGGAGTAGAAATTTCTTCCACAAAGGTCATAAATAAATCATCGTCCACAACATTTACTCCATGGCCATGTTTAGGCATAGGGGCAATTATGACGTTGGGCTTCTCTGGAGCATCAAACTCAATTTCTTTTGCCTCGATCAAGTCTTGTACTTTGTTCTTCAAAGCCCAACAGTTGTTGGTGTCGTGACCTGGGCTATCGGAGTGATAGGCGCATCGGGCATTCGGGTTATATTAAGGAGAAGTGGTGTCGGGGTTCTTCGAGGCCTCCCTCAGAGTTATCAGGTTGGCCTTCAATAACTGTGGTAGAATTTGAGACAAGGGCATATTGAGCCGAGTGTACTGTCTATGTGGTCTTTCCACCCTTGGTTGATGGTTGCATTGTGGAGCAACTGTGGGTCTTGATATTACCACCGCATTTACTTCTTGACGGTGTTCAGGTTTGCTTTGGCCCCTCGGGCCGTAGACTGCACTAGCTTCTTTTTTTCCGGTGTAAGGCTTCTTCACTACACTTGATGAAGTATCCTTCTGTATCTTACCACTTCGGATACCAGCTTCTACTCTCTCTCCAGTAAGAATCAATTCAGTAAACCTAGATGATGAACTGCCGATCAGATGATTGAAAAATGGACCAGATAGCGTCCCTAAGAACATCTCAACTAACTTTCGATCAGATAAATGGGGTTGAACCCTGCCAGCCACATCTCTCCACTTTTGAGCATAGTCCTTAAAACCTTCACTTGCACCCATGGACATACTCTGAAGTTGAGTACGCGTGGGAGCGAGGTCGGTATTATACTGGTATTGTCTGTAAAAAGCAGCAGCAAGGTCTTCCCAGTTTTGGATGTTGTCTCCTTCCAATTGATAAAACCATTCAAGCTGAGTCCATGACAGACTATCTTGAAAGAAATGCACCCACAAATTTCTATCAGCATTGTAAGGTTGGATTTTTATGACGTACGAGCGGAGATGGAGTTTTGGACAGGATACTCCATCGTACTTGGAGAAAACTGGAGCTTTGAACTTATGAGGGATCACCACCCCAGATGCCAGTCCCAGAACTCCGAAATCCAAACCAGGGATCTTCTGAACCTCCATAGCACTCAGCCAGTCTTCTAGTTGCTTGTACCTATCCTCGGTAGAAGGATATTGATCATCATCAAAAGTAGTATCATTATCAGAGACTACATGACTGGGACCCTTTTCTTCTTCTTGGTCCTCCTCTCCTTTGGATGAAAGAGACAGATCAGCTTCCTGTCGCAACCTATTCCCAAATCTTTTACCCATACTCAGAAGAACCACCTTTTTCTTCTTCTTCTTCTTCTTCTTCTTCTTCTTCTTCTTCTTCTCCTTCAGGATGAGAGTCTTCAAATCTTCTTGCCCTTTATCCAAGTTCAAGAACATCTCTTGGAATTGGGCATTATGTGCCTGAAGAGATTTGATGGCTTGATCGGTAGGCATTTCAGAAGACATTTTATGCTGAAATAAACAGCGAAGGAGATGAGAAACCTGTAATGATACCTGTAATGATGTGCATGATAATGGGATGCGTATGTAATGATTTCAAAGACTTTGAGAGATTTAAATTTGCAAACCAAGAAATAAACAAACTTTATTAGATTAAACTTGTAAAAGGTTCAACAATTCCTTTAAGGTGTTTACAATGAAGTAAATGAAAAACAAATCTAAACTAGAAAAAGAAAAAATCAGAAATCCCATGGACGCTTCCCCTTCGTGTCGACGTAGTCATTGATTGTCCTTTCATTCTCAAGTTTCCTGGTGAGCTTCAAGATTTTCCTTTCTTGCTCATGATACTTCTCTCGGTAGGTATCCCTTTCCTCTTTCAGCTGAATCCAAGATCTCTTCAATGCCCCAAGATCAGTGGGCATGTAAAGATAAAGAACTGTATAAGGAATGCCCTCTTCATTGATGGGCTCCACTAGCACTGGCAACACAGCTTCATAAGGAATTCTAAGCTTCTGGGAACGAGCTCGGACCCACTGGAGATAAGGCTGCATAGAGATAGAAGTCCTTGGTCCTAGCTCTTGAGGGTCAGACCGGTTCATCATGCCCCAAAATCATATAAACCTTCGGCGATGCTCGTCAACGTCCTCCTTATAGTCAAATGCAATATCTGTAAGAAGTAACTCATGAGGACCGTCTCTCCGGGCACGACCGAATTGTTGCAAAGCTAAACAAGGACTATAGTTTATTCCCCATATGATTCCAAGCAATGGGACGTTAGGGTATCCCCCATATCGATCAATGACAACAATGCTTTCCATAACCTTAAAACTCCAAAGAATGTATGTATGGGCAAGGGACATTATTCTGTAAGACCATCCTAAACCTTCCTCATTCTTCAACACGGACTTGGGGAGGTGAGAAATAAACCACCTCGCCAGCAAAGGCATGCAACACATGAGGGTCCCTCTTCTACGCCCAGTACGAGTAGGTACAAGATTGCGAGACAGGAAGATCTTAACCGCATTCACATCTATGAAGGAATCTGGATTCGAGAAAAGAACCAAACCGTAGATAAGGAGAGCCAAGATGTCTTCAAAAGCCCAAAAGTCCAAACTGTCCCAGAATAGCTGAGCTTGATCTATCAGAAACTTAGCTAAGAAACCTTTAACCCTGCTTTGTGTCTCCTAGTTGGATACTACATCAGCCCGTTTTAGATGCAGAGTTGTAGCAATGTCTTATGGCCTAGGAGTCTCTTCCAAACCTGTGAAGGGTATCTTCTCAAGGATGGATATGCCCAATAAGTGATAAAACTCTTCCAAAGTGGGAACCAGCTGATAATCCGAGAAAGTGAAGCAATGATGCACCAGATCGAAGAACTGGAAAAGCACACTCATTATCTGCTCATCAAACTTTGAGGTAACCAGGCTAAGAAGCTGACCATGTCTCCTAATGAATGAAGAAGTATCAGAAACTCTTGAGGCTAAATCTTTGAGTTGAGCAGGTATTTGCACAAAGTTAACTCGGATGGTGTTTCTGCGCATGGAGCCATATTCTGCAAAACAGAACAAAGATAAATCCCCTCGGTATTTGAAATGGTTAGTGTAATGAAGTATGCATGCTATGTTATGATGCATGATGTCATGATAAAACACACAACAGGTATAGCAGATAACATACATGGTAAAGGCAAACAAGTCACACAAGAGCCCTTAAGTTTCAGGCTTGCATGGGGTCTAGGTACTACCCTCTTGAAGTTCAGTTGGTTTCAACCTGTCCTAATAATAGTAACCGGGTTCTAGAGGTTCTCAATATCACTTACCATCCTCCATCGGTCATGGTTTCAACTCACGCAATCTTTTCTTACGGCCGGAACTATCTCGAGAGTATGGTCTCAATAAGTGCAGCATCGAGTATCAACCAGTTCTCAGCTTTATATCGAGGTCAGCTATCTCACTACTTTCTAATGGCCAAGTTGGTCAATTAAAGGTTCTAAGGTCAGTTGATGCTTAACGACACACATAGCAGCCCCGTATTCTCCTCATTTCTCCACAAGGGATACTGGTACCAACCAATGTGCCACATCAACGTAGCTACTGCTTCAACCGTATCGGTCTACGCCGTACAGTTCCCTCATAGTTTATTGCTACTTACCTAAAAGGTGTTCCCCAAATCCGAGTTAGGATCTATAGTAACTCCCAAACGAAACCCTTAAAAGTAAAGCAACCAAAACAAACAAAAGAAGCAATTTATGATGAACTAAATCGTAAGGTATACCCCACTTATTATCCCCAGCAGAGTGGCCAGTTCTGTGATACGGTGGCAGAACCGACTGTTTAATACTGGTTTGCATTTTGCGTTTGTGTTCGCAAAATGTCGCGGTAAGCAAGAGTCGCCACCAACTTTTTTTTTATCCAACTGGAAAGGAAAAAAGCACAGAAAAATTCCTTTTTACGAGATTTTGAGTACGGGGGGTAGATTATAGAAAGGGGAGGTATTAGCACCCTTTCTATCTGTGGTTTTCCACGGGCTCTTAGGTACTTGCTCATCATTTTTAAAAAAGGCTTTCGTGTTTGTGTGTTTTGAAAAGTTTTTGTTTTACTTTGTTTTAACCCTTGTATCAGTCCTCAAGAGTGTTACGAAGTGTTTTTGAAAACTTTGCTTGAAAAGAGTGTAAGTGTGGAAAAGTTTATTTTGAGCAAGTACCTACTAGCATCTACCTACTCGGAAAAAAAAGAATGTTTTTGTTCTTGCTTCCTTTAGACAACACTATCCCACTATTAATGAGTAGGTAGCACCGTCGTTGGAGTTGTAAGGGTCAATTTGAAAGGGACGTACGATCACTAAAGCAATGTTAGGACGTCTTAGTAATAACCCTAATGTCTTAAGACCATATTCGAGGCAACATTTCCGAGGAAACCTTTCCGAACGGGACTTTTGATCTTTATTTAGACAAGAGGGCAACCACTAAGACACCCTATACTTAATGATCGTTTACCGAAGGCAACCAAAGTGAGAGTATACCCTAGGAGTGCGCATGTGCGAGTGATTTGATTTCAGTTATTATCTTTGCACATTTAGGGTTTGCTAACCGTTTTAAAATTAACATACATTCTTGTCATGCAATCCTATTATCATACATCTAACAGTTAATATTTGCGAAAATTAAAATGCGAGAAATAAAACTACGTTATTACAAAGCTTCGGGGAGGGGAATTAATTACATAGCCAAAAACTCGTAAAACGATAAATAAAAGAAAAATCCTAATTAAACTATTACATACCATGAGCAGTTACATTAATATTTGCAAAAAATAATAAATGCGCGCGATGAATCGAGAACGAGAAAAAATAGGGGTTTGACCCCGTCTAGGCCTAATTAAAAGGAAAATCATATTTTGTTATTTTTGATTATTTTTGAGAAAAATAAGGTTTTAATTAAATAAATACAAACCTAATTACTAATTAATTTAATTTAAGAAAAATAATTAATTTGACCTATTTTTGTATTTTTGTTATTTTAAGAAAAGAAAATAAAAATAAAATCAAACAAATCCTAATTTTCTAATTGATTTTAATTTATTTACAAAAAGGTTAAAATTACCCTAAAATTAAATTAAACTAATTATTAAATTTTGATAAAAAATAAAACCTAAATCTAAATTGTCGAAAATTGATTTTATGAGTTTTTTGTAAAAAAAAGAATTAGTTTTATGTTAGAAAATAATTAATCAAAATAAATAACTAAAAGAAAAAAATATAGAAAGAAAAAGAAATGGGCCTGGTGTCAAAGTAAAAAGGGGGGTGTTAATCTGACTTTTAAGCCCAAAACTCCTTGGTCCACGTTGACTCCATTATGAATCCTTGGATCTAGCGCGTGGGCGATCTGATGGTTGAAGGCTGATGGAGTATGGTAGTCCCTTTGCCTGTACATGTGCCTGATCATGCAAGACATAAAATCATGAAATAATATGGGGGACCTGGGATTCAAACCCAGGCCCTTTGGCTTTTCCAAGCGCCTCCTGACCAACTGAGCTAGCGTGCATGTTTGTATATGGAATAACAATCAAATATTATATTGGAAAAGCAAATTAATTCATAAAAAATGTGCGAATTTTGAATAGACGAATCACTGCCTGCCACGCCACCTTTCTTCTTCCTCGCTCCGTTGGCAAAAGTCCAGACTTTTACCTACAGTTTTCTGGGCGTAGGTATACGCATGTGTTTCTCCAAAATCTCATACGAACCAGATAAATGCCCAACAATGGTACCAATCAACTCGTGGCAACCTCACGAGCATCATAGTACCAATTTCCATGGCCAATTGTTCCTGCAATGAAAAACCCCAAAAACGAGCCAAGAACCCTAACTATGGAATCTTGCTCTACAGTTAACAAAAATGCAATTGAATGTTACCATTAGCTTGCAAATGTTTCAAGGATGCAGAATATATAAACAAATCATGCTAACAATGCCAGATTGATGAGATTCGATTTCAAGAAAACATGGAGTTCGTGGGATACTTACAGTGCGTATTTGGACACAAAAATGCTTGCTGATGGTTGGGATAGAATCCTTAGATGCCCAGCAAACGAATGATGTGCTTGGAATGGCTTGAAAGAGCCTGGAACTATGAAATCAAATTGCCACTTTTCTATGGAATTTTGAGATTTGTTCTTCCCTTCTCACGCCTCCAATCCTTGTTCTTTTTGTCTGCCCATGTTCTATATGTACTCTAGAATAAATTAGGTCAAAAACTTGCTTCAAATCTTTCTCAATTAAGAGGATTGAATCATGATTTGATTCTCATGTAAATCATTCCAAATCAATCCAAAATCCAATCTTTTGAGTACATTTGAAGCTTGCACGATTTGATTCTCTTCCCAACTGTATAAGAGACCTAAACAAGTACAAAATCTCAAGCTTTGATTAGTTTTGATATTTTCATGATTTTATTTTGATTTAATTTGATTTAATTAAAGTAAAAATCAAAATAAATGACAAAAATAAAATAAAGGCAAGTGGGATGGATCATGGGTCGTGGATCATGTTACTAACTCAATGCAAGCACAAAAATTTGGGCCCATTTGACAAAAATTGCAATTTGAGACACATTTGACTTTTGGCAATTTTGCAAAAAAGGTCAACTTCACCAATGCATAACTCCTTAAATTTTGACCCTAGAGATGTGTTCTTTGAAGTTTTAGAAAGCTAAAGATGTTCTCTAAGCAACCCTTTTGGTCTCATATCAATTGAGTCTTCCATGTTCATGTATGAAGCTTTGGCAAAAAAGGTGTTTTTGTTGACTTTTTAAAATGACCTATAATGTCCAAATTTATATCTTCTTGTGAGTGCATTTTTTGAACTTGGGAGATGAATATGGATTGTAGGGAATCACATCCTATTCCAAATTATCTTTGTATGGTTCATTCTTGATAAAGTATGAGAAAGTTATGCTTGGTCAAAGTTGAGTTCACTTTTCCTATAAAACCCTAATTTGGAAACTTTTGGGTTTTGATGAATTGTGAGCAATCCTTGAGTAATAATGATCAACCATTGATAAAATGATGAATAATACTTCAAAATGAGGATGTTGACCAAAAATATTTAAGTTTGACTGAATGTGGGCCACAGTTGACTTTTGCCCTAGCACAGTCGATTTTCAGGCCTTTGAGCAATTGAGTGAGCAAACTTCCTCAGCAAGGCTTGAAACTTGACATGGATGATATTGAGAACATTTTAGGACAATGGTGAGTATTTGAGACCCTTTGTACTCAAGCATCTTGATGCAAATTGAAACCCTAATTTGAGATAGACTGCTTTAGGAGAGGGTTTGTCTGGTCAACCCTTGGACTACCTTGAGCAATTTGAGGACCTCACTTGACATGTATTGAGAAATATGGGAGGGCAAATTTTGGGGTACAACATTGTGTATTCGTGTGTTAGCTTACAAACAACTTGTGCATATGTATGGAAAAGATTGTTGGACTTGAGAAGGTCAGAAGCACAAGATATAGACTTATGGCTATGTTACTTGATTTTGAAGAAAAGTGAAAAACATAGTTTCAAGGCATAGTATAAGCATGGTCTGAGTTGTTAGAGGCTTTAGACAAGTTTCTTATGGCTTTTAGATTATGTGTGATCAGAAGAAAACAAGTGCAAAGCTCAATAATTGACTTTGCGCATAAAAGTCACTTTTCCATAATGGCAATGTTACATTTCTTCCTAAAATGGTATTAAGCATGGGAAATGCATTGAATGCTTGGATTATAGCTTCTAACAGTTGTGTAAACATTTAATTATGGAGTGCCAAACAAGTTTGAGGCCTGCAAAGCAAAGATTATGCAGCCTAGGCTTGGATTTGAATTCTTGTTCATCATGGAAATGACCTATAATTCAAGAATGAATGCCCAACTTCGTGTCTTCAATTCTCTTTGCTCAAGCATGATCTTAATGAGTTATTGGACATTTTGGAAATATTTTAATATCCTATACAACCTATATGTTGATCACTTTTTAAAATTCCCCTTGGAACTATGTGAAAAATTGCCATGAAGTTAGTTCAAAATCGTGCCTAAACTAGGGCAAAATTTCACTAGGTTTCCAAGTTTCATGAACATGTATTCACAAAATCATAACTTGAAATCCATGCATTTATAGGATAAATTATGTTCTACAATGTTTTATATCTCATTGATATCTACAACTTTCATGTTTAAAGTTTCCTTTGAATCATCTTGCATCATGGTGAAAAATTTGCTCAAAGTTGTGACAAAAATGAAATTTCCAACACAGAAAAATTTCTAAGTTTAGAAATTTTGATTTTTCAAAATGAAATATTAATTTTTTTATTTCTTGATGAATAATTTTCATATTTTGACATATTTTAATGAATTGTAATCTTTGACACTTGATTTTTACAAAAAAGTCAAAGTTTGATTTTTCAGTGTATAGTTGATTTTTGATCAGTTGACTGAAATTTCATTTGTCACCCAATTGGACTTGAGGAATACTTTGAGAAATGTCATTAGGTCAAAATGATGCAATTGAAACCTTGAGATCATGTCTCCAACCAACCAACCATTTACTAGGTCAAAAATCAGAAATTGCACTTCCTCAATCAAAACCCTAATTTTGACCATTTTTCCCTTTTGATGATCTGATCAAATTTCTTGAGGAATTGTGATCCAAACTTGATCAAATGACATATGTGAGTTTATGATGTTGATATGGATCACAAATTATGAAGTTTGACTGTAAATTGACCATAGTTGACTTTTTCCCAATACAATTGATTTTTAGGTCAACTGATCAATTGACTGAGCAAAAATGGGATCCAAGACTTGAAACTTGACATGAGCAATCTTAAGGCTCCATAATGATCCATGAAAGTCATATGGGGCATTAAAAGTTCAATTTTCCTTGTGCAATCTCAAACCCTAATTTTCAGTCATCAGTGCTTAAGGAGGTGTCTTGAGTTGATCAACCCTAGTGCAGTCTTGAACCAAAGGAGATCTTGTGAGATATTATTTGAGAAATGAGAGGGAAAATTTTGGGGTACAACAGAAATGTTTGAAAAAATAATGTTGAGAAGTGTTTGAGAATTTTTGAGAATTTTTCACAAGTGTTTTCTTGCAATCGTTTAGGCCCCTAATACGTGTGTTGATGCCTCCTTTTTATAGATGGCTTGAGCTGATGCTTTGGGAGGGAAAACAAAAAGTCCAAACAAAAAATGGTATGTTGTACTTGTAGATTTCGAGGGACAGTTCTTTATTGCTATTTTGGTGCAAGGAATAGGGCAGCAATGAAGGACTGATGTGTAGTAGTTTTGGAGTTTTATGGCCAGTGTATCGGGCTTAACCTAGAAGCGCATGGGACTTAGTCAACAAGTACCTTTGGCATCTCAACCTTTTGTCTTAACTCCCTAGCCTCTACTTTTGACTAGACCTTTCAGTAACCATCTCTTTTTTCCAATCGAAGTGTCATTCGAATGACTCCCATGGATATCCTTTGAAGGGGCCAAATTAATGCTCTTAGGATGGGTCAGTAATATATGTCCTTCGATTGGGGGTATCCTGACATGCCTGACAAACTCTTCGAATGTACCACCATTGTGCTTTCTTCGCCTGAGGCAATGTCATAGTAAAGAGTTTGTATGTTTGGAACAAGCTATTTCTACAGGAGATCTTGTCCACTCAAATTTGTCTGTAAAGGGGCCAAATGGCCAAACGAAAAAATGTGTGCAAGAGATTCCTGCCTTGTGACTTTATGAAAATATGTTCAAACAAAAGCTTGTAGAAGAGGAGCCAGATTTCCAAACGAAAGGCATGACAAAAGACTGTTGGTCAAGTATTCACACCCCCAAGCGAAGGATGCATGTAAGGGATGGAAGGCTCAATCGAAGCTTGCAACGTTGGGAAAGTCATTGCCCCAACCGAAGGAGGATTGCGAGGGAAAAATGTGTTATTGAAAGAGGGTAAAAAGGGGGGTTTTGTGTCCAGCAACTGGTGTTGAAGGAATCACTTGCCCAAGTGAAGCTAATATGAGGCAGCAACCTTGTCCATTCGAAACAAGCATGCATGCATCATACTTGTCCAATCGAAAGGCTTGCCTTCTAGTGGGCACATGTGGCCAGAAGGTCATGGCCTTCGATTGAAAGCATACAGGCAGCATACTTGTCCAATCGAAAGGCTTACCTTCCAGGGGGGCACATGTGGCAGTAAAACTTGTCCATTCAAAGCAAGCATGCAGGCAGCATACTTGTTCATTCGAAAGGCTTACAGGCTGTATGTGCATTGTGAACTATGTTAGGCCAAGGATGAAATCGAAGGTGGCATGCAGGAAGCTCCTGCCTTGTGAACCAAAACCAACGCGCCAGAGACCCTTGCCCAATCGAAGGATGCAAGCCAAGCTTGCATCAAAAGAGGCCAAAAGGCCAATCGAAGGAGCTGAATTGAGAGGCTTGTTTTTTCTCCAATTTTTTCAAAAGATTAATTTTATCTGTTTTCTTCCTTTTTGACAGTTTCCTTTTAACTTTGGTACTGAAAAATCCAAATGTACTTGTGCAGGCTTGGATCTTTGAGAACCCTTGTGGGAAATGCCTTGAAAAATGAGAGGGGAAATTTTGGGGTACAACACCTTCCAAGAACGATAACGCTAGGCACTATGCTCGATTCATGGATATATTTAAGCGATTGCAAATAAATATTCCATTTTCCGAAGCTTTGGAGCAAATTCCTATGTATTCAAAGTTCATGAAAGATATCCTTACAAAAAAAAAGAAGATTAACAGATCAAGAAGTTATCATGGTTGATGAATGTCGTACTACTATCATTCAACAAACTCTACCGAAGAAGGAAAATGATCCGGGAAGGGTTACTTTGTCGGTTACCATTGCTGATGTTTATGTCGGTAAGGGATTGATCGATTTGGGTTCTAGCATTAATTTGATTCCTTTGCCTATTGTGAAAAGATTGGGGAGCATCGACAAATCCATTACTCGTCCTTATGGTGTAGCTCAAGATGTGTTAGTGAAAGTGGATAAGGTTTTGAGCAAACTTCTAACAGCTATCTACTTTGTACTCGAAAAGGATCGTTCTCTACCTCTTTTCCTTTAGAAAGTGCAATCCTACTATTATTGAGTAGGTAATCCTAGTCGTTGGATGTTTTAAGGGACGTCCGAAGGGACGTACAATCATAAAGGCAACAATGTAGAGTTGCTTTAGCAATTTTGTTTAGGGACTAGATCATTTACCGAGCGGCAACTGTAGGGTCATCGAGGGACTATGATCTTTTTGATTTATGGGTCTTTGCTAAAGCGTCGCCATTCTCATGGGACATGACTATTTTTCCGAAGGCAACCAGAGTGGGGGTACCCTAGAGGTGCGCATGTGCAATTGTGTTTGTATTCAGTTATTTGTCTTGTGTTAGGTTTGCTAGCGTTTGATTTTATGTTCTTGCCATACAAGCCTAATTACTAGCAGTTAATATTTTGCAGAAATTTAAAGTGAAGGAATTTAAATATATGATATTACAATGCTTTAGGGAGGGGGTATTTACATGTCAAAACTTTGGGGAAAATAAAGAAATTAGTAAAATAAAAGAGTCCTAATTACAGTCTATTACAACCAGGAGGCCGATACAATAATATGAAACAATGCGAAAGAAAAAAAATAATGCACGAATTTGAAAAGACGTCTAAAATCCTAAGAATACAATATTTTTTTTTTGGTTTTTTATGAAAAGAAAATAAATAGAGAAAAATAAGAATAAACTTAAATTCTAATTTATTTTAATTTTTTGAGAAAAAAGATGTTAAAATGAAATAATTAATTAATTCAGAAATTTATTTAATTAATAAAATCTAATCCTAATTTTTATGATGTTTTTTTATTTTATGTTAATTTAAAAAAAAGAAACTATAGAAAAGAAATGAGCAACAAAAATAAAAATATAAGAAGAAGGATCTTTCGACCTAAGGAAAAGATAGCTTTCGATCCAATAAATAGCGTCATCCTTCGATCCAGGGAAAGATAGCCTTTGATCCAGGGAAAGGTAGCCTTCGATCCAGGGAAAGGATATTGTTAGAGGCGTATGTTGTACTCCTGCAGGAAATTTATTAGAGAAAACAAGATAAAAAATCCAGATTTGGGTCGAATATAATCTTAGATTCGACAGCCTGTGGCTGCATAATCGTAATTATGATCCTCTGGGTCTGAATCGAAAGCTACTTCGTCTGTCTTACAACCTCATAAACCTTGAGATTCGAAAGAAAATATGGATCATTCCCAAGCCATGGAACGATCCCAAACCCTGCGCTTAATCTTGCATGTAGAACATGAAAGCAATAACAAACGTTAGCAATAACATGAATGTATGGTTAACATGAACTTAAAAATTGCATGCTTAACTAGTTTGAGATCGAAAATAAGTTACCAATGGATTGATTGTGTGAGTGATACTCCAGTGTATGTTGGGCCTGCCTAGTGATTGGGAACGCCTCTTGCAAATTTTAGGGAGTGAGTGGAGCGTTGTTGAGAATTGCTTCGATTTGGATCACTTATGAGATTTTTGATAACTTTGATGTGGCTTATGAGGCAGTGTGTGCGTGTGGTATTTTCTTTTGCGTATGTATGTCCTCTGTCTGCGCATGTACCTTGTGTATTTATAGGATATGGAGAGAGGGTCATAGCATAGAAATGGCAAGGGACAACCATTAACTAGGCTTTGAAGGCCAAATCAGACACATTAAGAGATTGCCTTTTTTAAGAGATTCCTACTCTTTTGGGTCTTGGGATGAACCTGGACATGTTTGGCTCCTTTGAATGCCTTCCAAGCATGCCCTTCGATTGGCTATGACTTGATTCCTTCGAATGGACTTCTTGTGTACCATTCGAATGGACCTTTTGTTACTTCTTTCGAATGGTCAGGTTCTCATCACTGGGGCTTCTTCGCTTGAACCCCTATTCAGCTAGCCCAAACGAAAACTCTTTCATGGCTAATCGAAGCTTCCTTTGGTATGAATGTGTTTGTGCAGGAAATGGTAAGGCACATCCATTAACTAGACTTGAAGACCACGAGAGAAGAATCTAGCATATTGAAAGATTTCCATTTTTTAAACATTCATGCCCCTTTAAGCCTTGGGATGAACCTGGACATGTTATTCCTTTGAATACCTTCCAGCCATTTCCTTCGATTGGCCTTCAGTTTCCTCCATCGAATGGCTCTAGTTTCATTCTCCGAACTCTTTCGATTGAGCCCAGACGAAATACTTCATTCTGGTCATTCGAAGCTTCCTTTGGCATGAATGTGTTTGTGCACGTTGGTTTGAAACTAGCGGTATGTTGGATTTTAGGCCAGCAGGCCTCTTTGAATATTTTTCTTTCCTTTTGATTAACTAGATCCATCCTTCGACCATACCCGCTTTTTAGAAAACAATATGTGTTTCCCATCAAAATGTTCTTCGAATGGGCCCTTTGTTTATTCTTCGTTTTAACCCAATGTGCATGTTCTTTTGAAGGGACCACATGCATGCTTTGTGCCTTATTCAAATGACTCTCCAATGTGTGTCCTTCAACTGGACCTTTGCAATGCTCTTTCGAAGGGGCTATATTGTGTGCCATAGTGCAGAAACTATGTTGAGGAGTCTTGGCCTTGTGAATTGCAGGCAAGCACAAAGGAAGTCTTTGTTTGATGCATTGAAGGCAAGTTGAAAGGAGCCTTCGACTTAGTGAATTCAAGGTTGCATGTAGAATCCTTTTGCTTGATGAATTCAAACATACTTGTAGGGTGTTCTTGCCTTGTGCATCAAAGGCAAGTCGAAAGAAGCCTTTTGCCTTGTACGCTGAAGGTAGGTCGAAAGGGGCCTTTGTTTTGTGAATCGAAGCTTTTGTGAGTTAAACTTGATCAAAGGGGGTCCAACGCTAAATCGAAGACTTTCATACTAAATCTTGATCGAAGGGTGCCAAATGCCCAATCGAAGACTAGTGAGTCAAGCTTGTATTGAAGGATTTAAATGCCCAATCAAAAACTGTCAAGATTCCAATCGAAGGACCCTTTGTCATGCCAATCAAAAGACCTTTGTTTATCTTCAAAAAATTTATTTTTTCTTTAATCAAGTGTTTGTAATCACCTATGTAAGAGAAATAATTTTGGAAAAATATGAGAGGGCAAATTTTGGGGTACAACATATATGTTTCTTAATGATGGTGGTAATAAACTGATAATCATTAGTAATGCTTTGTCGGAGAAGGAGGAGCATTATTTAGTTCAAGTTTTAAAAGAAAATCAAAGATCAATAGGTTGGGTTTTAGGGGATTTGAAAGGCATAATCCCGACTTATTGTATGCATAATATTTTTATGGAAGAGGATTTCAAGCTGGTAGCTCAACCTTAACGCCGCTTGAATTCGATAATGAAAGAGGTCGTGAGAAAGGACGTAGTGAAACTATTGGATGCCGGGATGATTTATCCTATTTCTGATAGTACTTGGGTGAGTCCGGTACATGTGGTTCCAAAAAAAGGTGGAATGATCGTAATAAGAAATGAAGAGAAAGAATTGATTCCGACAAGAACCATAACGGGATGACGGATGTGTATTGATTATCGGAGGTTTAATCAAGCAACTATGAAAGATCAATTCCCTCTTACTTTTATGGATCAAACTCTAGAAAGGTTATCGGGTCAAGAATTCTATTGTTTTTTGGATGGGAATTCCGGGTATAACCAAATTTCGGTAAATCCGGAAGACCGTGAGAAGACGGCTTTCACTTGTCCATTTGGAGTTTTTGCATATAGGAGGATGCCCTTTGGTTTGTGCAATGCACCGTTAACTTTTCAAAGGTCTATGCAAGCTGTTATACCCCAATTTTTGCCCCTAAGATCCCTTCATCTTATTATTTTGATTCAATCACAACAAGATCACATTAGGGCTTGTGGTTCTTCTCCCTGTCTTTAGCTTTTCTCTTTGAGGAATCACCAAGAACTTTGACTTGTTTTCTTTTGTGATCATGAATATTTTGTCTTGATTTTCCTTCTAATTAATAAAATTCAATGTTGGTTTGTCTTACTTGTTGATAATGTAGGTAAAGGCAATGTGGCTTAGCAAGTTGATCCATGGGTTCATGAGTTTATTTCCATGCCCTAGTCAATAAAGCTTGAGAAATTAAAACCTCACCATTAAAGTTGTTTGGAAGGGATGTCATGGCAAGGTTTATTTTGGTCCATTACATTTCCAAGTTATCAAATTGATTCAAAAGTACAAGGGGTTGATTGAAGAAGTTGTCATGGTTGGACAAAGTCTTGTTCCTATTGGTCACAAGTGCATATTTCTCTCAATTCTCAAGATATGTAAGTGGTTTTGGTTTCTATTAGTCCTTTTTATCATCCTCAGCAACTTATATTTACAAAGCAAGAGTGTTGGTATAAGAAGTTTGTTCAAAACTGTCAAAGTTTCTTAAAGCATTTTCTTGATCTAGGAGCTAGGGTTTTGAACTTCAAAGAAGTATATCTTGCTCATCTTTTGGTATTTTTGAGTGATTTCAAAGACATACTTATCTTAAAAGGGTTATTAACAAATCACTTCAAAAGTTTCAAGGATTTTTCATTTGGAAGAAGCTTGATGATGAAGAAATATTACAAGCCCTCCAGATGAACCCCCAATTTTCCATGTGTGACTTCAAATGATCATAACTTGGTCAATTGTTATCACCTTGAGCCCACTATTTTTCTAAAATGATCTTGAGAATGTGAACTTTATACCTTCTTTTATATGCAAATTGATAAAATTAATGGAAGATGCCCTAAGGATATAAAATATTATAGGTCATTTCATGAATTTTTTTTGCCAACTTCAACAATTCATAACTCTCTCAATTTTTGGAAATTTTGAATGGTTCAAGTTTCAAAATGTCATTCAAGAGGTATGTTTGATGCCATAGTTTTTGGTCAAGATAAAATTCCAAGTGGAAAGCCATGTTTGGATGTAAAACATTATAGGTTACTTTTGAAGAAAAAACTTGAAATATTTCTAAGTATGGAAAGTCAACCATTTTCTTCCAACTTTGACTCAACACAACTTCTTGCTCAAACATCCAATTGATCTCACTCCTTTCACATTGTAAAGATTGTGACTTCATCTTTCAAATGCTTCAAAAATCACATCATATGGTGCCCTACATTGTTGGCACCATGGTTATGAAAGTAGCATCATAAAATGGAAATCCCAAGTTCAGTCAGATTTGAAAATTGGTTTAAATCTAATTACAAGCCTGTTTAAGGATCAATTTCGTGTCTAATCATGTTTAGGAACTTGCTATAACAAGAAACGACCCTTAAACCATTCATTTTGATGTGTTTTGAGCCATGTGAAGTCACACTTTTCACACTTAGCAAGTCCACACGATTTCATTGATTTTGCCTCCAATTCACACGCTTGAGCCTTGCATCATGATCAACTATAATAAGGACCATCCCTCACTCATTTGGGCAAGCTTTTAATATCCAATTAACCCCTGTTCAGATCCCACACGAACTCTAAATTTGAAATTCTGATTTCTTACATTCTCACCTTCAAACACCAAAAGCTCCATTCAGTTAGTTTCATTGAACTTCTCTGAAGCTAACCATATGGTTACTTTCAAGAATTGTGACCTATATTGATCTGTAGAAGTCCAATTTCAGAGCAACTTCTCACTACTTTTTACAGGTAGATTTCTTGGCCAAATTAATTCAAATAAAAGACTAATCCACTCCTTGTATTCTTTTGATCCTCGTGCTCTTTATAGTTTGAAATTTCATTGAGAATTGAGTGAGATATCCCAGATTTTCGTGCTCGCTATTTTTTCTGGTTTTCTTCAAACACAACCTTGCACAATTTATATAAATTTAGCGCGATGGTACCATTAGAATCGTCTTGAAGAGATGAATCTAATGGTACCAGTCTGGTTTACTAATTTTATAGTTTGAAGGATTCAATTTGGGGATGGATGGAGGTTGAAGACGATGACATGTCCGTCTTCAACCAATGACATGAAGCCACGTTATTTTTTGAAATGGATACAATATGTTTTCCTTACCATGCGCGTGCCTCAGGAGCCCTTGGATCTAATTACTTTTGTGAGTTAGACTCCATCCAACGCGCCACATTTTAAGTTGTTTTATTTTAAAATGTTGGATCTGTTGTGATATTTAGTAATGATCATGATATACACAGCGCGCCAGATCCCTTAGATTTGATTACTAACGCGTTTTGACTCTCATCCATTGGTCCACATCTTTTTGGTTTTTATTTTCTTTTCTGATTTTTATATTTAATTGTTTTAAATTTCAAAAAATCATAGAAAATTCATTTATGTCCAAAAAATCTATAAAAAAATTATGAAAAATATTTTTTATTTTTCTCCTTCTGATTTTTATTTTTTTCACAATTTTATTGTGTTTTGATATTTTTTATAAATTTTCACTTTATTTGAATTGTTTTAAATGTTTAAAAATACTTTTATGCATTTTTAAATTCTGGAAAAAAAAAATGGAATGATCCAATGATATTGTGACAAATCTTGGTGACCTCATTTATTTTTTATTTCTCACTTTTGTATTTTATATCATTTTGGTTATTTTACTCATTTCTTTTAATTAAATAAAAATAGTTCCTGACTTTAAAAAAATACCAACAATTTTATAAAAATATTTGAGTCTTTTTTGATTTTTCTATGGTCTTACTTTTTATTTCTTGATTAATTTGAACATAGTTAATTTTTTCTCTTTTATTTCTATTTTAAAACATTTTAAAACTTTTTTTAATGTGTATATTAAATGCAATATCATTTTGTGATTATTTTCTGACTGATCTTGGGTTGGAATTTTGATCATGAACTTTATTAACATCATTGGATCCATGGTGTTGAGTCTAACTCCATAAAAATGGATGAATGATTTTAATAATAGTTTGATTAAAATTTAATTCAAATGTGGTTTATATATTCTTTCACACTCCTCTTCATCTCATCCCTTTCTTATTGCACTAAGTGTTATTGAAGCATGGTCTCTATATCATGTCTCAAAACAAAGGGTGTATAGATTGCTATTGACCGACCTCAAAATAGGTGCGACTTCTATATAAGTCCACTTACAATTGCTTAACATAGCGCTAAATTTTGTCCCAATTTGAATAAATGATCATTCGTAGCCCAAACCTATGTTTGCAAGCCCAAGTATGTTAATTTGATCCCTTTGATCCAATAACTTTGAGATTCATTGTGTGGAGGCTTTGATTATATCAATCCTCTAATGAATCTACAACACTTTTGGTCAACGCGGATCACTTAAACATCTTTGATCATTAAATGGTACTTGTGAGGATTCCAAATGGATGATATACTTGACAAAAAGCAAATACAACTTGTTGTGTGGAGGATTTGGTTCTACCAATCCTCTAATGAGTTCCAAATGCAAGTTTCAAGATGTTCATCCAACTAACCACTAATTATTAACAATTTATTTTACTCTATGCTTTTATTTTTTATGCTTTATGTACCATTTACTTTAAGCATTACATTTCATCCTACTTTTCATCTTTGCTCACTTGGGCATTTATATTCTTGTCATTTTATTTTTGCTCACTTGAGCCTTTCTTTTTAAGACATCTAATAATAACCATGAACCACAAAAAGCTTTAATGATACTTGGACTATTTGGTTACTATCCTTGACATTATGGAGTATTGGACTTCTTGGACTTAGGAATAGAAACCTTGGCCTATGTTGGATACCTTGTGATCTTAACTAATATTTTGTCTGGAGTTCTTGAGGTTTACCTCAAGACATTGGGTTGTTTGTTTGTTTTGTGTGCAGGTTAATGTGATTTCACTTTTTGTTTTGTGAAGACTTAATACACTTGAAGTTTGGTTCTTTCAAGAGGTCTAGTATTTTTGCTTGCTTGGTTTAAAGAATGGGAATTCTATCTTGACTTATAATGTCAAGTGTTGGCTTCTTGTTGGTTATATGGTTCTTATCCCTAGATTTTACCTTACGCTTTAGGATAGTCTCTTCTTCTCCTTCCATCTTCTTTAATTTCAAAAAATCTTCTTCCTCCTTTTTAAAATCCTTCTTGTTTTTAAACTTGAACCACTTTCATAATAAACTTGGACTTAGGTCCATGCATTTTCAAAACCTTTTCATAAATAAAATTCAACCAACTTAATAATACCTTGACATTTTTTTTGTGAGAAGAGTAAAAGTCAATCAATCTCATTTCAAACCATTTTGCCATTTTGGCTCTTATCTTTAAAACTTTTCTCAAAAGATTGGATTCTTGTCAATCCTTGTAGTGATGCAAACAACTATACTTCTACAATATATCGTGAAGAGAGATATTTTCCACTTGGGTGTTGAGTGAGGCATTGTTGATTTTAAAATCCAAGCCATATTCTCCACTTTGAGATGATGCAAATTCTCTTTTCTCATGATTGTGGGTAGTAAGTATGTTTTCCACACGGACAATGACGACGATGTCTTATCTCATAAAATTAACCAACACACTTGTGTTTTAAAATTTTATAAAGAGGAACTACGTGTACCCTGATCCCCTATTGCACGAAAGGTGGTACGTAGGCACTAAAAGTTTGCAACCGCGAGGGGTGTAAAAATCATAAAAGTTATATTTCTTTTCTCACCTCCACCATCTATTTTACATACAACATTTTTTATAGCCAAAATATACAGATTTTTCAAAGAGGTTCCTACGGAGTAACGTAGATGTTTAGGGTGCTAATACCTTCCCTTTGCATAACCAACCCCCTTACCTTAGAATCTTTCCCCCTCTTTTGGGTTACTCGCTCTTTTCCCATTCCTTTGGAAACAATAAAGCGCGGTGGTGATTTTTATTTTGATATTTATAAGTCTAGTTAATCCAATGGCTTAGTCTTAAACATTTCTATCGCTACAGAAAAAATGGCGACTTCATTGGGGATAAATTGAACTCTTGCTGGTCCATCCCTAAGTGGGTTGAGCCTATCTTTGTTTATATTTGTATATGTGCTATTGTTGTTTATGTGTTATATGTTGTATATATGTTTGTCTGGATCTTCCCGGTTTCCAGGGTGCTTGGTGATTATTCATAAGTCCTATACCCAAACTTGGGAAAACTTTAAGATAGGACGGGCAATATAGTCATGTTAACTTTGAGGGAGTAATGAGATCCCCCACTCAGTGGTGGTCCCTTTGACTTTAATGTCGTTTACCGAGTAATCGGGAAGACATACTGCTTTCGATCTGGGAGCCTGCTAAAGCTGAGGATCGTAGAATACCTAACTCATCTTGGCCTTTTAGGTGTAGTGAGGAAGCTATGACGGAGTAATCTGAAATAGTTGTCACACGATACTATGCTCAGATGAGTTTTTCTTGAGAATATTACTAATTACCGAGTTAATCAGGAAGTTGGTAATATCCGAAGGAAGGACGTAGACTCTGGGAACCTTTAGAACCTTGTTCGGCAGGTGATAACTTTTAGACCATACCTTATGGGTAGTACGTTCGACCTCATGCTCGTGACGTTGAACCTGTGAACCCTATATGTGTGATCTTGTGTTTGATTGTTGCATCATGCATCCATGCACTCATAAGCATCTTTTGAAGAAATTTTATTTTAAGGGACTTAAAAGTTTACCATTTGTGAATATCTCAGGTACTTTTTGACCATGGATTCTGGAAAAAGAAAGACCGGAAAATACAGTTTCAAGGATCCCAAGATAGATGAGTTGATCAGTCTAATTCCCGAGATTGAGTGTTATGTAGATTTTTGGAAGAAGTATGGATCCATCATTCCTCTAGTGAAGCTTAGGATGAAGAAGGGTATTCTCTCGACCTTAGTCCAGTTCTATGATCTGATGTATCATTGCTTTACTTTCCCCGACTATTAGTTGATGCCTACACTGGAGGAGTACTCTTATCTGTTGGATTTACCCATTACTGATTGTGTTCCTTTTACCGGTTTGAAGAGTGAGCCAAAACCACATGAGATTGCTGCTTTGATTCATCTGGGTAAGTCTGAGGTTGAAGCCCATATGACTAATAAAGGAGGGATTAGAGGATTACCAGCTCAATTCTTATTGGAGAAAGCTTGTTACTTCGCCAGGGTGAAGAGTACAGTCTCTTTTGAGGCCATCTTTGCTCTACTTTCTTACGGGTTGTTTTTATTTCCTAATGTGGATAAGTTTGTTGACGTTAATGCTATCAGGATCTTCATGATTGGAAACCCAGTTCCTACATTGTTGGGTGATGCTTATTAATCTATTCATCTTCGGAATTATTACCATGAGGGGATGATTATTTGTTGTACGCCTCTGTTGTACCGACGGTTTATCTCTCATATGCCTCAGTCTGATGCTTTTTAGGATATCAGGAAGGAACCCCGTTGGGCTCCTAAGATCATGGAACTTACTCACTCGGATATTGATTGGTATCATCGAGCTTACCAGGATGTAGAAATTGTTGACAGTTGTGGTAGTTTCCCCAATGTACCTCTTCTTGTAACAACGGGAGGAATTAACTATAACCCTGTTCTTGCACGACGACAGCTTGGTTATCCGATGAGAGATAAACCAAGTAGTATTCATTTGAGTAGTTTCTTTCTGAAGGAGGGAGAAGACCATAAGGAAGCTAGGGAGCAGATTGTGAAGGTCTGGCGTCACATTCATAAGAAGAGTAGGAAATACTCAGGACCTAGGGGAGTTGTTTCTTTAGAGCCATATCTTCAGTGGGTCCAAATGAGAGCTATTCAGTTGAAGATGCCATATTCCCAGGAAGAACCTATGCCTGATTTTTTTATGAAGACCATTCCTCCCTTATTGGATGATATAGAAGAGCTACAACTTACTTTAGTCAGGACGCAGCAAGAAAAGGATGCATGGAAGAATAACTTCCAAACTTTAGAGAGTACCTATAGAGCAGACTTGAAGGAGAAAGACGACTTGATTGAGATCCTAAAGAGTTGGGTTGTAGATATGATGGAGAGGCAAGGGGATTTATTTTCTCCTAAGCCTTAGTCAGTTGATAGTTGCTCACTTCCTAATTCAGGTGATTGAAAGGAGGATGCCACCAGATATGCTGAAGAAAACCAGAGGTTAAAGGCTTAGATTGTCAGGCTTACAGGGAAGCGCCAGCGTATAGAGTGATCTCCATCAGTTTTGCTTCTTAGGGTTTTAGACTTTATTTTTATCTTGTACTTGGGGTTATTGAAACTTGTAATCCATTTTGATGTTATTATAATAAAAAAATTTAGTATGTGTTATTACTTTGATATTTGCAATGTGTCTATAAAACTTTAAGTCCCTTAAAATATTAATAATAAAAATTAATCATGTGAATTGCATATCATGCATCATATTGCACATATTTCTTGCATTTGTTATGCATATCCAGGTGTCTTGCCAAGCTTCTTTACTTCGTTTAGCAAAGCTGTCTCACCACTACAACACTCGAGCTAATTACAGAAGGAAGATGGACAACTTAGAACAAGAGAATCGCGAGCTGCACGAGGAGGTTTCTGCTTTGAAGGCTGGCATGGCCAATCTTACTGCTCTGATGGAATCTCTGGTGGCTGCTCAGAATCAGCCACCGAGTGTTCAACCTCAACAAATAAGGGCTACTACTGAAGCTCTAACTGTTCCTGTGTCTGCTACTCCAACTGTGGTTCAGAGTCGCATGCCTCAAGGTTATCCATGGGGAATGCCAGAGAACTTTGCGCCTGAAATTTTCAATCTTGATCCTCAAGAAGCTCTAGTTGTTCAGACTATTGTTACTCCTGCACCTCCTATGGTGCATGTTGCTCCTGCTGCACCTCCTTCGGTGAATATAATTCCATTTGCTAATGATGATATGTGTCATCCTTTTCCTCCACCAAGTGAAGACTTGGGTCTTTATGATAGAATGTATGATTTTCAAGAACAGTTTGACAAGATGCAGAGGGAGATGAAGGCCCTCAGGGGAAAGGAATTGTTCGGGCAGAATATGAATGATTTATGCTTGGTCTCGAATGTTAAGATACCTGCAAGGTTTAAGGTCCCAGAATTCGAGAAGTACAAGGGCAACACTTGCCCTCGTGCTCATCTGGTGATGTATGTAAGGATAATTTCTATTCATAGTGATGATCAACGTCTGCTAATTCACTTTTTTCAGGATTGTTTGACCGGTGTTGCGATGAAGTGGTATATGAGTTTGGATAGCGTCAATATTCATACTTTCAATGACTTGGGAGAGTCATTTATCAGACAATACAAATACAACACGGACATAGCGCCTGACCGTGATCAACTCAGGGCCATGGTTCAGAAAGACATGGAATCATTCAAAGAATATGCACAGAGATGGCGTGAGGTAGTCACCCAAGTGATTCCTCCCATGGAAGAGAAGTAGATGACTAAGATTTTCTTGAAGACTCTGGGTGCTTTCTACTATGAAAGGATGGTAGCGAGTGCGCCAAGTGACTTTACCGAAATGGTAGGCATGGGTATCCGCTTAGAAGAGGTTGTAAGAGAGGGTCAATTAACGAAGAGTGAAAGTTCCGGAAGTGCGAAGAAGCCATCTTATGGGTTTACCAAGAAGAAGGAAGGAGATATGAATATTGTTATGAAAGAGAGGAGATTTAATCCTCCAAGAAGAAATCATCATCATCATCATCAAGTCGCCTCAGTTACTCCGGTTGTTGGTGTAGCTCCAACCACCGTTGCTTATCAGAGACCATCCCAGTAGGGAAATCAAGGGTATAATCAGATAAGGGAGAGTTATGAACCTATCCCTATGAGTTATACATAGTTACTACCAGCGTTAATTCAGAAGAAGTTGGTTCATACCCGACCACCTCCCGTTGTACCATCACCCTTGCCTTGGTATTACAAGGCAGACCAAACATGTTCTTTCCATCAGGGAGCACCAAGGCATAATGTTGAGAATTGCTATCCTTTAAAGACTGGGGTACAGAAAATGGTGAAGCCTGGTATTCTATCTTTCAAAGACGTGGGCCCTAACGTGAAAGACAATCCTCTACCCAAGCATGGAGGAGCAAACAATGTGAATATGGTGGCCGGTTGTCCTGATGACTTCTGAATCTTTGATGTTAATCTAGTTAGGGGAGATTTGGTGAAGATGCACGCAGACTTCTGTGAATTTAGCTACTATACACATGATCATGCCGATTGTGCTATTTACAATACAGACATACAGGGTTGCGATAAGATAAAGGCTGATTTGCAGGAAATGATGGATGAGGGCGTCATCCATATAATCAGGCCTAGGGCAGAGTATGAAGAGGAAGTGAACATGGTTTCTGGATGTCCTGGAGAGTTCAGAATTTTTGATGTGGAGTATATGAATGAGGATCTTGTACAAGTGCATGCTACCTTCTGCCACATGGTGGGTCAGGTGGAACATTAATATGGATCTTGTCGAGTTTGCTGCCAGGACTCCCAAGGATGTTCAATTATGAGGAAAGGTGTTCAGTTGTTGTTGGATAATGGAACCATCAAGGTTATAGGTCAAAGGGATGATTACCATGAAGTAGATGTGATTGAGGTATGTTTGGCTGAAGAAGAGTCGGATGATGAGTATGCCTCTGCATATGAGTATTTCTCCTTAGATGAGGATTTGTTTTCCAAAGATGACTCCATAATGACTGATTGTGTTGAAGAAGGGGTAAACGTCATTGTGCCTTGTTTTGGTGCACCTGCCCATTTTGAAGTTGAGTATCATAGCAAGCCGACTATTACTCCATTGGTGATTAGTTTTTCGGTTCCTGTCCCCTACAAGTCAGATAAGGTTGTACCCTACAAATATAATTCTACAATCTTAGAGGATGGTGTGGAAGTTCCCATCCAACCACTGCATGATGTTGGAAATATTGCCGAGACTAGCAGAGTGACCCGCAGCGGTCGTATATTTGCACCAGTTGTTCGTGTAGATTTAGTGCTGGAAAGAAAATTGTTGAAAATGTTGAACCCAAGAAGGCAGTGGGTGAATCTAGTGGAGCTATGCTAGAAAAGGATGTGGATGATATTTTGAAGATAATTAAGATGAGCGACTACAGAATTGTAGATCAGCTACTGCAGACTCCTTCAAAAATATATATCTTGGCTTTATTGATGAACTCCTCTACTCATAGAGAATCTTTGATGAGGGTATTGGACCAAGCTTTTGTGGAAAGTGACATGCCTGTAGACCAATTCAGCAGTGTAGTGGGGAACATTATGTCATGTAATAACCTGAGTTTCTGCGACGATGAATTACCATATGAAGGAAGGAATCACAACTTGGCCCTCCACATCTCTATGAACTGCAAGAATGATTCACTATCCAATGTGCTGATTGATAATGGATCCGCTTTGAACGTTATACCAAGGAGTACACTTAAGAAGTTGAAATATCAAGGAACACCCATGCGCCTAAGTGGAATTATTGTGAAAGCGTTTGATGGATCAAGAAAATCTATTATTGGTGAAGTAGACTTGCCTATTCATATAGGCCGACATTTGTTTCAGATTACTTTCCAGGTCATGGATATTGTACCCGCTTATAGCTGCTTGCTGGGATGGCCGTGGATACATGAGGCAAGGGTTGTCACTTAGACTTTACACCAAAAGCTGAAGTTTGTACGTGAAGGAAAAGTGGTGATTATAAATGGAGAACAATCATTATTGATATCTCACTTGTCCTCTTTCAGCATTGTGGAGGCAGATGAAGCTACTGTTGGAACTCAGTTCCAAGCTTTATCCATTGATAACATAAGGGGAAATGAGAATTCCATGGTTTCGCTTAAGGATGCGCAACAGGTTGTGCGTAATGGTTATAATGAAGTATGGGGACAGATTGTGAATCCACCTTTAAATAAGAACATAGTTGGCTTGGGGTTTTCTGTGAAGAATGACAAAGGAAAGAGCATGAAGCCTAAGGCTGCTGCAGGCAAGTATCAAGACATCTTTCGTAGCGAAGGTTATCTTCATCCAACTGTTTCCGGGATTAATACCATTGTGGAAGATGAAGCAGATCCAGAAATGCCGAATTATGTGATGCACGGAGTTAGGGTTCAGAAATTGATCACCATTGATGTTCCCTCTTGCATACATGTTTCAAAGTAATTTGTTTGTGTTAATCTTTTTGAAAAGCTTTCGCTCTGCCCAAGGTGAAAGTATTAATATTGTACGGGCTTATCTTATTGCTGTGACTTTTAAAATCAATAATAAAAGTTGTCTTTGTTTCCCAAATTGTGTTTTACTTTTTACTTTTTTCTTGGAAAATGGTAATAAGAAAAAACCTTTAAAAATAAATAATAACTGAAATTCAATCTGCATGATCACTTGTTATATGTGTCAGTTTCTAAAAACAATCATAAATCATATGTGCAGATTATTTAAAAAAAACTGTTGAATACAATGACCCTGCACCCTTTCCCAACTTTGAATGTCATGTGTATGGGGCCGAAGAAGAAGACTATGATGATATTCCGAAAGAGGTCTCACGGTTGCTTGAGCACGAGGAGAATGCCATTCAGCCATATAAAAAGCCATTGGAAGTAATCAATTTGGTTTCAGAAGAAGATCTGAAAGAAGTCAAGATTGGAGCATTACTGCATCCTGATGTGAAGAGCAGATTAACTGAGATGTTGAGAGAGTATGTGGATATTTTTGCTTGGTCTTACCAAGATATGTTTGGCCTAGATACAAATCTTGTAGAGCACCATTTGCCGTTGAAGCCAGAGTGTCTGCCAATCAAACAGAAGTTGAGAAGAACTCACCCGAATATGGCAGTGAAGATCAAAGAGGAAGTTCTAAAGCAGATTAACACCGGTTTTCTTGTGGCATCAGTGTACCCTCAGTGGATTTCCAATATTGTCCCAGTACCGAAGAAAGAAGGAAAAGTTCGCATGTGCATAGATTACAGAGATCTAAATAAAGCTAGTCCAAAAGATGATTTTCCATTGCCACATATTGATATGTTAGTGGATAGCACAGCAAAATTCAAAATTTTCTCGTTCATGGACATATTTTCCGGGTATAATCAAATAAGAATGGCTCCAGAGGACATGGCAAAAACAACGTTTATCACACCCTGGGGAACATTCTCTTACAGAGTGATGCCCTTCGGGTTGAAGAACGTCGGTGCAACGTACCAGAGGGCTATGACAACCATATTCCATGACCTGATGCACAAGGAAATTGAAGTATATATCGATGATATGATTGCTAAATCCCAGACTGAAGAAGGGCATGTAGAAGATTTGTTGAAGTTGTTTCAGCGTTTGAGGAAGTATCATCTCCGCTTGAATCCAAATAAATGTACCTTCGGTGTTCGATTAGGGAAATTGTTGGGCTTCATTGTTAGCCAAAAAGGGATTGAAGTTGAACCTGGTAAAGTCAAAGCAATTCAAAAGACGCCAGCGCCGCGAACTGAAAAGAAAGTCAGAGGGTTCCTCGAGCGTTTGAATTATATTTCCATATTCATTTCTCATATGACTGCAACGTGTGAGCCAATCTTTAAGTTGTTAAAGAAAGATCAAGGTTGTGTGTGGACAGATGACTGCTGTTGTACCCCAAAATTTACCCTCCCATATTCCTCAAGGTTTGTCAAGAATGATCCTCAATTGCTCAAATTAGCTCAAGGGTTGTACAGTCAAATTACCTCCTAAGACAACTGGAATTAGGGTTTTGGTCCTTTCAAGGAATTTGGGATTTTTAATGGTTCAATCAAGTCTCAAGGGCCTATATACATTCTCAAACACCTGCATGCCAAGTTTCAAGACTCACAGTGTCAATTTGCACAGTTAAAAGTTCCATTTGATCCACAGTCAACTGCAAGGGCAAAATGGTCATTTTGCAGTCAAAAGTCAGAATTTTTGGTCAACATCTCATTTTGAGTTCACAATCATCATTTGATCAAGTCTTGGTCATGATTCCACAAGAATGGCTCAAAAATCATCAAGGATGCAAAGGTTACTATTTTTGGATAGTAGAAAAGTCAACTGTACTTTGACTAGGGCATAACTTTTTCATGGTTTGTCAGAAAAATTCCATCCAATTCTCATTTTGAAGGGGATGAAATTTCCTAAAATCCATCTTCACACTCCAAGTCGAAGAAATGCTCTCATAAAAAGTTATCAATTTCTACATTATAGGTCAATTTCAAAAGTCAACAAAAGTACACTTTAAGTCAAAGGCCATAACTTGAGATTGGTAAATCCAAATGACAAGGGACCAAAGGCATTGGTTAGAGGACTTCAAGACCTTTCCAAAATGTCCAAGAACATGTTCATATGATCAAAATTGAGCAAGATATGCATTGGAGAAGTTGGGAAATTTTTAGGAATTTGCAAAAGTCAACTTTGCTCAAAACACCTCATTTTGCTAATGGGCCTCAAATCACTTCTTGAAACTTCATCCATGGCCTATGCATGACCCATCAAGCTTAATTGAATTTATTTTCTTATTTTTATTAATTAATTGGATTTTTAATTGATATTAATTCATTTAATCAATTTAAATTGTAGGAAAATATAAGATTTGGTTTTTCAATCTTTTTGTGAAGCAAATATGGTCAAGATATGCTGGAAATTTTGTGTACAAATCAAAGATGCAAAATATCCAAAATTGGCAACTTTATTCAATCTTGAAAATGCAAAAAGATTTGATTTTCAATCAAATATTCAATCATCATTGCAATGGATTCTTGCTCAAGATTTTGACCTAATTCCATTCCTCTATATATATGCAAGTAAACCCTAACTCATACACGTGAAAAAAGCTGCAGAAACAGACCCTAGCATATTGGAAAAAAATTCAAGAAAATTGCAAACTGGTTTTTGTATTCTAGGGCGATTTAAGAGCTTTTGTTGATTCTAATACATTGCAGGAGGTTCCCAGAACGTGTGGCAATCAAATTCACGCATTAAAGCTCACAGAATCATCACATACAGAACCACGGTTTGAAGCTTTTTTCCAGAATCGTGTTGTCTAATTAATGCACATATAACATATTTTCTTGAGTGTTTTGTGTTAATAGGGGCCATACGAAGCTAATGGTATAGCTTAATTGAACTGAAACGCCATAAATCCAAAGATGCCATAGTTGAATTTTTAGGGTTCATAAGCTTTGAATTGGGGCTTTACAATCCAAGCAAAATTAGGATTCATAAGGCATATGGTTGAACTCGTGAGAACCAGACGAACATGATGCACCCTTCGCGAAATATTTATATAAACCATAGCTCTAATCGCTATTTTTCGTCGCCATAGTTTGTGGGGGTTAAAAACCCCCGCTATCTGTTTATATTTTGCAGGAAAAAATGAAGAAGACGATGACGCGTTGATGTCCTATTGGCTCATTTGAAAAAAGCACGCGTTTTTGTTATAATTCCAGCATATGGTTTATTTTTCACATATAATCATTGCTCTTTATTTTAATATCAATTGAAACAACTTGGCTGAGTGGCAGGGACGCGCGCATATGACCATTGGGACCTGGGTTCGAATCTCAGGTCCCCCCAAAACGCTTATGTTATTTTTCCTAACGTATTCACATGCAGATTCCAAAGTGATGTCCACCATGCATCTCCAATTCCTAGATGCCATGTGGCCCAGATGGAAGGATCATCATACTCCCAGTCAACACGCGCCATTGAGGATCTCAGAAAGTCAAACAGGTTTGTAGCAATTGGGCTTCAGAATTGCCAAGAATACCTCCTAATTGGGCCAGCACCCCCCCTGGTTTATTCTTCTTTTATTTTTCTTTTATATTTTTTTTCATTTAATTATTTTACCATTAATTATTATTATTATTTAATTAACCCAATTAATTTTTTCATAATAAATCCAGAAAACATAAAAAAGATAATATATTTTATTTATTGAATTTAATTAGTTATTTTTGTAAATAAATACTAATGTAATTAATTTAGTTAATTAGGTTAATTTTAATATTTTCATAATAAATTTAAAATCAATGTAGAATTAGGTTTTAATAACTTTTGACCATCTTTTTTCTTTTTTTTCCTTAAAACACTAAAAAACCAAAAATATTTCTTTTTTGTTAATTAATTAGTTTTAGGTTTAATTTAATTCAAAAACAACCAAAACTTCATTCTTTCTCAAAAAAAGGGTCAAAACCCTAAGGGACTTTTCCGATTCAATTTTCTCTCGCGCGTATGTTTGTTTTATTTATTTTTGACCATATTTATGTAATTGCTCCGAGGATGTAATAGCTTTAATTAGGACTTTTTATCGCTTTATTTATTTTCCGCAATTTACTTTTCAAGGGTTTGTTTTTGGCGATGTAAATACCCGACGCCTTTTAATAGCTTAGTTTACTTTCCGCAAATATTTAACTGTTAGATGTATGTTAATTAGGCTATGCATGACAAGACTTATCTCTGAAATAAAAATCAACATGTAGCTCACCATAACATGTGCAAAGATAACTTAACTGAATCCTGACACACTCGCACATGCCACTCCTAGGGTACGCCTCACTTGGTTGCCTCGACGTGGTCATTGAGTATAGGGTGTTTTAGAGGTTGCCCACCTGTCTAAAGATCCAAGTTGCCTCGAAACAGTTGCCTCGGATAAAAAGGATCTAGGACATTAGGGTTACCGCTAAGGCGTCCTACTATTGCTTCGGTGACCACATGTCCCATATAATCGAATTGACCCGAAAACTCCAACGACGGTGCTACCTACTTCTCAATAGTGGGATAGCACTGTCTAAAGGACATTTACACAGCTTAATTTATTTGGAGTAGGTAGAGGTTCTTAGATACTTGATCTTTCAAAACAAAAAATACTTTTCGCACTTACACTTTTCTAACAAAAGTTTCCAAACAGCACTTCATACACTCTTGAGGACAGATACAAGAGTTAACTTGAAGTTTTCAAGCAAACTTTTTTTCAAAACCCACAAACACAAGAAAAGCAAAACATTTTTGAAAACATAGTGAGCAAGTACCTAAGAGCCCGTGGATAACCACGGATAGAAAGGGTGCTAACACCTTCCCTTTCTATAATCTACCTCTCGAACCCGAGAAACATCTCGAAAAGGAATTTTGCTGTGCTTTTGTCCTTTCCTTATTGGAGAAAATAAAAGACGGTGGCGGCTCTTGCTTACCACGACATTTCACGAACCAGCATTCCAAAATAGTCAGTTCTATTTCCACCGATCACAGAACTGGCGACTCTGCTGGGGATTAATAAGTGAGGTGTACCTTAGGATTAGAACACTTATGTTTTCAATTGTATATCTTGTTTGCTTTAATATTGTGGGCTTGTATTGGAGTTTCATAGATCCTAACCCGGATCTGGGGAATACCCTTTAGGTAAATAGCAATAAACTGTGAGGGACCTGTCCGGCGTAGACCGACACGGGTGAAGCTTTAGCTACATTGGTGTGACACCTTGGTCTGTACCGATATCCCTTGTGTTGGAACGAGGAGAATATGGGTCTTCTGAGGAGTCATTAAGCACCAACTGACCTTAGCACCTTAAATTGACCAACTTGGCCATAGAACAGTAGCAGTATGCTACACTCATTGAGGCTAAACTCTCGCGATGGTTCCGGCCGCAAGAAAAGGTTGCTAAGCTGGAGTTATGACCGATTGAGGGTAGTCAGTGATATTGAGATCCTCTAGAACCCGGTTACTATTTTTAGGACAGGTCTTAACCAACTGAAATTGAAAGAGGGTAGTACCTAAACTTCATGCCGGCCTGAAATCTAAGGGCTCTTGTGTGACTTGTGTGCCTTACCATGTTTGCCTTTTGTGAATACTTGTGGTGTGCCTTTACCATAACATCATAACATCATAACATTGCATACATCCTGCATAAGGACTAATCCATTTCAAGGATCTCAAGGGTTTGTGATGTAGGTCATGATGAACCAACTGTCTAGCAAGGGGCAAAGGGGATTTATTTTCCTCTAGCCAAGGTTGTTCGGAAATCAAAACATGATGACTTGAGTCAGGGGCTATGACCCACTCGAAATGGTGAGCTTTGACTCTTGAAGAAGGACTCTCAGCAACAACTTCAATCAAACCGCAAAATTCAAATTCTAACAAGTTCTTTGTCTACCCCGCGAGATCCTTGAAAACATTGCATGCATATCATACATATCATTGCATTACAGGTACCCCTTTTTCAGGTCACTTATCTTCTTCGCTGTTTATTTCAGCAATCATCATGTCTTCTGAACCTTCCACTGAGCAAGCTATCAAGGCCCTCCAGGCCCAGAATGCCCAGTTCCAAGAGTTGGTTATGAGCCTAGCCCAGGGTCAACAGGAGTTGAAGACTCTGATTCTGAAGAAGAAGAAGAAGAGGACCGTCTTGTTCAACACTGGACGCATATTTGGGAATGGACTACCAAATGAGGTTGATCTGACTACTTCCTCTGTAGGGAAAGACAGTCCCCAAGAGAGAAGGGTTCCTAGTCCCGTGGTCTCCGACAACGAGACGGATTATGATGAAGAGCAGTATCCTCCTGCTGAGGATAGGTATAAACAGTTGGAGGACCGCTTAAGTGCTATGGAAATTCAGAATGTTCCCGGGTTGGACTTTGGAGATCTAGGCTTATCCTCTGGGGTGGTGATTCCACAAAAGTTCAAGGCACCTGCTTTTGCCAAATATGACGGAGCTTCCTGTCCTAAGCTGCACCTCCGGTCGTATGTAAGGAAGATCCAACCTTACACAACTGACAAGAGTTTGTGGATCCATTTCTTCCAGGATAGTCTTTCAGGGACTCAACTCAAATGGTTCTATCAGCTGGATGGAGCCAGTATTCGTAACTGGGAGGATTTGGCTACTGCGTTCTATAAACAGTATCAGTATAATTCCGACCTCTCTCCTACGCATACCCAACTCCAGGGTATGTCACTAGGGACGGGTGAAGGATTTAAGGAATATGCTCAAAAGTGGAGAGACCTGGCTGGAAGGGTGCAGCCACCTTTAACCGACCGTGAGCTTGTTGATACGTTCTTGGGGACCCTGTCTGGTCCGTTCTTCAACCATTTGATTGGAAATTCTTCTGCCGGGTTTATAGACCTTATCTTGACTGGAGAGAGAATAGAAGCTGGTATCAAGTCTGGGAAGATACAGAAAGGTGCCTCCTCGAGAACTGATAAGAATCCCTTCAAGAAAGAATCTAGTGCTGTCTATGGTTCAAGGAGACAGAATAGACCGGAACGCCGCCAAGCTGTCAACGCGGTGGTTATTTCAAAATCTGCTGCTGCTCCTCAGAATCATAACCAACAAAGGGGAGAGAGACCTAGAAGGCAGTTTACTCGTCTCAGCATGACCTTGTCTCAGATGTTGCCACAGTTGCTGAAGACCAATCTGGTGACTCTAAAAGAAGCTCCAAAGAATCAAAATACAACGTCACCAAAGTATAACCCCAATGCCCGCTGTGCTTATCACTCTGAGAGCCCGGGGCATGATACAGATGATTGTTGGAGTCTGAAGAACAAGGTCCAATACTTGATCAATGCAAAGGAAATTGAGTTCGAGGCGCCCGAGACTCCCAATGTGATCACTGCTCCCTTGCCAAAACATGGCTAGAACTAAGAGACTTTTGTTCATTTGAATTCTGAAGTTGTATTTTTCTTTGCTTGTTCAAACAATTATTATCATGTCGAACTCTTTTATTTCATTAATGCATTGCATATGTCTGTTTTGAATCAATCCATTCGTATTCACTATATTCAAATTGCTTTCATTTTTTGATGTTCAACTCTCGATTAAAAACATTCTAAACCTTTTGAGGGAGGATGACGAAAACGATACCACGATCTTTACAGTATGCTTTTGAACAGACCCCGCTGATGAGGTACAGGCATTGTTTCAAATCCTAAACAGTGGAGTTATAAGGAAGATAATCCCTAGTCAACCCCTTTGAGCCCAAGAAGTTGGAGTTTTTCTTTTCAAAAATTAAAACCCTTAATCATAACCTGGGGCAGGGTAGTTCTCAGTTGATCCAGGTGCACAATGAATGATATCAAAGGAGTCCTTCTGAAACAACAGACAGTGATGGTTCCGAATAATCATAAAGACAGGCAGTCATTATCTCTCAAAATAAAAGCCTAATAAGTCAAAACCTATGAAGGAGACTTACAAAAAAAACTGGGGCATCCCGCTGACTGTAATCACAAAAGAAACAGTTCAGGCAAAAAACAGGGATAATAAAATCAAAAAGAAAGAGGTCCTACAAACCCTCAACAAAAAGAAATGACTGCCTATTCAAAATAAACTATCAGTATCCGAACCATCACCAGAATATCAGAACAAAGACTCAAACAAGATCTAATGCACGATTAGCTGAGTTTAGGATCGAAGAACATCACGAAGAACGGGTGGGTACAAATAAAATTTGAGCCTTTATCCTTTGTTTCTTAAACCGTGAACCAGGCCACGTTATAACCCTTAAAAGTCCTAGCTGAAGCATGGGTTAGTTCGAAAGCATACTGTTACAAAAGGTATCCTGACTCCTGTAGGGCTCGCTGTAAAATCCTGAGTTGACATCACATTTTACAAAAATTCGCTTGTTTTATTGAAAACTGCATTTTCAAAAACTTCAAGACAGACATAAGCTTTGCATTCTTAAAATAACATTGTTTGCATATGACTATTTGTTCAAACAGCAGAGAAATTCGCACGACGAATATCTAGTGAACAAAAACCTTCTCAACAAAGAGGATCACATCAAGTGAAAAAACACTTCTAATCAAGGGGCATGGCATGATCTTTGTCCATCATATGGGGCAGTTAAGTCAAGATTCAAGGAATCTCTCAAAATGCCAAATAGCTAGGGACAAATCTCCGCCTGAGTCACTTGGGGAATTGGACATGAATTCCAGCAATGAATCTTGCATGATCAGACATCTTCTGGTAGTATGGAAACACAACACTACCGACAATGACAACTTCCTGCGCTCTGAGAACGTAGACATAGTCAAAAAATACTACGCATAATCAAAGACCCGCTAGGTCGACTGGCCTAGGCAAAAATAAGGGCTTCCCGGTGAACCAAAAGGGTTCGGGCAAAAATAAGGGACGAAAATGAAAAATCTGTACACCCGGCAAGTCGAAAACCTGAAAAGGCGGCTTGGGCAAAAATGGGTATCCCGATGGACTGAAAACCCGAAAGGGCGGTCCAGGCAAAAATTAGGGATCAAAGCGTACGACTATGTCCCGTCATCTCGTCACTTGCCTACCAGAAGAAGATTTGTCAATCGGCAGTTATCAAACACCTCATAGGTTGGGATAATACTCGATCCACATGGCCTCCGCATGCACCTTCTCCCGCAGAAACAGGGGCAATAAGAAGTGTTCAAGCTGTACAAGCTGCTCTGTCCACCAAATACAAGGTAGATTCAGTTGAAGAGTATGACCAAGATACCTTCACTCCCCGCAGAGTAATACAGTAATGGAAGCTCTCCCCACTAAGACCTGCAACCATGGACGAATCAGCAATACTCTCCCCAAGAAAAGGTGGTCTACTATCAGCCCTAAAAAGTTGGGTATCCCCAGCAAGTCAGCAATACTCTCCCCCAAGCAGAGTTGGTCTACCATCAGTCCTGAAAAAGTTGGGTATCCCCAGAAGATCTTAATATTCCCTAGCAGAGTATACAGATATTCCCCAGCAAGCATCCCCGGCAGTCTTAATATTCCTCGACAGAAATATAAGATTGTTCCCTGGTGGAATACAAGATACCCCAGTGGAACCATTTCCCAGCACAGTCTAAAAATCTTCCCCACCAGAGTTGAATCATCTTCCCCAGTAGATTCTGGAAGCTTGTCCCCTGCAGCGTGCAAATATCTCTCCCCAGCTGTGATCGGTGGATCTGGAACTGACTGTTTAACGCTGGTTCGCGAAATGTCGCGGAAGCAAGAGTCGCCACCGTCTTTTATTTTCTCCAAATGGAAAGGACAAAAGCACAGAAAAATTCCTTAAAGAGATTGCTCTCGGTTCGGGAGGTAGATTATAGAAAGGGAAGGTGTTAGCACCCTTTCTATCCATGGTTATCCATGGGCTCTTAGATACTTGCTCATTTGTGTTTTCAAAATGGTTTGTTTGCTTTTCAATTGTGGGTTTTAAAAAAGTTTCTTTGAAAATTCCAGTTCGACTCTTGTATCGGTCCTCAAGAGTGTTTGAAAAATTGCTTTCGAAAGCTTTTGAAAATGTGTTGGTGTGAAAAGTATTTTTGAATTTGTTTTTGAATTTAGAGCAAGTATCTAGAGTCGTCTACCTACCCTAAGGAATTCGTCTGTGTAAATGTCCTTTAAAGTAGTGCCATCCCACCATTGAGAGGTAGGTAGCACCACCGTTGGAGGTGTTCGGGTCAATTCGAAGGTTCGGGACATGGTGATCATCAGAGCAATGGGAAGACACCTTAGAAGCTACCCTCATGCCAGGTTCCCGGATCATGAGGACTTACTAAGACATCCTCTACTCGACGATCACCTTTCGAGGCAAGGCAACAGTGAGGCGTACCCTAGGGGTGGTGTGTGCGATTTGTGTGTCGTTTTCATTTGTATTTTTCTGGTCATGTTATTGGTGTTCTACGCTTGTTTTTATTTTATCCATACATTCTTTTATGCTTTTGATTAACAGTTAAAAGTATTTGCGGGGAAAGTAAATTCTAAGCTATTACAAAAGGCGCGGGTCCACATCGCCAAAATTAACCAGGACCCGATTTGACAGAAAAATAAAGAACTAAAGTGCGAGAAATATAAAATGTCTGAGTTACATGGCTTTGGGAGAATTACATAAATATTTAAAAGAAGGAATAAAGATGCGCGAATTGAATTGAAATTGAAAGCGAGGGCGTTGGACCCTTTTTAATGAAATTAAATTATATTGAGCAAATTAATTAAATTAAAATAAAAAAGAAATTATTTTTGAGGTTTTTTATATTTATGGCTTTTTATGAGAATTAAATGAAATTAAAATATTAATCCTAATTCTAATTTTTTTATTTATTAAGAAAAACATGTTAAAATTAAACCTAAAATTAATCTAATTATTTACATGCAATTTTGATTTATAAAAATAAATAATTATTATTAGTGAAATTTATTTACAAAAAATATTAATTAAATAAATATATTTTGATTTTTATGACTTTTCTGTTTTTTACTATTTTTTATATTTTATGAAAATAAGTTAAATTAAAGGAATTAATTAAAAAAAAGAAATAATTGAAATAAATAAAATAAGGAAAAGAAAGAAAATACAATACCTTGGGGGGTTTCTGTCCCCTTTTTGGAGGTGAATTGGAGTGGTTTGGCCATTTGTGTTCTGGCCTCATCATGCATAAGTTGTTCTACTTTGGCCATTTGGCTTTTGGCTTTTGGCCATTTGCGTTTTGGCTTTTGGCTTTTTGTGTTCTGGCTTCAACATTCCTTTAATGTCTGGCTTAATGTCTGCCTCGCCATGTATTGGTGTCATGCATAAAATGTTCTGTTTTGGCCATTTGGCTTTTGGCCTTTTGGCCTCAACGTTCCTTAATGAACGTGGGATCCTGTCTAAATCTGCAGTGTTGAACCTCAAGAACACATTAAATAAAATCATAAAAATTCAAATAAAACCAACATATGAAGAAATTTAATGTTTAGGCACAATATGGCATGTATGAATGATTATACCCTTTTGATCACGGAGATCAAATCAACCTTACCCTTACTGGAAAAGTAGTGACATGAATGCTTTTATGCCCTTTGGATCATGGAGATCAAGCCAGCCTTACCCTTACTGAAGAAGTAATAAGATGTTGGTTTGTAACTGAGATGGCTTGTTTGTAGTGAGAGAGGGATTTGTAATAAGGATTTCAAGGTTTTAGGGTTCTTGAAAGAGTTTGATATTCCAACAGTGTTGTGACAAGGTTTTTTCTCTCTTTTTCTCTTCTTTCTCTTTTTCTCCCCCTGGTTTGTGTGACAAGAAGGTGATTATATAGTGGAAATTAGGGTAAAGAAAATGGGCTTTGAATGTGCAATTGGGCCTCCAATATTCACTTGAATTCGTCACTTTCCAGGTTAAATCGCAGGGACTTAAGTGCATTTTTTGAAGTTGAAATGTGAAAACAAAATGTAGCCGACATCGAGAACTAACTCCTGTCCGAAAATCGACTCAATCGGATAAACGGTGAATTAGTTATGAATTTTTGAAGTTTCAGCTCAGACAAACTTATTTTGGGCTCCAGTGTCGGCTCTGACACGTTCTTCAATAAAAAACTGGTATTGATCGGTGCATAATCCGGTCTCGACTTTTGAAGAAAAGTTGTAGATCTACAAGTCAGGGACCTTGTGTAAAAATATGAGCCCAATCCGATAAAAATTGACCGAGTTATGAATTTTCGAAGTTTCGGCCCAGATGAAATAATATTCAGCATTCAGGATTTTCAGCGTGTCACGCACTCTGAGCAAAAAACGAAGGCCTTTTGAATACCGTTTGAACTCAATTCCTTCTGTGAAAATGTAGTCAACTCAATTTGTGAAATTTTGGCGCCGGAACCAGCTCGATACGATGAAAATCGACCAAGTTATGATTTTTTGAACATGATGCAAATAAACTTCTGTCACAAATTTTCTGCACGAAAATACCTGATAAATCCACATTTTTGAAGACCTTCTGATCGAAATTGGCTTCCAGCCGTGAGAGATGAAAACGTAGATAATGTCAAGACGGAATTTTGGCCACTGAAACGGGTTCAAAACGAGTCACGATCTTCAAGTTATGAATTTTTTAGCGCGTAAAAACTGCACTTTCGGCACACTTTTTCACCATATTTCTTCGAGAAAACTTGCACATTCAGATACCTTCTTTAAAGAATTGACTCTTGAACCGAACCTGAATTTGAGAATACGTTATCAGAGATATCTTGGCGAAAGAATACCTGAATATGACGCGCCGGGTTGGACTTGTGAATTTTTCTTGAAATATTTTGAGAAATATGGGAGGGCAAATTTTGGGGTACAACAGTTGCCCCTGTTCAATCTTCTTAGACCTGAGGATGCAGATTGGCTGACGTGCCTTTCGTAATCCGAGGGTGGAAGATGATTGAACACTAGAGTGCCCAGAAATTTGCGCTTACATAATAGCAGTGTGATGTGGGGAATGAGTTTACAGATGCCATTTGGAGATTGATGGATAGGATGATAGGCTTATAGATGCCATCTGGGTGTTGATCGCGTAAGAGATTCCTTAGCGAGAACCTGCATACCTGCAAAAGAAAAATGAGTACCTGACATGTTGTAGGAGTTGATTTTCAGATGCTTGGTATAGATGTGTCCTGACTGGTTACAGGAGCTGAGTCGGGAGCTTCAAACGGCGATGAATGAACCAGGGATGGTTACTGCCTTAGCATGAATGGTAAGAGAATCTTGGGCGACTTTAACTTCAACAACGCTCGTTGAGAAAAATCTTGGGTGTCTTCTACTGGGATAAGAATCAGGGAGATCTTTAGGGTCGATCTGACTGAACCAGAGAAGGTTTTGGAGTATCTTCAACTGGATAAGCATCAGGGAGATCTTAGGGTCGATCTGACTGAACCAGAGAAGGCCTTTGACTGGATAAGCATCAGGAAAATCTTAGGGTCGATTTAACTGAACCGGACAAGGTCTTGAAATATCTTTAACTGGATAAGCATCAGGGAGATCTTAGGGTCGATCTGACTGAACCAGAGAAGGCTTTTGACTGGATAAGCATCAGGAAAATCTTGGGGTCGATTTAACTGAACCGGACAAGGTCTTGAAATATCTTCAACTGGATAAGCATCAGGGAGATCTTAGGGTCGGTCTGACTGAACCAGAGAAGGCCTTTGACTGGATAAGCATCAGGAAAATCTTAGGGTCGACTTAACTGAACCGGACAAGGTCTTGAAATATCTTCAACTGGATAAGCATCAGGGAGATCTTAGGGTCGATCTGACTGAACCAGAGAAGGCCTTTGACTGGATAAGCATCAGGAAAATCTTAGGGTCGACTTAACTGAACCGGACAAGGTCTTGAAATATCTTCAACTGGATAAGCATCAGGGAGATCTTAGGGTCGATCTGACTGAACCAGAGAAGGCCTTTGACTGGATAAGCATCAGGAAAATCTTAGGGTCGATTTAACTGAACCGGACAAGGTCTTGAAATCTTCAACTGGATAAGCATCAGGGAGATCTTAGGGTCGATCTGACTGAACCAGAGAAGGCCTTTGACTGGATAAGCATCAGGAAAATCTTAGGGTCGATTTAACTGAACCGGACAAGGTCTTGAAATGTGATCGAGAATTTAAACTGCATCTTTCCTGAAAGGTAAAAGTCAGTCATATGCAATGCATGATATGGATCAAGCAATGATGTTCTCCACATAAATGAGACTTGTATGATATGATGTGTCTATGCATGTTATAATGATGTATGTGATGTTTTATGTATGTTTTTGTCTAGGAAAGTGAATCCTTGACGGGTGCCGGGAAGTCGTATCCTGGGCTGATGTTGAAGAATAGCTTTTGCCTCCGCTGGGGATGATAATTGCAAGAATATCGGTAGGAGAAGATGACTCCGTTGCGGAATAAACTTGGCAAATGGAGGATTCTGCGGGGAGAAAAGATACTCTAGCGACCTTGCTGGGAAGCAATACTCTGTGGGAAGAGGGATGCCTTGCTGAGTGTTGATAATAGTTTGTTGGGGATCGGAAGACTTTGTCGACGACGCTCTTTCCGTGGCTTTTGGCTGAGGATAACCCAGTTATATCCTGTTAAGGAAATAACTCTTTGAATAAAGCCAGACGACGCGTTCGTGCCCTGCGAGGGATAAGCTTCCAGAATCTACTGGGGATAAGCTTACTGCTTGGGGAGATGAATTCCAACTTTCCTGGGGAAACTGGTTTGGACTCTCCTGGGGAAGTTTTGATATGATGGCGAAGTGATTCCTTTGAATGTTGATATACCGCCGGGGAACAATCTTTAGACCAAGACTGTCGGGGATGCTTGTTAAGAATATATGCTGCTGGGGAAGTATTGAGATCTATGGGAGGACACCCAATTTCCTTGAGATTTGATAACTCTGCTTGGAGAAGAATGTATTGTTTTACTCTCTGGGGACTTAAGATACACTTGGCCGTGTTCTTTGGCTGAACCTACCTTGGTACCTTGGAGGATAGAACAATTGGATTGTTTAGACAACTCTTTATTGCCCCTGTTTCTAGTGTCACCTGCAACTAATTCCTTTGTTTCGTATGCAAATATTTATGAGTTAGCAAATTATTGTCAATGCATATATCACAAATTGAACCTTGGACGTTCTTCGCAAAACAAAACAGAAAAAAGAAAAACACTTGGCACGTTTAACTGAAAAATGTATTTGTATTGATTTTTGAATGGCCTGAATGGGCGTTTTGTGTACAAGAGGCTGACTTCCTAGTAGGAGGTACGCCGCCGATCAAAAGAGTTTATACAAGCTTTGTACAAAAGAAAATAAAACAGCTGTGTGAAAGATGAATGATCCACTGGGTTTCAACTCTGCTATTGCCTTTATAACTCCGAGCGTCTCATCACTTGATGACCTTGGTTGAGGGTGAAGCTGACTGATCGATGCCGTTTGAGCTTGATGCAGATACCGGATTCTGGATGCAAAGTGATCAATGAGACATAGTTTTACGCTTTTATCCCTAATTTTTTCCTGGACCGCCCTTTCAGGTTTTCGGTCCACCGGGATACCCATTTTTGCCCAAGCCGCCTTTTCAGGTTTTCGACTTGCCGGGTGTACAGACTTTTTTTATTTTCATCCCTTCATTTTGCCCGAACCCTTTTGGTTCGCCGGGAGCCCTAATTTTTGCCTAGGCATGTCAGCCTAGCGGGTCTTTTTTTGCGTAGTATCTTTTCGACTATGTCCGTGTTTTCAGAATGTAGGGAGTTTCCCCTGTTAGAAGTGTTTTGTCATGCCACCAGAAGATTTCTGACCAGGCAAGATTCGTTGTTGAAATTCCCCAAGTGACTCAGGCGGAGATTTGCCCCAGGCTGTTTGGCCTTTGAAAGATTCTCCGAATCTTGATTGGATTGCCCCAGATGATGGACAATGATTAGGCCCTGCCCCTTGATTGGAAGTGCTTCTGTTCACTAGGTATTCGTCGTGCGAATTTCCCTGTTGTTCAAACAAAAAGTCATATGCAAACAAAGTTATGTTAAAAATGCAAAACCTATGTCTGTCTTGAAGATTTTGAAAATGCATTCTTTTTTCATAAAACAAATGAATGTTTGTAAAACGTGATGTCAACTCGTTATTTTACCGCAAGCCTTAAGGAGTCAGGATACCTTTCGTAACAGTATGCTTTCGAACTAACCCATGCTTCAGCTAGGACTTTTGAGGGTTATAACGTGGCCTGGTTCACGGTTTAAGAACCAAAGGATAAAGGCTCAAATTATTTGTACCCACCCACTCTTCGTGATGTTCTTCAATCCTAAACTCAGTTGATCATACATTAGACCTTGTTTGAGTCTTTGCTCTGATTTTCCGGTGATGATTCGGATGTTGATAACTTATTTTGAATAGGCAGTCATTCCTTTTTGTCGAGGGTTTGTAGGACCTCTTTCTTCTTTGATTTTGTTATCCCTTTCTTTTTTTGCCTGAACTGTTTCCTTTTTTGGAATTACAGTCAGCGGGATGCCCCAGTTTTGTAAGTCTCCTTCATGGGTTTTGACTTAATGGGTTTTTTATTTTTTTGAGATAATGACTGCCTTTCTTTATTGATTATTCGGAACCATCACTGTCTTTCTTCGTTTTGTAAGGACCTCTTTGGTGCCATTCGTTATGCACTTGGATCAACTGAGAGACTACCCTGCCCCAGGTTATGATTAAGGTTTTTAAATTTCGAAAAGAAAAACTCCTACTTCTTTGGCTCAGAGGGGTTGACGAGGGATTATCATCCTTATAACTCCAGTGTTTAAGGATTGAAACAATGCTTGTACCTCATCAGCGGGGTCTGTTCAAAAGTATACTGTAGATTATGGTATCGTTTTCGTCATCCTCCCTCAAGAGGCTTAGATTTATTAATCGAGCATTGATCATCAGAAAAAATATGAAAATAATTTGCACATAGTGAATACGAATATATTGCTTCAAAACAGACATATGCGATGCATTAATGAAATAACAACGTTTAACATGAGTAAATGTTTAAACAAAAGAAAATTGCAACTTGAACATTCGAATGAACAAAAATTTCTCAATCCTAGCCATGTTTTGGCAAGGGAGCAGTGATCACGTTGGGAGTCTCGGCGAGCTCGAACTCGATCTCTTTAGCATCGATCATGTTCTGAATCTTGTACTTCAGTGCCCAACAATCCTCAGTATCGTGCCCCGGGCTACCAGAATGGTAAGCGCACCTTGCTTCTGGGTTGTAATTTGGAGAGGAAGTCTTTGGATTTGCAGGAGGGTTGATCACCGCAATCAGGTTCATCCTTAACATGTGCTGCAAAGCTCGTGACCATGGCATGTTGATGTTGGTGAATTGTCTCTTAGGCTCGTCCGACCTGTTCTGATTAACCCGCTGTTTTTGGCGAGGTCGTTGTTGGACCTGTGAAGTAGTAGCAACTCGGGGAGGTCTATTCATTGGACCCGACCTTTGCCCTCTTGGAAGCTGTTCCATGACCTGGTCCCTGATTTGGGCTGGTTGCTTCATGCCTTGAGGAAGCTGACTGATCATGGCCCTCAGCTCTCCTTGCTCCTGAGCTAGACCTTGAATGAGGGCCCTTTGCCCCAACATCTGGGTTTTCAATGTGTCTACCTCAGCTTGTAGACGTTTCAGCTGTTCGTCCTTGTCATCTTCAGGACTCTTTCTGATCAGATTCCCCATGAGGAGTGTCCTCAACTCTTCCTGCCCCTTGGATAGGCTTAGAAAGATCTCCTTGAACTGAGCCTCTTGAGCAAGAAGGTCTTGGTTATCTTGTTGGGAAGCCATTGCTGAAATAAACAACGAGAAGGGTAAGTGACCTGCAACAAGGATACCTGCTATGCAATGATGTGTATGATATGCATGCAATATTTTCAAGGATCTCGCGGGGTAAACAAGAAAATTGTTAGAATTTGAATCTGGTAGCTTGATTGAAGGAACTTCATGTTGTTGAGAGTCCTTCTTCAAGGGTCAAGGCTCACCATATCTAGTGGGTCATAGCCCCTGACTTTAGTCATCATGTCTGGTTTTGATTTCCAAACAACCTTGGTTAGGGAACCTTCTTCAGGAGTCAGAGCTCACCATATCAAGTGGGTCATAGCCCCTGACAACCTTGGCTAGAGGAACATAAATCCTCTTTGCCCCTTGCTGGGATAGTTGATTCACCCTGACCTGCATCATAAGCCCTTGAGATCCTTGAAATGGGTTAGGATGTATGCAATGGTATGATGTTATGCTATGCATGGGGTAATGTGAGTAGCCCTGTTATGAATCCCGATTAAGGACTGCAAACCAAAACCTGCAAGAAACTTAGTAAACCCTGTCATGAGTCCCAATTAAGGACTATAGATGAAACCTGCAAGAAACTCGGTAAACCCTGTTAGGAGTCCTAATTGAGGACTGCAAACCAAAACCTGTAAGAAACTTAGGTACCCTGTTATGAGTCCTGGTTAAGGACTATGAACAAAACCTGCAAGTAGTTCATGTGTCAGGTAACAAGCATGCAAGTAATCAAGTACGAAGGCACACAAGTCATACAAGAGAAACCCTTAGAGTTTAGGCCAGCATGGGGTCTGGGTATTACCCTCTTGAAGTTGGTGGGCTCAACCTGTCCTAATCAAAGTAACCGGGTTCTAAGGTTCCCAATATCACGGGATTGCTTTCATTGTTCATCGTTTCGATTTAACCACTGAACTGGCGACCGAAATATTCCAGGAAAGCAACCCTCAATTGAGTGTAGTATCGAGTATCAACCAACCTCGGACTGCACCAAAGTCAGTTATCTCACTACCCTAAAGAGGCCAAGATAGTTCAATTAAGGTTCCTAAGGTCTGTTGATGCTTCACGACACCACGCGGAGGCCCCGTACTCTCCTTGACTGAACTCAAGGGTTACCGGTACACACCAAAGTGCCACATCAACGTAGCAGACTGTTTCAACCATGTCGGTATACCCCGCACAGTTCCCTCATAGCCTTGTTGCTACTTTCTAAGAAGGTATCCCCCAGATCCGGGTTTAGGATCTATAGAATTCCCAAGCAAGTCCCACAATAATAGAGCACACAAGGAAAACAATTGAAAACATAGTTATGACCTAGCCCTAAGGTACACCTCACTTTAAGATTATTAGTCCCCAGCAGAGTCGCCAGTTCTGTGATCGGTGGATCTGGAACTGACTGTTTAACGCTGGTTCGCGAAATGTCGCGGAAGCAAGAGTCGCCACCGTCTTTTATTTTCTCCAAATGGAAAGGACAAAAGCACAGAAAAATTCCTTAAAGAGATTGCTCTCGGTTCGGGAGGTAGATTATAGAAAGGGAAGGTGTTAGCACCCTTTCTATCCATGGTTATCCATGGGCTCTTAGATACTTGCTCATTTGTGTTTTCAAAATGGTTTGTTTGCTTTTCAATTGTGGGTTTTAAAAAAGTTTCTTTGAAAATTCCAGTTCGACTCTTGTATCGGTCCTCAAGAGTGTTTGAAAAATTGCTTTCGAAAGCTTTTGAAAATGTGTTGGTGTGAAAAGTATTTTTGAATTTGTTTTTGAATTTAGAGCAAGTATCTAGAGTCGTCTACCTACCCTAAGGAATTCGTCTGTGTAAATGTCCTTTAAAGTAGTGCCATCCCACCATTGAGAGGTAGGTAGCACCACCGTTGGAGGTGTTCGGGTCAATTCGAAGGTTCGGGACATGGTGATCATCAGAGCAATGGGAAGACACCTTAGAAGCTACCCTCATGCCAGGTTCCCGGATCATGAGGACTTACTAAGACATCCTCTACTCGACGATCACCTTTCGAGGCAAGGCAACAGTGAGGCGTACCCTAGGGGTGGTGTGTGCGATTTGTGTGTCGTTTTCATTTGTATTTTTCTGGTCATGTTATTGGTGTTCTACGCTTGTTTTTATTTTATCCATACATTCTTTTATGCTTTTGATTAACAGTTAAAAGTATTTGCGGGGAAAGTAAATTCTAAGCTATTACAAAAGGCGCGGGTCCACATCGCCAAAATTAACCAGGACCCGATTTGACAGAAAAATAAAGAACTAAAGTGCGAGAAATATAAAATGTCTGAGTTACATGACTTTGGGAGAATTACATAAATATTTAAAAGAAGGAATAAAGATGCGCGAATTGAATTGAAATTGAAAGCGAGGGCGTTGGACCCTTTTTAATGAAATTAAATTATATTGAGCAAATTAATTAAATTAAAATAAAAAAGAAATTATTTTTGAGGTTTTTTATATTTATGGCTTTTTATGAGAATTAAATGAAATTAAAATATTAATCCTAATTCTAATTTTTTTATTTATTAAGAAAAACATGTTAAAATTAAACCTAAAATTAATCTAATTATTTACATGCAATTTTGATTTATAAAAATAAATAATTATTATTAGTGAAATTTATTTACAAAAAATATTAATTAAATAAATATATTTTGATTTTTATGACTTTTCTGTTTTTTACTATTTTTTATATTTTATGAAAATAAGTTAAATTAAAGGAATTAATTAAAAAAAAAGAAATAATTGAAATAAATAAAATAAGGAAAAGAAAGAAAATACAATACCTTGGGGGGTTTCTGTCCCCTTTTTGGAGGTGAATTGGAGTGGTTTGGCCATTTGTGTTCTGGCCTCATCATGCATAAGTTGTTCTACTTTGGCCATTTGGCTTTTGGCTTTTGGCCATTTGCGTTTTGGCTTTTGGCTTTTTGTGTTCTGGCTTCAACATTCCTTTAATGTCTGGCTTAATGTCTGCCTCGCCATGTATTGGTGTCATGCATAAAATGTTCTGTTTTGGCCATTTGGCTTTTGGCCTTTTGGCCTCAACGTTCCTTAATGAACGTGGGATCCTGTCTAAATCTGCAGTGTTGAACCTCAAGAACACATTAAATAAAATCATAAAAATTCAAATAAAACCAACATATGAAGAAATTTAATGTTTAGGCACAATATGGCATGTATGAATGATTATACCCTTTTGATCACGGAGATCAAATCAACCTTACCCTTACTGGAAAAGTAGTGACATGAATGCTTTTATGCCCTTTGGATCATGGAGATCAAGCCAGCCTTACCCTTACTGAAGAAGTAATAAGATGTTGGTTTGTAACTGAGATGGCTTGTTTGTAGTGAGAGAGGGATTTGTAATAAGGATTTCAAGGTTTTAGGGTTCTTGAAAGAGTTTGATATTCCAACAGTGTTGTGACAAGGTTTTCTCTCTTTTTCTCTTCTTTCTCTTTTTCTCCCCCTGGTTTGTGTGAAAAGAAGGTGATTATATAGTGGAAATTAGGGTAAAGAAAATGGGCTTTGAATGTGCAATTGGGCCTCCAATATTCACTTGAATTCGTCACTTTCCAGGCTAAATCGCAGGGACTTAAGTGCATTTTTTGAAGTTGAAATGTGAAAACAAAATGTAGCCGACATCGAGAACTAACTCCTGTCCGAAAATCGACTCAATCGGATAAACGGTGAATTAGTTATGAATTTTTGAAGTTTCAGCTCAGACAAACTTATTTTGGGCTCCAGTGTCGGCTCTGACACGTTCTTCAATAAAAAACTGGTATTGGTCGGTGTATAATCCGGTCTCGACTTTTGAAGAAAAGTTGTAGATCTACAAGTCAGGGACCTTGTGTAAAAATATGAGCCCAATCCGATAAAAATTGACCGAGTTATGAATTTTCGAAGTTTCGGCCCAGATGAAATAATATTCAGCATTCAGGATTTTCAGCGTGTCACGCACTCTGAGCAAAAAACGAAGGCCTTTTGAATACCGTTTGAACTCAATTCCTTCTGTGAAAATGTAGTCAACTCAATTTGTGAAATTTTGGCGCCGGAACCAGCTCGATACGATGAAAATCGACCAAGTTATGATTTTTTGAACATGACGCAAATAAACTTCTGTCACAAATTTTCTGCACGAAAATACCTGATAAATCCACATTTTTGAAGACCTTCTGATCGAAATTGGCTTCCAGCCGTGAGAGATGAAAACGTAGATAATGTCAAGACGGAATTTTGGCCACTGAAACGGGTTCAAAACGAGTCACGATCTTCAAGTTATGAATTTTTTAGCGCGTAAAAACTGCACTTTCGGCACACTTTTTCACCATATTTCTTCGAGAAAACTTGCACATTCAGATACCTTCTTTAAAGAATTGACTCTTTAGCCGAACCTGAATTTGAGAATACGTTATCAGAGATATCTTGGCGAAAGAATACCTGAATATGACGCGCCGGGTTGGACTTGTGAATTTTTCTTGAAATATTTTGAGAAATATGGGAGGGCAAATTTTGGGGTACAACACCAGCCATATTCAGAAGGTTATTCCCACAAGAGTCTAACTGGGTTATCCTCAGCAAGTTGCAACAGAAAGATCATCCCCAGCGAAGTTCTTTCTATCCCTAGTGGAGTTCATCGTCAAAATCCCCAATAGAACTTATCAATGGAATCCCCAGCGGAGTTATCGTTAAAATCTCAGCAGAACATCTCTTCCCCACAGAGTAATTCCCCGCAGAGTAATCTCTTCATCAAGTTTATTCCCCAACGGAGTCATCTTCTCCTACAGGTTTATTCACACAATCACCTTCGTCATCATCCCCAGCGGAAATGAAGAATTCAACTCTATTCTCCAGCAGCTATACGGGATTTATTTTCCCCATCTAAAGCATCACATCCATACATCATGATACATGCACATACGCATCATATCATACAATCTCATTTATGTTGAGAACATCATTGCTTGATCCATCTCATGCATTGCATATGACTGACCTTTACCTTTCAGGAAAGATGCAGTTAAATTCTCAGCCATATCAAAAGGCCTTCTCTGGTCCAGTTAAGTCGATTCCTAAAGATTTTTCTAATGCCGATCCAATTGAAGATATTCCAAGACCTTGTCTGGTCCAGTTAAATCGATTCCTAAAGATTTTTCTGATGTTGATCCAGTCAAAGGCCTTCTCTGGTCCAGTTAAGTCGATTCCTAAAGATTTTTCTGATGCCGATCCAGTTGAAGATATTCCAAGACCTTGTCTGGTCCAGTTAAATCGATTCCTAAAGATTTTTCTGATGCTGATCCAGTCAAAGGCCTTCTCTGGTCCAGTTAAATCGATTCCTAAAGATTTTCCTGATGCATACCCAGTTGAAGATTCCAAGACCTTGCCTGGTCCAGTTAAATCGATTCCTAAAGATTTTTCTGATGCCGATCCAGTCAAAGGCCTTCTCTGTCCAGTTAAATCGATTCCTAAATATTTTCCTGATGCAGACCCAATTGAAGATTCCAAGACCTTGCCTGGTCCAGTTAAATCGATTCCTAAAGATTTTTCTGATGCCGATCCAGTCAAAGGCCTTCTCTGGTCCAGTTAAATCGATTCCTAAAGATTTTCCTGATGCAGACCCAGTTGAAGATTCCAAGACCTTGCCTGGTCCAGTTAAATCGATTCCTAAAGATTTTTCTGATGCCGATCCAGTCAAAGGCCTTCTCTGGTCCAGTTAAATCGATTCCTAAAGATTTTCCTGATGCAGACCCAGTTGAAGATTCCAAGACCTTGTCTGGCCCAATTAAATTGATTCCTAAAGATTTTTCTGATGCCGAGCCAGTCAAAGGCCTTCTCTGGTCCAGTTAAGTCGATTCCTAAAGATTTTTCTGATACCGATCCAGTTGAAGATATTCCAAGACCTTGTATGGCCCAGTTAAATCGATTCCTAAAGATTTTTCTGATGCCGAGCCAGTCAAAGGCCTTCTCTGGTCCAGTTAAGTCGATTCCTAAAGATTTTTCTGATGCCGATCCAGTTGAAGATATTCCAGATTCCTTCCAGAGACAGTTCAAATGTGACCCAGATATGGCGACATTCTGATACTTATTCCAGATTGAATCAAAAGATGATTACCATTAACCTTTCTTAAGTTCTAGATCAACACCTGTAACTAGCCAGGAAATATCTGTGGACGACTGATTGTAGATCTATACCTGAAGCCAGACAGGAAAACTATCTCATCGGCTAGCCTTTTTCAAGTTCCAGATCAACACCTATAACTAGCCAGGAAATATCTGTGAATGACGGATTGTAGATTAATACCTGAAACCAGACAGGACAACTATCTACTTGACCATCATGAAGCAACCCTACACCGGTTCCTTCTCTTCCAGATGCAGTTTTACACGGACTCATCATCAGGCAACCCTACACATGTTCCTCCTTTCAACCTACCAAGTTACAATTCAACGGACAATCTCCAGATGGCATCTATAAGCCCATCCCCGACAAGATTCTGTCACATCTCCAGGTGGCATCTATAATCCCATCCTCCTATCCATCATCTCTCTAAATGGCATCTGTAAGCCCATTCCCGACATCACATTGCTGATACTACACCATGCGAGTACAAATTTCTGGGCACTCTAGTGTTCAACCATCTTCCACCTTCGGATCACGAAAGGCCCGAAAGCCAATCTATATCCTCAGGTTTAAGAAGACTGAACAGGGGCAACTGTTGTACCCCAAAATTTGCCCTCCCATATTCCTCAAGGTTTGTCAAGAATGATCCTCAATTGCTCAAATTAGCTCAAGGGTTGTACAGTCAAATTACCTCCTAAGACAGCTGAAATTAGGGTTTTGGTCCTTTCAAGTAATTTTGGATTTTTAATGGTTCAATCAAGTCTCAAGGGCCTATATACATTCTCAAACACCTACATGCCAAGTTTCAAGACTCATAGTGTCAATTTGCACAGTTAAAAGTTCCATTTGATCCACAGTCAACTGCAAGGGCAAAATGGTCATTTTGCAGTCAAAAGTCAGAATTTTTGGCCAACATCACATTTTGAGTTCACAATCATCATTTGATCAAGTCTTGATCATGATTCCACAAGAATGGCTCAAAAATCATCAAGGATGCAAAGGTTACTATTTTTGGACAGTAGAAAAGTCAATTGTACTTTGACTAGGGCATAACTTTTTCATGGTTTGTCAGAAAAATTCCATCCAATGCTCATTTTGAAGGGGATGTAATTTCCTACAATCCATCTTCACACTCCAAGTCCAAGAAATGCTCTCATGAAAAGTTATCAATTTCTACATTATAGGTCAATTTCAAAAGTCAACAAAAGTACACTTTAAGTCAAAGGCCATAACTTGAGATTGGTAAATCCAAATGACATGGGACCAAAGGAATTGGTTAGAGGACTTCAAGACCTTTCCAAAATGTCCAAGAACATGTTCATATGATCAAAATTGAGCAAGATATGCATTGGAGAAGTTGGGAAATTTTTAGGAATTTGCAAAAGTCAACTTTTCTCAAAACACCTCATTTTGCTAATGGGCCTCAAATCACTTCTTGAAACTTCATCCATGTCCTATGCAAGACCCATCAAGCTTAATTGAATTTATTTTCTTATTTTTATTAATTAATTGGATTTTTAATTGATATTAATTCATTTAATCAATTTAAATTGTAGGAAAATACAAGATTTGGTTTTTCAATCTTTTTGTGAAGCAAATATAGTCAAGATATGCTGGCAATTTCGTGTACAAATCAAAGATGCAAAATCTCCAAAATTGGCAACTTTATTCAATCATGAAAATGCAAAAAGATTTGATTTTCAATCAAATATTCAATCATCATTGCAATGGATTCTTGCTCGAGATTTTGACCTAATTCCATTCCTCTATATATATGCAAGTAAACCCTAACTCATACACGTGAAAAAAGCTGCAGAAACAGACCCTAGCATATTGAAAAAAAATTCAAGAAAATTGCAAACTGGTTTTTGTATTCTAGGGCGATTTAAGAGCTTTTGTTGATTCTAATACATTGCAGGAGGTTCCCAGAACGTGTGGCGATCAAATTCACGCATTAAAGCTCACAGAATCATCACATACAGAACCACAGTTTGAAGCTTTTTCCAGAATCGTGTTGTCTAATTCATGCACATATAACATATTTTCTTGATTGTTTTGTGTTAATAGGGGCCATACGAAGCTAATGGTATAGCTTAATTAAACTGAAACGCCATAAATCCAAAGATGCCATAGTTGAATTTTTAGGTTTCATAAGCTTTGAATTGGGGCTTTACAATCCAAGCAAAATTAGGATTCATAAGGCATATGGTTGAACTCGTGAGAACCAGACGAACATGATGCACCCTTTGCGAAATATTTATATAAACCATAGCTCTAATCGCTATTTTTTGTCGCCATAGTTTATGGGGGTTAAAAACCTCCGCTATCTGTTTATATTTTGCAGGAACAAATGAAGAAGATGATGACGCATTGATGTCCTATTGGCTCGTTTGAAAAAAGGGCGCGTTTTTGTTATAATTCCAGCATATGGTTTATTTTCACATATAATCATTGCTCTTTATTTTAATATCAATTGAAACAACTTGGCTGAGTGGCAGGGACGCGTGCATATGACCATTGGGACCTGGGTTCGAATCCCAGGTCCCCCCAAAACGCTTACGTTATTTTTCCTAACTTATTCACATGCAGATTCCAAAGTGATGTCCACCGTGCATCTCCAATTCCTAAATGCCATGTGGCCCAGATGGAAGGATCATCATACTCCCAGTCAACACGCGCCATGGAGGATCTCAGAAAGTCAAACAGGTTTGTAGCAATTGGGCTTCAGAATTGCCAAGAATACCTCCTAATTGGGCCAGCACCCCCCCTGGTTTATTCTTCTTTTATTGTTCTTTTATATTTTTTTCATTTAATTATTTTACCATTAATTATTATTATTATTTAATTAACCCAATTAATTTTTTCATAATAAATCCAGAAAACATAAAAAAGATAATATATTTTATTTATTAAATTTAATTAGTTATTTTTGTAAATAAATACTAATGTAATTAATTTAGTTAATTAGGTTAATTTTAATATTTTCACAATAAATTTAAAATCAATGTAGAATTAGGTTTTAATAACTTTTGACCATCTTTTTTCTTTTTTTTCCTTAAAACACTAAAAAACCAAAAATATTTCTTTTTTGTTAATTAATTAGTTTTAGGTTTAATTTAATTCAAAAACAACCAAAACTTCATTCTTTCTCAAAAAAAGGGTCAAAACCCTAAGGGACTTTTCCGATTCAATTTTCTCTCGCGCGTATGTTTGTTTTATTTATTTTTGACCATATTTATGTAATTGCTTCGAGGATGTAATAGCTTTAATTAGGACTTTTTATCGCTTTATTTATTTTCCGCAATTTACTTTTCAAGGGTTTGTTTTTGGCGATGTAAATACCCGACGCCTTGTAATAGCTTAGTTTACTTTCCGCAAATATTTAACTGTTAGATGTATGTTAATTAGGCTATGCATGACAAGACTTATCTCTGAAATTAAAATCAACATGTAGCTCACCATAACATGTGCAAAGATAACTTAACTGAATCCTGACACACTCGCACATGCCACTCCTAGGGTACGCCTCACTTGGTTGCCTCGACGTGGTCATTGAGTATAGGGTGTTTTAGAGGTCGCCCTCCTATCTAAAGATCCAAGTTGCCTCGAAACTGTTTCCTCGGATAAAAAGGATCTAGGATATTAGGGTTACCGCTAAGGCGTCCTACTATTGCTTTGGTGACCACATGTCCCATATAATCGAATTGACCCGAAAACTCCAACGACGGTGCTACCTACTTCTCAATAGTGGGATAGCACTGTCTAAAGAACATTTACACAGCTTAATTTATTTTGAGTAGGTAGAGGTTCTTAGATACTTTCTCTTTCAAAACAAAAAATACTTTTCGCACTTACACTTTTCTGACAAAAGTTTCCAAACAACACTTCATACACTCTTGAGGACAGATACAAGAGTTAACTTGAAGTTTTCAAGCAAACTTTTTTTCAAAACCCACAAACACAAGAAAAGCAAAACATTTTTGAAAACATAGTGAGCAAGTACCTAAGAGCCCGTGGATAACCACGGATAGAAAGGGTGCTAACACCTTCCCTTTCTATAATCTACCTCCCGAACCCGAGAAACATCTTGAAAAGGAATTTTGTTGTGCTTTTGTCCTTTCCTTGTTGGAGAAAATAAAAGACGGTGGCGACTCTTGCTTACCGCGACATTTCACGAACCAGCATTCCAAAACAGTCAGTTCTATTTCCACTGATCACAACTGCCAAAGGGCATTTGAAAGTATTAAAGAATATCTGCTTGAACCTCCTATCTTGCTCCCTCCTGTTGAAGGAAGACCGTTGATTATGTATCTGACAGTGTTAGATAATTCCATGGGCTGTATTCTGGGACAACAAGATGAAACAGGGAAGAAAGAGTATGCCATTTATTATCTCAGTAAAAAGTTTACTAATTGTGAGTCACGGTATTCCATGTTGGAAAAGACATGTTGTGCTCTGGCCTGGGCGGAAAAACATATGCGGCAGTATATGTTGAATCACACTACTTGGTTGATCTCCAAAATGGATCCAATCAAGTACATTTTTGAAAAGTTTTCTCTTACTGGGAGAATTTCCCACTGGCAGATGCTGTTATCTGAATATGACATCAAATACCGCACTCAAAAAGCTATTAAGATCAGCGTGTTGGCAGATTATCTTGCTCACCAATCAGTTGATGATTATCAGTCTGTGAAGTATGATTTCCCTGATGAGGATGTGATGTTTCTGAAAGTGAAATATTATGATGAACCATTGCCTGAGGAAGGTCCTGACCCTGAATCTTGCTGGAGTATGATATTTGATGAAGCTGTGAATGCTTATGGTAAAGGAATTGGTGTTGTGATTGTCACTCCACGTGGATCACACATTCCTTTTACTGCAAGGTTGACATTTGATTGTACTAATAATATGGCAGAATATGAGGCTTGCATCATGGGTCTCGAGGAAGCTATTGATCTCAGAATTAAAATTCTCAATGTGTATGGCGATTCAGCTTTGGTAATAAATCAGATTAAAGGAGAGTGGCATACTCGTCACCCTGGCCTGATCCCTTACAAATATTATGCAAGAAGATTGTTACCCTTCTTTAATAAATTTGAATTCCATCACATCCCTAGAGATGAAAATCAAAGGCAGACGCTCTGGAAACTCTAGCTTCTATGTATCGAGTAAATACTTAGAATGATATACCTCGAATTATAGTTCGACGACTGGATAAGCCCGCTCATGTCTTTACAACAGAGGAGGTAGCGGATGAGAAACCTTGGTATTATGATATCAAGCATTTTCTTCAGACTCAGGAATACCCGATTGGTGCATCGAATAAAGATAAAAAGACATTGAGAAGATTGGCAGGCAGTTTCTTCCTTAGTGAAAGTGTGTTGTACAAGAGAAATTATGACATGGTCTTGCTCAGATGCGTGAATAGACACGATGCAGACATGTTAATGCATGAGATTCATGAAGGTTCATTTGGCACTCATGCCAATGGACATTCGATGGCTAAAAAGATGCTAAGGGCAGGTTACTATTGGCTGACAATGGAATCTGACTGTTAAAAATTTGCAAAGAAGTGTCATAAATGTCAGATTTATGCGGACAAGGTTCATGTGCCTCCGACACTTCTCAATGTGATCTCTTCCCCATGGCCTTTCTCTATGTGGGGTATTGACATGATCGGGATGATAGAACCCAAAGCTTTGAATGGACATTGTTTTATCTTGGTAGCAATTGATTACTTAACCAAATGGGTGGAAGCTGCTTCGTATGCTAACGTTACCAAGCAGGTGGTTGTGCGTTTCATTAAGAAAAATCTTATATGTCGGTATGGTGTGCCGAGCAGAATTATCACCGACAATGGCTCATATCTGAACAACAAGATGATGATAGAACTTTGTAAGGAATTCAAGATTTTGTATCACAATTCATCTCCGTACAGGCCAAAGATGAATGGGGTTGTTGAAGTTGCTAATAAGAATATCAAGAAGATCATCCAAAATATGGTTGTTACTTATAAGGATTGGCATGAAATGCTCCCTTTTGCTTTACATGGATACCTGACATCTGTCTGCACTTCAACAAGAGAAACCCCTTTCTCCCTTGTGTATGGAATGGAAGCGGTACTCCCAATCAAGGTTGAGATTCCCTCTTTGCGTGTGATAATGGAAACCAAGTTGTCAGAGGCTGAATGGGTCTAGAATAGGTTTGACCAATTGAATTTGATCGAAGAGAAGAGAATGACGGCTTTGTGTCATGGGAGTTATACTAGAAAAGAATGAAGAAAGCTTTTGATAAGATGGTCAAGCCTTGTGAACTCAGAGAAGGCGACCTCGTGCTCAGGAAGATCATGTCTTTTAACACTGATTCTCGGGGCAAGTGGACTCCCAATTTTGAAGGCCCATATGTTGTCAAGAGAGCCTTCTCTGGCGGTGCATTAATTCTTGAAAATATGGATGGCGAGGAGTTCCCACGTCCCATGAATGTTGATGCAGTCAAGAAATACTTTGCCTAAAAAAATAAAAGAATAGCTCGCTAAGTTGAAAACCCGAAAGGGCGGCTTAGGCAAAAAAGAGCGTCTCGGTAGGCCGAAAACCCGAAAGGGCGGTCTAGGAAAAAATTAGAGACATAAACAGAATAAATTTCCCGCTAAGTTGAAAACCCGCAAGGGCAGCTTAGGCATAAATTAGGGATTTTCTTGGCAAGTAACTACATCAGACAAGACTTGATCATTGAAGCAACAATCTTCTTGGATCCTCCTCATACTTCAATGGAAGCTGCTGCTCAGGATTTCAAAAGTTATTAGAGGGGATAGTGGTCATTGTATCTCAATGTATCTTTTCCATTAGATATTACCATTTTCCGAACTTTGTAATCATCCATGGAGTCTCGTCATTCGCAGACTACCATTCTATCAATGAAATTTGAGCTTTTATCCAATTCTTTATATTTCTTATTTTATTTAGCTTGCAAAGACTCCATTTAATATTGATAATAATTTTCAAAGAGAAAATATTAAATAAAAAAATTGTTCTTCAAAAAGAATTTACAATTTAATTTTACTTTAGATTGTGTGATTAAAGAGGAAAACAAAAGTGGTGATCCCAGGAATGGGCGAACTCCAGTAGTTTTGAGAAGTTTTTGTTTCCCCCGAGAAGGTTTACTCAGGATGTTTTCCATATATTGGGTTTGTGACTCCAGTGTCCCCAGTCAAGTCTTGGTTCATTTTTTTCTTCTTTTCCGAGTTTGCGTGAAGATCCAACTCAAGTTTTCTCCAGTGAAGATTTCTCTTATTGGATAAAAGTCCTCTTTTCCAAGAAAAGTTAGTGCAATTATTACTCTCGAAGAATACATACCTCCGGTTTCCCCAGTGAAAAACGTATATTGGTTTCCCCTCGAGAATGTGGTGTTGACCTCCCCAATAAAGTCAGCACGAAATCCCTAGTTGATGTCTCGATGATGAAGCATTGTATGCCTTAGTGAAGTTTGTATGTTTTTCCTCCCTCAAAAGGGGCCTGAATTCCCTGGTGAATGTTTTGATGATTTGGTGTCCGTCTGCTTTATTTGAAATAGTTTTGCAATCCCCAATAGAGGTGTTACATGTGAAAAATATTTATTTCCCCGTCGAAGTCTGAATGCTACTCTCTGGTGAAGCCTGGAGAAGGATGTTATATCCATGTATCTGTACTATTTCGTCGCTATGTTATGTTTCTCCCCAGTAAATTTAAGCCTGCAATAGGACTTTGTTTCCTCAGTTGATGTGTATTTTCTTTAGGAAGGATCGTCTTGGATGTGATTTAGCCGAGTGTTGTTTGTGCCCGAGTTGGTTTTGTTTGTTTATCCCCAGGACTATATGTTTGTTTTGTCAGCATATGCACGATAACACTCATACATTCATACATACATCATGCATAGTTAAACTTAATAAATCATTGCTCATTCATACCCATTGATAGTTTGTTGAGATTTTTCCCTGTCTTACAGAGTTATGTTGTCCTCTCTCCAGTAGAGTGTCAGTCATAAGCAAAAAGTGTATATTCTTTCGATTCCCCATACTGAGTTATCCCTCGTGGAAGATTTTTGCTTTAGCCTTCCTACACAGCTCTTTGTCTGGTTAGATTGGATTTCCCTATTGAGTTTATTTCTCAAAGGATGTATTTTGGTAGACTGTTTTACTCCAGTTTATTTCTGGACTGAATCTTTGTTTCCCAGCATTTCTATTACTTTGGATGTCTGGAAGCTTCGGGTTTTGGTTTGAGAATGTGCATTTATTTTGCACGAGAAGACTTTATCTCCTCGGAAGGATTATGTTGGCATTTCCCCAGGAAGCCACTTTATTTTCCCCAGGAAGAAATGAAATTTCCCCTAGGAAGTAGTTTTACAATTCTCCATAATAGCAAGTAGCGGGTCTCTTTATTTGAGACAGCTTATATATTACCCTTTCCAGGCGGAGTGCCTTGATTAAAGAAGAAGTTGAGACCCATTCTAGTTGAAATTCCAGAATTTTTGGAAAAACTTATTATCTTTTTGCTACCCTCAGTGAATGTTGGTAGTTCATCTTCAGTGAATGGCGGTGCTATGATATATTCTCTTTCTACCTTCATTGAAAGTTGGTAGGTCACCTTCAGTGAAAGTTGGTGATTGTTATCTTTTTGCTACCTTCAGTGAATGTTGGTAGTTCATCATCAGTGAACGGCGGTGCTATGATATATTCTCTTTCTATGTACAGTGAAAGTTGGTAGGTCATCTTTAGTGAAAGTTGGTGATTGTTATCTTTTTGCTACCTTCAGTAAACGTTGGTAGTTCATCGTCAGTGAACGGAGGTCCTATGATTTATTCTCTTTCTACCTTCAGTGAAAGTTGGTAGGTCACCTTCAGTGAAAGTTGGTGATTGTTATCTTTTTGCTACCTTCAGTGAATGTTGGTAGTTCATCATTAGTGAACGGCGATGCTATGATATATTTTATTTCTACCTTCAGTGAAAGTTGGTAGGTCACCTTCAGTGAAAGTTCGTGATTGTTATCTTTTTTCCACCTTCAGTGAATATTGGTAGTTCATTGTCAGTGAACGGTGGTGCTATGATATATTCTCTTTCTACCTTCAGTGAAAGTTGGTAGGTCACCTTCAGTGAAAGTTGGTGATTGTTATCTTTTTGCTACCTTCAGTGAACGTTGGTAGTTCATCGTCAGTGAACGGCGGGGCTATGATATATTCTCTTTCTACCTTCAGTGAAAGTTGGTAGGTCACTGTTGTACCCCAAAATTTTCCCTCCCATATTTCTCAACACATGGCAAGTGAGGTCCCCAAATTGCTCAAGGAAGTTCAAGAGTTGACCAGACAAACTCTCTCCTAAGGCAGTATACCTCAAATTAGGGTTTCCATCTTCATCAAGATCTGTGGACCACAAAGGACTCAAATTCTCACCATTTTCCTAATATGTTCTCAAGATCATCCATGTCAAGTTTCAAGCCTTGTAGAAGAGGTTTGCTCAGTCAATTGCTCAAATGCTTGAAAGTAAACTATACTAGGTCAAAAGTCAATTGTGGCCCACATACAGTCAAACTTAAATATTTTTGGTAAAAATCCTCATTTTGAAGTATTATTCATCATTTTCTCAAGGGTTTATCATGATTCCTCAAGGATTGCTCACAATTCATCAAAATCCAAAAGTTGCTAAATTAGGGTTTTATAGGAAAACTCAACTCAACTTTGACCAAGCATAACTTTCTCATACTTTATCATAAATAACCCATCCAAATATAATTTTGAAGAGGATGCAATTCCCTACAATTCATCTTCATCTCCCAAGTTCAGAATATGCACCCAGAAAAAGATATGAATTTTGACATTATAGGTCCTTTTGAAAAGTCAACAAAAACATCTTTTGGGTCAAAGCTTCATACATGAACATGGAATATTCAATTGAGATGATACCCAAAGGGTTATTTAGAGGACATCCTAAGATTTCTAAAAAGTCGAAGAACACCTCTCTAGGGTCAAAATTGAGAGAGTTATGCATTGGCCAAGTTGACCATTTTTGCGAAATTGCCAAAAATCAAATATGCTCAAATTTACATTTTTTGCTAAATGGGCCCAACGTTTTATGCTTGCACCTCAAGTATAATGCGGTCCACGACTCAAATGTTCACTCACCCATTATGTGCTTCATTTTTCAATTTATTTTGATTTTTCATTAATTAAAAAGTGGATTAAATCAAATAAATGATGAAAATTAATAAAGATGTGATTGGATTTGTTTTTTTACTGTTTAGCAATCAAGATATGTTGAGATTACAAGATCAATTCGAGTTAAGGCCAATTGGTACAAGAAAGGCATGATTTGGATCAAAATAGGAACATATCATACAACTTGAAAATCAAATCAAATCTTGGATAAATGCAAAGATTTGTGCCAAGTTTGTTAACCTAATTCACTCTAGGTTATATAATGAAGCTTTCCTGATTAAAAAACAAGGGTTAGAGATCGTGTAAAGCATAGAACAAAACTCAAAAATCTTGACAAAAAGTGAGGTTCGGATTTCAGGTTAGAGGACCTTTGAGAGAATTCAAGTCCAGCCATCACATCCTGGGCGTGCACTGAAGCCATCTCAACCATTTGCAAGGTCTGAAGCACTCAGAATTCGCCTCTACACCTCACGCGGTTTGCAAGCTTTTTCAAATTTAATTATTGCAATTTACGTATCTTTAGCACTTTTAATTGTCATAGTTGTGATTATTATCATGTTTGCAAGCTAACAGGATGGTTTAATTGCACTTTTGAAGCTTATATATGCCCCTGCCAATGTTAGGGTTTTATGTTCTTGTTTAGGGGTGTTGTACCCCAAAATTTGCCCTCCCATATTTCTCAAAACATCTCAAGAAAAATTCACAAGTCCAACCTGGCGCGTCATATTCAGGTATTCTTTCGCCAAGATATCTCTGATAATGTATTCTCAAATTCAGGTTCGGTTCAAGAGTCAATTCTTTAAAGAAGGTATCCGAATGTGTGAGTTTTCTCGAAGAAATATGGTGAAAAAGTGTGCTGAAAGTGCAGTTTTTACGCGCTAAAAAATTCATAACTTGAAGATCGTGACTCGTTTTGAACCCGTTCCGGTGGCCAAAATTCCGTCTTGACATTATCTACGTTTTCATCTCTCACGGCTAGAAGCCAATTTCGATCAGAAGGTCTTCAAAAATGTGGACTTATCAAGTATTTTCGTGCAGAAATTTGTGACAGAAGTTTATTTGCGTCATGTTCAAAAAATCATAACTTGGTCGATTTTCATCGTATCGAGGTGGTTCCGGCGCCAAAATTTCACAAATTGAGTTGACTACATTTTCACAGAAGGTATTGAGTTCAAACGGTATTCAAAAGGCATTCTTTTTTTGCTCAGAGTGCGCGACACGCCGAAAATCCTGAATGCTGAATATTATTTCATTTGGGCCGAAACTTCGAAAATTCATAACTCGGTCAATTTTTATCGGATTGGGCTCATATTTTTACACAAGGTCCCTGACTCGTAGATCTACAACTTTGCTTCAAAAGTCGAGACCAAATTATGCACCGATCAATACCAGTTTTTTATTGAAGAACGTGTCAGAGTCGACACTGGAGCCCAAAATAAGTTTGTCTGAGCTGAAACTTCAAAAATTCATAACTAATTCACCGTTTATCCGATTGAGTCGATTTTCGGACAGGAGTTAGTTCTCGATGCCGGCTACGTTTTGTTTTCACATTTCAACTTCAAAAAATGCACTTAAGTCCCTGCGATTTAGCCTGGAAAGTGACGAATTCAAGTGAATATTGGAGGCCCAATTGCACATTCAAAACCCATTTGCTTTACCCTAATTTTCATTATATAATCACCTTCTTTTCACACAAACCGGAGAGGAGAAAAGAGAAGAGAAAAAAAGAAAAAAAAAAGAGAGGAGGAAAAGAGAGAAAAAACCTTGCCACAATACTGTTAGAATATCAAACTCTTTCAAGAACCCTAAAACCTTGAAATCCTTATTACAAATCCCTCTCTCACTACAAACAAGCCATCACAGTTACAAACCAACACCTCACTACTTCTTCAGTAAGGGTAAGGCTGGCTTGATCTCCATGATCCTAATTTTCCAGTAAGGCATAAAAGCATTCAGGCCACTGATTTTCCAGTAAGGGTAAGATTGATTTGATCTCCATGATCAAAATGGTATAATCATTCATACATGTCATATTGTGCCTAAACATTAAATTTCTTCATATATTGGCTTTACTTGCATTTTATGATTTTATTTAATGTGTTCGTGAGATTCAACTGCAGATTTAGACAGGATCCCAGGTTCATTAAGGAACGTTGAGGCCAAAAGCCAAATGGCCAAAAGCCAAAAGCCAAATGGTCAGACTAGAAAAACTTATGCATGACACGCGAGACAGATATCCTGAGAAGATTAAGGAACGTTGAGGCCAAAACGCAAATGGCCAAAAGCCAAAAGCCAAATGGCCAAAGTAGAAAAACTTATGCATGATGAGGCCAGAACACAAATGGCCAAACCACTCCAATTCACCTCCAAAAAGGGGACAGAAACCCCCCAAGGTATTATATTTTCTTTCTTTTCCTTATTTTATTTATTTCAATTATTTCTTTTTTTAATTAATTCCTTTAATTTAACTTATTTTCATAAAATATAAAAAATAGTAAAAAACAGAAAAGTCATAAAAATCAAAATATATTTATTTAATTAATATTTTTTGTAAATAAATTTCACTAATAATTAATTATTTATTTTTATAAATCAAAATTGCATGTAAATAATTAGATTAATTTTAGGTTTAATTTTAACATGTTTTTCTTAACAAATAAAAATTGTAGAATTAGGTTTAATTTTAATTAATTCTTTTTTCATTAAAATCCTAAAATACCAAAAAATACCAAAAACAATTTCTCCTTCTTTTTCTTTATTAATTAATTCCATGTAATATAATTTTGCAAAAGGGTCCAACGCCCTCGTTTCGTTTTAATTCTCATTTAATTCGCGTATTTATTTTCTATTCTTTATAATTTTGATGTATCTCTCCCAAAGCCGTGTAATTAATTGCTCGCACTTTATTTTCATTAATTCTTTATTTTTCTGTCAAATCGGGTCCTGGTTTAATTTTGGCGATGTGGACCCGCGCCTTTTGTAATAGCTTTAGAACTTTTACTTCTCGCAATTTTTAACTGTTAAATAATGGCATGAAAGAATGTATGGACAAAAAATAAAAACAACGCTAGATCACCAATGACATGACAAAAGACAAAAATAACTGAACATGACACACAAATCACACACCACCCATAGGGTACGCCTCACTGTTGCCTTGCCTCGAAAGGTGATCGTCGAGTAGAGGATGTCTTAGTAAGTCCTCATGATCCGGGAACCTGGTATGAGGGTAGCTTCTAAGGTGTCTTCCCATTGCTCTGGTGATCACCATGTCCCTAAACTCGAATTGACCCGAACACCTCCAACGGTGGTGCTACCTACCTCTCAATGGTGGGATGGCACTACTTTAAAGGACATTTACACAGACGAATTCCTTAGGGTAGGTAGACGACTCTAGATACTTGCTCTAAATTTCAAAAACAAATTCAAAAGTACTTTTCACACCGACACCTTTTCAAAAAGCTTTCGAAAGCAATTTTTCAAACACTCTTGAGGACCGATACAAGAGTCAAACTGGAATTTTCAAAGAAACTTTTTAAAACCCACAGTTGAAAAGCAAACAAACCATTTTTTGAAAACACAAGTGAGCAAGTATCTAAGAGCCCATGGATAACCATGGATAGAAAGGGTGCTAACACCTTCCCTTTCTATAACCTACCTCCCGAACCGAGAGCAATCTCTTTAAGGAATTTTTCTGTGCTTTTGTCCTTTCCATTTGGAGAAAATAAAAGACGGTGGCGACTCTTGCTTCCGCGACATTTCGCGAACCAGCGTTAAATAGTCAGTTCCAGATCCACCGATCACAGAACTGGCGACTCTGCTGGGGATACAAACTTAAAGTGAGGTGTACCTTAGGGTTAGTTCATAACTGTGTTTTCAATTGCTTTCCTTGTTTGCTTTAAATTGTGGGACTGTCTTGGGAGTTCTATAGATCCTAACCCGGATCTGGGGGATACCTTCTTAGAAAGTAGCAACAAGGCTGTGAGGGAACTGTGCGGGGTATACCGACATGGTTGAAACAGTCTGCTACGTTGATGTGGCACTTTGGTGTGTACCGGTAACCCTTGAGTTCAGTCAAGGAGAGTACGGGGCCTCCGCGTGGTGTCGTGAAGCATCAACAGACCTTAGGAACCTTAATTGAACTATCTTGGCCTCTTTAGGGTAGTGAGATAACTGACTTTGGTGCAGTCCGAGGTTGGTTGATACTCGATACTACACTCAATTGAGGGTTGCTTTCCTGGAATATTTCGGTCGCCAGTTCAGTGGCTAAATCGAAACGATGAACAATGAAAGCAATCCAGTGATATTGGGACCCTTAGAACCCGGTTACTTCTACTAGGACAGGTTGAGCCCACCAACTTCAAGAGGGTAATACCCAGACCCCATGCTGGCCTAAACTCTAAGGGCTCTTTTGTGTGACTTGTGTGCCTTCGTACTTGACTATTTGCATGCTTTATCTGACACATGAACTACTTGCAGGTTTTGTTTATAGTCCTTAATTGGGACTCATAACAAAGTGTACTAAATTTCTTGCAGGTTTTGTTTATAGTCCTTAATTGGGACTCATAACAGGGTATCCTAAGTTTCTTGCAGGTTTTGGTTTGTAGTCCTCAGTTAGGGGCTCATAACAGGGTTTACTCACATTACCCCATGCATACCATAACATCATACCATTGCATACATCCTAACCCATTTCAAGGATCTCAAGGGCTTGTGATGCAGGTCATGATGAATCAAACATCCAGCAAGGGGCAAAGAGGATTTATTTTCCTCTAGACAAAGTTGTCAGAGGCTATGACCCACTTGATATGGGGAGCTCTGACTCTTGAAGAAGGTTCCCTTAACCAAGGTTGTTTGGAAATTAAAACCAGACATGAGGACTAAAGTCAGAGGCTATGACCCACTGGATATGGTGAGCCTTTGACCTTGGAAGAAGGACTCTCAACAACCTGAAGTTTCTTCAATCAAGCTACCGGATCCCAGCTCTAACAAATTTCTTGTTTACCCCGCGAGATCCTTGAAAACATTGCATGCATGTCATACACATCATTACATAAACAGGTATCTTTGTTGCAGGTCATTTACCTTTCTCGCTGTTTATTTCAGCAATGGCCTTCCAACCAGATAACCAGGGTCTTCATGCTCAAGAGACTCAGTTCAGGGAAATCTTCCTAGGTCTATCCAAGGGGCAAGAAGAGTTGAGGACACTCCTCATGGGGAATCTGATCAGAAAAAGCCCTGAAGATGACAAGGACGAACAGCTGAAACGTCTACAAGCTGAGGTAGACACATTGAAAACCCAGATGGTGGGGCAAAGGGCCCTCATTCAAGGTTTAGCTCAGGAGCAAGGAGAGCTGAGAGCCATGATCAGTCAGCTTCCTCAAGGCATGAAGCAACCAGCCCAAATCAGGGACCAGGTCATGGAACAGCTTCCAAAAGGGCAAAGGTCGGGTCCAGTGAATAGACCTCTCCGAGTTGCTACTACTTCACAGGTCCAACAACGACCTCGCCAAGAATAGCGGGTTGATCAGAACAGGTCGGACAAGCCTAAGAGATAATTCACCAACATCAACATGTCATGGTCACGAGCTTTGCAGCACATGCTAAGGATGAACCTGATTGCGGTGATCAACCCTCCTGCAAATCCAAAGACCTCTTCTCCAAATTACAACCCAGAAGCAAGGTGCGCTTACCATTCTGGTAGCCCGGGGCACGATACTGAGGATTGTTGGGCACTGAAGTACAAGATTCAGAACATGATCGATGCTAAAGAGATCGAGTTCGAACCCGCCGAGACTCCCAACGTGACCACTGCTCCCTTGTCAAAACATGGCTAGGATTGGAAACTTTTTTTCATTTGAATGTTCAGATTGTAATTTTCTTTGATTGTTCAAACATTTTATTTCATGTCAAACTTGGTTATTTCATTAATGCATCGCATATGTCTGTTCTGAAACAATATATTCGTATTCACTAAAATGCAAATTATATTCATATTTTTTCTGATGATCAACTCTTAATTAATAATTCTAAGCCTCTTGAGGGAGGATGACGAAAACGATACCACGATCTTTACAATATGCTTTTGAACAGACCCCGCTGATGAGGTACAGGCATTGTTTTAATTCCTAAACACTGGAGTTATAAGGAAGATAATCCCTCGTCAACCCATCTGAGCCAAAGAAGTAGGAGTTTTTTCTTTTCGCAATTTAAAACCCTTAATCATAACCTGGGGCAGGGTAGTCTCTCAGTTGATCCAAGTGCATAACGAATGGCACCAAAGAGATCCTTACGAAAAAAGAAAGACAGTGATGGTTCAGAACAATCAAAAGGACAGGCAGTCATTATCAAAAAAATCATAAACGAAAAGCCCATTAAGTCAAAACCCATGAAGGAGACTTACAAAACTGGGGCATCCCGCTGACTGTAATTCCAAAAAAGGAAACAGTTCAGGCAAAAAAGAAAGGGATAACAAAATCAAAAAGAAAGAGGTCTTATAAACCCTCAACAAAAAAGAAATGACTGCCCATTCAAAATAAATCATCAATGTCCGAACCATCACTGGAAAATCAGAGCAAAGACTCAAACAAGGTCTAACGTATGATCAACTGAGTTTAGGTTTGGAGAACATCACGAAGAGCGGGTGGGTACAAATAATTTGAGCCTTTATCCTTTGTTTCTTAAACCGTGAACCAGGCCACGATATAACCCTTAAAAGTCCTAGCTGAAGCATGGGTTAGTTCGAAAGCATACTGTTACGAAAGGTATCCTGACTCCTTAAGGCCTACGGTAAATACGGTGTTGACATCACGTTTTACAAACAATCACTTGTTTTATGAAAAATAATGCATTTTCAAAATCTTCAAAACAGACATAAGCTTTGCATTTTTGGCATAACTTTGTTTGCATATGACTTTTTGTTTGAACAGCAGGGAAATTCGCACGATGAATACCTAGTGAACAAAAGCACTTCCAATCAAGGGGCACAACATGATCATGGTCCAATCATCTGGGGCAGTCCAATCAAGATTCGGAGAATCTCTCAAAGGCTAATAGCCTGGGGCAAATCTCCGCCTGAGTCACTTGGTGCATCCCAACAACGAATCTTACCTGATCAAATATCTTCTGGTGGCATGACAAAACACTGTTAACAGGGGCAACTCCCTACATTCCCTGAACGTGGACATAGTCGAAAAATACTACGCACAATCAAAGACCCGCTAGGTTGACGTACCTAGGCAAAAATAAGGGCTTCCCGACGAACCAAAAGGGTTCGGGCAAAATGAAGGGATGAAATGAAAAAAAACTGTACACCCGGCAAGTCGAAAAGCTGAAAGGGCGGCTTGGGCAAAAATGGGTATCCCGGTGGACCGAAAACCCGAAAGGACGGTCCAGGCAAAAGTTAGGGATCAAAGCGTACGACTAGGTCCTGTCATCTTATCACCTGCCTACCAGAAGAGAGTTTGTCCATCAACAGCTATCAGCACCTCAGAGGTCTTCCTCTCCCGCATCAGAAACAGGGGCAAAGAAGAGTTGTCTAAGCAATCTAATTGTTCTGTCCTCCAAGGTACCAAGGTAGGTTCGGCTGAAGAACATAACCGTACATCTTAATTCCCCAGAAAGTAAGTCAGCAGTCGGTGCATTCTTCTCCAAACAGAGTTATCAAATCTCAAGGAAGTTGAGTATCCTCCATGTAGATCTCAATACTTCCCCAGTAGCATACATACTCATAACAAGCATCCCCGACAGTCTTGCTCTAAAGATTGTTCCCCGGCGGCATATCAAATACTCAAAGGAATCACTTCCCCCGCAGCTCAAAACTTCCCCAGGAAAGTCCAATCCGTTTCCCCAGGAAGGTTGGAATTCATACCCCAAGCAGTAAGCTTATCTCCAGTAAATTCTGGAAGCTTATCCTTCGCAGAGCACGAACGCGTCGCCCGGCTTTATTTCAAGAGTTATTTCCTTAACAGGATATAACTGGGTTATCCTCAGCCAAAAGCCACGGAAAGATCGTCGTCAATACAGTTCTTTCTTATCCCTAGCGAAGTCTATCAATACTTCCAATACAACAAGAGTATCCCCAGTGAGTTACTACTAACAACTTCCGCAGAGCATCCCTCTCCCCACAGAATATCACTCCCCAGCATGGTCGCTAGAGTATTTTTCTCCCCGCAGAATCTTCCATTTGCCAAGTTTATTCCTCAACGGAGTCATCTTCTCCTACCGGTATTCTTGCAGTTATCATCCTCAGCGGAAGCAAAAGCTTATTCTTCAACATCAGCCCAGGATATGACTTCCCGGCACCCGTCAAGGATTTACTTTCCTAGACGAAAACATACATACATAAAACATCACATACATCATTATAGCATGCATAGACGCATTATGTCATACAAATCTTATTTATGTTGAGAACATCATTGCTTGATCCATATCATGCATTGCATATGACTGACTTTTACCTTTCAGGAAAGATTCAGTTAAATTCTCAATCATATTTCAAGACCTAGACCGGTTCAGTTAATCAACTCCAAAGATTTCTTATCCAGTCCCAGGCCTTCTCTAGTCCAGCTAAATCAACTCTCAACAGATTTTTCTGATAAAGACTCAGTAGAAGTTATCCCAGATGGTTCCCTCTCCGACGGTGAGTGAGGCGATCATTCCTTTTCAGATGTTTCCCTCTCCGACGGTGAGTGTGAGGTGATAGTCTCCTATGGTTCCCTCTCCGACGGTGAGTGAGGTGGTAAGTCCTTTTCAGATGTTTCCCTCTCCGACGGTGAGTGTGAGGTGATAGTCAGATGGTTCCCTCTCCGACGGTGAGTGAGGTGGTAAGTCCTTTTCATATGTTTCCCTCTCCGACGGTGAGTGTGAGGTGATAGTCTCCTATGGTTCCCTCTCCGACGGTGAGTGAGGTGGTAAGTCCTTTTCAGATGTTTCCCTCTCCGACGGTGAGTGAGGTGATAGTCTCCTATGGTTCCCTCTCCGACGGTGAGTGAGGTGGTAAGTCCTTTTCAGATGTTTCCCTCTCCGACGGTGAGTGTGAGGTGATAGTCTCCTATGGTTCCCTCTCCGACGGTGAGTGAGGTGGTAAGTCCTTTTCAGATGTTTCCCTCTCCGACGGTGAGTGAGGCGATCATTCCTTTTCAGATGTTTCCCTCTCCGACGGTGAGTGTGAGGTGATAGTCTCTTATGGTTCCCTCTCCGACGGTGAGTGAGGTGGTAAGTCCTTTTCAGATGTTTCCCTCTCCGACGGTGAGTGTGAGGTGATAGTCAGATGGTTCCCTCTCCGACGGTGAGTGGGGTGGTAAGTCCTTTTCAGATGTTTCCCTCTCCGACGGTGAGTGTGAGGTGATAGTCTCCTATGGTTCCCTCTCCGACGGTGAGTGAGGTGGTAAGTCCTTTTCAGATGTTTCCCTCTCCGACGGTGAGTGTGAGGTGATAGTCTCCTATGGTTCCCTCTCCGACGGTGAGTGAGGTGGTAAGTCCTTTTCAGATGTTTCCCTCTCCGACGGTGAGTGAGGTGATAGTCTCCTATGGTTCCCTCTCCAACGGTGAGTGAGGTGGTAAGTCCTTTTTAGATGTTTCCATCTCCGACGGTGAGTGTGAGGTGATAGTCTCCTATGGTTCCCTCTCCGACGGTGAGTGAGGTGGTAAGTCCTTTTCAGATGTTTCCCTCTCCGACGGTGAGTGAGGTGATAGTCTCCTATGGTTCCCTCTCCGACGGTGAGTGAGGTGGTAAGTCCTTTTCAGATGTTTCCCTCTCCGACGATGAGTGAGGTGATAGTCTCCTATGGTTCCCTCTCCAACGGTGAGTGAGGTGGTAAGTCCTTTTCAGATGTTTCCCTCTCCGACGGTGAGTGAGGTGATAGTCTCCTACGGTTCCCTCTCCGACGGTGAGTGAGGTGGTAATTCCTTTTCAGATAGTTCCCTCTCCGACGGTGAGTGAGGTGATAATCTCCAATGTTTCCCTCCCCGACGGTGAGTGAGGTGACAATTCCTTTTCAGAATGTTCCCTCTCCGACGGTGAGTGAGGTGATAATTCCTTTCATATTATAATTGTCTATGGTTCTCTTCCCGATACTGCGAAGACGGCAATTCCCACTAAGATTTTCTCAACGAGCGTTGTTGAAGTTAAAGTCGCCCAAGGTTCTCTTACCGTTCATGCTAAGGTAGTAACCATCCCTGGTTCATCATCTTTTGAAGATCCAGATTCAACTCCTGTGACCAGTCAGGACATACCTATACCAAACATCTGAAAACCAGTTCTTGCAACGTGTCAGGTACTCATTTTTCTTTTGCAGGTATGCAGGTTCTCGCTAAGGAATCTCTTACGCGATCAACATCCAGATGGCATCTATAAGCCCATCATCCTATTCATCAACCTCTAAATGGCATCTATAAGCCCATTCCATCATCGCACTGCTACTATGTGAGCGCAAATTTCTGGGCACTCTAGTGTTCAATCATCTTCCACCCTCGGATTACGAAAGGCACGTCAGCCAATCTGCATCCTCAGGTTTAAGAAGATTGAACAGGGGCAACTGTTGTACCCCAAAATTTGCCCTCCCATATTTCTCAAAACATCTCAAGAAAAATTCACAAGTCCAACCTGGCGCGTCATATTCAGGTATTCTTTCGCCAAGATATCTCTGATAATGTATTCTCAAATTCAGGTTCGGCTCAAGAGTCAATTCTTTAAAGAAGGTATCCGAATGTGTGAGTTTTCTCGAAGAAATATGGTGAAAAAGTGTGCTGAAAGTGCAGTTTTTACGCGCTAAAAAATTCATAACTTGAAGATCGTGACTCGTTTTGAACCCGTTCCGGTGGCCAAAATTCCGTCTTGACATTATCTACGTTTTCATCTCTCACGGCTGGAAGCCAATTTCGATCAGAAGGTCTTCAAAAATGTGGACTTATCAAGTATTTTCGTGCAGAAATTTGTGACAGAAGTTTATTTGCGTCATGTTCAAAAAATCATAACTTGGTCGATTTTCATCGTATCGAGGTGGTTCCGGCGCCAAAATTTCACAAATTGACTTGACTACATTTTCTCAGAAGGTATTAAGTTCAAACGGTATTCAAAAGGCATTCTTTTTTTGCTCAGAGTGCGCGACACGCCGAAAATCCTGAATGCTGAATATTATTTCATTTGGGTCGAAACTTCGAAAATTCATAACTCGGTCAATTTTTATCGGATTGGGCTCATATTTTTACACAAGGTCCCTGACTCGTAGATCTACAACTTTGCTTCAAAAGTCGAGACCAAATTATGCACCAATCAATACCAGTTTTTTATTGAAGAACGTGTCAGAGTCGACACTGGAGCCCAAAATAAGTTTGTCTGAGCTGAAACTTCAAAAATTCATAACTAATTCACCGTTTATCCGATTGAGTCGATTTTCGGACAGGAGTTAGTTCTCGATGCCGGCTACGTTTTGTTTTCACATTTCAACTTCAAAAAATGCACTTAAGTCCCTGCGATTTAGCCTGGAAAGTGACGAATTCAAGTGAATATTGGAGGCCCAATTGCACATTCAAAACCCATTTGCTTTACCCTAATTTTCATTATATAATCACCTTCTTTTCACACAAACCGGAGAGGAGAAAAGAGAAGAGAAAAAAAGAAAAAAAAAAAGAGAGGAGGAAAAGAGAGAAAAAACCTTGCCACAATACTGTTAGAATATCAAACTCTTTCAAGAACCCTAAAACCTTGAAATCCTTATTACAAATCCCTCTCTCACTACAAACAAGCCATCACAGTTACAAACCAACACCTCACTACTTCTTCAGTAAGGGTAAGGCTGGCTTGATCTCCATGATCCTAATTTTCCAGTAAGGCATAAAAGCATTCAGGCCACTGATTTTCCAGTAAGGGTAAGATTGATTTGATCTCCATGATCAAAATGGTATAATCATTCATACATGTCATATTGTGCCTAAACATTAAATTTCTTCATATATTGGCTTTACTTGCATTTTATGATTTTATTTAATGTGTTCGTAAGATTCAACTGCAGATTTAGACAGGATCCCAGGTTCATTAAGGAACGTTGAGGCCAAAAGCCAAATGGCCAAAAGCCAAAAGCCAAATGGTCAGACTAGAAAAACTTATGCATGACACGCGAGACATATATCCTGAGAAGATTAAGGAACGTTGAGGCCAAAACGCAAATGGCCAAAAGCCAAAAGCCAAATGGCCAAAGTAGAAAAACTTATGCATGATGAGGCCAGAACACAAATGGCCAAACCACTCCAATTCACCTCCAAAAAGGGGACAGAAACCCCCCAAGGTATTATATTTTCTTTCTTTTCCTTATTTTATTTATTTCAATTATTTCTTTTTTTAATTAATTCCTTTAATTTAACTTATTTTCATAAAATATAAAAAATAGTAAAAAACAGAAAAGTCATAAAAATCAAAATATATTTATTTAATTAATATTTTTTGTAAATAAATTTCACTAATAATTAATTATTTATTTTTATAAATCAAAATTGCATGTAAATAATTAGATTAATTTTAGGTTTAATTTTAACATGTTTTTCTTAACAAATAAAAATTGTAGAATTAGGTTTAATTTTAATTAATTCTTTTTTCATTAAAATCCTAAAATACCAAAAAATACCAAAAACAATTTCTCCTTCTTTTTCTTTATTAATTAATTCCATGTAATATAATTTTGCAAAAGGGTCCAACGCCCTCGTTTCGTTTTAATTCTCATTTAATTCGCGTATTTATTTTCTATTCTTTATAATTTTGATGTATCTCTCCCAAAGCCGTGTAATTAATTGCTCGCACTTTATTTTCATTAATTCTTTATTTTTCTGTCAAATCGGGTCCTGGTTTAATTTTGGCGATGTGGACCCGCGCCTTTTGTAATAGCTTTAGAACTTTTACTTCTCGCAATTTTTAACTGTTAAATAATGGCATGAAAGAATGTATGGACAAAAAATAAAAACAACGCTAGATCACCAATGACATGACAAAAGACAAAAATAACTAAACATGACACACAAATCACACACCACCCCTAGGGTACGCCTCACTGTTGCCTTGCCTCGAAAGGTGATCGTCGAGTAGAGGATGTCTTAGTAAGTCCTCATGATCCGGGAACCTGGTATGAGGGTAGCTTCTAAGGTGTCTTCCCATTGCTCTGGTGATCACCATGTCCCTAAACTCGAATTGACCCGAACACCTCCAACGGTGGTGCTACCTACCTCTCAATGGTGGGATGGCACTACTTTAAAGGACATTTACACAGACGAATTCCTTAGGGTAGGTAGACGACTCTAGATACTTGCTCTAAATTTCAAAAACAAATTCAAAAGTACTTTTCACACCGACACCTTTTCAAAAAGCTTTCGAAAGCAATTTTTCAAACACTCTTGAGGACCGATACAAGAGTCAAACTGGAATTTTCAAAGAAACTTTTTAAAACCCACAGTTGAAAAGCAAACAAACCATTTTTTGAAAACACAAGTGAGCAAGTATCTAAGAGCCCATGGATAACCATGGATAGAAAGGGTGCTAACACCTTCCCTTTCTATAACCTACCTCCCGAACCGAGAGCAATCTCTTTAAGGAATTTTTCTGTGCTTTTGTCCTTTCCATTTGGAGAAAATAAAAGACGGTGGCGACTCTTGCTTCCGCGACATTTCGCGAACCAGCGTTAAATAGTCAGTTCCAGATCCACCGATCACAAGGGGTTTTCAATATAGGAAAAATCAGGACTTGTATCAGGTACCGTGATGCTCGTGAGGATGAGACGAATTGATTGGTACCATCACTTTTCATTTATCTTGCTCGTGTGCAATTTTTGAGATGAATAGGTTTGTACCTACAGTAAATGTCTGTAGGTAAAAGTCTTGTTTTCTAAGAAGGCGAAGATAGGAAGAAGACGCTTGCGTGTCAGCCAGCCATTGGGACGTTTGAATATCCGCGCCTTGGATTCAGTTTCTTTTTGCTTTTCTTATATTATGCTTTATTGTTGTTATAATGACAAGTTAATAACGCAGCGTAGCTGGCAAGCAAGCATTGGATTTGAGTATAAGGACTTGGGTTCGATCCCCAGGTCCCAGCATTTTCACTTATGTTATTTTCAATTAGCCAATCCAGTGCTTCACAAACTCAAGCGCCCACCATGCTCCGTCAACATTCATCCATCTGATCCAGCGTGTCATCAAATCCAACACCCAGATAGTAAGGGACCACCATACACCTCAAAGTCAACACTGCATGGGAACAAGCGTGGTCAACCAGGCTTGGAGCATTTTGGGCCCAGAAATTCAGATGCAAACCCCCTTTTTGCTAACACTATCAGGCCCATTCTTCATTTTTTTTCTTTTATTATTTTTTTTAATTTATTCTTAATTCTTTATTTATTTTATTTTAAAATCAATTTTTTTATAAAATCATAAAATCAAGAATTCACAAAAAAAATAGAATTAGGTTTTTTTTTAATCTAATTTAATTTAATTTATTTAATTTTATTTAGGGTAACTTTGATTTGTTTTTTTCACAATTAAAATCAAATAGAAAATTAGGTTAATTCTTGATTTAATTTTTTCTCTTTTTCTCCAATAAAAATAAAAATACAAAAATAGGTTATTTAGAATTAATTAATTTATTTTCAAAAATTAACATTAATTAGAACTTAGGATTTTCTTTTAATTCAATTATTTCATTATTTTCTCAAATAACAAAACATGACAAAAAACATTTATTTTTCTTTAATCAATCGCAAATAGGATTAGTCAAAGGGTCAAAACCTTAATCGTCTCGTACTTAATTCGCCACACGCTTGTTAATTATTTTGCCATTATTTTGTAACTGTTCATGGTTTGTAATAGTTAATTTAGGGTTTTTATTTACTGTTTAAATCCCCGATTTTTTGTTATGTAATTAATCCCCCTCCCCGAAGCCTTATAATAGTTAGGTTAATTTTCTTGCATTTTTAATTCCTGCAAATATTTAACTGTCTAGATTTATGCTAATAGGATTGTATGGCAAGAATGCATGACAAAATTAAAACGGTTAGAAAACCCTAATGTGCAAAGATAAATAACTGAAACAAATCACTCGCACATATTCACTCTTAGGGTATACTCTCACTTCGGTTGCCTTCGGTAAACGACTATTAAGCATAGGATGTCTTAGCGGTTGCCCTCCAGTCTAAAAGATCAAATTGTCCCATTCGAATGTTGCCTCGGAAACGTTTCCTCGGAAATGTTGCCTCAGAAATATTGCCTCGAGAAGATCTTAAGACGCTAGGGTTACTACTAAGGTGTCCTAATATTGCTTTAGTGACCGTACATCCCTTTCGAATTGACCCTTACAAACTCCAACGACGATGCTACCTATTTCTCAATAGTAGGATAGCGCTGTCTAAAGGAAACAAGAATAGAAACAGTCTTTTTTTCGAGTAGGTAGATGCTAGTAGGTACTTGCTTAAATCAAAACTTTTCACACGTACACTTTTCAAACAAATTTTCAAAACAACTTCGTCACACCTTTGAGGACTGATACAAGGGTTATCACGAAGTAAAACCTTTCAAAACAAAGCACACACAAGCAATTGAAAAATGAGCAAGTACCTAAGAGCCCATTGAAAACCATGGATAGAAAGGGTGCTAACACATTCCCTTTCTATAATCTACCCCCCGTACTCAAAATCTCGAAAAATGATTTTTTTCTGTACTTTTTTCCTTTCCGATTGGATGAAATAAAAGTCGGTGGCGACTCTTGCTTATCGTGAAATTTTGCAAACATAAAACGCAAAACGCAAATCAGTATTAAACAGTCGGTTCTTCCACCGTATCACAGTCACCTTTAGTGAAAGTTGGTGATTGTTATCTTTTTGCTACCTTCAGTGAATGTTGGTAGTTCACTGTCAGTGAACAGAAGTGTTATGATATATTTCTTTTCTCTCTACCTTCAGTGAAAGTTGGTAGTTCATCGTCAGTGAATATTGATGTTTGTCTCTCTACCTTCAGTGAATGTTGGTAGCTCACCATCAGTGAACATCAATGTTGTTATTCTTTTCTCTTTCTACCTTCAGTGAACGTTGGTAGTTTCGCCTTCAGTAGAAGTTAGTGTATCCTTTGACTTTTTATCATCCTCTATAAGTCGGGTTTTTTCTTTTGTTTCTTTATTTCCTTTGTTACATCCCCAGCGGTGTTTTGCGTCTCTTTGATTTTGGTCATAGGCATTCATACTCATAAGCATTGCATGGCATCTTAGGGCCAAAAATAGGGTTTATTTTATATTTAAGTATTTTCGATCGCGTCGACACGAAGATTTTTAACCTTCGTATCTCCGGATAGAAGAAACTTAAATAAGGGAAACTGTTGTACCCCAATTTTTTCCCCTAAGATCCCTTTATCATACCATTTTGATTCAATCACAACAAGATCACATTAGGGCTTGTGGTTCTTCTCCCTATCTTTAGCTTTGCTCTTTGAGGAATCACAAAGCACTTTGACTTGTTTTCTTTTGTGATCATGAATATTTTGTCTTGATTTTCCTTCTAATTAATAAAATGCAATGTTGGTTTGTATTACTTGTTCATAATGTAGGTAAAGGCAACGTGGCTTAGCAAGTTGATCCATGGGTTCATGAGTTTATTTCCATGCGCTAGTCAATAAAGATTGAGAAATTCAAACCTCACCATTAAAATTGTTTGGAAGGGATGGCATGGAAAGGTTTATTTTGGTCCACTACATTTCCAAGTTATCAAATTGATTCAAAAGTACAAGCGGTTGATTGAAGAAGTTGTCATGGTTGTACAAAGTCTTGTTCCTATTGGTAACAAGTGCATATTTCTCTCAATTCTCAAGATATGGAAGTGTTTTTGGTTTCTATGAGTCCTTTTTATCATCCTCAACAACTTCTATTTACAAAGCAAGAGTGTTGGTACAAGAAGTTTGTTCAAAAATGTCAAAGTTCCTCAAAGCATTTTCTTGATCTAAGAGCTAGGGTTTTGAACTTCAAAGAAGTATATCTTTCTCATATTTTGGTATTTTTTAGTGATTCCAAAGACATCCTTCTATTAAAAGGGTTATTAACAAATAACTTCAAAAGTTTCAAGGAGTTTTCATGTGGATAAAGCTTGACGATGAAGAAAGATTACATGTCCTCCAGATGAACCCCTAATTTTCCATGTGTGACTTCAAATGATCATAACTTGGTCAATTTTTATCACCTTGAGCCCATTTATTTTCTAAATGATCCTGAGAATGTGAAATTTATTCCTTCTTTTATATGCAAAGTGAGAAAATGGATGGAAGATGCCTTAAGGATACAAAAGATTATAGGTCATTTCATGATATTTTTGCCAACTTCAACAATTCATAACTCTCTCAGTTTTTGGAAATTTTGAATGGTTCAAGTTTCAAAATTTCATTCAAGAGGTCTATTTCATGCCATCTTTTTTGGTAAAGAGCAAATTCCAAGTGGAAGGCCATGTTTGGATGTAAAACATTATAGGTCACTTTTGAAGAAAAAACTTGAAATATTTATAAGTATGGAAAGTCAACCCTTTTCTTCCAACTTTGACTCAACACAACTTCTTGCTCAAACATCCAATTTATCTCACTCCTTACAAATTGTAAATATTGTGACTTCATCTTTCAAATGCTTCAAAAATCACATCATATGGTGCCCTACATTGTTGGCACCATGGTTATGAAAGTAGCATCATAAAATAGAAATCCCAAGTTCAGTCAGATTTGAAAATTGGTTTAAATCCAATTACAAGCCTGTTTAAAGGATCAATTTCATGTCTAATCATGTTTAGGAACTTTCCATAACAAGAAACGACCCTTAAATCATTGATTTTGCTGTGTTTTGAGCCATGTGAAGTCACACTTTTCACACTTAGCTGGTCCACACGATTTCATTGATTTTGCCTCCAATTCACACGCTTGAGCCTTGCATCATGTTCAACTATAAATAAGGATCATCCCTCACTCATTTGGGAAAGCTTTTGATAGCCAATTAACCCATGTTTAGATCCCACACGAACTCTGAATTTGAAATTCTGATTTCTTACATTCTCACCTTCAAACACCAAAAGCTCCATTCAGTTAGTTTCATTGAACTTCTCTGAAGCTAACCATACAGTTACTTTCAAGAATTGTGACCTATATTGATATGTAGAAGTCCAGTTTCAGATCAACTTCTCACAACTTTGTGCAGCTAGATTTCTTGGCCAAATTGATTCAAATAAAAGACTAATTCACTCCTTGTATTCTTCTGATCCTCGTGCTCTTTATAGTTTGAAATTTCATTGAGAATTGAGTGAGATATCCCAGATTTTTGTGCTCGCTATTTTTTCTGGTTTTCTTCAAACACAACCTTGCATAATTTATATAAATTTGTCGCAATGGTACCATTAGAATCGTCTTGAAGAGACGAATCTAATGGTACCAGTCTGGTTTTCTAATTTTACAATTTGAAGGATTCAATTTGGGGATGGCTGGAGGTTGAAGACGATGACATGTCCACTTCAACCAATGACATGAAGCCACGTTATTTTTTGAAATGGATACAATATGTTTGCCTTACCATGCGCGTGCCTCAGGAGCCCTTGGATCTGATTACTTTTGTGAGTCAGACTCCATCCAACGCGTCACATTTTAAGTTGTTTTATTTTAAAATGTTGGATCTGGTGTGATATTTAGTAATGACCATGATATGCACAACGCGCGAGATCCCTTGGATTTGATTACTAACGCGTTTTGACTCTCATCCATTGGTCCACATCTTTTTGTTTTTTATTTTCTTTTCTGATTTTTATATTTAATTGTTTTAAATTTCGAAAAAATCATAGAAAATTCATTTTAAGTCCAAAAAATCTAAACAAATTATGAATAATATTTTTGATTTTTCTCTTTCTGACTTTTATTTTTTCACAATTTTATTTTGTGTTTTGATATTTTTAATAAATTTTCACTTTATTTGAATTGTTTTAAATGTTTAAAAATACTTTTATGCATTTTTAAATTCTAAAAAAAAATATGGAATGATCCAATGATAATGTAACAAATATTGGTGACCTCATTTATTTTTTATTTCTGACTTTGGTATTTTTTATCATTTTTGTTATTTTACTCATTTCTTTTAATTAAAAAAAATAGTTTCTGACTTTAAAAAAATACCAAAAAGTTTATGAAAATATTTAAGTTTTTTTTCTGATTTTTCTATGGTCTTACTTTTTATTTCTTGATTAATTTGAACATAGTTAATTTTTTTCTCTTTTATTTCTATTTTAAAACTTTTTTTAATGTGTATATTAAATGCAATATTATTTTGTGATTATTTTCTGGCTGATCTTGGGTTGGAATTTTGATCATGAACTTTATTAACATCATTGGATCCATGGTGTTGAGTCTAACTCCACAAAAATGGATGAATGATTTTAATAATAGTTTGATTAAAATTTAATTCAAATGTGCTTTGTATATTCTTTTCCACCCCTCTTCATCTCATCCCTTTCTTATTTCACTAAGTGTTATTGGAGCATGATCTCTATATCATGTCTCAAAATAAAGGGTGCATAGATTGCTATTGACCGGCCTCAAAATAGGTGCGACTTCTATATAAGTCCACTTACGATTGCTTAACATAGCGCTAAATTTTGTTCCGATTCGAATAAATGATCATTCGTGGCCCAAACCTATGTTTGCAAGCCCAAGTATGTTAATTTTATCCCTTTGATCCAATAACTTTGAGATTCATTGTGTGGAGGTTTAGGTTCCACCAATCCTCTAATGGATCTACAACACTTTTGGTCAACGCGGATCACTTAAACATCGTTGATCATTAAATGGTACTTGTGAGGATTCCAAATGGATGATATACTTGACAAAAAGCAAATGCAACTTATTGTGTGGAGGCTTTGGTTCTACCAATCCTCTAATGAGTTCGAAATGCAAGTTTTAAGATGGTCATCCAACTAACCACTAATTATTAACAATTGATTTTACTCTATGCTTTTATTTTTTATGCTTTATGTACCATTTACTTTAAGCATTATGTTGTACCCCAAAATTTTCCCTCTCATTTCTCAAGGATTCTCTCACAAGATCTTCTATGACGTCAAGTTTGTAGCACTGATACATCAATTTAGGCCTGGAATTGGCACAAGGGCAAAACGGTCAATTGCATACTGGAAAGTCAAACTTGACTTTTTGGTCAACATTACATTCCAAAGATTAAATTTCATCAAGGCATTCAAGAATATCAAGCTTAATCATTAAGAAGTCAAGAAAGTCAAAAGTCAACTTGAAAAGTCAAGATTTCCCAGACTTAGAAATTTTCTAAGTGTTTTTATACATGATAATTTCATCACTTCATGCCATTCTTTCACCAAGATGTAAAATGATTCAAAAGAAGCTTTCAACATGAAAGTTGTAGATCTCCATGATATCTACAATATTGCTTTACACAACTTCTCCTAACTATGCTTGGATCTCAAGTTATAAATTCATGAAGTCATGACATTTTCATTTAACACTTAGAAAAATTTTCAACAGACTTTGTTCAGGATTTTGTCCCAACTTCTTGGCATTTTTTCACATAGTTACAAGATGATTTTGTAAAAATGGCTAACAAGAAAGTTATAGAGGATGTTTCAAGCTTTCCAAAACATTCAAGAGCATGAATTTATCATATTTGAGCTAGGAGATTCAAGGGCCTGAAGTTGGGCATTCATTCTTGAATTGCAAGCCTTTTTTGTTGAAGAACACATAATCCAATTGGCATGAGTTGTTGCATAATATTATGTTGCAGGCCTCCTTTCTTGCAAATCTCATCATAATTTAATGTTTACACAAGAGCTTGAGCTATTACCCAAGTGTTTAAACCATTGTCCAAAAGATCTTTCCATTTATGGCATAAAGGCACCATTGCTATTCTTGAAAAGCAAGCTTTTTGTACAAAGTTTGTCTTGAGCCCGTACCTTGCTGGTTGCTGATTATACTCCACCATAAATCATGGTAAGTAGCTCCTCAATACCAGCAACTTTGGTACTTCATCTTGGGACTATGGAGTACTTGACTTAGTTTGATCTTTGTAATCTAACCAAACCTTAACATGCTGTTTTAAAAACCTAATCAGCTCATATGCACAAACCCCTTGCCTATAAATAGAAGAAGCATTTTCAAGAGGAAGAGGTTAGAGAAAAAATAGAGAAAAAGCCAGAAGTTTTGTTGTAAATTAACCATCAAGATCCCATACTTTCACAAAATCCATAAAAGTCCATAAAGCTTCCATTTCTTGAGTTTTGAAATCCAAATCCTAGAACTCTACATATCTTACAAGCTCTGTCCAAACATCTAAGCACTTCACATACATCACCTAGAAATTGTTCAAATTCAAGAACAAGCTTCTACAACACCTCCGTTTTCTTTTCCAAGTTCAAGAATAGTTAAGACAAACTCAAGCTCAGAGTATAAGATCCAGCTCCAAGGTAAGTTTATTGACTTTAGTTCTTAATTTCAAGCATCATTAGTAATTCATTTTTTGAAGACAAAGTGTAGTAACCTTTATCCTTGAAGCTAACCTTTTGTTTATCTTCCATTCGTTTCATCATGTGTTGAGAAGTAACCCATGTATGCAGCAAAACAATGTTGAAGTAAAAAAATGACAGTATGAGTCGACACATAGCCTTATGAGTCGATACATACTGCTTTACAGGCCCAAAACAGAAGGAAAAAGAGTGTATGAGTCGACAGAAAGCACGTATGAGTCGACACATGCAATGTATGAGTCGACACATACCATTATGTATCGACTCATACTGAGTTAATTTGGCAATACATGGGCAAGGAAAGTTATGTGTCGATGCATAGGAGCTTGTGTCGACACATAGATGTTCAAAATGCATTTTTCCTACTTTTTACACTGTTTTTACATTTCCTTCATTTTTATTCGATATGGTTGTAATATTTAAATTCCTATTTCATCCCCATTTGTAAATTGTACCCCCATCCCCTAAATGATCTAATAGCGTAGGACTTTAGTTTCCACATTTTAACGCTTTCAAATACAAATGCTAGTAATTAGGGTTTTATATGGAAAGACTAAAACCAATCAATAGAAAACCCTAATAAAAGACAAAAACAATGCATGTAAATCAATAAACTTGCACACAAACGCCCCTAGGGTAAATCCACTTGGTTGCCTTGCAAAAATGGCCATATTACGCATGTGAGGTATCTTAGCAAAGACGAGCAAAATACAAGATCATAGTCCCTCGATGACGCTATCATGGTCGCCTTTCAAAAATGATCTTAGTCCTTAAAGAATATGCTAAGATATCTTGCAACATTATTAATCATGGCTATATGATGACCCTTGCCCGTCCCTTTACATCCAAAGATAGTGGTTACTTACCAAGTCAATGGTAAAATAACAATGTCAAAGGAAAGAGGAAATGAACATGAAAGACTTTTGAGTAGGTAGAATGTTCTTAGTTACTTTCTCAATTTTAAAACAAAACATCCTTGCTATTTTCAAAACAAAACACCAAACACTTTCAAAAACAAACTTTCAAAACACAAAATATTTTCAAAAGTCCAACACTTTATATACGTTCTTACGAACGAGAACTATTACAAAGTTTTCCTAAACGATGGCGCCCTTTTCAAAATACTTTCAAAAACCACACAAGGCACATTTTCAAACAAAAGCAAGTGATCTAGCAAGTAACTAAGAGCCCATGGAAAACCATGGATGAAAAGGGTGCTAATACCTTCCCTTTTCATAATCTACCCCCCGAACTCAAGAAACAATCTCAAAGGTCTTTCCTGTGCTTTTTCACCTTTCCTTTTGGATAAAATAAAATTCGGTGGAGACTCTTGCTAACCGCAACATTTGCGATAAAACACGAAACACCTATGTCAGTTCTCCCACCATACCACAGAACTGGCGACTCTGTTGGGGAATTTTAAAAGTGGGGTTACCTTAGGGCTAGATCACATTTACTTGCTTTCATTGTTTGACTTGTATGCTTTACATTTTGTTTCTTTGTTTGGGCTTGAATCCTCTACCCGGATTTGGGATACCTTATAGGTAAGTAGCAATACATTATGGAAATTGTGTGGGGTATACCGACACGGTCTAAGCAATAGCTACGTTAGTGCAATATATTTGTGGGTACCGGTAGCCCTTGAGTAGTCAAGGAGAATACGGGACCGCTGAGTGATGTCATGAAGCACTAATGAACTTTTAGAACCTTTACTTGACCAACTTGGCCATTAGGATATAGTGAGATGACCAACTTTGGTGCAGTCCGAAGTTGGTAGATACTCGATACTACACTCATTGAGGTTTGGTTTTTTGGGATATTTTGGTCGCCATTAAAGAGACCTGCACTGAAACAATGCCCAAGGAAACAAACTGGTGATATTGAGCTCCCTTAGAACCCGGTTACTATTGCTAGGACAAGTTTGAGCTAACTAAACTTCAAGAGGGTACTTAACAATGAGACTCCATGCAAGCCTAAACCTAAGGACTTGTTTGTTTTGTTTGTATATATTTACTTGTACATAACATCATAAACATCATAACATCATAATCATATTCACTAACCATTTCAAGGATTTTGGGATTTATCTTTTTTCTATTTTGTAGGATATGGATTTTATTCGCAGGAAAACCATTCAAGTCAATCTCGTAAGGATCCATCCTCAACTCAAAGAGTTAGCATCAAGGGTTCCTGAGAATTCTCCATTTATCGAAAGACATGGTCGCCTCCTAAACTTGGTTACCTCCAACACTGGTGAGGAAATGATAAAGGTGCTCTTCCAGTTCTTTGATCCTCTATAGCATTGCTTCACATTTCCTGATTATCAACTTGTGCCAACTTTGGAAGAATTCTCCCAACTCTTGAGGATTCCCATTCTCAATCAACTACCTTTCAACGGTACAGAAAGAGATCCAAAACCAGAAGAGATTGCTCAAGCCTTACACTTGCAACTGTTTTACCCCAAAATTTGCCCTCTCATATTTCTCAAAACATGGCAAGAAAAATCTCCAAGTGGCTCAAGATTGCTCAAGAGTTGGACAATCAAGCTATCTCCTAAGGCAGTCAACCTCAAATTAGGGTTTTGTGTTGCATCAAGATTCTTGAGTCCAAATGACCTCAAGTGCTCCCCAATGTCCTAATATGTCCTGTAGTTCATCCATGTCAAATTTCAAGCCTTGCAGAGGAAGTTTGCTCAATCAATTGCTCAAAGGGTCCAAAAATCGACTGTGCTAGGGCAAAAGTCAACTGTGACCCTAATACAGTCAAACCTCAAGATTTTTTGTCAACATTCTCATTTTAAAGGATATTTCATCATTTGATCAAGGGTTGATCATGATTCATCAAGGATTGCTCAAAATTCATCAAGACTCAAAAGTTGCTAAATTAGGGTTTTGTAGGAAAAGTCAACTCAACTTTGACCAAGTATAACTTTATCATACTTTATGATAAATGACCCATCCAAATCTCATTTTTAAGAGGATGCAATTTCCTACAATCCATCTTCATACCTCAATATCAGAAAATGCACTCACAAGAAGTTATAAATTTGGACATTATAGGTCATTTTTGAAAGTCAACAAAAACACTTTTTTTGCCAAAGCTTATAACTTGAGCATGGAATATCAAAATGAGATGATATCAAAAGGGTTGGTTAGAGGACATCTCAAGCTTTCTAAAACGTCCAAGAACACTTCCAAAATTTCAAAATTGAAGAAGTTATGCATTGTTGAAGTTGGGCATTTTTGCAAAATTGCCAAAAGTCAACTATCCCCAAAACTTCAAATTTTGTCAAATGGGCCCATTCTTTTCCACTTTATTTGATCTTTCCAAATTGCACACGTGTCCTAGCTTCAGCCTTGTGTCCATTTATCAATTTTATTATTTTATTTGATTTTTTATAGAATTATTTCATTTTTAATCAAATTAAATCAAATAAAATCCAAAAATTGATTGCTTGATATCTTTTTGGCCATCTTAGGACTTAATCATCATCATGATCAACATCAAATTCGTATCTCACCATATCATGTACAAAAGATGGATTTTTGACAAATTAGGCAAGCTTTCAATGGTGGATCAAATCAAATCCCATGGCATTGATGTGCAAAGATTCAAAGCATAATTCTTGACCTAATACATCCCATAATACATATACAAGAGAGGCACACGAAATTGGAGGCTAGAGGCTGCAAAAGGTGTGAAAAAGCTTGAGTTCGAATTCATACTTAGAGGCAAATTCAGAAGTCAATAAGGATACCAGTCAATTCCTGGGTGATCATATGATCCTCCTGGATCCAAAGCACTCATTCACAATCCTTCTAATGCACTGTAAGTGTCACAAAAAATCGTTTCTTTATTGAATTCGAAAATCTTTATTCCTGCATCTTTTGTACAAACTATTTGCATATTCATGATCCTCACCATGTTTCTAAGCTTTATACATTATCCAATTTTGTTTATGTGACTCATACTGTGAGAATCCATAGTTAGGGTTTCGTGGTCCTTTTTGGGTATTTCTCTTGTAGGAAAAATTGACTATCAAAAGGGGCATGGTTGTGACCGGGATGAGGAGACGAGCATGACCATGCCTTTGGATTGCATTTCTGTGGCTCGTAGCAAATTTTGGAGATGGCATGGCTTATAGCTACGGACTGTTATCCGTTGGTATAGGGTGGGAGTGTTTTAGCCACGGTCCAACGATAGGGACGATGGCGTGTCATGCTCCAATTCGTCCATTCAAACATGGCGCACTTAATTTTGTTTTTTCTGGCATATTGATCCATTTTCTTTTATTATTATTATTTTATATCTCATGTACAAATGAAGCACAACGCCCTGGTGGTAAAGCAAGCTGGCAGTCATGTACATGACCTGGGTTCGAATCCCAGGTCCTTCACTTTCTTTGTTAATTTTTTCTTTCAGGTGATCATGTGCATAGTTCAAACGTGCAGCCCACCATAGTCTCTCAATCATCCAATGGCCAGATGGCCAAAGGCCAAATCTGGTGGCCATGATCTGGAGGTCTATCATAAGCAAAGTCAACGTGTACCCACTGAATCTCTCAAATTCAACAAGGCCAGCATGTTATTGGGCCATGGAATTGCAATTCAAACACCACTAATAAGGCCCACACCCCTAACTCTTTCTATTTCATTTTTTATTTAATTTTTTGTTTTATTATATTTTTATTATTAACTAACCAATCAAATAATTTTTTTTTATAAAATTAAAAACACAAATATTTTCTTCATAAAATCAAATTTTAATTTTTATTAACAAATACCAATTAAATTAATTTAGGTTCTTAATTAGAATAACTTTAACATTTTTGTAAATAATTAAAATTAACTAGACATAATTAGGTTTTATTTACTAACTTAATTATTTTATTTTCTTTCTTTAAATAACAAAAACCCAAAAATAATTTATTTTTATTAATTTATTTATTTATTTAATCTAGTAATTAATTTAGATTTATTTCTTTCTTAAAATAAAAAACCACAAAATATTTTCTTTATCAAATTAAATTCTAACTTTTATTTTTGTTAATAAACAATAATTAAATTAATTTAGTTTTTTTTAGAATAACTTTAACTTTTTTTGTAAACAATTAAAATTAAATTAGAATTAATTTAGGTTTTAATTACTAACATTAATTTTGATTTCTTTCTGAAAATACCAAAAACTCCAAAAAATAACTTTTCTCATTTAATTAATTTATTTATTTAATTCAATTTAGTAATTAACTTAGAATTTATTTCTCTCTTAAATAAAAACAACAAAAAAAAGATACTTTCTCTCAAAAAGGGTCAAAACCCTATTTGCGCTCGATTTAATTTCTCGCACGCGATTTATTTTATTTTATTCAATATTGTACTTGTTCCCGGTTTGTAATAGCTAATAGGACTTTTATTATTTTTTATCGCTTTCTTTACTTTAAAGGGTTTGTCTTTGGCGATGTAAATACCCGACGCCTTGTAATTTAATTTCCGCAATTTATCTTTCGCAAATATAACTGTTAGATGTTTGATAATAGGTATGCATGACAAGAATGGATGTTTAACCTAAAATCAACTTAGATAACCATTAACATGTACAAAGACAAAATTAACCGAAAAAAACACACTCGCACATGTGCACTCTTAGGGTACACCCCACTTGGTTGCCTTCGTACACGGTTATTGAGTATAAGTTGTTTTAGAGGTTGCCCTCTTGTCCAAAGATCATAGTCACCTCGAAACGGTTGCCTCGGATATTGTTGCCTCAAAACAAATGATCTAAGACATTAGGGTTACCTCTAAGGCGTCTTAACATTGCTTTGGTGACCGTAAGTCCCTAAATTCGAATTGACCCTTAAACTCCAACGACGGTGCTACCTACTCATCAATAGTAGGATAGCATTGTCTAAAGGAAGATAGCATAGAACGATTCCTTTTTCGAGTAGGTAGATGGTTCTCAGGTACTTGCCCTTTCCAAAACAAAACAAAACTTTTCACACTTACACCTTTCAAACAAACTTTTTCAAACCCACAAACACAAAGAAAAGAAAATTTTGAAAACAATATGAGCAAGTACCTAAGAGCCCGTGGATAACCACGGATAGAAAGGGTGCTAACACTTTCCCTTTCTATAATCTACCCCCTGAACCCGAGAAATATCTCAAAAAAGGAATTTTTCTGTGCTTTTTTCCTTTCCTTGTTGGATAAAATAAAAGACGGTGGCGACTCTTGCTTACCGTGACATTTTGCAAAAACAAACGCAAAACGCAAACTAGCATTCCAAAAACAGTCATTTCTCTCCCACCGTATCACAGAACTGGCGACTCTGCTGGGGACGCTTATAAGTGGGGTGTACCTTAGGAATAGTTCATCATAATGTTTTCAATTGCTTGATTTGTATGCTTTATCTTTGTGGGTTTGAGTCGGAGTTACTATAGATCCTAACTCGGATCTGGGGGATACCCTTTAGGTAAGTAGCAATAAACTGTGAGGGAACTGTACGACGTAGACCCATACGGTTGAAGCAGTAGCTACATTGGTGTGGCACTTTGGTATGTACCGATATCCCTTGTGGCGCAACGAGGAGAATATGGGTCTGCTAAGGGGTCATTAAGCACCAACCGACCTTAGAACCTTTAAATTGACCAACTTGGCCATAGAACAGTAGCAGTATGCTACACTCATTGAGACCAAACTCTTGCGATGATTTCGGCCGCAAGAAAAGGTTGATAAACTGGAATTATAACCGATCGAGGGTGGTCAATAATATTGAGATCCTCAAGAACCCGGTTACTATTTCTAGGACAGGTTTGGACCAACTGAACTGAAAGAGGGTAATACCTAAACTCCATGCCAGCCTGAAATTTAAGGGCTATTGTGTGACTTGTGTGCCTTCAAAACTTGAACTACTTGCACATTCTTGTTATCTGACAACATGAGTTCCTTGGAGGTTTTGCTTACAGTCCTTATCCAATAATTTGGATTTATTGCAGGGTTTACTTACAGCACCTCACACTTTTGCTTAAACGCATAGCATACACATCGTAACATCATGCTTTAACATTTCCTTAACCATTTCAAGGATCTCAGGGGTATGTGATGCAGGTTATGGCAAATCAAATGTCTAGTAAGGGGCAAAGGGGATTTATTTTCCTCTAGACAATGTCGTCTAGAGATCAAAACACGATGACTTGAGTCAGGGGCTATGACCCACCCGATATGGTGAGCTTGACTCTCGAAGAAGGACTCTTAACGACATGAAGTTTCTTCAAACAAATTCTAACAAGTTTCTTGTTTACCCCGCGGGATCCTTGAAAACATTGCATACATACATATCATTGCATAACAGGTCTCCTAGTACAGGTCTCTCATATTCTCGCTTTTTATTTCAGCAATGGCTTTCCAACCAGACAACCAAGATCTTCAAACTTGAGAAGCTCGGTTCAGGGACGTATTCCTAAACCTATCCAAGGGGCAGGAAGAGTTGAAAACACTCCTCGTTGGGAACTTGGTCAAGAAAAGTCCTGAAGACAATAAGGACGAACAGCTAGAACAACTGCAAGCTGAGTTCAGTGCCATGAAAACCCAGATGCTGGGGCAGATGGCTTTTATCCAAGGCTTAGCTCGGGAACAAGAAGAGCTGAGAACCATTATCAACCAGCTTCATCAAGACAGATACAACAACACGAAGCAAACAGTCAAGGCCGGGGACCAAGTCATTAATCAACTTCCGAGAAGTCAAAGGTTTGGTTTGATGAAGAATAGACCTCTCCAAGTTGCTACTACCTCACGGGTCCAACAACAACCTTGCCATAAACAACGGGTTGATCAGAGTAAGCCAAATATGCCCAAGAGGCAATTTACCAAGCTTAACATGCCGCTGTCTCAAGATTTACAACACCTGTTGAGATTGAATCTGGTGACGTTAAGGGACCCTCCTCAGAATCCCCACATAGCCTCCCCAAGGTACAATCCTGATGCAAGGTGTGCATATCACTCTAACAGCCCGGGGCATGATACTAACAGCTGTTGGGCGTTGAGAAACAAAATTCAAGACCTGATTGATGAAGGAGCATTGGAACTCACACAAGACGGTCAGATTTAATTCTTTTGCCATCCCCCCAAGGTTCACCATTTGAAGTGACAAGTACTGAGACGAGAAGACTTTTGGTTCATTAGAATTTTCAAGCTGTAATATTCTTTTGATTGTTCGAACATTTATTTATGTCAAACTTCATTACTTTATCAATGCATTGCATATGTCTGTTTTGAATCAATCCATTCGTATTCACTATATTCAAATTGCTTTCATTTTTTGTGATGATCAACTCTCGATTAAAAAATTCTAAGCCTTTAGAGGGAGGATGACGAAAATGATATCAAAATCTCTACAGTATGCTTTTGAACAGACCCCGCTGACGAGGTACATGCATTATTTCAAAACCTAAACAGTGGAGTTATAAGGAAGATAATCCCTAGTCAACCCCTTTGAGCCAAAGAAGTTGGAGTTTTTCTTTTCACAAATTAAAACCCTTAATTATAACTTGGGGCAGGGTAGTTTTCTCAGTTGATCCAGGTGCACAATGAATGAAATCAAAGAATTCCTTCCGAAACAAAAGACGGCGTTGGTTCCGTATAATCGAAAGGACAGGCAGTCATTATCTCTCAAAATAAAAGCCCAATAAGTCAAAACCTATGAAGGAGAATTAAGAAAAATCGGGGCATCCCGCTGACTGTAATCACAAAAAGAAACAGTTCATGCAAAAAACAGGGATGATAAAAACCAAAAGGAAAGAGATCCTGCAAACTCTCAACAAAATGACTATCTGTTCAAAATAAATTATCAGTATCCGAACCATCACTGGTATATCAGAGCAAAGACTCAAACAAGATCTAATGCACGATTAGCTGAGTTTAGAATCAAAGAACATCACGAAGAACGGGTGGGTACAAATAAAATTTGAGCCTTTATCCTTTGTTTCTTAAACCGTGAACCAGGCCACGTTATAACCCTTAAAAGTCCTAGCTGAAGCATGGGTTAGTCCGAAAGCATACTGTTACAAAAGGTATCCTGACTCCTGTAGGGCTTGCTGTAAATCCTGAGTTGATGTTAAATTTTACAAAATTTTCCTATCTTACTGAAAAATGCATTTTCAAAAACTTCAATACAGACATAAGCTTTGCATTCTTAAAATAACATTGTTTGCATATGACTATTTGTTCAAACAGCAGAGAAATTCGAACGACAAATATCTAGTGAACAAAAACCTTCTCAATAAAAAGGGTCACCTCAAGTGGAAAAAACACTTCCAACCAAGGGGCACGGCATGAGCATTGTCCATCATCTGGGGCAGTTAAGTCAAGATTCAAGGAATCTCTCAAAATGCCAAATAGCCAGGGGCAAATCTCCATCTGAATCAATTAGGGGCATTGGACAGGAATTCCAGCAACGAACCTTGCATGATCACACGAAGATCTTCTGGTAGTATGGCAACACAACACTACCGACAATGACACCTCCCTACATCTTGAGAGCGTGGACATAGTCAGAAAATACCGCGCATGAATAAAGACCCGCTAGGCTGACTGGCCTAGGCAAAAATAAGGGCTTCCCGGCGAACCAAAAGGGTTCGGGCAAAAATTAGGGATGAGAATGAAAAATTTTACACCCGGCAAGTCGAAAACCTGAAAAGGCGGCTTGGGCAAAAAAGGGTATCTCGGTGGACTGAAAACCCGAAAGGGCGTTCCAGGCAAAAATTAGGGATCAAAGCGTACGACTATGTCTCGTCATCTCGTCACTAGCCTACCAGAAGAAGACTTGTCACTTCAATCGAAAGTTACCAAGCACCTCATAGGTTGGGATAATACTCGATCCATAAGGCCTCTATAGACACCTTCTCTCGCAGAAACAGGGGCAAATAAGAATTGTCCAAACTGTACAGTTGCTCTGTCCACCAGGTACAACGGTAAATTCAGCTGAAGAATATGGCTAAGATACTTTCACTCCCCGCAGAGTAAGACAGTAATGATAGCTCTCCCAAGCTGAGACTTGCAACTGGGAATGAATGAATCAGTAATATTCTCCCCCAAGCAGAGTTTATCTACCATCAGCACTGAAAAAGGCTTAATATCCCTGACAGCCTTAATATTCCCCAACGGAGTATAAGAATATTCCCCGACAGAATACAAGATATCCCCAGTGGATTTAAAATTTTCCCCAGCGCAGTCTGAAAAAGCTTCCCCAGTGGAGTTGCAGAATCATCTCCAGTAGACTCTGGAAGTTCATCCCTGGCGGAGTATAAAAATAAATCTCCCCATCCGAGTTCAAAGGAAGATTATCCTCAGCAAAGCTCAAAGGATTTCCCCCACAAGAGTCTAGCAGGTTATCCCCAGTGAAGTCGCAACCGAAGATCATCCCCAGCGGAGTTCTTTCCTTTCACAAACAGAATTCAAAACCCCAACAAGATTCAATATCACCAGCAACGGTAATTTATCCCCCAGCGGAATTTATCGGTGAAATATCCAGCAGAACATCTCTTCCCCACAGAGTAATCTCCTCATCAGTTTATTCCCCCAACGGAGTCATCCTCTCCTGCAGGTTTATTCTCTTCGTTCGCCATCCCCAGCGGAAACAAAGAATCCAGCTCTATTCTTCAGCAGCTATCCGAGATTTATTTTCCCCAGCTAGAAACATTACATTTCCATACATCATGATACAGGCATATATGCATCATACCACACAATCTCATTTATTTTGAGAGCATCATTGCTTGATATATATCATGCATTTCATACATCATGACATTGCATATGACTAACTCTTTACCTTTTCAGGGAAAGACGAATCAATAAACACCGTTGGCTACTTATATGACCTGGTAGTCCCCTAAAAAACTACATCTATTGAGGGTTGTTTCAGCGGATTCCTCAGAAAGATATCACAAGACTTTCGTCTGGTTCAGTTAAATTGATTCTAAGATTTTTCTGATTCTTATCCAGTCAAAGTTAATCCAAGACCTTCTCTGGTTCAGTCAGATCGACGCTAAGATCTCGCTGATTCTTGTTCCAGTTGAAGATATTCCAAGACTTTTGTCTGGTTCAGCTAAATCGATTCTAAGATTTTTCTAATTCTTATCCAGCCAAAGTCAGTCTAAGACCTTCTCCGGTTCAGTCAGATCGACACTAAGATCTCCCTGACTCTTATTCCAGTTGAAGATATTCCAAGACTTTTGTCTGGTTTAGCTAAATCGATTCTAAGATTTTTCTGATTCTTATCCAGCCAAAGTCAATCCAAGACCTCCTCTGGTTCAGTCAGATCGATGCTAAGATCTCCCTGATTCTTATTCTAGTTGAAGATATTCAAAGACTTTCGTCCGGTTCAGTTAAATCGATTCTAAGATTTTTCTGATTCTTATCTAGTCAAAGTTAATCCAAGACCTTCTCTGGTTTATTCAGATCGACGCTAAGATCTCGCTGATTCTTGTTCCAGTTGAAGATATTCCAAGACTTTTGTCTGGTTGAGCTAAATCGATTCTAAGATTTTTCTGATTCTTATCCGGCTAAAGTCAATCCAAGACCTTCTCTGGTTCAGTCAGATCGACGCTAAGATCTCCCTGATTCTTATTCCAGTTGAAGATATTCCAAGACTTTCGTCCGGTTCAGTTAAATCGATTCTAAGATTTTTCGGGTTCTTATCCGGACAAATTCAATCCAAGACCTTCTCTAGTTTAGTCAGATCGACGCTAAGATCTCCCTGATTCTTATTCCAGTTGAAGATATTCCAAGACTTTCGTCTGGTTTAGTTAAATTGATTATAAGACTTTTCTGATTCTTATCCAGTCAAAGTTAATCCAAGACCTTCTCTGGTTCAGTCAGATCGACGCTAAGATCTCCCTGATTCTTATTCTAGTTGAAGATATTCCAAGACTTTCGTCCGGTTCAGTTAAATCGATTCTAAGATTTTTCTGATTCTTATCCAATCAAAGTTAATCCAAGACCTTCTCTAGTTCAGTCAGATCGACGCTAAGATCTCCCTGATTCTTATTCCAGTCGAAGTTCAGACCTCCTATCACCAATCTCCAAATGGCATCTGTAAGCCCATTCCCGACATCACGATGTTGATACCACTTCATGCGAGTGCAAACTTCTGGGCACTCTAGTGTTCAATCATATTCCACCTTCGGATCACGAAAGGCACAAAAGCCAATCTACATCCTAAGGTTTAAGAAGATTGAACAGGGGAAGCTGTTGTACCCCAAAATTTTCCCTCTCATATTTCTCAAAACATGGCAAGAAAAATCTCTAAGTGGCTCAAGATTGCTCAAGAGTTGGACAATCAAGCTATCTCCTAAGGCAGACAACCTCAAATTAGGGTTTTGTGTTGCATCAATATTCTTGATTCCAAATGACCTCAAGTGCTCCCCAATGTCCTAATATGTCCTCAAGTTCATCCATGTCAAATTTCAAGCCTTGCAGAGGAAGTTTGCTCAATCAATTGTTCAAAGGGTCCAAAAATCGACTATGCTAGGGCAAAAGTCAACTGTGATCCTAATACAGTCAAACCTCAAGATTTGTTGTCAACATTCTCATTTTAAAGGATATTTCATCATTTGATCAAGGGTTGATCAATATTCATCAAGGATTGCTCAAAATTCATCAAGACTCAAAAGTTGCTAAATTAGGGTTTTGTAGGAAAAGTCAACTCAAATTTGACCAAGCATAACTTTCTCAAACTTTATTAGAAATGACCCATCCAAAGCTCATTTTGAAGATTATGAAATTTCCTACAATCCATCTTCATACCTCAAGATCAGAAAATGCACTCACAAGAAGTTATAAATTTGGACATTATAGGTCATTTTTGAAAGTCAACAAAAACATATTTTTTCCAAAGCTTATAACTTGATAATGGAATATCAAAATGAGATGAGACCAAAAGGGTTGGTTAGAGGACATATCAAGCTTTCTAAAAAGTCCAAGAACACTTCCAAAAGTTCAAAATTGAAGAAGTTGGGCATTTTTGAAGTTGGGCATTTTTGCAAAATTGCCAAAATCAACTATCCCCAAAAAAGCAAATTTTGTCAAATGGGCCCATTCTTTTCCACTTGATTTGATCTTTCCACATTGCACACGTGTCCTAGCTTCAGCCTTGTGTCCATTTATCAATTTTATTATTTTATTTGATTTTTTATTGAATTATTTCATTTTTAATCAAATTAAATCCAAAAATTGATTGCTTGATATCTTTTTGGCCATCTTAGGACTTAATCATCATCATGATCAGCATCAAATTCGTATCTCACCATATCATGTACAAAAGATTGGTTTTTGACAAATTAGGCAAGCTTTCAAATGGTGGATCAAATCAAATCCCATGGCATTGATGTGCAAAGATTCAAAGCATAATTCTTGACCTAATACATCCCATAATACATATAAAAGAGAGGCACGCGAAATTGGAGGCTAGAGGCTGCAAAAAGTGTGAAAAAGCTTGAGTTCGAATTCATACTTAGAGGCAAATTCAGAAGCCAAGAAGGATACCAATCAATTCCTGGGTGATCATATGATCCTCCTGGATCCAAAGCACTCATTCACAAGCCTTCTAAAGCACTGTAAGTGTCACAAAAAATCGTTTCTTTATTGAATTCGCAAATCTTTATTCCTGCATCTTTTGTACAAACTATTTGCATATTCATGATCCTCACCATGTTTCTAAGCTTTATACATTATCCAATTTTGTTTATGTGACTCATACTGTGAGAAGCCATAGCTAGGGTTCCGTGGTCCTTTTTGGGTATTTATCTTGCAGGAAAAATTGACTATCAAAAGGGGCATGGTTGTGACCGGGATGAGGAGACGAGCATGACCATGCCTTTGGATTGCATTTTTGTGGCTCGTAGCAAATTTTAGAGATGGCATGGCTTATAGCTACGGACTGTTGTCCGTTGGTATAAGGTGGGAGTGTTTTAGCCACGGTCCAACGACAGGGACGATGGCGTGTCATGCTCCAATTCTTCCATTCAAACATGGCACGCTTAATTTTGTTTTTTCTGGCATATTGATCCATTTTCTTTTATTATTATTATTTTATATGTCATGTACAAATGAAGCACAACGCCCTGGTGGTAAAGCAAGCTGGAAGTCATGTACAGGACCTGGGTTCGAATCCCAGGTCCTTCACTTTCTTTGTTAATTTTTTCTTTCAGGTGATCATGTGCATAGTTCAAACGTGCAGCCCACCATAGTCTCTCAATCATCCAATGGTCAGATGGCCAAAGGCCAAATATGGTGGCCATCATCTGGAGGTCTATCATAAGCAAAGTCAACGTGTACCCACTGAATCTCTCAAAGTCAACAAGGCCAGCATGTTATTGGGCCATGGAATTGCAATTCAAACACAACTAATCAGGCCCACACCCCTAACTCTTTCTATTTCATTTTTTATTTAATTGTTTGTTTTATTATATTTTTATTATTAACTAACCAATCAAATAATTTTTTCTTTATAAAATTAAAACCACAAAAATATTTTCTTCATAAAATCAAATTTTAATTTTTATTAACAAATACCAATTAAATTAATTTAGGTTCTTAATTAGAATAACTTTAACATTTTTGTAAATAATTAAAATTAACTAGGCATAATTAGGTTTTAATTACTAACTTAATTATTTTATTTTCTTTCTTTAAATAACAAAAACCCAAAAATAATTTATTTTTATTAATTAATTAATTTACTTAATCTAGTAATTAATTTAGATTTATTTCTTTCTTAAAATAAAAAACCACAAAATATTTTCTTTATCAAATTAAATTCTAACTTTTATTTTTGTTATTAAACACTAATTAAATTAATTTAGTTTTTTTTAGAATAACTTTAAATTTTTTTGTAAACAATTAAAATTAAATTAGAATTAATTTAGGTTTTAATTACTAACATTAATTTTGATTTCTTTCTTAAAATACCAAAAAATTCAAAAAATAACTTTTATCATTTAACTAATTTATTTATTTAATTCAATTTAGTAATTAACTTAGAATTTAATTCTCTCTTAAATAAAAACAACAAAAAAAGATATTTTCTCTCAAAAAGGGTCAAAACCCTATTTGCGCTCGATTTAATTTCTCGCACGTGATTTATTTTCTTTTATTCAATATTGTACTTGTTCCCAGTTTGTAATAGCTAATAGGACTTTTATTATTTTTTATCGCTTTCTTTACTTTAAAGGGTTTGTCTTTGGCGATGTAAATACCCGACGCCTTGTAATTTAATTTCCACAATTTATCTTCCGCAAATATAACTGTTAGATGTTTGATAATAGGTATGCATGACAAGAATGGATGTTTAACCTAAAATCAACTTAGATAACCTTTAACATGTACAAAGACAAAATTAACCGAAAACAACACACTCGCACATGCGCACTCTTAGGGTACACCCCACTTAGTTGTCTTCGTACACGGTCATTGAGTATAGGTTGTTTTAGAGGTCGCCCTCTTGTCCAAAGATCATAGTCGCCTCGAAACGGTTGCCTCGGATATTGTTGCCTCAAAACAAATGATCTAAGACATTAGGGTTACCGCTAAGGCGTCCTAACATTGCTTTGGTGACCGTAAGTCCCTAAATTCGAATTGACCCTTAAACTCCAACGACGGTGCTACCTACTCATCAATAATAGGATAGCATTGTCTAAAGGAAGATAGCATAGAACGATTCCTTTTTCGAGTAGGTAGATGGTTCTCAGGTACTTGCTCTTTCCAAAACAAAACAAAACTTTTCACACTTACACCTTTCAAACAAAAAACTTTTTCAAACCCACAAACACAAAGAAAAGAAAATTTTGAAAACAATATGAGCAAGTACCTAAGAGCCCGTGGATAACCACAGATAGAAATGGTGCTAACACCTTCCCTTTCTATAATCTACCCCCGAACCCGAGAAATATCTCAAAAAAGGAATTTTTCTGTGCTTTTTTCCTTTCCTTGTTGGATAAAATAAAAGACGGTGGCGACTCTTGCTTACTGCGACATTTTGCGAAAACAAACGCAAACCAGCATTCCAAAAAACAGTTAGTTCTCTCCCACCGTATCACAGCAACCATCTGATATCACAACCAATTGGGAAACAAGGATTGGTGTCAAAGGTTTCTTAGCCAAATTCTTGTTTGAGAAAGCTCAAAATTGTTGGAACTCCTTGGACTTGCAAGATTTTAAGGAAATTATGGTTCTCCTCATCTATGGTATGGTTTTGTTTCCAAACCCTGACCAACTCATAGATGTAAACACCGTCAAAATTTTCATGTCTCGCAACCCGGTACCTACTTTGTTAGGAGACATCCTACATTTTCTTCACACTCGCACCATTAGGAAAAGAGGTATCCTTATGTGTTGTACTCCTTGTTGTACCCCAAAATTTTCCCTCTCACTTATCAAGAATTTTCTCACAAGATCTCTTTGACTCAAGACTGCATTAGGGTTTGACCAGCTCAAGACACCTCCTCATGCACTGATGACCAAAATTAGGGTTTGAGTTTGCACAAGGATTTTTGGACTATCAATGCTTCATTTTAATTTCAAGTATCATTATGGAACCCTAAGATTACTCATGTTATGTTTCAAGCCTTGAATCACACTTTTGATCCGTCAATTGAACAGTTGACCTAAAAATCAGCTGTATTGGAGAAAAAGTCAACCAAGGCCAATTTACAGTCAAACTTCATAATTTTTTATCCACATCAACATTTTAGACTCATATGTATCATTTTAGCAAGTTTGGACCACAATTCCTCAAGAAATTTGATCAAATCATCAAAAGGGCAAAATGGTCAAAATTAGGGTTTTGACTAAGAAAGGGCAATTTCTGATTTTTGACCTAGAAAATGATCAATTGGTTTGAAGCATGATTTCAAGAGTTAAGTTGCATAATTTTGACCTAATTACATGATTCAAAACATTACAAATCCATTGGATTGACAGATGAACTTTTCAGTCAACTTATCAAAAGTTAACTGTATACTGAAAAGTCAAACTTGGACTTTTTGGTCAAAGTCAAGTGCCAAAGATCATAATTCATCAAAACATGTCAAAATAGGAAACTTGTTCATCAATAAATCAAGGATTTAAGATTTTGTTTTGAAAAGTTGAGCCAAAGTTTGACCATGATGCAAGATGATTCAAAGGAAACTTCCAACATGAAAGTTGTAGATCTCCATGAAATCTACAACTTTGCTTCATACAATTTCTCCTAAAAATTCTTGGATCTCATGATATAATTTTGTGAATACATGCCCATGAACTAAAAATAACTTAGTGAAATTTTGCCCTAGTTAGGCAGATTTTTTACCTAACTTCATGGAAATTTTTCACATGGTTTCAGGAGGAATTTTCAAAAGCAATTCAAAGAGGGGTTGTAGATAACATTACAAGATTTCCAAAATGTCAAATAACTCCTTGAGATCATTATTGAGTAGGGATAATCGAAGAGATGAAGTTGGTAATTTGTCACTTGGATTTCAAGCCATTTTGTGAAGAACATTGGATCTAATCCTCAAGCATGCTGAACAAATCCTACTTTGCAGGATTCTAACTTGACTTTAACTCCATAATTAAATGTTTTCACAACTTTTGGAAGCTTTAAGCCAAGCATTGTATGCATTGTACAAGAATAATTCCATTTTTGGGAGAAAGGTAACATTGCCATTTTGGAAAAGCAAGCTTTATGCAAAGTCAGCTTGCATTGAGCCTTGCACTTGTCTTTTCTGCACAAACACACTCCACTCAATCAGATCAAGTGTGCTTAAAGGTCTCAGCCCCCCTACAAGCTTGGTACTATACCTTGAAACCATACTTGCTAGCTTTGCTTCACAAACAAGTAACCAAGCAACATGTGAATTTTTGAAATTTGAGTTGTTACAAGACTTAAGACCTTTTGCTTATAAGTAGACACACTATTTGCAAGTTGGGACACGAATGCTAAGACTCCAAAACACTCCAAAACACTTTGCAAATAAGAATATGCCATAGCTTGACAGTTTTGAACCTCACATAGTCATCTCTAAATCCACTCGTGCGTATTGAGTTTTAACCACCCAAACACTTAATATACATCATATCAAAGTGATCCAGACCCCTGTTTCAAGACATTAGCTCCTCCTTCACCATCCACCATTTTCAAATATCAAGCTTGCAGGTTGACTTGAGTAGAGATATTCAGGGGCTTTCAAGACCAAGTAAGGGTTGAAATACATTAAAGGAGGTCCAGGCAAGCTAAACAGATCCTCAGGCCTTCTCAAAACTTGCTCAAACTCCATTCACGATTCCAGCTGCAAGAGGTAAAAACTCAAACTTCTATCTCTTCATAAAGGCACCATTTTATCCTGATTTGTGAAAACAAAATGTAGATATCCTTGCTCTAAAGCGAACCATGTTCATAGTTTCCATTTATATTAACCGTGTATAGAGAATTTTGGATTTGAAATTTCTGCAAAAATTAGGTTTCAAATTAGAGCCAATAAAATTAGATTTTATCTTTGACTTTTAGTTTACATAAGTTATATGTTTGAACTCGTGGGAAGAAACACCATAACTTTCATGTTTGAACTTTCCATTTTTATGGAGAAATGAGGAAGATACAGGTGGTCCGGCCATGGCTCAAGGTTGAAGATAAAGTTGCCTTCAGGAGATAGTTTCTAATATATATTTGTGGTTTTTTTATATAAACGGATGTACAGCCACCCTAGTGGTAAGACAGCGCGCGTAATTGCTAGAGGTCACGGGTTCGAGCCTCAGCGCGCTGCCTTTTACATTTTCTCACATTTTTCCACTTTTTTTGTCCCTTTGCAGCGCTGGGCTTCTATTTCATGGGCCTATGTTTTTTTTGCTAACATCATGCACCCTGCTTACTTGTGACACCCCTGGCCCATTATCATTTTATTTATTTATTTTATTCTCATTTTATTTTCTTAAATATACTTTTCTTAATATTAAAAATCATAAAAAATATAAAAATGATAGATTTATGTTTTGGCTTATTTTATTTTATTTTATTTTTCTCACAAAAAAATATTTTTATTTAGTTATATATTATCTATTTTTATTAAATAACCTTGTAAATTAAATTAGAACTAGGTTAATATTTATTTTTCTTCATACCCATTAAATATATTATTTTAATATAAAAAAGACCAAAAATATCGCATAATGCCATATATTATTTTCAAGACAAAAAAATACAAAAATGCTTTCTCTTTAAACTTATTTTCTTTTAATCAAATAGAATTAGGGTTTTATTCAAAAAATATTTTCTTAATTAATTTCTTTTCTTAATTAATTTATTTTCTTAATTGATTTAATTTTTGATTTATTTATTTTTCTCCAATTAGGTTTAGGTTAAAACTTTTTCATATAAAAAAATCAAACACAAATCTTCTTTGCATTTACATATCCTTGCATATTTAATCCATCTTGTATACTATTTAGTCCAATTATTTGTATATATTCAATTTGGTCGTAATAGATTAATTAGGTTTATATTATTGCAATCCCCATTCATAAATTGTATACCCCCATCCCACAAGTGTTGTAATAGCGTAGTAACTTTAATTTCACAATTTATCATTTTTACATAATATGCTAGTAATTAGGGTTTGTATGGGAAGATAAAATCAATCAAATAGAAAACCCTAATTCAAGACAAAATCAAGCATGAAAATGACACACTTGCACACAAGCACCCCTAGGGTTATTCCACTTGGTTTCCTTATACAAAAAATGGTCATATTACGCATGTAAGGTATCTTAGCAAAAACAAACAAATACAAGATCATAGTCCCTCGATGACGCTATTCAAAGTTGCCTTACAAAATGATCTTAGTCCCTATAAAAGAATGCTAAGATACCTTGCAACATTGCTAATCATGGCTATAAGATGACCCACGCCCGTCCCGTTTACATCCAAAGATAGGGTTGCTTACCAAATCAATGGTAAGAAAACAATATCAAAGGAAAAGAAAATGAACAAGAAAGACATTTGAGTTGGTAGATTGCTTTTAGTTACTTGCTCCATTTCAAAACAAATATCCTTGCTATTTTTAAAACAAACACACACATTTCCAAACATCTTACATTGAAAACATTTTCAAAAAGATCAACATCTTTGTATACATTCTTACGAACGAGAATCATTACAAAGATTGCCTAAACAATGGCCTCTTTACAAAATACTTTCAAAAACCACACGAAGCATAATTTCAAACAAAAGCAATTGATCTAGCAAGTAACTAAGAGCCCATGGAAACCATGGATGAAAAGGGTGCTAATACCTTCCCTTTTCATAATCTACCCCCCAAACTCAAGAAACAATCTCAAAGGTCTTTCCTGTGCTTTTTCACCTTTCCTTTTGGATAAAAGAAAAGTCGGTGGCGACTCTTGCTAACCGCAACATTTGTGATGAAACGCAAAACCCTCAAGTCAGTTCTCCCACCGTATCACAGAACTGGCGACTCTGCTATGGAAAATTCTAAAAGTGGGGTTACCTTACAGATAGACCACATTTATTTGTTTACATTGTTTGACTTGTATGCTTTACATTATGGTTCTTTGTTTGGGTTTGAATCCTCTACCCGGATTTGGGATACATTATAGGTAAGTAGCAATACGTTGTGGAAACTGTGTGGGGTATACCGACATGGTCTAAGCAATAGCTACGTTAGTGCGACATATTTGTGGGTACCGGTAGCCTTTGAGTTAATCAAAGAGAATACGGGGCCACTGAGTGATGTCATGAAGCACTAATGGAACATTTACTTGACCAACTTGGCCTTTAGGATGTAGTGAGATGACTGGCTTTGGTACAGTCCGAAGTTGGTAGATACTCGATACTACACTCATTGAGATTTGGTTTCTTGGGATATTTCGGTCGCCATTAAAGAGGCTTGAGATGAAACAATGACCAAGGAAACAATCCAATGATATGGAGCTCCTTAGAACCCGGTTACTATTACTAGGACAGGTTTAAGCCAACTAAACTTCAAGAGGGTACTTACCTATAAAACTCCATGCAAGCCTAAACTAAGGACTTGTTTTCTTTGCTTGTATATGCATAATTGTACATAACATCATGAACATCATGAACATCACATACATCCACTAACCATTTCAAGGATTTTAGGATTCATCTTTGTTCTTGTTTTGTAGGATATGGATTCACTTCGCAGGAAAACTATTCAAGTCAACCTTGTGAGAATCCCTCCACAACTTAAGAAGCTAGCTTCAAGAATTCCTGAAAACTCTCCATTCACCGAGAGACATGGTCGTCTACACAACTTGGTCACCTCCAACACAGATGAGGATATGATGAAGGTGCTCTTTCAGTTCTTTGATCCTTTACACCATTACTTCACATTTCTCAACTATCAACTTGTTCCTACTTTGGAAGAATTCTCCCAACTCTTAAGGATTCCCATTCTCAATCAACTACCTTTCAACGGTACGGAAAGAGACCCAAAGCCATAAGAGATTGCTCAAGCTCTACACTTGCACTCATCTGATGTCACAACCCATTGGGAAACAAGGAGTGGTGTCAAAGGTTTCATAGCAAAGTTCTTGTTTGAGAAAGCCCAAAGCTGTTGGAGTTCTTTAGACTTGCAAGCCTTAGAGGAAATTCTGGATCTCCTCATCTATGGGATGGTTTTGTTTCCAAATCCTGACCAACTCATAGATGTGACCGCCGTCAAAATCTTTATATCACACAACCCAGTGCCTACATTGCTAGGAGATATCCTACACTCTTTTCACACTCGCACAATGAGGAAAAGAGATGTCCTTATGTGTTGCACTCCTCTCTTGGCATGATGGTTTATTTCTCATCTTCCCCAATCTGTATTAAAGAATGAGAAAGGTTCAAGGTGGTCACAAAGGTTGATGACACTTAAACATTCAGACATTCATTGGTGCTCTCGATCCAAAGAGAATGTTATCATTGTCGACCGTTGTGGAGAATTCCCTAATGTCCCTTTACTTGGCATTAGGGGAGGTATCACCTACAATCCCTGCTTGGCCTTAAGGCAGTTTGGTTATGCCCGAAGGGATGGCCCGCATGAGATGCTGATTCAAGGTTTGGTATTTGACTACGACAACGACGATCAAGGTCTTCGCCAGAGATTTATCCGAGCTTGGAGGATGTTAAACAAGGTGGATAGAAAGACTTTGGGGCACAAGAATTCCATCCCTCTTGAGCCTTACCTCAAATGGGTACAAACTCGCGCTCAGAGTCTTATGATGCCTTACCCCTCCATTATCCCGGTAATCATTGAGCCTGTCATAGACGGAGATGTTCCATACACTATCCTATATCCTGACATTCCCACATCTCTTGAATACCTACAAAGGGATTGGATACAACTCAAAGGAGAGCAAGATACTTTCGAAGTCCAATTCTACGCAAGCGAGAAGAAGGTTTTGGAACTCACTAGGCTACTTCATGAGGAGCAGACTTTGAATGCCTACATTGCACCAAAGAGGATGCGTACTACTTTTTTATCTTAAAGTTTTTGTATTGTTTTGCCCAAGGGGCATTGATGTACTCAAACTTTATCTTATTAATATAACGTGTGTTTCCTTTTTGTCTAAAAACAAATTTGAATCTTTGAAGTCCTTGAAATTATTACATATGCATATATCATTCATCATAACATAAACAGGTCTTTTGCAACAAGTCTCCTCATCTCTCTACTGTTTATTTCAGTAAGATGGATCTTGAGCAAACAGTGAAAGATCTCCAAGCTCAGAATACATAGTTTCAACAATTGCTCTTGACCCTAGCCAAGGGGCAAGAAGAGTTGAATACTCTGCTAGCTGAAGAGAGGAAAAAAAAAGAAGGTAAATGGAGTCTTGAACATGGGAAGAAGATTTCATGAGCAAACAAGAAGAACCTTAAACTTTGCAACCACATCTGGAGAAAAAGACAATCAAGAAGGGAAAGGTAAAGAAACAGGTGTCCCGTTAGAATCAGAAGAAGAAGACTACTCTGAGGAACAGTACCCTTCAGCTGATGACAAGTACAGACATCTCGAAGAGCAGTTGAGCGCGATGGAAATCCAAAAAGTGCCAGGCTTGGACTTTGAGGAATTGGGTTTAGTGTCGGGGATTGTGATTCCTCCAAAATTCAAAGCACCTCTATTCGCTAAATATGATGGAGTTTCATGCCCTAAAATGCATCTTCGGTCATATGTGAGAAAAATCCAACCCCATACCGCTGATAAAGACTTATGGGTGCATTTCTTCCAAGACAGTCTGTCTGGAACTCAACTTGACTAGTTTTACCAACTAGAAAGAGCCAACATTCATAATTGGGAAGATCTTGCTGCAGCTTTCTACAAGAAATACCAATACAATGTTGATTTGGTGCCTACCCGTACTCAACTCCAGAGTATGGCCATGGTTTCCAATGATGGTTTCAAAGACTATGCACAAAAATGGAGAGACTTGGCTGGAAGAGTTCAACCCCCTCTATCTGAGAGAGAGTTGGTAGACAGTTTCTTGGGCACCTTGTCTGGTCCTTTCTTCAATCATTTAATTGGAAGTTCATCTGCAAGCTTTACTGAACTCATATTGACCGGAGAGAGGATAGAAGCCAGTATAAAGAGTGGAAAGATTCAGAAAGATACATCTTCTTCTACAGCTGTAAGGAAGCCTTTCATCGGAAAGAAAGAGGTGGTTGTTGTATATTCGTAAAGAAACTAAGATAGGGCGAGCTCCGACCAATGGTGGGGGCCGTTATGATTCCTAAGCCTGCATCTGATCAGCAAAGAAATAATCAACCAAGGATGGAAAGGCCAGTCAGGCAGTTCACCAGAATTAACATGACCCTGTCTCAAGTATTACCGCATCTACTAAGATCCAACTTGGTGACCTTGAAAGAAGCTCCGAAAATCCCTATTACAACATCTCCTCATTATCATCCCAACGCCCATTGCGCATATCACTCAGAAAGTCCTGGTCACGATACTAATAAATGTTGGGCCTTGAAGAACAAAATACATGACCTCATTGAAGCAAAAGAAATTGAGTTCGATGAGCCTGAAAAGCCAAATGTCATTTCTGCCCCTATGCCCATACATGGCCACAATACTAATGCCATTGAAGAAGATTTGTTTGTTACCTCGGTTGATGAACTCATGACCCCACTTCTGACTATTAAAATGAATTTGTTGAATGTCTGATGGTTTTCGGGCTGTGATAAAGTTTGCCATCTCTGTTTGTCCTCACCAATTGGTTGTCCCTTGTTGAAAGTAGGTGTTCAGTGCCTGATAGACAACAAGGAAATTTTATTCGAGAAGACTCTTGTTCCACCTATCCCTTTTGAAGATGTTTCTATCATTACCATTTCCGCAAATTCTTCCAGGGTCTCCACCAAAAGACCTGTTAGAATTACATCAGTTCCAAAAGCAATTCCTTTAATAATCATAATTCCTAGACCAGTCCCATATGTGTTAGACAAAACCGTACTGTGGAATTATGGAGGGGAGGTCTACTATCATGGTATCAAACAAGACTGGCCGGCCACCGAAGAGATAAATTCCGAGAAAGAAGATTATGACATCAGTAATATTGCAGGAACTAGTAAGATTACCCGAAGCGGTAGGATCTTCTCGCCAAAAATTGCTCCCCCAAAGGCTATTTCTGGACCCGTAATCATCCATGTGGCTGCTCCAAAGGTTACTCCCATACCCATAATCATCTCTGCAAGTACTCCTATTGATGAAGCCGTTACAACCCCTATTATCATTCCTACTAAAACTCCTGCTGCCGAAACTCAAGGAAAAGTATTTTGGTTGAGCCTGTCCGAACGAAGGCCCAGTCATTGACTATCCCCGAGACTTCCAAGAAAGAAATGGAGGAGATCCTAAAAATTATAAAGAGGAGCGACTACAATCTAGTTGAACAATTGGGGAAAACTCCCTCTAAAATCTCCATGCTGGCATTACTACTATGTTCCGAGGCACATGCAAAAGCCTTGGTAAAGTTCTTAAAAACAGCCCATGTACCTCAAGAGACGTCTGCTGATCAATTCCAAGACTGCGTAGCCAGCTTGACAGCAAATAATGGCCTAGGTTTTTCGAATGCTGATCTGACGCCAAGGGGAAGGAAACATAATGAGGCATTGCATGTCTCAGTGGAATGTAGGGGCACAACTCTGGCTCATGTTTTGGTGGACACGGGCTCATCTTTGAATGTATTACCGAAAAAAGCTCTTGATAGACTTGACTGCAAGGAACTGACATTAAAGCCAAGCAACATAGTAGTAAGGGCTTTTGATGGCTTGAAAAGGATGGTACACGGGGAAGTGGATATCCCCATAAAGGTTGGAACCGAAACTTTCAATTCAACCTTTTATGTAATGTACATCCGCCCTTCATACTCCTGCTTGCTAGGCCGACCATGGATCCACAATGCTGGCGTTGTTACCTCTACATTGCACCAGATGATGAAGTATCCGGTTCAAGGGAAGATTATCACCGTTCATGGAGAGGAAGAATACATGATCATCCATCTCAGTTCCTTCAGATATCTGGAATTAGACGGTGAATTCATTGAAACTCCATTTCAACACTTTGAAGAGGTCCCCCAAGATGTGGCAGTGACCAAGGTTGTGTCTCAGATTCCCAAGATTATAAGGCCTCCACTCCGGATGTCATCTCTGAAGGATGCCAAAGCAGTTGTAGAGGAAGGTGGATGCACTATCTGGGGGAAACTCCCAGATATCCCATATAAGTCTGACAAGTTTGGCCTAGGTTTCACTTCAAGTGCTCAAAAGGCTGTACGACATGCCCGTGCGGGAGGACCACCCTTGAAGATCAGCAACTGTGAAGTCAACACAGTATAAGATGGTGAAGATGGTTGCAACTTGGAAGACTGGATATTCCCAACTGTCAATGGAGGGCTCAGTGTAACACCCCAATTCTACCCCAGCAATTATATAAATAAACCAGAGTTATAAAATTCAATCATGCAAACGAATCGGGATGCCACAAATTCTTCTATCAAAATTCATTGCATTAATCGTGGATATATAACACTTTTAAAACATCGGATGAACCATCATCATAACATCTTTAATTAAATAAATCAACATCTACACAGTGGAATTCTTAATAACATATTTATCATCATTATAGCAACTTCGGACCAACAAATACTTAATAAAAATCAACTTAAAGTTCAACAACTGGAAAATCAATCAATCAAAAACAGCGAGCGTTCATTCCCCCGAGTGTTACATATCAAAGCAATGACACCGACTCGAACTACTGAAGGTATACAGCCTTCACTCTCGATTACCTGCACATTACCAACATAAGGGCAACATTCAAACAGAAGGGGTGAGATATCTAATAATATAATAAAGCGCATGATAATTAATATATTAAATTAGATCACATAACATCACCACTTATCATCTCATAAACAACAATAATCACAATGATAATACTCATTCACAACATCATTATACATATTCTTTATGCAATCAAATAATGCGACTCAGTACTATGCAAATGCATGTGGTACCATTGGAGTAGAACTCCCATCTCAAAAAATTTCCAATTAATAGAGGCATCAACAAGGCATAGCCTTCATCTCAAAATTCGCCAATACAGGCCATCTCAACGAGCATAAGCTCCATCTCAAAATGCAATACATGCGACACAATCATGAATGTAATAACAACACCCAAGTTAAAACATCTCAAATTAACAACATCTCAAATTAACAACATCTCAAAAGCATCTCAAATTAACAACATCTCAAAAGCATCTCAACGTCTCTTCATCAACATCTCATATCATCATAATAATTCATCAAACATCATTTAGTTATTATAAATTATCAATGCAACATCATTAATAACTTCTCACCAACAACTCAACCGTACATTAATACCACAGTAATTCAAACTGCTATTCTGTAATTCTTACATCATTACTGTCATTAATCATACTGTTATAATTTAAACAACGGCCCCTAAGCATATCATCTTCATCATTCTGCACAAAACCAATGCAACGATCAACACGGGATCTAACTCTAAATCCTAAATTGGCTACTAGGATTACACTTCATATTCTTCATTTTAATCCTCTAGAATAAAGTCCATTGTGTTAGCTATTCAACGCTTCGAATGGCATCTCAAACGGCATTCTAAAACTCAAGTTACAGCACTTTAAAACTGAATCTGCCAAAAGTCAAACAATATGGGTCGATGCAAAACCCCTTGGATCGACGTGTACTGCTCTAACTGCACAACATGAGTCGACGCATCCCCTCATGGATCGACTCATCCTGAGTCTTGCACACAGCATGTATCGACACATGCATCCTACGGATCGACTCATCCTGAGTCCTTCAACCTTCACGTATCGATGCAAGCCTCTTCGTGTCGACTCATACTGAGTCTCTAAGCCCTCATGTATCGACACATCATGATTGAGGTCGATACATCATGATCCTTCCTGCATAATTCTGCGATTTTTCTCTGTATCTCACTACGGGGTTCATGTTTTTAACCCTATAAACTTAATATAATCATGATAAATCATCACCTACAATTATCCTATAATACTACATCGATCAAACAACATCGGGACATCATTATTCATCTAAAATTCGTTGATTCTCATCATACAACAATCATACATTTTCAATTCAAGAACGAGACAAAAATCACCTCTAACCCCACATATCAATCATCATGAACCCAATTATAGAGTCAGAACCCCACCCTTACCTTGGATTAAAGGTTGCTCTATAATCTTCCGGTTGAATTCTCGTTTTGCTTTTTTTCCTCTTTTTCCAGCAGCTTCACGTTCTTCTTCTCAATCCTTATTCTTCTACTGCTTCTCTCTTTTCTATTCTTTCAAACAACAATAAAATAACCCTATTATTCTTTATTCCTTATTGGGCTCAAAACTAATACACCCCCCTTATTACTTTTATTCCTTTAATGCAAGCCCACATCAACAATATTATACTTCTAATATTATTTTTCCACTTAATAAATAAATCCAGTTAATCATAACACATCTTCACAATTATTCCAAAAATAATTTAATTAAAGAATTAATTAAATTACGGGCGTTATAACTCTCCCCCATTTAGAATATTTTCGTCCTCAAAAATTTACCTTAATCAAACAACTCAGGGTAGGAGTCTCGCATCTTGCTCTCTAACTCCCAAGTCATGCTTTCACCGGCAACTCCTAGCCAAACCACTTTAACCAAGGCAATCTATTTTCCCCTCAGAGTCTTCATTTCACGATACGCGGTCCGTGCAGGCATCGTCTCCACCATAAGATTATCCCGTACTTACACATCATCCATATGAATCACATGAGATGGATCTGAAATATACTTCTGAAGTTGCAACACATGAAACACATCATGAAAATTCGAAAGATTAGGCGGTAAAGCCACTCTATAAGCAACATTCCCCACTCTCTCTGAAATCTGATATGGTCCAATAAAACAAGAAGTGAGCTTCTTAGACTTCAATGCTCGCCCAACACCAGTCACAGGTGTAACTCTCAAAAACACATGATCACCAGCTTGAAATTCTAAATCCTTCCTTCACTTGTCATGATAACTCTTCTGTCTACTTTGTGAAGCTTTCATCTTTTCTTGAATCAACTTTACCTTCTCAGTAGTCTCACGAACAAGTTCAGGTCCAAGTAATACACTCTCACCAGATTCATGCCAACATAATGGAGTTTTACATCTTCGACCATACAACGCTTCAAAAGGTGTCATCCCAATACTAGAATGCTAATTGTTATTATAAGTGAACTCTATCAACGGAAGATAAGTATCCCACGAACCTCCTGCTCAAGAACACATGCCCTCAACAAGTCTTCCAACGATTGAATCGTCCGTTCAGTCTGGCCATCTGTCTAAGGATGATACGCTGAACTCAATCTCAACTTAGAACCCAACGCTTCTTGCAAACTCTTCCAAAAATCAGAATTAAATCTTGGATCTCCATCTGACACAATGCACAAAGGAACACCATGCAACTTCACAATCACACTAGTGTAAATCTCAGCCAACTTCGACACTGGAAAACTGATGTTAATAGGAATAAAATGAGCTGACTTCGTAAGCCTATCAACAATCACCCAAATAGAATCATGTCCTCTTAAAGTATTAGGTAACCCTGTCACAAAGTCCATTGAAATGCTATCCCATTTCCATTCAGTAACTTCCAACAGTTGCACCAATCCTACAGGCTTCTGATGTTCAACTTTCGACTTCTGACAAGTCAAACATGCATACACAAACTGAGCCACATCACTCTTCATCCCATGCCACAAAAACAAACCTTTCAAATCTTGATACATCTTTGTATCTCCTGGATGAATACTCAACTTACTTCTATGACTCTCTTCATCTCAGCATCATCAGGAATACAAATTCGGCTACGAAATCTCAACACACCTTGCACATCTAGCTTAAAATCATTGTTCTCCGACTGATCGATTCCAACCCTCAAATCTACCAGTTTCACATCCAACTTCTGAGCTTCTCTGATACTGTATAGAAATTCATTATTAATCTTCAACATACCCAACATAACACTCTGCGGAGTAACCTCGCAAACTAAGCTCATATCTCTGAACTGCTCAATTAATTCCAACTCTTTAATCATCATTGTTGATATATGTAAAGTCTTTCGACTCAACGCATCAGCCACCACATTCGCTTTTCCTGGATGATAATTCAAATTGAAATCATAATCCTTTAGCAATTCCAACCATCTTCGTTGCCTCATATTCAGCTCCTTCTGATCGAACAAATACTTTAAGTTCTTATGGTCACTAAACACTTCAAATCTAGAACCATAAAGATAATGCCTCCAAATCTTTAACATAAAAACAACAGCAGCAAGCTCTAAATCATGCGTAGGATAGTTCTTCTCATGACTCCTCAACTTCCTTGACGCATAAGCAACTACCTTACCATTCTGCATAAGCACACCTCCTAAACCCATCTTAGAAGCATCACAATACACTACAAAAGGCTCTCCTGGATTAGGCAACGTCAAAATCGAAGTCGATGTCAACCTCTTCTTCAATTCTGCAAAAATTTCTTCACACTGAACATCCCATACAAACGCTCTACCTTTACAAGTCAACTTAGTCAACGGAAGTGCCAACTTAGAAAACCCTTCGATAAACCTTCTATAATAACCAGCTAATCCCAAGAAGCTTCTAATCTCAGTAGCTGACCTCAGAGTTTCCCATTGCAACACAACATCAACCTTTGATGGATCTACAGTAATGCCACTAATAGAAATCACATGACCAAGAAAACTAACCTCCTTCAACCAAAACTCACACTTGGACAACTTTGCATACAACTTCTTCTCTTTCAAAACTTGCAATACTACTCTTAAGTGTTCTGCATGCTCTTCTTATGACTTAGATTAAATCAAAATATCAAGTGAAAAGACTTCGAAGTGAAAAGACTGTAAATAAGAAAACTTGTAAATGTTGCCTGACAAAAAGAATAGAGGAAAGTACTGGAAATGGTAAAAGGTTTTCATTAAGTTAGAAATACTTGGTGCTATCATACATACATTTCTCTTGCATTCGTTTCCCTTGCCATGTGGTAGTTTGAATGTTATTGAGTATTTTGTATAACAGATATGACACACTGAAATCCTAATACTAAGACTTCTATTTATACTAATTCGACCCTAACGGTCTCGCTACAGGATTATGCCACGTTTCGAACATGCAAGACAAGGCTTCTTTCATCTTTCCACGTGTCCCCAAATGCTCCAACACATAACTTTCAAACTTTGAAAGTCCCGCTTCCATTTGAATTTTAAATGCTTTTGGTGTCTCTCTATTTCGAGCGTTCTTCCCAAACACAGCCTCGCTGTTGTTCCGAGACTCCTTTAACTATGTTCCCATAATTGCCGTTCGAAGCTTCACGCTTTGACACCCTTATTCGAAACACTGCTTCTGCAACTTCGAAATATGGCGTTTAATTCCATTTCGATCAGAACGTTTATCTCTTTTGGCTTCTAAATAATATTATCGAAATCTTCAGCCAACAAATTGCCCCTTTAAAATATGTATTTCGATTCCTTTGAGAAATACCTATTTTAAACATCTACACAAGATTTCGATAGGACTTTCGAATCATCGTAACATTTAATGCATTTGACTCCAGTCACATCAATCATAGCACCTTTTGGATTCCTTAACCGCCCAGAGTCACTTCACAGCGTGGTGCAGTTATAAGTAATGATTATTTTTAAATCACGCCTACTACCTATATCAACTTCACGCCACCTCTTCATCACACCAACCCATGATCTCCACGTATCACACCTTTATTCGGTGGATGTTTAAACTTCTCATTATAAAACATCAACTTAATCTTCTTCTTTTCTTTTCACACTCTAAACCTTTCATATTCAGAATTTTTACCCTTCTTCTCTTATAAAACAATCCAAGCTTTCAAACAACAAAATGTCTTCTTCCACTTCATCCCAACTCAAGAAAGTCTCCAAGAAGAAAGGAAAAACTACAGGAGCAACCATGGAGAGTAAAATCATCACCATTCAAGGCCAATCTGCTCTTGCTCCTCAAATGATTTCCAAAGAAAAAGAAATGCTGTACGCATCACAGGTACTCATCCCTACCCATGTTGCTGGTAAGAGGTTAGCCTTAAATGGCCCTCTTACAGTTTTTGAAATATTAAAGGACACCAGGACAATTTTTCCCGTCTGTTATAGCTTCAAACCCTTATTCAACAAAATGGATGCCCCTAGGGCAGTAGAATCTCTTAGTTCAAATACCGTAGAAACCCCAACTGTTCCTCCCAAGGACCCATTTGTTTTGGATTATGTAAAAAGCAATTTTAAGCCATTTCGATCTTGCCCTACTTCTGATATTGCTTATCAAAATTGGTTCACGAAAGTAGAAGCCAAGAAATCCCAGCAATGGGAAGAATTAGGCATTTATAACCTCATTAAGCTATCGAAACCTGGATTCACCTATAGCCATCCTCTGCTGTTTGCGTCCCTTTATTTCTGGGATAGTACCTACAACACTTTCCATCTCCCAGGTGGAATGATTACCCCAACCTTCTTCGATATAGCGGCCATTACTGGGCTGTCGCCAGTGGGAGAAACTTATGTTCCTGACAACGAAGAGCACTCAAGCATAATTGACTTCGAAGTCAAGTTAGCCAGCTTTTCCAAATTTACCAGCCATTATCATGCTGAAGGGGACAATGTGTCTGACATAGAGCACATTGCTTTCTTAACCCTGTGGCTGTCTAGATACGTTTTCTGCAGTAGATCCCTGCAGGTAGCTAGTAGGTTCATTCCTCTAGCTAGGGATTTACACGAAAATCGCAAAGTGTGCCTAAGTGAATTACTCTTAGTTGACCTCTATGAGAGCCTGAGGTCAGCTGTTTCGAGCCTCAAATCCCACACCTCCAAAAACATTCTATTAGCTGGCCCATTTTGGTTACTCCAACTATGGCTAAATGCCATATTCGAACCTTCCTTATCAACCGCCAACACCATAGATGAGCAAGATTCTGAAATAAGTGATAGGATAGTCGAAGGCACTAGGCTTCGAAGACTAACTCCTAATGATGACAAGGATGACTTCAAGGTTCAATTCTCGAAGTACATCATGATATTCTCCAAAAGGCACAAGTTCGAAGAGAGCATGGCGCCTTTTTCTTCGAGGGCTCATGGACCTTCTTGGTTTACCATGGCTCTCTCAGAAGCCATCAAGAGCAAGGAGATTCAGGATGTATGGAGAGCTTTCTTGCTTCCTAGACTCATCTCTTCAAGGATAACCCCAGCCAAGAACCAAATTCTTCTCTTTGCCTACCAACCAAACTTTGTTTCGAGGCAGTTTGGCTTATGCCAACTGATCCCAGAACCTTTGTTCCAAACTGAGGGCGCCATCACTTCTGGACAAACTTTCAAGGCAAGGGAAGCCAAGATCCAGCAAGAACAATATCAAGGATTCACCCAATTTGAGCTGATAGCCTTCGAACCTACCCATCTCGCGGCTAAAGGATTTCTGGAGTGGTGGATTAAGTTTTATCAAACTTGTATGTTCGATACACTTACAATTCGACAAAAACTAATTGATGCCTTCGATGTGCAGGTACCAGCAAAGAAAGGTATGTTTACTCATGCCAAAGAGATAAAAGCTTTTCAAAATTATTTTGAAACTACTTACGACCCCACGCGCTTGGACTCCACTGTGCATCAAGCAGCTGAGACCTTGAAGGAAAAATTTAAACAAAAAGTTTCTAAGCTAAAACTTCCTTCAGGGCTGTCACCTGAGGATAGGTATAGGTTGGCATTCGAAATGCATCCACCTAAATTTCCCAGATTACCTACCTCAGAACTGGCTCTGGCTTGGTTTCCCCCATATCCATGGTGGTTTACTTGCAAAGAGATGTTCAAACATCTTCAAAGGAAACCAAAGCCATCTGAGACTGTGACATGGGCTCGATATTGGCTTCATGATTTCCCAGGACAACTTCGATACGACCTTTCTGCCATGTCAATTAAATCTGATCAAGGCACAGGTGCGAACGCTTGGGAAAATCCCAAATGTCTTTTATTTCCCATATCTTTAACCTTTGCTTTAATTGTTTCGATTTTCAGCTATCAGGATAAAGACGACTGCCTCGAAGTCGAAGGAAGGGAGTGCCTCTCAAGCCTCCATTGAAACCACTAATAAAACGACTCCACCCGAAACAACTACTATTGCTGCAACTACAACAACAACAATAACGCCAACAACAACAAGTGCCCCAATTCCAACGGTAATCACTTAGTTTTTGATGTTTCGAATTCACTCAAGCTTTGTGGTTTATATATAACTTCGTTAAAATTCGTTCAGACCAACAAGCTTCCTCCTACTACTCCCAAGAAGCGGAAACCAAGCACTACTGGGGAAGACCCCAAGGCTGGAGGAAACTCAAATACTGCTTCGAAGAAGAAGCTAAAGAAAGCTACTCCTAAAAGCACTGTTCCGACTAGTGTCTCTGGACTCGATTCCAGGGATGCTGCTCCCTTACCTAAATCCAAAAATCCACCTTCGACCTCCAACCCACCGTTGGAACGCATAGCTAGTAACCTCTCCTCTGAGGGTCCACAGGTAAATCGAACTTCTTCTAAAAAATGTTTAACTTCTTATTACCTTGGTGAATATTTTTCTTTAACATTCTGCTGCTCTTTGCAGAACATTTTGAATCCCACTTCTACCATTTCGACCTCACCATCCAGAGCTGCTGCTCCGCTTAACTCCTCTCCTCAAGGAGATTCCAGCAACTTGGTCCAAAACAAAGGTTCTTCCAATGTGGCGGTTCTGGCTGGAACTTCTGAACAGCCGGATGACCAAGGTACCTCTATTCCTCTGAAAGAGGTGAACGAAACGATACTTCAAACGTCTGCAGAGGATTCGCAAAGGGTTCTTCAAAAGTCCCCTCTTGAAACTCTTCAAGAGGACCCAAAGGATACTCAGACTGAAGAAGAAAAAGCCGATTCTGGGCGAGGAGCCGAAGAATCTGCAGACGAAGAATCTGAGGAGGAAAACGCCAATGACGAGGAAAACGTCAATGATGGTTCGACTGCCGGGACGGAGTCTAACGCAAATAGCGGCGAAAGGGGTGGTATCGAAGTGGTAGATTTGGACGAGGATGAAGAAGACCAAGAGCACGAAGCAAATGAAGGGGATGGTGATGCAATCAACGAAACCCCAGAGGTTGAAACAAATGTGGTTCCCCTACGCGTGGAATTCCCCCAATCCTCTCCGTCTCGAATGACTGACGCGGAACTGGCACTTCTGAGGCGAAATGACCCCATTGGGTACATGAAAGCAAAGTTGGCTCAGAGGGACGTCCCACTCGCTAGGGCTGGCACAAGTTCAACCAGCTATCCTCTTCCCACAGATGAAAGAGTTGTTCTTCTCAACAAAATTAGGAGAACTATTCTCAATGTGGATATATTCGAAGTGCTTAAGCAAGATAGTACTGCTTGCTATACTATGAAGGAGCTGCTCACAAAGGTCAATCTTTCCACCTGCTCCTTGCCAGTTAGTACTCTCTTGTTCGACCTTCAGAATTTGCTGGACAACATAACTGGCTACCTTCTCCAAGACGAATCTGCTGCCAAGAAGGTTCAAGAGAAACGCATTTCCATGGATGCCGCCTATGAACAAGCTTCGAAACTTTCTCAAGAAGCTGAGGATCAAGCTATGCATCTGAAGCAGGCGAAAACTGAATATGAGGCTCGAGCTGAGTCCATTCTTATTTGGGAAAGGCAGATTCTGGAACTTCAACAGAAAGTTAAGGAGGCTAAGGAACAACAACTAGCCTTCGAAACTAATCCTGCAGGTAACCAATTCGAAGAGCTTCTCAACCAGGGGCTTGCAGAAATGGAGACTGCAGAACAGCTTAAAGGAGAAGTGGCAACCTTGGAAGGAGCCAGGCGGTTCGCTCAGCAGAAACTTGAAACATTTCGAAGCACCTTTAATCGATTGAAAAACAATGCTTATTTCTAGATTTTGATGTTTATCTGACCATAACTTTGGTTTTTTACATGTAATATTCGAACAACGCCATTTTGGCATTCTATCTTGCCATCTTGGCTTTTTATAATATTTTGTTTACGTTGTTACTATTCGAATCTCCCGCAGGCTTGGCTTATATTTCTTTAAATATTTCCCATTAACCTTTAGGACACGTTTATCATCCAAGAGTTCTTCGACTTCGTATGCATTGTTTGAGAATACTTTTAATATTCGAAAAGGTCCTTCCCAATGAGGTGACCATTTACCTAACGCTTTGTTCTTCTTATCCATAGGCAATATGACTCTCCAAACCAAGTCATTAATAACGAATACTTTTTTCTTCACCCTTTTATTGTATGTTCTGGCCACTCTTTCTTTTTGCCTCATCAAAATTTCCAACGCATGTAATCTAATTTCGTCCAACTCAACTAATTCATTCATCATCATTTCCCAATATAATGCAGCTGGAATTTTATTTTGTTTCTGAATTCGAACTGATTGCAGATGAATTTCTACTGGTAACACTGCATCATGACCAAATGTAAGTTGGAAAGGCGTAGTGTTAGTGGCTTCCTTAGGAGATGTTCTACAAGCCCATAACACTTGGTCCAGAGTTTTGTGCCAATTTCTTGGCTTCTTGCCAATATGCTTCTTGATTAATCCTATTATTACTTTTTGCTGCTTTGACTTGTCCGTTTGCTTGAGCATAATATGGTGTTGATGTTAGCAATCTAAACCCCATTTCTTGGGCAAATCCTTGCATCTTTCTACCAGTAAATACAGAGCCTTGGTCTGTAGTTATACTTTCTGGAAATCCAAACCTATAGATAATGTGCTTTTGTATAAATTCAATAATTGCCTCTTGATCAGCAACTACCAAAGGTATAGCTTCGATCCGTTTGGTAAAATAATCTACTCCCACCAAGATGTATTTCTGCCCTTTAGACGAAGCAGGATTTATTTCTCCTATCAAATCCAATGCCCATCCTCTGAATGTCCATGGTTTGATGATCGAATCTAACTCACTTGCAGGGGCATGTTGAATTCCTGCATGTTTCTGACATTCCTCACATCCTTTAGCAAAGTCTATGCAATCTTTGAGCATGCTAGGCCAATACAAACCATATCGAAATAGCAACCATTTCATTTTATGGCCTGCTTGGTGTGCCCCACATGCCCCATTATGGACTTCAGACAATGCTAAATATGCCTCACTCTCTCCTAGGCATTTCAATAATACACCTTCTTGGGTCTTTTTGAACAATTCGTTCCCCATGAGGAGATATGACAATGCTCTATATTTTGTTTTTCTGTCCACTTTTAGAGTTGGGTCTGCTAAATAACTCTTCAATGGACTTCGCCAATCTGCATCAGACAAAGTATTGATGGCTAGTATTTCGAACCCCTGTTTCTCAGCATATCCCAATCTCATATTTTCCAGATCCGATGGTGTGAATCTAGTGGCCATAACTCTTCCCCTTATTTCGACCAAATCTTTAAAGGTCTTGGTAGACACTTTATAACCTGAAGCCAACTGCGCTAAGTCATTTGCTTCTTGGTTCTCTAATCTTGGTATGTGTTGAATATCCATGTATTCAAATTTCCTTAATAGCCTATTGACTATGACGAAGTATACCATTAAATTTTCCTTTATGCACTTGTATTCCTTTGTGATTTGTTTGACCACCAATTCAGAGTCTCCTTTAATTTCGACTATGGTTTCCCCCAATTCCAACAAAGCTTCAAGTCCAACAATGAGCGCTTCATACTCAGCTTCGTTGTTCGAACAACGAGGACCATCCAATTTATACTTGAATTTTGTTGGAATTCCTTCAGGAGAGACTAGAAGGACTCCAACACCACTTCCATTCCTGTGGGTTGAACCATCAAAGTACAATTTCCATGGTTGCATTTCGACGTAACTCATGCTTGTCTGCTCAACCAACGAATGATCCACAATGAAGTCGGAAATCACTTGACCTTTCATAGCTTTTAAAGGCATGAAAGTCAATGAATATTCTGTTAAGGCTAAAGCCCACTTGCCAACTCTACTATGCATTATTGGCTTTGAAAGCATATGTTTAATGACATCGAAGTGAGATGAAACGTAAACATCAACAGGTTTTATATAATACTTGAGTTTCATACAAGAGAAATATAAACAGAGACATAGCTTTTCTAAATTGCTATATCTGGTCTCTGCATCATTTAGCACTCTACTTAAATAGTATATGGCTCTTTCGACGCCATTGCTATCCTCTTGTGCCAGCATACTACCTATACTAACTTCAGAGGCAGATATGTACAATCTCATGGGCTTCCCCCATGATGGTGGAGACAAAATAGGAGATTGAGAAAGATATTCTTTTATTTTGTCAAACGCCTCCTGGTGAGCTTCGTTCCATTCGAAGGCTTGACCTTGCTTCAGACGAAGTAACAGAGAGAAAGCTTGGGTTCTTCCACTCAGGTTCGAGATGAATCTTCTGAGGAAGTTAATTTTCCCTAGTAGAGATTGCAACTCCCTTTTTGACGCAGGTGCTTTCGTCTCCATTATGGCTTTGGTTTTGTTCTGGTTGATTTCGATTCCTTTCTTGTGGACCACAAAACCAAGAAAATCTCCAGCCTGCACAAGAAATGCACATTTAAGGGGATTCATCTTTAAGCCATGTTTTCTCATTCGTTCGAATGATTGGCTTAAATGATGCAAATGCGCTTCTGCAGATATAGATTTGATGACTATATCGTCAATATACACCTGCATGAAGGTTTCGATGAAGTCATGAAAAATTGAATTCATCGCCCTTTGATAAGTTGCCCCAGCATTTTTTAAACCAAAAGGCATCACCACCCATTCGTAGGTGCCTAAGGCTCCTGGGCAACGAAATGCTGTTTTTGCAACATCTTCTTCAGCAATGAAAATCTGGTTATATCCAGAGTATCCATCTAACATGCTCAAGTATTCGAATCCTGCAGCAGAATCTACCAGCATTTCTACCACGGGCATGGAATATTCGTCTTTAGGGGTTGCAGTGTTTAAATCCCTAAAATCTATGCAAATTCTTAAAGAACCATTTTTCTTAATAACGGGTACTATGTTTGCTAACCATTCAACGTACCTTGTTGTTCTGATGAATTTGCAGCGCAGCAACCTTTCGATCTCAGCTTTAATTTTTGTGAGAACCGCTGGTGCGAATCTTCTGGGAGTTTGTTTGATGGGCCTCTTGCCATCTTTGATTGGCAGTCTGTGTTCGACCAATTCCCTCTTTAAACCAGGCATCTCATCATAATCCCAAGCGAAGCAATCTTTGTTTTCCTTAAGGACTTCGATCACTTTCTTCTTGAGGCCTGGGTTAAGTTTAGCACTTATGTAGGTTACTCTTTTCGTTTTTTCATCCCCTAAGTTGACTTCTTCGAGCGGGTCCTGTGCCAACATTTTGACACCTGAGTTTATGGGGTCCCTTTCGAAGCCTAAGGGTTCTTTATCATAGATGGCATCCAACCTTTGATCCATCTCATATTCCTTGATGGGTGAGCATTTCGAACCCTCCCCACTAACTTCGTTCATCTTTATAGTTGATTTATTTATTTCAGCCTCTAAGGCCGCTTTTGATTCATTCTCAGCCATATAGGCCGAAATCCTTTCGAAAAAGGTAGACTCAGTCATGGTTAAGGTTGTCGAAGTCCCAGCCTGCTGGCCGTTTTTGTATAGCACCTTCAACTTCCTCTTCTTCACTGATTATTGTTCTATCCCAGTAAAGGCCATCATGACGAAGTGTCATGTAGTAGTGGGCGTTTCTAGTTTCATTCATCTCATCATTTGGAACACATGGAGCAATCTTTGCCAGATTTTTATCATAATCCCTTTTGTCAACTAAATTGACAGTTGACATAAAGTAACTCTGGTCTGCTTCGATGTTTTCCACGATTCCATCATCTCTCCACAGAACTAGTCGTTGATGCATAGACGAAGGAACTGCCCCCACGCCATGGATCCACTCTCTTCCCAGCAGCAGGTTATAGTTGGCCTTGGCTTCGATCACCATAAACATGGTGGGCCTGCAACTTGAGCCTATTGTCAATTCCAACTGGACCACCCCCAGTGTTTTGCCCACTTTTCCCTCATAATTGGACAGAACCATATTATGGGGCTTGATATCTCCTTCGCGGATCTCTAATCTTTTTAGCATGAAATGGGGTATCAGATTGACTGCAGCACCCCCGTCCACTAGAACTTTGTTCACACCATGGACACCCACTTTCGCCTGAATGAAAAGTGGTTTGAGATGGTTCTTCATTGCAGGTTCTGGACGTTCAAAGAACGCATTTTGTTCCTCAACAGCCCCATTGTCCATTACATAGTAGCACACGGGCCTGTGTTTCATCAAATCTGTGGTGTCTTCCTCCTCATATTCGTTGATTTTGGTTTCCTGCCCAAATTCGCAGGGAAGCACAGACACCACGTTACAGTTCAAGTTAAATGAAGACTCCCCCTCCGATTCGAAGTTATCTGTTATCATATCTTCGTCCTCTTCTGGGTCTGGAGTGTATTCCTTTGGTTCATCTCGTTGGTCTTCATAGAAAAGCCTCCTATTGACTGGAGGTTTATCTTCAGTTTGATTTTTTGGTTTGTTGGTGCTCGATTCACCTTGTATTTTCGTTGAAGTATCCCCTTTGTTTGCCACAGCTTCTCTCTCAGCCTTTCGAATCCTTTGCTGTCTGCGCCACTGGGATCTTGACATGGGGTTCCTTCCTTTGTAATTCTCTAATCTCACTTCCTCCCTTTTTTGTGTGTTGAATTGCCTCATGTATGTCACAGCATGGCGTGCATTTCGTTCAGCATTCCTCCATCTATCTTTGCCTTTGTCATTTCTGACTTGTAACCATCTATCGGTTGGCACTTCAGCAGGGAGTTTGAAAGTCACTCTTCGAGCAGATTTGGGGTGAGGGCTATCAGGCCTTCGCTGTTTGTGTCTGCTGTCGAAATGTGGGCCCATCTGGGCAGTTTCCTGATGGTTCCAACAAGGGGCAAAGGGAATCGTTTCGAAGGCCCTGGCCATGCTTTGGTCATACACAGCAGAACACCTTGGGAAAATCAAACACTTGGTTTCCCCTTTGTAGCAGCGAAAAACAAACTCCAGCAAACTCTCTCCAGCCTTGGGATAGCACCTAAAAAGCTGGTTATCCTGGCGCCAATTGTTGCCAGTTCGAGCCCTCTGTACCCTTTCGAAATTTGCAGCAATTCTTTGGTTGCAGAGGATGCTGCACCTAGGGCACAATATCATGCCTGGATCTCCTTTGTGGCATGTCATGAGATAGTCTTTGAGACTAGCATCTCCAGTGTGATTATCCCCCATTCTGTACTTTTCTTTTTCTAAGTATTTTTCCACTTCCTCCATCTCAGAGCGGGGTCTTTCCATATCCACCATATTTATTTCCACATCCCCCTCTTTAGTTTCGTCATCGCCCCATCCTGTGGGCTTTATATCTTCAATCTGGACCTTCGAACTCTCTGGGGCAGAATATTTGACCAGATAGTCAAATTTTCCACTGGGTTCCCCTAGAGTGTCCCATATTTCCTTCTGAGGGGGAATTGGCTGCGTAATTTGGACTTTCTCCAATTCCAGCCTCAAGCCCTCAGTGACTTGTGTTAATCCTTCGTTTTGATTCCCTTGGCCTTCAGTAGCCTGGGTTTCTCCTGCAACAGCCACAGGTGCAGCAATCGAAGTGTCTGGCGTATTCTGGATGTCTTCAGTGACTTCCTCGCTGACTTCGACCATCACCCAATTTTCGACTCCAGTGTCCTTTTCTTCTGTTAGGGCGTCGCTTTGATCAGTTTCCACCATGTTGACCTCTCCAATGCATGCAGGCTCGGAGTAGTTGGTGTCTGCGACGTCCAAAGGATCTTCGTCCACTTTCATCTTCACCTTATCAGCAAACTTTAGTCTGCCATCTTTGATCGCGTTTTGAATCAAGTCCCTGAAAAGAAAACATTGTGAGGTCTTGTGGCCTAGGAAACTATGATATTTGCAAAATCCCCTCTTCTTCCTCTGATCCAAAGGAGGTATTTTGACATTTGATGGCACAATTAGTTGGCCATCATTGTCAAGCAAGTCAAAGATTTCGTCACACTTAGTGACGTCGAAGGTATAAACCTTCTTTGGAAACTTGTCACTTTTCTCATTTTCAACAATATCTTTCCCTTTTGTGGGAACTAACATTTTGCAGGAGTAAGGCGGGGCCTGTTTTAATTCAGCGAGGTCGATTTCGACCTCTTCGAATTCGAATTCAGGATATTCTTCTACTTCCTCAGTCCCAACATAGGAAATCCTTTCTTTCTTACTATTCTTAAAGACTCTGGCTTTTTCGGCCTTTAGTCTTTCGACCTGTCGAACCCTATCGGCTAACTGAGCCATATCCCTCAAATACTGAGTGTCTAGTTTCTTTCGAATAGAATAATCCAAGCCCCCAGCGGCCATTTCGACTAACTCATGTTCAGGGACTACTGTGTAACATCTAGATTTCAACAGCCTAAATCTATTCAAATAATCATCTATGGATTCGGTGAACTTTCTCTTAACACTGGCCAATTCCTTCAAACTTATTTTCGATTGTCCCATGTAAAATTGTTCATGGAATAATCTCTCTAAAAGAGTCCAAGTGTCAATAGACCCAGGAGGCAACGTGGTAAACCAAGTGAAGGCGTTTTTTGTCAAGGAACTTGGGAAGTATTTGATCCTGAGATCTTCATTATTGGCTATATCTCCCGCTTCGGTTAGATATCTCGCTATGTGTTCGACTGTTGACTCATTGGTATCCCCAGCGAACTTTGTAAATTTAGGGACTTTATACCCCCTTGGTAAATCAGTATGCATTATACAATCCAGTATAGGAGAAGCGTAATTTGGCCTCCTCATTCCCGTGTTGAGGCCATTCTGGGCCATGATCCTCTCTATCATGGTGGTTAGGTTATTTTCTGCCAAGATGTTATCGTTTCGAATCCTATGAACGACGGCATCGGCATCTTGATTTCGACCAACCAAAACAACTCCCCTAGGTTGTTCTTCTCGAAATTCTGGGGCTTCTGGCCTTTCGATCCTTGCCCCTGGTTCCATAACTTCCCTTTGTGGACCCGGGATTATTGGGGCTTCTAACCTTGGTGCTCTGGCCCCTAAGTTAACTTCTTCTCTGGGTGGTCTATGAATTGGGTCGTTAGCAATTTGTTCTATAACAGGCATGTTTGTTCGAAATCCCGCCTGGTTCTGCCTACGCCTTTCTGTGGGAGCAAAGAAATCTGCTATTCGACTCATATTGTCAGCGTTTTCCCTGTTCGTCACAGTCACATTTTGAACTATTAGGGCAAATATTTCCTGCATGGTTTGCGCTAACACCCCTATCATATTGTGGTTGCTGTCATCCATCAATTGCCTAAAAGCCAACTGGTTATCTGTGGTTAGGATAGGCAACGTGCTATAACCCACTGACCCTTGGTTATTTGTCATAAACTGATTCGCCCCAGACCCAGATCCTAGTTGTGGAGATGAATTCGATGTGGAATTGTGTAAACCTGCCATAAAAGATGTTGGCATTCCGTAAGAAGAACTTCTAATTCTATTCCCATCTAATTCTAGTCCCACTAGGTGTGCCAATTTGTTTCCAGTGATTTCTGGTAAACAACCGCTAGTCTTCCAAACTATCGAATAATCTTTCTTACTGTTATTCAATCTCTCTGGTAACTCACAGGATCGACTAGATTGATCCTAGGACTCCTTGGATATTAAGGTTACTCTCACAATCGAACAATTATTCATGGTTGATATTGTATAAGTGTCTGGCTTACTTCGATCTCTCTCTACGAGTCTAAAAATGTAGTCAAAATGTATATGAAAACTAAGTTATACGAATAAATGCTAATTGTAATGCTGATTGTAGAGACATATAAAACTGCATGAAAAATGAAGTAAATGGTTTCGACTTACAAAACGTTTAACATAAAAGGTTTCTGGAATGTAGAAGTTTAAAATATGCAAAAAGCGTTTAATGCAAGAAATCTGTAAATGATTTTAAGTAAAAGTATGCGCTCGAAGGACAATACTTGAAGGTAAAGGTATGGAAAATGTGACAGTTCTCTGAAATATAAAGTGCTCGAAATATAAAGAAAACAGTAAAACGTAAAACTTTGAGGAAAAGACTTCGAAGTGAAAAGACTGTAAATAAGAAAACTTGTAAATGTTGCCTGACAAAAAGAATAGAGGAAAGTACTGGAAATGGTAAAAAGTTTTCATTAAGTTAGAAATACTTGGTGCTATCATACATACATTTCTCTTGCATTCGTTTCCCTTTCCATGTGGTAGTTTGAATGTTATTGAGTATTTTGTATAACAGATATGACACACCGAAATCCTAATACTAAGACTTCTATTTATACTAATTCGACCCTAACGGTCTCGCTACAGGATTATGCCACGTTTCGAACATGCAAGACAAGGCTTCTTTCATCTTTCCACGTGTCCCCAAATGCTCCAACACATAACTTTCAAACTTTGAAAGTCCCGCTTCCATTTGAATTTTAAATGCTTTTGGTGTCTCTCTATTTCGAGCGTTCTTCCCAAACACAGCCTCGCTGTTGTTCCGAGACTCCTTTAACTATGTTCCCATAATTGCCGTTCGAAGCTTCACGCTTTGACACCCTTATTCGAAACACTGCTTCTGCAACTTCGAAATATGGCGTTTAATTCCATTTCGATCAGAACGTTTATCTCTTTTGGCTTCTAAATAATATTATCGAAATCTTCAGCCAACAACAGGGCACGCACGCGTTTTCAAAAATCTGAAGGTTGAAGATGAAGTGGTGGGCTGGGCTTGGCCTGGCTCACTATTGACACCTCCCTTTTTCCTTTTTGCACCCCCTGGCCCAATTTCTTGTTATTTTATATTTTTGCATTTTTATTTTCATTTCTGATTTTGTTTATTTATTTCCAAATATAAAAAATGCTCAAAAATATTTTTATAATTTTTTCACATTTATTTTGCATTTTATTTTATTTTTATAACATAAAAAGCAATTATTTAATTTTATCTTATTTACTCAAAACTTGAAAAATATATAAATTATACTTTTTATTTTTATTCTTTTATTTTTATTTATACTAAAAATATTATTTTAAATATATTTTATTTATTGTACATATTTAATATAATTACACTTATTTTATATTTAATATATATACTCTTATTTTATTATATATTTAGAATAAAAAAATATATATTACACTTTTATTTTTATTATTAAATATACTTAATAAATACTTTTTCTAAACATATTTTATTTTCTTACATATAATATTTTATTTTTATTGTATATAAATAAAATAATTAATATATTTACTTTCTTAAAGAAAATTAGGGTTTTTACACTTAATCTAATAAAATTAATCTTTTATTTATTTCTTTATTTTTTACATTAAATATTTTTACATACATAAATAAACAAAAACTTTTTTGCATAATTCATTTTTTTATTTGATATATTTTTTTGTTCATTTAAATAGTGTCCATTTAATATTTATGCATTGGGATTCAATTTGGATGTAATAGTAAGCTAGGGTTTATATTTCTTGTCAAATACCCCATTCAAAGATTGTACCCCCATCCCCATAATCATGTTGTAATAGCTTAGACTTTTAAATTCTCGCACTTTACGCTTTCAATTATGCCATGATTAGAGAATTAAGGTTTGTATGCAAAAATCCAAATCAATAAGTAGCTTGACCTAATCAAAGATAAAAATGCATGAAAATCAAGCACAATACACACTTTCACCCTTAGGGTCTACACGATGACCCGCGCTTGTCCCGTTTAACATCCTAATACAAGGTTGTTCACCAAATGCAATGGTGAAATAACACTGTCAAAAGGGTTAAAAACATATTAGGAAAGATCTTTGAGTAAATTAGGGTAGATAGCTCTTAGTTACTTGATCAAAAGCTTGCAAAACATCCTTGCTATTTTCAAACACACTTCACAACTTAATTTCAAAACATTTCCCAAATCAAACTTTCAAACATTGAAATATTTTCAAAAGACAAAACATCTTTGTATACATTCAAACAAGAATCATTACAAAGGTTGCCACAACGATGGCCTCTTTTTAAAACATCTTTCAAAACCACACACAAAGCACCATTTCAAACAATTGAAAAGCAAAAGCAAGTGATCTAAACAAGTAACTAAGAGCCCATGGATAACCATGGATGAAAAGGGTGCTTGCACCTTCCCTTTTCATAATCTACTCCCCGAACCCAAGAAAACATCTCAAAGGTATTTCCTGTGCTTTTTGACCTTTCCTTAGGATAAAATAAAAAGTCGGTGGCGACTCTTGCTAAACTGAAACATTTGCGAACACAAACGCAAAACACTCAAGTCAGTTCTCCCACTGTATCACAGAACTGGCGACTCTGTTGGGGACAACTTTAAAAGTGGAGTAACCTTAGGGTTTAGATCAACTTTGCATGCTTATCTTGTTTGCTTTGATTGCTTTATATTTGGTTCTATTGTTTGGGTTTGAAATCCTCCACCCAGATTCTTGGGAAACATTCATAGGTAAATAGCAATACATTGTGGAAACTGTGCGGGGTATACCAACATGGTTGAAGCAATAGCTATATTAGTGCGACATATTTATGGGTACCAGTAGCCTTTGAGTCAATCAAAGAGAATACGGGGCCGCTAAGTGATGTCATGAAGCACTAATGAACTCTTAGAACCTTACTTGACCATCTTGGCCTTATCAGGGGTAGTGAGATGACCGGCTTTGGTGTAGTCCGAAGTTGGTAGATACTCGTTACTACACTCATTGAGGGTTGTTTTCTTGGAATATTTCGGTCGCCAGTTAAGTGGCTAAACTGAAACAATGAACACAAAATAATCCAGTGATATTGAGCTCCTTAGAACCCGGTTACTATTTATAGGACAGGTTGAGCCAACTAACTTTAAGAGGGTACTTACCTAGGAAACCTCATGTAAGCCTGAAACTAGGATCTTGTGTGACTTGTTTGTACATATGCTTGTGCATACATCATGAACATCATAAAGCATCATATGCATCCACTAACCATTTCAAGGGTTTGGATCTTCATCTTTGTTCTTGTTTTGTAGGTCATAGAATCTCTTCGCAGGAAAACAATTCAAGTCAACCTGGTTAACTCCAACATTTAAGAAGACATGGTGAAAGTTCTCTTCAGTGAAAGACATGGTAGACTCCTCAACTTGGTCAACTCCAACATTGAAGAACACATGGTGAAAGTTCTCTTCCAGTTCTTTGACCCCCTACACCATTGTTTCACATTCCCTAATTACCAACTGGTACCTACTTTGGAGGAATTTTCTCAACTCCTGAGGATTCCTATTCTCCATCAACTACCCTACACCGGTACAGAAATAGAACCAAAGCCTGAAGATGTTGCTCAAGCATTACACTTGCAACCATATGATATCAAGGGTCATTGGGAAACCAAAAGTGGTGTCAAGGGTTTCTTGGCAAAGTTTCTTTTTGAGAAGGCACAAGACTGTTGGAATTCTCTAGATCTACAAGCTTTTGAGGAGGTTGTAGAACTTCTCATCTATGGGTTGGTCTTAGTCTCAAACCCTGATCAACTTATAGATGTGAATGCTGTCAAGATTTTCATATCTCGGAATCATGTGCCTACATTGCTTGGGGACATCCTACACTCATTTCACACATGAACAATGAGGAAAAGAGGTGTTCTCATGTGATGTACTCCTCTTCTAGCAAGGTGGTTTATTTCTCACCTTCCCCAAATAGTTTTGAAGAATGAGCAGGGTTTAAGGTGGTCATAACGGTTGATGACCCTCACACGTTCTGATGTTCATTGGTGTTCTTGGTCCAGAGAAAATGTCATCATCATTGATGGCTACGGAGAATTCCCTAATGTCCCATTACTTGGCATTAGGGGAGGCATTACCTACAACCCCTATTTAGATCTGAGGCAATTTGGGTATGCCCGAAGGGATGGCCCTTACGACATGCTGATTCTCGACTTGGTTTTTGACTTTGACAATGACGCTCAAGGACTTCGACAAAGGTTTATCAGATCTTGGAGGATGCCCAACAAAGTGGATAGTAAGACACTGGGGCACAAGAATTCCATCTCCCTGGAGCCTTATCTCAAGTGGGTACGAACCCGCGCCCAGAGTCTTATAATTCTATACCTTCACATTCTCCCCGTGATCAAAGAGCCTATTATGGAAGGAGAGGTTCCATACACCCTCCTACATCCAGACATGCCAACATCATTGGAAGAATTGCAAAAGAGTTGGATACAACTCATGGAAGAACGGAATACTTTTGAAGCCAGCTTCTATGCCAGTGAGAAGAAGGTTTTGGAACTTACCCTCCGACTTCACGAAGAGGAGACTCTTAACACTTACATCACGCCAAAGAGGATGCGCAACGTCTTTTTACATTAGGAATTTTGTAATATTTTGCCCATGGGGCATTTATGTACTAACAAATTTCTTCTTATTAATATGACGTGTGTTCTTTTTGTTTACAACAAATTTGAATTTCTGAATCCTTGAATGCATTACATGAATACACATTATTCATCATATGCATAAACAGGTCTTCACACCAGGTTTCCTTATCTTTCTGCTGTTTATTTCAGCAAGATGGATATAGGGCAGACGGTTAAAGATTTACAGGCACAGAATTCGCAATTCCAACAACTCCTCGTGACCTTAGCAAAGGGTCAAGAGGATCTTAAAGCACTGTTAGAGAAAGAGAAGGAACCAGAAAAGAAGAAAAAGAAAAGAATTGGAGTGGCCACTATGGGAAGGAGATTTGAGCATCAAGCTAGGAGAGTTCTGGAATTCCCCTCGACGTTTGACAAAGGGGTTGGTAAAGGAAAAGGAGTTGCAATACCCTCCGAATATGAAGATGAAGAAGAAGAAGAGGAAGAGGACGAAGATTACTCCGAACAACAATACCCTCCAGCGGATGATAAGTATAAAAATCTTGAGGATCGATTGGCAGCCATGGAGTTGCAAAGGGTACCTGGGTTAGATTTCGAAGAACTAGGGTTGGTTGCTGGAATCGTCATTCCTCCTAAGTTCAAAGTACCTACATTTTCTAAATACGACGGTTTGTCCTGTCCAAAGATGCATCTGAGATCCTACATCAAAAAGATCCAACCCCACTCTTTCGATAAGGATCTATGGGTCCACTTTTTTCAAGATAGTTTGTCGGGTATGCAATGGGACTGGTTCTATCAACTTGAGAGATCTGATGTTCATAACTGGGAAGATTTGGCTGCTGCTTTCTACCGACAATACCAATACAACACAGATTTAGCGCCTACTCGTACTCAGCTACAGAGTATGGGTATGGCCTCTAATGAGGGATTTAAGGAGTATGCCCAAAAGTGGCGGGATTTGGCTAGAAGGGCGCAGCCGCCATTGTTGGATAGAGAGCTGGTTGACATGTTTTTAGGGACTCTGTCAGGTCCATTCTTCAATCACTTGATCGGGAGCTCATCTGCAAGGTTCACCGAATTAATTCTGACCGGTGAAAGGGTCGAAGTTGGCATTAAGAGTGGTAAAATTCAGAAGGATGCCTCCGCTTCCACTTCTATTAAGAAGACCTTCCCAGCCAAGAAAGAAGCTTCTGCTGTTTATTCCCAGAGAAACCAAGGGAGAACGGAGCGCCGACCAACGGTAGGGGCTGTGATGATCCAGAACTCCTCAGCCGATCAACCTCGCAGCAATCAACCAAGGGCTAACCAACAAAGGGTAGAAAGGCCACAACGGCAATTCACCCGGATCAATATGACACCGGCTCAAGTCCTCCCTCATCTGTTAAAGTTAAACCTTACCAACTTGAAAGAAGCGTCGAAAAACCCAAACACCTCTTCTCCCTATTATCATTCAAATGCAAAATGTGCATACCACTCGGACAGTGTAGGGCATGATACCAACAACTGTTGGGCGCTTAAAAACAAGATCCAAGATTTGATAGATGCCAAGGAGGTAGAGTTTGATGCTCCCGAAAAACCTAATATGATATCCGCTCCTATGCCAAAACATGGTCATAATGTCCATGCAATTGTGGAAGATCTTCATGTTACCACTATTGATGACCTATTGACTCTGTTGCCAATAATTAAAGTGAATCTGTTGAAAGCCGGGATAGGCCCAGGCTGTGAAAAAGATTGTTACTTTTGTTCAACCCTGCAAACCGACTGCCCACTGTTGAAATCGGGCATCCAACGCCTGATGGATACTCAAGAGATCCTCTTTCAGAAAACTCTTGTTGCTACTATCACTCATGTTACTCCTGTTACTTCAATCAATGACATTGATATAGTCACTATCTCCAAAAATCTTCCCAAGACCTGCAAAAGGCCTGTTAAGATTACGCCTGATACTAAGTTTGTACCACTGAAAATTACCATGCCGGGGCCTATCCCATATAAGTCCAACAAGACGATACCATGGAACTATGGAGGAGATATCTTCTACCATGGTGTCAAGCAGATCGAATCAGTCGAAGAGAATTCCGAAGAAGAAACTCCTGATGTGGGGAATATTGCAGGGACAAGTAAGATAACTCGTAGCGGAAGAATCTTCTCTCCGGAGATTGCTCCTCCACGGGCAGTCTTCGGACCCTCAAGTGCTTATATGCCTGTCAAGATATCTGTGCAAAGCCCAGCAATTGAAGAAATTGTTACTCCCGAAGTTGAACCCTCTTCTATTATTGCTGATAAAGGTAAGGGAAATGAAGAAGCGCCCGTCAGGACGAGGGCTCAGACTTTGGTTATCCCCGAGACCACCCAAAAGGAGATGGAGGAAATCTTAAAGATAATTAAGAAGAGCAACTATGATGTCGTAGAGCAGCTAGGGCAAACCCCTTCAAAAATCTCCATGCTGGCTCTCTTACTCTGCTCTGAGGCTCACGCCAAAGCCTTGATCAAATTTTTAAATACAGCACACGTGCCTCAAGAAACTTTTGCAGATCAGTTTCAAGAGTGCATGGCTATCCTGACAGCCGACAATGGTCTTGGCTTCTCTGACGCTGATCTAACCGCTAAGGGAAGAAAGCATAATGATGTGCTGCATGTCTCGGTAGAGTGCAGAGGGACCACACTTGCTCATGTTCTGGTTGATACCAGTTCATCTTTAAATGTTCTACCAAAGAAGGCATTGGACAGATTGGACTGTGAAGGTTTGACCCTAAAGCCCAATAATATCATTGTTAGAGCCTTCGACGGTTCTAAGCGGATGGTTCACGGAGAAGTGGACATCCCAATCAAGGTGGGAACGGAAATTTTCAACTCTATGTTTTATGTGATGGACATCCGTCCTTCATATTCATGCTTGTTGGGAAGGCCATGGATCCACAACGCTGGGGCAGTCACTTCTTCTCTACACCAAATGCTAAAATATCCAGTCCAGGGTAAAATCATAACAGTTCATGGTGAGGATGAGTATATGATAAGCCACCTTAACTCTTTCCGCTACATGGAGTTAGATGGAGAATTCATAGAAACGCCTTTCCAACACTTTGAAGAGGTTTCTCCTGAGGTCGCGGTAGCGAAGACAATGACTGATGTGCCTATCATTACCAAGCCCGTGTCCCGGATGTCATCCCTTAAAGATGCGGAGGCTATAATCAAAGAAGGAGGAAGTACAGTGTGGGGGCAACTGCCAGATTTTTCTCACAAGACAGATAAGTTCGGATTAGGTTTCACTACTGTTGGCCAGAAAGCTGTGTGTCGCTCCCGGGCTGGAAGACCACCCTTAAAAATCACTCACCATGGAGTTCATGCCTTAGAAGACGATGATGAAGAGGGCAACTTTGAAGATTGGATCTTTCCAACCATTGAAGGAGGACTAAACAACTGGGAGGCGAAAGACTTCGTTCCCATTACTTTCATCAATCAGTAATTTATCTTTCGAACATTTATGTTGGTCTGTAATAAATTTTAAACAATTCGTACACTCCCTTCGCCTTATGCCTTACCCGGGGCATATAGGTCCATTTGTAAGGGTTTTGATTCTTCATTTTCATATGCCATTTTTAATGAATCATGGACGTTTTCATCTATAAACTTTTGTGTTCATTTTCTTTCCTTTTACATTTTATTTTGTTTAAGGATGGCTATCCCTTACACACACCCACACTCACAAAATGCAGGTACCCATCCACCCCGGATTCCATGGGTGACTATTCTGCTTTGGCCTTCAGTGACTCTGAAGATTTGGTCAATCATGTCGAGTACGAAGGTGATGAAGACTGTGAAGTGCCTGGAGAGTTAGCTAGACTTTTGCAACAAGAAGAAAGGGTTATTCTGCCCCATGAAGAGTTGTTAGAGACTATCAATTTGGGAACAGAGGAAGACAGAAAAGAGGTTAAAGTGGGTGCCAACCTGGAGCCAAATGTCAAAGAGTGTCTAGTTCAGCTATTGAATGAATATGTTGAGATCTTTGCCTGGTCCTATGAAGATATGCCGGGACTAGATACATATATTGTGGTTCACCGTCTCCCTACAAGAGAAGGTTGTCCACCAATCAAACAGAAGGTCCGCCGAATGAGGCCCGACATGTCTGAAAAGATCAAAGCTGAGGTGATGAAGCAGTTCAATGCTGGCTTTCTGGATGTTACTTCCTATCCATAATGGGTTGCTAACATTGTGCCCGTACCTAAGAAGGACGGAAAAGTCAGAATGTGTGTGGACTACAGAGACTTAAACAGGGCTAGTCCTAAAGATGATTTTCCACTACCACACATTGACATTTTGGTCGATAGTACAACTCAACATAAGGTGTTTTCTTTCATGGATGGATTTTCAGGGTACAACCAGATCAAAATGGCCCCCGAAGACATGGAGAAGACTACTTTTGTTACGCAGTGGGGTACCTTCTGCTATAAAGTGATGCCATTTGGACTGAAGAATGTCGGGGAAACCTATCAGCGAGCCATGGTAGCTTTGTTTCATGACATGATACATCATGAGATTGAAGTCTACGTAGACGACATGATAGCCCGTTCACAGACAGAATAAGAACACCTCGACCATCTGCAAAAGCTGTTTGTCAGTTTAAAGAAATACAAGCTCAGACTGAATCCTAGCAAGTGCACTTTCGGAGTCATGTCTGGTAAAATTTTGGGATTTATCGTCAATAACAAAGGCATCAAAGTTGATCCTTCCAAAGTCAAATCTATACAAGAAATGCCTGCCCCCCGCACTGAAAAGGAGGTCAGAGGTTTCTTGGGACGCTTAAACTATATTGCAAGGTTCATCTCTCACCTAACATCTACCTGTGAGCCAATCTTCAAGCTGTTGAAGAAAGATCAGGTGGTTGAATGGAACAATAATTGTCAAGTTGCTTTTGATAAGATCAAGGAGTATTTGTTGGAACCTCCTATCTTGATGCCACCCGTCGAAGGAAGACCTTTAATCATGTATCTGACTGTTTTGGATAACTCAATGGGGTGCGTACTGGGCCAACATGACGAGTCTGGCCGAAAAGAGCATGTCATTTATTACCTTAGCAAAAAGTTTACCGACTGTGAGACTCGCTACTCACTGCTCGAGAAAACTTGATGCGCTTTGGTATGGGCTGCTCGCCGGCTAAGGCAGTATATGTTGACACATACCACTTTGCTGATTTCTAAAATGGATCTGATTAAGTACATCTTCGAGAAGCCTGCTTTATCTAGAAGAATCGCTAGATGGCAAATGATCCTGACAGAGTATGATATCCAGTACACAACCCAAAAAGCTATAAAGGGGAGTGTACTGGCTGACCATCTAGCTCATCAAGCCGTCGAAGATTACCAATCTATGAAGTTCGACTTCCCTGACGAGGACATTATGACATTGGACAACATTGAAGGTAACGGACCGTATGACGGACCTGAACAAGGATCCTGATGGACCCTATACTTTGATGGTGCTTCAAATGCACTTGGCAATGGTATCAACGCGGTACTTATTTCTCCAGAAGGTTTCCATACACCTTTCACTGCTAGAATTTGCTTCAGCTGCACCAACAACATGGCCGAGTATGAAGCTTGTATCTTTGGTCTCAAGGTTGCAATTGACTTAGGAATCAAATATCTGATTGTGTTTGGGGACTCAGCTTTGGTTATTAGTCAAATCAAAGGAGAGTGGGACACTAAACATCCTAATCTTATCCCATACAAAGAACATGTCTTGATATTGTTGCCTCATTTCGCGCAGATTACCTTTGAGTACTTCCCGCGAGAAGAAAATCAGCTAGCAGATGCTCTAGCTACAATGTCTTCCATGTTTAAGCTCAACTGGGATAATGAGGCTCCCCAAATCACCATCGAGCGAATGGAAGAACCTGCGCTCTGTCATGAGATTAATACCGAAGAAGTAGTGGAACAACCCTGGTTTCATGAAATCAAAAGGTATCTCAAGACTCGAGAGTACCCTGAAGGAGCTTCAGTCAATGAAAAAAAGTTCTTAAGGAGGTTCGCAGCCAAGTTCTTTCTAAGCAATGGTATCCTATATAAGCGCAACCATGATTGTGTCCTAATTCTTTGTGTGGACAAAGTTGAAGCTGAATTGATCATGACTGAAATACATAGCGGCACATTTGGCACCCATTTGAGCGGGCATACGATGGCTAAGAAAATTCTAAGGGCAGGCTACTACTGGTCTACCATGGAAGCTGACTGTCATCAATATTCTCGTACTTGTCACAAATGCCAAGTCTATGCTGACAAGGTACATATTCCTCCAATTCCTCTTAATGTCTTAACAGCTCCTTGGCCATTCGCGATGTGGGGAATCGATATGATTGGAGAGATCAAGCCTACAGCATCCAATGGACATCGTTTCATCCTGGTGGCTATTGATTACTTTACCAAGTGGGTCGAAGCAACTTCCTTCGCCTCCGTTACAAAGAATGTGGTTGCCCGCTTCATCAAGAAGAACCTCATATGCCGGTATGGTATCCCCGACAGGATCATCACGGACAACGGTACAAATTTGAACAACACTGTGATCACCGCTCTGTGCGAGCAGTTTAAGATTCAACATGACAATTCATCTCCCTATCGGCCAAAGATGAACGGTGCTGTTGAAGCTGCGAACAAAAATATCAAGAAGATCATTCAAAAGATGACAGTCACCTACAAGGGCTGGCACGAGATGTTACCGTTTGCTCTGCATGGATATCGTACCACGGCGCGTACTTCAACTGGGGTAACCCCCTTTTCTTTGGTATATGGCATGGAGGCTGTTTTACCTATGGAAGTTCAGATTCCTTCCTTGAGGATTATGAAGGATGTTGGTTTAAGTGAAGACGATTGGATTCAGACCCGGCTTGATCAACTTAATTTGATCGACGAGAAGCGACGTACTGTTGTTTGTCATGGTCAGACGTATCAAAAACGGATGATCAAGGCTTTCAACAAGAAATTCAGACGTCAGGTATATCAAGTCGAAGATCTTGTAATCAAGCGGATCATCTTGCCGCAAAGTGATCCCAGGGGCAAGTGGACTCCTACTTACGAAGGACCATTTGTGATCAAGAATATCTTTTCTGGTGGGGCAATGATTCTGACCACCATGGATGGTGATGACCTGCCGCACCCTGCGAACACAGATATAGTCAAAAGATACTACGCATAAAATGACCCGACAAGTTAAAAACCCGAAAGGGTGGCTTGGGCAAAAATGGGCATCCCGGTGAATCGAAAACCCGAAAGGGCGGTTCAGGAAAAAATTAGGGATAAATAATAAAAAAAATCTGTACACCCGGCAAGTTGAAAACCCGAAAGGGAGACTTGGGAAAAAAGGGGTTTCCCGGTGGACTGAAAACCCGAAAGGGCGGTCCAGGCAAAAGTTAGGGAATTAAAGCGTATGTGTATGTCTCGTCGGATCACTTTAAGGACAATCGCTTCACGACCAAGCTCCAAGCTTCTGATCTATCCAATCATCTGCGGACGAAGCAACGAATGGACAAGGTACTCAGAGTTGTGAAGGTTATAGTAGAATGGGAACCCCATGGAATTGTTACACATAGCCATCTTTATTTGTATAAATTTTTTCTCAATTTTTCGACAACATTCTCTTACTAGGATGTCTGTCTCCTTTATACAAAAATACTTACGAAAGTTAATACGAAGATACTTCAAAGTGCAGAAATTTGCTTGCCTTTTCTTTCTTTTTACACTTATGTTCTATTTGAAAACGTCCAATGGTTTGTTAAATGAGCATATGCATTTGAATATAATCACTGCTTAAAAATAAAACAAAATAAGAAAGGATAATTACTGATAGGTCGAAAGTATAGGAAAACGTCTTTAGGCTATTCCAGAAGAAATCCCCTACAGTATGTCATTCAGATCCTCAACAGAGCTAAAACCTTGGAGTATATATCCCCAGCGGAGCCAGAATACTCAAAACTTTCTTCCCCAGCGGAGTCCAAAACTTCAAATCTTAAACCTCAGTGGAATACTATCCAACCTCCTCCGATTCCCCAGCGGAGTTCTCCACAAAACAAAAATCCCCAGTAGATTGGCATACAACCCAAGTTCCTGATTTCCCCGGCAGGATAAGCATTCTCCCCACAAAGTTATTTCCCAGCAGAATGAATATTTCTTGTTCCCATTTCTCCGGTTGAAGTCTCCCAGGTTTTAATTCCCCAGTAGAGATCGTCGGAGTTATCCTTATTTTCCCAGGAAAGTCATAAGAGATTCTCAATTCCCCACAAGTTACCAAGGATTTTCAATCCTCAGCAGTAGTCCAAAGGACATTATCAGTCCCAACAATCAAAAGTTTTGAATCTCCAACAGCAGTCAAGGGTTTATGTTCCCCAGCAGCGGTCAAAGAGTTCATTGTCTCCAGTTATCAAGGATTTATTTTCCTCAAACAGGACAGCTAATCAGCTTACATGCGCATACATTACATTCATATATCATAAACATTTATAGAAAACATTTTATTGCATCATACATGTCATGCAACATAACTTTATTGTTTTAGCTAACATTTTACCCTTTTCAGGATAAGATTAAAAGCTATCTTTAACAAATATTCGAAGATCTCAGATACAGTATGGATACACCCCAGACACGGCGGTCATTCAATTACTCATTCAGACTTCAACAATCAGATACAGACTAGATACGCTCCAGACACGGGAGCCATTCTATCTCTCATTCTGATTCAACTATCAACTTCAACATCAGATACACTCCAGATACGGAAGTCATTCTGTCACTTATCCAGATCCCAGTTACAGTACGGATACACTCTAGACACGGAAGCCATTCTGCTACTCATACAGATCTCAATTTCAAATACAGTCCAGATACGCTCCAGACACAGTTGTCATTCTGTCACTCATTCGGAATTTATCCCCAGCTCAGAGATGCTCCATACACAAATGTTTTTCTGTCGCCCACTCAGAATACAGATACACTTCAGACATGGCAGTCATTATGATATTCGTTCAAGAATCAAATACAGTTACAGCTTGGATACGCTCCAGACACGGGCGTCATTCCTTTACTCATACAAATCCAATCTCCAGATACAACTCAGATACGTTCTAGATACGGATACCATTCTGATGTTCATTCTACTAATATTCAACAAACACTTTGGATGGCATCTCTAAGCCCATCTCCAGCAAGATTATATCATCTCCAAATGGCATCTTTAAGCTCATTCCCTCAAACTGCATTTTTGACGAGTGCAAATTTACGGACACTCTAGTGTCCAATCCTCTTTTACCTTCGAGTCACGAAAGGCAAACTTGCCAATCTAACTCTTCAGGTTCAAGAAGATTGAACAGGGGCAACTGTTGTACCCCATAATTTGCCCTCTCATTTTATCAATGTTTTTCATCACAAGACTTTTTGAACTCAATAGCAAGCTAGGGTTTGCTCTGCTCAAGACATCTCCTTGCACTGTTGACCTAAATTAGGGTTTGAGTTTGCACAGGGATTTTTGAACTTCTAATGCCCAAAGTGACTTTCATACTTCATGTTGGATCCATAAGTTTGTCCATACCAAGTTTCAAGCCTTGAATCAAATTTTTGCCCAGTCAATTGGACAGTTGACCTAGAAATCAGCTGTATTAGGGGTAAAGTCAATTGTGGCCAATTTACAGTCAAACCTCATGAATTTTGACCCACATCAACATTATGAACTCATATGAACCATTTGATCAATTTTGGACCACAACTCTACAAGAAATTTGATTAGATCATCAAAAGGGCAAAATGGTCATTTTTAGGGTTTTGACTGTACAAAGGCAATTTCTGATTTTTGACCTAGCCAATGGCAAATTGGGTTCAACCATGGACTCAAGGACTCAATGGCATCATCTTGACCTATTCAACAAGTTCAAACTTTGACTTTTTTGGTCAAAATCAAGTGCCAAGGGTCATTTTTCATCAAGAGGTGTCAAAATATGAAACTTATTCATCAAGAAACCCAAAATTGCACATTAGGGTTTAAAGTTGAAAATTTTCATAACTTAGAATTTTTCTAAGTTATAAAATTTTCTTAATTTTTCCTAACTTTGTCCAACATTTTCACCATGATGCATTTGGATTCAAACAAAACTTCCAACATGAAAGTTGTAGTCCTCTACAAAGTCTATAACTTTGTTTCACAAAGTTTTCTCAAAAGAAGCTTGGATCTCAAGTTATGATTTTTGGAACAAGGGTCCCTAAAACTTTTAACTTAGTGAAATTTTGCCCTAGTTTAGGCATGATTTTGACCTATCTTCTTGGACATTTTTCACATAGTTCCACTTGGAATCTCAAGTTGCATTTCAAAGATGAATTGTAGAGCATGTTGCAAGATTTCCAAAATGTCCAGGAACTCCTCAAACACATTTGTGGTTAGAGAGAATCGAAGGCTTGAAGTTGGCAAAAACTCACTTTTCATCCATGGCATATTCATGTTCATACATGTTGCAATTTCAAGTCAGCATGCTTTGCACTAGATTACAGGCCTCTAAACCACTTCACACTCAATAATTTAATGCAAATCCATTGGTCTAAGCCTTTGTTTTGGTCATTAGGACATTGTACACAAAATTAATCCCTAAGTAGAAAAAGGTACATTTCCATTTTTGCTTAAATATGATTTATGTCAAAACTAAATCCCTTGAGCATTGGTCCATATCAGAGAGAGCAAATCAAATCCACAAGTTGGATGGGCCAAGGGCAAAGGATGCAAGCATAAGGATAGCCTGTATAGGCCTACTTCAATCACTTCCACATTTTTGCTTCAAAAACAAGAAACTTGTCCAAAACATTATAATTTGAAAACTAGCCAAAACAAACTTATGCAAACAGTTTGAACATCTTTCTCACACCCCTTTGAGCCAAAAACACGATTGCTTGAGCCTCTAAACACCTCATATCCAGAAATCACCTTCCATTGGCAAAACAGGGCAGAACCTGCAACTTGAGTTCCATAACTCAATTGGCTCGTGTGTTTTGTCCCAAGTTGCTTCAAACACCTTCCATTCAACTCATCCAAGCTACCCCAAACCTCAAACACCAACTGTAAATCCATTTACAGAGTTTGCCATTTTCATTTTGAGCTTGTGCAGGTTGAGTTCTATAGGCTGATTCAAGAACATTCAAGGAAAGCAGGCTATTGGAGAAGGTCAAGTGAAGTTCAAGAAAGCTCCCAGACATCTCAAGCCTTGTTGAAAAGCTCTACATTGCCCTACACGAAGTCAGTTGAAATAGGTTTTTGTCCACTTCCTATCTCTCTATTTAGGAACATTTAGCCTTAGGTTTGTGAATAAGAAATATAGTATTCATTGCCAGGAAGCTGTACATATGCTCAGTTTTCATTTATATTAAGCATGCTAAGAGAATTTCATCCATGAACATGCTGAAAAAATTAGGTTAGATTTTAGGGCCAGAGAAATTCTCTCTGGTCTTTGAGAGTTAAGACAAGTTGCTTATATGGTTGGAATCGTCTTGAAATTCTCTACAAGTTTGATGTTATGTGTTTTTGCAATAGAGCTCGTATACAGGATTTGGTGGTTGTACAGGGCACGCGCGCGTTTTCAAAATTCTGAAGGTTGAAGATGAAGTGGTGGGTTGGGCTTGGCCTGGCTCACTATTGACACCTCCCTTTTTCCTTTTTGCACCCCCTGGCCCAATTTCTTGTTATTTTATATTTTTTCATTTTTATTTTCATTTCTGATTTTGTTTATTTATTTCCAAATATAAAAAATGCTCAAAAATATTTTTATAATTTTTTCACATTTATTTTGCATTTTATTTTATTTTTATAACATAAAAAGCAATTATTTAATTTTATCTTATTTACTCAAAACTTGAAAAATATATAAATTATACTTTTTATTTTTATTCTTTTATTTTTATTCACACTAAAAATATTATTCTAAATATATTTTATTTTTGTATATATTTTATTTATTGTACATATTTAATATAATATACATATATATATACTCTTATTTTATTATATATTTAGAATAAAAATATATATATTACACTTTTATTTTTATTATTAAATATACTTATAAATACTTTTTCTAAACATATTTTATTTTGTTACATATACTATTTTATTTTTATTGTATATAAATAAAATAATTAATATATTTACTTTCTTAAAGAAAATTAGGGTTTTTACCCTTAACCTAATAAAATTAATCTTTTATTTATTTCTTTATTTTTTACATTAAATATTTTTACATACATAAATAAACAAAAACTTTTTTGCATAATTCATTTTTTTTATTTGATATATTTATTTTGTTAATTTAAATAGTGTCCATTTAATATTTATGCATTGGGATTCAATTTGGATGTAATAGTAAGCTAGGGTTTATATTTCTTGTCAATAGCTTAGACTTTTAAATTCTCGCACTTTACGCTTTCAACTATGCCATGATTAGAGAATTAAGGTTTGTATGCAAAAATCCAAATCAACAAGTAGCTTGACCTAATCAAAGATAAAAATGCATGAAAATCAAACACAATACACACTTGCACCCTTAGGGTTACAATCCACTAGTTGCCTTAAAATGGGCCATGTTATGCATGTTGAGAACTTTGGCAAAACAAAAACAAAACAAAAGATCATAGTCCCTCGATGACGCTATCTTGGTTTCCTAAACAAAATGATCAAGTCCCTCAAAAAATTTCCAAAAATACTTAACACAATTGCTATCATGGTCTACACGATGACCCGCACTTGTCCCGTTTAACATCCTAATACAAGGTTGTTCACCAAATGCAATGGTGAAATAACACTGTCAAAAGGGTTAAAAACATATTAGGAAAGATCTTTGAGTAAATTAGGGTAGATAGCTCTTAGTTACTTGATCAAAAGCTTGCAAAACATCCTTGCTATTTTCAAACACACTTCACAACACAATTTCAAAACATGTCCCAAATCAAACTTTCAAACATTGAAATTTTTTCAAAAGACAAAACATCTTTGAATACATTCAAACAAGAATCATTACAAAGGTTGCCACAACGATGGCCTCTTTTCAAAACATCTTTCAAAACTACACACAAAGCACCATTTCAAACAATTGAAAAGCAAAAGCAAGTGATCTAAACAAGTAACTAAGAGCCCATGGATAACCATGGATGAAAAGGGTGCTTGCACCTTCCCTTTTCATAATCTACTCCCCGAACCCAAGAAAACATCTCAAAGGTCTTTCTTGTGCTTTTTGACCTTTCCTTAGGATAAAATAAAAAGTCGGTGGCGACTCTTGCTAAACCAAAACATTTGCGAACACAAACGCAAAACACTCAAGTCAGTTCTCCCACTGTATCACAATATGGGTCGATGCAAAACCCCTTGGATCGACGCGTACTGCTCTAACTGCACAACATGAGTCTACGCATCCCCTCACGGATCAACTAATCCTGAGTCTTGCACACAGCATGTATCGACACATGCATCATACGGATCGACTCATCCTGAGTCCTTCAACCTTCATGTATCGATGCAAGCCTCTTCGTGTTGACTCATATTGAGTCTATAAGCCCTCATGTATCGACACATCATGGTTGAGTTCGACACATCCTGATCCTTCCTGCATAATTCTGCGATTTTTCTCTGCATCTCACTACGGGATTCATGTTTTTAACCCTACAAACTTAATATAATCATGATAAATCATCACCAACAATTATCCTATAATACTACATCGATCAAACAACATCGGAATATCACTATTCATCTAAAATTTGTCGATTCTCATCATACAACAATCATACATTTTAAATTCAAGAACGAGACAGAAATCGCCTCTAACCCCACATATCAATCATCATGAACCCAATTATAGAGTCAGAACCCCACCCTTACCTTGGATTGAAGGTCTCTCTATAATCTTTCGGTTGAATTCTTGTTATGCTGTTTTTCCTCTTTTTCCAGCAGCTTCACGTTCTTCTTCTCAATCCTTATTCTTCTACTGCTTCTCTCTTTTTTATTCTTTCAAACAACAATAAAATAACCCTATTATTCTTTTTTCCTTATTGGGCTCAAAACTAATACACCCCCCTTATTACTTATATTCCTTTAAAGCAAACCCACATCAACAATATTATACTTCTAATATTATTTCTCCACTTAATAAATAAATCTAGTTAATCATAACACATCTTCACAATTATTCCAAAAATAATTTAATTAAATAATTAATTAAATTACCGATGTTACACTCAGCGATTGGGAGGCTAAAGACTTTGTCCCGATCACTTTTATTCCACTGTAATTTATCTTTACATTTTGTTGGATCTGTAATATGGAAACAATTCACACTCTTAAAACCTTGTGTCTTACCCGAGGCACAATGGTCCATTTGTAAGGGTTATTATCTCATTTTCATATGACATCAATGAATCATGGACGTTTTCGTATACAAACTTTTATGCTCATTGTTTTTCTTTTACATTTTACTTCCTTTCAAAGATAGCTATACCCTTACACACACCCACAATCACAATGCAGGTATACATCCATTCTGGATCCCATGGGTAACGATACTACTATGGCCTTTTGTGACTCTGAGAATCTAATCTACCAAGCCGAAGACGAAGGTGAGGAAGATTGTGACGTACCAGGGGAACTTGCCAGACTGCTACAACAAGAGGAGAGAACCATTCAGCCTCACGAGGAACCTGTGGATACAATCAACCTGGGTACCGAAGAGGACAAAAAAGAGGTCAAGATAGGTGCCAATTTGGAACCCAATGTCAAGGAGCGTCTGATTAAGTTGTTACACGATTATGATGAAGTCTTCGTCTGGTCATATGAAGACATGTTGGGACTTGATACAGACATTGTGGTACATCGTCTGCCTACAAGAGAAGATTGTCCGCCAGTAAAGCAAAAGGTTCGCCGCATGAGGCCTGATATGTCATAATAGATTAAAGCAGAGGTCATGAAGCAATTCAACGCGGGATTTTTGGTTGTCGCCTCTTACCCTTAATGGGCTGCCAACATTGTTCCCATACCCAAAAAAGACGGAAAAGTGCGAATGTGTGTGGACTACAGAGATTTGAATAGGGCAAGCCCTACGGATGATTTTCCACTCCCCCACGTTGATATCCTAGTTGTCAATACGGCCCCAACACAAAGTGTTTTCCTTCATGGACGGATTCTCAGGTTATAACCAAATCAAAATGGCGCCTGAGGACATGGAGAAAACAACATTTGTCACATAATGGGGCATATTATGCTACAAGGTAATGCTATTCGGACTAAAGAATGATGGGGAAACCTATCAGCGTGCCATGGTAGATTTATTTCATGACATGATACATCACAAAATAGAGGTCTACGTGGACGATATGATAGCTAGATCGCAAACAGAAGAGAAGCATCTTGATCACTTACAAAAACTGTTTGAGAGACTGAAGAAGTACAAGCTGAGGTTGAATCCAAACAAATGCATATTTGGGGTACGGTCTGGTAAACTCCTAGGCTTTGTCGTCAGTAACAAAGGTATCGAGGTTGATCCTGCCAAAGTTAATGCAATACAAGAGATGCCTGCTCCCCGTACTGAAAAGGAAGTCAAAGGATTCTTGGGACGTTTGAACTATATTGCTAGATTCATTTCTCACCTGGCATCTACTTGTGAGCCAATCTTCAAACTATTAAAGAAAGATCAAGTAGTCATATGGAATGATGAATGCCAAATTGATTTCGACAAAATCAAAGAATACTTACGAGAGCCTCCTGTATTGATGCGACCATTTGAGGGAAGACCGTTGATCATGTATCTGACTATTTTAGAAAACTCAATGGGGTATGTATTGGGGAAGCATGACGAGTCTGGCCGAAAAGAGCATGTTATTTACTACCTGAGCAAAAAGTTTACCGACTCTGGCATGGGCTACTCGCCGGCTAAGACAGTATATGCTGACTCATACTACCTTGTTGATATCTAAAATGGATTCGATAAAATACATCTTCGAGGAGCCTGCTCTTTCTGGGAGAATAGCAAGGTGGCAGATGATTCTGACAGAATATGACATACAATATACTACCCAGAAAGCTATAAAAGGCAGTTTACTAGTTGATCACCTTGCTCACCAAGCTGTAGAAGACTACGAGTCCATGAAGTTCGAATTTTCGGATGAAGACATCATGACATTAGACAACTGTGAAGAAATCAAGCCATATGACGGACCTGAACAAGGATCCCGATGGACCTTGTTCTTTGATGGGGCATCCAACGCACTCGGAAATGGTATTGGTGTTGTACTCATATCTCCAGAAGGGTGTTATACTACCTTTACCGCCAGACTTTGCTTCAATTGTACAAACAACATGGCGGAATACGAAGCGTGCATCTTCGGTGTCAAAGTTGCCCTAAACTTAGGGATCAAATCCTTGGATGTATTCGGAGACTCAGATTTGGTTATCAGCCAGATCAAAGTGGAATGGGACACCAAACACCCAAACCTTATCCCTTACAAAGAACATGTTTTGACGTTGCTACCACATTTTGAGAAGATTACCTTCGAGCATTTCCCGCGAGAAGAAAATCAGCTAGCAGACGCTCTAGCCACAATGTCATCTATGTTTAAACTTAATTGGGATAACGAGGCTCCCCAGATAACCATTGAACGAATGGAAGAACCAGCACACTGTCACAAGATTAATACTGAAGAAGTAGTGGACCAACCTTGGTTTCACGAAGTCAAGAAGTATCTTGAGGCTCAAGAATATCCAGAATGAGCTTCAGTCAATGACAAAAAGTTCTTAAGGAGATTCTCTGCTAATTTCTTCCTTAGTAACGACATCATGTATAAACGCAATCATGACTCTGTGTTACTTCGGTGCATAGATAAGGTTGAAGCTGAAAGGATTATGGCTGAATTGCATGAAGGCACTTTTGGCACCCATTCCAGTGGTCATACGATAGCGAAAAAATCCTACGGGCAGGCTATTACTGGTCTACCATGGAAGCAGATTGCTATCAACATTCTTGAACCTGCCATAAGTGTCAGATTTATGCTAACAAGGTTCACGTACCTCCGGTTCCTCTGAATGTCTTGACGGCTCCTTGGCCCTTTGCCATGTGGGGAATTGATATGGTTGGGGAAATCAAGCCGACAACCTCCAATGAACATCGCTTCATCCTAGTGGCCATTGATTATTTTACAAAATGGGTGGAGGCAGCTTCCTTCACCTATGTTACCAAGAATGTTGTTGCCTGTTTCATCAAACAAAATCTCATTTGCCGGTACCCGGTATCCTAGAAAGGATCATCACTGACAATGGTACAAATCTCAACAACACTATGATCACCTCCTTGTGCGAGCAATTCAAGATTCAGCATCACAATTCTTCTCCTTACCAGCCAAAGATGAATGGTGTCGTCGAAGCTGCAAATAAGAACATTAAAAAGATCATACAGAAAATTACAGTCACATACAAAGACTGACATGAGATGCTACCCTTCTCTCTCCACGGGTATCGTACCACAGCTCACACGTCAACTGGGGCAACACCCTATTCTTTGGTATGCGGCATGGAAGTCGTCTTGCCTATTGAGGTTCAGATCCCCTCTCTGAGGGTTATGAAGGATGCAGGGTTGAATCAAGACGATTGGATCTAGACTCGACTTGATCAACTAAACTTAATTGATGAGAAGAGACTCACCGCTGTTTGCCATGGTCAAATGTATCAAAAACGGATTATCAAGGTTTTCAACAAGAAAGTCAGACGCCAAGTGTATCAAGTTAGGGATCTAGTGATGAAACTCATCATATTTCCGCAAGGTGATCCCAGGGGCAAATGGACTCCTACCTATGAAGGACCATTTGTAATCAAAAACATATTCTCTGGTGGGGCAATGATCTTGACTACCATGGATGGTGATGACCTTCCGCATCCTGCGAACGCGGACATAGTCAAAAGATACTACGCATAAGAGACCTGCTAGGTTGACATACCTAGGAAAAACAAGGGCATCCCGGCGAACCAAAAGGTTCGGGCAAAAATTAGGGATAAAACCAAAAAATTTGTACACCCGGCAAGTTGAAAACCCGAAAGGGCGACTTAGGAAAAAAAAGGGTTTCCCGGTGGATTGAAAACCCGAAAGGGCGGTGTTGTACCTTAAAATTTTCCCTCTCATTTTATCAAACATTTCTCATCACAAGACTCTTGGAACTCAAGACCAAGCTAGGGTTTGCTCTGCTCAAGACACCTTCTTGCACTGTTGACCTAAACTAGGGTTTGAGTTTGCATAGGGATTTTTGGACCTTCAATGTCAAAATTGACTTTCATACTTCATGTTGGACTCATAAGTTTGCTCATACCAAGTTTCAAGCCTTGAATCAAATTTTTGCCCATTCAATTGGACAATTGACCTAAAAATCAACTGTATTGGGGAAAAAGTCAATTGTGGCCAATTTTCAATCAAACTTCATGAATTTTGACCCACATCAACATTATGAACTCATATGAACCACTTGATCAAGTTTGGACCACAATTCCATAAGAAATTTGATCAGATCACCAAAAGGGCAAAATGGTCATTTTTAGGGTTTCGACTGTATAAAGGCAATTTTTGATTGTTTGACCTAGCCAATGGCAAATATAGTTCAAAAATGGACTCAAGGACTCAATGGAATCATCTTGACCTATTCAACAAGTTCAAAAGATCTCAAATGCATAGGATTGACAGATGAATTTTTCAGTCAACTGATCAAAATTTGATTGTACACTGAAAAGTCAAACTTTGACTTTTTGGTCAAAATCAAGTACCAAGGGTCATTTTTCATCAAGATGTGTCAAATTATGAAACTTGTTCGTCAAGAAACCCAAAATTGCAAATTAGGGTTTGAAATTGAAATTTTTCATAACTTAGAAAATTTCTAAGTTATGAAATTTTCTTAATTTTTCCTAACTTTGTCCCACATTTTCACCAAGATGCAAATGGATTAAAACAAAACTTATAACATGAAAGTTGTAGTCCATCACAAAGTCTACAACTTTGATTCACAAAGTTTTCTCAAAATAAGCTTGGATCTTAAGTTATGATTTTTGGAACAAGGGTACCTAAAACTTTTAACTTAGAGAAATTTTGCCCTAGTTTAGGCAGGATTTTGACCCATCTTCTTGGCCATTTTTTGACATAGTTCCACTTGGAGTCTCAAGTTAAATTTCAAAGATGGATTATAGTACTTGTTGCAAGCTTTCCAAATTTTCCAAGAACTCCTCAAACACATTTATGGTTAGGGAGAATCGAATGCTTGAAGTTGGCAAAAACTCACTTTGTAACCATGGCCAATACATGTTCATACAAGTTGCAAAATCTGACCAAACTAGCTTTGTACTTGATTACAGGTCTCTAAACCAATTTACACTCAAAAATTGAATGCAAATACATTGGACATTGGTGTTATTCTGACCATTAGAGCTTGGCACAATGGATTAATCCATTTTTGGCATAAAGGTTGCACTTCCATTTTCATAAAGCATTACTTTTGCAAATTTGTTTCTCTTAAGCATTGGACCAAGCCTTTTGCTGCAAACAAAGTTCCCTAATCTCAGGCATAGTACACCAACTATGTGCATGCTTGGAGCTAGCCTGTACAGGCCATATCATGGTCATTTCTCACTTTTACTTCAAAAACAAGTCATTGTGCAAAAGGTCAAGAACACACGTATCTGATATATTCAACTTAAGCAAAGTTTTCAAACAAGTTTTACAGATCCTTGTAAGCCAGAAACACGAGCCTTTCACCCCTAAAGCACCCTCATACTCAAAAACCACATTTTCTTGCAAAATAGGGCAGGGCCCGCAAATCACAAGCCAAATCACATTCCACTCGTGTGTTTTGCTTGCAATCAGTTCCAATACCTTCCACTCAACTCACTCAAGCTATCCCAAACCTCCAATGCCAATTGTAACTCCATTTACAGTGTTCACCATTCTTGTTTGGAAGCTTTGCAAGTTGAGTTCTGTAGAACGATTCAGGCCACTTCAAAACAAACTAAGCATTGGGAAAGGTTCAGGGAACATCAAGCAAGCTCAAAAGAACCTCAGGCCTCACTGAAAGTTGCTGCATTGTCCAACTCGTGTCCAACTGAAATAGGTTTTTCATGAACTTCGATCTCTCTATTTAGGAACATTTGGCCTTAGGTTTGTGAATGAAAGATGTTGTATTCATTACCCTGAAACCATACATATGCTCAGTTTTCATTCATATTAATCATGCTGGGAGAATTTCATCCATGAACATGCTGAAAAAACTAGGTTAGAAATTAGGGCCAGAGAAATTCTCTCTGGTCTTTGAGAGTTAGATTAAGGTTTTTTATATGGTTAGAATCGTGGTTTGATGCTCTACAAGTTTCATGTTTTGAGTTTTGTTAAAAGATCACAAATACAGGAGATACGAGTTTGTGTAACAGGCACGCGTTTTCCACAATGCTGGAGGAAGAAGATGAAGCTGATGGGCTGGGCTTGGCTTTTTGCTTCTAACACCTTCTTTTTCAGTTTCACACCCCCTGGCCCATTTCCTTGTATTTTTATTATTTTTGCATTTTTATTTCATTTCTGACTTTATTATTTTATTTCCAAACATAAAAAATACTTGAAAAATATTTTCATATTTTTTTACATTTATTTGGTATTTATTTTAATTATTACTAGCATTAAAGCATTTTATATACTTTTATATTATTTTGTTTAAATGTAAAAATAATGTAAATAATACTTTTATTTTTATTTCTTAATTTTATTCACATTGGAAAATATTTTCTTGAATATATTTTATTTTTTTTGTAAATATTTTATCTTATTTTATACATATTTAATATATTTAATATATATATATATATATATATATATATATATATATATATATATATATATATATATATATATATATGCATACATATATACTTTATTTTATTAAAAAAACATAGATTAAAAGTACAAAAACATTACATTTTTATTTTTATTATTATTTTGTACTAAAAAACACTTTTTTTTAATATATTTTTATTTTGTACATATTAATATATTTTTGTATATAAATAATATATAATTTTATTTCTTAAGGAAAATTCGGGTTTTACCCTTTAATTAAATAAAATCAACTTTTTTTCTTTTATTTCTTTACATCTTTTTTTTTCACTTTAAAAAATACTTTGCATACATAAAAACTTTTTGCATAATACATTTTTATTTAATATTTGTTTATTTTTGTTTATTTAAATATTGTGCATTTAAATATTATGCATTGTAAATTCAATTTGGTTGTAATAATTTAGGGTTTTAATTTCTTGCAAAATAATCCCCCATTCAAAATTGTACCCCCCCTCCCTATATCAAAGTTGTAATAGCTTAGATTTATTTTTACGCACTTAAATGCTTTCAATTATGCCATGATTAGAGAATTAGAGTTTGTATGCAAAATCAAAACCAACAAATAGTTTGACCTAATCAAAGACAAAAATGCATGAAAAACAAACACAATGCACACTTGCACCCCTAGGGTTACAATCCACTTGTTGCCTTCAAAAATGGGTCATGGTATGCATGTTAAGTACTTTGGCAAAACAAAAACAAAACAAAAGATCATAGTCCCTCGATGACGCTATCTGAGTTACCTAAACAAAATGATCAAGTCCCTCAAGAAAATTGCCAAAATACTTGACACAATTGCTATCATGGTCTATACGACGACCCGCGCCTGTCCCGTTTAACATCCTAACACAAGGTTATTCACCAAATGTAATGGTGAAACAACATTGTCAAAAGGGTTAAAAAAATAAGAAAGATCTTTGAGTAAAATAGGGTAGATACCTCTTAGTTACTTGATCAAAAGCTTGCAAAAACATCCTTGCTATTTTCAAACCCACTTCACAACACAATTTCCCAAAACAAAACTTTCAAAACATTGAAATCTTTTCAAAATACAAAAACACCTTTGTATACGTTCCAACAAGAATCATTACAAAGGTTGCCACAATGATGGCCTCTTTTCAAAACATATTTCAAAACCACACACAAAGCACCATTTCAAACAATTGAAAAGCACCATTTCAAACAATTGAAAAGCAAAGCAAGTGATCTAAACAAGTAACTAAGAGACCATGGATAACCATGGATGAAAAGGGTGCTTGCACCTTCCCTTTTCATAATATACTCCCCGAACTCAAGAAAACATCTCAAAGGTCTTTCCTGTGCTTTTTGACCTTTCCTTAGGATAAAATAAAAAAGTCGGTGGCGACTCTTGCTAAACCGAAACATTTGCGAACACAAATGCAAAACCTCAAGTCAGTTCTCCCACTGTATCACAGGCGGCCCAGGAAAAAGTTAGGGAATTAAAAGCGTATGATTATGTCACGTTGGATAACTTTACGGACAACCTTTGGCTTCCACTGACAAACTCAGAGGTACTGATCAATTCAATCATCTTCGGACGAAGCAACAAATAGACAAGATGCTCAGAGATACGAAGGCTATAGCAGAATGGAGACCCCATGGGATTATTACACATAGCTATCTTTTCTTTGTATCAAAATTTTCATTTTTTATGACAGCATTCTCTTACTAGAATGTTTGTCCCCTTGTACAAAAATATTTACTCAAAGTCAATACAAAGATATCCCTTTGAAAGTGCAAAAAATATTTGTCTTTTCTTTACGCTTGTGTTTTGTTTACAAAAAAAACATCCAATGATTCATTGTTGAACATATGCATCTGAACATAATTAGTGTTTACAAATAAACAAAATGAAAAGAGGCAATTACTGATAGGTTGAAAGGATAGGAAAATATATCTAGGCTATTCCATAGGTAATCCCCTGCAGTACGTCGTTTAAAATCCCCAGCAGAACAAAGCTGCAAATTGTTGATCCCCAGTAGAGGTCCTCAAATTTCTCAGGATTCCCCGATAGGATTTTATAAGCAGTATACGGCATTCCCCTTATAACAGAGTTTATTTCTCAAAATGGAAATTCATCAACACTTCGACTTCAAGGCATGAAGACTTATATATCCTCAACAACATTCATGGATTTATTTTTCCTCAATCCAACAGCAATACAACAGATTAGCTCACATACGCATACATCATCCATATATCATAAACATTGATAACACGAATGCATTATACTATACATTTCATACAACATAAACATTGCATATTAAGCTAACATTTTACCTTCTTCAGGATAAGATTAATCAACAGCTACCATTAACAATGTTCAAAGATTTCAGATATAGTACAAATACGCTCCAGATACGGATGCCATCCTGATACTCATTCATATTCAACTTTCAGATACAATACAGATACGCTCCAGATACGGATACCATCCTGATACTCATTTAGATTCAACTTTCAGATACAGTACAGATACGCTCCAGATACGGATGCCATTCTGATACTCATTCAGATTTAACTTTCAAATACAGTATAGATACGCTCCAAACACAGACGCCTTTCTGATACTCATTTAGATTCAGCTTTCAGATACAGTTCAGATACTCTCCATATACGGATGCCATCCTGATACTCATTCAGATTCAGTTTTCAGATACAGTATAGATACGCTCCAGATACGGATTCCATCCTGATACTCATTCATATTCAACTTTCAGATACAGTACAGATACACACCAGACACGGACGCCATTCTAATACTCATTCAGATTCAGCTTTCAGATACAGTTTAGATACGCTCCAGACACGGACGCCATTCTGATACTCATTCAGATTCGACTTTTAGATACAGTACAATTAGGCTCTATACATGGATGCCATTCTGATATTCATTCGGATTTGACTTTCAAATACAGTACATATACGCTCCAGACACGGATGCCATTCTGATACTCATTCTTTCAGCTTACAAATTATAATTCAATAATCAGTTTTGGATGGCATCTTTAAGCCCATCTCCCACAGATTTCTATCACCTCTCAAAATGGCATCTATAAGCCCATTCCTTCTATCATTGCATCGTCGATTGCAAATTTCTGGGCACTCTAGTGTCCAATCATCTTCCACCTTCGAGTCACGAATGGCAAAACTCGCCAGTATAACTCTTCAGGTTTAAGAAGATTGAACAGGGGCAGCTGTTGTACCCCAAAATTTTCCCTCTCACTTATCAAGAATTTTCTCACAAGATCTCTTTGACTCAAGACTGCATTAGGGTTAGACCAGCTCAACACACCTCCTCATGCACTGATGACCAAAATTAGGGTTTGAGTTTGCACAAGGATTTTTGGACTATGAACGCTTCATTTAACTTTCAAGGATCATTATGGACCCCTAATATTACTCATGTCAAGTTTCAAGCCTTGAATCACACTTTTGATCAGTCAATTGAACAGTTGACCTAAAAATCAGTTGTATTGGGGGAAAAGTCAACCATGGCCAATTTATAGTCAAACTTCATAATTTTTTATCCACATCAACATTTTAGACTCATATGTATCATTTGATCAAGTTTGGACCACAATTCCTCAAGAAATTTGATCAAATCATCAAAAGGGCAAAATGGTCAAAATTAGGGTTTTGACTAAGAAAGGGAAATTTCTGATTTTTGACCTAGAAAATGATCAATTGGTTTGAAGCATGATTTCAAGAGTTCAATTTCATCATTTTGACCTAATTACATGATTCAAAACATTACAAATCCATTGGATTGACAGATGAATTTTTCAGTCAACTGATCAAAAGTCAATTGTATACTGAAAGTCAAACTTTGACTTTTTGGTCAAAGTCAAGTGCCAAAGATCATAATTCATCAAAACATGTCAAAATATGAAACTTTTTCATCAAGAAATCAAGGATTTAAGATTTTGTTTTGAAAAGTTGAAATTTCTCAACTTAGAAATTTTTCTAAGTATAGAAAATTTCTTATTTTTTCTCAACTTTGAGCCAAAGTTTCACCATGATGCAAGATGATTCAAAGGAAACTTCCAACATGAAAGTTGTAGATCTCCATGAAATCTACAACTTTTCTTCATACAATTTCTCCTAAAAATTCTTGGATCTCAAGATATAATTTTGTGAATACATGCCCATGAACTAAAAATAACTTAGTGAAATTTTGCCCTAGTTAGGCAGATTTTTTACCTAACTTCATGGCAATTTTTCACATGGTTCCAGGAGGAATTTTCAAAATCAATTCTAATAGGGGTTTTATAGAACATTACAAGCTTTCCAAAATATCCAAGAAATCCTTGAGATCATTCTTGAGTAGGGAGAATTGAAGAGATGAAGTTGGTAATTTGTCACTTGGATTTCAAGCCATTTTGTGAAGAACATTGGATCCAATCCTCAAGCATGCTGAACAAATCCTACTTTACAGGCTTCTAACTTGACTTTCACTCCATAATTAAATGTTTTCACAGCTGTTGGAATCTTCAAGCCAAGCATTGAATGCATTGTACAAGAATAATTCCATTTTTCGGAGAAAGGCAACATTGCCATTTTGGAAAAGCAAGCTTTATGCAAAGTCAACTTGCATTGAACCTTGAACTTGTTTTTTCTGCACAAACACACTCCACTCAATCATAGCAAGTGTGCTTAAAGGCCTCAGCCCCCCTACAAGCTTGGTACTATACCTTGAAACCATACTTTCTAGCTTTGCTTCACAAACAAGTAACCAAGCAAACATGTGAGTTTTTGAAATCTGAGTTGTTACAAGACTTAAGATCTTTTGCTTATAAGTAGACACACTATTTGCAAGTTGGGACACGAATGCTAAGACTCCAAAACACTCCCATAAACTTTGCAACTAAGAATCTGCCATAGCTTGACAATTTTTAACCTCACATAGCCATCTCCAAATCCACTCGTGCGTATTGAGTTTTAACCACCCAAACACTTAATATACATCATATCAAAGTGATCCAGACCCCTGTTTCAAGAATGTATCTCCTCCTTCACCATCCACCATTTTCAAATATCAAGCTTACAGGTTAACTGGAGTAGAGAGATTCAGGGGCTTTCAAGACCAAGTAAGGGTTGGAATACATTCAAGGAGGTCCAGGCAAGCTAAACAGATCCTCGGGCCTTCTCAAAACTTGCTCAAACTCCATTCACAATTCCAGCTGCAAGAGGTAAAAACTCAAACTTCTATCTCTTCATACAAGCACCATTTGATCCTGATTTATGAAAACAAAATGTATATATCCTTGCTCTAAAGCTAAAAATGTTCATAGTTTCCATTTATATTAACTGTGTATAGAGAATTTTTGATTTGAAATTTATGCAAAAATTAGGTTTCAAATTAGGGCCAGTAAAATTAGATTGTATCTTTGACTTTTAGTTTACATAAGTTATATGTTTGAACTCGTGAGAAGAAACACCATAACTTTCATGTTTGAACTTTCCATTTTTATGGAGAAATGAGGAAGATACAGGTGGTCCGGCCATGGCTCAAGGTTGAAGATGAAGTTTCCTTCAGGAGGTAGTTTCTAATATATATATTTGTGGTTTTGTTTATATAAACGGATGTACAGCCACCCCAGTGGTAAGGCAGCGCGCGTTATTACTAGAGGTCACGGGTTCGAGCTTCAGCGCGCTGCCTTTTATATTTTCTCACATTTTCCACTTTTTTGTCCCTTTGCAGCGCTGGGCTTCTGTTTCATGGGCCTATGTTTTTTTTGCTAACATCATGCACCCTGCTTACTTGTGACACCCCTGGCCCATTATCATTTTATTTATTTATTTTATTCTCATTTTATTTTCTTAAATATATTTTTCTTAATATTAAAAATCATAAAAAATATAAAAATGATAGATTTATGTTTTGGCTTATTTTATTTTATTTTTATCACAAAAAAATATTTTTATTTAGTTATATATTATCTATTTTTATTAAATAACCTTGTAAATTAAATTAGAACTAGGTTAATATTTATTTTTCTTCATAACCCATTAAATATATTATTTTAAGATAAAAAAGACAAAAAATATCTCACAATGCCATATATTATTTTCAAGACAAAAAAATACAAAAATGCTTTCTCTTTAAACTTATTTTCTTTTAATCAAATAGAATTAGGGTTTTATTCAAAAAATATTTTCTTAATTAATTTCTTTTCTTAATTGATTTAACTTTTGATTTATTTATTTTTCTCTAATTAGGTTTAGGTTAAAACTTTTTCATATAAAAAAATCAAACACAAATCTTCTTTGCATTTACATATCCTTGCATATTTAATCCATCTTGTATACTATTTATTCCAATTATTTGTATATATTCAATTTGGTTGTAATAGATTAATTAGGTTTATATTATTGCAATCCCCATTCATAAATTGTATACCCCCCTCCCGCAAGTGTTGTAATAGCGTAGTAACTTTAAATTTCGCAATTTATCGTTTTTACATAATATGCTAGTAATTAGGGTTTGTATGGGAAGATAAAATCAATCAAATAGAAAACCCTAATTCAAGACAAAATCAAGCATGAAAATGACACACTTGCACACAAGCACCCCTAGGGTTATTCCACTTGGTTGCCTTATACAAAAATGGCCATATTACGCTTGTAAGGTATCTTAGTAAAAACAAACAAATACAAGATCATAGTCCCTTGATGTCGCTATTCAAAGTTTCCTTACAAAATGATCTTAGTGCCTCTAAAAGAATGCTAAGATACCTTGCAACATTGCTAATCATGGCTATACGATGACCCACGCCCGTCCCGTTTACATCCAAAGATAGGGTTTCTTACCAAATCAATGGTAAGACAACAATATCAAAGGAAAAGAAAATGAACAAGAAAGACATTTGAGTAGGTAGATTGCTTTTAGTTACTTGCTCCATTTCAAAACAAATATCCTTGCTATTTTCAAAACAAACACACACATTTCCAAACATCTTACATTGAAAACATTTTCAAAAAGATCAACATCTTTGTATACATTCTTACAAACGAGAATCATTACAAAGATTGCCTAAACAATGGCCTCTTTACAAAATACTTTCCCTCAAACAAAAGCAAGTGATCTAGCAAGTAACTAAGAGCCCATGGAAAACCATGGATGAAAAGGGTGCTAATACCTTCCCTTTTCATAATCTACCCCCCAAACTCAAAAAAAATTACTCAAAGGTCTTTCTTGTGCTTTTTCACCTTTCCTTTTGGATAAAAGAAAAGTCGGTGGCGACTCTTGCTAACCGTAACATTTGCGATAAAACGCAAAACCCTCAAGTCAGTTCTCCCACCGTATCACACTCCTCTCTTAGTAAGATGGTTTATTTTGCATCTTCCCAAATCTATATTGAAGAACGAGCAAGGTTCAAGGTGGTCACATAGGTTGATTACGCTCAAACATTCAGACATTCGTTGGTGTTCCCGCTTCTTGGAGAACGTTACTGTTAGAACATAGTGTTGTACCCCAAAATTTGCCCTCCCATATCCATCAAGAATTGTCAAAGTCAAGGTCACAAAATGCCCCAAGGGTTGTGCAGCTCAACTGTCTTCTATACAGTCAATACTAGGGTTTGAGTTCTGGTCAAGCAAATGAACTTTTCAAAGGCCCAATCAAGTCTCATGTGCCTACAAAGATGGTCAAATATCCTCATGTCAAGTTTCAAGGCATTCAGCTCAAAATTGCACAGTCAAAACCCTAGATTGCACTACAGTCAACTGTAGGGGCAAAATGGTCATTTGACAGTCAAAAGTTCAAATTTTTGGTCAATATATCATTTTGAAGCCACAAACATCATTTGATCAATGCTTGATCATGATTCTCAAAATTTGGCTCAGAAATCATCAAAGATGCAAAAGTTGCTATATTTGGACAGCTGAAAAAGTCAACAGAAATTGACCAGGGCATAACTTTCACATGGATTATCAGAAAAATTCCATCCAAAGCTCATTTTGAAGAGAAAGACATTTCCTACAATTCATCTTCATGTTCCAAGTCCAAGAAATGCTCTCACAAAAAGTTATCAATTTCAACATTATAGGTCATTTTCAAAAGTCAACAAAAAGTGACTTTAAGTCAAAAGCCATAACTTGAGATTGGTAAATCAAAATGACATGGGACCAAAGGCATTGGTTAAAGGACTCAAAGACCTTTCCAAAATGTCCAAGAACATGTGAAAAGCTTAAAAATTGACCAAGTTATGCCTTGTGGAAATTGGGAAATTTTTAGAAATTTTTGAAAGTCAACATTGATGCAAAAGGCCTAAAAATGCAAATGGGCCCAATTTTCCTCCAAGTTTCTTCATGCCAAGCCTATGCACGACCATTAAGCCCAAGGGGAAGTATTTTCACATTTTTTTATTATTTATTTGAATTTATATTAATATTTATTCATTTAAATTATTTAAATAAATAGAAAATACAAAACTTGACCAAAACAAATCTTTCCATGCATATTTATTCTCAATGATTCGTGTACATGCCAATTAGGGAAGTTTTGGTGTGATTGGAGCTGATTGAACACAAAAGGCCATGGAAAAAGATCCAAAAAGATTTCATAAAAATCAAAGATTGAAAACCATCAATGCCTTGGATTTGTGCTGGTTTTGTTACCCTAATGCCTTCTATACATACTCAGTATCACAAACCAAAACCCTAGGGACTGCAAGCTGCGCTCATACACAATACACAAACTTGAAAATTTCCCATAAAATTCCAAATCTGAAAAGTGCCTTAGAGGTCGTTCCAGGCTTCAATCTTCATCCCATTAGCATCCTGAGACATCATTGACCGTTTCTCAACCATTAACAACAACAAAAGCTCAAAGAATTAGGGTACAGAACTCACGAAAGTCCATGGAAATTTCAAAATCGTATTCTCAGTTCTAGGCATCTTTACTGCATTCTAATCATACATTCATGTTCTTTGTCAAGTTTTGAAACTAACCATGTGATTTAATTGCTTTTTCGTGCTATATATGAGATTATGCCATAATCGATTTTTAGGGTTTACAGCTTCTTGAATTGGGGATTCTCTTATCCTGTAAAATTGAAACACGATAATACCATGATCATGATCAGGAAGCTTGGACGAAGGAGATGAGATAGTCGCGCCAAATTTCTGAATCGAAGCGTGCTAATCGCTATTTTTAACATAAGCATATATTGAGGGGGTTCAAAACCCCCGTTAAATATTTGTTGTTTTTCAGGGAAACAAAGGCAACGAAGAAGACAACCCCGTTGTCATTACCTGATTGGCTAGTTTGAAAACTCGCGCCAGATTGTCCACTAACACCATGCTTTATTCATTATATTTATTTGATATTATATATTAACTAAACGCGCGTAGCTCAGCTGGCAGGGACTAAGGCATGTGACCTTCAAGACCTGGGTTCAAATCCCAGGTCTGGCAAAATCTCAATGTTGTTTTTCAATACGTTATTCCATGCAGCGCTCTTAGTGATGAATACCATATTCCCTCAAAATCCAGGCATACACGCGTCTTACAAGAGTAAATCAAGGGCGTGGATCAAGGGTATACCATGTACCCTAGTCAAGGCATCATGCACGATTGGAAAAGTCAACAGAATTCAAGGCATAATGGGCCAATGTTCTAGGGCCTGAACCTCCACTTTGGGGACTTCCACCCCCCCTGGTTTGCTTCCTATTTTTATTTATTTCATCTTTTGATTATTTCATTTTTCTTTTGTTTAAATTAATTAACTTATTTTTTTTTTTTTATAAAATATAAAAACATACAAAAATCAGAAAAAGACCAAAAAATAATATTTATTTTATTATAATTATTTTATTAGCATGTAAATAAACTAACTTCAAATTAAGTTTAATTTATATTTTTCCATAACAAAAATCCAATAAAATAGAATTAGGTTAATTGATATTTCTTTCCTTTTAGTATTTTTTTCCTTTTTTTTTTCAGACAATAATAATTATTTATTTATTTATTTTCCTATTTAAATTGTATATAAAATAAATTAGGTTTAAGTTAGATCTTAATTTAACATTTTTTTCATAACAAATAAAAAATACTAGAATTAGGGTTTGTCCTTTAATTTAATTTCAATTAACTTCCTTTTTTTCATTGAATCTAAAAAATACAAAAATAACAAAAAATATCATTCTCATTTAACTTTAATTTTTTAATCCTTATTAATTTTAATTATTTGCAAAAAGGGTCCAACGCCCTAATTCCGTCATTAATTATTTAATTCGCGCATTTATCTTTTATCGTTTATTATAATTATGTAATTGCCCCGAAGCCATGTAACTTTAAATTCTTTGCACTTCTATTTCTTCGCATTATTTATTTTTCCGCTAAATCGGGTCCGGTTTAATTTTGGCGATGTGGACCCGCGCCTTTGTAATAGTCGTAGATTTATCTTTTCCGCACTCCTAACTGTTAATCAAGCATGCAAGAATGAATGGCCTTAATTAAAATCAAGCGTAGAACACTTCAAACGTGACAAGATAAATGACTGAAACATGACACACGATTCGCACACACCACCCCTAGGGTACGCCTCGCTGTTGCCTTGCCTCGAAAGGTGATCGTCGAGTAGAGGACGTCTTAGTAAGTCCTCATGATCCGGGAACCTGTCATGAGGGTAGCTTCTAAGGTATCTTCCTATTGCTCCGGTGATCACCATGTCCCGAACCTTCGAATTGACCCGAACACCTCCAACGGTGGTGCTACCTACCTCTCAATGGTGGGATGGCACTACTTTAAAGGACATTTACACAGACGAATTCCTTAGGGTAGGTAGACGACTCATGGATACTTGCTCTCTTCAAAAACAAACAAAAATCTTTTCACCAACACATTTTCAAAAGCTTTCAAAGCAAATTTTTCAAACACTCTGACGTACGAGTCGAACTGAAATTTTTCAAAGAAACTTTTTAAAACCCACATTGAAAAGCAAACAAACCATTTTTGAAAACACAAATGAGCGAGTATCTAAGAGCCCATGGATAACCATGGATAGAAAGGGTGCTAACACCTTCCCTTTCTATAATCTACCTCCCGAACCGAAAGCAATCTCTTTAAGGAATTTTTCTGTGCTTTTGTCCTTTCCATTTGGAGAAAATAAAAGACGGTGGCGACTCTTGCTTCCGCGACATTTCGCGAACCAGCGTTAAACAGTCAGTTCCAGATCCACCGATCACAGAACTGGCGACTCTGCTGGGGAATTAACTTAAAGTGAGGTGTACCTTAGAGCTAGTTCATAACTGTGTTTTCAATTGTTTTCCTTGTGTGCTTTAAATTGTGGGTTGCTCGGGAGTTCTATAGATCCTAACCCGGATCTGGGGGATACCTTCTTAGAAAGTAGCAACAAGGCTGTGAGGGAACTGTGCGGGGTATACCGACATGGTTGAAACAGTCTGCTACGTTGATGTGGCACTTTGGTGTGTACCGGTAACCCTTGAGTTCAGTCAAGGAGAGTACGGGGCCTCCGCGTGGTGTCATGAAGCATCAACAGACCTTAGGAACCTTAATTGAACTATCTTGGCCTCTTTAGGGTAGTGAGATAACTGACTTTGGTGCAGTCCGAGGTTGGTTGATACTCGATACTACACTCAATTGAGGGTTGCTTTCCTGGAATATTTCGGTCGCCAGTTCAGTGGCTAAATCGAGACGATGAACAATGAAAGCAATCCCGTGATATTGGGACCCTTAGAACCCGGTTACTTCTAATAGGACAGGTTGAACCCACCAACTTCAAGAGGGTAATACCTAGACCTCATGCTGGCCTAAACTCTAAGGGCTTCTCTTGTGTGACTTGTGTGCCTTCATACTTGAACTACTTGCATGCTTATTATCTGACCCTTGAGTTTCTTGCAGGTTTTGTTTATAGTCCTTAATTGGGACTCATAACAAGGTTTACCGAGTTTCTTGCAGGTTTTGTTTATAGTCCTTAATGGGGACTCATAACAGGGTTTACTAAGTTTCTTGCAGGGTGTTTATAGTCCTTAATAGGGACTCACAACAAAGTATACTGAGTTTCTTGCAGGGTTTGTTTATAGTCCTTAATTTGGGCTCATAACAGGGTCACTTACGTTATCCCATGCATAGCATGACATCATACCATTGCATACCATTGCATACATCCTAACCCATTTCAAGGATCTCAAGGGCTTGTGATGCAGGTCATGATAAATCAAACATCTAGCCAGGGGCAAAGAGGATTTATTTTCCTCTAGCCAGGGTTGTCAGGGGCTATGACCCACTGGACATGGTGAGCCTTTGACCCTTGGAGAAGAATTCTCAACAACACGGGTTTCTTTCATCAAGCTACAAATTCAAATGCTAACGAATTTTCTTGTTTATCCCGTGAGGTCCTTGAAAACATTACATGCATGTCATACATCTCATTGCATTGCAGGTATCCCTTTGACAGGTTGCTTACCCTTCCTCGCTGTTTATTTCAGCCGATCGCCATGAATCCTGAATCATCAGCTGAGCAGTCTATCAAGGCCCTCCAGGCTCAGAACGCCCAGTTCCAAGGGTTGATCATGAATTTGACCCAGGGGCAGCAAGATCTGAAGGCTTTGCTCTTGAAAAAGGACAAGAAGAAGAAGAGGACCGTTTTGTTCAGCCCTAGACGCAGATCTGGGAATACACCGCAGATTGAAACTGAGAGGACAACTCCATCTGTGAGGGAAGGTAGTCATCAGGAGGAAAGGGTTCCCAGTCCAGTGGTCTCCGACAACGAGACAGATTTCAACGACGAACAATACCCTCCTGCCGAAGACAAGTACAAACAGTTGGAGGATAGACTGAATGCTATGGAGATCCAACAGGTACCTGGGCTGGATTTTGGAGATCTGGGTTTGTCAACTGGTGTGATTATTCCTCGGAAGTTCAAAGCACCATCCTTTACCAAGTATGACGGGGCATCTTGTCCCAAGTTACATCTCAGGTCCTATGTTCGGAAGATTCAACCATATACGGTGGACAAGAATTTGTGGATCCACTTCTTCCAGGAGAGTCTTTCAGGGACTCATCTCGAATGGTTCTATCAGCTAGATGGGACCAAGGTTCGTAACTGGGAGGAGTTGGCTACTGCTTTCTACAAGCAGTATCAATATAATGCCGACCTTGCTCCTACGCGTACCCAACTCCAGGGTATGTCGTTAGGATCAAGTGAAGGTTTTAAAGAATATGCGCAGAAATGGAGGGATCTTGCTGGAAGGGTACAACCACCTCTGACTGATCGGGAACTTGTCGATACGTTCTTGGGGACCCTGTCTGGTCCATTCTACAACCACCTAATTGGGAATTTGTCTGCTGGATTCACAGATCTTATCTTGACTGGAGAGCGAATAGAAGCTGGCATCCGGTCTGGGAAAATTCAAGAGGCTGCACCTTCTGATAAAAAGCCTCATCATGGAAAGAAAGAATCCAATGCTGTGCACGGTAAAAAGAGCCGTCATGAGGTAGGGGCAATCCAGATCTCCAATCCCGGACCTGCTCAACAAGGACAGGGGCAGTAGCGCAAGGAGAAACGACAGTACACCAAAATCAACATGTCGCTGGATCAAGCACTGCAACAAATGTTGAAGGCAGGGCTGATCACCTTAAGGGCTCCTCTTCGGAATCCGAACACTTCTGCTCCCAACTATCATCCCAATGATAGGTGCGCATATCATTCTGATAGCCCGGGGCATACTATGGACAACTGCTGGCCTCTCAAGAACAAGATTCAAGACATGATCGACGCCGGGGAGATTCAGTTTGAAGTGCCTGAGACTCCGAACATAATCACTGCTCCGTTGCCCAATCTTTGAAGCCTTTGCTTATTGGAATTTTTGAGTTGTATGTTTCTTTGCTTATACGAACAATTAATGTCATAGCAAACTCTTTTATTCTATCAATGCATCGCATACGTCTGTTTTGGGAATTAATACAATTGTTTTCATTATATTCAATTTTCTTTTCATATTTTTTCTGATGTCAACTCTGGATCTAAAATTTTAAGCCTCTTGAGGGAGGATGACAAAAACAATACCACGATCTCTACAGTATGCTTTTGAACAGACCCCGCTGACGAGGTACAGGCATTGTTTCAATTCCTAAACACTGGAGTTATAAGGTAGATAATCCCTCGTCAACCCCTCAGAGCCAAAGAAGTAGGAGTTTTTCTTTTCAAATTCAAAAACCCTTAATCATAACCTGGGGCAGGGTAGTCTCTCAGTTGATCCAAGTGCATGACGAATGGCACCAAAAAGTCGTTACAAAACGAAGAAAGACAGTGATGGTTCAGAACAATCAAAAGGACAGGCAGTCATCATCAAAATTCATAAACGAAAAGCCCAAAAAGTCTAAACCTACAAAGGGGACTTATGAAACTGGGGCATCCCGCTGACTGTAATTCCAAAAAGGAAACAGTTCAGGCAAAAATAGGGATAACGAAATCAAAAAAGAGGTCATACGAACCCTCAACAAAAGGAATGACTGCCTATTCAAAATAAATCATCAACATCTGAACCATTACTGGAACATCAGAGCAAAGACTCAAACAAGGTCTAACGTATGATCAACTGAGTTTAGGTTTGGAGAACATCACGAAGAGCGGGTGGGTACAAATAATTTGAGCCTTTATCCTTTGTTTCTTAAACCATGAACCAGGCCACGTTATAACCCTCAAAAGTCCTAGCTGAAGCATGGGTTAGTTCGAAAGCATACTGTTACGAAAGGTATCCTGACTCCTGAAGGCTACGGTAAATACAGAGTTGACGTCATGTTTTACAAACATTCATTTGTTTTATGAAAAAAAGAACGCATTTTCAAAATCTTCAAGACAGACATGAGCGTTGCATTTTTAACATAACTTTGTTTGCATATGACTTTTTGTTTGAACAGCAGGGAAATTCGCACGAGAAATACCTAATGAACAAAAGCACTTCCAATCAAGGGGCAGACATGACCATGGTCCATTATCTGGGGCAGTCCAATCAAGATTCGGAGAATCTCTCAAAGGCCAAATAGCCTGGGGCAAATCTCCGCATGAGTCACCTGGGGCATTTCAACAATAAATCTTGCCTGGTCAGAAATCTTCTGGTGGCATGACAAAACACTTCTAACAGGGGCAACTCCTTATATTCTGAAAGCACGGACATAGTCGAAAAGATACTACGCAAAATCAAAGACCCGCTAGGTTGACACACCTAGGCAAAAGTAAGGGTTTCCCGGCGAACCAAAAGGGTTCGGGCAAAAATAAGGGATGAAATGAAAAAATCTGTACACCCGGCAAGTCGAAAACCTGAAAAGGCGGCTTGGGCAAAAATGGGTATCCCGGTGGACTGAAAACCCGAAAGGGCGGTCCAGGCAAAAGTTAGGGATCAAAGCGTACGACTATGTCCTGTCATCTTGTCACCTGCCTACTAGAAGAAGGTTTGTCCATCAACAACTATCAGCACCCCACAAGTGTCTCCCCCATAGAAACAGGGGCAATAAAGAGTGGTCTAAGCAACCTGATTGTTCTATCCTCCAAGGTATCAGGGTAGGTTCCGTTGAAGAACATAACCAATACAGTTCAATACTTCCCCAGGAGAGTCCAATCCAGCTTCCCCAGGAAAGTTGGAATTCATATCCCCAAGCAGTAAGCTTATCCCCAGTAGATTCTGGAAGCTTATCCCCTCGCAGAGCACGAACGCATCGTCCGGCTTGATTTAAAGAGTTATTTCCTTAACAGGATATAACTGGGTTATCCTCAGCCAAAAGCCACGGAAAGAGCGTCGTCGACAAAGTCTTCCTATCCCCAGCAAACTACTATCAACTCAGCAAGGCTTCCCTCTTCCCACAGAGTATTGCTTCCCAGCATGGTCGCTAGAGTATCCTTTCTCCCCGCAGAATCTTCCATTCGCCAAGTTCATTCCCCAACGGAGTTATCTTCTCCTACCGGTATTCTTGCAGTTATCATCCCCAGCGGAGCAAGATCTAATTCTCCAACATCAGCCCAGGAGTGACCTCCCGGCACCCGTCAAGGATTTATTTTCCTAAGACAGAAATATGTTCATCATATCTTCATACATTATAGCATGCATATGCATCATACTGCACGAATCTCATTAATTTTGAGAACATACAGTTCATGCATCATGATCTTGCATTCAACTAATGCTTTACCTTTTCAGGAAAAGATCAATACAAAAATGACTACTATCAACTATCGCAATTCATTCTAGATTTAGTTTCAGATGTAAGCCCAGCGATGGTGACGTTCTGATACTGCTTCAAGAATCCCTTCTCGATATAGTTTCGGATGTAAACCCAGCGATGGTGACGTTCTGATACTGCTTCAAGAATCCCTTCTCGATATAGTTTCGGATGTAAACCCAGCGATGGTGACGTTCTGATACTGCTTCAAGAATTCCTTCTCGATATAGTTTCGGATGTAAACCCAGCGATGGTGACGTTCTGATACTGCTTCCAGATTTTCTTTCCAGATATAGTTTCAGATGTAAACCCAGCGATGGTGACGTTCTGATACTGCTTCCAGAAGTCTTATTGATGTTCTCCTCTCCGGCATGAGCGTGAGGTGATATTCTCTTATGGTCCCCTCTCCAGCGGCGTGTGAGGTGGTAATTCCTTCTTCAGATGTTCCCCTCTCCGACGGTGAGCGTGAGGTGGTAATTCCTTTTTCAAGATGTTTTCCTCTCCGACGATGAGCGTGAGGTAATATTCTTTTGTGGTCCCCTCTCCGACGGTGAGCGTGAGGTGGTAATTCCTTTTTTCAGATGTTTCCCTCTCCGGCATGAGCGTGAGATGATATTCTCTTATGGTCCCCTCTCCAACGGCGTGTGAGGTGGTAATTCCTTCTTCAAATGTTTCCCTCTCCGGCATGAGCGTGAGGTGACATTTCCTTCCAGATTATAATTTCCTATAGTTCCCTCTCCAACGTGAGTGAGGTAACTCCCCTTGAGATTATAATGTCCTTTGGTTCTCTTCCCGACACTACAAAGATGGTAATTCTCACCAAGATTTTTCTCAACGAGCGTTGTTGAAGTTAAAATCACCCAAGGTTCACTTATCATTCAGGCTAAGGCAGTAACCATCCCTGGTTCATTCATCAACGTTTGAAGCTCCAGATCCAGCTCCTGTAACCAATCAGGACATATCTATGTCAAGCATCTAAAATCAGCCCCTGCGACGTGTCAGGTACTCATTTTTTCTGTTTTGCAGGTATGCAGGTTCTCGCTAAGGGATCTCCTATGCGATCAACATCCAGATGGCATCTATAAGCCCATCATCCTATCTAAGCAATCTCTAAATGGCATCTATAAGCCCATTCTCTCATCATCACTGTTACCATGTGAGCGCAAATTTCTGGGCACTCTAGTGTTCAATCATCTTCTACCCTCGGATTACGAAAGGCACGTCAGCCAATCTGCACCCTCAGGTCTAAGAAGATTGAACAGGGGCAACTGTTGTACCCCAAAATTTGCCCTCCCATATCCATCAAGAATTGTCAAAGTCAAGGTCACAAAATGCCCCAAGGGTTGTGCAGCTCAACTGTCTTCTATACAGTCAATACTAGGGTTTGAGTTCTGGTCAAGCAAATGAACTTTTCAAAGGCCCAATCAAGTCTCATGTGCCTACAAAGATGGTCAAATATCCTCATGTCAAGTTTCAAGGCATTCAGCTCAAAATTGCACAGTCAAAACCCTAGATTGCACTACAGTCAACTGTAGGGGCAAAATGGTCATTTGACAGTCAAAAGTTCAAATTTTTGGTCAATATATCATTTTGAAGCCACAAACATCATTTGATCAATGCTTGATCATGATTCTCAAAATTTGGCTCAGAAATCATCAAAGATGCAAAAGTTGCTATATTTGGACAGCTGAAAAAGTCAACAGAAATTGACCAGGGCATAACTTTCACATGGATTATCAGAAAAATTCCATCCAAAGCTCATTTTGAAGAGAAAGACATTTCCTACAATTCATCTTCATGTTCCAAGTCCAAGAAATGCTCTCACAAAAAGTTATCAATTTCAACATTATAGGTCATTTTCAAAAGTCAACAAAAAGTGACTTTAAGTCAAAAGCCATAACTTGAGATTGGTAAATCAAAATGACATGGGACCAAAGGCATTGGTTAAAGGACTCAAAGACCTTTCCAAAATGTCCAAGAACATGTGAAAAGCTTAAAAATTGACCAAGTTATGCCTTGTGGAAATTGGGAAATTTTTAGAAATTTTTGAAAGTCAACATTGATGCAAAAGGCCTAAAAATGCAAATGGGCCCAATTTTCCTCCAAGTTTCTTCATGCCAAGCCTATGCACGACCATTAAGCCCAAGGGGAAGTATTTTCACATTTTTTTATTATTTATTTGAATTTATATTAATATTTATTCATTTAAATTATTTAAATAAATAGAAAATACAAAACTTGACCAAAACAAATCTTTCCATGCATATTTATTCTCAATGATTCGTGTACATGCCAATTAGGGAAGTTTTGGTGTGATTGGAGCTGATTGAACACAAAAGGCCATGGAAAAAGATCCAAAAAGATTTCATAAAAATCAAAGATTGAAAACCATCAATGCCTTGGATTTGTGCTGGTTTTGTTACCCTAATGCCTTCTATACATACTCAGTATCACAAACCAAAACCCTAGGGACTGCAAGCTGCGCTCATACACAATACACAAACTTGAAAATTTCCCATAAAATTCCAAATCTGAAAAGTGCCTTAGAGGTCGTTCCAGGCTTCAATCTTCATCCCATTAGCATCCTGAGACATCATTGACCGTTTCTCAACCATTAACAACAACAAAAGCTCAAAGAATTAGGGTACAGAACTCACGAAAGTCCATGGAAATTTCAAAATCGTATTCTCAGTTCTAGGCATCTTTACTGCATTCTAATCATACATTCATGTTCTTTGTCAAGTTTTGAAACTAACCATGTGATTTAATTGCTTTTTCGTGCTATATATGAGATTATGCCATAATCGATTTTTAGGGTTTACAGCTTCTTGAATTGGGGATTCTCTTATCCTGTAAAATTGAAACACGATAATACCATGATCATGATCAGGAAGCTTGGACGAAGGAGATGAGATAGTCGCGCCAAATTTCTGAATCGAAGCGTGCTAATCGCTATTTTTAACATAAGCATATATTGAGGGGGTTCAAAACCCCCGTTAAATATTTGTTGTTTTTCAGGGAAACAAAGGCAACGAAGAAGACAACCCCGTTGTCATTACCTGATTGGCTAGTTTGAAAACTCGCGCCAGATTGTCCACTAACACCATGCTTTATTCATTATATTTATTTGATATTATATATTAACTAAACGCGCGTAGCTCAGCTGGCAGGGACTAAGGCATGTGACCTTCAAGACCTGGGTTCAAATCCCAGGTCTGGCAAAATCTCAATGTTGTTTTTCAATACGTTATTCCATGCAGCGCTCTTAGTGATGAATACCATATTCCCTCAAAATCCAGGCATACACGCGTCTTACAAGAGTAAATCAAGGGCGTGGATCAAGGGTATACCATGTACCCTAGTCAAGGCATCATGCACGATTGGAAAAGTCAACAGAATTCAAGGCATAATGGGCCAATGTTCTAGGGCCTGAACCTCCACTTTGGGGACTTCCACCCCCCCTGGTTTGCTTCCTATTTTTATTTATTTCATCTTTTGATTATTTCATTTTTCTTTTGTTTAAATTAATTAACTTATTTTTTTTTTTTTATAAAATATAAAAACATACAAAAATCAGAAAAAGACCAAAAAATAATATTTATTTTATTATAATTATTTTATTAGCATGTAAATAAACTAACTTCAAATTAAGTTTAATTTATATTTTTCCATAACAAAAATCCAATAAAATAGAATTAGGTTAATTGATATTTCTTTCCTTTTAGTATTTTTTTCCTTTTTTTTTTCAGACAATAATAATTATTTATTTATTTATTTTCCTATTTAAATTGTATATAAAATAAATTAGGTTTAAGTTAGATCTTAATTTAACATTTTTTTCATAACAAATAAAAAATACTAGAATTAGGGTTTGTCCTTTAATTTAATTTCAATTAACTTCCTTTTTTTCATTGAATCTAAAAAATACAAAAATAACAAAAAATATCATTCTCATTTAACTTTAATTTTTTAATCCTTATTAATTTTAATTATTTGCAAAAAGGGTCCAACGCCCTAATTCCGTCATTAATTATTTAATTCGCGCATTTATCTTTTATCGTTTATTATAATTATGTAATTGCCCCGAAGCCATGTAACTTTAAATTCTTTGCACTTCTATTTCTTCGCATTATTTATTTTTCCGCTAAATCGGGTCCGGTTTAATTTTGGCGATGTGGACCCGCGCCTTTGTAATAGTCGTAGATTTATCTTTTCCGCACTCCTAACTGTTAATCAAGCATGCAAGAATGAATGGCCTTAATTAAAATCAAGCGTAGAACACTTCAAACGTGACAAGATAAATGACTGAAACATGACACACGATTCGCACACACCACCCCTAGGGTACGCCTCGCTGTTGCCTTGCCTCGAAAGGTGATCGTCGAGTAGAGGACGTCTTAGTAAGTCCTCATGATCCGGGAACCTGTCATGAGGGTAGCTTCTAAGGTATCTTCCTATTGCTCCGGTGATCACCATGTCCCGAACCTTCGAATTGACCCGAACACCTCCAACGGTGGTGCTACCTACCTCTCAATGGTGGGATGGCACTACTTTAAAGGACATTTACACAGACGAATTCCTTAGGGTAGGTAGACGACTCATGGATACTTGCTCTCTTCAAAAACAAACAAAAATCTTTTCACCAACACATTTTCAAAAGCTTTCAAAGCAAATTTTTCAAACACTCTGACGTACGAGTCGAACTGAAATTTTTCAAAGAAACTTTTTAAAACCCACATTGAAAAGCAAACAAACCATTTTTGAAAACACAAATGAGCGAGTATCTAAGAGCCCATGGATAACCATGGATAGAAAGGGTGCTAACACCTTCCCTTTCTATAATCTACCTCCCGAACCGAAAGCAATCTCTTTAAGGAATTTTTCTGTGCTTTTGTCCTTTCCATTTGGAGAAAATAAAAGACGGTGGCGACTCTTGCTTCCGCGACATTTCGCGAACCAGCGTTAAACAGTCAGTTCCAGATCCACCGATCACACATAGTTTGATTCTACAACCCTTGGTTAAAGTTTTGATGATAACAAAATACATAGAATAATATTATTTCTAATGTATATTAAAAGAAAAATAATGCTCCTTAAAATTATGCTTTGTATATACAGAAGTTCGGATGGAATCAGCATCAGAAGAGAATCAGCATCAGAAGATCAGCAACCTATGTTACACGCTGAAACACTGAAGCTTGATGACCAGAATCTGCGCCTAATCAAATACACTCTGACTCTGATCAAAGACATCTTTTCCAAGTCATCAACACTCTGAAGCGTTATCAGCAGATACAGCAAAGAAGATTCTGAAGCGTTATTAGGCATTCAAGACTGAATTAAATGCTAACGGCTTTCTTCAGACAAAGATCTTCTACAAAAGGAAAGTGCATTATTATCATTAAACCTACTTTATGGACAACGTATCCTTGCTTGCCTATATAAACAGGACTGCTTGTGAAAAGAAGCACGTACGTACACACTCAATTTGCCAAGCTATCCAAACCACGCATATTCAAAGCTTTAGCAAATTCCTTTTTACTCCAAGCTTAAGTTGTGTAATTATCAAAGTTGTGATATATTGTTTTGTTAGAAAACGTTAACACACTCTTGTTCCATCATTTGTGAAAGATTTCCTTGAGATAAACCGGTATGTGGTTGTACTCAAGAAGACTTTAACAGTTGTTAAAGTAGCTGTTGTAATCCTTTGAGAATAGTGGATTAAGACCTCGTTGGAGAGAGGCGAAATCTCCTTGACGGGTGGACTGGAGTAGTTTGAGATCAAATGAACCAGGATAAAAATACTGTGTTGTCAAGCCATTTGTTTTAAGTTTTATAATTCAACGCCCCCTTCTTGTGTTTTTCACATCTTCAATTGGCATATGAGCGCCTGGTTCTGAGCTTTAACACTTAACTGTGTCAATACAAGATCCAGCGTCAGAAAAACACAATGGTAGGACCAAGTCAAAACATCAGCAATGACAACAATGAAGAAAGGAACAGATTCAGTGGCAAACCTCCAGTCTTTGATGGAGAAAACTTTGACTACTGGAAAGACAGAATTGAGAGTTTCTTTCTGGCCCATGATGCTGATCTGTGGGACATGGTAACTGATGGATACACGCACCCAGTGGATGGACGTGGTCAGAAGACTGACAGGAAAATGATGTCTGATCAGCAAAAGCGTGAGTTCAGAAATCATCACAAGGCCAGAATAATTCTTCTCAGTGCCATTTCATATTCAAAATATGAGAAAATATCAAACAGAGAAACTGCTAAGAATATGTTTGACTCTCTGAGAATGACGCATGAAGGCAACATTCAAGTCAAAGAAACAAAAGCCCTTGCGCTCATTCAGAAGTATGAGGCATTCAAGATGGAAGACAGTGAATCAATAGAAGCTATGTTTTCAAGATTTCAAATTCTTGTTGCTGGTCTAAAAGTTCTTGACAAAGGATATTCCACTGCTGATCATGTCAAGAAGATCATCAGAAGCTTGCCAAAACAGTGGAGGGCAATGGTCACAGCGCTTAAGCTTGCCAAGGATCTCAACAAAATCTCTCTGGAGGAACTTATCAGCTCCCTCAGAAGTCACGAGATAGAGCTAGAAGCAGATGAACCTCAAAAGCAAGGTAAGCCAGTAGCATTAAAATCTAACAGAAAATCAGACTCCAAAGTTTTGCAGGTTGTGGAAGAAACCTCTGACGGATCCTCATCAGAAGAAGATGAATTATCTCTTCTCTCCAGAAGAGTGAACCAGTTGTGGAAGCAGAGGCAAAGGAAGTTCAGGAATCCCAGAAGATCAGAAAATCAGAATGAATCTTCCTCCAGATACAGAAGGTCAGAATCCTCCTCTGGAAATAAAAGATCTGAAGGCTCCTCAGGATACAAAAAGCCAAACTACAAAGACATCATCTGCTATGAGTGTAACGAGCAAGGGCACTACAAAAGTGATTGCCCAAAGCTTCAGAAGGAGAATCCCAAAAATAAGTTTGGCAAAGAAAAGAAGAAAAGTCTCATGGCTACATGGGATGATTCTGATACATCTGAAGCCGACTCAGAATCAGATGATGAAAGAGCAAACATAGCTCTCATGGAAAACGTATCTGAAGACAGTGAAGCTTCGGAGTCAGACTCTGAATCAGATACAGAAGAGGTATTCCTTGACTTTACTATTAATTTTACTAAGGCTGAATTAGCTGAAAGCCTTAATGAAATTTTGGAAAGGTATCAGCAGTGAAATTCTGGCAGCAGATACTCAATGTCACGTTCAATGTTATGACACCGTATCTGACTTTCTATAAGACAGTAAATACAAAAAACAGTAAAGAACACAGTCAATTGTTTACCTAGTTCAGTGTACAACAACACCTACTCTGGGGGATACCAAGCCAGGGAGGAAATCCACTATAAGAGATATTAATTCAGGAATAAACCAACCAGTTTATCTCCTTCACTTAAGACCTACCCAATGCAACTTCAATCTAAGTACAACTTAAACCTGAGTTCCTACTCACTCCCCCTCAATCACAGCAGTGATACTTAAAACAATTTGACTAATGAATTGATGAAGACACTCTTCAAAAACATACACTTGATTATGCTTCACAGCTTTTTAATCAAGCAACACAAACACTCTTGCTTCACAGCTTTGAGTGATACATAAACCTAACTTGACTTTGCTTCAAAGATTTAGTCAAGAGACACAAAAACACTCTTGCTTCAAAGCTTTGAGTGGTACACAACCCTTACAATTAAAACCTATTCCAAGTCACTTATCACAATGATACTTGATTGGATTACAATAGTTAAAAACTATACAGCTTCTAAATGATCTTCTGTCAAAAAGGGATTGATTCCAAAACAGCAGCTCTGTTGAATATATAGCAGCTGCAACTTTAGTTAGGGTTTCCACAAAAAGCTAGGGTTAATTCCGTTTGACCTTAAGACTAGGTCACAGGACTTTATCAACCAGGTTAGGGTTGAGCTAGGTTAACCCCAAGTCCACGAGATTTTCTATTCTGGAAAGACTGAGTCATTTTCCTGAAAAAACTCAGAATTACCCAAACTGCATAACTGTTAGTTCAGAACAGGATATCTTAACATTTGTTATGACATCTGAAAACCTGTCTACTGATTTAGGTAAATGTGATCTTTTTGCAAAATGCTCAGATACACACTTATAAACAGCAGCACCTGTATGACAATATTTTTCTGCAAAGGTACCTAATAAAACAGTACCTAATAAACTAGAATGTTATGACATCAGTCATGACATTCACACACCTGCTTTTACCAAAAATGCATGCCAATAACTAAACAACTACAAACTCCCCCTTTGGCAGATTTTTGGCTAAAGCCCCTAAGCAATCAGAGATAGATAGCAGCAGAATAAATATGACTGCAGAAAAATAGAATGTCTAATAAAGTCTACCAAAATATATCTCCCCCTCTTTAGCCACAAATGGGCCAAAGATACATGTTCTTGAAATTTATACAGTCATCCAGAAAAAGTAACACAACAAGACAAAAACAAAACACACTTTGCAAACTCCACCAGGGACCAGCATCTACTCCACCAATCAGCAACTCCACCAACCTTTAAGCACTGTCATCAGACTCAGAGGAGCTAGTTTCTTCAGTATTGAGATGATCTTCAGCTTCTGCACCCTCTTCCCTTCTGTTTCCTTCAGCTTCCTCCTTTTCTAACCTGGCAATTAGGTTTTCTAGGGTCTTTTTCCTAGCTTCCAGCTCTTTGCAGGTCTCTTTCAATACAGCTATAACATCAGATGTTTTGGACTGAGTCTTTACAGATGATGTCTCAGCTGACGTTATGACAATATCAGGAGCATGAGATCCCTGAAACAGCTTGTAGTGTAACCCAAGAGCAGGAGCTCTTTTGCAAGCAGTATCTCTTGCCACCAGGATATCAGGGTATTGTGCAAGGATAATTCCACAAAGGAGGGAGGGAAAGGCAATTGGGCCTTTGACAGCATAACTACCAGCATGTTTTAAAGTTTGTTCAAAAATATACCTGCCATAGTCAAAAACAGTCTTGGTTCCCACAGCATAAATAAATCTCCCCAATCCTGTGGAGATAGTTGATTTATGGTTTGTAGGGACCCAGTTGGCTGCACCAATCTTGTGCAGGATGGCAAATTTCATGCTAAGTTTGCTGGCATTCAGCTTGCCTTTCAAGGGCCAGCACTTCACTTGTCTTGCTGTGATGGTTTGAAAAACTTCATTGTCAGTGACTTCCAGTTCAGGACAATCCTCATTTGATCTTCCAAGAAATTTGTTAATTTATGATGGAGAGAAATTAACCCTTCTTCCTCTAACATAAACACTTTCAAAGTCAGTTGACCTTCCATCAGCACATTCATTAGACAAGTTAACTATGAACTCCTTGACCATATTTTCATAACACTTGGTAAATTTTACCACTGTCTTCATCAGTCCAGCATTCTTAATCAGGTCCATGATGTCCTTGCACTCCATGGCATCATTGTTTAGCTCTCTTTCTAAAGCTATTCTCTTCAAGCACACATACTTCCATCTGTTTGCATTGTCAGGATGGTGAAAAGAGATGTTGTCTGTTGGGACTTCAGGAACTCTAGCAATTTTACTGGAGGGGAGTTTCCTTCTGATAGGAATTTCTTCAGCATCAATCTCAAACTCTGATTCCTCATCAGAATCAGAAGTCTCGGGTTCTTTTCTTTTCTTTGTAATTAGTTGTCTAACAGTATGCACTTGAGCTTTCACCTTCCCTTTGGACTGACCAGTTTTCACAGATTCTACCTCAGTCTTGCCTTCAGCCTTGGATTTCTTAACAGCAGGTTTATCTTTGGTCATACATTTTGCATCATTCTGATTACCCTTTATTTTCATCATTCTCCTAGCTATGCTAGGGTTTACATTGGCAATCAGATCATTGTCTGAGTATTCCTCATCCACATCAATGATAGGTGGATCAACAGTCTCAGAGACATCCACATTTGGGCTTGCTGATTCTTGATTTAATGGGACAGGAATCCCCGGTACAGATTGGTTTCCGCTTAGTATTCTTGTCACAAGCCTAGCAATTGCTTGATGAACTTGAGCTGATCCTTCCCTATTTGGTACAGAGGAAGAAGGATGAGAAGGATTACCAGAAGAAGTAGCTTGAGCTCTTCCTGCATGCCTAGTTCTCAGCTTTTTGACTTTGGAGGGGTCAGTTGCCATTTCTCTGAGAGGAGTGATCTCCAGGACATCAGAATCTATGCATGTGGTGATTGCTCGAGAATCTTGGTCAGATGATGAAGATGAAGTGGTCGCCTTGGTTGAAGATGATGTTTGAGACATTTTGATTGACTTAGAGCACCAGTAGCAATTTGAGAGAAAACTTTGATTGAGAGAAAGTAATAGGTTGCAAAGACGAGAGAGGTAGGAGGCAAATGAGAGTCTATTCAACTTCTTAATAATTTTGATAGAATTGGAAAGACAAATGATTAACCCACTAAAAATAGACTTAACACAAATAACTCCTTCAACCCTTATTTTAAGCAAAATTAATTGCTATAATTTCTCACGTTGGCAAATACCCATCTTGCCCCTCAAATTTTCAAGATGATTTCCAACAAGAGCCTTGGTAGAAGAATCAGCCAGCTGAAACTTAATGATACCATGTTCCAGTTTAATTGACTTCTTCTCTACAAGGTCAATGTGCTTGGTCCTGCTATGCTGAATAGGGTTCATGGAAATATTGATTGTATTCAGATTGTCACAACACAATGTCACAACATCTTGTGAGACATTATACTCAGTGAGCATCTGTTTTCACCAGATATTTTGAGAACAGCTACTACCAGCTGCAACTATTTCAGCACAGAGTTAGGAAGGAATTCTTTTGACATGAATCACAGCTCTGGCAGATTCTTGTATGATCTTATTTTTCTTTTTGTCAACTCCATTTTGATGGTGAGATATAGGAGAAGAGACTTCATGACTCGTTTCTTCTGGGAAACAGAATTTATTAGACTTGTTGTTTCCAAATTCCTTGTCATGATTACTTTTGGTTCTGACAGCACATCCTTCTTCAAGTTTATTCACCACATCATAGACATGTCTCTTTTTACCAAGCCTTTCAATTTGAAGATCACCACAAACCCTCCTTTTATCTATTTGCAGTCTTGGAATCCTTCTGACTGCTTCCATAGAGATAGTTCTTTTCAATCTTCTTAGATGAAGATGGCCAAGCTTATGGTGCCACAGTTTCATCTCTTTTTCTTCTTTGGTGATGGAACACATAGTGGAGTTATTAGTGTTCTCAGGCTGCCACAAGTAACAATTATCTTTAGATCTGATTCCTTTCATTACCACTTCTAGTTTTTCATTAATTACTAGACATTCAAATTTTGAGAAGTTGACCTTGAATCCTAGGTCACACAATTGACTGATACTAATGAGATTAGCAGTCAGGCCTTTTACCAATAGAACTTCATTTAGATTTGGAACTTCAGGTCAGTCCAAATTACTAACTCCTTTGATTTCACCTTTAGCACCATCTCCAAAGGTCACATAACTAGTGGTGTGAGGTTTAACATGATTGAGAATGTTCTTTATTCCAGTCATGTGCTTAGAGCACCCACTGTCAAAGTACCAGCCTTCCCTTGCAGAGACTCTCAGGGAAGTGTGGGCTATCAGGGCAGTAGCCTTTTTCTTCCATTGAGGAGTATGTGGTACCCTTTTTGACTTAGGTTTAACACCTGAGTTTTGATTAGGGTATCCATGCAATTTGAAGCAGAAAGGCTTTATGTGGCCATACCTCCCACAATGATGACATCTCCATCTTTGGTACTTTTTCTTCATATATCTCTGTTTCTGATGTTGAGAGTTGTGTTGAGACATCTACTTTGACATTTGTTTAACAGGCCTGATCTTCTTGTCTGCACCAGATTTCTTAGCTTCCACAAATCCTAGTCCAGATTTGTTTCCCACATTTTGTCCAACTTGAAGAATCTCTTCCAATTTGTCAGTTCCATTAGTCAGCATCTTGACAGATTTGGTCATTTGGTTCAGTTGTGAGTTCAGCAATTGAACTTCCCCTTCTAGATGACTTATAGTTTCAAGGTTTTCCCTTTTTTCAGCCTCCAGCTTTATGATGAGTTTTGATTGTTTCTCATTCTGCACACAGACTTCAGCACTTCTGACACACAATTTCTTGTAAGTATCAGCCAATTCTTCAAATGTCACTTCTTCATCACTAGTGTCACTTTCAGAGGTACAAACACCAGTTAGAGCAGTAACTAGTTTGGCAGATTCTTCTTCAGAATTACTTTCTGAATCACAGTCAGACCAAGTAACAGTCATTCCTTTCTTTTGTTTCTTAAGAAAGGTAGGACATTCAGCTCGAATATGCCCAAATCCTTCACAACCATGGCATTGAATTCCTCTGCCTTGATTTCCCTTCTCTTCTGACCTTGGTCTTCTGTTGGAATTGTCAATGTCAGAGGGAATGTTATGAACATTAGACCTTGACTTTGGATCTATTCTTTTGATGAGTTTGTTGAATTGTCTTCCAAGCATGGCTATAGCTTCTGAAATATTTTCTTCTTCATCCTCCTTGTTTTCAACATCAGTGTTGGATACAAGTGTTATGCTCTTGTTCTTCTTGTCACCATTTTCAGTGATCCCCATCTCAAAAGTCTGAAGAGACCCAATAAGTTCATCCACTTTCAACTTGCTGATGTCCTGGGCTTCTTCTATGGCAGTTACCTTCATTGCAAATCTTTTAGGCAAGGATCTGAGAATCTTTCTCACCAATTTTTCTTCTGACATCTTTTCTCCCAGTGCTCCTGAGGTGTTGGCAATCTCCAAGATGTTCATGTGAAACTCGTGAATGGTTTCATCTTCCATCATTTTTAGATTCTCAAACTTGGTAGTCAACATCTGAAGCCTTGACATTTTTACTTTGGAAGTGCCCTCATGGGTAGTTTTGAGAGTGTCCCAAACTTCCTTGGCCAGTTCATATTGATGTACTAGTCTGAAAATGTTTCTATCAATTCCATTGAACAAGGCATTTAAAGCTTTGGAATTTCCCAGGGCTAACTCATCTTCTTCTTTACTCCAATCTTCCTCAGGCTTCAGACTGATTGTCCCATCTTTCTCAGTTATGGTGGGATGGTTCCATCCTTTGTCAGCAGCTCTCCAAGCCTTTTTGTCCAGAGATTTTAAGAAGGCAATCATACGAGGTTTCCAGTAGTCATAATTAGTTCCATCCAGAATGGGTGGTCTATTTCCAAAAACTCCTTCTTTGTCCATAGTGCCAGAAAGTGATATCCCTAGATCTCACCCAGTAATACAGGCAGGGTGCCTGCTCTGATGCCAATTGAAATTCTGGCAGCAGATACTCAATGTCACGTTCAATGTTATGACACCGTATCTGACTTTCTATAAGACAGTAAATACAAAAAACAGTAAAGAATACAGTCAATTGTTTACCCAGTTCAGTGTACAACAACACCTACTCTGGGGGCTACCAAGCCAGGGAGGAAATCCACTATAAGAGATATTAATTCAGGAATAAACCAACCAGTTTATCTCCTTCACTTAAGACCTACCCAATGCAACTTCAATCTAAGTACAACTTAAACCTGAGTTCCTACTCACTCCCCCTCAATCACAGCAGTGATACTTAAAACAATTTGACTAATGAATTGATGAAGACACTCTTCAAAAACATACACTTGATTATGCTTCACAGCTTTTTAATCAAGCAACACAAACACTCTTGCTTCACAGCTTTGAGTGATACATAAACCTAACTTGACTTTGCTTCAAAGCTTTAGTCAAGAGACACAAAAACACTCTTGCTTCAAAGCTTTGAGTGGTACACAACCCTTACAATTAAAACCTATTCCAAGTCACTTATCACAATGATACTTGATTGGATTACAATAGTTAAAAACTATACAGCTTCTAAATGATCTTCTCTCAAAAAGGGATTGATTCCAAAACAGCAGCTCTGTTGAATATATAGCAGCTGCAACTTCAGTTAGGGTTTCCACAAAAAGCTAGGGTTAATTCTGTTTGACCTTAAGACTAGGTCATAGGACTTTATCAACCAGGTTAGGGTTGAGCTAGGTTAACCCCAAGTCCACGAGATTTTCTGTTCTGGAAAGACTGAGTCATTTTCCTGAAAAAACTCAGAATTACCCAAACTGCATAACTGTTAGTTCAGAACAGGATGTCTTAACATTTGTTATGACATCTGAAAACCTGTCTACTGATTTAGGTAAATATGATCTTTTTGCAAAATGCTCAGATACACACTTATAAACAGCAGCACCTGTATGACAATATTTTTCTGCAAAGGTACCTAATAAAACAGTACCTAATAAACTAGAATGTTATGACATCAGTCATGACATTCACACACCTGCTTTTACCAAAAATGCATGCCAATAACTAAACAACTACAAGCAGATCAGAGTCAAATTCAGAAACCTGAAAAGGAATCTTGCTTCTGACTCTGATAAGACTGAGAGTCTCAAATTGGAGAATGCTGAGTTAAAAGATAAAATTTCAAAATTGGAAAATCAAATGTAAAACTCTCAGAAGGAAACAATCCCTGAAACTCCCAGCAATGCTGATGAGATCATCAAAGAGTATGATCACAACTTTCAGAAGTTTCTAGCTAAAAACATAGACAGAAGCAAAATGGCTTCAATGATCTATGGGGTTAGCAGAAATGGCAGAAAAGGGATAGGATATCAAGGTAAGGTTCCTACACCAAAAAATGCCATGGATTTAGTTATAAAGCGTACTCCACTTGATTCACACTTTACATATGGGCACACACATGACATAAAATATACAAGTAGTGATTACTCTGTCAAACCAAAATTCAACCAGAGTTTTGGTAGAACTAACAAATCAGGACCCAAGAAAATGTGGGTACCTAAAGATAAAATAATACATGTGGCAGATATCTTTAGCAGCAAAGCAAAGAAACCAGACATGGTACCTGGACTCTGGCTGCTCACAACACATGACGGGAAGAAGGCATATGTTCTAAAGCCTGGAACTTAAGCCTGGAGGCCACGTAGGTTTTGGAGGCAATCAGAGGGGAAAGATCATTGGCTCTGGAACAGTAGGTAATGGAAATCTTCCCTCTATTAGTAATGTTTTATTAGTTGATGGATTAATGCATAACCTGTTATCCATAAGTCAATTAAGTGATAACGGTTATGATATAATCTTCAATCAAAATTCATGCAAAGCTATTAGTCAGAAAGATGGGACTATCCTCTTTAATGGAAAGAGGAAAAACAACATTTATAAAATCAAACTTTCTAAACTGAAAAGTCAGAACGTAAAATGTCTTTTGTCTGTTAACAACGAGCAATGGATCTGGCACAAAAGATTGGGACATGTTAGTATGAGAAGAATATCTCAGATTAACAAACTCAATCTGATCAGAGGACTTCCTAACTTGAAGTTCAATTCAGATGCTCTGTGTGAAGCATGTCAGAAAGGTAAGTTTGCAAAACCTGCTTTCAAATCCAAAAACGTTGTTTCCACCTCTAAGCCATTAGAAATTCTGCACATTGACTTATTTGGTCCAGTAAAAACTGCCTCAGTCAGTGGCAAGAAGTATGGGTTAGTAATCGTAGATGACTATAGCAGATGGACATGGGTAAAGTTCTTAAGGCACAAGGACGAGTCACACTCTCTGTTTGATACCTTCTGCAACCAAGTTCAGAATGAAAAAAATATTAGAATCATCAAAGTCAGAAGTGATCATGGTGGAGAATTTGAAAATAAAGACTTTGAATTATTCTTTAATGAAAAAGGCATTCTGCATGACTTCTCTTGTCCTAGAACTCCCCATCAAAATGGAGTTGTAGAACGAAAGAACATAACATTGCAAGAAATGGCCAGAACCATGATCAACGAGACTAACGTTGCTAAGATCTTTTGGGAAGAAGCAATAAAGACAGCGTGTTACATTCAGAATAGAATCTCCATCAGACCTATTCTGGAAAAGACTCCATATGAATTGTGGAAGAACAGAAAACCCAACATTTCCTATTTTCACCCATTTGGATGTATATGTTTTATTTTGAATACAAAAAATTATTTGAACAAGTTTGACTCTAAGGCACAAAAGTGCATTATGTTAGGATACTCTGAACGCTCAAAAGGGTACAGAGTATACAATACAGAAACACAGATTGTTGAAGAGTCAATCAGTGTTCGGTTTGATGATAAGCTTGACTCTCAAAAGTCAAAGCAGAATGAATTCCTTGCAGGTATGGAAGTTGAACTCACAGGTACTGAAGACAACTCAGAGGCTCTCAACAGAGACACTCCCTCAACATCAGAAAGAGTCACTACAAGCAACCCAGCACCTTCTGTTGATCAACTCCAGAAAAGACCATCCAGAAGTAGAATTGATCACCCAGAAGAAACAATCTTAGGAAGGAAGGAAGATCCAATCAGAACAAGATCTACATTTAGAAACTCTGAAGAATCCCTCATGGGACTTGTTTCTCTGATTGAACCAAAAACAATTGATGAAGCACTTCTGGACAATAACTGGATTCTGGCAATACAGGAGGAGCTAAATCAGTTCACAAGAAATGACGTATGGGATCTGGTTCCCAAACCAAAAGGATTCAACGTCATAGGCACAAAATGGATGTTCAGAAACAAACTGAACGAACAAGGTGAAGTCATCAGAAACAAAGCACGACTGGTAGCACAAGGTTATGGTCAGCAAGAAGGGATAGACTATACAGAAACCTTTGCTCCAGTCGCCAGGTTAGAATCTATCAGACTTATAATTTCATTTGCTATTAATAAAGGCATCACTCTGTATCAGATGGATGTCAAGAGTGTATTCTTAAATGGCTATATAGAAGAAGAGGTTTATGTGCACCAACCCCCTGGTTTTGAAAGTTCCAAAAATCCAGAATATGTTTTCAAACTAAAGAAGTCACTCTATGGTCTGAAACAAGCTCCCAGAGCTTGGTATGAAAGACTAAGTAACTTCCTGTTAGAAAAGGAATTCACCAGAGGGAAAGTGGACACAACCCTGTTTAGCAAGACAATTAAGAATGAAATCTTAGTATGTCAGATTTATGTTGATGACATTATTTTTGGATCCACTAAACCCTCTCTGGGAAGAGAGTTTGCTAAATGTATGCAGGCAGAATTTGAGATGAGTCTAATGGGGGAACTAAAGTTCTTTCTAGGCATTCAGATTAATCAAACTCCATAAGGAACCTACATTCATCAGAGCAAATATGTCAGAGAACTTCTAAAGAAATTTGATCGCTCAGAATGTAAGCCCTCAAGAATTCCAATGCATCCCACGTGCATTCTGGAAAAAGAAGAGGTAAGTAACAAGGTAGAACAGAAGATCTACAGAGGTATGATTGGTTCTCTTCTCTATCTAATGGCTTCAAGACCTGACATTCTATTCAGTGTTTGCATTTGTGCTAGATTCCAATCAGATCCTAGAGAATCTCACTTAACAGCAGTTAAGCGAATTTTCAAGTATCTGAAAGGTACTACTAATCTGGATCTGTTTTATAGAAAATCAAGTGATTACAGCTTAGTAGGATACTGTGATGCTAATTTTGCTGGAGACAGAGTAGAACGTAAAAGCACTTCTGGAAGCTTCCAGTTTCTGGGAGAAAATTTGATTTCATGGTCCAGTAAAAGACAATCCACTATAGCTCTATCAACAACAGAAGCTAAATACATAGCAGCAGCTGGATGTAGCACACAAATGCTCTGGATGAAAAGTCAACTTGAGGACTTCAATATATTTGAGAGTAACATCCTTATCCTCTGTGATAACACTTCTGCTATTTGTCTTAGTAAAAATCCTATCTTACATTCTAGGGCTAAGCATATAGAAATAAAACATCATTTTATTAGGGACTATATTCAGAAAGAGATTCTAAATTTAAAATTTATTAACACAGACCATCAATGGGTTGATATCTTTACAAAACCTCTTTCTGAAGATAGGTTCAACTTCATTCTGAAACATCTCAGCATGAAGCTCTGCCCAGAATAAAACAATTTTACTTCCATATCTTAACCTTCAGAACCTTGATTATTTTTCTGTGAACTACTGATCAATCTTCCTTCAGATCTTTAGAAGTACAGATTGTATCAGAATCTATCCATGAAGATCTGAGTGTTTCATTTCAAGGATAGAAATGTGTTGTTCACTTAAGCAAACAGTTGTCATCCATTCATCAGCTACTTTCTGAGGCTGAACATGCGTTCACGTTTCTGAAAGGTCAAAAGCGCTGATTGGATGCATTGGGACACATGTCATGGGTAACCGTTCCAATATCTTTCTGAATCCCCCAAAATCAGCTGTCATTAAATGCTCATAATCATCATAATTTATTTCTCTCTCTTGCCGTTTATGTTTTCAAAATATTTTTCAAAATCTATTTAAACACATTTCTCACTCTTTCACTTTCACTTTCGTTTTCTCTATAATCTAATTGATTTCAGTTTGCATCCTTTCTCAAAACCCTTTCAATTTCTTCTCAAACTTTCTGTGTGAACATGGCTTCCTCAAGCAACCCCGCTTCCAGTACTCAGAAAATAGATTCCTCAGAACAATATGAAGAACCCTTCAGAACTCTTCTCACACGCATCAAAAATCTAGAAGTACTCTCAGAATTGATTGTGGATTTTAACAGTATTTAAAAGAACGGGTTCAATCTCTCTGAAGAAGTAAAGGCTCAAGGATGGAACAGGTATTTTGACCGTCTGGTAGGTCCAACGTTCCCAATCCTTATGAAGGAATTTTGGATTCATGCTTCATCTTCCAACCATCAAGTTACTTCATACATAATGGGGAAGAAGATAGTCATAACTGAAGACCTTATTGCAAGATTAATAGGCTACAATGGTGGTGGTGTAAGATGCATAGACATGGCTGAAAGATGTGCTGATGTCACCCTAATTGCTAGAGAAATCTTCACTTTGGGTCTTCCCTCCAGCAAGATAAGGGATCTAAAAGACCATCACAGAATATGGGCCAAGATTATTCTGAGATGCATAAACCACAGGAAGCCAACCAGCTCTCCTGACTACATCAATATTGATCAGCAGTTTCTGATCTACTTCATCTCCCAGAAGATTAAGGTGAATCTGGCTCATCTGTTGTTCAACCATCTAAGGACTAGTGTTAAGGGGACCAGAGAAGAGGAGCGCATAAAAAGGGACTGGATACCCCTAGGAAGGCTCATATCAGATATTCTAACAGAGAATAAGCTGATTGATCATCTAACAGAAGCTCAGGAAATCAGCTCTTTAGAAGCTACTGTTGGCAAACAGTTGAATGCAAAGAATCTGAAGAAGATGAAGTTAATTGAGAACATCAAGAAGGAACCCAGTGTCACTTCTTTTGCAACAATCTCCAGCAGAAGAATCCCTCTGGATAACTTTCCCATATTCTCAGAGATTGATTCTAAACCTGAGATAATAGTCAGATATCTGGATGCATGCAAAGCTGACGGTACAACACCAGATCTAAACATTCAGGATCTGCAGCAGAAGGCTCCAGAAGTTGTGCTGAAGAAAAACAAGAAAAGGAAGGCTGCAGCAGAAGGATCATCCCAACGGACTCCTAAAAAGAGAGGTAATCCTTCTTCTGTAACTGTTTTAGATTCAGTATTTGTATCAACATCTGTACCAATCCCCGCTCAATCAGAAAACCCTACTCCACAAACACTTGATGACTTTGACATTGAATTTGACCCCTCAGAAACCTTAATTCTTAGAGGATCTCACTCTCTACCTACAAATCCAAATAATGAAGTAACACAACAAGAACTTGCAAAAGTTCTATCAGATATTGAAACCTTTGACCAACATATACCTGCTCCCATACCAGTAAATCCAAACTCTGAAACCATTTCAGAAGCACCTCAACCAGAAATTCCACTCTCTCCACTACCAGAAACTCATCCACCTTCTCCACAACCTGAAACCTTAACTAGGAGTACAAACTTCTGAGTTCCAACCCCCTGAATCCTGCGAACCAGAACTTCATCACCGTCAATCCAACCAAAATATTGATTCTGATCCCATTCCCATTCCTGGAATCACTGAACCTCTGAACATCAGTATACCCCTAACCATTAGTATTCCACAAATTCCCTCTTCACTAGAATCAACTCCACCAAACACCCTAAAAAGTCCAATAATCATCCCAGACTCTCCCTCTTCCTCATCAAATATCAATCCAAATGGTCATGCCAAAACTATCATTTACTTAACTATTTTTGAACGCCTGGCTGCCATAACCAACAAAACAGCCATACCAAAACCAAAACCATCTGAACCTACACCATATGTTGGTACCAGTTTATTGATATTTGAAACAGAAATGTAGAAGTGGTTAACTTCACTGAAGCAAGCTAGTCTTGAGTTGATTGATCCTGCTGCATCAGATTATCTTTGGACAAGTTTCAGAAAATGGTATGTTCTGAAACTCATAAAATGCAAGAACAAAGCTACAGACAAGTTCAAAAGAACTTCAGCAACCTACTAAAAGTCTTTGAAGATCAAGTTCTGAGCCAGCTACTCAAGGATGAAGTCCTCCCTCTAGACAATGCTCCCTGGTCTGAACATCGTCCAGCAGACAAAGTTCAACCAGAGTCAAAAGATCTCAATCTGATTGATACTCCAGAGTAGATGATTCCTGCTGAAGAACTGAGTCAAAAAGAGGACATTGCAGAATGCTCTGAGAAGCATCCAATTGCTGAAGATCCTCAAGCTTCCTCCTAAGAAAGGCATACTTTAGAAAACCTGAAGAGAGCTGATACTTTGATGCAGGAAAGAATGGATAAACAGGGTGATAAAATTTCGGAAATCAAGAACATGTTAACCAAGCAGGAGGAAACCAACATCCAAATCAAGGGCTTGTTGGAAGCTTTGTTCACGCTTCTTCCTCCTCCCTCTTAGAGTTTCCTATGTTTAAAAAAAATTGTAATATTCTCTACATAGCTCTGAACTTATCATTGATTCTGTTTTAATATCAACGCATTTTGGCTTTGATTATGTGTTCTTTTTGATAACTGACAAAAAGGGGGAGAAAGAAAAAGATATTTTTAATAACGGATTACTGAGACATAAGACATAAGTCTCAAACATTCTAATCTACTTAAATTCTCTCTTCTAAAAAGCTTGAACAGGTACAAAACTCTGCTGAAAAATACAGTAAGATTCTGATGCTCAAAGACTCATGGAATTAAAAGGAAACAATCAACTCAGGGGGAGTTTTTCTCTATACCTTTTGTTATTTATTCTTTATTGAAAAATCTGATTTTTGTCATCATCAAAAAGGGGGAGTTTGTTAGAACATAGTTTGATTCTACAACCCTTGGTTAAAGTTTTGATGATAACAAAATACATAGAATAATATTATTTCTAATGCATATTCAAAGAACAACAATTCTCCTTAAAATTATGCTTTGTATATATAGAAGTTCTGATGGAATCAGCATCAGAAGAGAATCAGCATCAGAAGATCAGCAACATATGTTACACGCTGAAACACTAAAGCTTGATGACCAGAATCTGCGCCTAATCAAATACACTCTGACTCTGATCAAAGACATCTTTTCCAAGTCATCAACACTCTGAAGCGTTATCAGCAGATACAGCAAAGAAGATTCTGAAGCGTTATTAGGCATTCAAGACTGAATTAAATGCTAACGGCTTTCTTCAGACAAAGATCTTCTACAAAAGGAAAGTGCATTATTATCATTAAACCTGCTTTATGGACAACGTATCCTTGCTTGCCTATATAAACAAGACTGCTTGTGAAAAGAAGCACGTACGTACGCACTCAATTTGCCAAGCTATCCAAACCACGCATATTCAAAGCTTTAGCAAATTCCTTTTTACTCCAAGCTTAAGTTATGTAATTATCAAAGTTGTGATATATTGTTTTGTTAGAAAACGTTAACACACTCTTGTTCCATCATTTGTGAAAGATTTCCTTGAGATAAACCGGTTTGTGGTTGTACTCAAGAAGACTTTAACAGTTGTTAAAGTAGTTGTTGTAATCCTTTGAGAATAGTGGATTAAGAGCTCGTTGGAGAGAGGCGAAATCACCTTGACGGGTGGACTGGAGTAGTTTGAGATCAAACGAACCAGGATAAAAATACTGTGTTATCAAGCCATTTGTTTTAAGTTTTACAATTCAACCCCCCCTTCTTATGTTTTTCACATCTTCAGTTACTATCATTGATTGTTGTGGAGAATTTCCTAATGTCACCTTGCTTGGCATTAGAGGAGGTATCACTTACAACCCCTTCTTAGCCCTACGACAGTTCGGGTACGCCCGGAGGGATGGTCCCCACGAGATGCTTATCCAAGGAGTGTTATTCGACTACGAGAATGACGATCAAGGTTACCGTCAGAGGTTTATCTGAGCCTGGAGGATGTTGAACAAGGTGGATAGCAAGACGTTATGACACAAGAACTCCATTCCCCTCGAGCCTTACCTTAAGTGGGTGCGAGCTCGTGCTCAGAAACTTGTGATGCCTTATCCTTCCATCTTACCATTCATCATGGAGCTTGTGGTTGAAGGAGATATCTCGTACACCATCCTCCATCCCGACATGCCTACTTCTCTCGAAGACTTACAAAAGGGTTGGATCCAGCTGAAGGAAGAATGAGATACTTTCGATGCTCATTTTTATGCTAGTGAAAAGAGGGTGTTGGAGCTTACGAAGCAGCTACAAGAAGAGCAAAGTGTGAACGCTTATCTCGCACCGAAGAGGATACGCTCAGTCTTTTTATCTTAGAAAGTTATTTTGTAAGCCCAAGAGGCATGATGTAATCTTTCTTGTTTTGTTTAATGAAAATTAACGTTTGTTCATTCTTTTGTCTATACAAATTTAAATCTCATTAATCCTTGAAATCATTTGCATATGCATATTCATGCATCATAACATGATAGGTTTTCGCATAACAGGTTTCCTTATCTCTATGATGTTTATTTCAGCAAATGGATCTAGAGAAAACTGTGAAGGATCTCCAAGCTCAAAATTCTCAGTTTCAGGAGAATCTACTAGCCCTAGCCAAGGGGCAGCAAGATATGATGGCTTTGTTGGCTGTTAAGAAGAAGCCAAAGAAGAAAGCTCTACTCAACATCGGTAGAAGGTTTAAGGAGACAGTCCATCAAATCCCAGTAAGAGGAGACTCATTTGAAGAGAACGAGAACCAGATCGGTGAGGCCAAGAGTACTCAGGCTCACTGTGTCAATGATCAGGTATCTGATGATGATTATTTCGACGAGCAATATCCACCCGCCGATATAAAATACAAGCAGTTAGAAGATAGATTGAAAGATGTTGAAATCCAAGTTGTCCCCGGTTTAGATTTTGATGATTTGGGTTTGATCTCTGGGGTAGTCATCCCCCACAAATTCAAAATACCAGTCTTTGCAAAGTACAATGGGGTTTCTTGTCCAAAACTCCATTTGAAATCTTATATGTGCAAAATACAGCCGCACACCTCTGATAAGAAACTCTGGGTTCACTTTTTCCAAGAAAGCTTAGCTGGAACGCAACTTGAATGGTTTTATCAGTTAGATGGTTCTCGTATCAATACTTGGGAGGATTTAGCTACTACCTTCTACCATCAGTATCAGTACAACACCGACTTGGCACCAATGACGGTTCAATTGCAAGATATGACTGTGGGGAAGAATGAAGGATTTAAGGAATATGCACAAAAGTGGAGAGACCTTGCTAGTAGGGTCCAACCGCCTTTGACTGACAGGGAGCATATCGACATGTTCATGGGCACTTTATCTGGTCCTTTCTTTAATTTGTTGGTTGGCTGCTCTTCTTCTGGTTTCACCAAATTGATCTTAACCGGCGAAAGAGTTGAAAGTGGCATCAAAAGTGGGAAGATCTTTGTGGCGTCTACCTCCACTTACAATCCTATCAAGAAACCTTTTGCTGCAAAAAAGGAAGTCAATGTTGTGTACGAGGAAAGGGCCCGTACCAAGAAGAATAATCATCCGTCTGTAAATGTTGTCTGAATCTCCAATCCGACTCCTACTCCAAGACCATCTACAAATCATCAATGTTTTGAAACTCCAAGAAGACAATTTACGAGGTTAGGCATGTCATTGTCTCAAGCCCTTCAACATTTGATCAAGGCTAATTTAGTGACATTGTGTGATCCTCCCGCCAATTCTGATACCTCATCACCAAAGTATAATCCAAACGCCAAGTGTGCTTACCACTCAAGCAGCCCCGGGCACGAGACTGACCAGTGCTGGGCTTTGAAGAACAAAATCAAGGATTTGATTGATAACAAAACTATTGAATTTGATCCTCCTCCAGCGTCGAATGTAATCACCACTCCAATGCTGAAGCATGACTGTTGTACCCCAAAATTTTCCCTCCCATTCTCTCAACATTTCTCATCACAAGGCTCTTGAAGATCAAGATCCAGTTAGGGTTTCATCTGCTCAAGACTTCTCCTTGCACTGTTGACCCAAATTAGGGTTTGTGTTTGCACAAAGATGTTTTGACCTAAAATGCCTAAGATGACCTTCTTGCTTCATATTGGACTCCCATGTTTATCCATATCAAGTTTCAAGTCTTGATTCCAAGTTTTGCCCAGTCAACTGGACAGTTGACCTAGAAATCAGTTGTATTGGGGAAAAAGTCAACTGTGACCAATTGACAGTCAAATCTAATGAAAATTGACCCACATCAACATTATGAACTCATGTGACCCATTTGATCAAGTTTGGATCACAATTCCACAAGAAATTTGATCAGATCACCAAAAGGGCAAAATGGTCATTTTTAGGGTTTTGACTGCACAAAGGCAATTTTTGACTGTTTGACCTAGCCAATGGCAAACCAAGCTCACATATGGACTCAAAGACCCCATGGAATTATCTTGACATGCTCAACAAGTTCAAAAGATCCCAAGTACACAAGATTGACAGTTGAATTTCCCAGTCAATTGAGCAATTTTGACTGTATACTGAAAAATCAAACTTTGACTTTTTGGTCAAAATCAAGGGTCAAGATTCTTTTTTCATCAAAACATGCCAAATCATGAAACTTGTTCACCAAGAAATCAAAATTTGCAAATTAGGGTTTGAAATGAGAATTTTTCATAACTTAGAATTTTTCTAAGTTATGAAAAACCCTAATTTTTCCCAACTTTGCCCCACTTTCTCATCAAGATTCATTTGGATTCAAACAAAAGTCAAAACATGAAAGTTGTAGCTTGTTGCATAATCTACAACTTTGATTCACAAAGTTTTCCCAAATGAGGCTTGTATCTCAAGTTACAATTTTTTGAATAAGGGTACTAAACCATTCTTAACTTAGTGAAATTTTAACCTATTTTGGCAAGGTTTTCTACCTAACTTCAAGGCCATTTTCCATACACTTCCACTTGGAATTTCAATTTTCATTTCAAATATGGATTGTAGTACACATTCCAAGCTTTCCAAAATGTCCAAGAACTCATCAAACAACCTCATAACTTGAGAGACTCGAATTTTGCAATATGGCAAAAACTCATTTTTGAATTGGTCATGCACATGTTCATAACTTATGCCATTTTCAAGTCAGCTTGGTTTGTGCAACATTACAGGCCTTTAAACCATCCAACACTCAATAATTTAATGCATGTTCATTGTGCTAAGGCTTTGTTTCATGAGTTTGTGCATTACATGTTGAATTAAGCCATAAATGGAAAAAGTAAAATGGCCATTTTTGCAAAAGCAAGCTTTATGTCATAATGCAAATCCAAGAGGTACAGATCAAATCCAATTGGCACAAGATTATGAGCTAAACACTCTGATCAAGACAAGGTTAGCAGCATGTTTATGGGGCCTCTACTTGCCTAGAACATCAACTTGGCTTTGCTTGCTTAAGGGTGAAGAAAAGTGGCATAACATAACACAACTATCATCTCAGCATTAGAACACTTAAGCAAATATTGTATACACCTTCTAACCATCCTAACTAAGCTAGAACACGAGCAAGCAAGGTCCCAAACACTCCCATTCCCAGAATCACTCTCAAACTGCAAAAACAGAGTTCTCACTGCAGTTTGAGTGCCAACTCTCATCCCTTGCATGATTTCTTGCCCAAAGCTCATCAAACACATTCCCTAGCATCAATGCAAGCTAACCAAAACCTAAAACACGACCTGTAATTCCTCTAACCAGTTCCACCATTTTCACTTTCTTGTTTTACAGTTGGAGGTCCATAGCTCGATTCAAGGTGTCTTAAAGCAAACTAAGCATTGGAATAGCATCACCACACTTCAGGCAAGTTGTACAGATCATCATCTTGCTCTGAAAGCTCCCCCATTGCCAGATAGAACTTCAACTGAACAGGTATTTTCTTGAACTTCTAACTCTTAGCCTAGGCATAATTAGCTCTAAGTTTGTGAATAAGAAATGTTCTACTCATGCCCCTGAACTTGTACATGCTTTTACTTTTCATTTATTTTGCTCGAGCTGTGAGAATTTAAGGTTTGAACATGGCAGAAAAGTTAGGTCAGGATTTGGGAATGTCAAAATTCTCTCTCATTTCTGAGAGTTAGGATGAGTTTTTTATATATTTAGAACCGTGATTCAATGCTTAACATTTCTTATGTTGGAAGTTTGTGCAAAAGATCAAAGAATCCAGGTGTTTGAATTTGAAGTACAGGCGCGCGTTTTTTTGATATTTTTGATCAGAGGTTGAAGAAGAAGCTTCATGGGTTGGGCTTGCTTCTGAATTCCTTTTCACACCACATTTTTGGTTTCATACCCCCTGAGCCCATTATGTGTATTTTCATGATTTTTTGACTTTTCTTTTTTCATTTTGACTTATTTATTTTTGCTAATAATATTAAAAACATAAAAAATTATTTTCACACCGTTTTTGCATTTTTTAGGTATTTATTTGTTTATATAGACGTTTGTACATAAATATATATATACTATTATTTAGAAAAGAACTAGAAAAATAATGTAAATATATTTCATTCCTGATTTTTATTTCATTTTTCTTTTGAAAATATTTTATGCAAAATATACTTTTTTTATAAATATTAAATATTATTATTTTTATATATATAATATATATTTAGAAATTAATACATATATATATATATATATATATATATATATATATATATATATATATATATATATATATATATATATATATATATATATATATATATATATATATATATATATATATATATATATATATATATATATATATATATATATATATATATATATATATATATATATATATATATATATATATATATATATATATATATATATATATTTATTAGTATATTTAGGTTAAAATACAAAAATATATATATATTTTTATTTTTATTAATATTTGATATGGAAAATACTTTTTTTATGAATATACTCCATTTTATTTTATTTTTTGTATATAATTATTAAATATTATACATATTAAATAGTTAATATATTTATTTAATGAAATTAGGGTTTTACCCTTAAAACACAAAAACTCCAAAAAATAATACTTTTTTATTTTATTTATTTGACATAAATAATACTTTTTTTTCATACATATAAAAACCCTTTTTGTATTTTGCATCTTTATTTTATTTTCCATTTAATTTATGCAATCAATTATTTTGTAAATATTCCAAAATGGATGTAATAGCTAGGTTTAAATTTCTTGTCTAAATATCCCCCCATTTGAACATTTGTACCCCCCTTCCCATATTGTGTTGTAATAGTGTAGGAATCTTACTTTTCGCACTTTAAACGCTTTCTAAATATACCATGCTAGAATTAGGGTTTGTATGCAAATAAAAAGAACAAAATAGTTTGACCTAATTTCAAGATAAACAAGCATGAAATATGGACAACACATATCACACTTGCACCCCTAGGGTATTCCACTTGTTGCCTTCAAATAATTGGGCCATATTGCATGTTAGGTTTCTTTGGGCAAAACAAACAATCAAATGATCATAGTCCCTCGATGACGCTTTCGAAAAGTTGCCTAAAATGATCAAGTCCCTTTCAAAGAGAAATTGCCCAAAGATACTTAGCACTATTGCAATTATGGTCTAAACGATGACCCGCGCTCGTCCCGTTAACCTCCTAAAACAAGATTGTCCACCAAATACAATGGTGGAACAAAATTGTCAAAAGGGTTAAAACATAACAAAAATCTTTGAGAACTTTAGGGTAGATAGCTCTTAGGTATTTGTCAACTTGCAAAACAAAAAACTTGCCTATTTTTAAACCACACTTCACAAACACTTTCAAAACAAACTTTCAAAAAAACCTTGGAACATCTTTTCAAAAAGACAAAACACCTTTTGTAAAACATTCGAGTAAAGAATTGTTACAAGGGTAGCCTAGACAAGGCATCTTTTTCAAAACATTTTCAAAACCACACACCAAGCACCATTTCAAACAATTGAAAACCAAGGCAAGTTGATCTAAGCAAGTACCTAAGAGCCCATGGATAACCATGGATAGAAAGGGTGCTAATACCTTCCCTTTCTATAATCTACTCCCCGAATCCAAGAAAAAATCTCAAAGGTTTTTGCTGTGCTTTTTAAACCTTTCCTTAGGATAAAATAAAAAGTCGGTGGAGACTCTTGCTCAACCGAAACATTTGCAAAAACAAACGCAAAACCCTAGTCAGTTCTCCCACCGTATCACAGAACTGGCGACTCTGCTGGGGAAAATTTTAAAAGTGGAGTAACCTTAGGGCTTAGATCACCCTCTTGCATGACTAATTGTTTGAATTGATTGCTTTACATCTTAGCTCTATTGTTTGGGTTTGCAATCCTACACCCGGATTTTGGGAAACATTCATAGATAGCAATACGTTGTGGAAACTGTGCGGGGTATACCGACACGGTCGAAGCAATAGCTATATTAGTGCGACATATTTGTGAGTACCGGTAACCCTTGAGTTCAATCAAGGAGAGTACGGGGCCGCTGAGTGATGTCAATAAGCACTAATGACCTAGAACCTTACTTGACCATCTTGGCCTTTTATTAGGGGTAGTGAGATGACCGGCTTTGGTGCAGTCCGAAGTTGGTAGATACTCGATACTACACTCATTAAGGGTTGTTTTCTTGGAATATTTTGGTCGCTAGTTAAGTGGCTAAACCAAAACACAGAACATTGAAAACAATCCAATGATATTGAGCTCCTTAGAACCCGGTTACTATTTATAGGACAGGTTTTTAAGCCAACTACACTCAAGAGGGTACTTACCTATGAAACCCCATGCAAGCCTGAAACTAGGGTTTGGTGTGATTTGCTTGTACATATGTTTTGTGCATACATCGTAAACATCATAAAACATCATATGCATTCACTAACCATTTCAAGGGTTTGGATCTTAATCTTTGTTCTTGTTTTGTAGGTCATGGAAATTCCTCGCAGAAACACCATTCAAGTCAACCTTGTGAGAATTTCTCCTCAACTCAAGGAGCTCACCTCAAGAATTCTGGAAAGCTCATCCTTCAGTGAAAGACATGGTAGACTGCTCAGCTTAGTCAACACCAACATTGAAGAAGACATGATGAAAGTGCTATTCCAGTTCTTTGACCCTCTTCACCACTGTTTCACTTTCCCTGATTATCAGTTGGTGCCCACTTTGGAGGAGTTTTCTCAACTCCTGAGAATTCCTATCCTTAATCAACTACCCTTCAACGGTACGGAAAAGGAACCAAAGCCAGAAGATGTTGCTCGAGCATTACATCTACAACCATCCGATATCAAGGGGCATTGGGAAACCAGAAGCGGCGTCAAGGGATTCTTAGCAAAATTCTTGTTTGAGAGGGCACAAGAATGTTGGAACTCATTGGACCTACAAGCCTTTGAAGAAATTGTGGCACTCCTTATCTATGGGTTGGTCTTGTTCCCAAATCCTGACCAATTGGTAGATGTCAACACCGTCAAAATCTTCTTGTCCAGAAATCCAATACCAACATTGCTTGGGGACATTCTTCACTCATTTTACACACGAACAATGAGAAAGAGGGGTGTTCTCATGTGCTGTACTCCTCTCCTTGCAAGGTGGTTTATTTCGCACCTTCCACAATCTGTCCTGAAGAATGACCAAGGCTCAAGGTGGTCCCAACGGTTGATGACTCTTACTCACTCTGATGTACATTGGTGTTCTCGGTCCAGAGAAAATGTCATCATCGTCGATCGTTGTGGAGAATTCCCTAATGTTCCTTTACTTGGAATTAGAGGAGGTATCACCTACAACCCTTGCCTAGCTTTGAGGAAATTTGGATATGCACGGAGGGATGGCCCTCATGACATGTTGATTCCTGACCTAGTTTTTGACTTCGACAACGATGCGCAAGGACTTCGCCAAAGATTCATCAGAGCTTGGGGAAGACCCAACAAGGTTGATAGCAAGACGCTGGGACACAAGAACTCCATCCCTCTTGAGCCTTATCTCAAGTGGGTACGAGCCCGAGCCCAAAGTCTGATGATGCCTTATTCGCATGTTCTCCCTGTGATTAAAGAGCCCGTCAAGGAAGGAGAGGTCCCCTACACCATCCTACATCCAGACATGCCTACATCGTGGGAGGAAATGCAGAAAAGTTGGATTCAGCTCAAGGAGGAACAGAATACTTTTGAAGCTAGCTTCTACGCCAGTGAGAAGAAGGTTCTAGAGCTTACCCGCCGACTCCATGAGCAAGAGGCCCTCAACACCTACATCGCACCAAAGAGGATGCGCAATGTCTTTTTGCCTTGAGAAGTTATTTTGTAATATTTGGCCCATGGGGCATTTATGTACTAACGAATTTCTTCTTATTAATATGACGTGCATTCTTCTTTGTCTGAAACAATTTTGAATGTCCTAAATCCTTGAATGCATTGCATACATAAGCATACCATTCATCATGTGCATAAGCAGGTCTCACGCCAGGGTTCCTTATCTGTCTGCTGTTTATTTTCGTAGGATGGGTCTCGAGCAAACAGTCAAAGACCTGCAAGCTCAGAATGCACAGTTTCAGCAACTCCTGATGACCTTGGCTAAGGGTCAGGAGGATATCAAGACTCAATTGGGGAACAAAGACCCAGTGAAAAAGAAGAAAAAGAGACTCGGGGTGGCTACTTTGGGGAGAAGATTTGACGGAGAAGCTCGGAGAGTGCTTGAATTTCCTCCTATTTCTGATGAAGGAACCAGCAAAGGAGGTGGGGCTGCGGTACCTTCCGAGTCTGATGCGGAAGAAGAAGAGGTCGAAGAGGATGAAGATTATTCTGATCAGCAATACCCTCCAGCTAATGATAAATACAAAGGGCTAGAAGACAGATTGGCCGCCATGGAGCTACAAAGAGTACCGGGTTTGGATTTTGAAGACTTGGGTTTGGTTGTCGGGATTGTGATTCCCCCAAAATTCAAAGTGCCAGTGTTTGTGAGGTATGATGGGCTGTCCTGTCCCAAAATGCATCTCAGGTCCTACGTGAGAAAGATCCAACCCTATACGGAAGATAAAAACCTTTGGATTCATTTCTTTCAAGACAGCCTTTCTGGAGCTCAGTTGGAGTGGTTTTATCAGCTAGAGGGAACCAGCGTCCGAAATTGGGAAGATTTGGCCACCGCTTTCTACAAACAATATCAGTATAATTCTGACCTTGCTCCTACTCGTACCCAACTTTAGGGTATGTCATTAGGAACAGGCGAAGGATTCAAAGAATATGCACAAAAATGGAGGGATTTGGCTGGCAGGGTGCAGCCTCCTTTAACCGACCGTGAACTCGTTGATATGTTTCTAGGGACCCTATCTGGACCATTTTTCAATCATCTAATTGGTAACTCTTCCGCGGGGTTTACCGATTTGATCTTAACAGGCAAAAGAATAGAAGCTGGCATCAAGTTAGGAAAGATTCAGAAGGGTGTTGCTGCAAGTGTTGAGAAGAAGCCTTTTAAGAAGGAGACAGCTGTGGTATATTCTCAGAGAAGAGCAGGGAAGACGGAGCGTCGGCCAACTGTGGGGGCCGTAATGATTCAAAACTCTCCAAGTGAGCAGCCTCGCTATAACCAGTCCAGACCAAATCAACAACGGGTGGAACAGCCACAACGGCAGTTCACCCGCATTAATATGACTCCAGCGCAAGTGCTTCCCCATCTGTTGAAGTTGAATCTCGCCACCATCAAGGAGGCACCAAAGAATGTGAATACGTCCTCTCCGCATTATCATGCTAATGCTAAATGCGCCTACCATTCAGACAGTGTTGGACACGACACCAATGATTGTTGGGAACTCAAGCATAAAATCCAAGACCTGATAGAGGCGGAGGAGGTGGAGTTTGACGCTCCGGAGAAGCCTAATGTGATATCTACACCCATGCCGAAGCACGGCCGAAATGTCAATGCCATTGAAGAAGATTTGTATGTTGCTGATGTTAATGATCTGGTAACTCCTTTGTTAACCATTAAGTTGAATCTGTTAAGGGCCAGGATCTTCCCGGGATGTAAGGAAGACTGCTATTGTTGTTACTCTCTGCCGTTTGATTGTCCGTTACTGAAGAAAGGCATCCAGGGCCTTATGGATAGTCGACAAATTTTGTTTGAAAAAGTTTCTGCTGTTCCAGTTTATACTGAAGATGTCTCAATCATAACCATTCACTCCAATCTTTCCAAGGCCGTCAAAAAGCCTGTTAAGATTACGCCAGCTACGAAATATGTTCCTTTGAAGATAACAATGCCAGGGCCCGTCCCCTATATTTCTGAGAAGTCCATACCATGGAACTATGGCGGTGACGTTTACTACCATGGTATCAAACAAATCGAAATAATTGAAGAAAGTTCGGATGATGAAGAAGCCAGCATTAGTAACATTGCGGGCACTAGCAAAATCACCAGGAGCGGGAGAATATTTTCTCCAGAGATTGCCCCTCCAAGAGCAATCTTTGGACCCTCGTCAGCTGACAAGGTCATCCCTGCCCAAATAAAGCTCTCTGCTAGAACCCCTTTGATTGAGGATGATGTTGTTCCTAGTGCTGTCTCTCCTACCGCTGCTGATAAAGGTAAGGGAATCCAAGATGAGCTCGTCAGGACGAGGGCTCAGCCCTTGGTCATCCCGGAAACCTCCAAGAAGGAAATGGATGAGATCTTGAGGATAATCAAAAGGAGTGATTACGATGTGGTAGAACAACTGGGGTAAACCCCCTCAAAGATCTCCATGCTGGCACTGCTACTTTGCTCGGAAGCGCACGCTAAAGCTCTGATAAAATTCCTGAAGGAAGCCCATGTGCCCCAGGAAACCTCTGCAGATCAGTTTCAGAATTGCGTGGCTAGCCTGACTACGGACAATGGATTAGGGTTCTCTGATGCCGACTTAACTCCTAAAGGTAGAAACCACAATGATGCTTTGCACATTTCAGTCGAGTGTCGAGGAACCACCCTCGCACATGTCTTGGTTGACACTGGTTTGTCGCTGAATGTTTTGCCTAAAAAGGCCTTGGACCGACTAGATTGTGAAGGGTTGGAATTGAAGCCGAGTGATATTGTTGTCAGAGCTTTCGATGGTTCGAAGAGAATGTTCCATGGAGAGGTTGAAATTCCCATCAAGATAGGCACTGAGGTATTTAAATCTACTTTCTATGTGATGGACATCCGTCCGTCATACTCTTGCTTGCTGGGTAGGCCTTGGATACACCATGCCGGGGCAGTCACCTCCTCCTTACATCAGATGTTGAAGTATCCTGTCAAGGGAAAGATCATTATTGTCCATGGTGAAGAAGAGTACATGATTAGCCACTTGAACTCTTTCCGATATGTGGAGGTTGAAGGGGAATTCATTAAAACGCCTTTTCAGCATTTCGAAGAAGTCCTTCCTGAAATAACAGTAGCAAGGTTGGCAGCTGAGGCACCGAGGCAGATGGCCAGGATGGCATCTCTGGAGGACGCAAGGGCCGCAATAAAGGAAGGGAAGAATTCAGCATGGGGGCAGTTACCTGACATTCCACATAAGACAAACAAATTTGGATTAGGGTTCACGGCCGCTGGCCAGAAAGCTATGCGCCGGTCGAAGATTGAAAGAGCGCCAGTCAAAATTTCTCCCTACGGGGTCAACGCTTTGGAAGACGAAGACAAAGAGAGCAACATCGAAGAGTGGATTTATCCAACTGTCAAAGGAGGATTGAGCAACTGGGAGGCAAAAGACTTTGTCCCCATCACTTTTATTCATCAGTAATTTATCTGTTAAACATTTCCTATTTGGTCTGTAATATTTACTTTCAAGCAATCCGTACACTATCTTTTCACCTCATGCCTTGCCCGGGGCATGTAGGTCTATTTGTAAGGGTTTTGATTATTTTTCATATCCATATGCCATGTTTAATGATTCATTGGACGTTTTTCATTTGATAAACTGCTTGTGTTCATTTTCTTTCCTTTTTTCATTTTTGTTTAAGGATGGCTATCCCTTACACACACCCACACTCACCAATGCAGGTACCCATCCACTCCGGATTCCATGGGTGACTATTCTGCTGTATCTTTCAATAACTCTGAAGATCTGGTCAATCAAGCCGAGTATGAAGATGACGAAGGTTGTGAAGTACCAGGGGAACTAGCCAGACTTCTACAACAAGAGGAAAGAGCCATCTTACCTCACGAAGAGTCATTGGAAACTGTCAATTTGGGAACCGAGGAAGACCGGAAGGAGGTGCAAGTGGGTGCCAATCTAGAACCAAGAGTCAAGGAGCGCCTGGTACAGTTGTTGAATGAGTATGTTGAAATCTTCGCTTGGTCTTATGAAGACATGCCGGGTTTAGACACAGACATCGTGGTTCACCGTCTCCCCACAAGAGAGGATTGTCCACCGATCAAGCAAAAAGTTCTCCGAATGAGGCCTGACATGTCTGAAAAGATCAAGGCAGAAGTAATGAAGCAATTCGACGCTGGCTTTCTGGCTGTTACGTCCTATCCTCAATGGGTCGCTAACATCGTGCCAGTACCTAAGAAAGATGGCAAAGTCAGGATGTGTGTGGACTACCGGGATTTGAATAGGGCCAGCCCCAAAGATTATTTTCCACTCCCACACATTGACATTCTAATCGACAACACAGCTCAGCACAAAGTGTTTTCCTTCATGGATGGATTCTCGGGCTACAATCAAATCAAAATGGCCCCCGAGGATATGGAGAAAACAACTTTTGTCACACAATGGGGCACTTTCTATTACAAGGTGATGTCGTTCGGGCTGAAGAACGCAGGGGCAACTTATCAACGCGCCATGGTAACTTTATTTCATGATATGATGCATCATGATATTGAAGTTTACGTAGACGATATGATAGCTCGGTCACAAACAGAGGAAGAGCACCTTGAACATCTAGAAAAGCTGTTTGCCAGGTTAAAAGAATACAAGCTCAGGCTGAATCCAAGTAAATGCACTTTTGGAGTTAGGTCTGGTAAACTCCTGGGATTCATTGTAAGCAACAAAGGCATTGAGGTCGATCCAGCAAAAGTGAAATCAATACAAGAAATGCCTGCTCCCCGTACTAAAAAGGAGGTTAGAGGGTTCTTGGGGCGCTTGAACTATATTGCCAGATTCATCTCCCATCTGACTTCTACCTGTGAGCCAATTTTCAAACTCTTGAAGAAAGATCAGGTAGTCGAATGGAACGACGATTGTCAAGCTGCTTTTGATAGGATCAAGGAGTATTTGCTAGAACCTCCTATTCTGATGCCACCCGTCGAAGGAAGACCATTGATCATGTATTTGACCGTCTTGGATAACTCAATGGGGTGTGTTTTGGGCCAGCATGACGAGTCTGGTCGAAAAGAGCATGCTATTTATTACCTTAGCAAAAAGTTTACCGACTGTGAGACTCACTACTCACTGCTCGAGAAAACTTGTTGCGCTTTGGTATGGGTTGCTCGCCGACTAAGGCAGTATATGTTGACTCATACTACCTTGTTGATTTCCAAAATGGATCCTATCAAATATATCTTCGAAAAGCCCGCCTTATCTGGAAGGATAGCTAGATGGCAAATGATCCTGACTGAGTATGACATCCAGTACACCACACAAAAAGCTATAAAAGGGAGTGTACTAGCTGACCATCTGGCTCATCAAGCTATCGAAGATTATCAACCCATGAGATTTGACTTCCCGGACGAAGACATCATGAATTTGGACAACATTGAAAGTAACGGACCGTATGACGGACCCGAAAAGGGATCCCGATGGACCCTGTACTTTGATGGTGCTTCAAATGCACTTGGAAATGGTATCGGCGCAGTACTCATTTCTCCGGAAGGTTGTCACACACCTTTCACGGCCCGACTTTGCTTCAGCTACACGAACAACATGGTTGAGTATGAAGCTTGCATCTTTGGTCCCAAGGCTGCTATGGACTTGGGGATCAAATCTTTGATCATATTTTGGGACTCGGCTTTGGTTATCAGTCAAATCAAAGGAGAGTGGGATACCAAGCATCCTAATCTTATCCCATACAAAGAACATGTTCTGACATTGTTGCCTCATTTCGAGCAAATTACCTTCGACCATTTCCCGCGAGAAGAGAATCAGCTAGCAGATGCTCTAGCCACAATGTCCTCCATGTTTAAACTCAACTGGGATAACGAGGCTCCCCAAATCACCATCGAGCGAATGGATGAACCTGCGCATTGTCACGAGATTAATACCGAAGAAGTTGTGGAACAACCTTGGTTCCATGAAATCAAAAGGTATCTCGAGACTAGAGATTATCCCGAAGGAGCTTCCGTAAATGACAAGAAGTTCTTAAGGAAATTCGCTGCTAAATTCTTCCTGAGCAACGGCATCCTTTACAAACGAAGCCATGATTGTGTATTACTCCGATGCATAGACAAAGCTGAAGTAGAGTTGATCATGACTGATATACACAGCGGCACATTTGGCACTCACTTGAGCGGGCATACAATGGCTAAGAAGATCCTAAGGGCAGGCTATTACTGGTCTACCATGGAAGCTGACTGCCATCAACATTCCCGTACTTGCCACAAATGCCAAGTTTATGCTAATAAAGTTCATATCCCTCCGGTTCCTCTCAACGTTCTGACTGCTCCGTGGCCCTTTGCAATGTGGGGCATTGATATGATTGGAGAGATCAAGCCCACGGCTTCCAACGGACATCGCTTTATCCTGGTTGCCATTGACTATTTCACCAAATGGGTCGAAGCAGCTTCCTTCGCCTCTGTTACTAAAAATGTGGTTGCCCGCTTTATCAAGCAAAATCTCATATGTCGGTATGGTGTTCCAGACAGGATCATCACAGACAACGGTACAAATCTGAATAACACGATGATCACCGCATTGTGCGAACAGTTCAAGATTTATCATCACAATTCATCTCCCTATCGGCCGAAGATGAATGGTGCTGTTGAAGCTGCGAACAAAAACATTAAGAAGATCATTCAGAAAATGACGGTCACTTACAAAGACTGGCATGAGATGTTACTGTTTGCTCTGCATGGATACCGTACGACGACACGTACTTCAACTGGGGCAACCCCATTTTCTTTGGTTTATGGCATGGAAGCTGTTTTGCCTATGGAAGTCCAGATTCCTTCTCTAAGGATTATGAAGGATGCAGGTTTGAATGAAGATGATTGGATGCAAACCCGACTTGATCAACTCAATCTGATCGACGAAAAGCGACTCGCCGCTATATGCCATGGTCAGGCGTATCAAAAGCGAATGATCAAGGCCTTCAATAAGAAAGTCAGACGGCAAGTGTATCAAGTCGGAGATCTCGTAATCAAGCGGATTATCTTGCCGCAAAGTGATCCCAGGGGCAAATGGACTCCTACATATGAAGGACCATTTGTGATCAAGAGCATATTTTCTGGTGGTGCAATGATTCTGACCACCACGGACGGCGACGACTTGCCACACCCTGCGAACGCAGACATAGTCAAAAGATACTACGCATAAGATAACCCGACAAGTCGAAAACCCGAAAGGGCGGCTTGGGCAAAAATGGGCATCCCGGTGGATCGAAAACCCGAAAGGGCGGTTCAGGCAAAAATTAGGGATAAAAACAAAAAAAATCTGTACACCTGGCAAGTTGAAAACCCGAAAGGGCGGCTTGGGCAAAAAGGGGTTTCCCGGTGGATCGAAAACCCGAAAGGGCGATTCAGGCAAAAGTTAGGGAATTAAAGCGTATGACTATGTCTCGTCGGATCACTTCAAAGACAATCTCTTCGTCAACCAGTTCCAGGCTTCTGATCAATCCAGTCATCGGCAAACGAAGCATTGAATGGACAGATATCCAGAGTTGTGAAGGCTATAGCGGAATGGAATCCCATGGAATTATATCACATAGCCATCTTTATTTTGTATAAATTTTTCAAATATTCACGACAGAATCCTCTTACTAGGATGATTGTCTCCTTTGTACAAATATACTCATAGAAAGTCAATACAAATACTTTTCCCAGAAATTTGTGTCATTTCCTTTCATTTTTTCTCTTGCGCTATTTGTTTTATTTTGAGAAACGTCCATTGTTTTGTGAAATAGGCATATGCATTTGAACATAATCATTTCCTTATGAATCCAGAAAGAGGATTACTGATAGGTCAAAGGTGTAGTTGGATGTCGTGATACCCTTCAAAGGAAACCCCCGGAGATTTGGAATCCATATCCCCAGCAAACTCTGAAGCTTATCCCCAGTAGATTCTGGAAGCTTATCCCCTGCAGAGTACGGACGTCTCTCCCGAGTTTTATTCAAGGTTATTCCTCACAAGGGCTTATAACTGGGTTATCCTCAGCTTATTGCCACGGGAGATCGCACTCGCCAAATTCTTCCTACCTCCAGCGGAGTTCATCAGAGTTCCCCAGCATAACTTATCAATACAATCCCCCAGAGGAACCTATCTTTGTTATCTCCAGCCAGAGAATCCTCCAGAACTCAATTCCCCTCAGAATTTAAGTTTCGGTATCCCCAGCCGAGCTAAAACTTCAAACTATCAATCCCCAACGGAGCCAGACTAATGAACCTTCTCCCCACAGAGTTTTGAGGAGGGCAAATCTTGAGTTCCCCAGTGAAGTCGCCAGAGATACTTCCCACCAAACTGAAGATTCTCGGTCTTACATCCCCAGCATGAGTCTATTAGCTTGGAACTCCCCAGTAGAAGTCACCCGGAATTCCCCAGAAGATTGGTATACAACCCAAGCTCCTTATTCTCCAGCAACAACCAGGAATTATTCTTCCCGGCAGTAGTCAAGAGACTTTTATCTTCAGCCATCTCGGATTCATCTATCCTTTGCAAGACAGCTCTCTAGCTTACATGCGCATCCATTTACATTCATATCATATAACATACATTGTATCATGCATCATGACATTGCATATAACTAACTCTTTACCTTTTCAGGTAAGATCAGTCGAAAGACTAAAATCATTATCTTCCGAGATTTCTTTCCAAGAATAGTTCGGATGTGACCCAGACACGGCAACATTCTAATACTTATTACAGATTTATCCAGATGCAGCTTTACACGAGCTCATCATCAGGGAACCCTACACCGGTTCCTCCTCTTCAACTCCAAGATTTCTGAAAACAGTTCACGGGTTCTCCAAGTAACGGATGTTAACCTATCACTTGTTCAGTTTCATCTCAAGACTTTTGAAAACAGTTTATGGATTCTTCCCAACAACGGATGTTAATCTATCGCTTGTTCAGATGCGACCTTTGAAAACAGTTTACGGACGCTTCCCAACAACGGATGCTGCTCTATTGCTTATTCAACTTCAAGACTTCTGAAAACAGTTTACGGGTTCTCCAAGTAACGGATGTTAACCTATCGCTTGTTCAGTTACTTCTCAAGACTTCTGAAAACGGTTTACGGACTCTTCCCAACAACGGATGCTGCTCTATTGCTTATTCAACTTCAAGACTTCTGAAAACAGTTTACGGGTTCTCCAAGTAACGGATGTTAACCTATCGCTTGTTCAGTTACTTCTCAAGACTTCTGAAAACAGCTTATGGATTCTTCCCAACAACGGATGTTAATCTATCAACTTGTTCAGATGCAACTTTTGAAAACAGTTTACGGATTCCTCCCAACAACGGATGTCAATCGATTGCTTATTCAGACCCCCAGTTCGAAGATGGTCCAAAGCATAGACACCTTCCTGATACTCATTCCAGATGGCATCTTTAAGCCCATCCCCGACAAGATTCTGTCACCCCTCCAGATGGCATCTCCAAGCCCATCTCCAAATGGCATCTCTAAGCCCATTCCCGCATCCATTACTTTGACGAGTGCAAATTTAAGGGCACTCTAGTGTCCAATCTCCTTTTACCCTCGAGTCACGAAAGGCAAACTTGCCAATCTAACTCTACGGATTCAAGAAGATTGAACAGGGGCAACTGTTGTACCCCAAAATTTGCCCTCCCATTCTCTCAACATTTCTCATCACAAGGCTCTTGAAGATCAAGATCCAGTTAGGGTTTCATCTGCTCAAGACTTCTCCTTGCACTGTTGACCCAAATTAGGGTTTGTGTTTGCACAAAGATGTTTTGACCTAAAATGCCTAAGATGACCTTCTTGCTTCATATTGGACTCCCAAGTTTATCCATATCAAGTTTCAAGTCTTGATTCCAAGTTTTGCCCAGTCAACTGGACAGTTGACCTAGAAATCAGCTGTATTGGGGAAAAAGTCAACTGTGACCAATTGACAGTCAAATCTCATGAAAATTGACCCACATCAACATTATGAACTCATATGAACCATTTGATCAAGTTTGGATCACAATTCCACAAGAAATTTGATCAGACCACCAAAAGGGCAAAATGGTCATTTTTAGGGTTTTGACTACATAAAGGCAATTTTTGACTGTTTGACCTAGCCAATGGCAAACCAAGCTCACATATGGACTCAAAGACCCCATGGAATTATCTTGACATGCTCAACAAGTTCAAAAGATCCCAAGTACACAAGATTGACAGTTGAATTTCCCAGTCAATTGACCAATTTTGACTGTATACTGAAAAGTCAAACTTTGACTTTTTGGTCAAAATCAAGGGTCAAGATTCATTTTTCATCAAAACATGCCAAATCATGAAACTTGTTCACCAAGAAATCAAAATTTGCAAATTAGGGTTTGAAATGAGAATTTTTCATAACTTAGAATTTTTCTAAGTTATGAAAAACCCTAATTTTTTCCCAACTTTGCCCCACTTTCTCATCAAGATTCATTTGGATTCAAACAAAAGTCAAAACATGAAAGTTGTAGCTTGTTGCATAATCTACAACTTTTATTCACAAAGTTTTCCAAAATGAGGCTTGTATCTCAAGTTACAATTTTTTGAATAAGGGTACTAAACCATTCTTAACTTAGTGAAATTTTAACCTATTTTGGCAAGGTTTTCTACCTAACTTCAAGGCCATTTTCCATACACTTCCACTTGGAATTTCAATTTGCATTTCAAATATGGATTGTAGTACACATTCCAAGCTTTCCAAAATGTCCAAGAACTCATCAAACAACCTCATAACTTGAGAGATTCGAATTTTGCAATATGGCAAAAACTCACTTTTGAATTGGTCATGCACATGTTCATAACTTATGCCATTTTCAAGTCAGCTTGGTTTGTGCAAAATTACAGGCCCTTAAACCATCCAACACTCAATAATTTAATGTATGTTCATTGTGATAAGGCTTTGTTTCATGAGTTTGTGCATTACATGTTGAATTAAGCCATAAATGGAAAAAGTAAAATGGCCATTTTTGCAAAAGCAAGCTTTGTGTCATAATGCAAATCCAAGAGGTACAGATCAAATCCAATTGGCACAAGATTATGAGCAAAACACTCTGATCAAGACAAGGTTAGCAGCATGTTTAGGGGGCCTCTACTTGCCTAGAACATCAACTTGGCTTTGCTTGCTTAAGGGTGAAGAAAAGTGGCATAACATAACACAACTATCATCTCAGCATTAGAACACTTAAGCAAACATTGTATACACCTTCTAACCATCCTAACTAAGCTAGAACACGAGCAAGCAAGGTCCCAAACACTCCCATTCCCAGAATCACTCTCAAACTGCAAAAACAGAGTTCTCACTGCAGTTTGAGTGCCAACTCTCATCCCTTGCATGGTTTCTTGCCCAAAGCTCATCAAACACATTCCCTAACATCAATGCAAGCTAACCAAAACCTAAAACACGACCTGTAATTCCTCTAACCAGTTCCACCATTTTCACTTTCTTGTTTTACAGTTGGAGGTCCATAGCTCGATTCAAGGTGTCTCAAAGTAAAGTAAGCATTGGAATAGCATCACCACACTTCAGGCAAGCTGTACAGATCATCATCTTGCTCTGAAAGCTTCCCCATTGCCAGATAGAACTTCAACTGAACAGGTATTTTCTTGAACTTCTAACTCTTAGCCTAGGCATCATTAGCTCTAAGTTTTTGAATAAGAAATGTTCTACTCATGCCCCTGAACCTGTACATGCTTTTACTTTTCATTTATTTTGCTCGAGCTGTGAGAATTTAAGGTTTGAACATGGCAGAAAAGTTAGGTCAGGATTTGGGAATGTCAAAATTCTCTCTCATTTCTGAGAGTTAGGATGAGTTTTTTATATATTTAGAATCGTGATTCAATGCTTAACATTTCTTATGTTGGAAGTTTGTGCAAAAGATCAAAGAATCCAGGTGTTTGAATTTGAAGTACAGGCGCGCGTTTTTTTGATATTTTTATTCAGAGGTTGAAGAAGAAGCTTCATGGGCTGGGCTTGCTTCTGAATTCCTTTTCACACCACATTTTTGGTTTCATACCCCCTGAGCCCATTATGTGTATTTTCATGATTTTTTGACTTTTCTTTTTTCATTTTGACTTATTTATTTTTGCTAATAATATTAAAAACATAAAAAATTATTTTCACACCGTTTTTGCATTTTTTAGGTATTTATTTGTTTATATAGACGTTTGTACATAAATATATATATATACTATTATTTACAAAAGAACTAGAAAAATAATGTAAATATATTTCATTCCTGATTTTTATTTCATTTTTCTTTTGAAAATATTTTATGCAAAATATACTTTTTTTATAAATATTAAATATTATTATTTTTATATATATAATATATATTTAGAAATTAATATATATATATATATATATATATATATATATATATATATATATATATATATATATATATATATATATATATATATATATATATATATATATATATATATATATATATATATATATATATATATATATATATATATATATATTTATTTATTTATTTATTAGTATATTTAGGTTAAAATACAAAAATATATATATTTTTATTTTTATTAATATTTGATATGGAAAATACTTTTTTTATGAATATACTCCATTTTATTTTATTTTTTGTATATAATTATTAAATATTATACATATTAAATAGTTAATATATTTATTTAATGAAATTAGGGTTTTACCCTTAAAACACAAAAACTCCAAAAAATAATACTTTTTTTATTTTATTTATTTGACATAAATAATACCTTTTTTTTCATACATATAAAAACCCTTTTTGTATTTTGCATCTTTATTTTATTTTCCATTTAATTTATGCAATCAATTATTTTGTAAATATTCCAAAATGGATGTAATAGCTAGGTTTAAATTTCTTGTCTAAATATCCCCCCATTTGAACATTTGTACCCCCCCTTCCCATATTGTGTTGTAATAGTGTAGGAATTTTACTTTTCGCACTTTAAACGCTTTCTAAATATACCATGCTAGAATTAGGGTTTGTATGCAAATAAAAAGAACAAAATAGTTTGACCTAATTTCAAGATAAACAAGCATGAAATATGGACAACACATATCACACTTGCACCCCTAGGGTATTCCACTTGTTGCCTTCAAATAATTGGGCCATATTGCATGTTAGTTTCTTTGGGCAAAACAAACAATCAAATGATCATAGTCCCTCGATGACGCTTTCGAAAAGTTGCCTAAAATGATCAAGTCCCTTTCAAAGAGAAATTGCCCAAAGATACTTAGCACTATTGCAATTATGGTCTAAACAATGACCCGCGCCCGTCCCGTTAACCTCCTAAAACAAGATTGTCCACCAAATACAATGGTGGAACAAAATTGTCAAAAGGGTTAAAACATAACAAAAATCTTTGAGAACTTTAGGGTAGATAGCTCTTAGGTACTTGTCAACTTGCAAAACAAAACACTTGCCTATTTTTAAACCACACTTCACAAACACTTTCAAAACAAACTTTCAAAAAAACCTTGGAACATCTTTTCAAAAAGACAAAACACCTTTTGTAAAACATTCGAGTAAAGAATTGTTACAAGGGTAGCCTAGACAAGGCATCTTTTTCAAAACATTTTCAAAACCACACACCAAGCACCATTTCAAACAATTGAAAACCAAGGCAAGTTTATCTAAGCAAGCACCTAAGAGCCCATGGATAACCATGGATAGAAAGGGTGCTAATACCTTCCCTTTCTATAATCTACTCCCCGAATCCAAGAAAAAATCTCAAAGGTTTTTGCTGTGCTTTTTAAACCTTTCCTTAGGATAAAATAAAAAGTCGGTGGCGACTCTTGCTCAACCGAAACATTTGCGAAAACAAACGCAAAACCCTAGTCAGTTTTCCCACCGTATCACAATGACAAAGGTGTTAATGTTGTCGAAGATACAATTTTTGTCGCCTCTGTTAAAGAACTTACTACTCCGCTAAATACCATCAAAAAGAATCTGTTGAAAGCTGGGATCTTCCCTGGCTATGTAAAATATTGTGTGTGTTGTACAAAACAACTCAATGGATATGAAGAGCTGAAGAAAGGCATACAATGCCTGATGGATAGCCACGAAATTCTATTCGAGAAAACTCCACTTGCCAAGAGTTCAATTAACAAATGTGAAGACCTCTCCATTATTACCATCTCGAACAATCCTCTTAGGATCACCCCCAAAGGTCCTATTAGGATTTCAAATGAACCCATTGTTTCTCCCTTAATAATTACCAGTCCCGGACTGATTCCCTACTCTTCAAATAAGGCGGTACCATGGAATTATGGTATTGAAGTGTTCTATCATGGGATTAAACAAGACGCATGGATCGAAGAAGGAAAAGACGACAATGTTGATAACATAGCTGGCTCAAGCAAAGTAACCAGAACTGGGAGAATATTTTCACCCAATATCTCACCACCAGTGGTTACAAAGACGCCCATCCACATTACTACTGCCAAGCCCAGTACTAATACAAAAGGGGGGGAGAAGGTTGTCGAGCCTGATGTGATTGAAGTACCTTCCAAGGACGTAGCTGATGAAGAACCCTCCGCTCGCGAGATGGACGAGATTTTAAAGATCATAAAAAGAAGCGACTTCAAGATTGTAGAACAGCTGGGGCAAACCCCTTCTAAGATTTCAATGTTGTCATTGTTGCTTTGTTCCGATGCCCATGCTCGGACGTTAATAAAGTTCTTAAAAAAGGCTCATGTCCCTCATGAGACAACAACGGACCAATTTGAGAATTGTGTGGCTAGCCTGACAGCTGATAATGGCTTGGGATTTTCATATGCTGACTTAACACCTCTTGGGAATAATCACAATAAAGCTTTACATGTTTCTGTTGAGTGCAAGGGGACTACCTTAGCACATGTGCTAGTCGACACTAGTTCTTCTTTGAATGTATTACCCAAGGGGGCGTTAGACCGTCTTGACTGTGAAGATTTAGTCTTGAAGCCAAGTGATATCATTGTAAGGGCGTTTGATGGATCAAAGAGGACTGTTCATGGGGAAGTAGATCTTCCAATAAAAGTGGGCTCCCAAATCTTCAACTCCACCTTCTATATTATGGATATTCGTCCTGCCTATTCTTGTCTGTTAGGTCGCCCGTGGATCCATAAAGTTGGGGCAGTAACCTCAACTCTCCATCAGAAACTCAAATATCCAGTCAAGGGAAGAATAGTCACCGTCTGTGGAGAAGAAGAGTTTATGGTAAGCCACCTTAACTCGTTCAAATACGTAGAGATGGATGGAGAATTCATTGAAACCCCATGTCAAGCCTTTGAAGTCATGTCATTGATGATTTCTGCTACCAAATGTTCTTCTGATGAGTCTAAAGTTGTTAAGGCCACGCCAAAGATGGTTTTAGTCAAGGATGCCCGTGCGGCAATTGAAGAAGGAAACATGATACTTGGGGGAAAATCCTCGATATCCCATTTAAAGCGGACAAGTTTGGTTTGGGCTTCACCGTCAAAGCTCAGAAGGAAGTGAGGAGTACTCGTGCTGGAAAGCCACCTCTCCGCATTGGAAGCCGTGAAGTCAACGTCATGGGTGATTCTGAGGAAGAAGTTTCATTTGAAGATTGGGTGTATCCAACTACAACGGAGCTGAAGAATTGGCATGCAAAAGACTTTGTGCCCATCTCCTTCATTGAGGAGTAATCTACTTGTCATTTCTTTTCTTTCAATTCAATAACATGTTATCTGTAATATTTTAACAATGACTTTTCAGACATTTGCCTAGCCCGGGGCACTTTGGTCCATTTGTCAAGGGTTTTATTTATGTTCATCTAATCATATGATCATTCAGTACATTGGACTCTTTTGCATTCAAATATTTGTGTTCATTGTCTTTCCTTTCTTGCGAATACATTTTTCAAAAAAAATATAGCCATGTAACTTACATGCACACACACACACACTCTTGCAGGTCCACATCCACTTTGGATCCTATTGCCAATGACTCTACTATTGCCAACTATGACTTTGAATGTCCTATCAACCAAGCTGGAGACGAAGGTGAGGAAGATTTTGGCATACCAAGAGAACTAGCCAGACTTCTATTACAAGAGGAAAAAGCTATTCAACCGCACGAAGAGTCAGTTGAAGTTATCAACCTGGGTACTAAGTTAGATAAGAAGGAAATCAGGATCGGCGCTAATTTGGAAAGAAGTGTCAAGAGAAGGTTGGTTCAGATGTTGCATGATTATGTGGAAGTATTTGCTTGGTCTTATGAAGATATGCCTGGGTTGGATACCGACATCGTAGTTCATCGTCTGCCGACAAGAGAAGACTGCCCTCCTGTTAAATAAAAAGTTCGTCGCATGAGGCCTGATATGTCTGAAAAGATCAAAGTTGAGGTGATGAAACAATTTGATGTAGGGTTCCTAGCTGTGACATCATATCCTTAATGGTTTGCCAATGTGGTGCTACCGGTGCCAAAAAAGGACGAAAAAGTTTGCATGTGCGTAGACTATAGAGGTCTGAATAGGGAAAGCCCCAAAGATGACTTCCCTCTATCACACATTGACGTCTTAGTTGATAATACTGCTCAGCATAAAGTTTTCTCTTTAATGGATGTCTTCTCAGGCTATAATCAAATAAGGATGGCTCCCGAAGACATGGAGAAGACTACTTTCGTTATGCAATGGGGCACCTTATGCTACAAGGTCATGCCGTTCGGATTAAAGAATGCAGGGGCAACATATCAAAGGGCTATGGTAGCTTTATTTCATGACATGATTCATCATGAGATAGAGGTATATGTGGATGATATGATTTCCAGATCAAAAACCGAAGAAGAACATCTCAATCATCTATACAAATTATTCGAGAGGCTGAAGAAGTACAAGTTGAGGTTAAGCCCTAACAAGTTCACATTTGGAGTACGACCTGGAAAGCTTCTAGGTTTTGTCGTCAGCAATAAAGGCATTGAAGTTAATCCTGCCAAGGTAAAGGCCATCCATGAAATGCCGGTCCCACATTCTGAAAAGGAAGTTAGAGGATTCTTGGGTCATCTCAATTACATTTCCCGTTTCATATCTCACTTGACTCCTACTTGTGAGCTAATTTTCAAACTCTTGAAGAAAGATCAAGTAGTCAGATGGAATGATGAATGCGAAGCTGCCTTTGACAAAATCAAAGAATATCTACAAGAACCTCCTATTCTCATGCCTCCAGTTGAAGGAAGACCCTTGATCATGTACTTGACAGTATTAGAGAACTCTATGGGATATGTTTTGGGCCAACATGACGAGTCTGGCCGAAAAGAGCGTGCTATTTATTACCTGAGAAAAAAGTTTACCGACTGTGAAACCAGATATTCACTGCTCGAGAAAACTTGTTGCGCTCTGGCATGGGCTGCTCGCTGGATAAGACAGTATATGTTGACTCATACCACTCTGTTGATTTCTAAGATGGACCCAATCAAGTATATCTTCGAGAAACCTACCCTTTCTGGACGAATAGCCAGATGGCCAATGATCTTGACTGAGTATGACATCTAGTAAACTATGCAAAAGGCCGTCAAAGGAAGCATGATATCTAATCATTTGGCCCATCAAGCTGTGGATGATTATCAGTCAATGAACTTCGACTTCCCTGATGAGAATATCATGCTGGTAACGATTGCGCGAGACTTGGACCGTATGACGGACCTGAACAAGGATCCCGATGGACTATGGTCTTCGATGGGGCTTCCAACACCTTAGGTAACGAAATTGGTGTTGTAATCATCTCTCCTGAATTTTTCCACACTCCATTCACTTCCATATTATGCTTTGATTGCACGAACAATATGGTCGAGTATGAAGCATGCATCTTAGGTCTGAAAGCTGCCATTAATTTGAGGATCAAACATTTGAATGTGTTCGGGATTCTACTCCAGTGATCAGCCAAGTAAAAGGAGATTAGGACATAAAACACCCTAATCTTATCCCTTACAAGGAACTTGTGCTACCCCTGATTCCCTACTTCGAAGAGATCACCTTTGAGCACTTCCCTAGGGAGGAAAACCAGTTGGTTGACGCTTTGGCAACCATGTCTTCAATGTTCAAGGTCAGATGGGACAACGAATCCCCTATGATTACAATTGAAAGATTCGACGAACCTGCACATTGCTATGAGCTTGACACCGATGCAGAAAAGCCATGGTACCATGAGGTGATAAGATACCTTGAAGCACAAGAGTATCCCGAGGGAGCCTCCACCAATGACAAAAAATTCTTACGAAAATTTGCAGCCAAATTCTTCCTAAGTAACGGGATATTGTACAAGTGCAACCATGATTCAACTCTACTCCGATGTGTGGACAAGAAGGAGGCAGAGGAAGTCATGGAAGACATGCACGATGGTCTCTTCAGTACTCACTCAAGTGGACATACGATGGCTAAGAAAATCTTGAGAGCTGACTACTATTGGTCAACAATGGAGACTGATTGCCATCAACATTCAAGAACTTGTCACAAATGCCAAATCTACGCTGACAAGGTCCATATGCCTCCTATCCCTTTGAACGTCATGACTGCTCTGTGGCCATTTGCAATGTGGGCATTGATATGATTGGAGAAATTAAGCCAACCGCTTCTAATGGACATCGCTTCATTTTGGTCGTTATTGATTATTTCACCAAACGGGTCGAAGCCGCCTCGTTTGCCTCAGACACCAAGAATATGGTAGCAAGATTTATCAGACACAACCTCATCTGTCGTTATGGTATCCCCGAAAGGATTATCACCGACAATGGGACTAACCTCAACAATGTTATGATTACTGAGCTTTGCATTCAGTTCAAGATCAAGCATCACAATTCTTCTCCATATAGACTGAAAATGAATGGCGTAGTCGAAGCGGCCAACAAAAATATCAAGAAGATTGTGCAGAAAATGGTGGTAACCTATAAGGATTGGCATGAGATGTTACCATTTTCTCTACATGGCTACCGCACTTCAGCTAGAACATCAACTGAGGAAACTCCCTTTTCTCTAGTCTATGGCATGGAAGTTGTTTTTCCAGTGGAAGTTCAGATTCCCTCGTTGAGGATTATTAATGAGGCAGGCCTAGGCGAAGACGAGTGGATTCAAACGAAATTGGATCAGTTGAACTTGATTGATGAAAAATGGTTAGCTATTGTTTGCCATGGTCAGACGTACCAAAAATGAATGATCAAGGCTTTCAACAAAAAGATCAAAAGCCTCGAGTATATCAAGTTGGTGACTTGGTGATAAAATGTGTCATTCTACCACAAGGCGACCCCAGAGGCAAATGGACTCCCACCGATGAAGGGCCATTTGTTGTCAAGAGAGTTTTCTCTGGCGGTGCCATGATGCTGACTACCATGGATGATAAAGATTTCCCACATCCAATAAACGCGGACATAGTTAAAAAATACTACGCATAAAGGACCCGCTAGGTTGACACACCTAGGCAAAATAAGGGCATCCCGACAAACCAAAAGGTTTGGGAAAAAATTAGGGATATATGCAAAAGATTGTACACACGGAAAGTTGAAAACCCGAAAGGGCGGCTTGGGCAAAAAAGGGTATCCTGGTGGGCTGAAAACCCGAAAGGACGGTCCAGGAAAAAATTAAGGATTAAAAGCGCATGACCATGTCCCGTGGAATCAACACAGTCAATTTTATCACCAAGGTCCAAGTTCAAACGGTCCAAGATCAATCCAATCAACTTCTATCAACGGCAAGGGACATTCGAAGACATTGGGGAAATAGTAGAGTTGGAAGGCAATGAGATCGTTTCACATGGCTATTTGTTTTTGTTCTCAATTTTACTTTCCTTTCGACAATTTCCTCTTACTAGGATCTTCGTCTCTCTGTACAAAAATGCCTATTCATGGGCAAAATATCAATGCAGATATACTTTGAAGTGCAAAATTTATGTCTTTGTTTTGAATGCAAATTTGTCCAATGACTAAAATTGAATGAACATATGCATATGAACATAATTAAAACTGTTTGGCACACATGACCTAAGCAGTAACAAGAACCTCTTTAATGGATATGGAATACCCCCACAAAGTTATTTCATTAGCTTCCTCCTTGACAAAGTTACTCACAAAGTGTCTTTGCACAGGATAATCCCCAACCAGAGTCTCAATCTCTTGGCAGCTCTCTCTCTCTCTCTCTCCAGCTAAAGTCGAATTTTACAAGTTGAAGCCTCATGGATCTTTTCCTAAAAGAAACTCACTTCCCCAACAAGATTTATTTCCCCAACAGGGTTTATTTCCTCAACATGTTTTATTTCCCTAACAACCATCGAGGAACCGCAAAATTCCCCAGCCGAGTACATCCTCCCCAATCAAGTATGTATTCCCTCGGCATAGTCTATCTTTTCCAACGAACGACGAGATAGCATAACTCCCTAACCGAGTTCAAATTTCCCCAACATACAACAATCAAGACACCACAAAATTCCCCAGCTGAGCCTGTCTTCCCCAGCTGAGTATATCTTCCCCAACCGAGGTTATTATCCCCAAACAGAGTCTATCCTCCCCAGTTGAGTGTATCCTCCCCCAAGCTTATTTTGTCCTACCCGAATGAGTCTACACTCTCCAGTTTGAATTTTCCTTTCAGATTATTGCAAATCATAGGGCCAATACCCCTGATCTCCAGTAAAGCCGCCAGCAAAGCCTTTACTATTTCCAAAAAGATACTGTGAAGCCTGGACCCGACCAGATATTAGCACAATTTTCAAGTTATTACTGAAGCCTGGAACTGACTAGATAATAGTTTGACTTCTTCAATTACCGAAGCTTGGATCCGACCAGATAGAGGTTTAATTCCTACAAAATCATTTGCAAAACTCCTCTTCTTCAATAGAGTTTGCCACTATCCCTAAGTGAATTACTAAAACCTGGACCCGACCAGATAACAGTTTCAGTATCTGAAAACCTGGGCCCGACCAGATAACAGTTGATCTCAATTTTAAGATACTATGAAACCTGGACCCGACCAGATAATAGTCTAACTCTTTAAAGATATAGAAGAACCTGGACTCAACCCAACCAAGGTTTAACTTCTTTTCCCCAATAGAGTTTGCCTCTTCCCCAACAAATTACTGTGAAACCTAGATCCGACCAGATATCAGTTTTCAATTTCATCTTTTCAAGCAAGTTGTTGTGAAGCCTGGATCTGACCAGATAACAATTACCCTCATAGATTCATTTTGAAACCTAAAAACTGACCAGATAACAACCAAATCCCAAAACAGTTTATGGTGAAACCTGGACCCGACCGGATAGCAATTGACCTCGTCAACCTCAGAAATCTGCAAAACTTGGACCCGACCAGATGATAGTTTTTCAAACAGTTTATTGTGAAACCTGGAGCCCGACCAGATAACAATTAACTATGATCCCCAGAGAGACACTATGAAGCCTGGACTCAACCAGATAATAGTACAACTTTCCGAAAACCAAGAAACTTGGACCCGGCCAGATAGTAGTTACCACTTCAAGTTACTGCGAAGCCTGGATCCGACCAGATAACAGTTAACTTTCGTATCCCTAGCAAGTTGTTATAAAGCCTGGATCCGATCAGATAACTATTCAATTTCAAGAAATTTTCTACAAAGCCTAGAATCCAACCAGATAACAGTTAATTCATCTCTTCCCTTAGTAAGTTACCGTGAAGCCTGGATCCGACTAGATAGCAGTTGACTACTTCATCCTCAGCAAATTGTGAAGCTTGGATCCGACCAGATAACATCTGACATTCAAGAGATACTCCCCAGTGAAAGCATCCTTTCAACAAAGTTTGAAGATATGTATATTCTTCATCCCCAACGGCAATCAGGGATTCAACCCCCCCCCCCCAGAATTTCCTCAGCAGCAGTCAGCGATTTATTTTCCCGGACAAAAACATACATCTCACGTTCATACATCATGGCATGTACATACCATATGCATTTAACATAATATCACATCTGTTGAACATCATGCATACATCTGCACTTTACTAACTCTTTTTCTCACAGGTAAAGCATCAAGTTTTAGTATAAATCAACAAGAGATTTGTGCTGATACTTCTTCCAGTGTTTACCAACATTCCTCTAAATGGCATCTATAAGCCCATTCACCATCCATTTTCGAGTGCAAATTTCTGGAAAATCCAGTGTTCAATCATCTTTCACCTTCAAATCACGAATGGAGGATCCGCCAATCTAACTCTTCAGGTTTAAAAAGATTGAACAGGGGCAGCTGTTGTACCCCAAAATTTTCCCTCTCATTTCTCAAGGATTCTCTCACAAGATCTTCTACGACGTCAAGTTTGTAGCACTGATACATCAATTTAGGCCTGGAATTGGCACAAGGGCAAAATGGTCAATTGCATACTGGAAAGTCAAACTTGACTTTTTGGTCAACATTACATTCCAAAGATTAAATTTCATCAAGGCATTCAAGAATATCAAGCTTAATCATCAAGAAGTCAAGAAAGTCAAAAGTCAACTTGAAAAGTCAAGATTTCCCAGACTTAGAAATTTTCTAAGTGTTTTTATACATGATAATTTCATCACTTCATGCCATTCTTTCACCAAGATGTAAGATGATTCAAAAGAAGCTTTGAACATGAAAGTTGTAGATCTCCATGATATCTAGAACATTGCTTTACACAACTTCTCCTAAATATGCTTGGATCTCAAGTTATAAATTCATGAAGTCGTGACATTTTCATTTAACACTTAGAGAAATTTTCAACAGATTTTGTTCAGGATTTTGTCTCAACTTCTTGGCATTTTTTCACATAGTTACAAGATGAGTTTATCAAAATGGCTAACATGAAAGTTATAGAGGATGTTTCAAGCTTTCCAAAACATTCAAGAGCATGAATTTATCATATTTGAGCTAGGATATTCAAGGGCCTGAAGTTGGGCATTCATTCTTAAATGCAAGCCTTTTTTGTTGAAGAACACATAATCCAATTGGCATGATATGCTGCATAATATTATGTTGCAGGCCTCCTTGCTTGCAAATCTCATCATAATTTAATGTTTACACAAGATCTTGGGCTATTACCTAAGTGTTTAAACCATTGTCCAAAAGATCTTTCCATTTATGGCATAAAGGCACCATTGTTATTCTTGAAAAAGCAAGCTTTTTGTACAAAGTTTGTCTTGAGCCCATAACTTGGTGGTTGCTGATTATACTCTACCGCAAATCATGGGAAGTAGCTCCTCAATACCAGCAACTTTGGTACTTCATCTTGGGACTATGGAGTACTTGACTTAGTTTGATCTTTGTAATCCAACCAAACCATAACATGTTGTTTTAAAAACCTAATCAGCTCATATGCACAAACCCCTTGCCTATAAATAGAAGAAGCATTTGCAAGAGGAAGAGGTTAGAGAAAAACTAGAGAAAAAGCCAGAAGTTTTGTTGTAAACTAACCATCAAGATCCCATACTTTCACAAAATCCATAAAAGTCCATAAAGCTTCCATTTCTTGAGTTTTGAAATCCAAATCCTAGAACTCTACATATCTTACAAGCTCTGTCCAAACCTCTAAGCACTTCACATACATCACCTAGAAATTGTTCAAATTCAAGAACAAGCTTCTACAACACCTCTGTTTTCTTTTCCAAGTTCAAGAACAGTCAAGACAATAACTCAAGCTCAGAGTATAAGATCCAGCTCCAAGGTAAGTTTCTTGACTTTAGTTCTTCATTTCAAGCATCATTAGTAATTCATTTTTTGAAGACAAAGTGTAGTAACCTTTATCCTTGAAGCTAACCTTTTGTTTATCTTCCATTCTTTTCATCGTGTGTTAAGAACTAGCCCATGTGTGCAGCAAAACAATGTTGAAGTAAAAAAATGACAGTATGAGTCGACACATAGCCTTATGAGTCGATACATACTGCTTTATAGGCCCAAAATAGAAGGAAAAAGAGTGTATGAGTCGACACAAAGCACATATGAGTCGACACATGTAGTGTGTGAGTCGACACATACCATTATGTATCGACTCATACTGAGTTGATTTGGCAATACAGGGGCAAGGAAAGTTATGTGTCGATGCATAGGAGCTTGTGTCGACACATAATAGTTCAAAATGCATTTTTTTTCCTACTTTTTACACTATTTTTACATTTCCTTCATTGTTATTCGATATGGTTGTAATATTTAAATTCCTATTTCATCTCCATTTGTAAATTGTACCCCCATCCCCTAAACGATGTAATAGCGTAGGATTTTATTTTCCGCATTTTAACGCTTTCAAATACAAATGCTAGTAATTAGGGTTTTGTATGGAAAAACTAAAACCAATCAATAGAAAACCCTAATCAAAGACAAAAACAATGCATTTAAATCAATACATTTGCACACAAACACCCCTAGGGTAAATCCACTTGGTTGCCTTACAAAAATGGTCATATTACGCATGTGAGGTATCTTAGCAAAGACGAGCAAAATACAAGATCATAGTCCCTCGATGACGCTATCATGGTTGCCTTTCAAAAATGATCTTAGTCCCTAAAGAATATGCTAAGATATCTCGCAACATTGTTAATCATGGCTATACGATGACCCTTGCCCGCCCCTTTACATCCAAAGATAGTGGTTACTTACCAAGTCAATGGTAAGATAACAATGTCAAAGGAAAGAGGAAATGAACATGAAAGACTTTTGAGTAGGTAGAATGTTCCTAGTCACTTGCTCAATTTCAAAACAAAACATCCTTGCTATTTTCAAAACAAAACACCAAACACTTTCAAAAACAAACTTCCAAAACACAAAATATTTTCAAAAGTCCAACACTTTGTGTACGTTCTTATGAATGAGAACTATTACAAAGTTTGCCTAAACGATGGCGCCCTTTTCAAAATACTTTCAAAAACCACACAAAGCACATTTTCCAAAAAAAGCAAGTTATCTAGAAAGTAACTAAGAGCTCATGTAAAACCATGGATGAAAAGGGTTCTAATACCTTCCCTTTTCATAATCTACCCCCCGAACTCAAGAAACAATCTCAAAGGTCTTTCCTGTGCTTTTTCACCTTTCCTTTTGGATAAAAGAAAAGTCGGTGGCGACTCTTGCTAACCGCAAAAGTTGAGATAAAACACAAAACACCCAAGTCAGTTCTCCCACCGTACCACACATTACATTTTATCCTACTTTTCATCTTTGCTCACTTGGGCATTTATATTCTTGTCATTTTATTTTTGCTCACTTGAGCCTTTCTTTTTAAGACATTTAATAATCAACATGAACCATAAAAAGCTTTAATGATACTTGTACTATTTGGTTACTATGCTTGGAATTATGGAGTATTGGACTTCTTGGACTTAGGAATAGAAACCTTGGCCTATGTTGGAGACCTTGTGATCTTAACTGATATTTTGTCTGGAGTTCTTGAGGTTTACCTAAAGACATTGGGTTGTTTGTTTGTTTTGTGTGCAGATTAATGTGATTACACTCTTTATTTGTAATTTGGAATTCACCCGTATACATCCGTTACTCTGCCCAATTTTTGTGAAGACTTAATACGCTTGAGGTTTTGTTCTTTCAAGAGGTCTAGTATTTTTACTTGTTTGGTTTCAATCTAAAGAATGGGAATTCTATCTCGACTTATAATGTCAATTATTGGCTTCTTGTTGGTTAGATGGTTCTTATCCCTAGCTTTTACCTTATGCTTTAGGATAGTCTCTTCTTCTCCTTCCATCTTCTTCAATTTCAAAAAATCTTCTTCCTCCTTTTTAAAATCCTTCTTGTTTTTAAACTTGAACCACTTTCATAATAAACTTTGACTTAGGTCCATGCATTTTCAAAACCTTTTAATAAATAAAATATCAACTTAATAATACCTTGAATTTTTTTTTGTGAGAAGACTAAAAGTCAATCAATATCATTTCAAACCATTTTTCCATTTTGGCTCTTATCTTTAAAACTTTTCTCAAAATATTGGACTCTTGCCAATCCTTGTAGTGATGCAAACAACTATACTTGTACAATATATAGTGAACAAAGATATTTTCCACTTGGGTGTTAAGTGAGGCATTGTTGATTTTAAAATCCAAGCCATATTCTCCACTTTGAGATGATGCAAATTCTTCTTTCTCATGATTGTGGGTAGTAAGTATGTTTTCCACACGGACAATGACGATGATGTCTTATCTCATAAAATTAACCAACACACTTGTGTTTTAAAATTTTTTAAAGAGGAACTATGTGTACCCTGATCCCCTATTACACGAAAGGTGGTACATAAGCACTAAAGGTTCGCAACCGCGACGGGTGCAAAAATCATAAAAAATATATTTCTTTTCTCACATCCACCATCTATTTTACATACAACATTTTATAGCCAAAATATACATATTTTTTCAAAGAGGTTTCTACAGAGTACCGTAGATGTTTAGGGTGTTAATACCTTCCCTTTGCATAACCAAACACTTACCTTAGAATCTTTCCCCCTCTTTTGGGTTACTCGCTCTTTTCCCATTCCTTTGGAAACAATAAAACACGGTAGCGATTTTTATTTTGATCTGTATAAGTCTAGTCAATCCAATTGCTTAGTCTTAAACATTTCTACCGCTACACAAGCCATATTTTCCGATCTTATTGAGAAGACTATGGAAGCTTTCATGGACGACTTCTCCGTTTTCGGGGCGTCTTTTAATCTTTGTTTGAAAATTTTGGATATTTTTGAAGAGGTGTGTGGACTCCAACTTAGTGCTTAATTGGGAGAAATGTAACTTCATGGTTATCGAGGGCATTTTTATTGGTCACAAAGTTTCATCCGAGGGGCTTGAAGTTGAAAAGGCCAAAGTGGAGATTATTGAGAAATTTCCACCACCATTAAATGTGAAAGGAATCCAAAGTTTTTTAGGTCATACGGGCTTCTACCGAAGATTTGTCAAAGACTTTTCCAAAATTTCAAGGCCATTGAGCAACTTGCTCAACAAAGATAAGTCATTTATTTTTTATGCTGCTTGTTTTATAGCTTTTAATAATTTGAAACAAAATTTGACAATCGCACCCATAATCGTAGCACCAAATTGGAAAATGGATTTTGAACTAATGTGTGATGCTAGCGATTATGTCGTTGGTGTGATTCTTTGTCAAAGAAGAGGAAAATATTTTCATGCTATACATTATGTTAGCAAAGTTCTTAATGAAGCACAAATTAACTATGCAACAACTGAAAAAGAATTATTAGCTATAGTGTATGCATTGGAAAAATTTAGATCCTACCTCATTGGGTCAAAGGTTGTATTCTACACTGATCATGCGGCGATACAGTATTTTCTTACCAAACCAGATTCTAAGCAAAGACTTATTCGATGGACACTTTTGTTGCAAGAATTTGATCTTAAAATTCGCGACAAGAAAGGTTCCGATAATTTGGTAGCGAATCACTTATCCCGTTTGGTCAATGAAGAGGGTACTAACTAAGAAAGTGAGGTTAGAAAAGAATTTTCGGATGAAAATCTTTTTATGGTACAATTTAGACTGTGGTTTGCCGATTTTGCGAATCACAAGGTATCCAGATTGATACCAGAAGATCTAACTTGGGACCAAAAGCGGAAATTATTGGCGGATGCGAAATTTTATGTGTGGGATGAGCCTTATCTTTTTAGGCTTGGAAGTTATAATTTGTTAAGGAGATGTGTGTCATTGGAGGAATAAAAAAGTATACTTTGGCATTGTCACAATTTTCCGTATGGAGGTTATTTTAATGGTTTGCGTACGATAGAGAAAGTCCTTCAATCGGGCTTTTATTGGCCGTCTTTGTTCAAAGATGCACCTTGCATGCTAAGAATTGTGATAAATTCCAAAGGAGTGGAGGAATTGGAAAAAGAGATGAAATGCCTTTGAATAGTATGTTGGAAATAGAGGTATTTGATTGTTGGGGCATAGATTTTGTAGGACCTTTTCCCCCATCATTTTCTAATGAGTTTATCCTTGTTGCGGTGGATTACGTTTCTAAGTGGGTAGAAGTGATGGCTTGTCCTAGGGTGGATGACAAAACGGTTATAAAATTTCTAAAGAAAAATGTTTTTACCGCTTTGGCACTCCGTGCATTTTAATTAGTGATGGTGGCTCACACTTTTGTAATACACCTCTTGAAAAAGTTTTGGAAAACTATGGTGTAAAGCATAAAGTGGCGACTCCGTACTATCCACAAGCTAATGTACAAGCCAAAGTTTCAAATGGAGAAGTTAAGAGGATTTTGGAAAAGACCGTGTCAAGTTCACAAAAGGATTGGTCACTTAAGCTTGATGATGCTTTGTGGGCGTATCACACCGCTTAAAAAGCTCATATTGGTTTGACACCATTTCAAATGGTGTATGGCAAAACTTGTCACCTTCTGGTAGAAATTGAGCACAAGGCTCTGTGGCATTAAAACTCTTAAACTTTGATTCTAACTTGGCCGGAGAAAAAATAAAAATTCAATTGCAGTGTCTTGATGAATTGCGCAATGATGTGTATCACTCCAACAAGTTGTATAAAGAAAAAGTCAAATTTTATAATGACAAGAAAATCCATCACAAAGGCTTCAAAGTTGGCCAAATGGTGCTTCTTTTTAATTCAGGGTTAAAACTTTTTCCAGGAAAGTTGAAGTCCAAATGATCGAGTATGTTCGTAATCAAAGATGTGAAAGATTATGGAGAAATTGTGTTGGAGGATCCCATCTCAAAGGAAGTTTGGACTGTGAATGGCCAACAGTTGAAAGTCTTACATGGAGGCGAGGTAATTCGAGAAACAAGTGTGGTCCGTCTTGGTGATTTATGAAATCAACGTAGACCGTTGAGCTCTAACGACGATAAACAAAGCGCTCTTTGGGAGGCACCCCAACATTGTAAGTAATATTGTCTTTTTCCATGTTTTAATTTTTAGGATGTAGTGGTTCCGATAAAACAGAACATAACCTTTTGTCTGTTCTATTTTTAACAAAATTTATGAGCCTGCTAAGCGGCCTGAGGTGCGCTTAGCGCGGTCATTTTTATAAAGAAAAAAATAGCATGGGCCAGTGGGGCCTAACCCAGTCCCAAGTCCCAGTTAGTGCCCTCATAGTGCAACTAGGGCAGAATTTGCCATTTTCTTCATATTTTCAAACCCTTGTCATAGTGTTCTCTCTCTCTCTCTCTCTCTATCTCTCTCTCTCTCTCTCTCTCTCTCTATCTCTATCTCTCTCTCTCTCCCTCTCTCTCTCTTAAGTTTTTCCACCATTCTTTAAGATTTCAAGATGCAATCCCTTTCCTTGTGTGCAATCTCTTCTCTTATATCTTTCCAATCCATCAAGGTAAGTTCTAATCTTAATTAATTGTTGTTTTGTCAAGAAGTAAGGATTGCATGTGAATATTTCATGTTGTTTAACTTTAGGTAAGAAACCATGAAATTGTACATATTTAGATTAGAATTTTGAGATGTTAGGGTTAGGAAGTTGTTGTTCTTGAATTTTATGAAGTTTATCTTTGATTAATTAGTGATCCAATGTGACAGGGAGATGTTTTGGTGTGGGTTTGTGTGTTTGGAAGGTTGCTGTCATGACAGAAACAGAAGCAGAATCGTAGGTTTTTGCAGGCGCGCCAAGCGGCCTCAATCCCGCTTAGCGCGACCTGCTGAAAGTTGAATTTTTTTATTTTTAATTTCTGTCTTAGCTGTGTTTGTATTATATTTTATCATAGTTTTGGGGAATTTTTTAGAATTTTCCATAATAGTTTTAATGAGTTTTGCATAGTTTTTCTTTGTGTTATTTACAGATGAGTTCTAGGGCAAACCAAAGCAAACATTCTCACTACGCTGCTGGATCCTCATCTCGTTCTCGATAAAGTGCTGAAGTTGAACATGTTGAGTTTGACAACATCCTCTTTATAGGACCTCTTTAGAAAGCTCGGCTCTATAGCTTGGCTGAGATTCAAATGTGGACTGAGAAGATTTTCACCTTGAATCCACAAGGGTATTATCAGTATTTTATGGATGGTATGGAGAAGAGAAAATGGGGTGTCTTGTTAACTCCTCCGACCGAACTCAATTTTGACATTATTCGAGAGTTTTATGCTAACGCAATTCTAATCGAAGATGTCTGTTACTCTTATTGTTCATTTGTGCAGGGGAGAGTTGTGTCTTTTGATAGAAATTCAGTTAGTCAGTACTTGAATCATCCTCTCACTCTTCAAAGGGGGTGAACTTTGTTCTTATCAAAAGAGGGTGGCAAGTAAGTAGTGGAGATTGGATTTAGTTAGTGAGATTTTAGCCCTTACTCCTAACCATGGATTTTTTCTTAATGCTTCTAACTAGCATGTACACTTCAAAAGATGTGACATGAACATAAAGGCGCAGTTGTATGCGACTCTTTTGCTTTACAACATTAAGCCGAGGAGTCATACTTCAACTATTCCTATTGATATAACTTGCCTCTTGTATTACATGATTAAAGGGTGGAAAATTGATGTGGCTCAGGTGATATCTAATAAGATTCTAAGAATAGCCATCAATGGTTATTCTCATGGTAATAAGGCCCCTATGACTCTTGGTTTTCCGGCTCTTATTACGGGGTTGTGTAGGAAGGAGGGTGTTTAATTGTATGCCGAAGTTGGAAGGTGAGGAGCCCCTTAACCTCAGGCACACGCTCCTCCGACGGGTCCGTCTCGGTATAATGAACAACAAGCTTGTGTTTACAACTGGAAGATGATGGAGGCTCATATGAGAGCTTCTTTCTTCCTTCATGATTATATGCAGTTGTTATATTGTCATCAGGTTGCTCCGGAGGAGGTTCCTACTTTTCCAACTCGTGAGGATTTTTTTGCTTATGAAAATTACCCTGTGGACATGCCATTCTTCCAAGAGGGGGCAGCAGTTAATGTTGAGGGAAGTGATGAAGAGCAGGAAGATGAAGAAGTTGTGGGGAGTGATGATGAGTGGAGAAGTTGACCTGGCAGGGATTGGTTTGCCATCATTATTTTTATGTTTTTTGTTTTATTTAGTCTTTTGTTTTAATTTTCAGACAATTATCTTGATGTTGTTCTATCCTTTTAAGAATGATGTTTTGTAGTTGTACTTTGATTCTAATACTTTTGGAGGCATTTTATGTCATGGATGATTTTGATACACCACTTTGAGGTGTTTTCTTTTATTTTTGGGATTTTTAACTTTAAGGCATTATATTAGTAAGTTTAAATTGTGTATGGAGTTTGTTAGCTTGTTTTAAAATTTTTAAAAAAATAAAAAGAAAGAAGCAAAAGCTTATGTTTGTTCCTTAGTTTGACAATTTTGAAGGAACCAAGTGAACTTGTACAAATGTGGTTCAACTTGCAATTGAGTGGTGATCATATGAATTGAATTTTAGTAACAACTTCAAGGTACATATTTATTGTTTTCTAAGCTTAGCATAAATATGAAACTTGTGGTTTGTGTATAATGTCATACCTTTAATTCTTTTACAATACTTGTCAATTGTGAATCACTTTAGAACTTAGCCTTGTGTGAGGAAGCTTTTCATTGTGCACTTAAATGCGGGAAACCAACATTCTTATTAACTAGATCTTATTATGTTTAATCATGCATGGGTGTTGATGTGTGAAAGTTGGAAAATTATCAAATCCATTTATTGATGTGTTTAATCTCACTACTTTCTAATGGCAAAGTTTGTTCAACTAAGGTTCTAAGGTCAGTTATTGCTTCATGACACCACACAATAGCCCTGTATTCTCCTTGATTCAACACAAAGGATACCAGTACCAACAAATGTGTCACACTAACGTAGACATCGCTTTAACCATGTCGGTATTATGCCACATAATCCCTACGATCTATTGCTACTTACCTAATGTGCCCCAGATCCGGGTATAGGATCTATACAAGAATACCCAAACATAAACTCGGAATGTAAAGAAAGCAAGTCAAACAAGTTAAGCATTTTAAATATGATCTAGATCTAAGGTAACCCCACTTTTAGTGTCATGTCCCCAGCAGAGTCGCCAGTTCTGTAATACGGTGGGAGAACTGACTTTACTGGTTTTGCATTTTATCGCAGATGTTGCGGTTAGTAAGAGTCGCCGCCGAATTTTCTTTTATCCAATAAAGGAAAGGGTGAAAAGAACAGGAAAGACCTTTTAAAGATTTTGAGTTCTGGGGGTAGGTTATGTTAAGGAAAAGTGTTAGCACCCTTTCCATCTGTAGTTATCTACATGCTCTTAGTTGCTAGCTCACTTTTGAAAATGCTTTCTTTTTGTGTAAGTGTGTTTAAAAATATTTTTGAAAAGACGCATTAGTGCGGCGAACTTTGTAATGTTTCTCGTATCATTGAGAACATATACAAAGTGTTTTTTGTCTTTGAAAATATTTAGAAAAAAGAGTTTGTGAATGTGTGAAAAATTGTTTTGTTTGTTTTTATGAGCAAGCAACTACGAGCTGTCTACCTACTCGAATGGTCTTTGTTTTGTTCCTCTTTTCCTTTGGATAGTGTTATCCTACCATTAGTTAGTAGGTAGCCCTATCATTGGATGTTTAAAGGGACAAGTGTGGGTCATCGTACAGTCATAAAGGCAACTTGTAGGATGCTTAAGCAATTTATCGTAAGGGACTAGATCATTTACCGAAAGGCAACATCGAAGGGTCGTCGAGGGACTATGATCTTTGTATCGAGGGACTTTTCTAAAGTGTCCCACGTTCGAGGGACATGACTGTATTATTTTTTCGAAGGCAACAAGTGGAGGTACCTTAAAGGTGCGCGTGTGCGAGTGTGTTATGTTTCAGTTATTTGTCTTGGATGTTAGGTTTGCTAACGTTTGTTTTTAATTCTTTCCATACAAGCCTATTAGCATACATCTAGCAATTAATTGTATATAAGTACGGGAAATCTACGTTATTACATCACTTCGGGATAGGGAAAATTACAAACCAAAAATGGGGAATGAAAAGTAAAAGGTCCTAGTTTAACTATTACATCCCATGTGTAATTACATAATTTTATGAAAATAACGCGAATAAAAATGTATGAACACGCGGAGGAGAAAGAAAGAAATATGTAAAAAACCCTAAAAATCTAAGTGATGAAAAGAAATATTTTTGTTGTTTTTGTTTAGGAAAAAATAATAATCAAATTAATAGAAACCTAATTCTAATTGATTAATTATTTAAAAAGAAAGTGATTAAATAATTAAATCAAAATTAATTTAATTAAAAAAGCCTAAGTCTAATATTTTTGTGATTTTTGATTTTTATGATTAAAAGAAATTAACTAATTAAAAAAAAGAAAATGTAAATTAAGCAAAAAATAATAAAAAGAAACAATGGGCCTTGCATCATGCTGCTCCAGAAGTTGTTTTGAAGAAGACCAAGAAAAGGAAGACGGAAGCAGAAGGATCATCCCAGTGGACTCCAAAAGCTGCTAAAAAGAAAGGTAATCCTTCCTCTGTTACTGTTTTAGAATCAATAACTATATCAACATATGAAACCATAACTACCCAATCAGAACATCCAACTCCGCAAACTTTTGATGACTTTGACATAGGGTTTGATCCATCGGAAACTCTAAGTCTAAGTGAAATTCACTCCCTTCCTATTAATCCAAATCCTGAACAAACTCAACCAAAACTTGCCAAAGTTCTGTCTGATATTGACTCTTTTGACCAAGACATTTCAGCTTCCACACCACAAAATTCAAATCCTCAAATCCCTGATAATCCAAACTCCGAAACTACAACAGATGTTCCACAACAAGATATTCCACTACCTATCTCTCCACAACAAGATATTCCTCATCCACCATCACCTCAACCTGAACAATCACAACCAGAAGCTCAAACTTCTGAGAATCAACCATCTGAGACCCATGAACCAGAACCTCATAATATTTCAACCAACCAATCTGAAGAACCTACTTCAGATTCAGAACAATCCCAATCCCAGGAATCACTGAACCACTTGCCATTCGTATGCCTCTCACCATCCTGGACATTCCATAAATTCCTTCTTCTCTGGAATCCACACCACCAAACTCCCAAACCAGTCCAATCATCATACCCGACTCTCCCACTCCTTCACCCAAGAGCAATCCAACTGACAATGTAATACTTGTCATTGATCCAACTGCATTGGAACGATTAGCTGTTATATCTCACAAAACTTCTTTTCCCAAACCAAAACCAACTGAAACCACACCAGGTGTTGGTAAAAGTTTGTTGATGTTTGAAACAGGAATACAGGAATGGATAACCTCCTTGAAGCATGCTAGTCTAGAGATGACTAATCCTGCTGCTTCTGATTATCTATGGACAAGTTTCAGAAACTGGCTAAGTTCTGAAACATTAAAGCTAAAAGAACAGAGCTATGAACAGGTTCAACGAAATTTCAGTGATATTCTAAAGGTTTTTGAAGACCAAGTTCTGAGCCATCTTCTCAAGAAGGAGATTCTCCCTCTGGATAATGCTCCCTGGTCAGAACATCGTCCCTCAGAGGAAGTTCAACCAGAATCAGAAGGTCTCTCCATGACTGCTACTCCAGAAGAGATGATCTCAGCAGAGGAAATGGTTCAATGTGATCAAGCTGCAGAATGCTCTGAGAAGAATCCAGATACTGAAGAATCTCCAGCTCCTTCCTATGTCATGCAAACTCTGGAAGAATTGAAGAGAGCAAATGCTGTTATCCAGGAAAGGTTGGATAAGCAGGAGGACACAAATAAAGAAATCAAGAGCATTTTGGGCAAACAAGAAGAATCTAACACCCAGATCAAGGGCTTGTTGGAAGCTTTGTTCACACGCCTTCCTCCTCCCTCTTAGATTCTTTTCTGTTTTAAATTTGTTTATCTGTAACGTTTGTTTTACATTGCTTCTGTTCTGGACTACTTATCATTGCTTCTTGCTTTTTAATATAAATCAACTATTTTGGATCTGATTATATTGCCTTTTTGATAACTGACAAAAAAGGGGAGAAAGTAAGATATTTTCAATAACGGTTTACTGAGACAGAAGTCTCAAACATTCTGGACTACTTAACCTCTATCTTCTGAAAAGCTTGAACAGGTACAAACTCTGATGAAAGACGCAGTTAAACTCTGATGCTCAAGGACTCAAGGAACTTAAGGGAAGTAATCAACTCATGGGGAGTTTTTCTTCTTTATTCTAAACTTTTTATTCTTTATTTTTTAATTGAAAAATCTGGTTTTTGTCATCATCAAAAAGGGGGAGATTGTTAGAACATAGTTTGATTCTACAACCCTTGGTTAGAGTTTTGATGATAACAAATACAAAGAATAAATAAATACAAAGAACAAATATGCACCTTAAAAATATGTTTTATGTATGCAGAAGTTCTGATCAGATCATCATCAGAAGATAAGCCATAAGTGTTAGACGCTGAAGCAATCAGATCATACGCTGAAGATTGGTGACCAGAACCTGCGCTTAATTATAGTAAACTCTGACTCTAAACAAGAACATATCAAACCAAGTCATCAATATTCTGAAGTGTCATCAGCAGTAAGGAGAAAAGATTCTGAAGCGTTATTGAACATTCAAGACAACATCAATTCCAACAGCTTCCTTCAGACAGGATCTTCTTCAAAAGGAAAGTGTGTTAATGACATTAAACATGCTTTATGATCAACGTCATTACACTGCATATATAAACAAGTCAGCTTTCAAAATGAATCACGTACGTACACACAACGATTTTGCTAGATCACCACTCACGCATATTCAAGCTGCAAGCAAATTCATTCTTTATTCTAAGCTATAAACCTGTGTAAGTTATCACAATTGTGATAAACCGTTTTTTTAGAAAAACAAAAACACATATTGTTTAATCATATTGAAAAAGAGATCCTTGAGATTAACCGGATTGTGGTTGTACTCAAGAAGACTAGTGGATTAAGACCTCGTTGGAGAGAGGCGAAATCACCTTGACGGGTGGACTGGAGTAGTTTGAGATCAAACGAACCAGGATAAAAATATTGTGTCATTAAGCTGTTTTAGATTCAAGTTTTAGATTCAATCCCCCCTTCTTGTGTTTTTCACATCTTCATTCGCAACATTGCTAATCATGGTTATACGATGACCCACGCCTGTCCCATTTACATCCAAAGATGGGGTTGCTTACCAAACCAATGGTAAGACAACAATGTCAAAGGAATAGAAAATGCGCAAGAAAGACATTTGAGTAGGTAGATTACTTCTAGTTACTTGCTATATTTCCAAACAACTATCCTTGCTATTTTCAAAACAAACACACACATTTCTAAACATTTTACAAACATTGAAAACATTTTCAAAAAAGACAAACATCTTTGTATACATTCTTACGAACGAGAATCATTACAAAGATTACCTAAACGAATGGCCTCTTTTACAAAATACTTTCAAAAAAAACCACACAAAGCACAATTTCAAACAAAAGCAAGTGATCTAGCAAGTAACTAAGAGCCCATGGAAAACCATGGATGAAAAGGGTGCTAATATCTTCCCTTTTCATAATCTACCCCCCAAACTCAAGAAACAATCTCAAAGGTCTTTCCTGTGCTTTTTCACCTTTCCTTTTGGATAAAAGAAAAGTCGGTGGCGACTCTTGCTAACCGCGACATTTGCGATAAAACGCAAAAAACCCTCAAGTCAGTTCTCCCACCGTATCACAGAACTGGCGACTCTGCTGGGGATAGATTATAAAAAAGGTGGGGTTACCTTAGGGATAGATCACATTTATTTGCTTAAATTTGTTTGACTTGTTTGCTTTACATTATGGTTCTTCGTTTGGGTTTGAGTCCTCCACCCGGATTTGGGAAACATTATAGGTAAATAGAAATACATTGTGGAAACTGTGCAGGGTATACCGACATGGTCTAAGCAATAGCTATGTTAGTGTGACATATTTGTGGGTACCGATAGCCGTTGAGTCAATCAAAGAGAATACGGGGCCGCTGAGTGATGTCATGAAGCACTAATGAACTTCTAGAACCCTTTACTTGACCAACTTGGCCTTTAGGATGTAGTGAGATTACCGGATTTGGTGCAGTCCGAAGTTGGTAGATGCTCGATACTACACTCATTGAGGTTTAGTTTCTTGGGATATTTTGATCGCCATTAAAGAGGCTTGAGCTGAAACAATGACCAAGGAAACAATCCAGTGATATTGAGCTCCTTGGAACCCAGTTACTATTATTAGGACAGGTTTAAGCCAACTAAACTTCAAGAGGGTACTTACCTATAAAACCCCATGCAAGCCTGAACTAAGAACTTGTTTGCTTTGCTTGTATATGCATACTTGTACATAACATCATGGACATCATGAACATCACATGCATTCACTAACCATTTCAAGGATTTTAGAGATTCATCTTTGTTCTTGTTTTGTAGGATATGGATTCACTTCGCAGGAAAACTATCCAAGTCAACCTTGTAAGAATTCCTCCATAACTAAAGGAGCTAGCTTCAAGGATCCCTGAGAACTCTCCGTTCACCGAGAGACATGGTCGTCTACTCAACTTGGTCACCTCCAACATAGATGAGGATATGATGAAGGTGCTCTTTCAGTTCTTTGATCCTTTGCACCATTGCTTCACATTTCCCGACTATCACCTTGTTCCCACTTTGGAAGAATTATCTCAACTCTTGAGGATTCCTATTCTAAATCAACTACCATTCAACGGTATGGAAAGAGAACCAAAGCCATAAGAGATTGCTCAAGCTCTGCACTTGCACTCATCTGATGTCACAACTCATTGGGAAACTAGGAGTGGTGTCAAAGGCTTCTTAGCAAAGTTTCTGTTTGTGAAAGCCCAAATCTGTTGGAATTCCTTAGACTTGCAAGCCTTTGAGGAAATTGTGGCTCTTCTTATCTATGGGATGGTCTTGTTCCCCAATCCTGACCAACTCATAGATGTGAGAATCGTCAAAATCTTCATGTCACGCAATCCGGTGCCTACATTGCTTGGAGATATCCTAAACTCTTTTCACACTCGTACAATGAGGAAAAGAGGTGTCCTTATGTGTTGCACTCCTCTCCTGGCAAGATGGTTTATTTCTCATATTCCCCAATCAGTCTTAAAGAATGAGCAAGGTTTGAGGTGGTCACAAAGGTTAATGACGCTCAAACATTCAGACATTCATTGGTGCTCCCGATCCAAAGAGAATGTTATCATTGTTGACCGTTGTTGGGAATTCCCTAATATCCCTCTACTTGGCATTAGGGGAGGCATCACCTACAACCCATGCTTAGCTCTAAGACAGTTTGGTTATGCCCGAAGGGATGGCCCGCACGAGATGCTGATTCAAGGCTTGGTATTCGACTACGACAACGACAATCAAGGTCTTCGCCAGAGATTCATCCGAGCTTGGAGGATGATAAACAAGGTGGATAGCAAGACTTTGGGACACAAGAATTCCATCCCTCTTAAGCCTTACCTCGAGTGGGTATGAACCCGCGCTCAAAGTCTTATGATGCCTTATCCTTCCATTCTCCTGGTGATCATTGAGCCTGTTAAGGAATGAGAAGTTCCATACACTATCCTACATCCTGACATGCCTACATCTCTTGAAGACTTACAAAGGGATTGGATACAGCTCAAAGGAGAGCGTGATACTTTCGAAGCCCAATTCTACGCAAGCGAGAAGAAGGTTTTGGAACTTACTAGGCTACTTCATGAGGAGCAAACTCTAAATGCCTACATTGCACCAAAGAGGATACACACTACTTTTTTATCTTAGAGTTTTGTATTATTTTTCCCAAGGGGCATTGATGTACTCAAACTTTATCTTATTAATATAAAGTGTGTTTATTTTTGTATAAAACGAAATTGAATCTTTAAAAATCCTTGAAAACATTGCATATGCACATATCATTCATCATAACATAAACAGGTCTTTTGCAACGAGTTTCCTCATCTCTCTGTTGTTTATTTCAATAAGATGGATCTCGAATAGACAGTCAAAGATCTTCAAGCTCAAAACACGCAGTTCCAACAGTTAGTCACAACCCTAGCCAAAGGATAAGAGGAGTTGAAGACTCTGTTAGCCAAAGAGAAGAAGAAAAAAGAGAAGAAACCAACTGATATTGTAATCATGGGGAGAAGGTTTCAAGGACAGACTAAAAGAACCTTGAATTTGGAAACAACATCTGATGAAGGAGAAGGAAAAGGAAAGGAAACAGCGGTTCCGTCAGAATCCGAAGAGGAGGAAGAAGAGGAAGATTACTTCGAGGAAGAGTATCCTCCAGCTGATGATAAGTACAGACATCTTGAAGAGCGTTTGAACGATATGGAAATACAAAGGGTACCAGGTCTAGATTTTGAAGAATTGGGACTAGTGTCGGGAATTGTGATCCCACCAAAGTTCAAAGTGTCGTTGTTTGCAAAATATGATGGGGTGTCATGTCCTAAGATGCACCTCCGATCATATGTGGGAAAGATCCATCCGCACTCCACCGATAAAGACCTATGGGTGCATTTTTTCCAAGATAGCCTATCTGGAACACAACTCGATTGGTTTTACCAATTGGAAAGGGCTGACGTCCACAACTGGGAAGATCTTTCCGTAGATTTCTATAAGCAATACCAGTATAATGCAGATTTGGCGCTTACCCGTACTCAACTTCAGAGTATGGCTATGGCTTCAAATGAGGGTTTCAAAGATTACACGCAGAAATGGAGAGATCTAGCTGGGAGAGTACAACCCCCTCTGTCTGAAAGGGAGTTGGTGGACATGTTCTTAGGCACTCTATCAGGCCCTTTCTTCAACCATCTGATTGGAAGCTCATCTGCAGGATTTACTGAATTAATACTAACCGAAGAGAGGGTGGAAGCTGGCATAAAAAGTGGAAAGATTCAGAAGGATTCATCTGCCTCTACAGCTGTGAGAAAGCCTTTCACTAGGAAGAGGGAGGTATTTGTTGTTTATCCACAAAGGAACCAAGGGAGAACTGAACGCCGGCCAATGGTAGGAGTTGTTATGATCCCAAATCCTACATATGATCAACCAAGAAGTAACCAACCAAGGGTGGAGAGGCCAGTCCGGCAATTCACCAGAATCAACATGACTCCATCTCAAGTATTACCGCATCTGTTGAGATCCAATTTGGTAACCCTGAAGGAAGCTCCGAAAAATCCCAACACAGCGTCCCCTCATTATCACCCAAATGCCCGTTGCGCATATCACTCTGAAAGTCCTGGGCATGATACCAATAACTGTTGGGCCTTGAAAAACAAAATACAATATCTCATTGAAGCAAAGGAAATTGAGTTTGATGCGCCCGAGAAGCCAAATGTTATCTCTGCTCCCATGCCCAGACATGGTGACAACACCAATGCTATTGAAGAAAACTTGTTTGTTACCACAGTTGATGAACTCGTGACTCCACTTCCTACCATTAAGATAAATTTGTTGAAAGTCGGTGTATTCCCGGGTTGTAATGAAGACTGCCATCTCTGCTTATTCTCACCAACTGTTTGCCCTTTGTTGAAAACAGGCATTCAACACTTGATAGACAACAAAGAGATTCTGTTTGAAAGTACTCTTGTTTCACCTATTTCTATTGAAGATGTTTCAATCATTACCATATCCGCCAATTCTTCCAGGGTTTCCAAAAAACCCGTTAGAATTACATTGGTTCCGAAAGCAACTCCTCTAATAATCACAATGTCTGGGCCAGTCCCATATGAATCAGACAAGACTGTATCGTGGAATTACGGCAGGGACATTTATTACCATGGCATCAAAAAGGATGGGCTGATCGCCGAAGAAATAAGCTCTTAAGAAGAAGATTCCGAAATTATCAATATTGTCGGAACCAGTAAAATTACCCGAAGCGGTAGAATCTTTTCTCCAGAGATTTCCCCCCAAAGGCGGTTTTTGGACCCGTGGCTGCTCCAAAGGTTACTTCCGTACCCATAATCATACCTGCAAGTGCTCATATTGATGAAGCCGTTACAACCCATATTGTCATTCCTACCAATACTCCTACTGCTGAAACCCGAGGAAAAAGTATTCAAGAAGAGCCTGTCTGGATGAAGGCTCAACCACTGACTATCCCCGAAACCTCCAAGAAGGAAATAAAGGAGATTCTGAGAATAATAAAGAAGAGCAACTATGACATAGTTGAACAGTTGGGGCAAACTCCCTCTAAAATCTCCATGCTGGCATTGTTACTGTGCTCTGAGGCACATGCGAAGGCCCTGGTGAAGTTTCTAAAGACAGCCCATGTGCCTCAAGAGACGTCTGCTGACCAATTTCAAGATTGTGTGGTCAAATTGACGGCGGATAACGGTCTAGGCTTCTCGGATGATGATCTGACACCAAGGGGAAGAAAGCACAACGAGGCATTGCATGTCTCTGTGGAATGTAGAGGAACAACTCTGGCCCATGTCTTGGTGGACACAAGCTCATCTTTGAATGTTTTACCGAAGAAAGCTCTCGACAGACTAGACTGCGAAGGACTGACGTTGAAACCCAGTAACATAGTAGTAAGAGCATTTGATAGCTCAAAGAGGATGGTCCACGGGGAGGTAGACATCCCCATAAAGGTTGGGACTCAAACTTTCAACTCAACCTTCTATGTAATGGACATCCTCCCCTCTTACTCCTGTCTTCTAGGACGACCGTGGATCTATAATGTCGGTGTTGTCACCTCCACACTGCACTAGATGTTGAAATACCCAGTCCATGGAAAGATTATCATTGTCCACAGAGAGGAAGAATATATGATTATCCACCTCAATTCCTTCAGGTATGTGGAATTGGATGGAGAATTCATTGAAACTCCTTTTCAACATTTTGAAGAAGTCCCCCAAGATGTAGCAGTAACTAAGACTGTGTCCCAGATTCCAAAGATTACAAGACCTCCACTCCAGATGTCATCTCTGAAGGACGCCAAAGCTGTAGTTGAGGAAGGAGGATGCACCATCTGGGGGCAACTTCCAGACATCCCGTATAAATCTGACAAGTTCGGTCTAGGGTTCACTTCAAATGCTCAGAAGGTTGTGCATCATGCCCATGCTGGAGGGCCACCGTTGAAGATTAGAAACTGAGAGGTCAATGCGGTGGAAGATGGTGAAGAGGATTACATCTTGGAGGGTTGGATCTTTCCTACTATCAACGGAGGACTTCGCAATTGGGAAGCCAGAGACTTTGTTCCAATAACTTTCATCCCTCGGTAATTTATCTTTTACATTTCTGTTGGACTTGTAATATTCACAAACAATTCGCACATTTTAAACCTTGTGTCTTGCCCAAGGCACAAATGGTCCATTTGTAAGGGTTTTTATTTCATCTTCATATCACATTCAATGAATCATGGACGTTTTTCACATACAAACTTTTTGTTCTCATTATTTTTCTTTTACATTTTATTTTTAAGGATTGCTATACCCTTACACACACCCACACTCACAAATGCAGGTACCGCTCCATTCCGGATCCCATGGGTAACGATACTGCTATGGCCTTTCATGACTCTGAGGATCTAATCTACCAAGCCAAAGACGAAGGTGAGGAAGATTGTGAAGTACCAGGGGAACTGGCCAGACTACTACAATAAGAGGAAAGAGCTATTCAGCCTCATGAGGAACCGGTGGACACAATCAACTTGGGCACCGAAGAGGATCGAAAAGAGGTCAAGGTGGGTGCCAATCTAGAGGCCAGTGTCAAGGAGCGTCTGATTCAGTTGTTGCATGATTATGTTGAGATCTTTTCCTGGTCATATGAAGACAAATCGGGACTTGATACAGACATTGTGGTACATCGTCTACCAACAAGAGAAGACTGTCCACCAGTAAAACAAAAAGTCCGCCGCATGAGACCTGATATGTCAGAGAAGATTAAAGCGGAAGGCATGAAACAATTCAATGTTGGGTTCTTGGTTATCACTTCCTATCCTCAATGGGTCGCTAACATTGTTCCCGTGCCTAAAAAAGATGGCAAAGTACGAATGTGTGTGGATTATAGAGATTTGAATAGGGAGAGCCCTAAAGATGATTTTACACTCCCCCACATAGATATCCTAGTTGACAATACGGCCCAGCACAAAGTTTTTTCCTTCATGGATGGATTCTCAGGCTATAACCAAATCAAAATGGCACCTGAGGACATGGAGAAAACCACATTTGTCACACAGTGGGGCACTTTCTGCTACAAGGTGATGCCATTCGGATTAAAGAATGCTGGGGCAACCTATCAACGCACCATGGTAGCCTTATTTCATGACATGATACATCATGAAATAGAGGTCTACATAGACGATATGATAGCCCGATCACAAACAGAAGAAGAGCACCTTGATCACTTGAAAAAGTTGTTTGAAAGATTGAAGAAGTATAAGCTAAGATTGAATCCAAACAAGTGCACATTCGGAGTACGGTCCGGTAAACTCCTAGGATTTGTTGTCAGCAACAAAGGCATTGAGGTCGATCCTGCCAAGGTTAAAGCGATACAAGAAATTCTTGCTCCTCACACTGAGAAGGAAGTCAGAGGATTCTTGGCACGTATGAACTATATTGCCAGATTCATTTCTCACCTAACAGCTACTTGTGAGCCAATCTTCAAACTATTGAAGAAAGATCAAGTAGTCAAATGGAATGATGAATGCCAGACTGCTTTCGAAAAAATCAAAGAGTACCTACAAGAGCCTCTTGTTTTGATGCCACCAGTAGAGGGAAGACCACTGATCATGTATCTGACCGTTTTAGAGAACTCAATGGGGTGTGTATTAGGGCAGCATGACGAGTCTGGCCGAAAAGAGCACGCTATTTACTACCTGAGCAAAAAGTTTACCGACTGTGAAACCAGATATTCACTGCTCGATAAAACTTGTTGCGCTCTGGCATGGGCTGCTCGCCGGCTAAGACAGTATATGCTGACTTATACTACCTTGTTGATATCTAAGATGGATCCGATAAAATACATCTTCGAAAAGCCTGCTCTGTCTGGGAGGATAGCTAGATGACAGATGATCCTAATAGAATATGACATACAATATACTACCCAGAAAGCCATAAAGGGAAGTATATTGGTTGATCACCTTGCTCACCAAGCTGTAGAAGACTATCAGTCCATGAAGTTTGAATTCCCGGATGAAGACATCATGACATTAGACAACTGTGAAGAAATCAGGCCATATGACGGACCTGAACAAGGATCCAGATGGACCCTGTTCTTTTATGGGGCATCCAATTCACTTGGTAATGGTGTCGGCACCATAATCATATCTTCAGAAGGGTGTCATACTCCCTTTACTGCCAGACTTTGCTTCAACTGTACGAACAACATGGCAGAGTACGAAGCATGCATCTTCGGTCTCAGAGCTTCCATAGACTTTGGAATCAAATCCTTAGACGTATTTGGAGATTCAGCTTTGGTCATCAGTCATATCAAAGGGGAATGGGACACTAAGCACCCAAATCTTATCCCTTACAAAGAACATGTTTTAACATTTCTACCACATTTTAAGGAGATTACCTTCGAGCATTTCCTGTGAGAAGAAAATCAGCTAGCAGACGCTCTAGCCACAATGTTATCTATGTTTAAACTTAATTGGGATAACGAGGCTCCCCAGATCACCATCGAACGAATGGACGAACCATCACATTGTCACGAGATTAATACTGAAGAGGTAGTGGACCAGCCTTGGTTTCTTGAAGTCAAGAGGTATCTCGAGGCTCAAGAATATCCAGAAGGAGCTTCAATCAATGATAAGAAGTTCTTAAGGAGATTCTATGCTAAGTTCTTCCTGAGTAATGGCATCCTGTACAAGCGTAATCATGATTCTATTCTGCTCCGGTGTGTGGATATGATTGAAGAGGAAAAGATTATGGCTGAATTACACGAAGGTACTTTTGGCACTCACTCCAGTGGGCATACGATGGCGAAGAAAATCCTACGGGCAGGCTATTATTGGTCTACCATGGAAGCAGATTGCTGTCAACACTCTCGGACCTGTCATAAGTGCCAAATTTATGCTGACAAGGTGCACGTACCTCCGGTTCCTCTGAATGTCTTAATAGCTCCTTGGCCCTTTGCTATGTGGGGAATTGATATGATTGGGAAAATCAATCCAACAGCTTCCAATGGACACCGTTTCATCCTAGTGGCCATTGATTACTTTACAAAATGGGTCGAAGCAGCTTCCTTCGCTTCTGTCACTAAGAATGTTGTTGCCCGCTTCATCAAGCAAAACCTTATTTGTTGGTACGGTATCCCGGAAAGGATCATCACTGATAATGGTACAAATCTTAACAACATTATGATCACCGCCTTGTGCGAGCAATTCAAAATTCAGCATCACAATTCTTCTCCCTACCGGCCAAAGATGAATGGTGTTGTTGAAGCTGCAAATAAAAACATTAAAAAGATCATACAGAAAATGACGGTCATGTACAAAGACTGGCATGAGATGTTACCATTCGCTCTCCACGGGTACCGTACCATGGCACGCACGTCAACTGGGAAAACACCCTATTCTTTGGTATATGGCATGGAAGTTGTTTTGCCTATTGAGGTTCAAATCCCCTCTCTGAGGATTATGAAAGACGCAGGTTTGAATGAAGACGATTGGATCCAAACTCGACTTGATCAACTAAACTTAATTGATAAAAAGAGACTTGTTGTTGTTTGCCATTGTCAAATGTATCAAAAATGGATGATCAAGTCTTTCAACAAGAAAGTCAAACGCCGAGTATATCAAGTTGGGGATTTAGTGATCAAACGTATCATCTTGCCACAAAGTGATCCCAAGGGAAAATAGACTCCTACCTATGAAGGACCATTTGTAATCAAAAGCATATTCTCCGGTGGGGCAATGATCTTAACCACCATGGACGGTGATGACCTGCCACACCCTGCAAACGTGGACATAGTCAAAAGATACTATGCATAAGAGACCCGCTAAGTTGACACATCTAGGCAAAACAAGGGCATCCCAGCGAACCCAAAAAAAAGGTTCGGGCAAAAATTAGGGATAAAACAAAAAAATTTATACACCCGGCAAGTTGAAAACCCGAAAGGGCGACTTGGGCAAAAAAGGGTTTCCCAGTGGACTGAAAACCCGAAAGGGAGGTCCAGGCAAAAGTTAGGGAATTAAAGCGTATGACTATGCCCCGTCGGATCACTTACGGACGACCTTTTACTTCCACTGACAAACTCAGAGTTTCTGACCAATTCAATCATCTTCGAACGAAGCAACAAATAAACAAGGTGCTCATAGATATGAAGGCTATAGCAGAATGGGAACCCCGTGGGATTATTACACATAGCTATCTTTGTATAAATTTTTCTTGTTTTATGGCACCATTCTCTTACTAGAATGTTTGTCCCCTTTGTACAAAAATACTTACTCAAAGTCAATACAAAGATATCCCTTTGAAATTGCAAAAACTATTTGTCTTTTTCTTTACTCTTGTGCTTTGTTTGCAAAAACGTCCAATGATCCATTGATGAACATATGCATTTGAACATAATTACTGTTTACAAATAAACAAAATGAGAAAGACAATTACTGATAAATTGGAAGGACAGGAAAACGTCTCTAGGCTATTTCATAAACAATCCCTGCAGTACTTCATTTGAATCCCCAGTGGAACTAAACTTCAAATTATTAATTCCCAATAGAGATCGTCAAAATTCTCAAGATTCCCCAGGCAGATCTTACAAGAAGTACCTGGAATTACCCTTACAACGGAATTTACTTCTCTCAATAAGAGTTCGTCAATACTTCAACTTCAAGACATGAAAATTCGACGTATCCTCAGCAGCATTCAAGGATTTATCTTCCTTAGCAATACAACAAATTAACCTACATGCACATACATTACATCCATGTATCATAAACATTGATAAAGCAAATACATTGCATCATACATTTCATGCAATATAACTTTGTTTCAGCTAACATTTTACCCTTTTCAGGATAAGATTAAACAGCTACCATTAACAATACGCAATCAGGATACAGTGCAGATACGCTCCAGACACGGGTGCCATTCTGATACTCATTCAGATTTCAAGTTCAGATACAGTTCAGATACGCTCCAGGCACGGATGCCATTCTGATACTCATTCATATTTCTCATTCATATTTCAAGTTCAGATACGCTCCAGACACGAATGCCATTCTGATACTCATTCAGATTTCTCATTCAGATTTCAAGTTCAGATACAGTTCAGATACGCTCCAGACACGGATGCCATTCTGATACTCATTCAGATTTCAAGTTCAGATACAGTTTAGATACGCTCCAGACACGGATGCCATTTTGACACTCTTTCAAATTCATCTTTCAGATACAGTACGGATACGCTCTAGACACAAACGCAATCCTGATACTCATTCTTTCAGCTTACAACTTATAATTCAACCAACATTCTTGGATGGCATCTACAAGCCCATCTCCAACAAGATTCTATCACTTCTCCAAATGGCATCTTTAAGCCCATTCCCTCAACTGCACTTCGTCGAGTGCAAATTTCTGGGCACTCTAGTGTCCAATCATTCTTTCACCTTCAAGTCACGAACGGTGAAACTCACCAATCTAACTCTTCAGGTTTAAAAAGATTGAACAGGGGAAGTTGTTGTACCCCAAAATTTTCCCTCTCATTTATCAAGACTTTTCTCACAAGATCTCTTTGACTCAAGACTGGATTAGGGTTTGATCAGCTCAAGACATCTCATCTTACACTGTTGATCCAAAATTAGGGTTTGAGTTTGCACAAGGATTTTTGGACTATCAATGCTTCATATGACTTTCAAGCATCATAATGGAGCCCTAAGATTAATCATGTCAAGTTTCAAGCCTTGGATCACATTTTTTGACCAGTCAATTAGACAGTTGACCTAAAAATCAGTTGTATTGGGGGAAAAGTCAACCATGGCCAATTTACAGTAAAACTTCATAATTCTTTATCCACATCAACATGTTAAACTCATATATATCATTTGATCAAGTTTGGACCATAATTCCTCAAGAAATTTGATCAAATCATCAAAAGGGCAAAATGGTCAAAATTAGGGTTTTGATTGAGAAAGGGCAATTTCTGATTTTTGACCTAACAAATGACCAATTGGTTTGAAGCTTGATTTCAAGGATTCAATTACATTATCTTGACCCAATTACATGGTTCAAAATATTGCAAATCCATTGGATAGACAGATGAAATTTGCAGTCAATTGATCAAAAGTCAATTGTATACTGAAAAGTTAAACTTTGACTTTTTGGTCAAAATCAAGTGCCAAGGGTCACAATTCATCAAAACATGTCAAATGTGAAACTTTTTCATCAAGAAATCAAGAATTGAATATTTGGTTTTAAAATTTGAAAACTTCTTAACTTAGAAAATTTTCTAAATATAAAAAATTTCTTATTTTTTCTCAACTTTAAGCCAAATTTTCACCATGTTACAAGATGATTCAAGGAAAGTTTCCAACATGAAAGTTGTAGACCTCCATGAAATATGCATCTTTGCTTCACACACTTTTCCCTAAATATGCTTGGATCTCAAGATATAATTTTATGAATACATGCTCATGAACTAGATAACTTAGTGAAATTTTGCCCTAATTTAGGCAGGTTTTGGACCCAATTTCATGGAAATTTTTCACCTAGTTCCAAGAGGATTATTGAAATGCATTTCAAAAATGAGTTATAGAGCACATTGAAAGCTTTCCAAAATGTCCGAGAACTCCTCAAGATCATTTCTGAGTAGGGAGAATCGAAGAGATGAAGTTGGCAATTTCTCACTTTGAATTCAAGCCATTTCATGAAGAACAAAATTCAAATCAGTACCTATGTTGCCTAATCCATGCTTTACAGGTCCAAAACTTGTTTCTTACTCCATAATTTAATGCTTATTCAGTTGACAAAGCTTTAATCTAAGCCCTAGAGTCTTTATCCAAGTTGTAATTCCATAAATGGCACAAAGTTGCCATAGCCATTTTGGAAAAGGTTCACTTTTGCAACTTTACAAATCTTGAGCATTAGACCTGTCCTCTCTGCACACACAAATCCTACAAGCCTAAAGCAAATTGTACAAAGCATATACCAACCCTAAGCAAGCCAGTACAGGCATGTAAAGACATGTCCCTTCACTTTGCTTCAAAAGCAAGAAAGTGTGCCAAAAGGCTATAACTCACAAATCTGTTGGAGAGCTGATTTGAAACCTATCCCATACTAATACACAAACATATTACAGTTGAGAACACAATTTGCTAGAGGCCTGAAACATTCAAACACTCTATACCACCAAAAAACTGTCAAAACTTGCAGTTTTTGCATAAGCATAGCAATCCATCATTTGGCTCGTGCGTTTCAAGTTTCAATCATCCAAACACTTTACCTACTTGATATCTAAGTGATCCAGACCCTCATCCATGCACTGTAACACCTCCTTCTTCATCTGCCATTTTTGTTTTCAAAGCTTGCAGGTTGACTTGGATAGAGAGTTTCAGACACTTTCAAAGCAAGGTAAAGGTTGGAACACACTCAGGGAAGTTCAAGCAAGCTAAAGCAACCTTCAGGCCTCCCTAAATCCCATTCAAACTCCATTCACGATTCCAGCTGAAAGAGGTAAGAATCTCAACTTCTATCTCTTCATACAGGCATCCATTGGCCACGATTTGTGAATAAACAATGTAGACCTCATTGCTACGAAACTGTACATATATATATATATATATATATATATATATATATATATATATATATATATATATATATATATATATATATATATATATATATATATATATATATATATATATATATATATATATATATATATATATATATATATATATATATATATATCTTGCATTTATTTGGCCTGAGTTGAGAGAATTTTGAACTTGAAGTTCTTGGAAAAATTAGGTTTAAATTTAGGGCTTTTAAAATTCGTTTTGATCTTTGATTGTTAGCTTACATGATTTACATGGTTAGAATCGTGAGACAAATGCTACAACATTCATGTTATCAGTTTCCATTTTTATTGAGAGACGAGAAAGTTACAGAGCTCCTGGCCAGCTTGGGGAAGAAGATGAAGTACAGGGCAAGGACCTTGTTTGTGTTATGTTTTTGTTGTTTCATATAAATCAACGGATGTATAGCCACCCCAGTGGCAAGGTAGCGCGCTGGTAAGGCCCAGGTCATGGGTTCGGACCTTGGCGCTACCTTTTGCTTTTTCACATTTTTCCATTCTTCAGTTTTTGTTGTTTTGCAGGTTTGGGCCTCCACGCTGGGCCTTGTGTTTTTTTTCTAACATTCACCACTTGATTTCTCAGGATACCCCCCCTGGCCCAACTATTTTCATATATTTTATTTATTTACTTTTGTTTACATTTTTGCTTATTAAATATTTTCTTTAATACATAAAAATCATAAAAATATAAATATGATAATGTTGCATTTTTTTATTTTTTTATTTTTCACATAAAAAATATATTTTATCTTCAATATATACTAACTATCTTTCTTAAATAAATTTGTAAAAATAAATTTAGATATATTCTTATCTTTTCTTTTATATTTTTATATATATTTGTAAATATCTATTTTAACATATAAAAACTAAATATTTTCATACAATATTATTTATTATTTTTAATACAAAGAGTACACAAAAAATAATACATAAGAACCTTATTTTCTTTCAAACTAGAAATTAGGGTTACCCTTTTTTTTAAGATATAATTTCTTTTTTGTATATATATTTTTAGGATTAGGTTAAAATTCCTTTTCACACAAAAAAACAAAACAAAATCTTTTTCTTGCATGTACATAATATTACATATTTAAATATTGTATTTGTTTATTCCAATATTCGTACAAATTCGATTTGGTTGTAAAAGCTTATTTAGATTTACATTCTTGCAAATCCCCATTCAAATTTGTATTCCCCCCTCCCATAAATTGTTGTAATAGCTTAGTAATTTTTACACTACGCAATTTACCGCTTTACATGCCATGTTAGTAATTAGGGTTTGTATGGTAAGATCAAAATAAAGCAAATAGAAAACCCTAAATCCAAGACAAAAACAAAGCATGAAAATAACACACTTGCACACAACCACCCTTAGGGTTTCTCCACTTGGTTGCCTTATACAAAAATAGTCATATTACGCATGCGAAGTATCTTGGCAAAACAAACAAATATAAGATCATAGTCCCTCGATGACGCTATTCAAAGTTGCCTTACAAAATGATCTTGGTCCCTCAAAAATGCTAAGATACTTCGCAACATTGCTAATCATGGTTATACGATGACCCACGCCCGTCTCGTTTACATCGAAAGATGGGTTTTCTTACCAAACTAATGGTAAGACGACAATGTCAAAGGAATATAAAATGCACAAGAAAGACATTTGAGTATGTAGATTACTTCTAGTTACTTGCTCTATTTCTAAACAATTGTCCTTGCTATTTTCAGAACAAACACACACATTTCTAAACATTTTACAAACATTGAAAACATTTTCAAAAAAGACAAACATCTTTGTATACATTCTTACGAACGAGAATCATTACAAAGATTTCCTAAACGAATGGCCTCTTTTACAAAATACTTTCAAAAAAAACCACACAAAGCACAATTTCAAATAAAAGCAAGTGATCTAGCAAGTAACTAAGAGCCCATGGAAAACCATGGATCAAAAGGGTGCTAATACCTTCTCTTTTCATAATCTACCCCCCGAACTCAAGAAACAATCTCAAAGGTCTTTCCTGTGCTTTTTCACTTTTCCTTTTGGATAAAAGAAAAGTCGGTGGCGACTCTTGCTAACCGCGACATTTGCGATAAAACGCAAAAAACCCTCAAGTCAGTTCTCTCACCGTATCACAGTGTTCTACTTGCTTTTCGCTCCCAACGAGATATTCAAGTACCAAAAAGTAGAGCCAACAACGTTACATGGATCAGAGTGGAGGTATATTTTCACAAAGAGATATTCAGTTTTGCTTACTTTAGTGATGATACTTGATAAAACAGTTTAAGGGGTATATCCTGATATATATATTCGTATTTTCTTTCCATGTGTAGTGTCCTCGCCAGTGTAACGGTATAGATTATGGCTATTTTATGTTGAGGTTTATGAAAGAAACTATTCTTTTGGATCGATTAGAGATTCCATCCACGGTATGGATTTCTAACTTAGTAATTACATACTATTTTCATATTTTGTGTTTCTCATAAAATGACATATTGTTTTAACTAAATCACATACTATGTTATATTATTATATATGTAGTACTTTGAGGAATTCATTGTGCACATTACTCAAAAGATCAATTGGATGAACTTATGGAGGAATGGTGTCAATTCATTATCGGGTTGAGAATTTTATAAGCTAAGGTATATTGTCTTATTTTCTTTAATGAGAACTTTCGAGTTTTGAGTATAAATTAAATTCGAATAAAGTGCAACGTTAATATTATCATGTTATGAATTTCGACCATTTGGTTTTTTTTCCAGGTTTATAGGTACATGTGTAGAAGATAGAGCTAAGATATTTATGTTGTTGTTGTTTCATGAAAATTCTCGAAGATAGAAAGATGTATATATGTAAATTCAACTTTGAATATTTTAGTCATTTTAACTTGTAGAATTTTAACTTGTATCATAAATTTTGTAATTGTTGTTGTCTATATCATCAATTTATATATATGTGCAATTTTTATATATGTATATTTTATTAGAATGAAGCTACCAAATATGGTGCATAAAAGATAATTCTGAAAACCTGGATCAAAATATTGGAATGAAGCTACCAAATATTGGAATGAAGCTACCAAATATGGTAAATATTCTGATTAAAATAGATAATTTATTTTAAAAAAATTGTGAACAATAGACAACGCTTTAGGAGAAAAGCGCTGTAAAAACTTTAAAAAAAAGCGCTGCCTAAAGTCTGAAATCATTGTCTAAAGTGGGAGAATAGACAACGCTTTCAAAGGAAAGCGCTGTCTAAAGCCTATCTAGAATAAAATACAAAGCATTGTCTAAAGCCCAAGCGCTGCTAAAGGGGTATATAAAAAAGCGTTGTCTATTCTAAAAGCGTTGTCTAAAGTGGACATACGGCAGCGCTTTTACATTGAAAAAAAGCGATGTCTTTTCTTTTAGCAGCGCTGCTTTAGGCTGCGCTTTAGAGCGTTGTTAAAGCCCCAAAAAAGCGTTGTATTTTCCCTTATTTGTAGTAGTGAATGTAGGGCTTGAAACATGAGATGAAGCTTGTTGAGGACCTATTAAGAACCATGGAAGCCACTTGAGACCTTTGCAAACCAAATTTATTTTAGAAATTCCAAACCCTAGTTGCAGGCCTTTGGTTTAGGAGGTGCATCTTGACTAGTCAACCCTTGAGTCTCTTGACTACTTGAAGAACCTTAAAAGAAAGCTTTGAAGAAAATGGGAGGGGAAATTTTGGGGTACAACAACTGTGTTTCCTTATCTACAATATAATCCATTGCATCAGTCTCCATGCAACAATGTTGTTATCAAACTTTTCGTGTGATATAATCCATTGCATCAGCCTCCAGGCAATAATGTTATTATCAAGTTTCCTCCTTGGTATAACTCATCGTCTTAGTCTCCATGCAGCAATGTAGTTATCAAGCTCTTCTCAAATATCTACCCCATAGGTTATAATAGATATGCGAAAGAAATATATGTAACCTATTGTGTCAGGCTCCATGCAGCAATGAGGGAAATCTGCAATATAAATCATTGCGTCAGTCTCCAAGCAGCAATGTGTTTCCCCCCTGCGATCTAGCTCATTGTGTCAGGCTCCATGCAACAATGTGCGAAATTTGCAATTCAACTCATTGCGTCATTCTCCACTAGGCAATGAGTTCCGTTCTTCGTGATATAGCTCATTGCACCAGGCTCCATGCAATAATGTGCGAAATTTGCAATTTAACTCATTGTGTCAGTCTCCATACAATAATATGTTTCCTCCTCTGCGATATAGCTCATTGTATCAGGCTCCATGCAACAATGTGCAAAATCTGCAATTCAACCTATTGCGTCAGTCTCCATGCAGCAATGTTGTTATCAAACTTTTTTTTGTGATATAATCCATTGTATCAGTCTCCAGTCAGCAATGTCGCTATCAACTTTCTTCCTCGATATAACCCATTACGTCAGTCTCCACATAGTGATGTGTTTCCTTATCTACAATATAATCCATTGCATCAGTCTCCATGCAGCAATGTTATTATCAAACTTTCTCCATTGTGTCAGTCTCCATGCAGTAATGTGTAAAATCTGCAATTCAACCCATTGCATCAGTCTCTATGTAGCAATGTTATTATCAAAAAAATTCCATTGCATCAGTCTTCATGCAACAATGTGTTATCAGACTTTATTTTATTCATCCCCTAGGTTGCGATGAACAATCAAATCAAATCAAATCAAAACTTACTATATTAGTCACCAAGCATTAGTAAGTCAACTTTTTAAACTTGTATTTTTGTAAATATACAAAAGAATCTAGAATCTCTTGGAAACTGACGAGTTATTCGCGACGTTGTGTCTAAGTTCTGATCAACTTTGGTTCAAACGCTGGTAAGATGATACATCATCATCTATGTCTATTCTTCACACTCATGGGAATGGTGTACAACATATCCTTATAATCTCTTGAACAAATTTTGGGGTCTTCCAATATTTAATAAACTTCCGATTAAACGTGCGAGACCTGTGTATTCTCGCACTATTCAATCGAAAGGTAATTAAATAGGGACAATTGTCATACCCCAAATTTTACCTACCATTATATTATACTATGTAGGTTTTATTTCTATAGGGGTATTTAAAATCAAAGAGGGGTGTATTAATCCAAAATGAACCATCAATATCTGATGGCCCATTAGGTTTTTAAAATTTTTATTTCAAGTTAAAGGGGGGGGGGGGGGGGGGGGGTTGTTAGTTAAGCTTTCCTTTGGGCCCATTCTAGAAATGGAGTATGCTATTACTTAAAGGGGTGTAGGTTACAATCAAGGAGGTGTATGGGTATTTCATTTTTAAGGCTCGGGGTAAGATGTGGGGCCTATTTCAGGTTTTCTTGTTGTAAGTTATATTATTGTTACTATCAAAACTATTATCAATTTTAATTATAGTAGCTTTATTATTTAGAAAAGAAAATAACAAAGACCAAGGAAAGGACCTTTAAATCACACGGGCCATTTATGCATAGAAGAGAAGAGGTATTGTTTTGAGTGGCCCAATAGTTCAACTTCTGGCCCATTTTAGTCTAGTTTTGAGAAATTGTATCTTTTCTTTTAATTTAAATGTAGTGACTAATAAATTGTGAAAATGTTTGAGTCATTAGAAGATAGGCAGGCCCAAGTCCAAGCAATTAAAGACAAAATTATTTTTTTATCAGAAAAACACAAAGTCCATTGCAAGGCCCAAATCCAAAGTTAATGTTTGGCCCGAAACCAAATCCAGCAAACACCCATTGTTCAAATTGTAAGAGATAACGCATGGAAACGGTTATTGTATGAATTAAAGAGGAATAATGCTTGTTTTACAACGAAATTAAATTGGATATCACATTCAAAGTTTTTCCAGAAACATGATCGAATTAAACACAAAAACAAAATCAATATTAACTTACACAAACTAACGCAGAAACAATTTGTAATCTTATCAAAATCAATTACAGCGGGGATCCAATTACAATCAAGATATTTCCTTAATTACAGACAAAATCATTGTTTCTTTCCTAATTTTCAAACCCTAATTACAACCTATTTTAATCTACAGACAAACTTGTTTATTTCCTAAAAAATTAATCTACTATAAAACCTAAAAATTAAGAACAGAAAAAGAGAAAAGAATCATTACAGACGAAGATGCGAGTTTACACAGAGAAATAAAACATTATCTATAAAGAAGAAGAACGGAGGGTTCCTATTACCACAGTCAATCCACCATTCAAACTTAGGGTTTCAATATCTGAAACCCTAAGTCCGTCGTCGCCTCCTTCATCATCGTCATCTGCCGCGTGCCTTCATCATCTTCACGCCACCGTCGTACCTATAAAAACGAGAAGGAAAAGAATCAGAGACGAATTAGTAGCAAACTTAGGGATCGACAAAGGAGGTAGCGATTAAACCCTTAGTTTTCTTTTATGATTTGTATTGTGTTTATTTGGGGTTTTGGGGGGGGGGGGGTTGATACGGGTTGGATCTGGGTATAACAACAATGTAGCGCTGCCGCGAGTTAGGGACGGAAGAGTTAGGGTTTGCGTTGGTAAGAGACAAGAGAGAAAAGGAAGTGAGATGGCGAGAGAAAAGAAGAGAAAAAAAATGAATTCTTTTGGTTGATAAAATGAAAATATATATGCTTAATAATCTGATGTAGGTCACCTATAATAATTACCGTGTACCCTCATCCGTATCCACTTGATCTTGATCATACGACCCAAGATGCGCATGTTCACGGTATCATCGTGCACTTCCCCATATGTTGTCTAACAGGCCTCCTCCCCAAAGCATCTTTGGGCCTGGCGTTTTATTTTAACGCACCCCCCCCCCCATTTTACTCAGCAGCACAAAAATGCACCCCTTGACTTATTGGGCCCAATCCAAAATCTGGACTTGGGCTCCCTACTTCTCACACCCCCAGTTTTTACTTCTAAACTAAAATTCACACCCCCTGCCTTTTGGGCCGGAATTTAATATCTGAATCCAGACCCATGCTATTAAGACCTCCCTTCTTTACTAACTTAACATTAGTTGCACCCCTCACCTACGTTTTTATTTTTTATTAATAATTCTATTTTTATATTTATATTTTCTTATATTTTTTATTAATTATAATATTATATTATTTTACTATTATCATATAAACCATAATTTTTTTCTTCTAAATGCATTCAAATATATTTTATTGCATTAAATTATTTCTTTTAGTCATGCATTTAATTATAATATTTTCATAATTAATATACTAAAAAATACTTAACCAACGAAACATTATTTTCGTAAATCAAATTAATCCAACAATTATTCTTCAAAAAAGGTTACAAGTATATTTGAATCGACTGCGTACTCCGTCTAATATCGCTGCTATCCGTACACCTAGATTGAGTATGCGAGAAATTTAAATATAATTTTTAACCCATAAAAAATACAAACCAATTGTGAACTATGAATTGGGACTCTGATTTCTCCTAAGAGGATACGTAGGCATGCGACTAAAATCGTGGCGAGTCCCCCTAATTAAAATCAAAACCCTTTTTCCCTAATAAAACACTAAAACCATATTTCCTAAGATCGCACTTCTAATCCTAGTATCTTTGTGAACAAGGTAGATGAGGGGTGCCTAACACCTTCCCTTCATCTAAAATCGAGTCAACAATCTAGAATCTCTAACTTTTAGGGTTATCCTTTATATTCCCTTCCTTAGGATAAAAATTAAGGCTGGTGACTCTCAAATTTCAAACCAGTTACAACATCTACGTCGGGGTTTTGGAAGATTTACAAGTCCGTATACCCTTTTCCGAGTTTGAGGTCGATGTCTTGAAGGCTATGAATGTCGTGCCCTCACAGCTTCACCCCAACTGTTGGGGTTTTATAAAGGCCTTCGGAATTTTTTGTGAGGCGATGGACACCATTCCTACAGTCGGTCTATTCTTCTCTTTCTATGAGGTAAAGGGGGCCAAGAAGCTTTCATGGATTCAGGTCAATGGCCTTCCTCACTGAAGCTTCCTCCAGATGTATACCTCTAATTAAAAAGGTTTCAAGAACCGATTTCTAAAGGTGAAGTGTGGGCTGAGGTTCCCCCAAGTGTTATATGCTTTAGACGGGAAGCCCCGTTTTCTTTTCTACTGGACCCGAGATCCTTCTCCCATATGTGGTTTTACATTTGAGAAGCTGAGTGACTTGGAAGTCCGAGCTTTAACCGTTCTTGATTCCTTCCGTATAATGAAGGTCAAAGACTTATTGTCTCTATCCGTTGAACAGATCCCTGACTTCCTCAGTAATAACCTTTTTTTAGGCCATTATATATTCTTATGCAATGTTTTACATCTTCTTTTCCTCTTCTTGCAGATAAGATGACAGGCCTTTCTGTGGCTGAGCAGAAGAGGTAGATAATTTAGGAAAGGGTTGTTCGAAGGACTGTAGGCGGGACCTCCGCGATTAAATTAGACATATCCGGGTTGGAGACTCAGACATCAAAAAAACGTAAAGGGGTAGGCTCTAAGGCTACTTCTAGCATGCCTGAGCCCTAAGCTTTCGTCTCTGTTATTCATGAGGTACAACAAAGCACTCCTAAGAGGATGAAGACCCTGATGAGCGATGAAATCTGTCGAGCTGACATGGAGATTACTTCTCTGATGGGAGAGCTTGGGAATAGTCATTCCTATGGGGAATTTAATTTTTGGTCCAACAGCTTCGACAGGCTCCGATTCTTGTATGATCATCTCAACACTACCGAGGATGTCAATAAGGTGAAGTCTGTTGGACGCCAGAAGATGACGCAGAATCTTAGCTCCTATCTCATTAGGTGTGCCGTCTTGACCCATGGTCTCTTTGTGTCTGCAGATGATCATGAGGAGACGAAGGCGAAGCTGAAAGAGGAGATAACTCGCTTGAGGGAAACCCATAAGGCTTATTCCGAGAAGCTGTCCACCATGGAGAAGGCTTTGGCGAAGGACAAAGAACACTGAGAGACTCTGGAGTCTAATAATAAAGCCACTCTTACCCAGCTTGAAAAGCGGTTGAAGGCAGAGAAGGCCACTAATGACGAGTCGAACACGACTAATGCTGAGTTGAAGGAAGCTCTGAAGAAGTCCTAGGTGGACATTCTTTCTGCTGGTGATGAGGCCTTTAAGCAAGCAAAAAATCAGGTGTTATGTCTTCATCTCGGCTTGGCTATATCGAAGATGGATTTCTTCAAGGTGGTGTAGGATGGCCGCCTAGTTGATCTTGAAGAAGTGGAGAAGACTCCTTCTCCTCAGCCAAATCCCGAGGATCCCTCTGTCGAGGAAAATGTCCATAATGATACCGAGAAGGAAGACCCTTAGTGTATGATATTTTGATGTTGTTTTGTCGGTTCTGTTAGTCATCCGATAAGGATGCACTTATGTAATTATTTTTGTAAGGAGTGGTTTTGCCATCCTTTTTGCTTCTCTTGAACTATTGCCTCCGGGCTTTATCGCCTCCGGGATTTGTACTTTTGATGGCTATTCATGGCCTTTTATGTAACCGTTGCTTTTCATTTTTCATTTATCTGTGCTTTTATCTTTATGTATTGTATGCGTTTGTTTTTGAAGATAACCTGATATTATGTATAAGCCCTTCGGATACAAAGTCCATATGGTTGATCATGTACGATCATGTATTGTCAGGTACCATCTCTACGAGTGTTTTTTAGTAACTTTGGTATGTCTTTTAATGGGTACCATGACCATACTCGGTTTGACATATTTAACTTTTTAATGAACTCAACCTAGAGGGTAGAGTTGGTCATAGAACTTTGACCCTGGTGAAGGGAGTGTGATTAAGAACTCGACCCAGATAAGGGGAGTATATTTACAAACTCGACCTTGGTGAGAGGAGTATATTAATGAACTCGACCCAGATGAGGGGAGTAGGTTTATGAACTCGAACCTGGTGAGGGGAGTATGTTAATGAACTCGACCCAGATGAGGGGAGTATGTTTATGAACTCGACCCAGATGAGGGGAATATTGAAAGGAGTTTTGTGAGAGGTGTGAAGTATGCCTCGACTTTTTGCCAGAACAAAGCCCCATTGTAAGGATTGGCCGAGTAGGACCAGAGCCTTGGCAAGGTTGAAGCAGAGTTGTGAGAGGCTTAAAGTATGCTTCGACTTTGTCCAGAGAAGAGCCTCATTGTAAGGGTTAGTCGAGTAGGACCAGAGACTTAGCGAGGTTGAATCTGAGTTGGGAGAGGCTTAAAGTGTGCTTCGACTTTTTGCTAGAACATAGCCCCGTTGTAAGGATTGGCTGAGTAGGACCAGAGCCTTAGCGAGGTTGAAGCTGGGTTGAGAGAGGCTTAAAGTGTGCTTCTACTTTTTTCCAGAATAGAGCCTCATTGTAAGGGTTGGCCGAGTAGGACCAGAGCCTTAGTGAGGTTGAAGCCGAGTTTATAAGACAAGTATTTACATACATTTGTTTTTATTTTTGGGTGCCTCGTTAAAAACCCTTACCCTTGCAAGGGAAAAGAGTGCATATCGTACATTTATTTAGCGGTCTCATTACATAGTTTTTAGCTAAAATAAAGCCCGAGATTGACTGCATTCAATATCCTGGGAATCTCTACCCCGTCCAGAGTTTGCAATTTGTAAGCCCCATTATTCAGCTTGTGAAGTACCTGGTAGGGGCCTTCCCATTTCGGAGATAACTTTCCCTTGTTTTTAAGATCGGTGATCTTTTTGAGGACCAGGTCCCTGTTTGAAAATCTCTCTGCCGACCTTTAAGTTGAGCTTCTTAGCTAATATGCTCTTTACTGCGAACTCTCTGACTCGTGCCATTTCTCGGATTTCCTCTACCATGTCGGTCGAACTATTCAAGTTGTCCTTGTTGTTTTCTTCGTCAAAGTGTTTTCGCCTCCATGTAGGGGTGTTTATCTTAGTCGATATCATGGCGTCTTCCCCGTACACCATTTGAAAAGGAGTTTCTGGAGTAGTAGAGTGGGGGTTGTATGGTATGACCAAAGGATCTCCGACAAGTATTCAGCCCATAGTCTATTTGCATTGTCCAACTTCTTTTTCATTCATGTCAGGATGATTTTTTTTCCGCTTTAACTTGACCGTTGGCTTGAAGATGTTTCACTGATGTGAACCTGTTTTAGATCCCCAAGTCGCTGCAGAATTCTACCATCGTTGAGCTTGCAAACTATGTTCCATTTTTAGATACTATGATTCAGGGAAATCTGAACCTGCAAATAATGTTTTTCCAATAGAAGTGATGCACTCTTCCAACGATGATGTGAGCTACGACCTCGGCTTCCACAGTAGTCGACAGCTACAATGAGAAATTTTAATTGCCCTGATTCTACAGGAAATGATCCCAGTATGTTTGTTCCCCATTTATAAAACGGCCATGGAGAGAATATGGAGTGTAGTAATTCTACTGGGGAGTGTATGAGTGGTGAGTATACTTGACACTTGTCATATTTTCTTACGAATTCAACGCACTCCTGTAACATTCGGGGCCAATAATATCCAGCTCAGAGTGTCTTCCCAGGCATGGATCTTCCTCCGATGTGGCTTCCACATGCTCCTGTAGCAGTAGAAATGTTGAGACTAAGTCATTGGATTGACTTAACTCGTACAAATCAAATAAAAATCGCCACATCACTTTATTGTTTCCAAAGGAAATGGAAAAAGAGCGAATAAAACCAAGAGTAAGAGGGAGGGAATCTAGGTATGGGGGTTGGTTATACAAAGGGAAGATATTAGCACCCTAAAGATTGAAGATTGAAAAAATCCTAAATTTGAGAAAGAAATTAGGAATAGTTCAGATTGACTATTTTTAAAGTATGTTCGACAACTTGAATTATGGGGGGTATGTTGAGATATTAGACCTAATCCAAGTCGTGTAACCTAAGTCCAAGCCCAATTATGGTTTGTTAGCCTACTTAGTATATAAGTTAAGTGTACTTAAATAGTCATAGTTCGTATCATTATTTGTAACAATTCAATTCAATAATACAATCCTTATTTTCTTATTCACTTTCTTTCTCCTCTCACTAAAAGTGCATCACGCACTAACAAATACGTAGGCACGGGATTTCGAAATCTTGGCAAGCACACTAATTAAAAATTTATTTTTTCCATAATTAAATCCATTAATAAATCAATAATCGCAAGTAACCTTTAAACAACACCCTTACACGCAAAACAATTAAATTGGTTCCTATTGAGTACAACGAATGTGAGGGTGCTAATACATTTCTCTTACATAATCGACTTCTGAACCTGAATTTGGTTGCGACAACCATTTTCTTTCACTCTTGAGGTTTTATTAATATTTTCTCTTTCCTTTAGAATAAATAAAGTTCGGTGGCGATTCTGTATATTTTTTGCGGCACAACTTTCAAGTATCATTGGAAGTAATATACCTATATATGACGAACTTTGATTCTTTAGGTTCCACTTACCATAACTTATAATTCTTCCGAACTTTTGAATAACCATTTAAGACACCTTATACAACTTTATCATCAAGTTAAACTAGCTTGATTTGCATAAATGAAAAAGCTTAGAAGATCTTCTAATTATAGTAGTCTAGATGTTTCCTACTTCAAAGCTCCTTAGGCGTCTATAAATCTATTCCCGTGAATGAATATATATCGATCAAGTAAGTTGCTTTTCCACCATGCTTGCCTTAGAAACTCTCTGGAAACTAAGTTCCTAACATTATGACAAAAGCGATCAGATGCATTTTTATCCCTTCTCTTCTGCAAATTCATAAAAGTGTTCTAAAACAACTTCCATACATTTATCATATCTTGACCTTAAATCTTATAGTTTGGTCTTGTAATGAAAGTCTTTGGTAGCTAACGATAAATGACCAATAACATTAAAACCATCTAAAATATATAACTCACATTTTTACCCCTTTAGCCATGAATATTTCACCATGAAAATTTTACAATATCTCATGCTCAACTTTAGTGCAATAACCTAATCATTATAGAAGTCTACATGTTTCCTTCTTTAAAGTTAAACCTCTTTACAAAAAACTAATAAAAAGCGATATCAAACTTTTAAAATACGCTATTGATTTTTTTTATTCATACTGAATTTTTTTATCATCCTAAGAGATTTTTCAATTGAACTACTGAATATTTTGTTTGCTCTTTTTTAATTAAATTTGACAAAAATATTTTTATTATTATAAAAATAGGTGAGATGCCAGATGGAAGTGGTGGATGGCGGAACAACGTCTTCAACTAAACCACAATCAACAATGCATAATGTTTTGTTATGGAAATATAGAGTGTCTCTATGGATCTATGTGAAATTGCAAAAGTACATAGTTAATTTTTTTTAGTAGTGCTATTTATTATTAAACATATTGGAGAAGAAAAGCAAAAATCATATATATCATTATTATAGAGTAAAATTTTAAATTTATAATTTAAAATAATTTTTTAATAAAAGTTTGAGTACTCAACTAAAACTCATGAATATCAGTTTTTTTATTAAAATAAAAATAAAAAGTAAAATCCATTGCCGTGATTCAAAATAAAAAAGCTTGTTAATAATCCTTAAAATAACTTGATTGACATTAATGCTCTTATTATGTCAACAAAACTATTTTCATATCACACATCTCTTCCACGCCATCAAGAAATATCATTTTAAAAACGTAAACCCATGCTAAATACAAGAAACAAAAGGCATTTAGTTATAAAGATATTACATTTTTTTAGCAATGCGTCTTTATGTGCATACCAAAGGAAGAAATGGGTTAATTATTTGACTTTATTTTCACTCCAACGTTTGTGTCACGGGCTGCAAAGTGGAACCAAACCGATCATCAACCATGTCTTTGTTTCTTTCCTTTCTCCATTTTGCCTTCTTCATCATTCATACTGTTAACTCATTTTCTAGGTATATATTGCTAATCCATTGTTACAATATATTAATTATATATCAAACTTTTCTTCTTCTTTCTGTTTTCTGCTCTCTGCAGGTTGAATTCCACAACAATTGAAGGACCTTTTGTACAAGAGTTCACTTTTCCTGCAAATTCAGTTCCCTTCAATAGTTGTCATGCTTCTACCATTGTTGAGGTCATCAATTACAAACTAGTTTTTTCATGTTCCTTCTTTTTTAAGGTAACGAGTTTATATTTGATTTCACCTGCAGGTTGGGAAGGGTCATTTTTTGGTTGCATATTTTGGGGGCACATCAGAGGGTGCACCTGATGTCAAAATATGGTTGCAGACTTACAAGGTATGTCTATCTATATATGTAGTGGAGAGTTTGAGATTCTTGGGAGAGAGGTTGTTACTTGTTAGTTCATTCTTCTTAAGTTTTTTAATATGAAACACGAACACAGACACGAACACCAGACACGACCCTCACATTGACACGTCAACAGCAATAATAAGTTTAAAAAAATAAATAAATTAAAAGTAATTACAATGGTCGTGTCAGTATCAGACACTTTTTTCAGAAGCGTTGGTGGTTGATATGTATTTGCCTGTTGTTTTAATATTGTAAATGAAAATTTGATTGGCAGAATGGATTATGGAAACCACCTATAGTTGCTGATGAAGAGCCAAATGTTCCTATGTGGAATCCTGTACTCTTCAAACTTCCATCAAATGTCTTACTGCTTTTCTACAGAATAGGCGTAGATGTTCAAAAGTAAACTCTCAATTCTTACATTCTTCATACATATATGCATGTGTTTATAAGTTTCTTTTTAATTTAAGCAATTGCGGATTCTTGATGAATCTTTTGATTTATTTTGCTTTAGATGGAGTGGATTCATGAAACGGTCATTTGATAAAGGTATTACATGGACAGAAAGAGAACAACTTCCACCTGGTATATTAGGACCTATCAAGAATAAGGTGAGACAATAAACCGTACTCAAATTTGAGATACTCTCTCTGTTAGGTACATTGAATAAATAATGTATCTGAACAGTATTCAATGTATCTAAAAAATGAACTTTTTCTTATAAATAAGACCGGAGGTCGTATTAATTAGTACGACAATTCATTTTGTTTTTTTGTTCAGCCTCTCTTGTTGGAAAATGGTGACTTATTTTGTGGATCTTCTGTTGAAAGCTGGAACTCTTGGGGATCATGGGCAGAGGTTACAAGAGATTATGGAAAAACATGGAGAAAGTATGGTCCAATTTACATTAAGAATAAGTCTCTAAGTGTGATTCAACCTGTACCATACCAGACTGCAAATGGGACACTGCGAGTTTTGCTTCGATCCTTTACCGGTCTTGGTAGAGTTTATATGTCGGAGTCTTTCGATGGAGGCAAAACTTGGGAATATGCAGAACCTACACAGCTCCCTAACCCAAACTCAGGTTAAGTTTTTCTCAATATATTTATGTTACCCTGTATTATATACTGATAGCGATTCATATACCTGATGTCTTAAAATTTATCTGATTCTGACGTCAGATGACATAGTTAATCTCACATTAACTAAATATGGCGTAGATGAAATATATATAAGAAGGATGACTAGTCCTGATATATACGAGAGTTAGTCTCGCCACGTAGCTTTAGGCCTCACCTTATATTGGGCCGATATGCATTAATAGCTTACGACACAAGTTTCCTTTTGTTGTATTATAGGTATTGATGGGATTAAGCTAAAAGATGGTCGTTTATTGATTGCATATAATACAATTTCAAGGGGAGTACTTAAACTTGCTCTCTCTGAAGATGATGGTGATTCATGGCATGAGGGACTTACATTGGAGGATACTATAGGAATGGAATTTTCATATCCTGCTGTTATTCAAGCTAGTGATGGGAGAGTTCATGTCACATATACATATAATAGGACACAAATAAAGGTAAGCATGTTATGTATTGCACTTTCATTTTTTGATAATTGATTTGTCTAACTTTTTTATTTAATATTTTTATTTGGACAGCATGTTGTTGTTAGGCCAAGGTGATGCATTAGATAGAGAAGCAGAGAAAACAAGACATCTTGTACATGTAATACGCCAATACATATATGACATTTTTTTATTAGCATTTGATTTTTGTCCTAAAGTTCCATGAATGTTATTATAGAATTCTCCATTATATATATACACACATATATAAATAGCACAATTGCTATACCTGAAGTGAATCATGTTTCAATAAACCTATAAATACAAATCTGTAAAAGAAAATGTTGCCCTGTTTCTTAAAGACTATACATGATTTAGAAAATGTGCTTTCAAACACGAAAAGGTTGTTTCTGAACTCCAAGATGGGTCTCTTTCGATTTTCCTTCTTCGCTTATTGTTTTCGATCCTACAGGATGTCTCTTTATTGGTATATCAAGTATGGGTATGAGTCTCATATTAGATAGAAAAGTGGTGTAGAATATTTTATAAGTGAGAAGACCAATGTATACAATGTCTCAGTATTTTGATTAATATATGGTGGCTAACTCATGTAAACCGATTGTTTAAATTCCAATATAATAATACTCCTACCCCCTCATGACCCAACATCTTTGTGGCTTTCTTGAGGGGACGAGAGTAGACCCAAGTCCATAAAATCAAAAAGGTGTAACTTACATGAATAGAATGAATCATACCTTAGAGTTACATAAAACCTGCACTTTTAAATGGACGACAGTTAAAACTACTCCCACTGGTGAATATGACATTAGATGTGGGAGACCATCAGATTGACTCTATGGTGAGAGTCAACGTGTTCGTCCGTATGAGTGGGCGAACTCTGAATTAACCCTCTTCAAATGGATCGGTCTTATTGGTCTGCATGACCAGCTCAGAACAATGAATATGAGATATGTAGCTTTTCAAAAGGATCTTTGGACACCCACCATGTGTATCAATAATTTAAAATTTTTAACTCAATTATAAAATAAAAATATATCAAATCACTATACTAAAATGTCATAGCGAGTTTAAGCAAGTAGAGTGAGTTTAACTGATTTTGGTTAGTCAATTCACAATTTTAGATGTGCAAACTCGCTTATACTTTTGATTTCATCCAATTTTGAGTTTACTAATGAGTTGCCACAAAATTTCTATCTAGGATTGTAAAATCGTAAGTTTTTATGAGTTAACTCGCGATTCTATCAACCATACTTTTACATTTAGACTTGTAAAATCGTACGTTTTATGGGGATTTTTATAGTTCTCCTATAATGAGTCCCGAACTTGCTATCTTAGCAACCTATGATTAATTGGGTGTAACTAACTATACATGAATATTTTGCCTGCAAAATATCTTCAAGCAAGTAGTCATGGATGAGAGGTTTGAATTTACGAATATGAAATTCATGCTATATTTAATTGGGCGTGTCATTCTTGCAGACAAGTTACACCATTTGATAGACTTGAAGTATATTGCATTGTTCACTAATTTGAGATATCACATATGGGCATGGGGTGATGTCGCTTTGACTGTGTTGTACTACTACTTGGAAGAGATTTGTCAGCATGAGACAACGTCTGTTAGAAAATATATGATCCTTTTAAAGTTATTACATTTTATCGTTATTTATCATTACTTATGCAACTTAAAGTTGTATAGCAGTAGTTCATGTTGTTTTTTGTTAAACTAAGTTATATTTTTCAATGTCATGTTAGATTTATGATCACTTAAAGAGCTTATATGATAAGAAGATTAATGGATCTCATAATGAGGGTACTCCCAGAGCGAGTAGATGGACAACTATAAACATATTGTGGTTGGGGCATTACCAATTAACGGTGAAAGATTGATGCACCGATTGCTGACGATAACTAGTGAACATCTTACGAAGATCATAGAGTGGACCATCAATTTGATGACACTCCTTAATTCTAAGGATTATATTCGTTGGAGCACCGTTGTTATTGTTGGAACAATCACTACTACGAAAAAATACATATAACAACAATTGTGAAAGACCTATAATCACAGTTGAAAAAACACATATAACAACGGTTGTGAAAGATCTAATAAAATAAACAAATAAATATAGTGGTAGAACAACAACGACAACAACAACAAGAATAACAACAACAAGAACAACAACATGAACAACAAGAACAACAACAATAATGACCATAACAATAATAATAACAACAACAACAAGAACAATAACGACGACAACAACAGTAACAAGAACGACAACAACAACAACAAAAACAAAATCAATAAAGTCCTTAAACATTAAATCTCAACAACAACATTAAATATTTTACCCGACACAACAACAACAACTAACATTGCTAACTTCAATCCATGTTTTCTTTGTCTCATTCAACTGTGTGTGTGTGTGTGTGTTTTTGTGTGTGTGTTGGAAAAACAAAATTGTGAATAGGGCGCTACATACAACAACAATTGTATTAAACAAGCTTTGTTGTATGTCTTTTAATAAAATTTAAAAAAATGCAGCAGTAAAACAACAACAAGATTCGAACTCGTGACCATGCGCCACTTTTCACCACAGTTGGAAGTTTTAGCCGTGGTAAAAAGTGTCTTAAAATAAATAAAAAAATAAAATTGTAGGTGCTAGACTCAAACTCATGACCAAGCACCACTTTTCACCATGGTCGATGGTGAAAAGTGACTTAAAATTAGAAATAAAAAAGAAAGCACTTAATTGAATAGATTTTATCAGAGAGGATCCTTTGGCCATGGTGAAACAGCGTTACAAAAGGTACTTTTTGTAGTAGTGAATTAGGATTTTCAAGAAATATGAGAGAAGAATAAGAAGAAGAGAAAAATGAGAGAAAACTGTAATATGAATTTGTGAAGCTATTATTACTAAAACTGTTAAGTGTATGAAACTATACAAAGTTATGCCTATTTATAGGCGATCAAGGCCTAAGCTCAAAATATACAATCCAAACCCAAAACATACAAAGTTATATTTTAGCTTTGACATAACAACTATATGGTGTATTCAACTCTGTCAAATATAACTGACCTCTATTACTTTGACTAGGTCGAACACACCTATGTTGATTACATACTTTCTATAAAACAGTGAATTACAACTTCTAACGCACCATATAATTCATGTTTTCGAGACTTCTCATCCCAATACCTTTCTTCAACTCATAGAAACTGAATTTCTTCATGGGTTTGGTTAGTACATGAGCTAGTTTTCATTATGTCTTGCAATGCTCAAGTTCAATCTTCCCTTTATTTACTTAATCCCTAAGAAAATGACACATTTTATCTATGTGTTTACTTCGACCATGAGACATAGGATGATTGGCTAGGTTACTGGATGATTTGTTATCTACAAATAACTTTATTTTCTTAGTTAACATGATCTTGAGGTCTTCTAGCAACATCTCTATCCATAATGTTTGACATACTGCATACAATGCAGTCACATATTCAGCTTGACATGATGAAAAAGTCACAATGCTTTGCTTTCTGGAGCTCCAATTGATTGTAGCACCTTCGATTATTAATATGTAGCTTGCAGTACTCTTCTTCTCGTCTTGATCTCCTCTAAAATATGAATCACAGTAGCCATATACCTCTACATGTGTGTCGACCTTCTTTTGTCTCGGCATCAGCACATCATGATCAATTGTGCCCTTTATGTATCTCAACATCCTTCTCACTGCAATGAGATGACATTCTTAGCGTTTCTCCATGAACTTGCTTAACAATCTGACACTTTGACAAATGTTTGGCCTTGTGTTACAAAGATACCTCAAGGTTCAAATGATTTATGTGTACAATGTTGCACTTATAAACTCATCATATGTCTCCTTCTTCAACTTTGCTCCAGTTTCTAATGACGTGGCAACTACATTGTAGTTGCTCATCTTAAACCTCATCAATATATCTTGTGCATACTTTTTTTGGTGCAAGAACACTCCCTCTCCCGTGTCTTTAAACTCCATCCCTAAGAAATATGACAAGTTCCCCAGGTCATACATTTCAATTTCATGCATCAACTTTGACTTGACTCTTCTTATTTCTGTTTCATTTGAACCTATAATCAACAAATCATATACATACATGCATAAAAGGATTCAACTAACCCTATATGCATCATTGACATACACTATGTAATACCCCAGATTGCTTTCAGGATTACCGACTAACCTCACAAACCAAGACAGATCTTTTCAGCATGCTTTGTCCTCACTCACACGTTTTTTGGGAAACTTCCCAGAAGGTCATACATCCAAATACTACTCCAAACCAAACACACTTAACTGTGAAGTTCTTATTTGTTAGGCTATCAAAAAGAAGATACATATTGATGATATAATTAGTACTAATAAATCCTTATAAGCCTCTATTTAATCATGCAGTCCTATACCTGTACAACCTTAGGATCCATCTCATTCCGATGTGAATTCTATGATCACTCTTTGCCTTCTCTAGCCTCAAGAGTGTCTCATTGTCATGCCTCGTGCATCGAAAATCACTTCACTCCCTCGTTGCCCTCGGGTGTTAGATTCCTACCAGCTTCCAGTTGGTCCGTCCCCGAACCATATCTTACTAGGAGATATATGGCTCTAATACCATTTTTAACGACCCAGGTTGCTTTCAGTATTACCAATAGACCCCACAAAATAACATAAATCTTTTTAACACACTTTGTTCTCACTCACACGATTTCTAGGAAACTTCCCAGAAGGTTACCATGTTTGAACAAAATGTGTTCATACTCTTTGAGTTCATACTCCTTTGATTTTGATGATAACAAAAGTACTTAAAGAACAATAGAGTACACTAATGTTTGGTTAAGTGTGTATGATCATTAAGCTTATAATTAATTAGGTTCTAAACCAGTTAAATAGCTTGTAAAGAAGAAGAAAGTAAATCCAGATTCTAATGGACCAAAATCCGAATTTCAAATAAGACCTCAACGCCATATGATTTCAGCTTCTGATGTTCAAATAGAACCCCAGTTGCTACATTGACTTTGTCTCTAATGACTCAAACAGAACTTCAAGTGCTCTGTTGGAAACACGGTACAAAGCTCTTATATCTGTACTTTGTGCAAAAGTAATTCCATCTTGTCAACGAATAAAATTATGGAGCAAGTCAACTAGAGGTTTTAGTACAAGGCTCAAGGCTAAATGATATGATTTATTCAATCGACTACTCCATGCCTATGAATACCTTACTTGAGAAAAATACAATGGATAAAGCAATTATCAGAAGATGAAGATTCTCATCGTACCAACTCCAACGTCTCTCTCTTGGAAACTGCTTCTTCAATAAAGAAACTTATGCGTGCAAGATTCCAACATCTCTTTTGTTCCCTCTATATAAGGAGATAAAGATTCAAAATAAGTAACAAGAAATAATACAACAAGAACAACAACGAAAATCAGAATATTCCAAGAACTATCTCATACTCCAAGTTACAGTTTATAGTTGTTGTATTGCACAAAGACTTGAGAGATTCTTACACTTGTATATCTTAGAAATCTCAAGTATTAAGGTCTTTGCTTGTGTTATACTATTTGTACCTCTGATTGAATATCAAGTACATTTTGTTGTAATCTTAAAGATTTTGTTTAAAATTTGTAAAAGTTTCAAACTGGGTATTTGAGCAAAGAAGTCTCAGGATGAGTTTTTGAGCAAGGGAGTCTATTTCTAGTTTTATTGAGCAAGGAAGTCCTGAACAGATGGTTTAGGCAAGAAAGTCTCTTTCTAATTTAATTGAGCAACGAAGTCCTAAATAGTTAGTTTAGGTAGGAAGTCTCTTTCTAGTTTGATTGAGTAAGAAAGTCATGAATAGTTTGTTTAGGCAAGAAGTCTCTTTCTAGTGAGATTGAGCAGGAAGTCTTGGACTGGTATGTCTAAGCAAGTTGTAATCAGATTCTGATTATAGTGAAAATCTCTTGTGTGGCAATAGGACTGGACTACTCTCATTAAAGAGGAATCATTATAATCTTTCTGTGTGATTTACTTATTTCTTATGCAATTTAAATATTCCGCTACTGCATTCTCATGCTTAGAATCTGAACTTGGTCAGATTCAGAAGCTTCTATTTTGAAAAAACATAAGTTATCAAATATACAATTCAATCCTCATTCTCTTGTATTTTCTCACCTTCAATTATCATCAGAGCATTGTTTGTGCTTAACACTTAACAGTGGTACATAAAAAGATCCTGAAGAGAAAAATATACTTAGATGAGTGATATTGGGGATAATAATGTTACTTGCACTAGTATACCACAAGATTATAATGCCCATGAGAAGAGTCATTATTCTGCTAAACCACTTGCATTCAATGGTGATTCTACTCACTTTGAATGGTAGAAGAGAAAAATATGCACATACATCAATGGCATTGATGATGAGTTATGAGACATCCTTGAGGATGGCATTGAAATCAAAGTGAATGGTGTGGGATTGGTTACTGATAGAAAAATTCTCACACTAGATCAAAAGAAAGTAAACAGAAAACACCAGAGTAAGAGGTATTATTGTTGATGTTTTACCTCACTCTGAGTATATAAAAAACATAGGTAAATTGACTGTAAAGACTATCTTTGATTCGTTATGTGCTACCTGTCATCCCCCAAAATTTTCCCTCCTAATTATACTTTTCTTCAACTTTTATTTTATCTCATATGCGTTAATTCACCATGAATTCATCAGCATACCATACCTTTCTGCATTATGGATTTAATCTTGGTGATAAATATTGGTTATGGTGATGTCTAAAGACTTCATATAAGTTAAGTCTTCTTTAACTTTAAGGGTTTTTCTTTGCATATGAAGGTTGGGTCTATTAGGGTTTTTTCCCATGGATCATGGAGTAGAGTTGACCTTTGATGGTATTGTTAGGAGGATCTCAGAGTTTTGCCTTGACTATCATCCATTATCATCACTAGGGTTTCACTTGGTTTTGCTTCACTATTTGTTTGGTTCTTTATTGAAGTATACCAACTTTTGGTTCATAATTCTTTGTTTGAGCTACAAACTATCTTGTAGGCCTTCATGTAAAGACTTGATGTAAGCATGGCATAAGGGATCATCATTCGAGTTATAGGCACATGGATAAGAACTTGTGAAGTTGACTTTTTTTGACCAAAGTTATACCAAAATTTTATGGATTTACATCTTGTTTCGCACCATGGGTGCAAAATTACATTTTGGTAAAGTTACTTGAAAATTCAAGATGGACATTTAAAAAGAAGAAAAGAAGTTTTGAATTTGTAGTTCTTTTATTCAATCAAAAGTACTAAAAAGAAGGAGCCAAAATTCAAGTTCTTAAGATTTCATTTGGTTTTCAATTTCAAAGTCTACAAGAAGCCAAGTTCAATCCAAAAGACTCGTGGAATTTCAAGTCATGTTACATCCTTATCATTCAAGGAATTACAAAGCTTTACATTTAAATTCAAAAAGAGAATTGCAAGTTTCAAGTCATGTCATGTATTCTTCATTCAAGTTTCAAGGTCATCACAAGGTGTTACAAGTCAATAGACCATTTCTCACTCAAGTTCAAAAATTACAAAAATTCAACTTTCATGCTTAAGTTTCATTATCAATACAATGTTAAAAGAGCAAGTTCAAGTTGTTAGGCCTAAGCTTCATCATCCATTCTACACAAGAGAATTCAAACTTCTATTTGCCTAAAACTTCAAACTACAACATCAATATACACACGAACACTCAAGTTTCTATTGGTTTAAGTTCCATCAACTTTACATTAGCACAAGCACACGCCTTTGTTCTTCTCCTAAAAAGTTAGAACCAAGTTACTTCATGACCATTGAAAATTCACCTCCCTCCAAGCTTCATGAATGGCCCCAGTTTCTTTGCGTCATCAAAGCTCATTTCCATGCCAACCAACAATCATCAACATCACATGAAAAAGAAAGTGAAAGTGGTGATTAGTACATAATTTGCATACAAAACCATGGCCAAAATCATACAAAGCAACACGGATATGTTTAGCATACCCACATCAATGCAAACCATGGAAGATTGGAAAGACATGAATCTTCATCAATAATAAATGAGCTCAATGTCACAATTAAAATAAATCCAACCTTTTCAAGTCAGCAGTACAAAAATTGAAAGAAAGGATTCGGGAGGTACTAATAAGGTGATGTCATTCAAATTTTGGAACCACTTAAAACTTATAGAAAGCTTTTCCTTTTGCATTACAAACAAAACCAACAATCCACAACTTCCCAAATTACCCTCACTCTAATACCCTCAACTGTCATAAAAAAGAATAGTTTACATAAATGACAAAAAGGCAAACTTCATGTGGTCCCAGGAGGTGTACCCGATTCCACTCTCATGATCCCACAAAATCAGTAACAAACTTGGGCAATTCCTCTCATTTTACAGCTCACTCATTCCCACAAGAAATCGCACAGATACCCTCAGGTTTTCACTCACTTTGGTGCCCCTGATTTCACCTCACCCTCTAACTGTCCTATATAAACAACCCCATATTTCATTAATAAGGACACAAAATTCCTCCTAAAATGGATTCTGAATCCACATACAAATTCACCTCCAAAAACACCCTTAAAACCTTGTTCAACATTCATACTGAATCTTCAGAAAACTCCATCGATCGCCTTCAACCATAAATGTTTCACTCCATCAAAACAAACACTCATAATTCCCTCTGAACACTCTTCCCTTACCTCTTGAACCCTTGATCACCCTCACAACCTAACCCGTCAACCTTGCTCAACAAAATCACAACTATATTCCTTTCAATCTTCTCAAACCGCATCACCAACATACCACAATAATCAACCTCCAACGACTTTGTTCGCACAGGCGCTCAAAAACTCGGCAAGAATACCTCATTCTCACGTGGTTCAACAACAACAACAACAACACAGAGTGCATCATTTTTTCAAATCCAGACTATAGCAGAAGAAGAAATCAGAAGGAAATAGGGATGAGAATATACCTTTTGACCTCGTCGCAGCCGTGAACCTCGCCGTCGTCGCGAACTTCTCCGTCGATGCCGCTCAGGCCTTCTCTCTCATTACTGTCGTGTAGAGCTTCTTCCCCTGATTATGTTTTTGCTTTTGATTTGTTGATCTGCTGTTGTTCTGAAGTTGTAAGTTGATTTAAAGAAGTTAGGGTTAGATTTCTCCTCTTTAGATCTTGCTTTGTAGGCGTATTTTTTGTGAGAATTATGACCAAATTCGAGTTGAGGGTGGTATGACGCGTTTGGTGGTGCGCCTTTGTGAGTTCCAGTGGAGCTCCGCCACGCCGGCCGTCGTGAGCCCACCGGATTCTGGGTGCCCGCGAACATCTGAGGGAGAGAACGTTATTTGTGGGAGAAAAAAAGAAATGATATGTAAGAAAGGGCATTTTGCTTTTTCTTTGTTTTTTTATTTCATTTTCAGGCGACAGGTGTCAAAAGCGGGACGGTGACACCCTGTTTGTTTCAATGCTCCTCGTCTTCACATCCTTATGGCACACCCATCTCATAAATCGTTGATCATGTTCACACAATGTCTAAGGCGAATCATTGATCATGATGGAAAATCTGGATCGGGACAGAGAAAAATTCTCGAGAAGTTGCAGACGCAAGAAATTGCTTCAATAAGGTATATCGATACTTACTGTCTGTACACTTTAGGAATTTATCACAGTGTTTTTCACATGTTAGACACTTTAGGATTACACGATATTTTTGCTAGGAGAGAACCTACCTATGAGAGGCTGACCAAAGAATTTTTATGTATATTGATTTATACTGTTAGTCCCAACACTGCTAGCACGATCGCTATGGTAAAATTTAGAATATTTAATGTTGAAGATGAGTACACTACCGATGTTTTAGCAGAGTTGTTGGACATGCCTCATGGGAAAGGTTTTATCTGTGAGACCCCTTTGGATTCTGATTGGTCGATTGAGGCATTTGCTTTTTGGACTAGATTGTCTAGTTCCACCATTTCCTCTTTTGAGGATATTCTTGCCTCAATGATCCATAACCTGGTCATTCGTGTTTTCCGTTATTTATTGGCTTATACTATTTTTGTCTGGGAGAACCCAAACAAGGTCGATGCAAAAGAACTTTTGTTTTTGCAAGGAAGCCTCACTGGTTTAAAAATTAATGTTGTCCCATTTATGATGCACACATGTCTTCCGCTTTGAGAAAGGGGGCGTTGTTTCTTTTGGAGGATTGATTACCTCCATTGCTCGGGCTTTCAACTTGGACACTGAGTTAGGCACTTTGGTACCTTTACCTAATCGCACAATTAATTTAAATTTTTGAAAGATATGAAATTATGCAAGGTTAGGAAAAAGGGAGGTTTTAACCTCATGATCCATGGTGTGGCTATTCCCAGTGTTGCTTTATCTTGCTCCCGGAGGACTGGTGTGCTGCTTGAGAGAAATTGGACTTATGATTTGTCCGTTCCACCTATTATGGGACCATTGCTCCCTAATGTTCCTCTTGGGGACGGACATGAGACTGGTGAGGAGTATGAACGGATAGACCAGTCTCCCGTACCACATATGTCCCCCACCATGATTCACCAACACACACTGCACCATCTTCTTCACATCATTCTGCAGGTGCTGCCCTTGGATTTTACATCACTGAGGAGATGTGGCGAGAGCATCTTGCTCAAGAGGAGAGGTGAGATGGCATGCTCACCACATTGCAACAACAACTGACTGACAACATGAGCTTCATGCAAACTTCTCAGCAACATATTGATCAGTGTCTTTAGAATATCATGCAATCTCAGCTTGCGATCAGTACTGAGCAGCAGCGTCAACATGGCTTTTTTGAGAGGCACTTTACACTCATGGAGACCACTCAGGGTTCCCTATTAGGGAGCCTTCAACAGGTTCGGAGTTCTCAGGCCGCTCTATCAGCTAGAGTGGAGCAGCTAACCTCTTTCCAGAGCGATTGTCGTCGCAGCAGGTCTTGTCACCCTAGGTATCAGCAGGATGGTGAGGGCACCAATGGCCGTCCCTAGATACATCCAGGTTACTCTTTCCATTTTTTATTTCGAAAGATTTGAGACAATGTTCGATTTGTGTGGGAGGAGATTTTATTGTGTTTCGTTTTCTTTAATTTTAAGTCTTTATTTCTTTTTCAGTTTATTTACCTTGCTTTGTTTGTTTTCAATAAAATTCATGTGCTTGTCGAGTCATTTGTGTGGTGTATTTCTATTTTTTCCCATTTCTTAGCCCTACCAAAAATTCTTGACAAAAGAAAACAGTATCCTTTGAAAAAATTTGGGCTTTAAGACAGGTTTAAGATAGGATGTAGATGACTTGGGAAGTATTTTTGAAAAATCGGTATCGTTTCAACACCATAAGCTTCGTAATTATAGGAACCGATCCTGAAAACCTTATGTTATGGCCTTAACCTTCATCTTTAGTAGTTTATTCTAGCAGTCAGCTTCGACTTAAGCATGCTCTACGTAGGAGACCGATGAATATAAGTGAGTGATCCAAATTATTTTTGTTGTGCTTTCATAATTCATATGCTACAACTCCGGGATAGGTGACCCTCACAAAATCACTTAACCTAAAAAGGGGTTGTGAGAAATTGCAAAAAGAATAAAAGAAAATAAATTTTGCTCATTGTTGGTTGGTTCAGAGGTTTCTGGTACTGGACTTGGTAGGGCGGATTACGACTCGATCCCCCACAACCACAATTGGGTCATTTGAGGGGTTACTAACTTATGTACCAGAACCTCGTGCTTGAGATCAGAGTCACTAACTGGCCATTCTTCTATGAGTATGTGCGAGATAACGGGCTTAATGTGATTGCGCCTGAATGAAAAAGATTTGAAAATTAGGCCTAAGTGTGATGGTTTTGAATGGATCAGTTTGTATAGGATCAATGTTTGTGTTTGTATTCTTGCATAATGTGTTGTCACGATACCCTTGGTTCACCTGGCTAGTACCTATCATTACATTCTGCTTTAAACTTAGAAGCTCTTTTTGCCCAAATTGTTTGATAATATTGTTTCTCTTTGCTGAGCTATACAGAGTTTTTGCTTGAGGACAAGCAAAGGTCTAAGTGTGGGAGAATTTGATAACATTGAATCGCACTGCATATTTGACTCGATTTGCACATGTTTATTAGGTTTTTATTGTTATTTTCTTGTGTTATGTTTGCATTTTGTTTTGTTTTCATTTTTTTTTGTCTTTCCTAAGCCTTGCTTGAAGAAATGAAGAAAAATGAGCTAAAAATCAAGATTTTGGAGTTTTTGCACTTGCGGCTTCCACCATGGCGCCCGCCATAGGGTCAACCATGAGGTGGCCAACTTCAGCCAACTACCAACTGCCACGTTCTCCACTACTTCTTCATTTTTGGAGCATGGCGGCCGCCACACCCCCATGGCGGGCGCCACCTTTGCAAATTCGATTCCTGCTCAAAAGAAGTTGGAGGACATTCTTGTGATTTCCAAAATCCTCCTAAGCCTATAAATAGAAGTGATTTCAGTTCTTCTTCTTCATTCAAGCTTAGTTTCACTGACTTAAGCCATATATTATCCAATTGTAAGCGGTAATCTCTTCACATCGAAGAGTTATCGCACGAGTTATTGAGTTTGTAATCAAGTTTGGAGCACTTTACAATCTTGCCGCCATTTTAATTCAAGTTTCCTTTATTTCAGTCAAATTTACCTTCCAATTAAGTTGTTTTGAAGCCCTCCGTTTGGAGCAGGTTTCTATTTAAGTTTTTGCATTTATCACACTTATTTCCTCGCACTTGCTTTACTTTGTTTATTTTCTCGCATCTCACTTGCGATACTTTGTTTATTTTCTCGCATCGCATTTACTTATCTTTTAACCTTTTTACTTTCTTCTTAAACATGATTTGCTTTAATAAGTTTATTTCCACGTCTGACTAATTTCCTTTAGGGTTAGAATGTAATGATCATGGCTAAGGTAATTGTCTAAACATTGCATCTGTAGGGATACTTTAGGGGCTGTTTTGGTTTTTAACACAAGTTTTCTACATTTTATTTTCTGTTGGGTAAGATCGAAAGCCATCCAACCATTGATAAACTTGGTTAGTCTTAATTGCTCAAACAGAGCGAAAGCGTTTTGTTCAATTAAGTAAAAACCTTTAACTTTTTAGAAGAAATGATTTCAAAACCTTTTTTGGACGCGTTTATAGGTTTAAAAGTCTAATCATCTCTTGGTTAGAAGTTCTTAGTCAAAATCACTTTTCAACTTAGTCAAGTAACTATATTCCTTAAAAATAGGTTTATTACTTTAACGCAGTACACACCTTTTATCCGTGACAATAAAAAGACATTATTTAAAGAATAAACTCGGTTATGAATACGCGAAAGCGACAGTTCCTGTTAAATTAGTTCTTTTCAAAGTAGGAAATATTTCCCCATAAGTAGTTCTATTAGAAGCATTTTAGAGTATTATCTGACTATTGTGATTTGTATTCGAACTCATTGCTTTTATCTGAATTGACATCTTTTACTTTATTTACTCTTCCTGCTATAAGACCCTGATTTGATTTGCCTTAAATAAACATAGTGACAATAGAATTTGATAGATTGACGTTTTTGTCTATGTGGGATCGATAATCTTTTATATTACTCTGATGTGATTCATATACTTGCGAAAATCATGCATCATGTTGTCCCATTAAATCCCAGATCTAGAAAATATAGGTTTGGGAAGATGATGAAAAGTGAGAATTTTGAGGTAGGGAACTGTTATATGATGATAGATTAATGAAATTGATTCAATTTTATAGGTTATTAGGTGTAAAAACATTGTTTTTGGTTAAAATTAGGAGCATGGAAGTGCTCTAAATAGGTGAAAGTCGTATTGATACGGAATCAGGATTTTTAGAGTAATAAACTAGCCATATGCATATGAGGAAGGCTATACGCGTATGGGGGACACTCCCAAGGGTTGTACGCATATGGTATGCGCAATTTCCCCAAGCCAGCACGACCATTCTGTCGGAGTGCCTATGATATGCGTATGAGAGGAAGGCCAAACAAGTATGGGCTAGCCATTACCCGTATGAGAGGTTTTAGAAAGGTTTTTGGTAGAAAAATTCCTCTGGTCGTACGCGTACGATACACGTATGAGGCTTGGGCTATGGGGCCCTATGCGTATGATACGCAAGAGTGGGACGAGGAAGCGAGTCGCATGCGTATGGGGTAGGGCCATATGTGTATGAACAGGCTAAGGTGCAGATTTCTCGTTTTCGTAATTTCTTTCTCGTTTTCGCGTGCAGTGTAGTTTCTTTTGGTTCATAATGACTAGTATGACTTAGGAAGATATAAGGAGACTAGTAATAATGGGAATTGGGTTAAAATGTGGAACATTGTGTGAGTTTTATATGTTGTGTGAAGGTGTGTGGATGAATTGCATAATGTATTGCATGATGATGGTGATGCCGTTGGCTTGTATCGGTGTAATGTTGTGGGCTCATTGCCATGTGGTTGCATAATTATATTGTTGCATTTTGAAGTTGTGTGTATGCATTAGTGAGGGATTATTCCCTGTTGTTGGCCTGTAATGGCGTTATGTTGAGGGCTTATGCCCTGTTGTTGCCCTATTTGGCATTACGTGGAGGGCTTATGCCCTGTTGGTACCACATGCATTGAGTCAGTGTTGGTTTCATTACATTGCATTTCTGTTGATTTATTGTCGTGTTATGTAGATGATGTATGTGATATGAAGTAGTGAATGATATGTGAATTGTGTGAATGGTGTGAATTACTACTCCTTACCATGTGGTATTCACTGTATATTTATTGAATATAATTCTCACCCCTTTTATGCTATTGTGTATGTGCTCCTCTGAGGGTACAGTTAATCAGGTACCTGAGTAGTGCTTGGAGTATGAGTTACTTGGTCGAGTATTAGGAGTTTCTCTGATACGTAACACGGGATATTATGGGGATTTGTTATGTTTTGTATTTGTCTTTTCTGTTACGTATCTTAATATCAAAACTATGTTGAACCATGACTTTTGTGGAGAATGTTGTTATTAAAGTTGTAGTGTTATAAAAATGAATTAATTTAATAGTTTCATTATTAAGTTGATTTTTATGAAAAATGAAGTATTAAAGTTACTTGAAACTTTATGAGTTGTTGAAAGATGTCACATCCTACTTGTGTACTCTGATATTTTTCGTAGATTATAGAAAAATTATTTATGTGGGGGAAAGTGGGGTGTTACAGGATCCATAGACCATCTAATATCTCCACTATAATCAACAATGGGGTACAAACAGGGTTCTCTCTAACACTAGTTAGAGGCATACATAAACATCATCAAGATCTACAATTAATCTTAGAAAACAAGATTCAAGAGAGACAAAACAACTAAAAAAACACCAAGAAATTTGCACCTCTAAAATGAACTCGACAAATGGACTTAGAAATCTTAGAATTCAATCTCCCCTGTTCAGAATGTACTCCTATGAGTCATGAATATTGTGAGACAATTTGAGGATGATCCGGTCGTTGGATTATGCGTAAGCTCCGATTTTGTGAAACTGTTATATGCTAAAATTGGGTTGTGGAATTTCACTCGTCTTTCTACTCTCTTTTTTTTTTGTCTTTCACATACCCTATTCTTCTTTGTTATATAATAACAAATACTTACACTCAAATGAGTCACTAATTCATATTCATTTAAGTGAAAGATATTTTATATTTGATAATATTTTTCTAAAATGATCTTTTGAGAGAATTTTTTTTTTGAATAACCAAGTATTAAAAAAAAAATTCGCAAATGACCACGTTTCGGAAAAAAATTATGCAAATAACCATGTTTCAAATGACTCCCCAAAGGAGGAGCCATCTCACTTGGCGCCTCCACCAAGATTTTTGCCCTAGGCACCATCTCACTTGGCGCCTCCTCTCTCTTTTAGCTAAGTGAGATGGCGCATGCACTTTAAAAGTGAGAGGAGGCGCCATCTCACTTGTCTCCTAGGGAAAAAAATTGTTTTTATAAATAATTCATCCGTTTCTCCGTCATTTCTCACACTTTCTCGCACTGTTTTCTTATTTTTTTACTATGTTATTTGCGTCATGACATCGCCCATGATTTTTACCAGAGATGGTTACATTATCTTCTCCGCCACGAAACCTGCGATGAAAATGAAATTCTGGCACATTCACTCCATGGAGCGTCTGAAGCGGGGGTTGATGCGATGGCTAGATGGAGACATTATGGAGGGGGGGAAATTCGAAGGATCCAGCAAAGACGAACAACAACCTCACATGCGTCAGGAAGACCTAATGTATGGTTGGAGGAAGTCAAAACAGACAACGACGTAATGTTGATGATGCATGGGTCAGATGAAATTGTTTTAACAGTTGTAATTTCGTAGACGGAATATCGTGTTTTTTTTCTTATACGCGCAATATTTATTGTAGCAAATACTGTTAACTAAAAACCCTAATGTTTACAACATAATTAAGGAAAGATTTTATGTATTACAATTTTTATGTGGTCGAGGCAGACACCCGATTCGGACAATTTTTGCGATTGTGTCCGACCTGACGGCATAAACCACACTTTCTTTCCAGCTTGTCAAGGGAGTCCATTTCGGTTGTGATGCGCTTACTTTTGGGACGATCCTTCTTGTTCCTTCGCATTTGGTCATTGTGCCACACTATTTTGCCGTCGTATGCAGGCCAATAATCTGGTTTTGCTACCAAAGGAAAGTTGTTGTTGTAAATGTTGAGCAACGTTTCGGATTTGTAAATGTGTGACAGAAGTTGTAGCGCGTCTTGATGGGTATAAGCACAAGCGGAAATGACATGAGAGCAAGGCATACGAAAGGCTTGAAACTTGCCACAATCGCACCAACAAGAAGGTAGTACAACCCTATATTCTTGTCTTGGCAGGCCTTCGTTGTGGTCGATTGTCTCTTTCACAATGAAGTTATGGCTGTGTCGGTCAAACCGTATAACCATATGAGTGTTGGCTTTGGCACTTTCTGCCTTAATGTACTTCATGCAGCTTTCACTCCGTAGTTGTCCAGATTGCAACACCGCATTCCATATTTCACCTCTTTTGGAAAACAACGAAGCCATCCTAAAATACGTAGATTTTACCAAAGCAGTGATCGGGAGGTTTCGTATGCCTTTGAATACCCTATTCATCGATTCAACTATATTTGTTGTCATGTGCCCCCATCTTTGGCTATTGTCGTATGACCTAGTCCATTTTTCCACCGGAATATTGTCGATCCACCTACCGGCTTCCGGATTTGACAAACGGATCTCGTTGCGATAATATTTGAACGTGGGTTATGTCAATGCATATCCCGCATTCATAACCGCTTTTCTTAGTGTTTTGTCCTTGATCTCCCTCATGAAATTTTGGACGATATGTCTAACGCAATAGACATGCGTAGAAGGAGGGTCATGCCAACCGTTTGCAGGATTATTGTAGGCACTTTCAATGGATGCATGTCTGTCCGAGATCAAACAGAGATCTGATTGAGGAGCCACGTGTGTTCTCAGGTTTTTCAGAAAAAAGCTCCAAGCACCACTGGTCTCCCCCTCGACTAGGGCAAAGGCAATTGGGAAAATGTTGTTGTTGCCATCTTGTGCAACTGCCATCAGTAGCGTGCCTTTGTATTTCCCATACAACCAAGTCCCATCAATTTGTATAATTAGTTTGCATGATGCAAATCCTATGATGCAAGGTTGAAATGCCCAAAACACTCGACTGAATATTCTGTTTCCGTTTAGTTGACTACCATCTTGGGCGTATGCTGGCACTGTTTCCAGAATGTAAACAATACCCAGAGAATAAGTCTTGAGTGCATTCAGGTAGCGAGGAAGTTCTTGGTATGACTCCTCCCAGTTTCTGTAAACTTTTTCAATCGCCTTGGTCTTTTCTAACCACGCCTTATGGTAAGACAGAGTATAGTTAAAAACCGTAGTGATGTGGGAGATGATGGTTTTCACCTTCAAAGATGGGTCATTGCTGACGAGTGGTAGGATTTCTTGACAAATGAGATTGTAATTAAGTTTTCGATGGTCCTGTGATTGGGTAGAACTGAGACAAGTGTGGGTAGACATGGAACCTATGACCCAGCAATCACCTCTTAATTTGTATGATGAAGTGAGCTTGAACATACAATCATGGTGGACACACTTGATCTTGTACCTTTCTGGGTTGACACGGTCCACCTTAAAATCGACCGAGTTGAGCATGTGGAATTTTTTTATGGCTCTGATGCATTCCTCTCTGTTACGAAACTTGTCCTTCTCTTTTAAGTTTTCATCCGACTGCATATACGGATTGAAAAATAAATCAGAAGACGATTCATCTCCGCCCATGTTAAAGTTTGTCATGTGCGGAGGTGGTGCGTATATCTCGTTTGCAGGAATACCAGGTATCCCACCGTCTTCGGAATCATCACTCACCATTTCATCAAACTCTAACTCATCATCTTCTTTTTCATCATCAACTGCATCTACCTCTGCTTGTTTGGTCTCCAAAGGATCAACCACTTGTGTCACCTGAGGCTATCGCAGCATAATGTACAACTCAATAGAGTCGTACCCAGAATACACATGACTAGAAAACATATTCTGAAGATCCTCGTCATCTTGAACCTCAACCTTATAAAATATTATTGGGTTGTTACCAAAAAAAACTGGATTCTGATAAAATATTTGTGTCACCGGGCCTCGTCCAAGTTTAGCCTCCAATCATTTTTTGAAGTACGAGAAATTGGCTTTCCCGTTTAAAAGAAATCGGATGTTATCTGTGTCTCTAAACAAAAACCCAGAGGTGGGACAAATGTATGTCTCACCGTTGAAATGTGCATTGATAACATATTGGAGTGCAGAGGCCATTGCGTATGGTTGTTTGAAGGTTTGAAGGTTTGAAGGTTGGAAGGTTTGAAGTTTATGAGTTATTCGAAGGTTTGTATGTTTGATTGTTTGAAGGTTTGAAGGTTTGATTGTATGAAGGTTTGAAGGTTGGAAGGTTTGACAGATTAAGTGAATCAGTGTTTTGATAAATGTAAGACTAAATAGGTCATACTGAATTTGAATTAAGTAAGGCTGTAACCTCCAAGGCTTCCACATAGCCTGCGCCTACTCTGCACCTACACTATAACCTGTAAGTCTCCTCCCATCACCTCCAATAGTGTTACATGCAATCAGGCATGGCTTCTCCAAGGCTGTCACCTAGCCTGCGCCTACTCTGCAATCCATTCCACCTCTTATTCGCCAATGGGGATGGCGACACCTTTCATTTTTGTACTCTTTCGTCAAGTCCAATGGAGCCTCCCTTAATATCCAATCGTGTTACATGCATGCAGAGATGCCTTCTCCAAGGATGCCATATAGCCTGCGTCTACTCTGCACCTACACTGTAACCTGTAAGTCTCCTCCCATCACCTCCAATAGTGTTACATGCAATCAGGAATGGCTTCTCCAAGGCTGTCACCTAGCCTGCGCCTACTCTGCAACCCATGCCACCTCTTATTCGCCAATGGGTATGGCGACACCTTTCATTTTTGTACTCTTTCGCCAAGTCCAATGGCGCCTCCCTTAATGTCCAATCGTGTTACATGCATGCAGAGATGCCTTCTCCAAGGCTGCCACATAGTCTGCGCCTACTCTGCACCTACACTGTAACCTATAAGTCTCCTCCCATCACCTCCAATAGTGTTACATGCAATCAGGTGTGGCTTCTCCAAGGCTGTCACCTAGCCTGCGCCTACTCTATAACCCATGCCACCTCTTATTCGCCAATGGGGATGGCGACACCTTTCATTTTTGTACTCTTTCGCCAAGTCCAATGGCGCCTCCCTTAATGTCCAATCGTGTTACATGCATGAAGAGATGCCTTCTCCAAGACTTCCACCTAGCCTGCGCCTTCACTTCAAGAGTGACACTTATCATGCATGCATGCACCAGCTACCACCTAACTTACTCTATGAAATTTTTTTGCCTATAAATACGGAGCATAACATACTTCTCTCGCACCCACAATCGTCTCACTCTCTGCTACAAAGTCTTTCATAATCTCTTACAATTTCTAAGTCTTTCATAATCTCAGGCATTTTCAACAATGGCTCTTCTCACAATGGGGGATTCTCACAGAGGCACAAGGGACAACATTGCAGCATTTGTAAGTTTCTTTTATAGTTATACATTTTTTATACTTCTGGTAATGCTTTGTTCATCTTACTTAATCTTACACCTTTACATTATTAACTCAAGATACCAAAAGATTCAGAATCCGATCTCACAACTACCTGGCTCCCGACCCATTTATCGCCATATCTGGAATACGCAGGTTTCAGACATGTTATAAAGATCTCCAACTGCACAATTGATTCAAAGTTCATACTTGCAATGTTGGAAAGGTGGAGACCAGAGACCCATACATTTCACCTACCAATAGGTGAATGTATCGTCACGCTAGAGGATGTGTACATGTTACTAGGTCTCCCTGTCGACGGTAAGGCCGTTAACGGGTTGGTTCAACAACCCAATTCTCTGTGTGAAGAATTGTTGGGCAGGGATATGGTTGAAGGTGGTGGTGCGAGAGGTCAGGGTATACTACTAACTGAGCTTAAAAATCATTATGCAAGTTTGGAATTAAACGAAAATTCCTCCGAGCAAGACAGGGTAATAAAAGCTAGAACATATCTAATGATACTATTTGGAACCTTTTTATTTTCCGAAAGTACGGGAAATAGTGTAAATTTTATGTATTTAAATTTACTTAGAGATTTCGAAAAAAGTAGAAAGTATAGTTGGGGTTCTGCTGTTTTAGCCCACCTATACAGTTCCTTGTGCAAAAATGTAATCAAGGAAAAATGTACATTTTATGGCTGCGCTTTTTTACTTCAAGCTTGGGGTTGGTGGAGGATGGAGTCCCTAAACCCCGTCAACAACAACACATTCGTTTTCCCATACACAACAAAGTAAGTCATCTAGTTATATAATTTATTATTGTTCATCTCTTCACCAAATATATGCTAAAAATAAATATTTTTCATTTCCTTTAGGTATTGCGTGAGGGGTATGGATTACAGCAAGAATCCAAGATTCAATGTCGCACTATACCGTAATCTATTGGATCACTTAGGCCCGGATGATGTACGTCGTACCTTTCAACTTTTCTACTTTTAAATTATTTATGTATTACGTTTTCATTAACCTGATTTAATTTTATGCGCAGTTTGTCTGGAGACCATATTTGGGTTTGGGTCATGAATCAAACCCCGAGGATGCAGTAATTTGGAGCGCCAAGACTGCAATCATACAGTTCAATGTTGTGGAGATGCACCACAACGACCGTGTGAAGATGCAGTTTGGAATGCATCAAGAGATACCCAGTGATCCGACTTGTTTGTCCCCGTGGCATCTCAAAAGGGTCGACGCCCAGTGGGGTCTTACCAACTGGAAAGACTTTGCTCCAGAATGGTATAAGATGTGGCAGAGGCGTCACCGACATGTCTTGCAATTCCTAGTTTTCCTCAATCATGGTAATATGCGACACACGGATCAATATTTATCTTGGTACAGGTCGGTTAGTAACCCTGAAATGCACGTGTCTCATCCAAGGTATTTGGTTGACCCACAAACACAATGGGTACAACCCTCGTTTCCCCAACAACAAACCCAACACACATCAACCTCCCACCAACCCCCCAGACGAAACAGAACCACAAACACCCAACCACAGTCGCCACCACAGCACAATTACACCCAAATGCCCCACAACCAACCACCATCACCACCTCAGTACCAATACCCCCATATGCCTCACACCCAACCGCAATTCCAATCACAATACCAACACACCCGCATACCTCACACACAATTTCAGTCTTCTGTATCCCAATATGGGCCCCTCAACATCCAGCCTTAGCCCTGATCTAGGAATGTCGGAAGATTATGAACCAACCGATCCAACTTACCATCAACCACAGTATCACTAAACCACCCAACATCCTCAATACCAAACACCCCAAGATCCATTTCCTTTCTACCCTTCGTACTCAGACGATCAATGCTACAGACCCACCATGGAACCCCACTCACCGCCAACACGACCAAACTTTGAGGGTATGGGTAACCGAGTGTACCAAAGCGGATCTTCTAGATATGGAGATCTGACTGATTTCATGGATCCGGAACGCATTGACTTCGTTGGGCCATCAACTCTGCCATAGCAGGAAACGCGACGACACCCAGCACGGAAAAGGCGAGGACGGGGATGCGGAACCGGGGGTCATTACCGGGTTCCGGGAGACCACTGATTAATCTGTTTTTTTTAATCTGTATTTTTTTATGTAATACTTATGAGTGTAATCATTTTTTGTAAGTAAAAAGTCAATTTTGTTGATCCTATATCGAATACGCAATGCACCGGATTGAAAAAAAAAACGAAAATTGCCCTAGAAATGCACTAAGGCGTCATCTCACTTGGCTTAGGGCAAACCCTAAGCACCTAGGCGCCAAGTGAGATGACGCCTCCCTTAAATAATAGGTGTAGGCGCCAAGTGAGATGGCTCCTCCTTTGGAGAGTCATATGAAACATGGTTATTTGCGATTTTTTTTTAATACCTGGTTATTGCAAAAAAAATTCCTTTTGAGACGACTCATATAGCTAAGTTAATATTATAGATGCAATACGCCCATATATATATATATATATATATATATATATATATATATATATATATATATATATATATATATATATATATATATATATATATATATATATATATATATATATATATATATATGACATTTTTCAATTAGCTTTTGATTTTCTATTATAATAATTGTTCTGGACTGGGCCCGACAGGCCCAAAAGCATTACTAAGGCCCAGTCCAAAGGGACTCACTAAGGACCACACTGGGCAAAGGGGGTCGCGTCCATGCCCGACACCCTGATGTCCACCTCGACATCTCAATGTCCAGCCCCACGCCGCGAAGTCATGCTCGACATCCTGCCGTCCGACTCTGTGTCCTGACGTCCAGCTCGACACTCGCTGTTCAGCTCGAGGTCTTGGCGTCGAGCTCGGCACCGTGCAGCGCAGCTCGACATGATCTCGAGCTACCTGGCTAGGGCAGACTCAGTCCACCGTTGCCCCAACGATACTCCGGAAAGACCGCGTCTCCGTCCGCCCGCACTTCACGCAGCACATCCAGGAAGGGGACCACGTGCTGGTCCCCACTACCCACGTAGAACCTGACAGTTCCTCCATTGGGCCAAATCCGCCCGGCCCAATGAAGGAACCTTGGCCCAGCGCTGGGGGCTATAAATACCCTCTGTTTCCAGAGGGTCAGGTATTCATCATTCTAACCTCAACTCTATTATCTGCTCGTACTCCCACTGACTTTAGCATCGGAGTGCCTTACAGGTACCCCCCCCCCTCCTCGTTCAAAAAGCCTTCAGCTCGGAGTAAGCCGTGACGGTCCAAACCTTCTGATCAGGTCAGATCAGTGGCGCCGTCTGTGGGAAACAGCTTCCCCGTCTAACGAACAGTTTCAAAGACCAAAGCTCAATCCATTCACTGTCATGGCTACTCCAACTCGTGAAGAACAACACACCCGCGTCCTCGACACCAACAACGGTCCCGCGGACAAGAATGGGCACCTGGACAATCCCAGCGATGCCGGCCACAATGTTGTCCCCGTGACAACCGCCCCTGGACCTTCCACCCGCAGGGACGGGAACACTGCGTCCTCCTCGACAACTCCTCCAAGACTCGAAGACGACCCGGAAGCCCTCGCCTACCGCAGAGCTGCCCGGTTCCATGAAGTTCCAGTTCCTCCCGGGGCAGATGCCACGACTCAGGCACTGTTCGCGGCCATCAACCAAACAAATTATCTCCTATTTGCCCAAGGAGAAAGACTTAGGGCACTTGAAAATGATCGACGCCCCCCGAGGAGACATCAAAGGCCACCATCTCCACCTCCTCGGGTCGAAGAAGTTCGACACCCTACTCCCCCGCGGAGACATTACAGGGAGAACTCTAGGAGCCCCTCTCCCCCACCAAGGCAGAGGCGGCCCCAGTATGAAAGACAGCCCGTCATCCCTGCCGATGAGCCCAGTCGCGACCCATCAAGGCACGACAGGAGGCACAACAGAGACGGGCGTGTGACCTTCAATCACCGAGCATCACGCTCGAGGGAGTCTCAGCACGACCAGCGTGCCAGACATCACTACAGGACCCCTTCTCTTTCTCTAGAAAGGAGCGACGAGGACGACCCCCGCGGTCCCCTGTCGCAGGCTATCATGGACGCACCTATTCCCCCGGGCATGGAGAAGCCCCCACACCTAAAGGAGTATGATGGAGTGGCGGACCCAGTCGACCACATTGACGGGTTCGAAGCCATGCTCCACTATCACAATGTCGGGGGGCCCATCAAGTGCCGTCTCTTCCCAACAACTCTCAGGAAGGCGGCCATGGACTGGTACAAAGGACTTGCCCCGGGCTCCATCACCTCGTGGCGGAACTTGAAGAACCAGTTCATCATTTCCTTCACAGCTTCTCGTCGCCACCCAAAGACCGAGGCAGCCCTCGAGGCCATCATCCAAAGACATGATGAGACCTTGAGGGAATTCATCAACCGCTTCAACCGGGAAGCAATACAGGTCCCCTGCGCGGATCATATGAAAAGGTACTTGCTGGAGAGGGGCCTCCTCCCCGGCACAGAATTCAGGAAAGCTGTGGGCATTGAGCCACCTGCAACTTTTGATGCTCTCCTCGACAAAGCCCGAGCATATATGGACTACGAGGAGAGAGAAGCTGCCAACAGGGCACGAGACTCCAGGGCTCGCAATCATGGCAGCAGCTCGAGACAAGACCCTCCTCCCCGACGCACCGGAGAGAAGAGGAAGGAAGACAGACCCCGGGAGGTCCGGGAACAAAGGGGCCCCTCGGGCCGGTTTACTGAGTACACTCCGCTCACGGCTTCCAGCGAGCGTATTCTGGCGGAGTGTGCGAGCACAGATTTTAAAGACGGTGGCGTCAAGCGTCCCCGACCAGCTCCTGCCAAGCCAGGAGTAGACAAAAACAAATACTGTCAGTACCATAGGAGTCATGGTCACTTGACAGAGGACTGCGTCCACCTGAAGGACGCCATTGAAACCCTCATCAAAGGGGGGAGACTGGCACAGTACAGGAGAAACGACGCTCCCCGTCGTGAAGCCCGCGAGGCAAAGGAGCCCGAAGAAGATGCCCGACCATCTGACGAGTCGGTGCCAATCCAGACCGCCTTCTCGGTAACCAGGCCCGAGGATTTCGAACTTCCCGAGCTCCTGCAGGAGCCCCTGACGACACACAGCAGGTGGGAATACTTCCCCTCCGCCATGGTCATCAACGGGGGCGGGTTCAACGACCTCACCATCAACTCAGCCAAGAGGAAGTTGGACGAACTGGTCGACAAAGCTCCTCCACAAACTGTGACTTTCGAAATGGTGAGGGGCAGATCAGAGCCTATCACCTTCTACTTGGAAGAGCTCCCCGGCGGAGCACCGAACGCAGTCATCCCCTTGCTGATAAGGGCAAAGATGGCCAATTTTGACGTGCATCGCATCCTGGTCGACGAAGGGAGTTCCGTCGACGTGATGTACACTCAGCTGTTCCGGACCTTACAACTGGACGACTCACATCTGTCTCCATATATAGGTTCGGACCTTCAAGGCTTCAACGGCTCGACGTCCAAACCTTGGGGATATGTCGAGCTCCTCGTGACGTTCGGGGAAGGAACCGCTACAAGATAGGTGAAGGTCCGCTTCCTCGTCATTGACTGCCCATCCCTATACAATTGCATCTTGGGGAGGCCGACATTGGCGGAGCTGACAGCGGTTCCCTCAACTGTCCATCTAAAAATGAAGTTCTACACCAAACGGGCAAGGGTAGCCACCATCCAGGGCGACCTCGCTGCTGCCCGCAGATGCTTCAACGCCGCTTCAAGAGGACGGGATACTGTCGACGTGGGTCCCAGCACAAGGCCCATCAAGAAGACAAAGCAAGAGCCCGACAGAGCATCTCCAGAAGTAGAAGTTCAGAAGGCTCCACCAAAGGTCGACTCCATAGCCCTCGACACCCGCTTCGACCAAGACGAGCCGGCCAGCAGCGAGCAAATCCCCCTCCGACCTATTCCGGACGGCGATTTCGAACTCGTTCCCCTCGGAGCAGACCCGACCAAGGGAGTGAAGATTGGCAAGGACCTCCCCGACTTGGCCAGGAAGCAAATCAAGGCCTGTCTGCGCGAGAATGCCGATCTCTTCGCCTGGAGCGCTGCAGAGATGCCCGGACTCGACCCTGAGGTCGCCTGTCATCACCTCGCCATTGATCCAGCCGCCAAGGCCGTAGTACAACGTAGGCGTAGGCAGTCTCCAGAAAAAACGGAGGCTGCTGAAAAAGCTGTAAAAGACCTCTTAGAGGCAAATTTTATTTCTGAAGCCCGGTATTCCACCTGGCTGTCAAATGTTGTACTTGTCAAAAAGAATAATGGAAAATGGAGAATGTGTGTTGACTATACCGATCTCAACCGGGCTTGCCCGAAGGATGCATTTCCTCTACCTAACATCGACATGCTGGTCGACAACTCGGCCGACTACAAGACTTTGTCGTTCATGGACGCCTACTCGGGATACAATCAAATCCCAATGGCCCTGGGCGACAAACGCTGCACGGCGTTCATGACCAGCTCAGGCAACTATTACTACAACGTAATGCCCTTCGGACTAAAGAACGCCGGCGCGACGTACCAACGCATGATGAACAAAGTGTTCAACAAACAAATTGGCGACATGCTCGAGGTATATATGGACGACATGATCGTCAAATCTCGAGCGGATACCGACCACGCAGCTCACCTCAAAACAGTCTTCGCCCAAGCAAGACAGTGCAAGATGAGGTTCAACCCCGAGAAGTGCACATTCGGGGTTAAGGCAGGAAAGTTCCTCGGATTCTATCTAACAGAACGAGGCATCAAAGCCAACCCCGACAAGTGCCGAGCATTCGCCGACCTCCCGACTCCAACGTCGAAGAAGTCGATACAGATAATGAACGGCATGTTGACATCACTTTCACGCTTCGTCGCGAAGTCCGCTCAGCACGCCCTTCCCTTTTTCAAACTCCTTCGAAAGGAAGCAGCCTTCGAATGGACCGAGGAATGCGAACACGCACTTCGCCATCTGAAGCAGAGCCTGTCTCAACCGCCCGTGTTGTCTCGACCAGACGACAACGAGCCACTTTACCTATACTTGGCAGTTTCAAACGAAGCCATCAGTGCAGCTCTTGTCCGCGAGACTCCCGACGGGCAGAAACCTGTCTACTTCACGAGCAAAGCCTTACAAGGCCCCGAGAGCAGGTATCAACAGATAGAAAAGGTTGCACTGGCCCTCGTCAACGCTGCGAGGAGGCTCAGACACTACTTTCTAGCACACACCATCATCGTACGAACCGATCAACCGGTGAGACAACTCCTGGGTCGGCCAGACATGGCGGGCAGAATGCTTAAGTGGTCCCTGGAACTCTCTGAATTCGACATTCAGTACGAGAGCAGGAAAGCCCTGAAAGCACAAGCCTTGGCCGACTTCGTCGCCGAGATGACCTCTAACGACATTCCCCCGGGAAAGGAACACAAGTGGACCATCTTCGTCGACGGAGCCTCCAGCTCGTCCGGAAGCGGCGCAGGGATCCTCCTGGAAAAAGAAGAAGGGGTGGTAATCGAGCACTCCTTGGTTCTCTCCTTCCCGACATCAAATAACCAGGCAGAATACGAAGCCCTGCTCGCGGGACTGAGATTAGCCGAGGACCTAGGAGCCCGCGAAGTTCAAATTTACACCGACTCCCAGCTCGTCGCTTCCCAAGTACAGGGAAGCTACCAGGCCAAGAATGACAACCTCATTGAGTACTTGAACTTAGTCAAAAAACACATGGCAAAGTTCGTACGAGCAGAAATCTCTCATGTTCCCCGCGAGCAAAACACGAGGGCGGACATATTGTCCAAACTCGCGAGCACACGAAAGAAAGGTGGGAATAAATCCGTCATCCAGGAATCTCTGGCACGGCCGAGCATCGAACCACCTTCGACTACGGTCGAGGTCCACGCCATCGGGGACGCCACGTCTTGGATGACCCCGGTCTATAATTTCCTTACAAAGGGAGAACTCCCGACGAACCAGGCCGACGCAGCCACAATAAAGCGGCGAGCGTGTTCCTATGTTGTTCTCGAGCAGAAACTGTACAGAAGGGGATTCTCCATTCCCCTCCTGAAATGCATTGACGAGTCCGCCATCCCCGACGTACTGCAGGAGATACACGAAGGTATCAACGCCCAGCACATGGGCGGTAAATCCTTGGCAAGGAAAGCCCTTCGAGCAGGATACTACTGGCCGACGATGCAACAGGACGCCAAGGAACACGTGAAAAAAATGTGACAAGTGCCAGAAGCACGGGGATATGCACCTCGCTCCCCCACACGAGCTGAACACATTGTCGTCCCCATGGCCGTTCGCCTGGTGGGGCATGGACATCCTCGGGCCCTTCGTGCAAGGGACCTATCAGAACAAATTTCTAATCGTCGCTGTGGACTACTTCACAAAATGGATCGAGGCCGAGGCCCTCGCGAAAATCACCTCACATAACATCCTCCGTTTCTACAAAAGAAACGTGCTCGCCAGGTTCGGAATTCCGCAGGCACTGGTGACCGACAACGGTACCCAGTTCACCGACCACGGATTCCGAGACTTCGTCACCAAACTGGGAACCAAACATCACTTCACATCGGTCGAGCACCCTCAGACCAACGGGCAAGCCGAAGCCGCGAACAGAGTCATCCTCCGAGGGCTCAAACGTCGACTCGGCGAAGCCAAAAGAGGATGGGTCGAGGAGCTCCACAGCGTCCTGTGGGCATACCGCACCACACCCCACTCAACGACGGGTGAAACACCATTCCGACTAACGTACGGCACCGAAGCTGTCATCCCAGTCGAAATCATGGAACCATCCCGACGAACAGAGGAACCCCTCGACGAAGAAATGAATGACGAAGCACTAAGGGATGAACTCGACCTAGTCGAGGAAATCCGATCGGGGGCTGCCCTGCGCGAAGCAACCCTAAAACAACGAGTGGCTCTACGCCACAACGACAAGGTCATCAAGCGCGAGTTCGAAATAGGCAGCCTGGTACTACGCAGAAACCAGAAAGACTCCCGCGAAGGGAAGTTGGCCGCGAACTGGGAAGGACCTTACCGCGTCCACGGCACCACGGGTACCGGGGCGTACTACCTCGAGCAGTTAGACGGAGAGCCATTACCAAGACCCTGGAATGCTGCTAAGTTGAAGCAGTACTACAGTTAGAAACTGTCAACACCTAGGACCCTCGACCAAAAGCAACCACGCTCGGGCAACGAGGAAAAACGTCCAATTTCGTTTAAGGCTAAGGTACAGGCCCGACACACGACCAAAATAGCACGGCATCGCGCGGTAGACGTTGACGATCGATAGTGCCCGACGTGGACAGCTGCACCGAGCCCCTCCGTCGTCGTACCCATAAGGCAGAACACCCAGCTCGCGATGGGCAGTTCACGCCAAGGGCGAATCGTCCCTACGGGCTCCACGCCCGACTGAGCAACCTCGCTCCTTAATGCCCGACATTCTATCAAGAATAACGGGACATCTACAAGGGTCAAAAGAAAATCTCTCCCCTCGAGCGAAACACTTAAGCGACCCCGGCCAACCGAAATAGGGCCGAGATTGCACACAAATGGAGACGAGCATAGTCGCTCGCCAAATCAAAGCCACTTACGGGCACTCCTCGGGCCCGGGACTTGATCTAAATTCATACAAGCATGTGAGTTCATACAAGGGCAGAAAATCCAAAATAAATAACAAGGTATAAACGCCCGAAGGCAACAAAGCAATATTAAACCGACCAAGAAGGCCGGCGGTGTTCAAAACATGCAATAAACGGGCACGCAGGCCCAAAGAATACGAATACAAATATCAAGGGCGCGCAGGCCCGATATCCAAAGAATACAAATATCAAACTTCTACATTATCATTATTGTCGACGCTGGGAGAGTCGGGCGGAGGAATGATCGCGCCACCTACAACCCGGTGGGTGTGCCCGATGCCCTCGGTGATCAGGCCAGGATTTAGCAATGAGAGCTGGTCGACTGCAGAATTGAACCCATCTTCCAGAGCGCCGACGCAGTCCGCCTCGAGGAGCCGGATATGGGCAATAAGCTCAGCCCGACTCTTCAAAACCACCAGGTCCTCGGACTCATCTTCGGCGGGTTGCTGAACAGCATTCAGTTCCTCAACCTGTTTACCCAGGCGTTCGACTTCAGCAGCCAAACGATCCCTGTCGGTCCGGAGCAACTCCCCTTCCTCAGTCAACCTCCCTGACTTCTCCTTTTCCAGAGTCAGCATATCCCTCTCGGCATCAAGTATCGCGGTCTGCTCTCGGAACATCTCCTCGGAGCGTTCCAGAGCGACCTTCAACTTCCGCGAGCTCGCACTCAAGGCCGCCTTCTCCTGCTCGAGCTCTTCAACACGAGCAGCATCCCCTGCATCCTCAGATAACACCAGAGCCATTTCGGCCATTTTAACCAGCCCGTCCACGCTGGCGACCAGACGCGACTTCCTCTCCTCTTTAGTCATCCTCTTGATGGCCTCAGCTTCATGAGCGACCACTGTCGGAGGGAACCGCTTGAAAAAACCCGCCTCTTCGAAGCAAGGGGGGAAGGCAAAAGACTGAACAGCACCGGCATCTTCCCCGACAGTCGAACCGCCTTCCACGCGGGTCCTCTTCCTCTGCGTCAAAACGGCGCTGGGATCAATCTCCTCGACCTCTGGATCTGACGCTGCCCCCGAGCTCGACGTCGAATCCACCCTCACCGGCTGAGGAACGTTCAGACTTGGCGGTGGTCCCATTCTCGTCGTCTGCAGGGCCTGCACGACCCTCTTGCCTCGCCTCTGGCTGGTTGATAATTTCAGGAGCCTTTCATGTCGGCTGGCCATCGTACCTGCACGAAATAAAAGAAAAGTCAGTATCGAGCAAACTGCATAAATAAATGACGAATAAAGTATTTCAAGCAAACAACCTAACAGGCGGGCCGCCTGCCTATATGTCGAACATTCCACCAACGCCTTGGTGTCGATCGGGCGAGACTCAAACGTCGGGTAACCGTCTTTGTCGAGGATATCGTCCCCTTCCCGAGTAACCCATTAGGCGGGATGAAAACTGTCGACAAACCGACAAAGAGCCTCATACGACCGTTGGTCTTCCGTGCACATATCCCCGACTGCGGTATGGAAATAACCTGTTCCATGCTCGTAGTGTCGGGACATCCAGTACACCGGGAACTTAGCCCTACGACCTAACACGGGGCTCCCGTCGTCGGCCAACATTGCTTCCCCGTCATCATCGCTGACCGGCCCTTCCTCCTCGAAGAGGGAATCTACAGCAGAGTCGGTAATAGGGCGTACCACATACCACTTGTCCTTGAACCCCCTCATGGAGTCCATATACATCCTAAACAGTCTCCTCGACTGCTTCAGGGACACCCAGCTGTGCTTCCCTCCTCGGGACTGACGCTGCAGGTGAAATACCCGAAAGAAAAGAGGGATGGTCGCCCCTATCCTTAAGTAGCGACACGTCAGCTCAAACGCCCGGATGAAGGCGAGAGAGTTGGGGTGTAGCTGGGACGGGGCCAGCTCCAAATGCGTAAAGACCCCGGTCTGAAAATCTGTGAACGGCAGTCGCAACCCTAAGTCTTTAAACGCGATCTCGTACATCGCAAAGCTGTAGTCCGGGTATATTGAACAAATTCTTGCATTGGTCGACGGAAGCATGACCACGAAATTCTGTTGGAAGTCGGGCTGGTCCTGCCCCTCTTCAATAGCGGTGAATGGATGTCGGTCATCCCGACTGTATATCGGCGCCGTCCCCCGAGGCTCGGCACCCACCCATTCCAGCGATGGGTCGGTCACGGTATCTATAAGGGTGGCCGACTCGTCGGCACTCTGTTCTTCGCTATCACGACGACCGGAGGAGCTCGGCTCATCCGCCATGGTTACCTGCAGAGCACGGGAAACCAATCAGATTGAGCATGAAGTCCTATGCTCGACATAATCATGTCGTCCATACACTACTACACAAGTCCATTTTCACAAGTGAATGCCTCCCCGACTCTCCTGAGCCCAGTGTTCTTCCTCAAACCAACTGCGCGGCCATTCTTCAAGCATGTCGACCCGATGTATGAACATGACGAGCCGCACTATGAAGCCCACGGCCACGACCATGAACATACCGGGCACGGTCATGAATTAGGCGCCCGGATCATGAAGACCCCGGGCAGCTCTGAAGTTTTTCACCTAAAACTATGAATGTGTCGGTCATGAGTATGCGTTTGCCGGTCCTAGACATGAATGTGTCGGGCAAAACACGAATCTACCGGGCTAATCCCACGCGCACGATCCTAAAACATCTACAAATTCCAGGAATCATGCATTCTAAAACGGAAAAATGAAGAAAGTAGATCACTTACTTGGATCAAAGTTGGGATTTGGCTAAGAAATGAAGAATCTGAGACGGGAAGTCACAACTGGAGAGAGTGTTGAGAGCGGCAACGGAGAGAGCACGGAGAACGGAAAACGTATTATGGGGCCCAAGGACCCTATTTATAGTAATGACGTGGAATACCAAACATCACCTCGTTCAGCCACGGACACCATCTCCTCGACGCACTGCTCCCAACGCAATGATGGCCCTACCCCCCTAGAGTGGCGGCACAACTCCCGAAAGATGCCTCATGTGCTCGACTGACGCGCCCGGTACGGATCCTCCACGCATCCACCACCGAGGACGTCTCCGAGCACGGCACGAGGAGACCCCTCGAGGGTCCACGCCTCCATCCCGGGCACGAGACCTAAGCGACGGAACAACTTTGTTTCAAGTCATGGCTCCTCGCAAAGGAACCACGACTTGGGGGGCTCCTGTTCTGGACTGGGCCCGACAGGCCCAAAAGCATTACTAAGGCCCAGTCCAAAGGGACTCACTAAGGACCACACTGGGCAAAGGGGGTCGCGTCCATGCCCGAAACCCTGATGTCCACCTCGACATCTCAATGTCCAGCCCCACGCCGCGAAGTCATGCTCGACATCCTGCCGCCCGACTCTGTGTCCTGACGTCCAGCTCGACACTCGCTGTTCAGCTCGAGGTCTTGGCGTCGAGCTCGGCACCGTGCAGCGCAGCTCGACATGATCTCGAGCTACCTGGCTAGGGCAGACTCAGTCCACCGTTGCCCCAACGATACTCCGGAAAGACCGCGTCTCCGTCCGCCCGCACTTCACGCAGCACATCCAGGAAGGGGACCACGTGCTGGTCCCCACTACCCACGTAGAACCTGGCAGTTCCTCCATTGGGCCAAATCCGCCCGGCCCAATGAAGGAACCTTGGCCCAGCGCTGGGGGCTATAAATACCCTCTGTTTCCAGAGGGTCAGGTATTCATCATTCTAACCTCAACTCTATTATCTGCTCGTACTCCCACTGACTTTAGCATCGGAGTGCCTTGCAGGTACCCCCCTCCTCGTTCAAAAAGCCTTCAGCTCGGAGTAAGCCGTGACGGTCCAAACCTTCTGATCAGGTCAGATCAATAATATATAGTGAACACTTTAATAAAGTCCCTAAATTTAATAATATTATGCATTCAGATATTTTAATATCACCTTTCATACCTTAAATTTAAAAAGAGAAAATATGTTCTGATATTTCAACTTTTGGAAATGTCTAAAAAAAAAAAATTAAAAAAGAGAAAATAAGTTCTGATATTTCAACTTTAGAAAAATTTAGTAACATCTAATAGAAAAAAGTTTGTAAATAAAGGAATAGGTAAAAAATAAAAGTATATGAGGTGGTTTAGAGTTTCTACTCGGGGTGCAAAATACATTCCTCTCACTCTTCTAAAATGCGACTATTTTTTTGGGCTCAAATTAAGTTTGGTTTCTTGTCTTATTATACCATTTTTTCTCATAGTTACACCACCAACCCCTTCACACTTTTTTGCAGTATCTAAAACATTTTTTTATCCGTTCATGTAGTTAATTAATGTAGAAAATTGAGACTAAAGGAGAAATAACATAGTAAATGGTAAGTATTGATTTTTATTTAAAATAATAATAATAAATTTACAACGTTTAATATATTATTTTATATTTATAAATAAATAAAATCTAATTTATATATTTATTAAAAATATTAATTAAATGTAATTTATCATTAAAATTTAATGTTTAAATGAGTTAAATTTATAAAAGTATCCTAAAAATAAAAAGTTAATAAATAAACCATGTTAATTTTCAAAGATTTAGTTTGTAACAAAAGATTTAGTTACATTTAATTATTATTTTTTAAATTGAATCAAAATAAATTTTGGGATTGACAAATATTTGCAAATGAGAAAATATATATATTAAGTATATGTAACATCACAAAAGCAGATCACATAAAGAAAGCATGGACAATTACATTAAATTGTGAGAACATGTGAAAAAATCGTGAATAAAAAGATGAAATTAATGATGTAGGTAAAGGGACAATGACATAATTAGTTTGCACAATATATATAGTCAATTCATGTATACCTATAGTAATTAATACCAGCTTGTTAGTACAAGAAAATTAGGTTGTGAGTACAAAGCTTTGTCCATCTTTAAAGTTAGGTTCCAAGCAACAAGAAAATGAAGTATATATATATATATATATATATATATATATATATATATATATATATATATATATATATATATATATATATATATATACCTTGAGCCTTAAGGACAAAGCAAAATGATGAAGATGAAGTTTCAAAGAAGAAACCAAACAATGACATGTGGTAGTATAGATGTACTTTTCAGAGATCACAATGGTATTTGAATTAGTACTATTATTTTTTAAAGTTGAACATTTATATATGAGAGTTAATTAGTTTATTTTGCTACAAGGACAAGTATATGCATTAAGCATAATCAGATTTTGTGTTTGTGAAATTATTAATATGTTGCCAAATTTATTGAATGATTTTTAGAGGACGTTGACCCCATCTTGAAGGTGACATTCTAACCGAGAGAAATAATAGTACATAATTTTACTTTGACCTAGCTAGTTTTTCAAATATATGTCATAAACTCATAATCTTTAAAAAGCTAGATTTGTACAAATTTCTCAGTTTGAATTACCAAACGCGGTTTGCAAAATAAGTTGCTCATATTTATTTCTCTTCCGCACACACGTTCGGCTTTTTAATTGAATGATGTTCTTTATCTGAAATAGAAATCATTTAGGATTTAATCATGAATATGTGTGAGTGTTATTCATTTGATAAAATAAAATTATTTTAAATTTATTTATTACATATTTAGAGTAACAAGACTGTAGTTAGAGTCGATAAAATCAACTGAATCAATCAGATGATCCGAAAGTTCATAAAAAATTATAGTTTGAATATGTCTAAAATTTTAAGTCTCATCCATTAAAAATCAAAGACCAACCCAATCAGGTGAATCGGATTGCTAGTAGTCGGTTTATTTTATTTAAATTTTTGACAAAAATTCTAACATATTCTATTACTAGTGTCCATTTTTTTAAATATAGATACATAATGATTTTTAATTTATGTATATTAAATACATAATATACTGCATATCGAACCCCTACGATATTCTTTCGGTCTCGTATTTTAATTTTGAGGTTTATTTTAATTTATTTAAAATATTTATATTTATTTCTTAATTTTTTAAAAAGTATTATATTAATTATTTTTATTTAATTAACAACGAAAAAATATAAAAAATTATCGTTAAATTTATCACTAATATGAAAAAAAGAACTAACATAATACATTTTTGAAAAAATAAGTAATTAATATGAATTGTTTTAAATTAAGAGAACAAAATATATTCTAAAATTAAGTTACAAGACTAAAAGAAAAATTTAACCTAAATACCAGGTATATTGAAGTTTAATTGTTAAATTAAACAGTATAAGTAGTTCTTTCAATTTGAATCATATTTATTAGACTGAAATAATTTATCTATAATATAGTTTATCTAATGTGTTATGCATGTCGTTAAATTATATTTTGTTATAGAATTTAATACTTATATATATATTTTAGTTTTTTAAGTTCATAATCTATTAATTTTAGTTTATAGTGTGAGTAGTTTTTGAAAAAGAAAAAAAATTGATTTAGATTTATTTTTTCAAAAAAATTTGAAATTTTTTTCTTATAAAAAAAATTAATTTAAATTTTTTTTGAATTTTTTTCAAAAAATAGTCTAATTGTATTTTTATTATGGATATCCAAAAAATGTGGACTGTTTTAAGTTAAGAGAACAAAATAAATTCTAAAATTAAGTTACAAAACTAAAAAGAAAAAAATTAAACCTAAATATCATGTATATTGAAGTTTAATTGTTAAATTAAATAGTGTGAATAGTTCTTTCAGTTTGAATCATATTTATTTGACTGAAATAATTTATCTATAAAATAGTCGTTTTACCTATTTTACTATAGTGCACGGTAGAGGTGCAAATGATAATAGGCATTTTGTGAATTATATTTGTGTTTCACCTAATATAAATAAATGAAACAATGTTAATATTATGTATCAATTGATTGAACCCAATGGTGTCGTTATTGTCTGCCTCAACGATCCTTGCTATTAAATATATTCGACAATGGTGATAGCAAAAGGACACAAAATATCAAAGATGCAATTATGAGTTTAGTTGGAAGTAGTTTTACTTTCAATATATATTCCATGCACTTTTAATGCATAGGTCCTAATAATTAAAATGAATGAGAATAGAAATGATATTGCTAGCTTCTGATCATATGTATAGTACATCTATTGAGAATGGTCTATATTTTTACCTGACATGGGTCACTAACTTCTTAAATACTACTACTATTATTTATTTTGATCCTAATGTTTAACTAAAATCTTTTTTTTGAAAGATTGGACACAACGTGAATACAAATATTTTAGATAGATTCAAAATCAATTTTTTTAAGTTTTAGTATCATGGTTATGTGGATGGATAATATTTTGTTAAAATATGATTTTGATTAGATGTCGAAATCACAATATTTGATTCTGTTATGCAGTAGGTTTGCGCTGCTACGTTTTAAATCTTGACAGATTTAATTTGATTATGTTATATTTTATTTTGGATATATTTCAGATATTCTCGCATGTTAAGAAGATTTGTTTTAGAGCATATTGGTATCTCCAACTGTACATTTGTTATTAAATTGGATCTTGAGACAATTTATGAAACTTTGTATTGGTTGTTCTAAGATTGAAGGAGATTTGCTACACAATTGGTGCATCATTCAACTTCTGGACTCAAAATATTGAAGCTCATAGACTGCAGAGTTGTATTTAAAAGGAAATTCTAACCTAATGTAATTTAAGTTTTCAACAATTATAAAATTAGGGAAAGCATAAGTCTTAGGTTTTGAGAGTCTCTTGTGTAGGGTGTAAGTCACCCTTGTATCTTTTGATACTACGTGGTCGACTGAATGTTGTTTGACTGTTAGTCAAGTTATTGTTCTCATCCAGAAACCTTTAGGTAATGAGTTGAGTATTGTTCTCACTTGAAGCTTGTAAGCAGGAGTTTGAATTTTTGTATTTGAAGTGTAATCTTCTAAATTGGGTTGTATTTGTTGCAGTCACTGGGATTGAGATTGTTAGATATCACTGAGGTGATTTAGGGAGAACTTAGGTAGAAGTTGCACTGAGTAGGGATTATGCGAGAAGTTGTAAACGAGAAAGTTTAGCTTTGAACTAATACTACTGATAATGGACTTCCTTCATGACTTGGTATCCCTCATATATAGATGAGTTTGCACTGAACTGGGTTAACAACTCTGTGTGTTATTTATCATTCTGCAGTTTTATTTATGTATCACTTATAGCTTAATTGATCTAGTCTACTACCGGATGTTGTAACATCATGTTCTGATGTTGGGATATATTTATGTTGCCTGTACCAGAATTTCAATTGGTATCAGAATAGGCGCCCTGGTCTATTGGGTGAGTTTCAGGGAGATTTTTTCTGGTATTATATGTCTTTTAAGAAGGGTAGAGTGATTCCATTCTGGTAATCAATAGACTGTAGAACTATGAAGTTTATCAAGTTGGAAGAATCCTGGTGATTTAGAAGACAGCATAAAAGAGCATGTGTTTGAAGTTATCAATACCATAATCTATGGAATTGATAAGTTTTTTTTAGAATATACATCACTTGTATTGTGGTCAAAGATACTTGGGAAATTTCTCAAGTCCACTCATAAAGGTATATCTAAGTGTCTGGAAAAAAAAGTGTTCAGATGTGAGGCTGATCAAGAAGAAGATTCTCAGGTCTCTACTCAAGAGGTTTGACATGAAAGTGACAAGCCATTGAACAAAGACAAGAGCAATTATTTTTTGCTTTCAACTCTACATGAGCTTGGTTTCTGGTCTCTAATAAAGGTTTTCTTATTGTTTTGTGTTCCTTGGAAGATGATCCAATTGGGAGTTGAGGAGATTAGACAGAATGTATAGACCAAATGTCTAAGGCACCTGTACTAACTTTATCATGTTTGTGATGCTAAAAAGAATGCTAGAATTGGAGTAAATATCAATTAATGTCAAAATGTTCATATGAATGTGGAGATCTTAGATCTTTGTGAAGCAGAATGCACTGCTTCTCTTACGAACAAATGTATGGGTTTTCTAGGTCTGGTTTGACTGGAAGATGGTTTTCTAATGAAGGTTTCTATTTTAAAGAATTGTCTCGTGATGTGTTGGATGCTTTTATTCAAAGATTTGTGTATCTAGAATAAAAGGTGTTATCAACCATGAAGAAATATGAGATGATTTATTTCTGATCTTATGTCTTAAGAGAATGGAGGAATATATACCATCTATAACTTGCAAGGTGAAATGACTCTATCAATCCCAAACCTTGACATCTATAATCAAGTTTGGAAGGATAATTTAGTTTTGTTGAAGAAGGTTCCTCAAGTGGAAAGTTTGTTGGAAAGTTTCGGGTTTTCAAGCTATGTTCGGAAAAGGGAAAACTAAAAGTGACATAAGGTTGTTTTATCAAAAGGAAAACTGGGTCAAAGGTGTCATAACATTATGTTGGACATCAGCTTACTCATGCTAGAGGCTTATACTTTCGCTGAAGATAACTCTTCTGTGATGAGATGATTTTAACAGTTTTGATTATTTTCTCAAAGGTCAAGTTCAGTATTGTTTAACCAAGCACTAGTTAACAGTCATGAAAGCTAGTTATTACCTTATCTCTCATACCTTTCTTAGGCCTCAAACTAAGATGATTGGTATTATGACACTAACTATTCCAGACACCTAACTGCAGTAAAAGTGTTTCTAGTGGTTTGTTTAAGTCTCATTCTAATCAAATGTCACTTTGTTGATGATACTAAAAAATAAGTTTAAGAACATTGGATAACTAAAGAATTCAGGATAGATTCTCTAAGTTTTGATAATTGGTTTTCTTTTTTCTCAAGGACTGATGACTATTGTAATAAACACAAGTCAGTTGTGTGATCAAGGTCTGAAGGTATATGTCATCAAGTATGAATTGTCTATCACTAATAGGGTGTATGAAGTTCCTTTGAGGATTTAAGAACAATTACTATTTGTGAATTTCAAAAGTATTTAGTTGTTTATCCTTTTACTTGGTGGTCAAGAAAGAAGAACACCAGAAGGTGCAACATCAGATAGTTGCAAAAGCTCTAGAACCTGTTCCATGGATTTGGCTGATTCAATGTAAAGTGAAGGTCCCGATGGGTAGAAAGATATATATGATTTTCTTTTGTAAATCTATTGTCATTAAAATCTTTAAAGGGTCTTATCTACTTCTTTAATGAGAACAGGGTATGTTTCTGAGTTATTGGATTGAGAGAGGTATTTTTGGTTATGTTTTCAAGGCCAAAATTAATTATGTGTTCATTGAAAGAAACTAATATTCAATCAGATGTTGGAATACCATTTCAGTAGTTTGATACTCTAGATATTGAAGAAAATTTCAAAAGGCTAGCTGACACTGAATAAGAAAGTTCTCAAGAAAACAAATTGTTTAAGAAGGAACTCATTATTTAGATATTATTTTAGTCTATGATCATTAGTTGTTTCATAGATGAAATAGATAATGATGGTGATGCTTGGAGTAAAAAACTTGGCCAAGTCTAAAGAAGATTGTATCATTGGATGATATTCTGATCTATGAGATTAGAATTAATTAAGTCATGGTTTTTCTTGAAGATTAGGTACTTTGCTGAAGAAAGGTGTTTTCTATATTGGGTTGGTCACTAAAAGAATATAATGTCTAAGTGGATGTCATGATATTATAGCGTAACATTCTACTGCAATTAAAGTACAAGGATTTTATTCTGCTTGTATAACAAATTCATTGGGTATGTCATCATTATGTAAGGGATCTTACTACAGAATATTGGCACTCCCAAGCTTGGTCTGACTAAGGAGATTTGGGAATGATTTTATCATAACTTGAGGTGCAAGTTATTTTGAGTATACAAGGGGTATTTTGCAATTGCACTAAGGGAGAGTTTCTGGTAATAACTGTTTGGTCGGTGTTTTCAACTATATTTCTCCTTGTGTTATGTTCAATCTTAGAAGAATCATTTACAATGGCATGGAGAATGTCCTTTCAAATGTTGTAACATTTTCAACAGTCAAAGTTTTGAAAAAGGAAAAAGTTTAAACAAGGATGTGTCTCTCTTTATTCAGTGGTACACTATTACTAAAGAAGATTTTATCTCCTTCCTATAACACTTTCATTTATTGATTTATTGTTACAAGCAAGGTTTTCGTTACAATCAAAGTAACTCACCTTGTATTTATATGTTTTACATCCTCACGTTTCTCATATATTGTGTTTCATCATGAGTAAATCTTCCAAAGATACTGATGTCAAGAAGGTTCATTTGTTGGAACCCAACAAGGATAAGAGCAGTGATCCAAAGAAGGTTGGGTTCAACATTGCAACAAATGTTGGAACATCAACTAGAGCATCCTAGACAGAGAGAACATCTATGACAGAGATGAAGTCCTTGAGGAAGAATCAGTTCATTTACATGATTCAGATTCAGATGCTGATGAAGACTGGGTCAATTTCATTGACTTGGGAAAGAGAATTGGATAGCTAGTGATTGTTATCTTGTATATATTTAAAAAAAAGTATGTTTTTATTTTTTTTTAGTCCTGCTTGGGGGAGTTATTTTTCCTTAATGCAGTTTGATACTTCTAGTCCGACATTAAATTTTTTGGGGAGAAACTTAGACTTACTTTTTGTTTTTGTGGGATTTTTTTCTTCTGATTGAGTCTGTTCTGGTTGAGAGAGTTATTTTCCCTTGATACAATTTGTGTTTTTATTGAGTCGATTTCTTTTGTTTTTTGTGTCTTGAATCAATTCTTGCATGTGTTGATTATTTACGTCATTTTATTTTGTATTGAGTCATAGGTCTAGATCTTAGTCAAGTATTGTTTCTTGTTGTATGTAACACTTTAGGGGGAGCATGATTGTCCATCATGTGAGTTTTGAGTCTGTTATTGCAGTTGTTTTGCAAGGATGTTCTAACATCTTGTATGAGTATGTGTCTTCCTTGTTCCGAGTCTTTTTGTTATGTTGTGATCTGAGTTAAGAGCATGGTTGTGTCTTATGCTCTGGGTTATCCGGAGTTGAGGTTTGGTCTTGTAAGTCTTCACCTAGGAAATTCAATGTGATAAATTGGGACCGTGTTTGAGGAGGAAAAATATTTATCTTCTTCCTCATGTACAAAGTCTACATATCTGACATGTGACTTGTGTTTGACTTATGTGTTTCCACTTGTGATATTGCCTAGGTGCAATGTGTTCTCTTATGATCTATGTGTTTCTATTGTGTACATTTATTCTGTTTATTTTTGTCAGTATTTGGGCTAAAAATGGGGGAGTAAAGTGTTTGTGTCCTGATGTTACATTACATGTCTTGACATGTTGATCTAGTATTGTGTTGTGATTGTGTTCTACTGCTTATGAGAGCGTAGTTTTTTGTGTTTATGTAGTTGCTTATGCAACTATTTAGGGGGAGTAACTGCTAATATTGCTTCTGTTGTATATGCTCTGATGTGTAGGTTCTGCTCTTGAGGGAAGAACTGATTATGTGTGACAGGGGGAGTAATGGATCTGTCTGTGTGTACAAGCTTTATGAGTTGTGTTATTTTACAAAGTTTATATGATTAAGATGTAGTTTATGTTGTGGTTTTATTCATCTTCCCAGATTTTTTAGTCTTAAGTTGTTTAATCAAAATTTTCTAAAAAGGGAGATTGTGTTAGTACCATTGTTTTGTGGATTGATAACATTTTGCTAAAATATGGTTCTGACCAGATGTCGAACAAGATGTTATAACATCTAGTTCTGTTATGCAGTAGGTTTGTGTTGCTGTGTTTTAAATCTTGACAGATTTGATTTGATTCTGTTATATTTCCTTTGGATATATTTCAGATATTCTCGCAGGTCAAGAAGATTTGTTTTGGAACAAATTTGTATCTCCAGTTGTACATTTGTCACTAAATTGGCCCTTGAGACAATTTAGGAAACTTTGTATTGGTTATTCCAAGATTGAATGAGATTTGCTACACAATTGGTGCCTCACTCAGCTTATGGATCAAGAAACTTATGGACTCAGAATATCGAAGCCCGTAGACTGCAGAGTTGTATTTAGAGGGAAATGCTAGCCTAATGTAATTTAAGTTTTCAATAATTGTAAAATTAGTGGAAGCATAAGTATTAGGTTTTAATAGTCTCTTGTGTAACTTGTAAGTCACCCTTGTATCTTTTGATACTATGTGGTTGACTGATTGTTAACTTACTATAAGTCAAGTTATTGTTTTCACTCAGAAACGTTTAGGAAATGAGTTGAATATTATTCTCACTTAAATCTTTTAAGCAAGAGTTTGAGTTTTTTATTTGAAGTGTAATCTTCCAAATTAGGTTGTATTTGTTGCAGTCACTGGGATTAGGACTGTTAGATATCACTGAGGTGATTAAGGAAAAGAGATATTGATTTCTCATATTTAGGAAGGACCTAGGTAGAAGTTGCATTGGGTAGGGATTAGGCGAGAAGTTGTAAACGAAGGAGTTTAGCTTTGAACTAATACTGATTGTCATACCCCAATTTTTTACCTAAGATCTCACCCTCTATTTACATCATTGCATAACAAGTGTTCACGAGTGGTTTGACCTTCTTTTTTTCAATCTTGAGTTAGATTTAAAATTTTTATAACTTCTTCAAATTTCGACATTTTTGAGCGGTTCTTTTAGCATATGATTCTCCTTGATATCATCTACAATTTCTCTTTACAAGTCAAGAGTTGATTATGCCTTGAAAAGCCAAGAAAAAATAGAAACGTTAGAAGTCGTTTATGAATTTAGTGGAATTTGATTTTTATTGTGTTTTATACATGATTTCTTTTCCATTTAAAAAGTCACAAAAAAAATGTACTTCGCATCATGTTATTTTTTTATTTACTATTTTTATCTCTTTACTAAAAAATTATCAAAAATATGTTCTTTTATTAATTTAAATTTATATATTGGTATCATTTATTTCAAAAAAAAAATCTAAAAAAATTTATATAAGTCATTTTACTTTTTTATATGTATTTTATTTTTTATCTTTTAATTTGCACTTATATTTTTATTTATTATAATTCAAGAAAAAAAATCGTAAATAGTTAATTTAATGTCTCTTTTATTTTCTATTTTGTATTTATTATTATTACTAACACTTTTAGTTTCTATTATTATTATTATTATTATTATTATTATTATTATTATTATTGTTATTATTACTACTTTGTCCTTTTGTTTTTTTGGTCAATAAAGAAAAGTTGGGACCACTATAATATAGTACAAACACTTCACATAGATTATCAACTTGTACTTATCAATGGCCAAAAATCATTCACACTTCACATGGATTGTCAACTTGGACTTATCAATAGTCAGAACCATTCTCATAAAGTCACATGGATTGCCACATCAACTCTTTCACCTTATTCACCATATAAATAAGATCTCTCTTTCCTTCATTTGAGAAACAATACCATAAATCATTCACTAAACTAAGCCAAAACTCTCTTCTTTTTTCTCTTCATTTTCTTTCAAGTTATTTCTTTCTTTTAGTGAATAAGTAGACTACTATATTTGTTCTTTATTTAATTCTATTGCATTTTTACTCTTTATTTATTTATTTATTACCATAATCATCACCATTTTGAAAGGAAACTCCATTGATTCAAAATCAAGAGTTGAAAAGTGTTCTTGAACCTCCAAAAGCAAAAGTAATTTATTATTGTTTAATTTTCATATCTTTCTGTAATTTTTTATTGTTTATTTATTTATTTTGAGCATGGATCATTGGTCGTGAGGTTGAGTAGATAAACTTTCATTATTCATTTGTTTAATTTCATAAAAAATTGAGAAAATTATGACATTTATACTATTTTTATTATAGACTTCATCTTATTCTTCTTTATCTATTTTATTTTTATTTTTATTTAGATCAATTTGAAAAGCATTTGAGTTTTTTTGGTTCTTCTAAGCTTGTCGGATATTTGATGAACTTTCATCATTTTCAATCTACCTCTAAATGGTCATTTGATCATTCAAGGTACTTGAGATTGATGATAAGTTTGTCATAATGTATCCTCTTTGACTTTGTCTTGATTCCTCATGTTTGTTAATTGTACTACATGTATAAGAGAATGAACTTCAAAATGTCATTTCTCTAACATGTATGGGTACATACATTCTATGCTCCATATGAAGTTACACTTATCCCAAATTATATTATTAACTTTATATTGTACTAAATTCACTTTAGTATCATTTAAATTTCCACACTTTATATATTCTTCTCTTTACTTTTATGCCATTTGTCATCCATAGCATTTTATTTTCTTTACTTTATGCATTTTTTATTTGCTCACTTGAGCATTTATCTTCTCTTTTCTCACTTGAGCTTCTTATTTTATTTTTCTTGTTATAAGCCACTTAATAAAGAAAAAGACCTAAAATTGGTTCGTTAATCCTTGGACTATGGTTACTATCCATTTTTATCTGATGCATGGTGTGATCGGTGGATCTGGAACTGACCGTTTAACGCTGGTTCGCGAAATGTCGCGGTAAGCAAGAGTCGCCACCGTCTTTTATTTTCTCCAACATGGAAAGGACAAAAGCACAGAAAAATTCCTTATTGAGATTAGTTCTCGGTTCGGGAGGTAGATTTATAGAAAGGGAAGGTGTTAGCACCCTTTCTATCCATGGTTATCCATGGGCTCTTAGATACTTGCTCATTTGTGTTTTCAAAAGTGTTTGTTTGCTTTTCAATTGTGAGTGGGTTTGAAAAAAGTTTCTTTTAAAATTTCAGTTCGACTCTTGTATCAGTCCTCAAGAGTGTTTGAAAAGTTGTTTTGAAAGCTTTTTGAAAAGTGTCGGTGTGAAAAGAAGTTTTTGATTTGTTTTGAATTAGAGCAAGTATCTACGAGTCATCTACCTACCTTAAGGAATTCGTCTGTGTAAATGTCCTTAAGATAGTGCCATCCCACCATCGAGAGGCAGGTAGCACCACCGTTGGAGGTGTTCGGGTCAATTCGAGGGTTCGGGATAGTGTGGTCACCAGAGCAATAGGAAGACACCTTAGAAGCTACCCTCATGCCATGTTCATGGACATGAGGACTTACTAAAACATCCTCTACTCGACGACCACGTTTCGAGGGGCAAGGCAACAGTGAGGCGTACCCTAGGGGTGGTGTGTGAATTGTGTGTCATTTATATTTGTCTTGTTCATGCATTGGTGATCTACGCTTTGTTTTTATTTTTGGCATTCATTCTTTCATGTGGTTATTAACAGTTAAAATATGCGGAATTAAAAGTCCTACGCTATTACAAAGGCGCGGGTCTACATCGCCAAATTAAACCAAGACCCGATTTTAAATAAATAAAATGCGGAAAGTAAATACCCTAATTAATCTATTACAAGGCTTTGGGGCAAGTACATGAAATTCAGAAAAGAGAAATAAAAGTAAATGTGCGAAAAGAAATAAAATCGAGACTACGAGGGCGTTGGACCCTTTTAAAGAAATTAAATCGAAATCGTAAATTAATTAAGTTAAATAAAAGCAAGAACTTATTTTTTGGAGTTTTTGTATTTATGGAATTTAATGAGAAAATTAAATGAAATTAAAACCCTAATTCTGAACTATTTTTAATTTGTAAAAAAAATGTTTAAGTTTGACCTATTTTTAACCTAATTATTTAATTACAAGTTATTTATAAAATAATTAAAAATAATAATAATGATGATAAGGAAATAAATTATTTATTAAGAAAAAGAAGAAAAATATTAAAACCCTAATCTCTAAACTTTTTAGTTTATTTAAAAAAAAAATAGAATTAAACCTACAATTAAAACTAAGTTAATTATTAAATTTATTTACAAAATGATATTGATTAATGTTAACAAAGCATATTTTTTATTGTTTCATGATTTTTTGATTTTTTGTATTTTTGTGTTATAAAGTTATTTTTATGGAATTAAATAAAATAATTAATCAAAAGAAAAAAAAAGAGAATTAAAAAAAGAAGAAAAATGCAAACCATAAGGGGTTTTCTGGCCAATTATGGAGGTACATAGGAAGCATTTTGGCCCAATAGGAATTTGACCCACGCTGACTTTTCAGATCACATGCACACGTGTTGACTGGGGTACTCCATGGACTTTGATTCTTGGCCACTGGATGGACGCTCATGGCCACTTGGCAAGCCATTGATGAGAGCCTATGGTGGAGCACTGAATGGCGCGCTGCGTAGGAATATATTAGAGGAAAAAATATGAAATATGCAAGGGGACCTGGGAATCGAACCCAGGTCCCAACGTTTACCAGATACATCCTTTGCCAAGTGAGCTGCGCGCGCGCTTTGTATAGAAATTGGCAAGCGAATAACATAAGGCAACACAACGCTGAGTGGTACCCAACGCTCCAAATTTCAAATTATCCAATCCCATAGTGACACGCCAGGCTTCGTCTTCATTCTGCCTGAAAATAACACACAAGTAGCGGGGGTTTTAAACCCCCACTAAACAGCATAGCAAATAATAGCGATTAGGCCATAGTGAAAGATAAATTGGGCGCGATATGATGATTGGATTCGTCTGGAGTTTCTGAGTCCAATGGTCCTGGTCTCATTGTCTAATTTTTCCCCAAGCGAGAAACCCCAATTTCACATCTTTGAAACCCTAACGAGCTCCCATGGTAGATTCGTGTATAGGGCTTAAAAACTCAATTAAATGATGCCAACAGCTTTAGAACAACCATGTTAGTCTAAATCAATGCTTAAAACATATGGAAAAGAGGTGTAAATGCAAATACGATTTATGAAAAAAAATAGGAACAGGGCCACGTGATTCTACCGCTTCTGGCTGTATGAAGACTTGATTTTGATTGGGAAAGATCCCTGGCAATGTAAGCAAGCTTATGGAATGGTTATTTCGCCTTGAAACAAACTCTAAGTGTGTTTTCAGTTTTGAAAAATATTAGAGAAAAGTGCAAAGTCTATCTTCTTCTTGGGCGCAGCTTTCAGGTTCTTTGCATTAGGTTTAGGTTTGTGTTTATATGTGGAATGAATTAGGGTAAAAATCCAAACCAAAAACCTTTGCATTCATGAATCAAATATTTGCTTTTTAATGGTATCTTTTTCAATCTTTTTTCATACCATTCTTATGCCAATCAATGGAGATTCTTGCCATATTGAGTGTGCACGAAATCTTGAGTGAGTAGATGAGAGAATATGCTGCAAAAAGATTTAAAACACATGCTTTGCTATTTTTGTCATATTTTATTTTAATTAAATGAATTAATGGTGATAAAAATTCAAATAAATAAATAAAAAATGATGAAATAACTCCCCTTTGGGTCAATGGGTCGTGCATAACTTTTGGATGATGATTCTTGGAAGAAAATGTGGCCCATTAGCAATTTTGAGGCATTTGAAGCAAAGTTGACTTTTCAAAATTCCCAAAAATTTCCCAACTTCCACAAGGAATATCTTGCTCAATTTTTAAGCTTTGATCATGTTCTTGGACATTTTGGAAAGGTATTTAAGTCCTCTAACCAATGCCTTTGGTCCCATGTCATTTTGATTTACCAATCTCAAGTTATGTCCTTTGACTTAAAGTGCCTTTTTGTTGACTTTTGAAAATGACCTATAATGTTGAGATTGATAACTTTTTGTGAGAGCATTTCTTGGACTTGAAGTGTGAAGAGGAGTTGTAGGAAATTTCTTTCTCTTCAAAATGAGCTTTGGATGGAATTTTTCTGATTAACCATGTGGAAGTTATGCCTTGGTCAAGTTACAGTTGACTTTTTCAACTGTCCAAATATGGAAACTTTTGCATCTTGAGACTTTTTGAGCCATGCCTTGAGAATCATGATCAAGAATTGATCAAATGATGTTTGTGGCTTCAAAATAATATGTTGACCAAAAATTTGAACTTTTGACTGTCAAATGACCATTTTGCCCCTACAGTTGACTGCTGAGCAATTAGGGTTTTTGACTGTGCAATCTTGTGATGTGAGTCTTGAAACTTGACATGAGGATGCTTTACAATGTATGTAGGCATGTGGGACTTGTTTGGACCCTTGGAAACTTCAATTTATTTGCCAGAACCAAAACCCTAGTTTTTGACTGTTAGGAGGCCATTGAACTGTGCAAGTCTTGGGATATTTTGAAGCATGCTTCTTTGCAAATCTTGAAGAATATGGGAGGGAAAATTTTGGGGTACAACACATGGTTCTTATCCGGTCTTCATCTGATTATTATCTTTGTGTTTGAATCCAAGGGAAAGGATCGTCTCTTTGACTTTATCTTATTGTGAGTCTTTATATTTTATCCCTCATATTTGTTTCCCATTAGTTAAAACCTTTAAAACCCTATTTTTAAATTTACACTCTTTTAAGCCAAAACCTCGACATTAGGTCGTTGCATTTTCAAAATTTCTCATCTCCCCGATCATTTTTGCAAACAAACTTTTTAACCAAAAATACAGATATTTCAAAAGATTCCTATAGGATACTATAGATACATAGGGTGCTAGTACCTTCCCTTTGTATAATTAACCCCTGAACCTTCGATATTTTCAAATGCATTGTATTTTTCTTTACTTTTAGTATTGCACTTACTTTACATATTTATGGGTTTTATTTCGCACTTTTCCCTTAGAAATAATAAAGCGCGGTGGCGACTCTTTCTTATTTGCGAGTCAAGTTAATTAATAGCTTGATCTTCGATTTTCACTGCTATACTGATGATAGTTGACTTCCTTCCTGGATTGGTAGCTTTCAGATGTAGGTGAGTTTGCACCAAACTGGGCTAACAACTCTATGTGTTATTTATCATTCTGCAATTTTATTTTTGTATCACTTATAGTTTAATTGATCTGGTCTGCTACCAGATGTTGTAACATATGCCTTAACATCATGTTTTGATGTTAGGATGTATTTATGTTGCCTGTACCTGGAATTTCATTAAGCAATAAAAACAAATTTATATTAATAAGAAAGTCAAATAGAAAAGAGGGAAAGTGAGAAAGAAAAGTGTTTTGTGCTATTTGCAAGGTCATTGGAAAATGGTGCAAAAGAGAACCTCGAGTTGAAAGATGCATAGTGTAGGTAAACTATAATTCTAATTAGAGACAAATAATTTTTTCTTTCGCTACATCAATCATTGCTTAATTTAATATGACATATGTCTATACAACACACCACATCATAAGCGAGCAGTTTAATCAACTCTCATTATATAAGGATAAATCACGTCATTTCAGATATTCAAATCCATTCTCACTCACACATTACTTCTGATTTCTCTCACTAAATTAGACATTGAGATTCTAACCTTGCAGGTCAGTCGCCTCTCTGTCGCATCAGAAGTAAAAGGCCACCAAAGAAATATACAACTTAGCTACCTCACATTTCATTTCTAATTCCTAATCGAACTATGTCGCTGTCTGTGGAAATATATTTATAATTCTCAGTAATATCCACGAAAAATCATTGTCTCTCTATTAAAGATCCATATATCATTTTCTTGAAGTTTTAACAATCTTCTTCCTTGATGTTTTAACATCTTCCTTCAACAAATCTATCATCAAACTCATCAAGCACGGGGACGTCAAAAGTCACTCGATCTGTAGTTCAACAATAATCTGCAGTTGAAGTTGTTAGAGCTTTTACTCTTCCTCCTCCCTGAACAGAAAATGATACAATTTTAGTGACATCTCCTTCTGAACCTACACAACAAGATTTAGCTCCTCCAAGAGTTGGTCAAGGAACATTCCATGCTTTTTCGTTCTTCATATCCCCACAACAAACTCACTAGGGTGAACCATTGCATGGACCTCCTCATTTAACTATTATACCTAGACAGGAAATGCTCACAAGCCTTCACCTGTTGTAGGTAAATATCAAAGTACAGGGATCCACACACTTGCTAAACAACATCTCAATCTAGTGCACTAGAAGAACTAATAATTCCTTTCTAAAAGGTTTCTCATAATTGAAGAAAATGTTTATTATATTCCACCAAAATAAATTATTGTACGGGAAGAAACCTCTCTGAGCGAATCGACTGCCGCACCAGAGCCAATTTTTGTTGGAACAACGACGCAACAAGGAGAAATCCTAAAGTCACCTACTCTTGAATGATATAAAGGATGAAGTGGAAGTCACACTCCTTTTTAGGTCCACCGTCTTCATCATTCATCAGTATGTCATCCCCGAAAGAGGGAAAGATATGGCACAAATGATCCCAATTTGGAGAGAAAGAAGAACATGTTGTTTGTTTGCATCCCTGATAGCAGGACCTTAGGGTCTTTGGAGAAGCCTTTGAACCTAAAGAGTTATGACAAAATCAAAGATCCGTACGAACATGTTAATCATGTAGATAACATGCAAAATTACTACCATTCCTAAGGTCTGATAAAGTGCAAGCTCTTTGGATTAACCCAAACTAGAGTCACAATGACAAAGTTCAAATCTTGGAAGGACATGTGTGGCGCCTTCACTACCCATTTTACTGCCTAAAATTGGAAACCCACTGCCATAGACATACTCATTATGGTCACTCACTAAAACAAGAACACTTGCAAGAGAACATTGACAACTTCATAAAAGTGGCAATAGTAGTAAGGGGCATGGATGACAGGATGAAATGTTGGTTGTTCAAGAAGGGGTTAAGATTGAATTGTATGTTATGGGAAAATTTGGAGCTCGAGGGAGCAAGTAATCAATAACCTTTTGAATATGGCTCTACCCTATATCAATTATGAATATGAGCTCTTTTCCTAAGAGGGAGATGCAAGTTGGGCATCATGGAACTTAATTTATGTTCTAGCACTAGAGATAGATAATTGTTGTCATAGAGATGAAGGGGGTCGCAAACCTTGATCTAGGATCAACACCTACACTCCCTTGAACACTTCAAGGGACAAAATATAGAAAGAGTGTGCAAACACCAAGTTCAAATAAGTCGATATCAAGAATACCTACTCGGTCATAAAATCATCAAAGACAAACAATTCCAAATATTTTTGTTTCCAAAAGAGTCACGACCACAACACAAATCTGTACATTAATCTAAAGGATATGATATGATAGATGATTAAGTAGAGATAATTTACTAATTATAAACGAAATGGTAACTGTTGTACCCCAAAATTTGCCCTCTCATTCCTCAAAGGATCATTCTAGACCCTAAGGTTTGCTTCTGACAAGTTTCAAGTCTCAAATCACAATTTTCCAAGAAAACCATTCACAAGGACAAAATGGTCAAAAGCACACTGAAAAGCCAAACTTTGACTTTTTGGTCAAAAATCAAGTTTCAACAGTTATATTTCATGAGGGCATGAAATTGGTTCATTAAAGAATCAGAAGTCAGAAATTACTTTGGAAAAAAATCAAATTTCTAAACATTTAGAAAATTTTCTAAGTGTCAAGAGAATATGATACTTCAGAACTTCTGAGCCAGCCTCCACGCAAAGTGCATTCAGAAGTTGCAAACACGATTCAGAACATGATGCTTCAATCAAAACATGTAGAAGCGATGCTCTTTGGTCAGAACATAATTCTTCAACATATGAAGGCTATGTTCAACGCTTCGGTCAGAATATCACCCTTCTAGTCTCATTCAGGTCTTCTGTGATCAGAACATCACCAAATCCCAAGACATCATTTAAACAACCTGCTGCACTGCTACAATACAATACTCTAACCAGCAGCTAATCCAGTCCACACCTGCATTTTCCCAAATCCCATATTTGCACCAAATACAAAAAGCTGTGATCAAAAAGCAATGGAACAGTGTACCAAAAAAGTTTAAATCCCATTTGTTTTCCCCCTAAAACCACAACAGATTCACCTATAAATAAGTTGCTCCATCACACTTTCAAGGGGCTGGTTTTTTGAGAGAAAATTGTCAAAAGAGAGAAAATAAAATTGTGAAACCTTCGTTAAAAAAATCCAGAATTCCCAAACAGAAAACAAAACCTTTGTTCTTCCCTTTGAATCAAAGAACTTGGCATTTTCTCTCCCGTTGCTCTTGCTGACTCCAGAACATTTGAAGGCAACAATTCAAGTTCCAAGCACACGCTCCAGATTCAAGGTAAGTCTTTCTGACTTTGCATCTTCTCATTCATAACATCATTAAATATGTAAATATCACAATACTAATGTTGTCCATATCATTTCATAAGTAGAAAAACTGTGGATCAGAACTTCTTGATTAAGGCTAGGCTCATAATTAGGATTAGAACTTCTATAAACTGTTGTGCTTTTATCCTCCTGGTTTGCTGTTAAGGATTGAATAAATTTCTAATGTGTTGATTAATATGATGAAAGAGTTGAAATCTAACACAAAACTTCTGTTTTTCATTCACCATTTTAACACACAAAATTTCTAGGATTTTCTCACTGTTTAAGCACGCAGAACTCCTGAGTTCTCTTTACCATTTTAACACACAAAACTTCTGACCCTCACTCACTATTTTAGTACAACACATAACTTCTGAGTTCTCCCTACACGTTAAACACACTGAACTTCTGATGCTTTCACTCGCTGTTTTAACACTCAGAATTTCTGATTTTTTACACGCTGACAACACACTGAATTTCTGATGTTCACTCACAATTTTAGTGCAATACAGAACTTCTGACTTTTGGCTCACTATCTGAATACCACCCAGAACCTCTATTTCCTTTCCCTCTGACGTTTCTTGTAGGACCTCAGAGTGTACCAATCAATAACTTCTGATTCCACTGATGAGTCACCACACGCCTGGCTTCAGAACTTCTGATCCTTGTTGTTTTGCTTGCAGCAGCACGCTGTTTCTATCTTTCATTTATTTACTTTTTTTATCATTTTCAATATTAACCCTTTTTTTTATTAATATAAAAAAGACATAAAAATATTTTCTTTTATTAATTAATTTATTTCTTTTTCTTAATTCATTAAGACAAAAAACCATTTTCTAAACAAGTCCTTTTTCTCTCTTGCATTGTACATTTCAATATGGTTGTAATAGTTAAATAGGATTTAAATTCTTGCAACCCCCATTTGTAAATATGTACCCTCCATCCCAAAAATATTGTAATAGCGTAGGACTTTATATTCCCGCAATTTATCGCTTTCCAAATAAATGCTAGTAATTAGGGCGTGTATGGCAAGACATAAAATCAGCAAATAGATAACCCTAATCAAGACTAAAATGCAGGCAATCAAACACATTTGCACACTAGCATCCTTAGGGTAATCCCACCTTGTTGCCTATCTGAAAAATAGTCATGTCCCTCGAACATGGGCGTTTTAGCAAAAGACCCTCGATAAAAGATCGTAGTCCCTCAATGACCCTCGATGTTGCCTTCGATAAACGATCTAGTCCCTAACACGACATTGCTAAAAAGTTCCATGGGTTTCCTTTTATGACTATACAAGCGTCCCACACTCGTCCCTTCACATCCAACGATGGGGCTACTTACCAAATCAATGGTAAGATAGCAACATATAAAGGAAGAGGAAAAGAACATCTAAGACATTTTGAGTAGGTAGATTCGCTCCTAGTTGCTCGCTTGCTCACAACAAAACATTTTTATACACCAACACGTATCTTTGAAATATTTTCAAAACCAACACTTTGTACGCATTCTTATAGAGACGAGAATCATTACAAAGCCACATTTTCAAAATACTTCCAAAACCCACATCACAAAGCACATTTCAAAATGAAAGTAAGTGATCTAGCAAGTAACTAAGAGGCCATGGAAAACCATGGATGAAAAGGGTGATAATACCTTCCCTTTTCATAATCTACCCCACGAACTCAAGAAAACATCTCTAAAAGTCTTTCCTGTGCTTTTTCACCTTTCCTTATTGGATAAAAGAAAAGTCGGTGGCGACTCTTGCTAAACCGTAACAATTGCAATCAAACGCAACAACCAAGTTAGTTCTCCCACCGTGTTACAGTAACTAAATAGGAGATCGAGACCATACGGGATGGCATAGAAGCTGAGATGATTTACCAAATAAGAAACACTCACCTTGCAAAGAAAAATCATTTCCCAATAAAAATATTGAAGTTGTCACTATAGCCAAATGGGGGAAAGACAATAACAATGAAGAAGAGGAACACTGGAAAAGGTAGCCTCCAAGGGAATGATAAAGAGGAATATTTCCGATTTGATGTTCGTGAGCAAATAAGAGGGAAGGCTTCGACCAAGGAACTTGAGAGACATTTTCTTGGATTTTGGGATAGTGAAAAGTTAGTTGGGATTCTAAACGAGATGTTTCCTTTGGTTATAATGGATATCATATCCAATTTTGATGTCTCTGGGATCCTCATTGACAGCGCAAGCTCTTATAATATCATGTATGCATATCTATTTGAAAATCTAGAGTTAAAGAATGAGAAATTATGGTCATATGAAAGATCCAACTTGAAAGATTTCAATGACATTGTAATCCATCCCTGGGAGTTATATTGAGATTATGGTTACCTTTCAATAAGGAAGAGATACCAGGATGGTAGACCTGCAATTTCTGGTGGTCCCATGCAAAAGCGCCTACAAATACATTTTTAATAGGCCTTTAATAATAACTTTAAACACAGTGGCTTCCCTAGTCCATGTCAAGTTGAAGAATCACAATGTCCATGATGAGCCAGTGAAGATATGCACCAAATTATCTTGGGCAACCAAAATAAGGAGAAACAAAAGGCTATGGAAATCAATGTAGCTTCCATCTTCATGCAGTTAAGAAATATGGAAATTAAGCCCTCAATAGGTAAATTAATTTATTTTGATCGCACATATGTAGGTGAAGTCTCTAGATGAAAGTTGATGTTGGCTACAATATGTTTTCCAAAGCCCCTAATGGCCATTAAACGAAAGCTACGCTACTCTATTAAATTTACTATATAACATATGTAAAACTCACATGCTATTACGATGTATAAGTTTCTTCTAAAAATAATAAATAAATATTTTATAAACCTTTTTCCCTATGATCATAAAAGGAATCAATGAGTCAGGGATATTGTTAATAAAACCTCAAGCGTGTGACTCAAGGGTGTTACCGCAAATTCCACCAGTGCATGAATAAAGGAAACAAAGCCCCATAGTGTTAACTCTCATACAAAGATAACAAACCATAAAGTGGAGATTAACGGCACACCTATTCTAAGTAGTTAGCCACTTTTTGTCCATCATTTCTGTTGTACCCCAAAATTTGCCCTCTCATTCATCAAGAATTTTCTCACAAGATCTCTATTGGTTCAAGACTGTACAAGGTTTGATCAGCTCAAGATACCTCCTCAAACACAGATGACTCAAAACTAGGGTTTGAGTTTGCACAAGTACAATTGGACTTTTCATGCCCCATATAGTTTCCATGGATCATATTGGGCTCTCAAGCATCAGGTCAAAGGTTGAAATTTTGAATCTTCGAAAGGAGGAAGAGGAAACTGTCGAAAGGGAAAAGCAGATAAAAAATGTGCGTAGTTGTAGATAACCATGTCGAATTCGAAATCTAGTTCAGGATGTTTGAACCACATGACTGATTGAAAGGAGTGGTTGGAAGATTTTGACAAGTCTAAGAAGAGCAAGCTTGCTTCGATCCCCAAGCTTCGACTGAGCAATAGCTTCCTTCGAACAACCTGCTTTGATCCACCTCTAAACCATTCAACACACATAGTTTTGACACTGTGAATTATAATTTAGCACACCACCTAATTCATTGTGTCTAAATAATCTATATTTATCATGGTTCTTAGTCTTCTGAATACTTAAACTTGCACTCCCTTTGTCATGATGTCTGCAATCTGATTCTCAGTTCTGCAGTGTTCCAAATTCATCTTCCCATTTGCTACCTGCTCTCGGAGATAATGAAACCTCATTTCGATGTGCTTGCTTCGACCATGTACTATTGGGTTCTTCGCCAGATTGACAGCTGAGATGTTTTCTATCTTCATGTTTTCCTTGATCCACAAGCTTCGATTGGGCAATGGCTTCCTTTGAGTAACATGCTTCAACCTCGAAACCCTTCGACACACATAGTTTCGACACTATAAATTACAATTTAACAAAAAAACTTGCTGATAATAGTTCATTGCAAGAAGAAAATACTGGCAACATAGTCTTTCAAATGAGTAATGGAGGAAAAGTTATGATTAAAGATGTGCTCTATGTACCTGGAATAAAGTGCAACTTGCTAAGTGTTGGACAACTAGTCGAAAAGAGTTTCTCAGTTGTCATGAACTATGGAGTTTTGAGATTGTTCGACACCAAGAACAATTTAGTCTTAAAATCTCTGTTGTCGAAAAACAAGACATTTAAGATAATGATCAATTAGACAGAAGTTCAATGTTTGAAAACTGTTCGACCACAAGGATAATTGGTTGTGGAATTTGAAGTTTGGACATTTGAACTTTCGACCACTTAATCAACCGATTACTCAAGATATGGTTACTGGCATTCCAAGTCTTGAGATGCCTGAAAAAACTTTGTGAAGTTTGTTTAGTAGGAAAGCAATCCAGAAATTCTTTTGTTTCAACTATGCCAATGAGATCATCTTGCATACTCAAGGTGGTACATTCAGATGAATGTGGTACATTCGAAGAACATACAATTGGTGGAAACAAATATTGTTTTGTCTGTTGATTAGTTTGGTCGAAAGTTGTGGATTTATGTGATCAAAATGAAAGGACGGAGTATTCGACGTCTTTAAGAGATTCAAGATGCTTGTCGAAAATGAGAGTAAGAAAAAGGTCAAAGTTCTACAGAGATTCAAGATCTTTGTAGAAGGAATCAAGTTGAAGACATAATTTTAAAGAACATTGATTAAATCCATAGGACATGCTACATGATCTTGCTTTGCAGTCGTCAATGCTTGTCTTTCACTCCATAATTAATTGTTTACACAATGAATTAAGCTCTTACCCAAGTATTTAAAGTATTGTCCAAGCCAATTTTCCCTTAATGGCACAAAGTTACCATTGCAATTTTAGAAAAGCAAGCTTTATGCAAATTGTCAATGCATTGAGCCTTGTGACCTTTATCTCTGATTGCAAGCAATATCAAAAGCATGAATTAAGTCTTCTGCACCCAAAAAACATCAGACCATGCTTGTACTTGAACTTTAGAACCATGAAAATCCATTCAACTTGATTTTTTCATTTTCAACTAAACCATAACATGTTATCTCAAGATTCTGGTTACTACAAGATGTCAAACCTCTTCCCTATAAATAGAGACATTATTTGCAACAAAAAAGGGGGGATTACCAACCTTAGAACACTCCCAAAACTTTCAAAAACTCAGAACATGCACACAAGCATAAAACTTGGCACGCTCTAACTTTACACACAAAATATCAAATCCCTTTGTGCATTTTTTGGCTTTTGATTCACTAAGCTTCCATACACCACATAGAAACTATCCCAGCCCTTAAACCATTTCTGTAACTCCTCCTTCCTCATCCACCATTTTCAAAATCCACCATTGCAGCTTGACTTGTCCAGAACAGTTGGGCAAGCTACAATACATTTGGAACAACTTCAGGGAGGTCCAGGCAAGCTTAATCCATCATCAAACCATTTCTAGAAGTCGTGTAGAAGTCATTGAGTTTCACTCCAAGAGGTAAGTTTTTCAAACTTGGAACTCTTCATTCAAGCATCATTTGTATATACATTATGAAGAAAATATGTAGATATCGTGTCTAGGAAGCTGACTATGTCCATAGTTTTGATTATTATTGCTTATACTTTGAGAATTTCATCTATGATCAGTTAGGTCTTAATTTTGGTACTCAATAAAATTCATGCTAACCTTTGACCCATAACTTTTGAAAATTATGTGGTTAGATTCGTATTCAAATTTTAGGCAGGTTTGATGTTTATATTTTTTGATTTGGTTGAGAAATGAAGCTTTTATAAGCTTAACAATGGAGTTATCATGGCCTGCACGCGCAAGGAAGAAGAAGCTAGACATTTCAAACATTCAGAAACGAGTTTATTTTATATTTAATTTAAGTTATCTTATGAATGGATTAAACAGACCACCCTAGTGGTACAAACAGCATGCACTAAAGTCTTGCCATGTAGAAGGTCCTTGGTTTGAGTCCCAGCGAGACCTTGTCATTTTTCCAAAATTTCTCACTTTTTGTTTGTTTGCGGGAAGCGTGCCAGGGCCTCCATTGGCTGGGCCTTGACATTTCCATTTTCTGAACCCCCTGGCATTACTGTTATATCTTTATCTCATTTTCTTTACTTTATTATTTTTATTATTATAATTATTTTTACTAATCAAAAACACCAAAAATATATTTAAATTATTTAGTTTATTTTTATTTAACTTCTTACAATGAAAAAGACCAAAAACATTTTCCTATTTATTTTCTTTTCTTTAACTTAATCTTAATTTTTCTTTAGTTTAATTAAATTTCCTTTTAGTTAAATAGGCCAAAATCTTTCTTTAACAAAATGAAAACAAATTCATTTTCTTTTCATTCATGTCTTGTATGTTATATTCCTTTCAATTCTTGTACATTATTCATGTTTTGATATGGTTGTAATAGATAATTAGGATTTAATTTCTTGTAATCCCCATTTATAAATTTGTATCCCTCATCCCCAAATGATGTAATAGCGTAGAATTTGACAATTTCTGCAATTTATCGCTTTCAATATAAATGCTAGTAATTAGGGTTTATATGGAAAGACATAAAATCAAGTAATAGAAAACCCTAATTCAAGACAAAAATGCATGAAAAATACACACTTTCACACTTACACCTCTAGGGTTAACTCCATTTTTTGCCTTGAGAAAATGGTCATGATATGCATGTGAGAAATCTTTGCGAAAACAATAAAAAATTCAAGATCATAGTCCCTCGATGACGCTTCAAATGTTGCCTTACAAATGATCTTAGTCCCTCAAGAGAAATGCTAAGATATCTCACAACATTGTTATTCATGACTATACGATGACCCACACCCGTCCCTTTACATCCAAAGATAAGGCTTCTTACCAATCAATGGTAAGATAGCAATATCAAAGGAAGGAATAAATGAACAAAAGACTTTGAGTAGGTAGAATATTCTTAGTTGCTTTCTCACAATTCATCTTCAAAAACAAACATCTTTTCAAACACACCAAACACTTTCAAAACATGAAATATTTTCAAAAAGTCCAACACTTTGTATGCATTCTTATAGAGACGAGAATCATTACAAAGTTTTCCTAAACAAAGGCGCTTTTCAAAAATACTTTCAAAACCCACCACAAACACATTTCAAACAAAGAAATTTCAAAAAGTGATCTAGCAAGAAACTAAGAGCCCTTAGATAACTATGGATGAAAAGGGTGCTAACACCTTCCATTTTCATAACCTACCCCCTGAACTCAATAAAATATCTCAAAGGTATTTCCTTTTCTTTTCACCCTTTCCTTATTGGATAAAAGAAAAGTCGGTGGCGACTCTTGCTATCTGCAACAATTGCGATAAAACACAAAACACCCAAGTCAGTTCTCCCACCGTATTACAATTTCCTTACTAGGACAAAATTTCTCTCATGAAACATTAGCATAAAAATGTTCCAGATGTTCTAATGCATTCTAAATAGATACATGCTCAGTGGAAAAAACATCTTCCACAACTCTCGTGTACTCCTTCCCCAAGGAGAACTTCTCAAGACGCATCTCCCAAAAGTCGTCCTCAATTTTCTTCCGACCTTCTTGGGATTCTTTCAAAGAGGTCTAAAACTCATGTATCGTCTTACAAGAAGAGTAAATCGCCTTCTAGGCCCAGAGAGAGCATCCTTGGTCTTGGTCAATGTTGCTTGTACAATGGCCTGAGCTTCGTCATTCTTCTTTACTACTTAGATGAGCGACTACACCTTCTCAGCCAGTCTGTCGATACTCGAAAGGCTATACATTATACCTTTTCTCTAAAATCAAGATAAAATCCCCTTGGAGCTCCTATGTGATATTATTGATGTGTTCTTGGGGCATTTAATTTTCCTTCTAAAGATGGTCAGGAAAAAATACTCCATTTCGGTCACTATTAAATGAGACAAAAGTTGATGCATAACGAGTATGATACTTTAGATATGCTAAATCCCTCTGGAAAACTTTCCCACTCTTACTCAAAAATCATGTGTAGAACTCTTCAGAAATAGAATCTCATAACTCCCCAATCATTCATGCACCTGGATGGGCAAGGAGTGAAGTCGAAATGGCCAGTAGAATCGACGAAGTTCCTCCCTTAGTGAAGGTGTGAAGAAAACGCAAGAAAGGGGGGGTTGAATTGGTCTTTTCTTTCTTGAATAACTTTCACTTATAAGCATTATTCATTGAACAATGCTTCTGAGTGTTACTTCTAAGTAATGCTTTTAATTAAGTTAAGAAAACATAAACTCTAAAGCATAAGCAAAACGAAGGAACACGCGATATATCCTGGTTCACTTGAGAAACCCTCAAGCTAGTCCAGTCCACCCTTCCAAGGTGATTTCGCCTTTAACTCAAGGACTTAATCCACTATAACCAATCTGATTACAATCACACAGACAACCGTCGGTGACTAACATCAATTGACTCGTTCAGGGATCCAGACTGGATATAATGTTCATTGAGCCAATAGAATCTGATCCCTCAGAATCTCCTACCAGGATTTCCTTCCAATGATATCCATCAGTGATCTCACAAGGCTGGCCTTCACTAAGTCCCCATTGAGATATGACTACCATTGACCCAATAGAATCCACTACCAGGATTTCATCTACAACGATCGCAGCCAAAGTCTTCTAAAGACTTCTGATCTTCATTTGATCACTTAAGGAACCAACCAATTCTAAACAGAATTGTATTTCTGGAGATTACATGAGTGCTTCTTATCAAGCAAATTACTCCTAATTTAAGTATATAATGTTTGACATAATTCAGAGCAACAACTCTTGTGTACAAACAATCTACATGAAGATCTTAAGCAATAACACAATCTGAGCAGCAACTCTTGTGTTTTACATATTTCTACAAAGATGAATATAATCTAAGTTAAGTGCATCATCTTGTAGTCTTCTTGTCTTCATGTTCATCATTGAGAAAGCTATGAGAAACAACTCCTTACTTCTTCATAATTTTGTCAAGATGTATACGATTGATGATTTGAATTACATCTTGTAGAATTCTTCATCTTCATCTTCTTTCTTCATTAAGAATGATATGAGCACCAACTCCTTACTTTTTCATAATTCTGCCAAGATGTGTATGATTGGTAGTTTGAATAACATCTTGTAGAATTCTTCATCTTCATCTTCATCTTATTTGATTAGCTTCAACATGTTCAACATAACTTTTATTCTTGTTATTGTTATAGTGGTTGATAGATTTTTGGTTGTGTTCCAATAATGACATCTTTCATTTTTGACATTGAACACCAACAACACGCGACTGGTTTAAATATGCGATTCTTTTCTTATATAATGATAATTGCAAATTGTAGCTATTTTTGTATGTATTTTTTGTTGCACTTATCGACTTTTTGTTGTTAATATCGTTGAATAAACCAGACTTTTGTGTAAATACGTTTAGTTTGTGTTTATTTGTGTTTTTGTGTACATAGTGTACCATTTGATGTTTTTCCATTCATTTTGTAGGTATTTGTTGCATTTTGTAGCATTGAGGAATAAATTATCGAAGGCATGCTTCAGATGCGCATTTTCGGAATAAAAGATCAATTTTGTCCAGGAGAGCCCACTTAGCGCGCAGGCGCTACTAAGCGTGAGTGCGCTCAGTGCATTTTGTAGCGCGCTGATTGCGTTTTTACTATTTTGGCAGGACCAATGTTTTAAAGCCCGCTAGCGTAGTTTAGGTCAGTTTGATGTGTAAAATAAGGAAGTCGCGCTTAGCGCGCCAGGCCTGCTTAGCACGGTCTGCTGAGATATGTTTTATAACTTCATTTCATTCATTTTTTAGGTTATGGTTTTGGGGAAATTTTTTCTCCCAACTCCATTAACCTTTAATTTGTTAGGATTAGATTAGAAAACAACACTTGGGCTTTGCTTATGGATGATTGGAGGTGGATTTCTCATCAACCGGCGCTGATAAACCAGAAGATTTGTGGTTTATCTCTTATCCTCTCTTTGTATTTCTCTTTTGTTGGGTATTGTATGTATATTTTCTTTGAACTCGTGTATATTTGTCTCCCTTGGCATTATATAAAACTTGTTTTACAAATCTTTATCGATTGTTATCCTGGATTTTTGCTCTGTGCTAGGGATTTGAGTTGTTATAGACATATACTGCTTAGATTCTTATCTAGGATGATTATCTAATAGTGTCTGAATTCTAGAGATAGATTTAGCATTGTTATTCACTTAGGGTGTCTGAGATTAATTCCTCTGTGTTGTTTGTGTCATTCTGAGAGATCGTCGATGCAAGCGAGTATTGTTGACTTATGTGTTGTTGAGGTGGTTGAGAGATTGTTACCGAGATGATGTAGTCGGCCTCTCAATTTGGGTTAGAAATGAGTTAGGTTGTGAGTGACATGTGATGATATTGATGAATATTGTAGGTTGAGTATAACAGGTCGATAAGTTTAAGTTTGTGAGAAGTCGTATATATGCATGCTTGATAAGTTATTCCTTTTCTTTTTTATACATTTATTTTATGTTGATAATTTTACTTTCAACATATTTATCCGCAAACTCATTAACAAGAGAATTTTCGAACGACGAATCGATAACCAATCTCTGTGGACATGATACGATATATTATATATCATCCGGTAAATTAATAACTTACTTTTTTGCTTGCCGCTTTACCGCGGGAACAAAATGGTGTTATTGTCGGGGATTGGTTCTATTATTTTGCATTGCGATAAGTTTCTTTGTTTTTGAGTTTTGTAATTAATGTATATGTTGTATAGTATGTGTGCATAAACTTGTCTATTTTTACTTGTACATGTTTTGTGTTTACTTTCCATACTTGTGCATATATGTGTTTTTCTTTGTTTTCACGTATTATTGTGAATTGTCTCGTTTTTGTAACGTTTGTTGTATGGATGTTAGGACACTTTCTTTAGGTTTACGCGGTGTGACAATACCATGGCGTGACGAGAGGAGGTTACTAGCTCATACAATAAAGGCGTCGAGCTTACGACGTAAAACAAGCATGTTTTGTTTGTATTTGTTTATGTATGTGTTGACTTGTGTTTTAACAAGTTTAAATTGGACTTATTTTAAATTCTCAAATTTTCACTTTTCAACTTGTTAATTCACTTTCACCATTTAGTTTTGTCATGTCAATTTGTGTTTTTCCGCAAGCTTGTTGTGTTTAGCTTGAGGACTTTTGTATGTTGTGAATATTCTGTACATTGAGGTTTTGTAGGTGTAAGTGAGCTTGCATAGAGGCTGCACCAGTTGATATCCTATTTTTCTGCAACTAGTGTAGCGTGCTCTGCTGTGCAGAATCAGTGAATTATTTTTAATTTTTAGCTAGGTTTTTCTTTTTTCCACTTCCACCTACGCTTTAAATAGTAAATAATAGTATAATTAATTCTTTTGTTGTTGTTTGGACTCGATTTTGGTTTGATAGCTTGAAGTCGCTTTTGTTGATTTTCCAAGTTTGAGTGTTTCAACTTGCGAATGCATGGTAATAATTTTGTTAAAGTTTTGTACACGTTCGATGTATGTGTTTATCACTTTCTATACTTTAGCATATTCATGATACTTAGATTTTTTACAGTTTTTATGTCATTCATTCTTTTGTATACTTGTTCATTTGTGAATCACTTTAGTTCCTACCCTTTTTGTGAGATAGCTTTCCATTGTTCACATATGCTGGAGACCACAACTCTTGTTTTAACTGAATTTTATTATGTTTAATATTTTGTTTGTATTGATTGTATGAAAGCATGAACATGATCAAGGCATTTTTTGTTCCCTTTTAAGCACACCATCTTGGCCAAATAGTCAATTCACCTTGTGAGTGTGTGATCATTAGTATCCCCTTTTGATCCTTTTTGTTGATATCCATGTTGTTTTTGCTAAATGTTTATCTATGAGTGTTTAGTTCATATTTTTGTATGGATGTTGATTCTTTTGTTTTCTTGAACCCTCGACTATGATTTTTAGTTGAATTTTTACCTTTTCTTAGAAAATAGGGAGTATTCACATTATGATGATGGTTGAATTCAAGTTGGGGAGAGGAATATTTATGTGCTTATGTTATGATTGTTATGAGTTGTGAAAAGAAGATAAAAAGAAGAGAAAAAAAGTGAAAAACAAAGAAAAGAAAAAATAAAGAAAGAAAAGTTTTGAAAAATAAAAAGAAAAATAGTTCGAATAATTGTGCTAATAAGTGATGTGTGTTGGTTAAAATTTTAGAATGAAGAAGAAGTTTGATGGAAATTATTTTGCTTGAGACTTTGTGAGTTGATCACTCCCTTAGGTTTAGGCAAGTTTTTATTTCGATTAGCTTTAAGATTTATCCCTTGTTTGTTAACCAAGCCACATATTTGAAAAACCCTTGAGATTCTTGCCTTTGTATTTTCAATATGAGTTTTTGGATGAATGCATAATTTAGTCTTTTGTTTGCAAGATTGTGGATGAGTGAAAATACCTTATTTTTTGTATTTTTCATCTACCGGTGATTGATTTTTTTAGGTGTGGTTCATTTGTGAACTAGTATTGTTTTAGAATGTTTGGCATGTTCTTTGTATTTAGCATTCGTTTCATGTTTATGTTATCGTCGTAGTTTAGTGGTAAGTATGTTTCTTCGTGTGTACCGTTTTTCAATTGAACCATTGCATTTATTTTCTATTTTCAAAACTTGTTGATTCATGATATTTTGGTTGATTACTTTTGGTTCTTTTAGTTGTTTGGCTTTGTTTGAGGACAAACAAGTTCAAGTTGGGGAGAGTTTGATAAGTGCAAATTGTAGCTATTTTTGTATATACTTTTTGTTGTACTTATCGATTTTTTATTGTTAATATCGTTGAATAAACCCAACTTTTGTGTAAATACGTTTAGTTTGTGTTTATTTGTGTTTTTGTGTATATAATGTACCATTTGATTTTTTTTCCATTCATTTTGTAGGTATTTGTTGCACTTTGGTGCATTAAGGAATAAAGTGTCAAAGGCACGACTCCGGATGCGCGTTTTCGGAATAAAAGATCAGTTTTGTCCAGGAGAGCCTGCTTAGCACGCAAAATCCGCTAAGTGCGAGTACGCTCAGAGCATTTTGTAGCGCACCACTTGCGTTTTTACTATTTTGGCAGAACCAAACGGTGGCAGAACTGACTGTTATACTGGTTTTACATTTATGTTCGCAAATATTGTGGTAAGCAAGAGTCGCCACCGACTTTTCTTTTACCCAACAAAGGAAAGGGTGAAAATAATAGAAAAAGGCCTTTCGAGATTATTTCTGAGTAAGGGGGGTAGATTATGGAAAGGGAAGGTGTTAGCACCCTTCCATTCGTAGTTTTCTACGGGCTCTTAGATGCTTAGCTCATTTTGAAATACCTTGTGCTTTGTGTGTTTTTTTGAAAAGTATTTTTGAAATGCCAATGGTAAGGCAACTTGCTTTATGATAACTCTTGTATCAATCCTCAAGAGTGTTGATAAAGCGTTTTGAAAATGTTTTTGAAAGTGTTTTGTGTATGTGTAAAAGTTTATTTTGAGCAAGCATCTAACAACTATCTACTTTACTCGAAAGGGTTTGTTCTTTTCCTCATTTCCTTTAGACATTGTTATCCTACTATTAGTGAGTAGGTAGCCCTAGTCGATGGATGTTTGAGGGACATTCGTAAAGACCTTTATAGTCATAAAGGCAACTGGGCAAGAAACCTTAGTAATTACCCTAGGGTTTTAAGATCATTTTTACCGAGGCAACGTCGAGAGGGCCATCGAAGGACTTATGATCTTTAAACTAGAGGGTAGTCACTAAAATCTCTCATGTTTCGAGAGTTGTGACTGTTTTTCCGAAGGCAATCGAAGTGGGGTACCCTAGAGGTGTGCGTGTGCAATTGTGTTATTTTCAGTTATTTATCTTTTTGCATTTAGGTTTGCTAGTGTTTGGTTTTATTCTTGCCATATAATCCTATTAGGCATACATCTAACAGTTCAATATCAGTGCGGGAAATTAAAGTGCGAAAATTAAAACCTAACTATTACATGGTGTGATACGGTGGGAGAACTAACTTGAGGTTTTGCGTTTTTTGTTTGCAAATGTTTCGGTTTAGCAAGAGTCGCCACCGAATTTTTATTTATCCAAAGGAAAGGTCAAAAAGCACAGGAAAGACCTTTGAGATGTTTTCTTGGGTTCGGGGGGTAGATTATGAAAAGGGAAGGTGCTAGCACCCTTTTCATCCATGGTTTTCCATGGGCTCTTAGTTACTTGTTTTAGATCACTTGCTTTTTCTTTTCAATTGTTTGAAATGGTGCTTTTGTGTGTGGTTTTGAAAATATTTTGAAAAGAGGCCTTTGTCTAGGCAATCTTTGTAATGATTCTTGTTTGAATGTATATAAAGGTGTTTGTATTTTGAAAAATGTTTCAATGTTTGAAAGTTTATTTTGGGAAATGTTTTGAAATTGTGTGATAGTTTGAAAATAGCAAGGATGTTTGCAAATTTGATCAAGTAACTAGGAGCGTCTACCTACCTACTCAAAGATCTTTCCTACACATTTTTAACCCTTTGACATTGTTGGGGACCTCAATGAGAATGCCTTGAATAGAATGGGAGGGAAAATTTTTGGGTACAACACAATGTTTTGAAGCCCGATTAGTGCGGTTCAGGTCGGTTTCATGTGAAAAATAAAGAAGTCATGCTTATCGCGCCAGGCTCGCTTAGCGCGGCCTGCTGAGATTTATTTTATAACTTCATTTCGTTCATTTTTTAGGTTATGGTTTTGGGGAAGTTTTTGCTCCCAACTCCATCAACCTTTAATTTTGTTAGGATTAACTTAGAAAACAACACTAGGGCTTTGCTTATGGATGATTTGAGGTGGATTTCTCATCGGCCGGTGCTGACAAACCGAAAGATTTGTGGTTCATATATTCTCCTTTCTTTGTATATCTCTTTTGTTGGGTATTGTATGTATATTTTCTTTGAACTCATGTATATTTGTCCCCCTTGGCATTATATAAAACTTGCTTTACAAATCTATGTCGATTGTTATCCTGGATTTTTTCCTTGTGCTAGGGATTTGAGTTGTTATAGACATATACTGCTCAGATTCTTATCTATGATGATTATCTAATAGTGTATGAAATCTATATATATATTTAGCATTGTTATTCACTTAGGTTGTCTGAGATTAATGTTTGTGTGTTGTTTGTGTCGCTTTGAGAGATCGTCGATGCAAGCGAGCACAGTTGACTTCCGTGTTACTGAGGTGGTTGAGAGATTGCTACCGAGGCAATGCAGTCCGTGATGACATTGATTAACATTATAGGTTGAGTATAACAGGTCGATAAGTTTAAGTTTGTGAGAAGTAGTATATATGCATACTTGATAAGTTATTTCTTTTTCCTTTTTATACATTTATTTTATGTTGATACTTTTACTTTCAACCCATTTATCTCCAAACTCATCAACGAGAGAATTGTCAAAAGGTGAATCAATAACCAATCTCTATGGACACGATACAATATAACCTATATGACCCGGTAAATTAATAACTTACTTTTTGCTTGCCGCTTTACCGCAGCAACATATAACCAAGAAAAATAGAGTCGTTGGCTATTTGGAAAAGAGTCGTTACAAATAGTATTGATACGTCCTTTTCTCTTCCACAATTCAAGCTAGTAGAGAGGTAGTGGAATAAGGTTTTTCGTACTGTGTACTACTGTATCATGTTATCGTTATATTCTTTCCTTCTGCACTTCATAGGCTTCTGCAAGCATGACTTTAGAATCGGGAACATAATATAAGGTCTTTAGAACTTCAAGTCTTCAGAGTCTTCAGAACTGCATCTTCATAGTCTTCAACACTTGGTCATGAGAACCCGTTGTAGAGAACCTTATATCAGAAGAGCTTCAAGTCTTCAGAGTCTTAAGTGTTGCATTTTTAGAGTATTTAACACTTGGTCTTGGGAACCTATTGTAGTTAACCTTAGACCTTTAAAAATTCAAGTCTTTGGAATCTTCAGACCTTCCGTCTTTAGAATCTTTAGCACTTGGTTCTTTAAGAATCCTTTTAAGAACCTTGTTATTAGAAATACAAAGTCTTCAGCATCTGGACTTCAGTAGAAACATTGTCTTCAGATCTTTTAACTTTGCCTTCTTTGAAACAAGTTGTCTTTTAGAGACTAAGTTTTTAGCATCTAGACTTCAGTAGAAACTTTATCTTCAGATCTTCTAACTTTATTTCTTTGGAACATATTGTCTTTAGAAACACGAGTCTTCAGCATCTGGACTTAAGTGGCAACTTCTGTCTTCAGATCTTCTGACTGTTTCCTTAGAACCCATTGTCTTATGAAACATGAGTCTTTAGCATCTGGACTTAAGTAGCAACTTTTTTCTTCAGATCTTTTGACCGGTTTCTTTAAACAAACACCAGATCTTACACTTCAGATCCTTTTGGAGTGTCTTGCTACTGTTTAACATAACTTATATAGCGCAGAGGCTGAACTAATTCTCTTCTAATGTCTTGGCCATGCCATCCATCAGAAGCAGAACCTATTTGTTAAGTACTCAACAATAACAAACATTAGTACAACAAATTTTTTCACACAAACATACTCATTTGTTATCATCAAAACTCAGAGATAACATTGTAGAACCAAATCTTGTTCTAACACTTAGTTCCAGGTTCCCCTAAATCTCATTCAAACATCCAGGACCAGCAAACTAACGACTTTTCCTTGTAAGGCACCTCAAGCTCGAGCCTAATTTCCATACTTCTCCAAATCACAAACGGCGATGAACGTAGATCATCTTCCACAAAAGCCACATCCATAAGTAAAATGATGAAACTGAGGGACTGATCAATAATAGATAGTTAGCAGAGTACACCAAGGAAGACAAGAGAGACCATGAATACTCCCCAAAGAATAAATAATTACCCAAGAAAAATGTTGAATTCGTCTTCAGGTCCAGAGGCAAAGATACCAGCAGTGGGGAGGAAGAATGGCACAAGGAAAATTCCAGTACATCACCTCCATCATGGGTGGTTCCCCAAAGGGGAGTAACCTATCCAAGGGGACATTTAAGAGTATGATTTTTGAGTTAATAATCGTCAAAAATAAGGATGAGAATACCTCAACCAAAGGGTCGGAGAAGCCAATCCTCGGGTTCCCCAATAATGAGAGATGATGGATTATTGAACAGGATATATCCTTTGGTAATAACGGTCACTGTCACGCTGAGAAAATTGAGATTAAGCTATTTCACTCAATAGTAGTTCTCTCCCACGTCCAGCGGCCTTAAACACTAAAATAGTGTACGCCCAACGAGTATGGTAAGTCAACTCTTCCAATTCCCCTCGTCAGGCTTCCTCGTAAATAATTAATAAGTTAGTGTAATCTTCGTTAGAAACTAGGGACTAACACTGCCTACCCATCCCCGAACTAGGACAAACTAGCAACTAGGAATTTGAATCCACTTGAACAAAAGTCTTCCCCTCAAAGACTGGGTCCAAGGATGCTTGATAGATAGCCTCTCAATCTAATGTTCCTCTCAACCCGATGTTTTCTAGAAACAAGGATAGGAATCAATTGTTACTCGCCCTCGTTCCCCCTAAGAATGCAAATCTTCATTCGCCTTTGTCTGACCAGGAGAGATCTTGATTTCCATTTAATTATGACAAGGAGTGGCCCAATTGGTTGAACCAGTTACTTGACTAGAAGGGGTACCAAAAAGTGTACCTTAAGTAGAAGCTTCACTGGTGGATGGGGTAATAAGAATGTCGGAAAAAAAGGAAGCATTATAAACCTCCTTCCTTATTCGCCACATTTCCTATTCACTCTTCATGGCATCTTCACAATCAACAAAGAAAGTGTTAGATGAGGTTTGATTCAAGAAAATAAATCTAGGAAAATGAGGCTCTTGTGTCACTTGCCAAAAAGATTTTCTTCCTTTCCTTCTCTTATTTGGTATCCCTCAACCAACAAATTTGAATGAACCTCTTCATCCATTTTCTTGACTCCACATTAGAAAAAACAACATGAATAATGTATCCAAGCTTGTTATAGAATGTTACAAATTAGTTCTTCATATATAAATCTTCATGAGACAAGTATTCCTCCTTGTAAAGGTAGGATCCAACCCCCATCAAGAAATGGATTTTTCTCCAATACTTACGGAATAAATTCATAAACACTGGTTGATGACAAGGTTCTAACTTTTAAATATTTGCATGAGCATCTTCATTAAGAGGGTGATTAGAAAGAAATGATCCTTAAAACCCTTCACGTTGTTTGAGTAAGTCTCAATGTATTTAAAGTTCTTCCTCAAGGAAAGAAAACTTAAATCATTCCCGTAATTTTTAATTGTTCTAAGTTTAAAAGAGATGAAAGAAAAATGTCAATATCAGCTTTCCCCTTTATACTCATATACCAATGCTAGAAAACCTTGACAAATACCTAGATCACCTGGTGAAATTGAGATGGAGAAATCAATAAGTGGTTTATTATGCTAGCCTCAAGCTCATTAGAAGGGAGGCCAAAACTTATTAAAATGAATAAGCGTTCATGGAATGCAATATCACACCTTTCCTATTGACTACATACCCTTTTATCTTCATCAAGAGGGAACACTCCCCAATTGGAAGAAGGACCCACATCAATCAAAGTATGGTCCAAAACACCCTCGTTGACAAAATATGATGAAGTTTACCAGTATGTCTTGGTCCATCCAATCATCTGGGATATCCTTACTTACCCTCCTAGTCGAGGTGAACACAATCTTCATAACTAAAAGCATTATGAAAGAAAATGAATATAGATAAAATGTGGCAAGAAGATAAGTTCAAACACCATTGCCTTTGGATGAAAACACCAAAACACAAGAAATCCACCAAGGAAGAAGATAAGATATGAAGCATTTACTATTTTGAGAAACACTAAAAAAAAGAGGAACATGAGCAAGAGAAATGATGGCCTTTGTCTTAAAAAAGATTAAGCAATCAAACATGCATGACCGATACCAACAAATAAGATCATACAAACTTAACCTAACACTGAAGCAAGGAAGCTCACAAATAAAACGATGAAGGAAGAAGAATGTGCTCTCTTGCAGATCACCAATGGCAGAAAATACATAAATAGTGTTTTCAGAAGCCTTTTATACCCTATTCATTCCCCGGGGGTCGTACCATTACCACCCACCATCGAGATCTCCTTAAAAAAACTTCAAAAACACTTGAGTACTATAAGGAAGAGGAAACATCATTACTAACTAGCGTAGGGAGACATTTAATGCATTTGTTCGCAAGAATGACAATGCCCCACCAAAGGATTCCACACCCACGAATTTCATGGTCAAGTAAAGAATATGTGTTACAAACCTTTGTCCTGCAAAACAGAAACAAGGGCTTGGGGCTAACTGTTATGGACCGCCTACAAGGTCGAAAGAGGAAATGCTCAGTAATGAAGCAGTGAAATATTAAGTATAGAGAGCATGTGAACCCTCTTTCCCTAGTGAGTAGGCAATCCATCGCGTGATTACCTGCTAACCTACTAGATAAATATGAATCCAGTCTGTAATCCACGTCTAGCCTCACATATTCAATTGCCAACTGTTTTTCCTATTTAAAGAATAAAGTGAACCATTTCTCAAGTATTTAAAATATTTCTCATTTTAAAACCATTTTTCACTCTCATGTTGACTTGAGGATTGAAGTGTTAATTTTGTAGGTCATCCACACCTCCACCCCATCGAAAGCTCGGTACCACTGATATGAGTTATGCATCCTTATTCTCTTATCAACTCTATTTTTACTACAAAACATTATTGAATAACAAAAAATAAGGGGATTCAAATAATTCTAACTACCTTAAATATGAATACTTCATATCAATTTATTTTTCATCTACTTAATTTTATTTAAGAACAAATTCCTATGCAAACTCCTATGTATAAAAATTAAGTATAATTACATTTCTCATGTCAATTAATTAATGATTAACCACAACCATGTGAATACAAAATACTCAATTCAATTAGGAAATTTATCATTTCAACATTGTACTACGAGGTGCACCTTTGAAAATACAAAAATACCCTTGGGTGAATATGGAGATACATCTTCGAACGCACCAAATACCATAATTTTCCTAACTTTAGTTCATAGATGCATCTCTGAATTCGCTCAAGAGTAATTGTCATCGATCGAGACATCGAACTAATGAATTTGGTTGCAAAGGTGTTTCCTACATTCTACGCATTACTTTATCGATATCACAATACAAAAAATGTGAGAAGTCGGCTAAAACCCATGGTAGGCACCAAACAAATCAAGGGTGAAGACAGGAAAATGGTCCAACTAAGTGTGGTGGTGGAAAAGATTATGGATGGATGGACTGGTATATTAAATTCATCCATAGAAGAATTGTATGTTGCCTCCATAGTGCAGTTTAGGAGCATGTGTGTCTGATATCCAAATTTATTGAAATACGTTGAGAGTACTATTCTGGACCAAGTGAAGGAGAAAATTATTTGTGCATTGATCGGTCGGGTTAGACACCTCGACAATACAACAACTAATAGAGTCAAATCAACACATTCAATATTGTAGAAAATGTTGGGTGATATAGTAAGGGTGATTTGTGTAGAGATTGGGATGGGGTGAGCTAAATGCTCCAAAACCAACATTCAGAAATACAAACCACTTTTGGTCAAAGCATAACGGTGCAAGAACATAGATTTAAAGACAACATTCTATATTCATAATTGGTTGGGTGCGTATCTCAATCGGCATTGAATTTCATCTTTCACGAAGCAAAGCGAACAGAGCAGACATGTACAAATAAGGAAAAATGTGGATGTACAATTAGGAAGACTTATGGGCTTCCATGTGCTTGTCTCATTGCAAAAAAAAATTTTCCCTGATCCATATAGATGAAGTGTAGAGCCACCGGAAAATACTTCGATTTGACGATGACGATGTGATTAAGGATGATAAAGCATGTATAAGCATCCAGAAAAAATTGAAAATAATCCAAGATAAATTTGCGAAGGTAGATGACACAATGAGATTGCACATCAAAGAGAAGTTGAGGAAGACTGCATATCCAGAAACCACAGATTTGAAACCTCATTCACAACCGGTTAAAACCAAAGGTGCCTCTAAAAATGTAAAACTGACTCAAGATGATAATACAACAAAGCAGCCTCCATCATACTTTGAACATGTTGATTTATATTTCCCAGACGCGTCATGTGCATATAGTGGCTTTCAAAATCGCTACATTTTATTCAAGTTTATTTAAAGCATGGGTGTCCAATACCACCTACATCAGTGGAGTGGACGGCACATTCAAAAATCAGGCAGAAACTTGGCCATATCAATTTCTAGACAAGATGCTAGAGTTCACCAAATTGATGGAGCTTGAAAGAGAATCAAATCAGGAAGCGTCAAAGGCGGTACAAACTGTAGATTTATGCGGTACTAGATCTTTTGATGCATTTTAGATTGTAATTGATACATTCTTTTGTATGTATTATTGTCAATAATGTTATCTTGATATGATTTAATACATAAGTAATATATAACATCGACAATGATTGTATAATTCTTGATTAATTTTCTGGTTTAGCTTATGGTTTACATTGTATTTGCTTGAAAACTAAGTTTTTAGTTTTTTTATGGTTCAGGTAAGTTTTTGGATATACATATCCGAACTAAACTCACGTATTTAAAAAAAACCATCGCTCAAATATTCAGATATTCATCTCTGAAGTCATACTTTTTGTAATAAAAAGTGTGGTGTTTTCGGAGATATAATTCCAAAAGGTTACTTGATACATGATCAGGTTTTTGAGGTCGAAAGCGACTCAATACTTGTATAAATAGGGTGTGTCTCAACCCTTATTTGATATACAACACCCTAAAACTAGAGAATGAATTCATATTTCCACCTTACATTTGTATATTTCAATGGTGAGACGATGCCACTCTAGTTTAGGGTCACCGAGAAAATATCCCTTGTAGATCTGGTATCCAAACTGAATACTCTCCCGTGCTTTCCAGAAAATTGCAGAGTTGTCAAGATCGAGTATCGATCACACTCGTTTGTCAGCGAAGGAAATGTCAATTTCACCAACTTTGAACTGAATACAAATGAGGACTCTAATGTTATGTGGAGTGTTTTTCTCCGTTATGAATCAAAAGGTACGATTGAAGTGAATGAGAAGATTCAAAGATCCATCGTGAATATAATCATTATGTTGCAACATCCAGATGAAAATAATATGTAATATTGAATTTATTTTAGTGATAATCTATATAATGAATGCTTTTATTTAATGTAATGTTGATGTTGGGGTTGGTTTGCAATTGAATTTGGTTCTATCATGTTTCTGCTTTTGGGTTTTCTGGAACTAGGCATGTTCAGAGATATATCTCTGAACACACCCTAAAAACGACTTTGCATATGCATCTCCAAATTTGATTTAATAAAAAAATGGGATTTGGTGCATCCAAAGATATATCTATAAAAATAGGAGGCATTTTAGAAATCTCACAGAGATCCTAGGAGAACGTGTAAGGGTGAAATGAGAAATTAGGGAATTTCTTTCCCCACCCTTACAACTTCTTAGCCACCTCTGGTAAAATTTTGTTTTTACCCTCAGAATTCAGAGATGTATCTCCGAACGCACCAGAGTTTATTTTTCTGGGGTTATTTCAGAGATGTATTTTCGAAACACTTTTTTTTAATAAAAATCAGGGGTATTTCAAAGATATATCTCTAAATTATTGAATTACATAAACAAATATGAATAGCTACCCATTATTCTCATTTCTTCCAAAATCTAACTATCAAACACCCCAAAAACCTCCAAAATCTCTACTTTCAAAACTCATTCAAGTTGATCAACTCATTTGCACTTGTTACAACTCACTCCAACTCTCAACTTCAACATCTTTCAATAACTCTAAAAACTTCAAATTTGAGTAAGTTCACCAATCCCCCTTTTAATCTTTGCATTTCTATTTTAAGTTGTTTAGAATATGTATAACCTGTAAAAATCTTGCTTTTATGTGTAAAAATTGGATTTTGGTGTAAAAATGATGCTGTTAGGTTTAAGTTTTGGGTATGGAGTCGCATGTTTTTCCGGAGATACATCTCCGAAAACCCCTCGGAGGTGTTTCAAAGATGCATCTCCGAAAAATGGCATGGGTTTAATTTTTTTATATTTTCGTAGATGGTCTTGTTCGTTCTCTTACCTTTGATTTGATTAATGAATATTTGTTTTTCCAAAATAATGGCAGAGAATCCCAATAGATTGAGACTTGGTAGGCCTATCCAAACTGCATCCGCTCGACGAGAGAGAGCTGAGCAGACTACGAGTAATCGAGGACGCGGTCGGGTACCACAAGTGAAAGTGAAGGGAACATCTACTTCTGCTCTGAGGAGTCGACTTTCACATGCATCCTCGTCTAGGGATTACGAGGAGGAGGAACCCGAGCGAGTTCAGGTTCCAGAACCCGAAATGGTTGATGTTTTGGAACCCGAGGAGGAGGCTAACCTGAGTTTTGCAGGAGGGCCTTCTGACACCTCTCTCTTGATCTATTACACTGATCATGTCGCTCGATATGTTTAAGAGGGACAAGTATATTAATTTTTGTTACACTTTTTATTTTAATGATTTACGCACTTATATCTGAAAATTGATATTAATTATTTACCTTTACAGGAACGGTGGCCACTAAAGTACGTGAACCACGTGCGGAAGATATTTGTGTTGTATCACCCTAATGAGGCTTGGTTTATAGAGGCTATTTTTGCCTCCGGAATTGCAAAACTTTGTTGTTCCGGTTATAGCACCATCAGCCACGACATGCATGGGCATTTGTAGAGGTACGACACAATGAGACACTATCTTTCCACTTACCTGTTGGGGAGATGACGATCACACTTGATGATGTCGCTTTCCTGCTACACCTTCATATCAAAGGGAGATTACTTAACCACTCCTGAATCGATCGTAGTGATGTGATTGAATGAATGGTCGACTATTTGGGAGCTGAGCCAAAAGAGGCATTTAAGTAGTGTTCTTCCACCAATGGTTCTCATGCCAAGTTCTCGTTCCTTAAGGAGTTAGATCACTAGTACTTCTCTGCGGCAGCTGGTTCCCAGTCAGAGGGAGACGACTTATTTATTCTTTATCACTGTCAGTATACTCTGAGGTGTTACTTCATGTTCTTGGTTGGCACATCCATTTTTATGGACAAAAGTGTCAACTACGTGGATGTAGCATACCTTCAGTACTTCATGGATTTGGATACAGTGAGACAGTGGAACTGGGGGCCGACTGTTTGGTATAAATGTACCTAAAGTTGAATGAAGCCTCTAACTGGAGGACCTAACAGTTGACATGCTCTGCTACACTGCTGAAGGTAATTATCATTATAACTATTAAATTTAATTTACTATTAATAATTATAATTTGTTCTTACATGAATCTTATTCGTTTTTCAGGACTGGATCATTTCACACTTCCACCGCATCCATGGTTTTGATTATGCTCTGGATTATATTGAGCACATGTCGAGGGCTGCTTGGTATACCCCCCATAGAGGGAACCGGGTTATGGTGACGTTCTAGGTGTATATTGATATGATTGTCCATGATGACATCATAAGGACGTCGTTCAAGGATCGAGAGACCAGTTCGAGTTCATCTTACTATACTCGGGGTGGCTGACATATGAGACTGACACTATGGTCAGGTATCTGCCAGAGCGATGCATGCGGCAGTTTGGCTATGTGCAGACCATACCTAGATCTCTCTTTTAGGCTGCTCCCGACACCATTGTCCGACGGGAGCTCGATAACACATTTCAAGACCGGGAGCATCATTTGGTGCCAGATGAGTGTCGAATGATGCTGACATTTAGCAGTTGACATTGTGTTGAGGGATACGCGACATGGTTTTATACATTGTCATATCCTATCATGACACTGGAAGCTCTTGGACGTCCATCTAGGCCAGCTCATGAGAAGATCTTAGAGAACCAACAAGCCCAGAATGGCCATGTCATTGATCTCTTATCGATCTATCAGCGAATACAGATGATTGGGTGGGAGACTTTGGACATATGTATCATTGGTCGGGCGATCCTAAGGCGGTGGCCATTGTAGAGTGGATGGTTGGGGAGGCAGAGAGTGCGGCAGGATACAGTAGACAAAGGAGGGGCCATGGAGTGAGGATCAGGCATACGCAATAAGCTATTTTTTTTATTTCAGAACAATTTATGAACAATTCTTGTATTATTTTTTTTAAACAATTTATTCTATTATCGTTTTTCATTTGCATTTTTATTGTATTATCGTATTATTGTATTATCATTTTTTATGTCTTATCATTTTTCATTTGTGTTTTTAATATCGTTTTCATCTAATTATTTATCAACACAATGATGATTTTAAAAAAAATCACTGTCCAGGATTTCAGAGATGCATCTCCAAAAGAACCAAGTCAGGGTGTTTCAGAGATGCGTCTTCAAAAATATCACTGCATATTTAAATATAACGTCCAAGTCCAAACATATTATTTTTGGAGATGCATCTCCAAAACACCCTAATTTGGAGTGCATTCGGAGATACATCTCCGAAACATCCTGACTTGAGATGCGTTCGGAGATGCTTCTCTAAAAAAAATATTTTTAAATTTTCAAATTTTTTTTCCTATTTATAAAAGATGTACAAAAAAATTCTAGAAAAATTATCTTCAATTAAGACAATTGAGAAAAAAAAACTAGGGACCGTTGTTATTGGGCTTTTATTTGTACAATGAGATTTATTAGGGCCTTTGGTAATATGATTGAATGAAGTGAAGTGGACCCCTTGAAGGAATGGGTGTTTAAAGATTTGTCACAACTTTAATGAGCACAATTTTAAAAAATGACTTTTATGGCTTACGAGAATCTTAATTAAAAGGATTAGGTGTGGTATGGTTACGTAGGCAAAGCATGCTTCCTTTTGAATGTGTAAAAAAGTGAGTCATTTCCACGTCAGAAAAAAAGCTTTTGTTGATTTGTGATAGAAAGCTAGCTAAAAGCTTATGTGAAAAGAAAAGTATTGAGCATGAATAAAACTTGATGAGTATTATGAGTTAGTGGAGAAAAAGTAACTTTTGATATGGCTTCATCTAAGTGGGATTTTCTATAGTTAGTAAAGCTTTAAGGATTCCAAGTAATTGAAAAGTTTAAAGTAAAGAAGAAGATGCCTTGTGTTCATTCAAACAAAAGCTTTTTGAGGTGGGAATTTGGCATCTTCTTTGTATCTTCTATATGATGAAAATTTAACAAAAATAAGTGGAATATATAATAATAGGAATTATGTGGGATGGTGAGTGCTCCTCTCATTATAAGAAGCTAATAACTAGCCTTAATTTATAATTTATCATTTTATGTGGAACCATGACTCATCATATATCATACAGTAATATATAAATAAAGCACTTATGTTAAATAATAGATATAGATAGATACACCACAAATTGATAAATAATAATTTGATTTTTCACTTTTAAGATTTTTATCTAAAAAATGGCTCAAAAAAGATTTGTTTTTATAAATAAAAAATTACACTATTCTTGTATTTCATGTGAATTTATTAACTCAATTTTTAATTGAAGGTTGACTAATTTAAAAAAAAATCAATTTCACCGTTCATTTATAAAAAATTATTTGATGTATTTCATATAATGATATTGAAATATTATTTTTTGTGTTTTTACGATAGATATTTAGATTATCTACAAATAATTTATCTATCATGTACTCTTATTTTTTTTAAGTTGTTAATTTATAAATATTAATAATTTATATTTATTTAATTTAACTCTTAAAATATAAAATAAATGATATCGCTAGAGTTTGAATTTTAGATTAGTAATTTACATCTATTTAATTTAACTCTTAAAGATATTAAATTGAATTCTTTAAAAAGAATTGTGCTAAGACGATTTAGTTTGTATTTGTGTGTAGGACTTTTGTCAAATTTTTAATATCATAAATTATATTTTATAGAAGTAAAATTTTGACCATTAAATTAATAAAAAAATATATTTAAAAAAAATCTTCAGTCTTTAGTTAAATATGAAAACATTTAAACATTTCAGTTTATTTTTCTTTTGGGTGAAGGAGTAACACTAAACATGATATTTGACATTGAAAATGAAACGTAGTACAATTCTTGTATTGTAAAAAGGGGGAACCAAGGGTGCACTTTAGCTTGATTGGTGCTCTTGTGCCGACTCATATCCCTTCTCTTCTAAAAGCAAAACCACTTTCTTTTATTCTAATCTAAACATATAAAAAAGTTGAAGAAAAAAGTAGAGAAAATGATGGGATTAAGAAGAGGCACAAAAGTCTACTTGCTTTGAGTGCAAGAAGCTACCAAAAAACTTTTCAAGAGGAGATGCCTCAAATTTCTTCTCAATTGTGAATGATTTCCCTTTTTCATTGTTTGCTTAAAGTTTGACCTTGATAACATGATTATAGTCTACTTTTTACATATATATCTCTTGAATAAAAATAATAATAATAATAAAAGGTGGGGCTTGCCTTGCAATATTGAAAAGTGTTATGGGACCTTTTGCCTCATTATATTCCATCAATTACCCTTTGTGGGAGACCTAGAATGTGCCATCTATTCATCATAAAAAATCATTTAACTTATGAAAAATGTGTTTATCATCTTCATTACCATAATTAATTTCATAATTTAAACACATATTAAATTTACCTAACATCATTTGAATGAAATGAGGATAGCATGGACACGTACTACCCTCTGATCATATTGATCTGTTATATTATTTATTTAATAAATTTAAAAATCAGAATTGTTTGTGAGAATGTATTCAAAGTGGTCTACTATACAAGACCTTGCATTTTTTATAATTAAGTTATAATAAAAATGATCATTATACACTTATTTTACGTTTAACGGGGTCTTAAAAGTATCTCTTAAAAATTTGAGTGATAAAAATTAAATTTTTTTTATAAATAAGATCGGAAGTTTTTTTCTTCTGATCTAAATTTGAATTTTGTCAATCTAAATTTTGATTTAAATTATGTTTTTACAACTATGTCCAATTCACACATTTAAAATACATATAAATATTTAATTGAGGTTGAACAATTTAAATTTATTAAATATTTATTTTTTATTAAAAGTTTAAATTGTGAATGTACAATTTTATCTATTATAGTATAATTTAAAGTTGTTGATAATATACTACGTCAAAACTGCTTTTAGGCAGCACATCTTAGACAACGTTTCTTAATTAAAGTGCTGCTAAATGTTCCGAAAAAAATTTTATATTTTAAAACAATATATATTAGACAGCGCTTTATAAAAAAGCGCTGCCTAAAGTTAAGAAAAAACATTGTTTTAGGTTCACTAAAGAAAGCGATGCTATAGACTCAACAGTAGAAAGCGCTGCCATGGACCCAAATCGCACTATAGATAACACTTTCTTCCAAAATCGCTGCTATAGCTTTAAAAGAAATTTGAGAAAAAGTGTCGCTATAACCTTAAAAGAAATTTGAGAAAAAGCGCTGCTATAGCTTTAAAAGAAATTTGAGAAGAAGCGCTGCTAAAGGCTTACTTTAGAAAGCGCTTGTAAGAAGCGCCACCTAAGGCCATACATACACATAAAGCGCTGCTAAAAGGATGTGTTTAGAAATCGCTTCATATAAGCGTTGTTATAGGGCATACATCAGAAAGCGCTTTTTAATGAAAAAGCGATGTTAAGGAAATACATCAGAAAGCGCTTTCTACGAAGCGCTGCCTAAGGTCATTAATTTCTTACTTCTAAATTAAAAAAGACGAAAACCCTAAACTTAGAGGTTTTCGTTATTCTCTCAAAACATATTTCTCTGCAACGCGAATCTCTATTTCACAAACATTCTCTCAAAACATCTATGTAACTCGCTTAACTCCATTGCATTACAGCCGTCAACTGCCGTCTTACTCTCTCCATCACGGTTCAACTCCTCTGTCAACCGTCGTCTTACTCTCTCTGTCACGGTTCAACAAGAGAAAACCATAGACGAATCCCTCGATGACTGTTGAGACGAATCACTGAGAAAACCAGAGAAAACGAGACAAGTATGTGATTACATTCTTTCTTCTACTTCCTCTTCTGCTTATGCTCCATTTTCATTTTTGAGCTTGATGCAAAATTGTTGTTGATTATGATAGTGATGATGCTTGCAGTGTTTTAAGTAGTGAAATAGAAAATACTGAAAATCTTCTTGCTATGTTCTTGTATTAACTAGAAAGAATTTTTTGGATTTATTCTATTTCAAGAATTTTTTGGATTTATTTTATTTCAAGGGTTTGGATTTTTCTGTTACTGTTAGCCTATCTCTTGACTGTTATTGTTAGCAATTATTTATGCAAAAAATCATACTCAATTTTGTGTTGGTTTATCTTGAATACATCTGGATTTTCTTTTATTTTCATACTATGTTGTTAACTTTTCTCATCTGTGATTGTAGAATGAATGTAGTTTGTTTGGCTCTATTATTTGAATATGTTGTTTTGCTTCTCAACTGTTGATGGTTGTAAAAATTATTTATCAAAATGTTTGCGACTGGGACAACATATTTTAGTCTAGGAAGCCTATCTCTTCTAGGGATATTCTATTTCGTTAGCACATTTGAGTCTAATAGCAAAATAATAAAGCAGAAAAAAAGAAAGAAAATAATAAAAAAATTGGGGTGTGTGTACAGAAAACAGATGGGCTGCAACAAAAGGGAATTCACATGGGCTTAAATTGGGTCGAGCAAGGCCCAACGAAACCCTATATAGCACAAAAGTCAGCCGCTCAACACTCTCATTTTGTTTCCACGCTTCTCATTCCTTTATTTTACGCTCTCAAACTATTTCTCTGCTTATCTTTCATCCACAAACTTCATATGTTTCTCTTATGCTTCAATTGAAAACAACAATTCTATTTTCTCCTTTTCAACTGTGAATCATTCTATTAGTTGCGTCTGAAAATTAATTTCAATCCGGTTTATATCCGCGAGTGTTGATGCGGTGCAGGTGGTTGTATGTAGTTGTGGTGCTGATTGTTGTTGTAAAAATTTGTAGGTTGAAGTTTTTACATGGAGGAGGATTCATATTTTATTTTGGCAGTATAACCCTATACATTTCCTCCGCTTCTTATGTTGTGAACATGTTTTATTTTATAGAGGATGAAACTAAAATTTGAGGGGGGAGATTTGAGTGATGAAAATTGGTTTTGGAGGCAGATTTGAAGTTGGATTTGTGTGAAGTAGTTTTGTGCAATTGGGACTGCTGATTAATTTGAATAAGTGGTCATGATTGAATGAATGAATTGGTTTGGAATTTTGAGTTGAAATAAATCGATGTTTATTTCGTTAGTGACATGTGATTATCTATTGGTATAGTAATTTGTTTTATAAAATTTAATCTTAACAATAAATATTATTTAATTCTCATGTATTATTTAAACGGACTCATATAATGGCATTTAATCAATATTATTTGTTTGGTTGATTTTTGTGTAGTTGCTGCCCGATTTCATAGTCGCTGCTGCATCTCCGATTTCTCTCGTGAAGAGTAAAATTCTGATCGTTCTAAGAATCTTACACTGTGTGGTTCCAGAAGTTGTTGACTTCTCTACAGGTAATTAGTTTTTATTTTATTATAGCTGCATGATTAATTATAGTATTTTTGTTTAGCTTATTTAGTAATAAAACAATGGATAAAAAATGGATGTCTTCCAATTGATTGTCAAAAGAGTATGAGAATGGGGTATTAGAATTCGTTAAGTTTGCTGTTGAACATGCCGAAAACCCCCGTCTAATGAAACTTCCTTGCTTGGGTTGTTGTTAAGGGGGTTGGGTTGACGCATATGGGTTGGAATCGCATTTACTGAGGAATGGAATTGATCGAAGTTATACATGTTAGATATTTCATGGTGAGAAAAGTAACGGGAATGTTGAACTGGGGGATAGTACGACATATACTTCAGACGACAATGGCACATATACATATGATTGTGATTGTGTCGAAGAGATTGTAGAAGTACTTGAAGAATATCTTCAAGATTGTCCCAAAATGTTTGAGAGATTGGTAAGCGATACAGAGAAACCGTTGTATAAAGGTTGCACTAAATTCACAAGATTGTCTGCGGTATTAAAGTTGTACAACTTAAAGGCGAGCAATGGATGGTCAGATAAAAGTTTCACAAAGTTATTATTCCTTATGAAAGATATGCTTCTGGAGGAGAATGTTCTTCCTAATCGAACCTATGAGGCTAAAAAAATGTTGCGCTCAATTGGCATGAGCTATGATAAGATACATGCTTCTCCAAATGATTGCATTTTCTTTAGAAACGAATATGCATCATTAAATGAGTGTCCTAAATGCGATTTATCTCGATATAAGAAAAAAATTGTCTCCAAAAAAAGTCTTATGGTATTTTCCTATAATTCTGAGATTTAGACGCATGTTTCATAGTGAAACCGATGCAAGACACTTGAATTGGCATGCAAATAAAAGAATTATTGATGGAAAGTTTCGACATCCGGCAGATTCACCACAGTGATCAAAAATTGAAAATGATTATCCTGATTTTGATGGAGAAGCAAGAAATCTTCGCTTGGCATTATCTACTAATGGAATGTGTAACACCCCACTTTTCCACGATAATAATTACGTTAACATATATAAGAGTACATAAGCAGGATGTCACATACTTCAAATATTCATAAAGTTTAAAGCCACTTTATTACTTCTTTTATTCAAACATAATCAATTTGGTAGTGGAATATTAAAATTAGTTTAATTTTATGTCATTACAGCTTCAACAACAAATAAAACTCCACAAATATGTGGTCCAATATAAGTAAAAAGGAAGATACGTAACAAATGAAATAAATCAAAACATAACAAGATTCCCAATTCCTGTGTTACGTATTAGAGCGACTCCTAGGACTCGGTCAGGTAACACTCACTCCAAGCACTACTCGGGTACCTGATTATTTGTACTCCCAAGGGATTCCAAACACAACCACACAAAAGGGGTAAGAATTTAATTCAATAAATATACGATAAATATCACATGCTAAGGAGTAGTAATCACGCAATTCACACATCACACAATCACTTCACAACATAACACATCGTTAATGTAATACAACATCAACTCAAAACAATGTAATTCAATGAGACCGACATCAACTCAATACATGTGGTACCATCAGGGCATAAGCCCTCATTACATATGCTAATTTGGGCAATAATAGGGCATAAGCCCTCATCACAATGCCATTACATGCCAACAACAGGGCATGAGCCCTCATCACTATGCAACATGCGACATCATATGCAACAACATAACTATACAACCACAAGGCATAAACCTTCAACATTCACCAATAAAGGCCACCAACAGAGCATAAGCCCTCACCACACATGCAACCATGCAACATCATTGTATCACACTTCATCAAATATTACAACAACATAGTGTCATAGTATCACAATTCACTATACATATTACCAATCCATCATGAACATTCCATAACAACAACATTTAAAAACATAACATTATAGTATTACAAGATAGTATCATAGCATCACATCAACTAAGCATATTAGCAAAATTGATCATCAATATTCAATAGCAACAACAACATAATATCACTCTACTCAGAACGACACTCTTCATTACACATCATAATCAATTCACCTAAAGTCCCATATTTTAAACTTAATTTATTATCATTACTAGCCTTCTTATGTCCACCTAATCCTTACTAGTCATTATGTATCTAGAGAATACACTCCACATGCGAAAACAGGAAGAAATCACGAAAACGAGAATTTTTGCACCTTCGCCTGCCCATATGCGTAATGCTGCCTACGTTACGCGTATTTCCTTGTTGCCTGCCCTGCCATACGAGTAATGTTTCCTGCATTACGAGTAATTCCTTCTGTCATAGTACTGCCTGCGTTACGCGTACTGCCTTACTTCCTGCCATACCATACATGTAATGTTATCTACATTACGAGTAATGCCTTCTGTCGTGCCCTACCTTATGTATAATGTTGCATGCATTATGTGTATTTCCTTTTATCCTGTTCTGCCTTACACGTAATGCTCCTGCCTTACGTGTAATGCTTCCTGTATTACGCGTAACGTTGTCTGCCTTACGCATAACGGTAGTCTGTGACCAAAAAACTTTGTTTTCATATAAGAACAATTTCCACTCATTTAAAGCACTTTCAACCTCCAAATTTGGGTCCAAAACAACATTATTCCACATATTAACTTAGGTATTTCATTCTACTTCATTATTCTACAATTTTACACCAATTTCTACATCAATTCCTTCAATTTTCGTCACATCCCTAGATCTACAATTTCTCGGATTTGGGATTTTATGAACAACACAACTACAGTAAAAATCAACAGTAACACACATCATAGACATCAATTGAATCATCATTCCATGTAGGTTCACATAAACATATTAATAATCAACAAAAGAAAATCATATACATCAGATCTACACAAAACCTAAAGAGGGAAAAGAACCCTCACTACCCTCTCATGTTTTAATCACCATTTAGAGAACTCATTCTTCTCCCTTACCTTAATTTTCAGCTTTGATCCTTCAACAATGGTGGGATTCTCCTTGTCTCCCTTTTTCCCTAGCTTCCCTTCTCTTATTTTTATGTGAAACAATGTTCCCAATTCTCCTTCCACTATTCTCTTTAATTATTCCTTATTATTATTTCCCAATAATAATAATAATTATAATAATAATAATATTCACCATAATATTAATAATAATATTATTAGTGGTAACTATACCATATATCTTATAATATTTTTATTATTAATAATAGTAATATTTCTTCATTCACCAATATTATCATTATTATATCATCATTCAAAGTTTATTTCAATTATCTAATTATACTAAATTCTCACACCTCCTTAGTCAAACCACATAATTCTATAATTTCCAATCATCAAATGACTAAATAATTAAATGAGGCGTTACAACTCTCCCCACATAGAATATTTTCGTCCTCTAAAATTACCCGATGCGACACACTCCAGACACAACTCTCACATCCAAATTTCTAACTCCCAAGTATTATCTAGAAGTATCTTGATTACCACTCATCAACATTCAACATTGTTAACCATTTTAATCCAAAAACATTGATACATAAAATTAGTACTCCGATGCTACGATTCATTAATTGAACACTTGAATTAATACATCTATTGACATGACAATAATGTGAATATCACATAAAATTTTCACCTATAACCTATCTCTTGTAATGTCCAATGGTTTTCCATCATTCCTGCAACTTCAGATGTTCAACCCTTGACTCTAAACAAATCGCACACGCATAACAAACTGCGTTACATCCCACTTCAGCCGCACTACTCTGATCGTCTACTTTAAAGTCACTTCCTCACTTCGATTTCTATCAACTACCAGTCCCACAATTTTCACGTCTTATTTCTGACTCTCTTTAATATTCACCATAAATCACTATTCACCTCTTATATCCTCAACTTTCCACTCTGCGATGTTAGGTCGTATACAACTCAAGCCTCTGAATTGTTCAATAAATCTCAACTCTTTCATAGCCACTTTCCATTAGGTTCACGCAAACTGGCGAACGACTATCCTCTCAATAAGACATCAATCACTGTACTCACTATCGAGCTAGCAAGACAAGTCTATCCCATCCAATATGACCCCGTCTACTATCAACAAGAGATTAAGGGTCATCAGTTCCTCAATTTGTCAATAGTTAGTCGACAACCATAACAGTGGCATAAATCATCGCTACCCAACTATAATAGCATCTTTCACCTTGTGCTCAAAGTTACCTTAGTATAATGTCCAACAATCTCCCTAAGCATTACAAACGTCTTCCTCAATTCCTTCTTTTTCAATATCATCAATGAGACATAACTCCCAAAAATTCATTTCATAGTCTCCCATACCCGCACGAAGTATAACACAATCGTTAAGCATTCTCCAATACAGGAACTGCTACTACCCCAAGAATAATATAAATTATTTCTCTCCTAATGAAGTCTTCATCCAAGTAAACGACTTTAACAATATCAATAAATCTGTAGTCCTTCCTTAAAATCTTACAACCTCGAGGATCCATATGTTTTTCACATTTGAATCTCATTCCAATCATAATATCAATGATACCATCCCCACATTCTGGTTGGTGATAGAAGCTCCTAAATCCTGTTTAACACATGTTGATACTTTGACATCATAAACATGATTCCAATTCCTCTTGAATTTATTTTTCCTCTAGCATTATTCCTCTCAAAATACGTTGTCATTCTAATCATCCTTAATTGGAATAAGTTGCATCTCTATGCACTTATCTAATCCATTAATATCCTTATTAATGTCAAACATTTCATTCCCTTAATTCATTCACTAACAACTTATCTCACTTGACCTCATCTCAAGTAATCTGACCAGTTAATTCCTGAAAAGTTCATAGTCTCCATAACCAATTTCAGAGCCTCTCAATATAGACCTCTATTTACTATGAATAGATTCCACAAGTATTTTCATTTGAAATAGCAATGTTCAATTAAATTCACCTCTTCAAATCATGATCTACATCCTGACATCCTAGAATACATTTTCTTTTTTATGACTCAGACTAAATCAATTTTTCCTCAAGAAAAATCGTAACAAACTCATTCAATTATTCAAAATAACTTCACTGATTTCTAAAAATTATCCTCTAACTATCCTCACTCTTCATCCGTATCTGAAGATAATCCGACCCCAATTCAATTATACTCAGAACATACTCGCCTACCATTTGGTCCATCCATTCGTCAATCATCTGAAGTGGATATGTAACCTCAACCACTATTTTAACCAGTTACCGATAATCCACATACAGTTTCATACTACTTTCTTTTTCCTTAAATAATAACATCAAAGCTTCCAAAATGATACATTTGGTTTTATAATCTATTTCTCCACACATCTTCTAATAACTTCTCCAATCCTCCCAACTTTAAACCGGCATCCTGTATGGTGTCATAGGAACAAGTCGGGTACCAAGTACAAGATCAACATCAAATTTCACCCTCATCTAACATCGTTACGTGACAAATAGATTACTTCCATGTTTTGGACACATTTTTAAAACAATGTTCATCACGTTAGATTTCTAGCGCTTCAAACAGTATTCAAATCTGACATCCGGAACTCAAGTTATGAATTTTCGAAGTTCTGCTGATTTTCATCGTAGGGTACTCGGGTACCCATATATGGTAACCGGGTACCGTCGGAACATAAGCAGTTTTTTGTCATTTTCTGTGTACAAAATCTATTCCAACATATATCTGAAAATTCATTCTTCTCATAAATCGAGAGACACATTACTTCCTTCAAAATTCAATTTCCAAAACATCAAAATTCCAACTCTTTTCACAAGGCTACTAATATCTTCGAGTTCCGTCTCTAACTCGCGATCCATAAACCTCTAAAAAAAAAAACAACATTTCACATATGTGATTCCAACACAAAATTTACATTAATTCATCGCTCTATCACCATTCAAAGCATTTAAATCACACACAATGCTAACTCAACATTGATAACTTCATAATCAACCGGCAGTGCTGAAACATTGCAATTTTCTGAGCTTCACCTTCTAAAAGTCATCCTACTTTGATTAACATATTTTCTTATGGAATAAGAATATACGTAGACTCGTCAAAGTAATTTGTAATCACTTAGTTTCACTTCAGACAATCTACTCCAAGGATAACATTAAGTCAGTCCAACATCTCGCTTTAACGACAAGCCGTAATCATCCCCGGAAAAACATTAGGACCAACGCACAACTGGTACATCATTAGTCATAATATCGCCCTCCATTCCTAGATATGAGAACAACGCAAGTACCTGATCATTCCCACTAAAGGACACTCTGACCCGACCACTAGGAGTAAATCTAGAATTCGTTCTTCCTTCAAAATTAGAAAAACAACATAGCAACACTAACGTCTGCACCCATGCATTTCACGACATACTAAACCAATTGTTCACACATGAACCATCTCAGAGAAGTGCAAGCTTCTACCCCACTTGTTTCAATCCCACTCCTACAAACAAGTGATTAAAAAAAGCAAGCAAGCACCGATAGTGTTTCACACACTTTTCGCGTACTAAGGAACAAACAGCATTAGACAACTTGGCCAGACGAACCGACTTGCTCTGATACCAATTGTAACACCCCACTTTTCCATAATAGAAATTACATTGACATATATCAGAATACATAAGCAGGATGTCACATTCTTCAAATATTGATAACGTTTAAAGTAACTTTATTACTTCTTTTATTCAAACATAATCAATTTGGCAGCGGAATAATAAAATTAGTTCAATTCCATGTCATTACAGCTTCAACGACAAATAAAACTCCATAAATGTGTGGTCCAACATAAGTAAAATAGAAGATACGTAACAAATGAAATAAATCAAAACATAACAAGATTCCCAATTCACGTGTTACATATCAGAGCGACTCCTAGGACTCGATCAGGTAACCCTCACTCCAAGCACTACTTGGGTACCTGATTATCTGTACTCCCAGGGGAGCACAAACACAACAACACAAAAGGGGTGATAATTTCATTCAATAAATATACGATGAATATCACATGCTAAGGATTAGTAATCACACAATTCACACATCACAAAATCACTTCACAACATAACACATCATTCACATAATACAACATCAACTCAAAACGATGCAATGCAATGAGACCGACATCAACTCAATGCATGTGGTACCATCAGGGCATAATCCCTTATCACATATGCCAATTTGGGAAATAACAGGGCATAAGCCCTCATCACAATGCTATTACAGGCCATCAATAGGGCATGAGCCCTCATCACTATGCAACATGCGACATCATATACAACAACATAACTATACAACCACAAGGCATAAGCCTTCAACATTCGTCAATAAAGGCCACCAACAGAGTATAAGCCCTCACCACACATGCAACCAAGCAACATCATCGTATCACACTTCATCAAATATTACAATAATATAGTGTCATAGTATCACAATCCACTACACATATTACCAATCCATCATGAACATTCCACAACAATAACATTTCAAAACATAACATCATAGTATTACAAGATAGTATCATATCATCACATCAACTAAGCACATTAGCAACTCATCATCAATATTCAATAGCAACAGCAAAATAATATCACTCTACTCAAAACGAAACTCTTCATTACACATCATAATCAATTCACATAAAGTCCCATGTTTTAAACTTAATTTATTATTATTACTAGCCTTCTTATGTCCATCTAAGCCTTACTAGTCATTGTGGATCTAGAGAATACACTCCATACGTGAAAACGAGAATTTTTGCACCTTTGCCTGCCCATACGCGTATTGTTGCCTATATTATGCGTATTACCTTGCTGCCTGCCCTGCCATATGGGTAATGTTGCCTGTATTACGAGTAATGCCTTCTGTCATGCCCTGCCATACGCATACTATTGCATGTGTTACGCGTATTGCCTTACTTCCTGCCCTGTCTTACGTGTAATGATGCTTGCATTACGAGTAATGCCTTATGTCCTGCTTTTCCTTATGCATAATGCTGCCTGCGTTACGCGTATTGCCTTCTGTTCTGTTCTGCCTTACGCCTAATATTCCTGCCTTACATGTAATACTTCCAGCATTACGCGTAACACTTCCTGCCTTACGCGTAACGGCAGTCTGCGACCAAAAATCTCTATTTTCACATCAGAACAATTTCCAATCATTTTGAGCACTTTCAACCTTTAAATTTGGGTCCAAAATAACATTCTTTCACATATTAACTTAGGGATTTAATTTTAATTCATTATTTTATAATTTCTACATCAATCCCTTCAATTTTTGTCACATCCCTAGATCTACAATTTCTCAGATTTGGGATTTTATGAACAACACAACAATAGTAAAAATCAGTAGCAACACACATCATAGACATCATTGAATCATCATTCCACGTAGGTTCAGATAAACATATTAACAATCAACAAAAGAAAATGATATACATCTGATCTATACAAAACCTAAAGAGGGAAAGGAACCCTCACTACCCTCTCATGTTATAATCACCATTTAGAGAACCCATTCTCCCCCCTTACCTTAATTTGCAGCTTTGATCCTTCAACAATGATGGGATTCTCCTTGTCTCCTTTTTTTCCTAGCTTCTCTTCTCTTCTTTTCATGTGAAACAATTTTCCCAATTCTCCTTCCACCATTCTCTTTAATTATTCCTTATTATTATTTCCCAATAATAGTTCTATAATAATAATAGTAATAAGCACCATAATATTAATAATAATATTATTAGTGGTAACTATACCATATATCTAATAATATTTTTATTATTAATAATAGTAATATTTCTTCATTTCCCAATATTATCATTATTATATTGTCATTCAAAGCTTATTCCAATTATCGAATTATACTAAATTCTCACATCTCCTTAGTCAAACCACATAGTTCTACAATTTCCAATCATCAAATGACTAAATATTTAAATGGGGCATTACAGAATGAACTCTCATGGTCTTCAAAGTATCTCACATACCACATGCCCTGTGATTATTATGATTTATAACCTACCTCCATGGCTATGTATGAAACGCAAGTACATGATGTTATCTATGTTAATTTCTGGACCTAAACAATCAGGGAATGACATAGACGTATACTTGACACCTTTAATCGAAGATTTAAATATTTTATGGGAGAACGGTGTGAAATTTTATGATGGATATAGGAAAGAAAGTTTCAATTTGAGGATGGTGTTGTTTGGCACAATTAATGATTTTCTGGCATACGAAAATCTACAAGGGTATAGCATTAAAGGTCAAAAAGCGTGTCCTATTTGTGAAGAAAACACAAATTAGAGGCAATTGGAATTTTTTCAAAAGAATTTATTTCTCGGTCATCGTAGATTCTTAAATTCTAATCATCACTATCATGGGTGGAGAAAGGCATTCAATGGAAATTCAGGACATGATAAAGCTCCACCTATGTTGACAGGTGACCAAATTTTTGAAAAGGTGAAAGATATGAGTACTCAGTTTGACAAGTCTTTTGCACATATGCTTGTCAAAGGTGGGTGGAAGAAGAGGTCTTTTTTTTTTTGAATTTCCATATTGGAAGTCGTTGTATGTAATACATTTTCTTGATGTTATGCATATTGAAAAAATGTATTTGAAAGTGTTATTGGTACATTACTTAATATATAAGGAAAGTCTAAGGATGACGTTCAAGCAAGAAAAGACTTGATACAGATGGGAATAAGAACTGAATTAGGACCCATGAATAAAAGAAAATGAACATATCTAACGCCTGCTGCTTATAAGTTATCTAGAAAGGAGAAAAAAAATATTGTGTAAGTTTCTAAGTGAAGTTAAAGTTCCAGAAGGTTACTCTTTAGATATTAGAAGATTTGTTTCTATGAAAGATCTCAAATTAAATAGTTTAAAGACACATGATTTCCATGTTATAATGGAGCATTTTTTACCAATAGGTATACGTTCTATTTTTCCAGAAAAAGTAAGAAGCGCCATAAATAAATTGTGTTTTCTCTTCAGGTCAATTTGTAGTAAGTTGATCGATCCTGAGATCTTACCAATATTGCAAAAAGAAATAGTTATTACTTTGTGTGAGCTTGAAATGTATTTTACTCCCTCATTTTTTAACATTATGGTACATCTTGTTGTTCATATTGTGAAAGAGACACAATTGTATGGACCAACTTATAAGAGATGGATGTACCCTATTGAGCGTTATATATAAATATAAAAAGGGTACGTGAAAAACCAAAGTCGGCCAGAGGGTTGTATGGTTAAACGATACATTGTTGAAGAAATGGTTGAGTTTTGTACTAAATATTTATCTAATGTTCAATCCATTGGACTACCCAAATCTCATATTTTCGAAAGGAAGGAAGGAAAAAATTTAATCGGAAATAAAATTATGACAATATCAAGGGTTGAACAGGATCAAGTTCATTTATATGTTCTGCACAATGACAATGAGGTTGAGCCATATGTTGAAATGCACAAGGATGTACTTCGGGGTTTAAATCCAAATAGAAATGAAAATTAGATAGTACGAGAGCACAATCAAAGTTTTATACAATGGTTCAAAGATCATATTTATTCAAAGTTTGATTTAGATCTCACTTCAATAACAGAAAGGTTGAGATGTTTAGCATATGGTCCGAGTTTTGCTCGTGTTTTCTTATAGTGCATATGCAATTAATGGATACACATTTTATACCAAAGAACAAGATGATAAAAGTATTATGCAAAATAGTGGTGTCACAGTTGTAGCTGAAGTAATGCACATTTCAAGTATGAATGACTTAAACCCCAAATATACAAATATGTCATATTTTGGGGTTATCGAGCATATTTGGGTGTTTGATTATGAGAAGTTTCATATTTCTATCTTTGGCTGTAAGTGGGTACATAATAGTGTCATACGAATGGATAAGTCAGGATTTTTACAAGTGGATCTTAATAGGGTGGGGTACAAAGATGAGCCTTTTATTCTAGCCTCTTAAACTAAACAAGTGTTCTATGTCACTGATCCGACAAGTATGAAATGGTATATAGTGCTTTTATCTAACAAAGTGATTGATGATAACAGTGTAAATCAAAGTGATATTAATGTTGAGAATGAGTCATATGTTATAGGGAATGAGTCTTATATACGAAATGATCAAGATGAGAATATTATAGCAGATGAATTATATATTAGAAATAATCATAATGAGGGAATTTTGATCAATCCATCAGTATGAGTTGTTAAGAGCCAAGTAATTCATATTCCAACTAAGAAAATAAAGAGATGTTAGTGAAAAAGGTACTAGTAAAACGTTATATGTTTTGTCATTCAATAAAATTGTTATATTGTGTTTATGTTTTTATATTGTGTTTATAATTTTATATTGTGTTTATGTTTTTATATTATGTTTATTCATTCAATGCTACTTGAATTTTATATGGTATTTATGTTTTTCTTTAATATTACAAGTCAAATGGCTAGTAACGAGGAAAAATCACATCCCGCTTCTAATAATTATGGAAATGAATCAACTCGTGATATGGAGAATGATATTAGACGAGGAATAACAATTATGAAGTCAATCATTCATGCAAGAGATAAAGGTATCGAATTTGATATACATTATAATGAAGACAAACAACTAATTGAGCCTAACAGTTCAATATTGACAAGTTACATTGGTTCCCTTGTGAGAATAGAAATTTCAATCACTTGTGATGATTGGAGAAAGCGTGAGTTGAAACCCGTTAAAGAAAAAATATGGAGTGATATACAGGTGTCATATGTGATGTCATTTGTTTTTGTTGACGATTATATCTTTAAATTACCAATACAGTCTATGTATATTTTTTGTAGAGGTCTTTTAACATTGATGATGATCGAAAAACATATTGTCTTCAATTATCCAGAAAAATACTAAGAGGGTTTTGATCTTTTTTGACAAAAAAGTTTCTTAGGGATGCCGATAACAATTTTATCGATGCAAAACTTCCAAAGGCGTATGCAGGCTTGATTTTTCCTGGAGAATGGGAAACCTTTAAAGACAAACGAAGAACCTCTGATTTTCAAGATGTGAGTATCGTGAATCACCAACGAGCATCAAGTCCCTTGTATCCATACAGAAAATGGCGTATGAGATATGCACGCTTACAACAAAGATTGGTAAGTATATATAAATGCTATGATATACTTGTTCATTATGTGTTACAATTGATTTTATTATTTCTCTTAATGTGTAGTTAGAAGAGGAGAAAAGTCAAGAAACATCTCTTCAGGAACATGTTTTGTGGAAGGTTGCCCGGGTGGGTAAGGATGGAGTTGTTAAGGAAGATGTGCTTCAAATTTATGAGCAATGTGTAAGTATATCAATATTCATTTAATTAAATCAAAAGTTTATTAACATAAATAATTTATGAGTTTTAATCACCACTAATTTATTTTGATATGCATATGAATTTCAGGAGAATCTATCTCAATCTTTAACTCAAGCTGAAAATCATGATTGCGGGAGTATACTTAGTCGAGTATTAAATGTTCATGAGTATATCGATCGTGTGACGGGTAAGTGATTCGGGGTGACTCAAACATCTTTGGGTAACCATCATAAGAGAAAAGGTCATAGCAATAAAGAAGTGATGAAAAAGTTAGAAAAATTAAAAGCTAAAGTTCATGAGTTGGAAAAGGACAAAGAAAGATACATGTCAGAAAGGCAAGGTTCAGGGTTCAAGGATACTAGTGATAAAGATAGTATCAATTGTGATTTCCAACAGAAAAATCCTGAGGTAATATATATTATTATGAATTAGCACAATTTTTTTAATTGACATATATACACATTAACAATTTCATATTTATTATTGGTTTAGGGCATTTCACCTTGTCAGCTCTATTTAGCGTCACCGACTTATCGCATAGTTGGCAAGGGAAAAGTATATAACACTTTGGGATAAGTACTTCACCATAAACCGCTTCCTGCTGGATTTTTGAAAGTATCAATTGATATTGCTTTAGAGAGGGATGCGCCATTACCTGTACCTGACGATATTTCAGATGCAACATTGGTGGGAGAGGCAATAGGATCGTATATTACATGGTCGTCAAACCTCATTTGCATAGATGATGAGGTATGTTGAAAACCATTATGAATTATAGAGTATTCAAATTTTTTACAACCATTTAACGTACATTTTTTCATGGTAATGTTAGACTCCTACAAAATCCAAATCGAAAGATAAGGGGATTACGCGACAAACTGAGTTAGTTGCATCCAAAAAAGAGGTACATTGATATATATACATAGAAAAAGTTAATTCACAATCTTATACTTCACCTAACTTATATGGATTTTATCTTTAGATTCATGCGAAAGAGATGTAACAAGTCAATATGAGTAAGAAGCCTGAAATTGACAACATGTCCACACAAAAAAGGATGTTGCAAAGTCCGCGACTAGAAAAAAGTCTACTTCTCAGCATAGGTCGTGCCTTTAGACATTAATAGGAATATTAGATTTGGCTGACGGAGGTGCTCGTAATATACCTATGGAGGAAGGTATTTTTGGTTTTTTCTATTACGAAACAATTAGTAAAGAGGATGTGGATCAAGTTCTTAGACATTGGGAATTAGTCCTCGGTGTTATCGATATATACATCAGGTATACTCCGATCAACTTTATTTAATTAATTGAATAATTTATCTACTCATTTCAATGAATGGTCTTAATATTAATGGTATTTTTATTTAAGTTTCATGTATGCCAACTTGATGCGTCCGCATCAATTGGACCAAAGGTTATGTTTCTTATCTCCAAACAATATCAACTCACTATTAATCGAACAAAGACCATATGAAGTCAAAGAGTACTCTGTCCGTGTATTTATTACCAACAAAGATACAGAAAAATTGTTTTTTTTACCATTTAATACTGAAAACGAGTAAGATTTTCATTCAAACTTCATCTATTATAATTTTCGTGTTTTGATGTTGTGTAGAAAATATCTATCTAACATTTGTTAATCTTACAATGGACACTGATTGTTGATTGTGATTAATCTAATAAGAGAAATTGTATATTATCTTGATTCGTTAGAAGGTGATTGGACAAAATACCCAAATATGAAGAAGATGGTTGATACGTAAGTTAGATTGTTCTAAATCTTCGTTTGTATACTTATTTATTTATTTATGTGAGATTGTTCTAAATATTCGTTTATATTTTGTTGGAGTTATACAAATTTTTCGATCACAAAGAGATACTCAAATACCAAAGAGTAAAGAAAATAACATTACGTGGATCAAAGTGCAGGTATATTTTCATAATTTTGATTATATTAGTGATGTTACTTGATAAAACAAGTTAAACTATATATCCTGATATATGTTCGTATTTTTTCCATGTGTAGTATCCTCGTCAATGTAATGGTATAGATTGTGGTTATTTCATGTTGAGGTTTATGAAAGAAATTATTCTTTTGAATCAAATAGAGATTTCAACCATGGTATGGGTTTCTAACTTATGATTTATTTTAATATATTTAACACATTTCATCTAATTAATTAGTTTTAACTAAATCATATTATATTATATTATGTAGTACTTTGATGAATACAAGTATTCTACTTACTTGAAAGATCAATTGGACGAAATTAAGGAGGATTGGTGTCAATACATTATTGAGATGAGAATTTTATAAGGTATTGTGACACTTTCATTGATGAGAATTTTGAGTATATATAAGTTTGAGTTTTGATGAGATACTATATCGTCATTATTGTGGTAAATTGTGTTGCAATGTTGTTGTTGTTATGTAGAAGGTTAGCTAGGATGGTATTGGAATTAAATTCAAATAAAGTTTTGTTTGTATCATGGTATGAATCAGGGAATTTTCAATGGTGGGTTATAACGGATTCTTGATTTATTTTTGTTACATTGATTTGTGTTAAATTATAATAGTTATAAGATTTAAGTGTTATATAGCTTAGTTTTGATATGCCTTTGTTGATTTTGTTTTAGGTAGGTGCATATGTAGATCATATAGAGATAACAAGTTCATTTAAAAATTGTCAGTGTTGTTGTTTGTAGAGAAGATAATAGAGAAGATAGCAACTCTAGAAGATATTAATATGTACATTTGGTGCATACTTATTGGATTATAAAGTTGTATATATAAATATGTAAATTTACGTATATATAAATATGTAAGTTTATGTATATATAAATTATTGAATTCTTCAAGTTGTATTTCATTTATGTATATATAAATTATTGCATTAAAGTTGTATATATAAATATGTAGATTTGGTGCATATTTATTGGATTGAAGCTGCAAATTTATGAAATCTGGTGCAAATTTGAAAGACAACGCTTAAATTTTAAGTGATTATTTGTATAGGGCGCTTAAAATATAAGCTGTATATATCAAAAAATCCGTGAATATTAGACAGCGCTTTAAACAAAAAATCGTTGCCTATATTGGAGAATAGAAAGCGCTTTTAAAGAAAGCGCTGCCTAAAGAGATGCACACAAAAGCGTTTGTGAAGTACAAAGCACTGCCTAAAACATAAAAAAGTGAACAAAAATATATATTACACAGTGTTTTTAAAAGCGCTGTCTAAAATGAAAGCGCTGTTATAGACACGTTATTACAGCAGCGCAGGAATAAGCAGCGCTTTTAAGCGCTGTCAATGACAAAAAAAAGTGTTATCTATTTCCCTATACGGCATACATTTTTTTACGTTTTATTACACTTATTTTACGTAAAAGCGCTATTTATTCCTTTATATAGCGTGAAAAAATACTGTTTATTTCTTTATATGGCGTAAAAAAACGCTTTTCATACACTTATTTTATGTTTAATAAGGTCTTAAAAAATTTCATTAGTAAAGTTAATTTCAATTTTTCATGCAGGATCTCTTAAAAATTTGAGTGATAAAAACTAATTTTTTTTTATAAATAAATTGAAAGTTTTTTTTTCTTTCTAATTGATCTAAATTTGAATTTTGTCAATCTAAATTTTGATTTAAATTATCTGTTTTTGCAGTTATGTCCAATTCACACATTTAAAATATTTATGAATATTTAATTGAGATTGAACAATTTAAATTTAATAAATATTTATTTTTTATTAAAAATTTAAACTGTGACATAGTATAATTTAAAGTTGTTGTTAATAAGATAATAAGAGAGGAATATGAAGTATTTAGATGGATCCTTGTAATGGAATCAAAGGTTGTTTTTGCAATCTTGGGAATATTCATGATAGCATATGTTCTCTATTACCCGTGGTTAAGATAATGGATTTGAAAAGGTATACCTTTTCTCTTGTCAAAGGAACCAACTACTATTAAGCAACAACAACACCTTTTCACAATCATACTATAACGAGGTAAACACTAATCTATAGAGAAAAAGAAGGAGAGAGAAGTATTGAAATTGAATGTGAGGGAGAGGGAACATGTAAATTGTAGGTGAAGAAAAGAGATTGAAATGTGTCATATTAGGTTTATTAAGTCTTTTTAGATGGAGAAATAATTGCAACAAACATGCTTTACACACATGCACACATGCTAGAGAGAACAAACAGATGTCGATTCACGAGTAAGAGTTACTAAATTTTTTCACTTATTTTTATACCATAAAGTTTAGTCGGATATTAATATCATGTAAATATAACTTATTTAAATTTTTTTTATATAAAAGTATTGATAAATTTAATGTGTAAGAACTAATAACAACAAAAATAATTGACATTGAGAAAAAAATAATTTTACCTGTAAGAAGAAAACAATTTTACTGATAGAAAACATTTCGATCAAATCATTTATTTTGAAGAAGAGAATAGTGTTGTTTGATGTACTATATTTTAAATAGTTGTTAAAAAAATTATAAATAAGTCTAAAAAAATAATCACTCAAATTCTTAAAAATAAATCTTATTTTTTACTTAAGTGTTTTCAAATCTCTATGATTCTCTTTATATGAATCACACAAATCTAAAATATTTAAAAATATTTATCATTCATCTCATAAGATATTAAAAATTTACTCTTATCTCTTTAAGATTACCACTAAAATTTCAAACTATTCTCTATATATTCAACTTTAAAGTTATGAAGGTTATGAAAACAAGAATGATTAATATGCATATTTATAATTGAGGTTAATAGCTAATTTTTCCCATGTCATTTGACCGATATTTAAAAAAACCGTAAGAAAATAATTTAGATTCCACCGTAACATATAAAGATTCCAATGATTCAATCTTTCATTAAACTCATTTATAGAATAATATGATGTGGCATTGACACGCTGCAATATATTTCATATTTTCATTTTGTTTTATTTACACGTGTAATTTCTTCCTTGATTATTAATTGTTAAACCGATTTTATTACTTATTTATTTTTCATAACCCTAATTCCCAAATCTTTCGTGATCTTCTCCCTCCTTCAAAATATAATCATGCACCTTCTTTCTTCTTCCCATTCTTTTTCTTCGCTATCAAGCTTGCGCCTTCTCATTGTGTGTTATCTATTTCCCCATTTTTGTTTTACTTTGAAGATTTAAAGAACTATGTAAGTGAAAATGGTCGGAAGTTCAAAGAATATCATGTTTTCTAATGCTAGAATCACTCCCAAATATGGACATGATCTTTTAATGAAGGTGTTCGTTTCAAAGTCTGCTACAAATCTTGGGAGAAAATATTGGAGTGCAAATTTTAGAGAAAAGAAGAAGATTGTCAGTTATTTAATTGGGATGATGAATACTTTAGTGCATTTGATAGAAAAAGAACTCTAGAAGATTATGATGGATGCAATATATGTGATGTGATGATAGAGTATTTGAGGAAATTTGGCAGGAATTTCGAGAAGGAATTTAGAAGGGAATTTGAGACAAAACTGTGTTTCAATGAGATGGAAGATATGAAGAACAAGTTACAGAACACAAGAAAGAAGATGACTTTTTAAATTATAGTAGTTATTTTTTCTTGAGTTTATTTTGTTCTAGTTTTAGCATCATAAAAGTTGTATTGTATTAGGTCTAATTTGTATAAAAATAAAAGTTGTGTTATGATGTCTTATGCCTTATTTCAGTATTGATAAATTTAATGCGTAAAAACAAATAACAACAAAAATAATTGACGTTAAAGAAAATAACTTAACTGGATAGAAAAAGATTTAAAAAAATTATTTATTTATTTCGATCAAACAATCTATTTGATAGATGATAGCAACTTGTAACAATCTATTTAGAAGAAGAGAGCAGTTTGTCTGATGTACTATATTTTCAAAAATTGTTACAAAAGATTATAAATAAGTTTAAAAAAATAATGACTCAAATTCTTAAAAATAAATCATATTTTCTAGTCAATTGTTTCTAAATCTCTGCAACTCTTTTTATATGAATCACATAAACCTATAATATTTAAAATATGGGTTAAATATGCTTTTTGTCCCTATAAATTATTAAATTTTGCTTTTGATCCCTATAAAAAAACATGACATGTTTTAGTTTTTACAAAATTATTAGCACGTAGTTTTAGTCATTGTTATTAAATCGATGTGTATTTTTAAATGATTATTTTGCAGACATATTTAGAACGTTATAAAAAATTTCTCAAAAAAAAAGAAAACTCAAAATTTAATTTTGAAGTCGAGATTTTTATTACTATTATCAATATTTTTTTAAATTTAAAAAATTCATATTTAATTCTTCTCATTTTATAAAATTCTAAAATTTAGTATAGCAATATTTTATAATATTTTAAATACGTATAAAAAAATTATTTAAAAATTTATAAATTTAAAGGTAATTAGACAATTTTTAAAATTTTAGAAAATAGCGTGAACTAAAACTGAATGAATAAAAAAAATTTAAAAACTAAAATTTATCATTTTTTTAATAAGAACTAAAAATAAAATTTGAGATTTTTATAGGGACCAAAAATATATTTAATCCTAATAATATTTATCATTCATCTTATAAGATATTGAAAATTTATTTTATCTCTTTAAGATTACCGCTAAAATTTCAAATTATTCTCTATGTATTCAACTCTAAAATTACGAAGGTTAGGAAAACAAAAATGAGTAATATACATACTTATAATTATGACTTTTAAAATCCAATAAATATTTAAAGGCTTAAAACAAATTCATTAATAAACAACCAAATTTGATATTCAAAATCTATTTAAATTATATATGATATTCGACGAACTTAAATCATTCATCGAAATCGAATGACCGATACTGCTTCTAACCCATCAATGACAAGACTCGTCAAAAGTCAATTATATTTGTGGCCCGTCAAATCAGTCCGCACATCTGCTAAAAAATAACAGGTTAGATTCTGATTTTGGGCCTGCAATCCACCAAAACCTATTCCATTAAAGACCGTCGTCTGTCAAAAGTCACCCGCTAAATCTCACTGTTCGCCAAAACTCATCACACTTATTTATTCAGCTTATCCTACCTTAATCCCACTCTTTTTAATTAATTCTAATAATTTTAATTTTGAATGATTTTATTTTTTTAATTTATTTATGAAAATATACAATATTTTTTAAATAAAATTTATTTAAATGAGAATCCTTTCTTAGCTTCTAATCTCCAAAAAAAAAAAAATTGCATTAAAAATCAATCAATTAAGATGCACAATATGTGGACAAAACATTGTTTTTTTTCTTTACATAATGGACAAATGTATTGTTGGTACAATCTCTAAGGCACCATTGTTGTCCATTCACATTGTTTTTTTAGATTCCCTTCCACATGTTCCGTTCAGATGTTAAATTCAATTTTGTTTTTATCCATATAAAACATATATTTTCTTTTTAATTGCTCTTTTTTAAAGATAAACGTATTCTTATATATGTCGACGTTTCTAAATTTGAATCTTAACTTTTTGTCAATTATACTTTTAATACTAAAATTTAAAATTATTTGAGTTTTAAAAAATCTTAACATATTATTATCACTCCTAATTATAAGACATTTTTGAAAATTTTTAATTTTTATTTATAAATTCTTTTCAACTTTTTAAAGTATATATATTTTTTTAAAACATACATTTAATTATATCACATCTTTTTTTACAATTAGTATAAATATATTTGTATAAACATCAATTTTTTTTTGTTAAGGATACATTTATAAAATTATATAAATAATTAATAAATATAATATTGTAATTAACTTTCTTAATCAGCGTAATTTAGTCTATAAAGTGTTATATTTAGAAATGGAAATAGTATGTATTTTGGATATCGAAATGTTATGAGCACACAAACAACAAACAAATAATGAGATGAACATGAAAATGATATATTAATGGAATAAGAAATTTCTAGTGTCAATTCTTCCACACCCTTTATGTTATATCTATTTGGTTATATAATCTTTCAACCTTGTACTAAGCACCCCCATTCTCTGGCTGCATATTTCATGTATTTTCCTCATCTTCTATTGAGTCACCTGTCGCAGCATGTATTTCATCACCATTTGTTGAGTCAGCCTGTGGTGGGACCATTTCATCACCATTGGTAAGCTAAAGTCAAAAATTTCAAATATCTTAAACCAGGTAATGGTGAGCTAGTCTCAAAGCAAGAGCATGTTTAGAATAGTGTTGGATTATCCAAAATCATGATAAATTATCATATTTACGTAGAAGCTACAAAATCATGGTAAATTATCATAATTAATTTATTACGTAGAAGCTTTAACTCTAGCTTTAAATCTAAAGATCCTCACGGTATCAAACAAAGAACTTAACTCACTTATAAAAACACATATCGATGTAAATTATTAACAAACAAAATAAAATAATACATTTTTTTACTCAAAAAAGTTACTCTGTGACGTCACCATTAAATATTCATATCTATAATTAAAAAAAAAGAAGGATAATGAGTGTTGTTATGATAATATATAAATTAGTATAAAAATAGTGTATTAAAAATAATCAATTAGTATATTTCAAAGTTGTTTTAAAACATTTTATCATGACTAGTTCAAAGGAAAAGAAACCTAATAATTCAACTCATATTGCGATTGGTATGGATAAATTAAACACAGTGTAGTAATCCCCATAGATAGAGAATCTTTTATCATTAAAACGACAAGATAGGTTAGGCGAATAATAAATGCCTAAATAAACAATTCATTTAAATAAAATAGTTTAATGCAGAAAATAAAATAGAGACGTGGTATATCCGGTTCTGTTGTATGAATCCAAAATCCAAAGAATCACTTTTTTGCGGGTCGACCGAAAAGGAAATCACTAAACTTTCACGCCTCACCTTTTTCTCATTAATTTCTTCCTCCAACCTCTTCTCAATTTCTGCTTTAAATACTCCAATTTTTTAATATCTTTCTAAATATATCCTGAGTTAGACGTGGTAAGTTTAGATCTGTTTTGTAAAAATCTGTAAAAAAATGGGACGGACGGAACGGCTATAATTGAAGATGACTGTCTAAAATTTAAGTCAGTTTTGCTAAAAAGTGAGTGTCGGACAGAGAAAGTTCGCGGATACTACATTTTTTAAATTTAGAAATATCGAATTTTATGTTAATAATCATGTCAACAAAAATCTACAAAGAAAACGAAACAAAACAGTTATTAAAATGCGGGTAAAACAGACATGTCCAATGAACCAGATACGTCTTACTACCTCTACGTTAAGCAATAAATTAATAATGAATTTCACATTGAACTTTAAAATCAATAAATAAATAAATATGAAGATACTTTTTCCATAAAAAAACAAGAAATAGTAAAGCCCTCACGATAGTATAACCTGTCATGCAATTGTACCGTAAAGAACAGTTCCTCTAGCTAGAGTTTCACTCACATGGAATCTCAAGTACTCTTCTCCATTTAAATCCAATATTCTACATCTCTATAATTGTATATAGTGGACCCAAAATATTTATATTGATTCACTACATGAACTCCCCAAACTATAAAATGGTTAAACTTTTGTAAAAGAAAGAGTAAAAATAAAAAGTCGCTTTCTCGAGTTAATAAATGTTGGTGTTTAGTGGAGTTGAATGTAGGTCGGTCCATATAAATGGAAGTTGAATATGTCGACGTTATTTAATGCTAAATATAATTGGGCGGCTGGCCCTCCCAAACTTAGCCTACAACCATTTTCATTGCATTTAATGTACTCACTTCAACTTATAGAAACTGATATTGACAACTATTTTTTAATACTATAACTTTAAATATTTGTGTACTATAATTAAAATAGAAACAAGACAAGATTTTTATAGTAGTAAGATTACTTATGAATGATTCCAACTTAAGGAAGGATCGTTTATATTATAAACAAATTTTACTTTTAAAATTTATTAAATTTATTAAATAATTAATATATAAATATTATATATAAAGTAAATATATTAATTACTTAATAAATTAAAAAGTAAATTATTTTTATAATATAAAAGGAAAGGAGTTTATATTTATCTCATCTTTCTTCAACATTTAATTAGTGTGTAAAATTAAAAAAAAAAATTTAACTATAGCTCAAATTCGAATTTTGTACATAAAAAATATAGATGAAAATAAATTTAGTTAAATATGATAGGCAAAATTCTCTATTTATGAATAAAAATTATATATAAGGTAATTCACATCTTAATATAATAAAAAAATTATAATTTAGTAAATTCTATTTCAATTGGAAAATTAATATTGTTATATTGAACGGAAATATCAATATTAAAATTTTAAAATTTAAAATTGTAGATGTGAGTTTCTAATAATTATCAATATTTTTCATATTTAAAAAGAAACTTGAACAATATTTGTAGCATTGTTTTCTAAGACAATATTATCATCATTATCCCAAAGTTTATTCCATATAGAAAGTTATATCATTTACGCATTAATAAATGTATATTTGATCTTTGATAAAAATAAATAAAAGAGCTATTAAGTTATCCTAATAAAAAACTGATACATTTATATTTTTCAATAAAAATTTGATAAGTGAACTTAAATGAAATTGTATATGTGTAATAATAAATTATATATAATAATATTTTTATTGAAAAATAGTAAAAATCATCTAAGAAATTATATTAAGTTTTTTTTTCTTCTTTTTATTAACATAAATGTTAGGGTTAAATATATTTGTGATCCTCTTAAATATCTTATTTTTTAATTTTAATTTCAAAATTTTTTTTCAATGAATGATCCTCCTAAAACTTTTCATCCACATTTTTGATCTATCGTACTAAAACTGTCGCTAATTCAATCGTTAAGTAGTAAATTATCGCTTTGATAGACTTTAAATCACTCCGATTCACATGACTTTTTTTCAATAATCACCAATACTATGATGATTGTCATATACATAATAAAGTACACCACTTTATATTTACGTAACTTAGAAAGTATATTATTTTTTATTACAAATCAAATCACCACACACTTGGTGATCAAATATAATTTTTAAAAAAATATAAATATATGATGTTGTTCTTGAATCAATTCTAAAATAAAAAATTGGTCTTATCTTTTAATGTACGATTAAGTATAATAACTTTAAATGTTCATTAATTTTTTGCAATGATATTACAATTTATGCCGAAAACTGTTTCAAGGTTTTGAGTGGAGAAAATAAATTATGAATTGTAGTTTAAAAAACTCAAGTGAAAGAGGTGAAATCTGAATTTTGAAATGAATATTGGCTTATATACATCCTTTGAAATATTTTGGATCAATTGTACATATTGATAGATGTTTCATGAAGGTTGTCATTTGTTTAGAATATCAATGGTTGATAAAACAATACATTCTGCAATTTTAAAACGTGTTGATTCTTTCAAAGTTCTAAAGTGTAACAAGTTTCATAAATTATGTAACCAGTTATACCTAATTCATTTTACAAAAACCAGTAAAATTTGAACTTGTAACTGTTTATCAATAGAGTGTAACTTGGTTACACTTATATAAAAAGTGAAAAATATTTTCTCAAAATATTTGACATGGAAGGTATTGATACATGGATGCTTAGAAATATTTGAGATGAAATGATAAATAATTTTCTGAGCATCTATGAATTATAATCAAATACCTTTGCAACAAGATCAATTCCTCTTAAATCAATATCCAAAGGCTTATTTAATCTTGATACTATGAATGAGCTAGGACTTCAATCTTTTATCATCATGGTCAAAGAGTATTTTCATTGCCATCCAATTAAAATAGTACATATTTGATCCTTTTGATATATGTCTTGAAATTTATATTGAAAAGCATTTTTCATCTTTTTGATATTTGAATTTGATATTCTTTTGTCTTCATCAAAATATTATACTTGGTGCATATTATCGTCACAATCTTTCTCTTTTTTTATGATGACAAAATATATTTATGGAAAGTTTTTGCTTGACACTTGATTTATTCTCTTATCTTGTATATCTCACATATCTTTCATAACTTCCCATTTATTTTGCAATTTATTTCTTTGTCTTTGGTATCCTGAAAACAATAATTTTTCTTCTCCTCCTTTTTGACATTATTAAAAGGAAAAAAGTAAAATCTAAAATAGTATAATAATATAAGAGAAATGATACATTAAACATAAAAGAACTTATCTTCTTAACAATACTAGCATATGTAGTCACAATTGATATCAATGTTGATGTATTTTCTAAACAGTTTTCATTCAGTGAAACTTTTATCATAGAATCTTGTATATTGAAAGGTTAATCTTGATTTGACAATACTAGCATATGATCTTCAAGTACCTACAAAACAATTAATAGTACTTTTTAGACACCCATTATTCTTTGGGTTCTGTTGGGTTAGTTCTTTTTTTACTGATACATACTCACCATAAGGAATACCATAATTTCTTATATAGAAAGTCTAACTAGGTGTGTGGTCTTTTGTATTACAATAAGAGCATCTAGGCTTAAAAATATAATTCCTTTTATAGGCGTAAGATTTATTTCTATCATAAGGCCTTTTATGATGGCAACATGTACTTTCTTTGATTTCTTATTGTTGAATTTGCTAGTAGCTTTTACAAAGATAGTTTGACTTGTACTAGGTTTATTAAAATTAGAAAAGCCAAATCCATATTTATCACTTGAATATCTTTAACTACTTAATACATTTTCTAAGCCAATTTGACTTTTTTCTTATTTCTTGATCACTTTGATTAGTTCAACAAATTTGAATTCATGATCTTGACATTTATTGCATGTAGTGTTTTTGAATTTTTCTAATTTCACTTTTGTGTCATTAGCCACACTTTCTAGATTAAACATGGTTTTCTTTTATTTCGAGCATTGTCTAAAAAATTTTAAAATATCATCATGTAATTCATGAAAAGTATTTTGGAATTCATCATAGGAAGTCCTATCATCAATTTCAGAATCACTAATTTCATGTTCTTCATCACTAGAATGATGTGATGCCATCAATGCCTTTTTGCATGACCTTCATCTTAAGATAAACTTATTTCATTGTCATCCCATATTACATACATTTTCTTTGGTCTTTTGTCATTCTTGCTCTTGAATTTATTATTCTTTTGAAATGTAGGTCATTCACTTTTGACATGTCATATTTTTCCACATTCAAAGCAAGTAACCTTACTTTTTGGTGCTTCTTTTTTACTCATTTCTTTTGTTCTTTATTTCTTTAAGAATTTTTCAAATTTATTTACTAAAGAATCATCTTGATAATTGATTTAGATAGACTTCAACATTTTTCTTCTTTGATAAACTTCATAAACCTTTATCTTCATATTTTTGTTTGCATCAAAATTAAACCAAAATAGATGATGGACATCTTCTTCACACGTGTTAAACTTAAGAGGTGAGTTCAGATATCTAATATTAGTTCATAGGTCCATACATGTTTGGGTCATGTCCTTAGTCTTCAAACCATATATCATTTAACATTCTTTAAACATAAATAATGTAAATGTAAAATGTTTAAGAATATTATTTCGGTCGAATAATAAATAATAAATAATAAATATACATAATATCAATTGAATAATTAAATATCTAATAAAACTATATAGGTTATAAATTGAAAGTGAAACTCTTTTAAAAATATTTACCCAAATAACACACATTTTCAAATTTACTCCCAAACTAACTCATATTTTAAAAAAAATCAATATACCTCAGTTTCAGAAAAAAATTGGGACAAAGTGTCGGCACCAGGTGAATTGATCTTGCCTTAAAAAATTAGAGTGGTGTCGTCAATTGGATTGACGATTGCATGTAGTGTAGTCATATTAACTGGTGACTTCATGCAAGCTTTTGGTGTTAGCGCCAATTCAATTGGCTACTTTGTGTAATTGATTTTTTTTATAAAAATAATAAATTAAATAGAAGACTAAATAATAAATATTAATATTTAACTTAAATTACTTTTATAGTCGAAAACAAAATAATACTAACAAGGACGACCGAGTTGGTCATACCGGTCACCGGTTCCACGTCCCCTAGTTACCCTAGCTCATTGCACTCGTTGTTGATTCACCCCATGTATTTGAGGATTTGAGGTCCCAGGAATATCACTTTCACCAGAATCCCTAAGAAGTTCTTGCATTTATAAGAAGTCTTGTGTATCCATAGACGCGCTATCGTAACTGAGTTCGTGATCCATGCCATAGTCATTGGTTCGTGTTGATAGGGTTATTGGTGTGTGTCCTAGACGATTGAAGGGCAACATTGGTGTGAATTATTTGTTGGAGAAAGGAAGAAATGGTTTTTGTGGTGTTTACAAAACCAATGGTATTTGCATGTCTTGGTGTTGTGACATATTGGCATATTGGCTATGGTAGGAGGAAGTGTTGGTGTTATATGTTGTTTTGTGTTTTAGATATGTTAGGATGATGTGTTGGGGGGAAATGGATGTTAGGTATTTTGATAATAAGCATCTTATTTGTGGTGGTATGGAGTATGCTCTTGGTTTTATGGTTGGGCGTCAAACATATATTTATTGTGGGTTTAAGTGTTTATGGTCAATAATTTTATTGGGTAACAGATTATGAATAAATGGTCTAGTAATTTTGTGGGGGGTTAGACGTCGAAGCTTCTTATGTGTAAGTGATTTGGAGTGGGTCATATAGATACATATCTTCACTAATAAACCCAATTGCAACCCATATGTACCAAGTCATATAATTTCTAGTTGGTTTAGTTTTAGTCGGCAACAGAGCGTCACGTAAGACTCATTTACTACGGTGCTTCAATTTACGATATTCAGATTTAGAGGAGTCTTTCTAATTGTAAAAGCCCCATTGATCATTAATTTTAAGTTAATGCCATCTACTGAGGCATGTTGGGGGATCTGAGATTTGTTGATGCATGTCGAACTCCAATTTCACACGGTCACTATGGTACATTTTCATGGTGGTAAACCTAATGATCGGTATGCATGCAGCCTAAACGACTACATCTTCTTATCTAATATCATGATGATGTTCCGTGCACAGATATGAGCGTCAAATAAACTGTAGAGGAAACATAAATAAGATTATAAAATGGGTAATATTAAAAATAAATTATTATTAATTAATTAGTTTAGTGGTAATACATATTTTGGGGTAAGGTGATCCAAGAGATTATGATACTGCGTAATGCAGTGTATAGGACATATGTCATTGGTCATACCACGAACAAACCATCTAAACTAAAAAAGTTAAAAATAAGTTATTTAGAATGAAAAATAGGTAAAGTAAGAAATGAAAATAATGTTATTAACTTACTTTTGAGCATAAGGGACTGTTGGTGGTTGAAGTTTCTTTCTCAGGAATTTCATAACACACATTTCTCCATAATCCAACCTCTGTTTGATTTCAGACATGCATCAACTTAGAGTGCTTACAATAATCCTGATTACAGATGGTAAAATTATCCTTCTAACCATGTCTATTGCATTAGACACATTGCACCAAATTAAATTCGGAGGATCAAAGATAAGACGCTCTAGAATTTTTTTTGAATGTAGTGTATACTTTAAATCAACCATCATTTTGACATTACCAGGACACAATTAGATTGTCAAATGTGGATGCATTAAGGTGGATGGATAACATTCCATTAGAGAAGTGGACAAGGGATTTTGATGGAGGACGTAGATGAGGCCACATGACAACAATCCTTGTGGAATCCATGAACGACATCTTCAAAGGCATTAGAAACCTACCAACAATTGTATTGAGAGAAATCTATTTTTTAGGTTGGGATCACTTTTCACAATCAGAGGTGAAAATGAATTGCAATGTCACGATTGGGGAAATTATCTAGTGTAAGCTGCATGAAAGTGATGAAAGAGAAAACTATCAAAGCTAGCACCATACGGTTACAATCATTGATCGTTATAACACACTTTCAATATACATGAACCAATGGACCATCATGAAGAGAGGTCGAATGGAGACTATTGAGTTGATTTAAATACAAGTTGGTGCGATTGTATCAAGTTTTATGCCTTCTGTATGCCTTACTCCCATGTCACTACGGTGTGTTCATATACTCGTCAGGACGTTTCCACTCATCTATCTGTCATTTACAAAGTCATAAACGTATTGAATATGTACATCAATAGCTTTCTGATGGTAGCAAATGAGGAATATTGGCCTACATATTAAGAGGACATAATTTGACACAATGATAACATGCAAAGAAAGAAAAAGGGTTACCCCAACAACAAGTGTATTAGGACATAAACATATACGACTGATAAAATGGTAAGATTATGTAGTATATGTCGTCAGCCCGAACACAATCGAAAAAAATTGTTTCAATGTTTGAGCAACCTCTGCATGATAATTTTTTTCTTTAAGTTTTTGTAACCTTGCAATGCAATATATATAACAATTTTTGGTTATATCAAAATTAACATAAACACCCCTAAAACATAAACACGTCCCAACAACACACAAACATAAACTCGCCTAAAACAATAATGCAAACAATAAATAAAAATACTTAATAGAGAAATATGTCTAAGATATTACAAAAAGCAAAACAATATCATTTGGTGAAGACATCATAGCTCTAACATCAATGTCATCTTTAACTTGCACCCACATATGTTGCATAACATTATTGTCATGTGCAATTGAGATATATGAAACAACTCTCTCAATAATTCTAATTCTTCCCTCATCTGCAATCTCTCCATCTAACCAACAGTTCAAACTCCTTTCAAGATGTTCGAAATTTTGAATGTTCCAAAAAAACATTTTCATCGGATACGTCGTTCATGAATAAAACACATGCCAACTTCTTCTGATAATCATCATAGAACTATTAAAGTTGAGAATAGGTGATGTGGCGTGAATGCTAAATGACACATCTATTTATAGTAAAAAAAGCATTCAACACATTGTTGCCAGTTGAATTGGCGCCACCCTTTAACATTGCACACAGGCGTTAATTCAACTAGCACGTTCACTTAAAGCATAGCACACTAGCGCCAATTAGATTGGATAGACTAGATGGAGTTGTCAATCAATTGGTGCATCCCTCTATTTTTATAATGGAGTCGCTGATTCATCTGATGCTGGCTCTACAGCCAAATTATTTTTTTTGAAAAAGGATTCTTTTTAAACATAGGTTAATTTGAAAATAAAATTAAAAAAATGAGTTATTTGAATAAAAATTTCACTTTTTTATTTTTATTTTATATAAATATAATTATTATGTACTAATTAATTTTAACTAGATTTAATATCAATTCATATTATATTTTATCAATAAAGATCGATATATTTAATGAGAAAATCTTAAATTTTATTATTTTGATTTTAATGAATTTCTATCTAACTCACTATTCATATTTTATTTCAATTTTATTTAAGTGAGTTTGATAGAAATTCCCTAAAATCAAAGTAAACCTTAAAGTTTAAAAAATATTTATGAATATTATTATAATGAAAAAAATTTAGATAAACACAAATATAACATTTGATTTTATAAATAATTAATCAAATTTTTTTATTAATTAAAAAATAAAATTAAAATATTTTCTCTTTTTATCATCACAATCAGTCTATAATTTTAATTAAAAAAATTTTTTAAAACAAATTTAAATTTTATTCTCTTCTTAGTAACTATTTCTAAGAATAAAAGTTTAATTTCCTATCTATGCAAATTTTTCTCTCATTATAAATTATCCATCAAATAGTTTCTATCATCAATGAGAACTGAATCGATAATTTTTCAGTGCTTGGTATATGAACTTAATTTTTACCAATTAAATCTTCCTCGACCGTTTATTTATATCTATAAGATTATTTAAGAAATTTAATATATATATATATATATATATATATATATATATATATATATATATATATATATATATATATATATATATATATATATATATATATATATATATATATATATATATATATATATATATATATATATATATATATATATATATATATATATATATATATATATATATATATATATATATATATATATATATATATATATATATATATATATATATATATATATATATATATATATATATATATATATATATATATATATATATATATATATATATATATATATATATATATATATATATATATATTACTAAAGTATTTAATACCAAGTTTTCATATTTTAATGAAAATCAATAATATATGCAACTAAAAATATGTAGAATAGTTTACATATAAATGCTACTAGTAATAAGTATTTTAAAATAATCTTATAAACAGGAAGTATACCAGCAATCCAAGTATGCATTAATTGTATAGCATTTATAGGGATACATAAGGTGCCTCGATCGAAGAATTTGATGGTAAATTGATTAAAAAAGAAGCATCTATTATAGTGATTCATACTTTTCTTTTTATTTTAAAAAACCTAAATGAATTGATAAATTATTTAGTACAAGGTGTGTTAGAATAAACCCACAGGATACACTTTTTAGATACTATTAGAAGCATTTCAATTACATAGATAAATCACAACAAGTTACAAAACTAGTCCACCAAACCTTCAAATAACCTTATCCCTGAAACGCTAGACACCACTTATGCAGTATTAAAACAAAAATAACGACAAACTCTGAGCTTATAATCTATATTTTCGATATCCATCATAACCTGCGCGACCATTGCCTAATCTCCAAGATACACAACAAAGGGATGATGACAAAAGATTCGGCTGCAATAGCCAATTTTGACAGGAGCCTGCACGACAAAATTACAGCATCCTGTTTTAGCAGTCGCATCAGCTCATCCTTTTCCGAGAATTGGCCAGGAGCTATTGTACCACGTCTGACGATTGTAGCAGATATTTATGTCTTTGTTGCTTAACCAGAACCAGGACAGCCTTTGAGCATTTTTGAGTATTTAATCCATTGTCGTAGCTTTATTGTTGAAAATCAGATTATTTCTTGTTTTCTAGATAATCAAAATGCAGGCGAACCAAACAGTTTTAACCCTTTGGATTGAGATCCTATTGTTGCCACTTAGCGAACCGAACTGTTCAAGATACTCCCAACTTCCAATTGGTAAAACTGATTGCACTCCAAGCCATCTCATGACATGAATCCAAATACTTGCAAAATTAGGGCACTCAAAGAAAATATGAGATACGGTTTTAGCTACACCGCACCCGCCACTGCACTAAATTTCTTCCTGACCTAAAGATCCTCTTCTAACTAGGTTTTCTTTGGTTGGTAATCTATTATGAAGTAACCTCCATACTAGGCACGAGACTTTTGAAAGGACAATTTCTCTGTCCAAGCTTCTTGTATCTCAGACCTATTCTCTACTTGAATCGATTTGTATCTATCTTTCACAGTATATCTCGAAATTTTTTATGTGACCTATTTCTAAACAACATATGTCTCGCCACCATAACAAACTGAGAATGTCATTAAAATCCGATGTGACCTCGATTTCTCCGTATCTATCTATCAACGCTTTATACCACAACCTCATTCTCTCCTTACTAATTTTTCACACCCACTTACCTAATAGCGCATTATTAAAATCCTTCAAGCTCTTAATTCCCAGCCCATTCTCTTCTATGGGTCTACAGGCTTTCGCCCAATTGATCCACATGATTTTTCTATTTTCCTCACTTTCCTCCATAAAAAATTTTTAAACAAAAATTCGAGTTTAGAGATGATACCTGCGACAACTTTGAAGAACGATAGGAAGTAAATTGGTATTGTCGACAAACAGATTTTATCATAACGATTCTATCACCAAATGATAAATGTTTGTGTTTCCATTTTGATAACCTAGATCTCAGAGTCTCTACTACCGAAAACCACACCTTCTTAGATCTTGGGTTAGTTCCAATAGATATCCCAAGATATGTAAATGGGATTTCTCCAACCCTACATTTCAAACTCTTTGCAGCATTTCGAAGCCAACAATGACATATGTTTATCCCATACAGATAGTTTTTCTAAAAACTTATTTTCAGACCTGACATCAATTTAAACAGCAATATATTTGTGTTAATACTCCTTATATTCTCCATTTTCTTTTCACCAAAAATTATTGTATCATCTATATATTGGAGATGAGAGAAACCTTCATTTTCCTTTTCAAATTTATATTCAGAAATTTTTTCCATCTCAAACCGCTATTGATTTTGTCCAAATTTACGTATAAATCTGTAAAGAGTTGAAATTCAATATTTGTCAAGTTGAAGCCAATAGTCAATCTATGGTATATCTCAATAATTAAGGCTTTCATTTTCACTCTAACAAACATAAAGTCATGCAACAACTTGATTCCAAAGTACTAGAGTTTATTAAATATAACATTAACACATGAACTATACTCAGTATGAGTTAATATGACTTAATTAACTACAGTATAATATTTTAAAGTAGTTGTACTAAAAAGTTGAATTTGAATTTTTCTGCCGTCCTTAAAAGTAATTGTGACACTATCCGGAATAGAATAATATAGTTGTACTACGTACTAACTTCAATTGATTTGGACGGTTTTGTTTAGTAATTGTACTCAAGATTAGGGTGGAAACTAGTTGGGTTAATTTTATTTTTTTTGAATTTTTAGAAGTTTAGTCCGATTAATTATTATTTAAATTTTTTTTGTTAAGATCTTAAAAAAATACAATTGACTTATTCTTAAAATGGTCAATAGGCTGATAAGTAATAATGTGAATTTTGTGTTTAGATTTTGATTATTTTATATCCTAATTATATATACATGTTGTTTGATAGATATAATATGCTACCTCTGTCTCACAAATTTTTTTTTTATAGATTTTCACATTTTTTAAAATAATAATTAATAATATCGATTTTAATAATAAAATAAATTTTATTTATTAAAATAATTTTATTAATAATAGATATGAGAGTAATTATATAAATTAAAATATAATAAATAAAAATAAATAAAAAACATCACATTAATATTTTAAAGAGATAAATAATTTGAGACAAATAAAAATAGAAAAGATGACATATATTATAAAATAAAGAAGTACTCTCTAGGAGAGGTAAGTTTGACTTATTTAAATTAAATAAGACTTTTAAAGAGGGTGAACTTTAATTAGGCCATATCATAAGTTCATGTCAAGCGCCCAAATCAACTTCCTTCCTTACTCTAGATTACTAGTGTTTTATTATCATTAAATTTTCAAGCTTTCAACTTGGTTATGGTTTATAAACAAGGGATTGTTAGTGGCTAAAATTCTCAAAGCTAGGTATTTTTCCGTTATTGATTTCATGTATGTAATCTTGATTACAATCCTAGTTACTCTTGGAATAGTATTTTGAATTCTAGAGAAGTGCTTTTGAATGATAGTTAATGGAGGATTAATGACAATAAAATAGGGAATGTGATGTCTCATCCATGGTTACAAAGGGATATTGATCTTTGGGCTCATTATCCTTAAAATTTTGAGGGATGAAAAGAAAAAAAATATGATTTCAGTTTATTAAAAATCAAAAAATCGAGAAGTGGTAAGAATGTCAACAGAAGATTCCAAAGCCGCAGGGGCAATCCGATGGGTGGTGATAGTCTATCGATTAGAAGTTGGCTGGTGGCAGAGGCCAACGGTGCTAGAAACGTAATGGTGGAGTTGTGGAGCTCAATAGCGACCTTCTTACGATCCGACAAAGGTCCAACGAAGGTAGTGGTTTGACGATAACGATGTGCATCAAACAACGAGTTTGACTGGGTCATATCAACAAAAAACAGACATCGACGAGTATGGCTAAGAAGTGGCAAAGAACGACGATATGTCAGGTCTGTCAAGTATCATGGTTGCACCTCAAAATTTTCCTTCATATCGTTCTTTTATCTGGCTTAGGCTTCTCATTTCATCAGCATAACATTCATTCATTCATAAAGCATCTTGGTTTCAAAGATCTACAATATTAGGGTTTTATAGTGGTTAAGGTGTATAAGGCCGGTTTCTTCCGATGCTTCTGTTTCTTCTGCAAGTAGTGAAGTATAGAATTCGGGTTGTGAAGTATTGTTATCATAGATTCCTTTCTCTTCAAGCTACCAAGGTTTTTCTTCTCCAAAATTCATCGAGGTCTTGAATTAGAGTTTATTTCTCTGTACTTCAGAAGATTTGTTTTTTAGTACAATGTAAATTAGGGTTCCTCCTCAGTATTAAAAGCTTTCCTTCATCGATCTTCCCCAGGATTAAGGTTTTTCCCATTGTACTCAAGGTTTCAACAAGATATGGTTGTTTTCTCACTCATGGGTGTGAATTCATATACAAGGACTTCTTTGTGAGTTAGAATCAAGTTGTCTTCTCATAGGATGAGTTATCCACTAAGATAGGGTTTTTGTCAAGATATGGCACGTGGTGCATCATTCATCAAGAGTGCATTGAAATGTCGTCTTTTATCATTCATCAATGCAATGTATGCTTGTTGCTTGGGTTTTAAGGCATGGGTTTTGGTTTTTTGTTCAAGAGAAGAGATGGGATATGGATCCATCATTCATTTCAGTTAGGGTTTGTGTGTATATGGTTCAAAGATATGTTTTCAGTAAACCATGGCTTGTGATACAAAGTATTAAGATTTGACATGCCTTTTAGGTTTGGTTCGAGTTCTTATACATGCATGATACAAGGTGAATTTATTATTGGTACAAGGCATTCTTTTCAAGTATTCAAAGTGGGTTTGCAAAAGTCCATAATTGAACTCATTGAATTTTGAAAAGAAGGGTGAGTTTCGTTTGAATGGCATGGTTGAATTCAAAACCATTTTGGGAGAAGAATCCATTTGAAAAACTTTGTCAGGTTTCATTCAAAGTTGCAATATACATCCATAATTTCATACAAATTTTAAGCAACTTCTTTGTGTTTCATTACAATATTCATCATCCAAATATTCATCACAAAAAAATCAAAATCTATTCAAGTTCATCAAGGGGATTTCATGACCATTCAAATATCATTCATTACAAATTTTGGGAATTGCAAGGTTACAAAGATTACACAAATATATGAAAATTCCTAAATCCTAAAATTTATCTTCAAGCTTCTGTTTACAGTTATTTCTGGTAAACAACCGCTAGTCCTCCAAACTATCGAATAATCTTAATGACTGTTATTCAATCTCTCTGGTAACTCGCAGGATCGACTAGATTGATCCTAGGATGTATTGGTCATTTGGATAACTCTCATTATAGAACTGGTATTCATGGTTGGTATTTAGAATGTTGTGTAGGTGTTTAACTTACTTCGATTACTCTATTAAAGATCTAAAGGCGTGATCAAGTAAATGCGCGCGAAACTAAATTGCATGAATAAAGTTCAATTGTAAAGACATGTAAAACTGTAGAAAAGACAAGTAAATGACTTCGAAGCATAAAAACATGTAATGTAAAAGATTCTCTGGAATGTAAAAGATTCAAAATATGAAGAAAAGCGTTTAAATGCAAGAAAACAGTAAAATGACTTTAAATGAAAAAAAGGTGTTCGAATAATAAAGGCATGAAGATAAAGGCATGAAATATACAAAAGTTTCTGAAATGTAAAGTATTTGAAATGGAAAGAAAAACATTTAAATGTAAGGCATCAGTAAAAAGACTTCGAATGAAAATATTTTAATGCAAAGGCTTTTGAATGATATTGACATGAAGATAGAGGAAAATACTGGAAATGATAAAGAGTTTTATTAAATCATAAACACTTGGTGCTATCATACGTACATTGCTCGTGCATTCGTTTCCCTAGCCATGTGGTATTTTGAATGTTTACTGAGTTTTTTGTACAATAGATATGACACACGAAATCCTAATGCTAAGACTTCTATTTATACTACTTCGACCATAACGGTCTTGCTATAAGATTCTGCCACGTTCAGAACATGCAGAGCAATGCCTCTCTCTAGCTTCCACGCGTCTTTGAATGCTCCAGCGCATATATTTTAAATTTCGAACATCCCGTTTGCATTTGAATTTCAAATGTTTTGGCACTTCTTCGTTTCGAACGCATTTCTTGGACACAGCCTTGTTACCACTTCGAGACTTCTTTTGAAGATATCCTCATAACTGTCACTCGAAGCTCCAAGCTTTGATATGCCCATTCGAAGTACTGCTTCTACCATTTCGAAACATGACATCTTGCTTTATTCCAATCGAAACACCCAACTTGCTTTGCTTCGAACAATATCATCAAAATCTTCAGCCAACAAAATGCCACTTTAAAATATGTATTTCGATTCCTTTGAGAAATACTTATTTTAAACATATACACAAGATTTTGATGCGACCTTCGAATCATCGTAACATTTATTGCATATGACTCCAGTCACGTCAATCATGACGCTTTTCAGATTCCTTAACCGCCTTGAACCATTTCACAGCATGGTGCAGTTACAAAACAATGATTATCATTTAATCACGCCTATTACCAATATTAACTTTACGCCACCTCCTTCTCAAACCAACCCACGACTACCACGTATCACAATCTTACTCAGTGGATGTTTAAACTTCCACACTATAAAAACCCATCAACTTATTCTTTTTCTTTTCTTCCCACATTCTGAATCTTTTCTTCCTCTCTTCTCACTGAAACCCTAAACTTCCAACATTCTTCCAACAATGTCTTCTTCAACTTCATCTCAACTGAAAAAAGCTTCCAAAAAGAAAGGAAAGAACACAGGAACCATAATGGAAATCAAGGTTGGCACCTACCAAGGTCAATCTGTTCTTATTCCTCAGATGATCTCAAAAGAGAAGGAAATGCTCTATGCATCCCCGGTACTAATTCCTATTAACGCCGCTGGCAAGAGGTTAGCTTTAATGGGCCCTCTTACAGTCTTTGAAATCTTAAAAGACACCAGAAATTTTTTCCCTGTTTGTTATAATTTTAAACCTCTGTTTAATAAAATGGATACCCCTAAGACAGTAGAGTCTTCTGATTCGACCACCGTGGAAAATCCAATCATTCCCCCTAAGGACCCTTTTGTGCTAGATTATGTAAAGAGTAACTTCAAACCATTTAGATCTTGCCCCACCTCCGACACAGCTTATCACAACTGGTTTACTAAAGTAGAAGCTAAGAAATCCCAGCAATGGGAAGAATTAGGTATTTACAATTTGATTAAACTATCGAAACCAGGCTTTACCTATAGCCACCCATTATTATTCGCGTCCTTATATTTCTGGGACAGTACTTACAATACTTTCCATCTCCCTGGTGGAATGATTACACCCACCTTTTTTGACATAGAAGCCATTACTGGGTTATCACCAATAGGAGAAACCTATATTCCTGACAATGAAGAGCATTCGAGTATTATTGACTTCGAAGTCAAGCTAGCTAGCTTTTCAAAGTTCATCAGCCACTATCACACTGAAGGAGACAGTGTGTCGGATGTGGAACACATTGCTTTCCTTACCTTATGGTTGTCAAGGTATGTCTTTTGCAGCAGATCCCTACAGGTAGCCAGTAGGTTTATTCCTCTAGCTAGAGATTTGCATGAGAATCGGAGGGTGTGTTTAAGCGAACTGCTACTAGTTGATCTTTACGAAAGTCTAAGATCAGTTGTTTCAAGTTTGAAATCCCACACCTCCAAAAACATCCTGCTAGCTGGCCCTTTCTGGTTACTCCAGTTATGGCTTAATGCCATGTTCGAACCTTCACTATCAACTGCCAATACTATTGCTGAACAAGACCCAGAAATAGTGGATAGAATCATCGAAGGCACTAGGTTGCGAAGACTTACCCCAAACGATGATAAGGATGACTTCAAAGTTCTCTTCTCAAAATATATCATGATTTTCTCCAAGAGGCATAAATTCGAAGAGACCATGGCGCCTTTTGCTTCAAGGACTCATGGACCATCATGGTTCACCATGGCTCTCTCAGAAGCAATCAAAAGCAAAGAAATCCAAAATGTATGGAAAGCCTTTTTGCTTCCCAGACTAATCTCCTCACGAATTACTCCTGCTAAGAATCAAATCTTCCTTTTTGCTTATCAACCCAACTTCGTTTCGAGACAATTTGGCTTGTGCCAACTAATCCCTGAACCCCTATTCCAAACAGAAAGTGCCATCACCTCTTGGTGAACCTTCAAGGCGAGAGAAGCCAAACTACAGAAGGAACAATACCAAGGCTTCGCCCACTTTGAACTAATATCTTTCGAACCTACACACCTTACAGCAAAGGGGTTTCTGGAATGATGGACAAAGTTCTATCAGTCTAATATGTTCGATACCCTCACTATTCAGCAGAAACTAACTGATGCGTTCGATGTGCAGGTACAATCCAAGAAAGGTATGTTCACTCATGCCAAAGAGATTAGGGCTTTTCAAAATTATTTCGAAACTACTTATGATCCCACACACTTGGAATCCACTGTGCATCAAGCGGCTGAGACCTTGAAGGAAAAATTCAAAGAAAAAATTTCTAAGTTAAAACTTCCTTCAGGGTTGTCACCTGAGGATAGGTATAGGTTGGCATTCGAAATGCATCCACCTAAATTTCCTAGATTACCTACCTCAGAACTGGCTCTGGCTTGGTTTCCTCCATACCCTTGGTGGTTCACTTGCAAAGAAATGTTCAAATATCTTCAAAAGAAACCAAAGCCATCTAAGACTGTGACATGGGCTCGACATTGGCTCCACGATTTCCCAGGACATCTTCGCTATGACCTTTCTGCCATGTCGATTAAATCTGATCAAGGCGCAGGTGCGAATGCTTGGGAAAATCCCAAATGTTTCTTACTTTCCACATTTTTAACTTTTGCCTTAATTGTTTCGATTTTCAGCCATCAGGATAAAGACTGCTGCTTCAAAGTCAAAAGAGGGAAGCGCCTCTCAGGCATCTGTCGAAACCATTGATAATGTGACTCTATCCAAACCAACAACAACTGCTGCAACAACAACAGCAACACCAGTAATAACTACTGCTCCAACTCCACAGGTAATCAATTAGCATTTCTGTTTCAAATACACTAATGTTTTCATGCTTTGTATCTAACTCATTGTTTAAATCTCTTCAGACTAATAAACTCCCGCCAACCACTCCAAAGAAAAGAAAAACAAACACTACTGGGGAAGACCCCAATGCTGGAGGGAATTTACCAGCTACTTCGAAAAAGAAGCAGAAGAAGGAAATTTCCAAAAGTGTTGTACCAAATAGTGTCTCTGGACTCGATTCCAGGGATGCTGCTCCCTCAACCAAATCCAAAATTCCACCTTCGACATCCAACGTAATGTTGGAACGCATAGCTAGCAACCTCTCTTCTGAGAGTCCACAGGTAAATTGAACTTTAAATCTTTGACAAAATAATTATCCATTACCTTGGTGCATGCTCTCAACATTCTTTTGCCTCTGCAGGACATTTTAATCCAGCTCTTACCACTTCGACTTCACCATCAAAAACTGCTGCTGCCGATCAACTCTTCTCCTCAAGGGGATTCCAGCAACCTTGTGCAGAACAAAGGTTCCTCCAATATGGCGGTCCTGACTGGGGCTTCAGAGCAGCAAGATGACCAGAGTACTTCTCCTCCTCTAAAAGAAACAAATGAAGCAACGCTTCATGAATCTGCAGAAACTTTACAAAAGACTTCTCTTCATAAGTCCCCTCTTGAAACCCTTCAAGAGGATCCAAAGGACATTCACGCTGAAGGAGAGAAAGTTGATTCTGATCAAAGAAACGAAGAATCTGCAGAGGAAGGGTCTGAGGAAGAAGATGCCAACGATGGTTCGACTTCTGGGACAGAGTCAGATGGCAAATAGCAGCGAGAACGAAGATATCGAAGTGATGGATTTGGATGATAATGAAGAAGACAATGAGCATGAAACGAATGAAGGTGACAGTGACGCGACCAATAAACCCATGGAAGTCGAAATGGATGTGACTCCCCTGCGCATGGAACTCCCTCAACCGTCTCTATCCCGAATGACTGAAGAGGAGCTTGCTCTCCTGAGACGAAATGACCCTATTGGGTACATGAAGGCGAAGCTAGCTCAAAGGGATATTCCACCTGCTAGGGCTTGGGACAAGTTCGACTAGCCATCCGTTGCCCACAGACGATAGAATTGTACTTCTTAACAGGATTAGGAGAACAATTCTTGATGTGGATTTGTTCGAAGTGCTCAAACAGGATAGCACAACTTGCTACAACTATGAAGGAGTTACTTACAAAAGTTAACCTTGCTACCTGCTCTTTGCCAGTTAGCACTATCTTGTTCGATCTTCAATCTCTGCTAGACAACGTGACCGGGGTACCTTCTCCAAGATGAATTTGCTGCCAGAAAGGTTCAAGAAAAACGAACTGCAATGGATGCTGCTTATGAGCATGCTTCGAAGCTCTCTCAAGAAGCTGAGGATCAAGCCATGCATATAAAGCAAGCAAAAACTGATTATGAGGCTCGAGCTGAGTCCATCCTTCTTTGGGAAAGGCAATTCAGGAACTTCAATAGAAGGTTAAAGAGGCTCAAGAACAATAATTAGCCTACGAAACCAATACTACTGGCAACCAATTCGAAGAGCTCCTCAACAAGGGCTTGCAGAAATGGAAACTGCATAACAACTCAAAGGAGAAGTGGCTACCTTAGAGGGAGCAAGACGTTTTGCTCAACAAAGGCTTGAGTCTTTTCGAAGTACCTTTAACAGATTGAAGAATAATGTCTATTTCTAAATCTTAGTGTTGATTTGGTTGAAATTTGGTTTTTTGTATGTAACATCTGAACAACGCCATTTTGGCAATCCCATATTACCATTTTGGCATTTTTATGATATTTTGATTACGTTGTTATTATTCGAATCTCCTGCAGGCGTGGCTTATATTTCTTTAAATATTTCCCATTAACCTTTAGGATACGTTTATCATCCATCAACTCTTCGATTTCATATGCATTGTTTGAAAATACCTTTATTATTCGAAAAGGCCCTTCCCAATGAGGTGACCATTTACCTAAAGTTTTATTTTTCTTGTCCATGGGCAATATGACTTTCCAGACTAAGTCATTTATAGTGAATGCTTTTCCCTTCACCCTTTTGTTATATGCCCTGGCCACTCTTTCCTTTTGTCTCATCAGGATTTCCAATGCATGCAATCTAACTTCGTCCAATTCTACTAACTCATTCATCATCATATTCCAATATAATGCAGCTGGAATTTCGTTTTGTCTTTGAATTCGAACTGATTGTAGATGAATTTCTACTGGCAGAACTGCATCATGACCAAATGTGAGTTGGAAAGGCGTGGTGTTAGTAGTTTCTTTAGGAGATGTTCTACAGGCCCATAGTATTTGGTCCAGAGTTTTGTGCCAGTTCCTTGGCTTTTTTCCAATATGTTTCTTGATTAACCCTATTATCACTTGATTAGCTGCTTCGACTTGACCATTTGCTTGAGCATAATATGGCGTTGATGTTAGTAATCTAAACCCCATTTCTTGAGCAAATTCTTGCATCTTTCTACCAGTAAACACAGAACCTTGGTCTGTGGTTATGCTCTCTGGCAATCCGAACCTATAGATAATTTGTTTTCTGTATGAACTCAATAATAGCCTCTTGATCAGCAACTATTAATGGTAATTCTTCGATCCACTTGGTAAAATAATCTATTCCTACCAAGATATATTTCTGTCCTTTAGACGAAGCAGGATTTATTTCTCCTATTAAATCCAATTCCCATCCTCTAAATGGCCATGGTTTAATGATTTAATGCAACTCACTTGCAGGGGCATGTTGAATCCCTTCATGTTTCTGGCATTCTTCACAACCTTTAGCAAAGTCTATACAATCTTTGAGCATGCTGGGCCAATACATGCCATAACGAAATAACAGCCATTTCATTTTATGACCTGCTTGATGTGCCCCACATGCCCCATTGTGGACTTCTGACAATGCTAAGTGTGCCTCACTTTCTCCTAGGCATTTTCAGTAATACGCCTTCTTGGGTCTTTTTGAACAATTCGTTCCCATGAGGACATATGACAATGCTCTATATTTTATCTTCCTATCAACATTCCGAGTTGGGTTTGTTAAATAACTCACAAGTGGACTTCGCCAATCTGCATCTGATAAAGTGTTTATGGCTAATATTTCGAATCTCTGTTTCTCAACATAACCCAATTTCATACTCTCTAGATCTGATGGTGTGAATCTAGTAGCCATAACTCTACCCCTAATTTAACTAAATCCTCAAAGTTTATGGCAGAAACTTTATAACCTGAAGCCAACTGTGCTAAGTCATTTGCTTCTTGGTTTTCTATTCTTGGTATATGTTGAATATCCATGTATTCAAATTTTCTAAGTAGCCTGTTAACTATGACGAAGTATATCATCAAGTTTTCCTTTATGCATTTATACTCCTTTGTTATTTGCTTGACTACTAATTCTGAGTCTCCTTTAATTTCGACTCTAGTTGCCCCTAATTCCAACAAAGCTTCAAGTCCAACAATAAGCGCTTCATACTCAGCTTCATTGTTCGAGCAACGAGGACCATCTAATTTATACTTGAATTTTGTTGGAATTCCTTCAGGAGAAACTATAAGGACTCCAAACACCACTTCCATTCCTGTGGGTCGAACCATCAAAGTATAATTTCCATGGTTGCATTTCGACGTAACTCATGACAGTCTGTTCAACCAATGAATGGTCCACAATGAAATCAGAAATCACTTGGCCTTTCACAACTTTTAAAGACATGAAAGTCAAAGAATATTCTGTTAAGGCTAAAGCCCATTTGCCAACTCTGCTATGCATTATTGGTTTCGAAAGCATGTGTTTGATAACATCGAAATGAGATGAAACATAAACATCAACAGTGTTGTACCCCAAAATTTGCCCTCCCATTTCCTCAACATTTTCTCATTACAAGACCCTTGAAAAATCAAGATCCAGTTAGGGTTTCCTCTGCTCAAGACTTCTCCTTGCACTGTTGACCCAAATTAGGGTTGTGTTTGCACAAAGATATTTTGACCTAAAATGCCTAAGATGACTTTCATTCTTCATGTTGGACTCCCAAGTTTATCCACACCAAGTTTCAAGTCTTGATTCCAAATTTTGCCCAGCCAATTGGACAGTTGACCTAGAAATCAACTGTATTGGGGAAAAAGTCAACTGTGGCCAATTGACAGTCAAATCTCATGAAAATTGACCCACATCAACATTATGAACTCACATGGACCATTTGACCAAGTTTGGATCACAATTCCACAAGAAATTTGATCAGATCATCAAAAGGGCAAAATGGTCATTTTTAGGGTTTTTGACTGCACAAAGGCAATTTTTTGACTGTTTGACCCTAGCAAATGGCAAACCAAACTTACATATGGACTCAAGGACCCCATGGAATTATCTTGACATGCTCAACAAGTTCAAAAGATCCCAAATGCACAAGATTGACAGTTGAATTTCCCAGTCAATTGATCAATTTTGACTGTATACTGAAAAGTCAAACTTTGACTTTTTTGGTCAAAATCAAGGGTCAAGATTCATTTTTCATCAAAACATGCCAAATCATGAAACTTGTTCACCAAGAAATCAAAAATTGCAAGTTAGGGTTTGAAATGAGAATTTTTCATAACTTAGAATTTTCTAAGTATGAAAAACCCTAATTTTTTCCCAACTTTGCCCCACTTTCTCACCAAGATTCATTTGGATTCAAGCAAAAGTCAAAACATGAAAGTTGTAGCTTGTTGCAAAATCTACAACTTTGATTCACAAAGTTTTCCCAAAAGAAGCTTGTATCTCAAGTTACAATTTTTGGAACAAGGGTACCAAACCACTCTTAACAAGAAATTACAATCTTTATTGGTAAAGTTCAACTTCTTGAGAAGATCTGTATTGAATCTAAGTGGCAAAACAATGGTGTTCTCGCCGCTACTCAAGATAAAAAAAGAAGGCGTCTTCCTATGGGATAAAAATAGCAAGAGGCTTTCGACGCAATCAAGGAATATCTAACGAAGCCTCAAATTTTATTGCCACCAAGTCAAAATAAAAACATGAGATTGTATATAGTTGCGTCTGAATTGACAATAGGAAGCATGTTAGCCCAAGAGGATGATAATAACATTGAGAGACCCATTTATTAGCTTAGTCAAGTATTGATAGATGTAGAAACTAGGTATAGTTCAATTGAAAAATTGTGCCTATGTTTGTACTTCTCATGTATGAAATTAAAGTAATAGATTAAACCAGTTGATATTTATGTCTCGTCTCATTTTGATGTTTTTTAAGCATGTGCTATCAAAAACCATATTTCATAATCGAATCGGGAAATAGGAATTGGCATTAACTGATTTTTAAATTTATTATTTGCCTTTAAAGGCCATGAAAGGCCAAATTATGGCAGACTTTATTGTAGATCATTTAATAGTCGAGCCATATGTAAATATGGTCGACACTGATTCTTGGAAGTCATATTTCAAAGGGTCGAGCCATAAAAATGGAACCGGTGTCGGAATCGTGATAATCTCCCAAGAAGGAACACTAACAAGATTAAAATGTCAATTAGACAGAAAATGTTCTAATAATGAGGCAGAATATGAAGCCTTAATTACTAGACTCAAGATCTTGTAAGGTTTGGTTTGCCACTAAAATCAAGGTGAAAGGCGATTCAAAGTTGTTGATCAAACAAATAACACGAGAATACAAGTGTATTAAGGAGAATTTAATGATATAATTTGCACTTGTAAACCGTTTGTTGGAAGATTTCAAAGTGGTAAGCATCACACACATTCCATGGGTGGAAAATCAAGAGGAAAATGAGATAGCCCAAATTGCGTCTGGGTACTAAGTGTCGACTAAGTGATTTCGTTGAAGTAAAGGAGAAAGTCATCTCGATGTCACCCACAATGTAACACCCTTCTAAACCCAATGGAATATTAATAATTATTTAAAATAATATTAGAGTAATACAACAAAAGGGGCTTCACATTTTATCCGTGAAATAATCATACGTGCTAGTTCTACTCCGTAACACGAGTTTTCAAAATTTATTCATGATATATGCATTATTAATGTTTCACATACTTGCAGCAGAATCATAGTTTAAACAAGTTTCATTAAAAATACTTCATAGTGCCCCATGATTCATGGTTCACAATTCAACACAATTTAAACTCCATGAAAAAATTTAAATGTCATAACAAAACAAGAACAAATAGTTTTCAAAACAAAGTGTTCCCGTCCCCAATGTTACATATTAGAGCAAGACCTTCTAGACTCAACGGAAATAAGTCACACTCCAAAACTATTCTCTAAGCCTTTAGGGACTACTCTTGATTACCTGCATGTTACCTACGCAGAGGCAACATTCAAGCAGAAAGGGAGAGTTTATCATAATCATTATATAAGATGTAAGTAATAGACATAGCAGATTAAACCTAAAGTATCACCATAATCGATTCAACTAATTTATCTTCCAAGATCAATTAACATAATACAACATCATCAAATTAAGAACCATGCAATGCCATATAAGATGTAGTGCAAGGACATAGACTCATGCATGTGGTATCAATTCTTCTTGATGGACACTGGGCCATCACCCTCCAAAGACCCCAATCATATGATCGATTCCCACTTGGAACCAGAGAAAATCACAGACACCCCAAATCCACACAATGGATTGAGACCAAATCACTGGACCAATGTCCTAAATCATCACAACAGACCAAAGTTGTCTAATGAATGCATGATGCGCAACAACGTATAAAATATGACCACAATGCATCATCATTCATGTATTAATCAACATCATACATAAACATCATCATGTATACTCATATAATCATCATACATATTCATATAATCAAAACATTATCATAGTAAAAACATATCATCATGATCAAACACATAGTCATTGCAATTCAACGTGGGGAACATATTCTTATTCTATCTTAGGTCTTATAAAAATATTCCTAAGTCTCCATTTATTTAACCTAATTATTGTATACTATATTAGCTACACCCAACTTTGAACAACACTTCATTCTGAGCTCTAAAACTAAAGTTATGCTCATTTAAAGATTTCAATCTAACATTCCAGCTCTGTCTCCCATCGCCCGACGAAACCTCATCATCACCCAGAGACCCTTACCCGATACCAGCACCACATTTGACTCCTTTTACCCGCCTCATCAAACGCCCTTAGAGGCATTATCTCCCAGTGACACAAGAATCGTCGCCCGACCATTCCCTGCGAACAAGGTTTTCCTGTTTGTTAATCTGCACTGTTTCGGGTCACATTTTTCTGCGATCTAGTCATGTAACATGTCCAAAAATGATATCTAATTATGGGGAATCATCACCTAACAACAACTTATTATATTACATCAATCATACAACAATTACGG